>OY992845.1:12736428-14104642 GCA_963921415.1 Pyrausta despicata | reverse complement strand
TTATGGTTCCAAAGTATAAATGTACAAAAATAAAAAAAATTAATCATAATAACCGAAAAATTGTTACAGTTTGACTAAATTTCTAGGTTTTTCTTAAAATGCCCATAATTTTCAAACTGCATGGGATAGAATTTTTTTCTGATTTTTGTCATGATGCTTACGATCAATCCTGTCACCCCGTTTCGGTTCGACGTTGAGTTCTGGGACACCCTGTATACAACAACATCACATACATTGATCCGACTCTGACAATCATTATTGATATTCTATTGTGAAATGCCAGCATTCAACAGAATGGGTTTATAAAAACGAATTGGTATTGTTTCATAGATAGATCAATTTAGAGTGATATAATCTCACATTGTATAGTACAAAAAGGGCAACCAAAATGATTCAAAATCTTCCAGTGATACAATTTATCGTATCCCAATGCGTTGTTCCTTTCTGCTAAAAACCTGTGCTGTCATTCTTTGTTTTTATTTCGGATTAGCAGCTCTGCTTTTGTGCAGAAACTAATACCGCGAAATTGCCCCAGATGCATGATATTAAACTCAAATCCAAAATTCCATTATTTCCAAGAATATGGTAACAGAAAAGGTCTTAAAGCTATACGAATATTTGGATAATATATCTAATGTAATGTTTTTTTTTTCTTGTCAGTCAATGTACCAGAGCAACGGAGAGCCCCGCCCGTTCGCGCAGGTGTGCCAGACGTTACAATCAGCGGAATGGAGTAGAGAACCGACGGACACTTCGGATTCCCTGAGCGGCTTCCACTACGAGCCGAGCCAGGAACTGACGGCGTACGTCGATAAAATCGTACAGGCAGAGTGGAGTAGAGTACGCGCCGGACTCTTCACTACTGGTAAGTAAAAAAATATATTTAAAAAATCCCTGTCATGAGGCAGGTGAACAGATGGTGAGCTTCGACGGCTGGACGGATTTTGACAAACCGTAGCTAAGAACCATCGTGATCAAATTATCTTTCGAATAAAGAAACCGCTTTGAAATCGGTACATCCGTTCTGGATCTAGGATGCCACGTACAGACACATACAAGTACACACTGTGATAGGAAAGGCTAGATTTACAAGCCAGGACAGAATGGCTATGACGCATTATTGACCTGCCCGCCTGTGTCTCGATGAAAACCATCCGGCCGTAATACCTGTATGAAAACGTAACAAAATTAATTGAGTTGCCCCACTTGGCCATTTCGGCCATCCTGTCAACTGTCACTGTACTCATAAGAGAATACGGTAGTTGACACCACCAATCGTTGACGTACTTTTTATCAACTGTCAAAACGCTTTTCTTCATAGAGCTTGTATGGCAATAACACACTTTGACGTCATCGCGTGCAATGCCGACTGAGTGACTAATTATCTTTTGAATTCCAATTAAAAATCAAATAATACGAACTGCAGAAAAATATTAGTGTAAAGGCATCTGAAATTATGTATTATTTTAGAGAAAATCAGTTTTTGAATATTTCTTTCATAGTGGAAACAAGCCTATTGTCATTAGGCAATTCACTTACGATTTTGTTACAATTTCATTACTGGAATAGGAGCTCTGATCTTTTTTTAAAGAAAGTGTTAGTCTACGTGTATCCAGAGGGATAGTTATATACAGATCCATAAAAAAGCTACTAGTTCTGCATACATGATAAACGAGCGACAGTATGGCCTTACGCTTTGACGTTCACAAAATTATATTTTCAACAGGCTGGGATTTAAGCAAGCACCTTTTGATGGTCGACGAGTGGCGAGTCTGCACCGAAACAATAGTGACCAAAACTGTATCATCGGAAAACGTCCAAATAGGCTCCCTGATGGACCTCGCCAAGATCACACCCTTTGGTGATATCCTCGCTGATTTCCGCACCACAGAAGAGAAGATCGAGAAAGAGTCATTTACTATAGAACCAGAGGTTAGAAAAGCATCATCTAAGGTGTCACTTAGATCGCAGCAGTCAACCAATGTAACCAACAAAGAAATATCCCCAAAAGAAAGTAGTTCAGAAGAAGAAATACACGTTGATCGCTCCTCTGATCACCAGAAGAAAGACTGACGAATCTTTAGCTTTATTAACCCGTACTATGCATGTGTTGCTCAAGTATTGCGAAGTATAAGTTGTAGTGTATAAATATTTAAGTCTAAGTATAGCTGGCCACATTGGCAATAAGAAAACTTGTTATTTAAATTATCAAAATTTTTGTTAACATTGAATATATTATTATTTCAACTTTACTTTCGCTAGATTAGATGGGTAGGTAATAGCTACATTTTGTGTGTGAAAAAAAATCAGTCCATCTGCCCATGTTGCTTCACAAGTTATAAATGGAGGGATGAGATAGATATTTATTACTGTGGTAAACAATATTTTTTACATTACAACGAAGCAATTTTTTATATTTTCTCCAGTTAGTTTGTCGTAAAAATTAAATTAAGCATGCACCAAATGTTTTAGTGAACTCCAAAAAATACAGTAAGTCTTTAGAAAGTACTGTGAAGTACGAGTAGGCTTAAAGTGCAATGAAACATTCCACGAATGCATTTATTATAGTGAACGTCAGAACCGCGGAACCCTGTCAACTATTTGCATGTTGAATAGTGTAAGTAGTTAATTCTACATTAGTACTACTTGGTAGCTTTATTTGAAATGTTAGTACCTTCGTATATTTTGACTTAATATTATATTTACATGGTGCGCCAACCTGACGTCAGGTCCGCGGAACCACTGTCGATTTACTAAATACCAAAAGATTTGACGAAGATTTTAATGTATCTTTAGTACTCTTTGCAATTCATATATTAGTTTATTTAATAAGCTTTCAAATGCCACTATTTTAAAGTAATTCCCACATTTAATGTTAACGCCTGTTAATTTTGCTTGAGAAAAAACAAAAAATGTCTGAATATCGCAGGCGCGTCATAGTGCATATTTTTCGGGAGCCACTCTAATGTCTCATTACAACATTTCTGTGTTGCATAACTAACATGTTGTTCATCTGTTTTTTATTTCAAAAAACTTGATCTAGAGCAATTAATGATAAATGAAATAAAATTAAATAAAATGCATTTATTTACTAATATCATAAGCAAAATATAAATGTGAATGACAAAGATGTCACAAGCCCTACTGGCGGCTTGCTGTATGGTTAAACTTTTTTCCGTACATAATGCAGTGAGTTACAATATTCTGTATACTTTGAAGAACTCTTGTAGCAAGATCATCATAGCACTCCCAACCAGATGAGCGATAACAATGAGCACGATAATGTCCCATTCCTTTTTATTGAGCAGGTTCTTAAAACTCTATTACTGACATCAGAGTATACTCATATATACTAATTAAATTTAGGCATATTGGAGTATTTTGGCTAAATTCAAAGAAAATGGCATCTTTCAGATTATAATTAAAGCTTTTTATGCCATTACAGCTATTGCGTCGACATAGAGTCAAATTATTATCCTTATCTACCTACCTTCATTTTTATTAAAATATGCACCTGCAACTTTGGTCAGATATTATATCTCAATATTTATTGCTGAAAGTAAATTTATAGGCGCTAACATAACAAATGCTTATAAATTTAAAATGCGTCAAATCTTTTGGTGTTTAGTAAATCGGCAGTGGTTCCGCGGACCTGACGTCAGGTTGGCGCACCATGTAAATATAATAATAAGTCAAAATATACGAAGGTACTAACATTTTAAATAAAGCTACAAAGTAGTACTAATGTAGAATTAACTACTTACACTATTCAACATGCAAATAGTTGACATGGTTCCGCGGTTCTGACGTTCACTTATTATAAAATAGATATGTAACGTGTTTATATTTTCCATGCACCTAAGAGGATTTGATTGTGTGAATAAAACTATTTGTTTAAAAATTCTTGAATTATTTTTTTCCTGTTGGACAAGACTAAGACACTATGAGAGGGGCTGCTAGGAGTGGGTAATATCAGGTTTTCATGATATCAAATCGAAACTATATATCGATATTCAATATCGGATATTGAAACTATATATTTTTGAAACTATATATTTGTGAATTGGTGAATATTTGATGATACTGAATCTATAAAAATATGTTACCAGAAACTGTATTGGATATCGTAACATGATACCATTGTTGTTTGTGATTATTGTTTTATAGTCTTCTTTGGCTAGGGTCAACCTTAGGTTGGTTGGTTGTTTAATCTATAAATAGAATAATATAAGTAATAGAAAGAAATGGATCACCGGAGTTAGCTAGAGTTCAAGAAAAAAGGTCAGTAAAATTGCAAACGAAAATGCTTTCTATTATTTAAAATCTAAAGTCTATTAATAATGCCAAGACACAGGAAGAAAGTACTAAAATAGGTCACCCTTATTCCTATACGATTAATGTTAGGAATCAGATATGAAATCAACTATTGCCATTTCGCTCACACATCGACCTGCCTGCATCGATTCTGCTCGTTCGTATCCCTTATTGCGAGGCGATACGGTTTGATATTGGATATCTACAAATCTTGAATATCCAGTCAGATATTGAATCGAGCGTATCGCGACGATCTAGCAATATCGTGTTTTAAAAAATATATAGTTTTTACGCGCATCGATATCGGATATTACGATATTGATCTAATATACGTTTCAATAACTATATACGATTTGTATCACCCACTCCTAGGGGCTGCTGGGATGTATACCCATAAATCTGTTGTCATAATATGATTCATTTGACGAAGTCATTTGTAATCGACAAATGGCATCCATGAACGAGATACCTTGATTGAATAGTGTCTTCTACAAACCTACATAACGTACATGGGGCCAAATGGGGTTATCAAATAAAACAAATAATTACACTACACCGTACCAATTTATTTTAGTATTGTCAATTATTGAATGCGATGCTGTTTCAGCTACAAATTTGTGGCACCGACACAATATCAATAAATTAACGTCCACACTATCAGCAAAACCATACATACTGCCGAAAATCTACGAAAGTAATGTTCAAATAAATATTGATGTACTCTGCTAATGAAACAATAAGGATTCATGATAATAAATAATTTGTTTTAGTAATATTAACAAGCAAAATCAACGACAATCCGGATCTTATCATATTCATCAGACATGGCTACCCATAGAACTCTTCACAAACCAACAATATTCGTGTATCATTATATACATTATACGTGTAAATACTTTGGTAACTTGAAACTAAATTAAAGTAAGTATAGCTAGTGTTGTCTGAAGAAAATAATAATTACAAAGTGAAGAGGGAAAGTATAACGAAGTATGAAATTGTATTGTTTCTAAAAGTACTCACTCGTCTAATTTTACTAGGCCTTTCCTATTGTAATATCTACCGTTAAAATAGACCTACTATTGTAATCTAAGTACAATACACGATATTCTGTGTAAATGTGTTACAATTCAAAAATCTACAGAAAATTTGTATTCATCTGAAGTATATTAATTATACTTCTATTTGCTACGTAGTACTAGCATGGCTCACTTGATCCATGGTTCTTAGGGTAACGCGGGGGCCGGGATGAATCACACCACCATTGTAGTCAATTTGTCTGAATTTGAAAATGTAAAGCAACATTTAAATAACAATAATAAATTATAATCACAGAAATAAGTACACAAAAGCATTGATTTCTAATATACACAAAAGCATTGATTTTTAATATACACAACATCAAATATTTTATACATAAACAACGCGATCAAGAATGCATCACTTACGCTTAATACTAAGATAAAAAAATAAGTTTGATATTTCCAATATCAAGTGTTAAAAACACTGTTGATTTGATTTGATTGAAATTGACTATTGGTGTGTTGTGTGAATCAAACTGTGAATCATTGGGGTGATTCTGGGTCCCTGTTGAACGTGAGGGGTGGGTGTGGGATGGTGGGAATTACTTTCCGACTTGCTTGATGAGTAGTTCGGTGCTGAGGGACTTGGGCCGCTCGATGGGGAGGCCGAGCGCGCGCGACCAGATAAGCTGGGCGAGCACGCCGAGCGCGCGGGACACGCCGAACATCACGGTGTAGTAGTTCATCTCTTTCAGGCCGTAATACTGGAAAGGAAGGCACAGCTCAAATACAGAAGCTCTGTTAGAATTTATGTAATAATGGTACACCGAGCAAAAACATATTGCATGTCTTTCCTTTTCTATTTGAATTTAATGAATTCTTGAAATAGATTCGAATTGTGGACTAACTCATCATCGTCTTTATCATGTGGCTGAATATGAGACAGCCTACAATTTCCAGGTCGTTTGGCTGTCAGGGACCTACGTCTTATTTAGTCCTGCGATCTTTATGAAGTCGTTAGTTAGTCCATTTTGCAGTTAGATGATCTAAGTGCATGCCGCGCAATGGACAATGTTTTTTCATCCCACCATCTCGGAAAGAGTCATTTTGCTCTTCAATATCTGAGTGGAAAAGCCGTTTTTATTCACAAGAGGTTAAAGTAAATTTGAATTTAGAAAATCGTGTGCACCAAGTTTGTGAATTAAAAAAATCATTATACCTATTTATTGCTACCTCTATGGTGCCGATTATATCATACAACATTTTTTTAATTTGTTAAAAACTCAAACTCGGAACCTTCTTGGTGTTCTTTTTTCAATTTGCTTTGTTGGCGGTTCTTTACGCGGCATTTTTTCACGTCATTGTTAAACCTTATATCAAAAAGAAGAAACTTGAAAACAAGTGAAAAAACTAAAATGAGTGAGTCTAGGGACGAGGAAGTTTGTTTGACGCCAACAGAATTTTATTGACTGAAACTGTTAATAATGCGCAAAATGATCTTTCTCCCTCAACAACCACGCGAGAAGTATTTAAAACAGTACGTCCATGTTCAACACGTGGCGACTAGCAAAAGTAGCCAAAACTTTCTCAGAAAACGTTTTGCTGGCATATTTTATAGAATTATCCGACAACAAGAAAGCAAGCACTCGAAAAACAGTACACAAGTGACTAACACCAATATTACAGTACCCAACAAAAATATTAAACTCAATTTAAATAACTGTAGCAACGTTACTTTAAATTTTTATTAATTACACCTAAGTAGGTATTATTTTGTTATAATTTAAAGATTATTCTGTAATACTTACCTGTCATAATGTAGTAGTTAATATCTTAACTGAAATAAAAGTAGCTATGTTGTGATTGTCAACGGTTTTATTTGCATTTAGTCATTTCCTCGCTTAGGTGGAATGAAAAGTTACGTTTTTCACCTCGTGCTCTTTTGATTCCCTCGCTAACGCTCAGGATTCTAATTTTGAATTGAACACGCGGTTAAAAAGCAACTTTGCACTCTTGTATAACAAATAACTATTGTTATTCATACGCATAGTGCAAGCATAAATCTTATATTGTCTCATTGACGTAAGCATGCGCATGACGTGCGTTCTACGGCGGCATCATCATCTTCAGCATCATAACAGATGATTGTTGCAGTGTCTCGTGCCACATTTTAGAGGTTGCATCTTCTGTGACTGAAAAGCACCGATGGAATCACGATATCTTATGCCACATCGGTCGCAGACGAAACGAGAGTCAAGGGGAGGCGCAGCACGCCTTTTCTGCTTTAGGTGATCCAGCCAAACCTGTACATACCTGTAGAAGGACACCAGAGTGGGAGTCCACGTTGGGCCACGGGTTCTTGACCTTGCCGAGCTCGGTGAGGATGGGCGGCACCACCTTGTACACGGCGGCCACCAGCTTGAACAGCGGGTCGTTGGGCAGGTGCTTCAGGGCGAACTCGCGCTGGCATGTGTACCTGATTCAACATAATATTTGCTGTATTTAAAAATATATGTCTATGTCGCAATCAAATGGTTAAAATAGCCGTTCAATCAAACAGCAAACTATTCGACTATACGTCATTTAGCTGACTTGTTGAATGCGATGTTTAACACTACAGCTAAGCTTATTAGCCAACTGGTTAAATGGTAAAGTAAGAATAGAATTTCACGACAAAGTAAAAATTGACTTTTAAGATATTTATTAAACAACCGAATTGATTGCAAGAAGAAAAGTTCTAACTGATTTTGAACATGTTTTTATAAAATTGCAATTAATACCTTGGTGATGCATTTCATAATCCCATAATTTCTCCTCGAATCATATTTATAATTTGATTCACTCGGATTACTCGTAAATGCCTCCATAATTTCTTAGTATATAGTGCGTAACAGACTAAGTAACATGTTGTATAACTTGTGTTTTATAACACGTACACATTAGAAAAACAATATTCTATAAAAATGTTTTATGACATTTCCTGAGTCGCTCCTGCAGTGCTTCATGTCGCTTAGTCAAATAACTTTGTTTAGCTTTATTTAAACATGTCACCTGTTTACCTGGAACTCTGACCAATTACCGCGACCGCCACCTTCAAGTGAATCGCGTGACGTCATAACTCGCAACCTTTAGCCATCTAAGAACAAGACCTCTGAAGACAAGTTTATCAGTGAGAGCTATAACATAAATTAACAGTTTACCTGGGGTCAGTCTTTCTGAGTACGGCGTGTCCGTACCCGGGCACCACCTGGCCCGACTTGAGCGTCTTCCAGATGAACTCCTTGAGCCCCTCCTCTGTGAAGTTGTCGCCAACCTGCTTGCGGAGTTTCTCTAGCCATACGAGCACCTGGGTAAGGAAATAATGTCTTAATATATTTTATTACTAGAGATTGATACTGGTCGGTGCAATTTTGTATTGGAATCAAAAATGTACATTTAACTACACTTTTTTTACTAAAGCCCCATTTGTTACAAACAGATAAAGCATAAGGTAACCTTGACGTACTGTCGTCTAAATATATCTTAAATTATTTTATAAACTCGAAAAGATTTCTGGCGGTGAATCGCACTGTTAATCGTTTTGTTCTTCAATCACAGCTTTCGCCTGCCACGAGTTTAATGCCAGATTCATGGATAGGTAGATGTTTTGTATGCTTACGTTTATTTTACTGTCAATCATGCTGCGTTTTTATCTGCGTCTAGTGGTTGGTGGAAAGTAACTGTTCTTCAGTTCATCCAAAAGCATAGCATCCAAAAGGTAGACGTATGGTACACTCTGATACATTAGTTTTATGTGATAAAAAGCATTCAGGAATCGTTTTTGTGGTTGAGTCCGATCGCCAACGGCAGTTACGTGTTGCTGAGCGCGGAGCCCACCAGGTGCGCTCGTGGTCACTGTACGTGCTACACACTCGCGGCTTACCTCCTGGTTGGCGAGGCCGTGCAGCGGGCCGGCGAGCCCGTTGAGCCCGGCCGCGAACGACAGGTACTTGTCGCTGAGCGCGGAGCCCACCGGGTGCGCTCGTAGTCTCTGTACGTGCTACACACTCGCGGCTTACCTCCTGGTTGGCGAGGCCGTGCAGCGGGCCGGCGAGCCCGTTGAGCCCGGCCGCGAACGACAGGTACGGGTCGCTGAGCGCGGAGCCCACCAAGTGGGTTGTGTGCGCGGATACGTTGCCGCCCTCGTGGTCACTGTGGACAATTTAGCACTTCAATACTGTGTTATGTACATACTTATAACTGGTGTTAAGGACAGTGTACACTGATATTATTAGAAAAAGTGTCAAACGCTTATGTAAAACCGGTTCAAATCAGGAACAACTAATTACACATCTAGGCTAAGCACTCATGACGCAGTAGCGTACCCTTAGAGTACAAATCACGTCTTAAAAACTGTTTCGATATTTTCATTATCGAACATCATTTTGCGACAGAGGGGTCAATTATGTACATAAAATGAATTTCCAAAATATCTATCAGGGGGTGATTAGGGATCGATACTGATGCCAAAAATCAGTAATATATTTGTCTGTCTGTCTGTATAACCGCTATAGAAACAAAAACTACTCGACGGATTTTAACAAAACTTGGTACAATTATTTTTTATACTCCTGAGCTGTTATAGTATACTTTTTTATCATGCTACAATCAATAGAAAAGCTAGCAGAGAAAGGAAATATTGGGAAAAAAGAAGTTACCTACTCCTTTTTTAAGCTTCCGTTGCGTGTGCACCCTTATGGTTAAAGCTACACTCAAGGGTGACTGAATTACTAACTGACATAGTGATCTATCAACGCACAGCCCAAACCACTGGACGGATCGGGCTGAAATTTGGCGTGCAGGTAGATGTTAGGACGTAGGCATCCGCTTAGAAAGGATTTTAATCAATTCTACTCCCAAGGGGACAAAATAAGGGTTGCAAATTTGTATGAAACTCGGTGGCAAAAAACTAATGTGCACGCGGACGTAGTCGCGGGCGGCCGCTAGCTCATACATTAAGATTTTACATACAGAGATACGATTCAAATTATGGCGGCAATATTTCTGACACCAAAGTAGATATGTAATATCATCCTTGTACAAGATAAGTATAGAATAGTGTTGCACAAATTAAAGCTAATATGTATATAGATAATCAAAATATAGTCGCTAGCGTGTATGAAAGTTTTATTTGCTGATAGAATTCAAAACACAAGCCTTAACGAAAATGTAGTCTTAAAGTAAAGGGTTCTGCGAGGTAAGGTTACACAATAATAAGCGAGTAGCAAAGGCACGTGAGCAAAGTTCACTTAACACCAAATAACGTCATAGAAGGTTAGCATAGTGCGGTACATTCACTATCTTATCGTATCACATGAACAAATCAAAACAGATAGTCGGTATGTGAAATGCTAAAAAAAAACAATCTTTTTCGAATGAGCCCAATTATACAATGGATAACCGAATGATGTTAAATCATGCAAGGATGTCAACTCCTTCAAGAACAAAATCAAGAATCATCTCGCAGCGAGTGCCAGTGATAACCTTAAACTCAATTATAGTATATTAGTCTGTAAGTCTTATATTGTATTATAAGTGAAATGTTTAATTTCTTATGAGGTTAAAGATCTTTAAACTCATAGTCGGTATGTTGATTCAGACAGTAGTTCAGTATTTTAGAAGTTATATCTTCTTATATATATCTTCTCCTATCGATATCTTCTCCTATCTTGAAACTTCGATACTGATATGTCGTGACCACGTTACATTACATAATCACAAATCACAAAATGCGTTCTGTACTCGTATAAGTAGTCAGAACGAACAACAGCTTAACTGTAAGATAAATATCGTAAATGAATATTATGAAGACTTACACCCTCTATTACAAAAATACAAAGCAGTGATTATCCCTTGTTTAAATACCAAAAATATACATTCCAATTTTAAAACTTCCCTCCACTTTTTTTTTAGAGACATTACAAATAATCGTGTCTGACTGAAAAATACACCTACGCCGGGAACATTTTCGCGCTATGATTTAATCGTACGATAGATCTAAGATGGCATTTGGTGATAAGGGCCCTTCCAAAGCAACTGTTTAAAGTTGGTATAACGAATTCAAGCGTGATTGTTTACCTTTAGCGGTTAAAGAAAGTTGTGGTCGCCCTTTAACGGCTGTTACAGAAGAAAACGTGCTAGCAGTGAAAAACTTTATTCAAGACATCAGGCGAGTTCGTATCAGGAGCATTAACGACATTTTACACGACCATCTTCAGACGAGACGGATAGTTTCACGAGACGAGACATCCGAGACGGATAGTTTCACGCTGGGTGCCACACAACCTCACGGAAGCACAACAAGATGCCCGGGGTGGAATGGCGCCGTGACATGATAGATAACTTGCTCGTCTCGGCGTGTTCATGACATCGTTACAGGTGTTGAGTCCTGGATTTATCAGTACGAGCCAGAAACTAAGCACCAGCCAAAGGATTGGGTGTTTCAAAACAAAGCAAGGCCTACCAAAATTAAGCGATCTAGAAACGGTGGGAAGATTTTGATCGCAAGTTTTTTCAATTTAACTGGCTACTTGGTATCAGTTCCTTTACGGGATCAAAGAAGCATGAACGCTGAATGGTATACTACCAAATGCTTGCCAGAAGTTTTCTCTGTTGTGAGCAACAAGCAACAAGCGGCCAATACAGGGCTGTGACTTCTTTTTATTCGCAAAAATAAAATAAAACAGCAATTCAATTTTTATTTTCGGTAAACTTTAGGGGGAGGGGGGGGGGGTAAACCTTTACTACTCTTTAGTTGGGAAATAAAGCCAATGCAACTTTAAGACTGAGTTTCAGTACAAAGGTTTTGTGCACGTATATTAAGCGTAAGTATCAGAATACTGGTAAAATCGTATCAATAAAGTTATCAGACATTCAATCTCGTTGAGACACAATGGGGACAAATTATATCGCGTAACCCATGCGAGAACAAACTAATCGAATAATCGAATCGATTAACGATATCAATCAAACAGAACAGTATTATATGGGCAACCTGTTTGCCAATAAAGGGCGAAGCCGTTAGTACACAATGGAACATAATTTCGCGAAGCGAGTTAATGTAACGTTAGCACTTAGCATCGAACATTGAGCACAAAACGAGCAAAACGCATGCAAGGGAAAGGGGGGTGTGCGGGAAATGGTAACACTGTAAACTCAATAGTTATAATGACACCTATCGTATATTTTATAAGACCATGGTGATTACTAAACATAACCTCGTTATAAGTTAATAAATCAATTTATTTCCAAAAAGCTGCAGAAACTATTATTTTTTTCAGATCAATTAACTCCGATATCTAATACTCTAACGTGACGTTTCATTAGAATATTCCCATATAAAATCTATGGAGATATTTTTGACAGATGATACAGAGTAGGTACGTCAACGATTGGTGGTGTCATCTAGCCTATTGGCATTCTGGCGCCTAAATTAGAACTCATTAAGAAACACGGATTAAAGACTCAAGAAGTCAAATATTTATTTACCGTAACATCATATAATGTATTTTTAGACATGTGAAAGCATTTACGAAAAGTATTCGAATAGGTTGGAGAGTGTAAAATCTTGTTTGGTTCGTTTGTCTATTTCTTAGATTAATAGCAATGATTGTAGGAGTAAATTTTGACGCTAGTATCAACGTTTACCTACTTAACAATGTAAGCGATGACCGCGCTATCACGAGGCCTTGGCCTTGTAGTGATAATGTAGACACGACTCTATCAGGAATCTTTCCGCCTCATTTCGCGCATATGCATATTCAATTAGAAAACAATTCAAGCTTCGCCTTGTGCTAGATATTAAGAAACATTCGCCAAGCTATAGTTATATAAGTAGGTAATTATAATTGAGAAGACTGGGACAAAAGATGGTCAACCAAATAGCATCGAAAAATCGACATATTTTTTTTGTTAGCAAGGTAAAAATCTATGTTTACTAAATTCATATGCAAAATGCAAGCAGGCTTTAGGATTCATGGGGAAACACAAATGAAATGAAATCACGAACAAAAGGATGAAATCATGATATAAAATAATATATTATACTGTAATTAGATAACATTTGATGTCATTAAATTAGAAAGAAACACACATGAAATAAAATTAGTCTATGGCTATCGAGAACAAGGTCATGCAGTTGCAATCCAACTGGATCCAGTGGAGCGGATACACAAACATATCAGTTTTAATATTTTTCTGGATCCGCATTGGATTCCAGCAAATCCAACAAAAAGGTCTAGCTGGAGTGAACCGCGCTGGATTCCCGCAAATCTTCATCTCATCAGTCTAAATATGTCCTACTGCTAGGCACAGGCCTTACCTCAACTATGGGGTGATCTGAGCCATACACCACCGCGCAGGCTCAGTACAGATTGGTGGAGGGGCGTATGTAAGGTAAGTCACCAAACTGGCTATCAGATGTTATTGAGCCGCCCGAAGGCCTCTGTCTAGGCTTAAACGACTAATATCTATCGATATTAACCAATAGCTTAAAGTGCCTTCCGAAGCACGGAGATGCTTTAAAATAGACGTCATTTAATGGTCACCCATTCCAAACACGACCGCGCCTTAGGTTGCTTATCTTTTGGTATCACTACCAAAGCGCTGCAACCACTGCGCCACAAGCACTTCTTACTTACCAGCTCTTATGCGCTTGTGATACTGGCTAATTTGCAACAAAACGGGATAGTATGGTGTACATAGATAACTCTCCCCCAAAGATTTCTAGCTCGTTCCACTGCTCCTTAACTGTGAAAGCATTTGCGACAAGACCGTCTAAATTATACAGACTACAGCAAATCAGGTAACCTCAGTTTGACATTGAGACCGCCTCTGTTCCCTTTACAATACAAACTATTTTCGTAGTTGACATAGGTCACCCGACGTGCTGTCGTCCCTACATCTTTCTCAGATGAAATTGTCAGCATTTTTTTGTCTGTGATATAGCAATAAAGAGTTAATCCATTTCTCTATTCACAATTTACCTGTGGATGGTGAGGTACAGTCGCATCAGCTCGGTGAACTCGGCGTCCTCGAAGCCGAGCATGGTGCAGTAGTTGGCCGACCAGTCCTTGTTGTCGTCGATCGCGCCGATGCCCTTCCCGTCGCGGTACGTGTTGCGGTAGATCGTCGCGGCGATAACTGGCAACTTCGCGATCAGGTTCATCGAGTCTTCGTATACGTACTGGGGAACAATTTGAGATCTTTAAGTTGGCAATATGCTTTGAAGCCCTTGCACAAAAGAAAAAGAAAAAAATGCATTTTTATACATTGTTGGTCAACTAGGTATTAGTAAATAAGTCGGAGACATATCATTATGCACTTCAGTTGCACCATGTATGAAATAAAACAAAAATGGACCCTCTTTCATCAAGTGCTGTGATTGAGCCAATCAAAGCACAGCAGTTTGACATCAATCCCGCAAATATATAGTCACAAGAAATAAGGCTACACATTACGTTGTTAAATCTCCACTTTTTGTCTGCCTGATGTGTGACTTCTCACACCGAGGATGTTATACTTTTTTTAGTAATACCTATGTGTTGTTAAGTCAACGAAATATTTTTCAAACTCAACTATTTAGTCTATTTGTAATGGGTCATTAGATACCCTGAATGACAGACAGACCCTATCTCGAGGGTCCCTTATATCGAGCTCAAGGTGGTATACCAAGATGGTGCGCAGACCGTTGCAGGCTGCAGTCCGGCCTATTTTGATTCCGGCCTATTTTGATTTCTTACAGTTTTTTTTGTTAGTAAGACCTGCGATCAGTCGCTAGACTATAATCAGGTTATGTGTAAGAGGTAGGCGTTTGGCGAGTCGAAGCCATTGCTCCATCTCCCTTATTTATTGAGCACGTCGGCTCTCTTGAGTCTTTTAATCAGTCTTCTTTGTAAGAGCTCACTAGATAGTGGGTTTGGGTGGTTATTTAGACGATCCTTATAGTGGGCCAAGTATCGTTTGGCTTCGTCTAGAATTGTTGGAATTTCCAAATACTCGTGAATCTCAGAGTTGCGAGCATAACAGGGCACTGATGAGAGTACTCTAAGAATGCTATTTTAGGCTCTCTGGAGGCACATAATGTTGGATTTGCTGGCCTTCGACCACAGACTTACAGTTGTGTCGCTTGCAATTTTCGGTCTGCAGTCCGTCTCAAACTCCACCTTACAGGCCGACACAACCCTATTTATCATCAGCTTACCTCCCAGTACTTAGACTTGTGCACGCCCTCGGAGTACGCCTTAGCGAACTGCGACTCGCTGTTGAGGGCTGTCACCGCGGCCGAGAACTGCGACATCGGGTGCAACTTGCTCGGCATATTGTTCAGCATCGTCACGATGTGAGCGGGAAGTTCGGCCCTGGAATTATACTCTATTTAATACTGTGGAATACATTTTTATCCCCCCATGACCCTGGGCACACCCACTGGTTGACATGACACGCTGTCGTCAGGAGAAGTCTAAGAAGTCGCGAGTCGAGGCGACCTTATGGTGCAGGTGTGCGCTGGCGATAGCTTGTGGTTTTGGGTAGCGAATAAAAGGTTAAAATTCCTCAAATATTGTGTGCGGGACATACCCGCTTTGTCCATTGAGTGACTCATATCCAAACGCTATTGTCAGCTGTAGTCTCCGTTCAAGACACGAATAAATACAAATTTTAAATCGTATGAATATAAACATATTGTACCTACATCTACACGTAACTTACATGGCGAAAATAAGATAAAATAAACGTAATAAAAAAGTTAAGCTAATGGTTCAAGAAACCTCACATTTACTCGTGGATGGATATATATACATAAAGTTGTTACAAAGTTACTCGTTGTAGTATAAAATGACATTGTAACATCATAAAAGACTTGTTGTCCAAACAGTCTACGTAAATTGACTACCTATATAAGTCAGTTTAAATGCAGGTAAGTCACCTTACCGCAGGTACCATTAACTACGATGATAGTCTTTTGTTCTGTATAATCTGTGGCATGTCGTTGTTAACGAACTTATTATGTAACGCTTATCGCGCTTTTAGAAAATATTCGATACCTACATGACACAATGAAATGCCTGATACATTCTGATATCTTAATACAATAATGTGGCATGCGCGTTGATAACAAACACTTGTGCATTATGTTAATCTCGGGTGTGACAATATCTTTGGAATATTTCGTTTGTCTACTGTTACATTTTGTTTGAACTAAAAGATACATTCAGTAGCCCCCGTAACTAAAACATTACACTTATAGAATTGTATGCCTTACTCGGTTCGCTTTAACCCAAGATATGGGTAAATTGTTACACTAGCGAGAAATTTACGTGATATTACGTTATTAAATTGCGTCAATGTAAAGTCCCTTGATTGGTGGATAAGATACACATATTTTGCTCCGCTACTTAGCGCCTCTATGGTGCAAAAGCAGTCTACAAAAAACACAAAATAATATTTATTTCCTTCTGTCTGTCATAATCAAGCAGAGCCAGACATACGAAATTTAATACGGATGTAGGCCCTCAATTCGTTTAAAGATCACGATGCAAGACGGGTCTGAATCAAAACAACTATTGAATAGGCACATTGAATGTTTTTGCTTTGGCTCAATGCCAGGGAACTTCAGTTAGAGAAGACGTTTGTAGCGACGAGCCATGCGGAAGCGTTGCGTGTTGGAAGGTAAACCACAATTCAGGGCTGCAATTGAGAAATAATACATAATTCCCTTTTTCCCCGCTAACATACGAGGAAAACGTACAACACTAATGAATAGCAGTCAAACGTCACGAGGCTGAAAAACGAATTAAGGCAAGATAATAACGTAAAGTTAAGGATATCTCAGTGTTTAAATGCAAAACATCGTTCGAATTGTTTTCTCATTTGAGTTCAACTTTTGATATACGAGTTGGTTGTTACCGACCGGGGACATTCCTTATGAAGTTTTTAAAACATGAATCACGAGAAATAATGACATATTTTACATTATTTTATTTAAAACGGTTGGGACAAACCAACCCATCAGGATGTCGATTACCTTAACATCCGCGTCAAAAAATGACTAGGGTATACAAATGCAAGAAACTCCCTGTCATATTTATATATTTAAGACCTTTGTTTTGTAATTAGTCTCTTAAAAAATGGAAGATATACAAACCTGGTTGCCCATTCCTTGGAGATGGCTTTGACTTGAGCTTCGGTGGGGATTTCTCCTGTGACCAGAAGCCAGAAGAGGCCTTCGGGGAGGGGTTCCTCACCGCCTTTGGCTTTAGGCAGCTGCTGTTGGCACTCCGGGATAGAGAGCCCTCTAAACCTGATACCCTCATCGGGGTCCAGGACAGAGGTCTCCCAGACGAGACCCTTGATACCGCGCATGCCTCCGTACATCTAGAAGAAGATATTACGATTCAATTTGAATCTACCTACGTCCAGATATGCTTATTACATTACTAGTGGCTCGGACGAACGGGATAAAAAGTATTCTATGTCCGTTTCCTGTATCTAAGCTCCCTCTCCACCAAATTTCAGCCAAATCGGTTCATCCGTTCTTGAGTTACATATAAATAGTGTAACTAACACCACTTTCTTTTTTATATGGGGACAACATCACATACATTGTTCTGAACCCAAGGTAAGAAGCTTAAGCACCTGTGTTACGGAAATCAGAAACAACGATGGCAGATACCACAAACACCTAGACCCGTGAATCATTGAAAATTGGTTTTCAACAGGATTCGAACCCGACTTATTAAACATGTCTTCCCGCCAGCAGTGCCATAATTAAAATCAGAGATAATAACCGTCCTCAAGGACCACTCTAAATTTGTAAAAAATAACTTAATCGACTTAATAGTTTAGTAAACTAGCAAGTTACTAAACTACTAAGTTGATTTGGTTTTTTTTACTATCGCATTTAAAACATTGTGGATAGTATGGAAGTAGTTTGATAGTAGTGTAGTTTATGTCATGCTAAAATATTCGTGGAAGTGCGTCAGTCAGGTTAACGCTCTAATTGATTAATAGATTACCCTAACTTGACTAAGATAAGTTATCAGCTTGTTGCGTACTTTGATAAGTAACATAAGGAGCCCATAAAATAGCAGTACTAGAGCTTCAGTATTACTAAAAGGGGATCATGAAGTTAAACTTCATTATTGCTACTTGCTGCAATTTAAATAATAATAATAAGTGTTTATTGCCAAAAGAAAGCCTTAATTGTATTACATTTTTGCGGCGGTCTCTGCACTAAGCTTAATTTCTTGTGTTGCAGTGGCGAATGTCGTCATGACACGAATGTGAATGAGTCAAATGTTGGAATTGCTCGTCCAGCTAAAGCGTTTTCTAGATAATATGCCCACCAATTTCCTTAAATGTGTGTCCTCAAAAACCTTCTACTTGTGTGACCTAGGTCATTAAGTCTTAGTAGGATAGTCGTTATGTCACCTACAGTTCAAAAGAGTATTCACGTCAACACATTCATAACTGTGTTCAGTACAAAATATTGGTACTGAAGAAAAAAATGTATTAAGTAACATGCAAGCAATTTGGGCCTACAAAAAAAATCCAACGGGCCACTTTCAAATTCATCAAGTAGGTATACTCATACTATAAACGTTGGTATGAATCTAAATCAGTAAACACAACAATTCCGTATTCAAATAAATAAATTCGAAGTTCAAATATTCCTTTCGCATAAAATGCACATGTTGCAAGCTGCAGACCTGCTTATGCGCAGGGTTCGTTGACCCGCAGTGGTTTGTCGACCAATTCTTATTTCATTACATGACATTGATCAAGTTCATAATACGATGTTCAGACGATACGGTTACATGTGCTGTGCTACGTAAACCGATGCTACTATAGATAGCCGAATGACGTCACGACGACACACACGCATGTAAATGGAAAATTTAACACGACTCACTGAAAACTATACATTATTTTACGGATGTAAATAATTTTATAGTATCTTAAAGAATGAAAGTACAACTCCGTTTCGATTCGGAAGAGAAAAAAACGGTCGGCTGTGACGTTTTGCTTATAACCGTCGGATTCATCTTTATTTTTAGTTTCATTACAATATCAGAAGTGGGATTTCAGTAAACATGCGTTGTTCCACCCTACTGAAGCATGCGGTTTATTAATGAGAGTAGCTATCGCACTTATCTCGTTTCTTACACAATTGTAATTTGACTTTGTATTCTCCTTTAACCGCCGCGGGCACAATAACTACTACAAGCAAGAATTTTATTGTAAAAAACCTTTTGACATCTACATTATGTACTTCGAATCTTCTTCCGTCAGCAATGTGAACTATATAATGTATCTAAATACCTACAACATCCGAATGAAACACCTTTTTAGCTGTTTATTAATCGGTTAAGATGAATTGGGAAAGCCAACTCTCTGACGCAAACCGGGCTATCGTCTTGTTTGCGTGAGGTGCGGGTTCGACTCCCGCCTGGCAGCCGTTTTCTTTAAGCATGTTTTAATATCACATACATAGTTACATGATAACATTATTCCATCAAACTTTGTTTCGTCAGGTTCGGAGTTCCGACTGAATTCTGCGCCAATGAATTTAGATATACTACAAAAATAACATATTACGGCACTCTAATTAATATGCGGTTAATTGTAATTTTACTTCGAAGTTCGAACGCAGAGCTCTCAACCAACGATATACGTACAAAACTTCACCCTAACTCACACACTAGTAGGTTAATTTTGATTGATTTAGTCCAGCAAGTATTTTACGTGATCTTGGTTTTTTCAGACTTCTAAGACACGTCTACCAGGAAGTTTAGTAGAACTTCCAGCTGCTGATAATGATAACTTATTTTTTTACGATTTTAAGGTGGTAAAGCACCCTGAAGTGGCGCTGGGCAGATCACGTGTGTCAAAGGACCGATAGCTGATGTAGCAAACGGGTCCTTGAGTGAAAACCGCGAGTCAGCTATCGCAATGCAGGGCGAACCCCGGCCTGAGAGTCCGACGATCTAGTAAAGGTCGGGGCTGGATGCGGAAGACTGAGAGCCTCACGAAGTAGCGCACTCTAGGAGAGGCCAACGTCCAGCAGTGGACGGATAATGGCTGATATGATGATGATATTTTAGTATATGTTCTTCTTACCATGTCAACGGTGACTTCACCGACTTTGGTGGAGCCATGCTTCTTGCGGAACTGCCGGATCTTCTCCTGTTCTTTTGGGATTTTCTCCTGGAGCACGCTCTTGAGGTTGGTCTCCGCACTCAGCGCCCGCGACAGCAGAATCGATGTCGTCGGGCATGCTTTCTGCGGGACAAACGGACAGAACAAGTCAATATTTGATAAAGTCCTGTCGCTCGCCGATGCGTTGGACTGACCAAGTCAAGACCCTCACTGAATCACCGCTAGTGAGTGTGTGCGCAATACCTGAGGGAGAGCAAAGTGGCGGGAAACTAAGCGGCTAGCCACCCACGTTTGACGGTGACTGCTCTGCCAAGAGCAACCGACTAAGAAAAGAGTACTGTCAGGTGCATATGTACACAGGTTTTGCGTAACTAAAACGGAGTAAGGTAGAAAAGTGAAGTCTAACTTTTGTCTTTGACTGTAACACCACAGCACAAACTTTGTTAAACTTCTGTAAATGAGATGAGATTTTAGATACCGTTAATGCCGAACCCTATTGCAAGACAGTACTAATAGAAAACAATGTCTAACTTTAATGATAGAAAAATAACCTTTTCACGAAGTGTCTATTTATATTGCAGCACCTGATCGTTTAATTCTTGTTCTGTTAGCACTGAGTGCATTACGCTGTCTTTATGCAGACGCCGGAAAAATATACAGGAAATAGTGCGATACTGTACCTTTATACCGTCGGCTTAAGGTTACGACAAGAATCCTAACTGGTATTTTCCTCAATTAAAATATAAGTTTCCTTTTTGTCTCGGCTGGGTCGCAATACTACCTGCACTTTACTATGTAAAGAGCGCTATTGATTTTATTGAACATCTAGCTGACCCGGCATACGTTGTTTTGCCATATAAATGTAAAGAGTGGACTAACCTTATCACTAAGGGGTATGTAAAATAGATGTTGGCCGATTCTCAGACCTACTCTATATGCTCACAAAATTTCATGAGAATCGGTCAAGCCGTTTCGGAGGAGTACGGGAACGAACTTTGTGACACGAGATTTTTTTATTTATATAGAGATTATCGATTACACACTCCGTGAAGACGATTCTTCCCATCCCAATAAGGAATGGTCAGGAAAACAATATACAATTAGTTGGTTCTTGGAACTTATTAAGGTGATAAAAACTATTGGACTGCGTTAACGGCACTGGACAAGTAAAATTCAAGGTAAACCACTACTAGCCTCAAAACTAATCCTATATCATACATAAACTACACGTAAAAACATTTCATTAAAACATCACTTGGTATTGTTTTAAGACCTTCATTTCACTTACGAGTACTCATTGATTTTTGGCAAGTGGAATATCCACTTATATGCCAAAAATCTATGCTTTAGTGACTGGATTCTACATCACTTGGTATCGCTTTAAGACCTTATATTCCACTTGCCAAAATTCAATACCTGAGTGACTAAATTCAGTATTATGAAATCATTCAGCTACTATATGAAAATTTATAATTTAATTAAAATTTACCGGAAAGTTACTACATTGATGAACTAATTGAGCTGTACAGAGTAGTTTGTAACAAGCGATAGTAGAGTTTGTAACCCGATCACTGCAATTAAAGTTCGTCGATTGAGCTATAAACCGTTTAAACCACAGAGGGAATGGTTTAATTAATTGGGATGATGACACCTATCTTAAATATTGTCAAGAACATGGTGTTTAAAAAAGATAGCCCCTATGAAGTTAATACAACCAATATAATTCAAAAAAGCTGTTGAAACCAATTTTTAAACACACAAAACGCAATAAATATTCGGTCAATTGACTCCGATTTCTGACACATGACCGTGACGTCACAATCATTTATTACCATACGAAATCTATGGAGGCAGACCGTTTTGACAGATTAATAAAAAGTATGTCAACGATTGGTGGTGTCGTCTAGCCAATTAGTTAAATACGACTAACAGCCAACGACTACAGCACGTTATGATATTTTCTCAATTTTGATTTTAAAGTCTTCAAAAATACACTTGCGATATCCGAATGTTATACAAAATACATATGCGTAAATGTAATAAAAAACAATAGATTTTAAGGCGACTGAAGGCTAAAATCAATAAAAAGATATTTTATTTTAAACCATGCACCAAAATCTGAAAATAATAGTTTTCCTTATACTCAGCATGGCAGAACTAACCGAGGCCATAGTATAACTTGTAAAAGGCCAATATAAATAAGGTCACTGCCTGCTTAGTAGGCTGTCAACAATATCCTAAGTTCGTAGTGAAGTACCTATGAAGAGTTTTTATTCTAAATTCAAATTACCAGCCAAAATTTTAAAAACATTATTAACGTCTAGCTGGGCTTTGCAAGCACTTGCAAATCTAAATCCTGCTTAAAGCAAATGTTGTTTAAATGGATTGAAGAGATAAAGTAATAGATTGGAAATTTATAAAAGTAGTTTTATTTTGTTTATCAGATTCTTTTTAGGAAGCTCTTCCCTAAAATAACAGTTCAACAACAACAAGCTTACCTACTAATTTATTAATTTAAATTCTACCTACTGTGAAGTATTTTACAATAAGATACTTTTTTATTGTCATGATGATGATAATAACTATCTATCTATCTATAGATGTTCAATCAAAAATTTGAAGTAATAACAACAATGAGGCAGACAAATATTAGTAAATAATTTCAATGAATGGGCATAAATAACAGCTTTTTACAAACGAGTACGTCACAATGACGAATACAATAGAAGAAACTAAAATTTTCAATTACTAGCTAACAACTCATGTCAAACAAACTGGAGGATACAGATAGGCACACGAGCTACGTTTTTGTGACAATACGTACATATTTAAATGGCATTCACCTTGAAAATACGATTGCGTAAGAGCCACCGTCGGCAGTTTAGTTAGGTAAGCAGTGAATCGCAGAGTTAACGCTGGCATGTTCATAGAGTGGGTCCACACTGCAAACCTAGCGCAATGGCGAAGGCGGGCGCGAAAATATTACTTCCATACATACTTAGAATATTACATATATACTTAGAAAACGCGCATTTGAGTCCACACTAGAGTGACTTAGGCGGGAAGCCTACAATATATTTAGCAATTATATAAACATGAAAAAGTCAAAGGAATTGACACGTTTTAATATCTCAACTTAATGCTCTAATTTGTATGGCAAATTAAGTGCTGGGTTGGATCCGTGCAGATAATGTCTGCGACGACCTTAAGTCCACACCATTTGACGCGCCCGCGCTCTCGACCGCACATTCAGTGTGGACGCACACATGCTGGTACAGGCAACCGCAATAGCACACCAGGCTAGCCTTTTCAGTACAAATATTTCACTTATTGTAAACTCATACGATATTTCTTGCTTTTTATTATGTCTGTCATGTGTACAAACAATTGTGCACTGAACTCTCAATGTGATGGAAGAGGATTTGCTGGACCAGTGTGCCCGTCCAAAAAAAAGCATGAACGATAGAGGAAGTCCAAATCAAACAATTATATTGGAGGTTACGGTTGGGAGAACCGTTAGTTTATAAAAATAAGTTTTTATGTTCCTTAAGTAAACTTTTTGTAGTTTAAATTATTAACGGACTACATTTCCTCGAATCTAAAATCCATGTTTCAACTATTAGCGTAAACCTACTGAATAGGCATGATGATGACACACATCTTAAATCCCTACTGTTTTCAAGACCATGGCGTTTCAAAAAATAGTATCTATGAAGTTAATACAACAAATTCCAAAAAGCTCTACAGCTTTTTGAAAACCATTTTTTAAACACACAAAATTTAATAGATATTCGATCAATTGACTCACATTTCTGATACACAACCGTGTCGTCACGTTTTTGAATTCCTTTACAAAATCTATGTAGGCAGGCCGTTTTGACAGATAGTAAAGAGTTTGGCAACGATTGGTGGTGTCATCTAGCTTATTCTCAATTTGGAAAGAAAATCGATAGCGTCGGCTTCAAATAGCTTTATATCTATACAACTGCAAGCTTTTAAGTGCTTATGTAGCTTGACAATCTGAATGTGCTTTCTATCCGCTGTTAAACTTTTGGACATGAGACTCAAGTCTAGGAATAGACTTTCAATAGGAAGGAATAGACTAGCTATCTCCTAAAATGAAATGGTGCAGCTAAATTTCTGTATGGCTATGTCAGAAATTAGAAAAAAATCACCGACATATACCTCGATATACCTCTTTTTCGTTTCTCGAGTAAAAAATAGTCAAAATAGTGAATTCATAAAATTAAATCAATTTATTTCAGTAAAAACCAGGGACACTTACACGTCTATCAGATTTTTTTATAGTCTGTTAGATACTACAATTATCCCTACTGGTTTTTTAGTCGCCTACAAACCGAAATAAAATGTAGGCTTACTTTATACCTTTTAACAAAATTGCGCTCCCTCTACACCTCTTTGGGAACATTGATAGGATGAGATAAGGCGGATACCTAGTTGATAATGTATTCACACAATTTGATAATGCTATTAGCGATTTTTATAGTAGATAGACACCTAAGAGACGATGTGTTAAAAACCAGATCTCTTCACCCACAGCAACATGGCTACAGGAAAGGCAGATCAACAGAGTCAGCACTACACATGGTAGTGCATAGAATAGAATCGGCCATTAACAACAAAGCATCAACACTTGCCGCTTTTATTGATATAGAAGGGGCATTTGATAAAACAATGCACAACAGCATCAACCACGCCCTACAAAAACTGAAAGTAGAACCAGTCATAACGGAAAGGATAAATGAGCTGGTCAGTAAAAGGGCGGTCCAAATTGCGGTAAAAACGATCACCCGTGCAAGGGTGGTCAGGGGGTGCCTCCAAGGGGGCATTCTGTCACCACTCCTATGGAACATAGTAGTAGACAGCCTCTTGAGGACACTGAACGAAAGAGGCTACACTACCATTGGTTATGCAGACGACCTAGCAATTCTGATAAATGGGAACGCAGAGAACATCCTCTGTGATGTAATGCGTGCTGCTTTTCAGATTGTAGAAAAATGGTGTGAGGAACACCAGCTGTCAGTCAACCCCAAAAAAACAGAGCTCATCCTTTTCACTAACAAAAGGAAGCTACCAAATCTAAAACTACCAAAATTATTTAACATCGAATTAACCCTATCAACTCAAGTAAAATATCTGGGCATCACTCTCGATAGCAAGTTGAACTGGGGAAATCACATTGACAACAAAATTAAGAAGGCCTGTATAGCATTCTATCAGTGCAAAAGACTCCTTGGCAGAAAATGGGGTCTCAATCCAAAAATCACACTTTGACTATACACGTCAGTTATCAGACCCTCCTTAACCTACGGATCAGTTGTATGGTGGCCCAGAACGCAACTGTCCACTATCAAATCCAAACTACAAAGCTTGCAGCGCCTAGCGAGCGTAGCAGCTACAGGATGTATGAGAACCACTCCATCAGCCGCCCTAGAGTTCCTACTGAACCTTAGACAACAAAGACAACTCTGGCGTCAAAGAAGTTAGGATATACACAGACGGCTCCAAAACCTCACAAGGAACTGGAGCCGGAGTGTTCTCGTACGACTTAAACATCAACATATCAACCACCCTGGACAAACTAAACACAATTTTCCAAGCAGAATGTATCGGAATTATCAGAGCAGCACAGGCGGTTGCAGCCAGAGACGTCGGAGATCTCAACATCAAAATTGTCTCGGACAGTGCATCCGTGCTTCAAGCTCTACAAAACAACACCATAACCTCTGCCCTCATATTGGAATGCCACAACGCACTCCAACACATTGCAAGGAAAAATAAGATAACCTTGCAGTGGATCAAGGGACACAGCAACTCTCTCGGCAACGACGCAGCCGATGAACTCGCGAAAAAGGGATCCGCGACAACAGTGTTTGGCCCGGAACCGCTACTACCTATACCGCAGGCCCAAATAAAAATATGGCTGCGAGAAGACACCGCAAAAAACCATCTGCTAGAATGGACAAGCAGTGAAGGCTGCAGGCAAACTAAAAATGCAGTTCAGATGCCATCTAAAAAGCTTGCCCGCAACCTCGCCAAACTAACGCGCGACAATCTACGCAGAGTTATAGGGATAATAACAGGCCATTGTCCCCTAAACAAGCACCTATTTAACATAGGTGTAACAAACAGCCCTTGATGCAGAGGATGCCTCGAGGAAGAGGAAACGCCACAGCATGTACTCATGGAGTGCACAAGCGTGGAAAAACAGCGAGCAGACATTCTAAAAAACCCAACATCATTCCAGGAAATCTTTAGTGGCCTAGGCAGGCTGCTAGCCTTCTGGGAGAGCTTGGGTTGGTTGGAATAGAGGCAAACACGCACAATGGCCCAATCGTGAGGCTAAGTGCGGAAAAAAAGCCCTGCAAACTAACTAACTAACTAGCGATTTTTATGCTAAGGTCCTTGAAGCTATCTATCTATGGATCTGAATCTTTTTAATTTTTATAAATAAAAATTAATCGCCCAAATGTATGTTACACGCGCATAACTTCACCAAATTTGATGTTTTTTTAAAATGTGTTTCTTTATTGTCAGGACAAGGTTTGCATATCAAAAAATACATTAAAAAAATATCTAAAAACAACTGACAGGACCATATCTTAGGGGTCCTTTATTTTAAATATTTTTCCCATCTCCATAAAATCTTATTTTTTCTTATCATCGCATAGGACGTTGTGCAAGTGCTTAACCGTAAACAACGTGCGTAAACAACATTCCAGTGACATGGAAAAGCGCGTGTTGAAAGAGTATAGGTTACGCACTTACCTATTCGATAATCGTATTTTAACCAGATAAATTAACATATTCGGTACCGTTTCAGCGGACACGACACGCAGTCCCAAATACGATAGCGTATGAGCCTCATACGTATTCTGTTAGCAATCCCTTTCTATACAGAGTTCAACTTCTAGTATAATAGGCATGATGACACCAATCTTGAATATTTTCAAGACCATGCCATTAAAAAAACATAGTCCTTATCAGGTTAATACAACCGGTATAAATACTTATTTTTAAACATACAAAATTCAAAAATATTCGGTCAATTGACTCCCGATTTCTGATACAATACCGTGACGTCACGTTTTTGTACTCCCATACAAAATCTATGGAGACAGACCGTTTTGACAGATAATTAAGAGTACGTCAACGATTGGTGGTGTCATCTAGCTTATTTAACACGATACGTAGCCTAAACGAAACAAACGTAAGCAAATAAATTCTTATTTGACGGATGGTTATGATAAAACTATTGCCGCAATCCATTATTGGTTAGAAGCCGTAGGTTACATACGTAATTTTCTCGTAAACTAGCTAGTTAAGTATGGGTTGAATAGATTTTAATTGTTGCTATCTAAAGAGAAGTGTCAGTCACGTGTAATGTTATTTAAAAAAACAAGCCAAGCGCGAATCTGCCTCGTGCATTTGTGGTTCCGTACGGTACGGATGGAACTTTTTAACTTTTTATTTTTGTGTATAGCGGCAATTCACGATTAGCTATAGATGGAATTCTTAATTACTATTCATATATGTATCATTAACCGAAAAAAAATATATAAAATCCGTTGACAGATAGCATAAATAGTATTAATAATGTAAACGTCTAACTGGCGACCTTTTGGTTAAGAACTTTAATATAAAACTCTTCATGTCAGTTGGTGACCAGTTAACTATTTTCTCTTACAACAGTTAAGTGTTAAGTAACTTATACACATATAGTACTTGGGCGAGTGCCCGCCAGAATGACCTGACAGAGTTTATCTTTAGACCTGGGGCACAGCAGAGGACACGCAATGAATGTCATTGCGAAGATTCCTAATCCACGTACTAACTGATAACGAACACGTAATTAATTCACGTTTTTAGTGCAACAAACATATGTCAATAAAGTTGGCTGTTATGAGAATGCTTTTTCTAAAGTTCTGTTTGAAGTTAAAACTACATTATAGGTTAGGATTAATTAAAACTGTGTTGTAAATTTACTTATCATTTAAATGCTAAAAACACTGCAAAAATGCATTAGGCATGGAGTTAGTAAATTTAAAAAAAAAACAGACATTTTAGTCATTTAAATAATCTCTTTTCAGTGTTTTTTTTTAGTCAAATATTTGTTGGATTTGTATCTATTTTGGTAAAAAACACAGAATATTTAAAATCTAAGATAATTACTTGAAAAATCTACATCTGAGAGGTGAAATGGTTTAAGTTAAAGGATCCTCCATTAGCCTAAGTATATATTGTGTGAAATTTTATGACAATGTGGTTACTTGACATCATACGGCAGATTCAATTATGTAAAAGTCTTTACATAGTAACTTTGTTTAGCAAAAAACTCAGTCTCAATGAGGTATGTCAATTAAAAAAACCATTAGAAAAGTCGGAGCTAAAAACATTTGCTTGGACACATTATAACATTGAGTGACTACAGCAGTAATAATCTACATAAAGTCTTGTTATCATTGTTGTGCCAGTTAATAGCACCATGACACTGACACACATAGCTGTTCAAGGCTACCACCAGATCAGTATTATTAAGAAAGTACTGGACCTTGAAAGTAGTGATCATGACAACCATGTGAGAAATAATCTTGATTGTTATCACATCATGTGACAGATAAATCTAAGCCTGAAACCTATGTTACATAAGTACAATGTTAGTTACTAAAAATTCAATGATTTTGTATTGTCTGTGGTTTCAGATTTAATATTCAGTTGTTCACCTTTACAGTATGAATATTTTTTAGTATGTTCAACCTCATAATTTATTTAAATTAATAAAAAAAACTGGGGTGATTAACACATGTCTAAGTTGAAGCCAAATTACCAACTAGGCAAATTTAATGCTTCAAACTACTAATAGAATTTAAATCTCTGTAAAACGGGAAGAAATCGCTTAACACATAATTGCAAAGTACATTACAGTAAAAACCATATATCTAACATGACATGATCAATATGACATCTTCCTGCAGGATAATATTCCAAAAGTAACCTCAAACTTAATCACTACTTTTAGCTTAGGTATAAATGAATAGAAAAATAGTTTTCGTCGAGTGAATATCGCGGGCATGACGCAAAAATACTACACGAAAGCGCCATCATACGTAGCACTACGTTAATCATAAACCGGGAAAAGGCGAAAAATGCTCTCAAGATTCAAACTACTTCTACAACATTACTAAATTTTTCAGAAGCCCACTAATTTCGTGTTCATTTGAGTATTTTCATTCATATTACATAATAACTTCAGTAAAAATGTGACTAAGGTTAGAAAAGGAATCGCTGAAAATATTTCAATACAACCGCATAGATGGTAACTAAAACTAATTATACAATGAAGAATATGGTATGGTTACCTGCAATTCAACCAATTTCGTTGATGTAATCCTGAAAAGAGCCATGTTTAAAAATCCCACCGAGCGCTAACTACCACACAACTACACCTGGCTCGCGATCGATCGCATTCGCAAGTGGACGGATGGCATGATGGCATTTGGCATTACGTCGCGTAGTCGAGTCGAGAACGATAAATATCGTCATGTGATATTTTAATCATTGGTGATATTTTGTGTGCTAAAAAGTTTAACGAGGAACGCTTCACACGATGTCACGCAATAAAGTACCTATCAACTTTCAGGCCAACGAGTTTTTCCATAATCCACTGTTTGGGTGATAGATTTTTCGCCCTTCTGGATTCGTCTGAATCTGGGGGTTAGGATTATGTTCCCGAAGGATACCATTAAAAAACGAATAAAACTTTTTAATTCCGGTTTTGATAATATTTGAAACTATTTCAACTCAATAGTAAAATTGTTTTATCAAAAATGTAAAAATAATCGAGTGCTGTAGGCGTAGAGCCGGGAGGTATTTAAAGTAATACCTAAATGAATTATGCATTCTTGCTGAACTAGATATATGATGTGGAGACTGAACTTCTCCTTTATAAAAGGTATTGCTTTTAAAAGTTTGGATTTAATTTTTTTGTAAGTATTTCATGGCAAACATTTACAAGTTGTATTTGTTATTATTTTGACTAAATTATATTTTTTTGTATCTGGTATCGTAAACGATATACACATTGTGGTACATCACTATTATTTTGAAAAAATCTACTCGCATATTATTTTAACGTCTGTTTCAGACTGACAGCTGCCAGTTTAGGACGTTCTAATCTCCGATCCACACGTTGGCTGAACAGTTGGTTGGAACGCTACTCGACGAACGTGTGGATGGGAATTTCAGGAGATTGGGGAATTTGAGATCGGGGAATTTCGGGCAACGCTCAGGCCAACGTTGGCCCAAGCATTGGCTGTTCGCCTTCCTGTGTCGGTATATTCAAAGTTTTCTGCGGAGGCCGTTCACGTACCGTCCACGTTGGCCATGTTGCTCAATCTTTTTACAGCACGCACCGAGTACATACGTATGAAATGAGAATAATTACGCGCATAAACATTTTGTAAGAGTACGCTACACGTTAGAAAGTTAGTTGTGTTTTGAGTTAAACGACGACGATGTTTTTAGTTAGGGTTTATTAGTTTTTTTTAACACAGTTTAGTCGTTAATTTGTTGGAAGCTCGCGCTTAACTGGCTAATATGTACAAGTAAACACACTGTCGCGCTAAATGCTGATGCGCAAAAATGATTTGACCTAATTATGCGATTTTAGGTTAACCGTACACATTTATTTTTGTTTTTAAATGTTTAAAGACAATGTAATGTATTTAAATTAAAAAAGTTGCTGAAATTATAAGTTTGATAGTTTTTTGGAGCATTGCATGAAATGATCATTATACGCCATAATTAGCACTCAAGAGCTTTCTCCTAAATAATACAACTGAAATATGAAAAACCCGATTTTTTTATAAGATTTAATTTTCCCGCGGAGTGTATCGCACATCTTCATGTTGGTCCTGCCGGCATTGGATAGTTTGTAAGCGAACGTAAGGACGCTACACGAACAAACCTGGCCAACGTTGGAGTTGTTCGGCCAACATGTGGCGCCGGCCTGATGATAACGATAAATGAGGGGTGTAAAAGCAAAAACGCTTCAGTCCAATATTTGATTTTTTTAAAGTAGGCACCCCAAATTGAAGTCCTTAAAAGTCGCAATATTTTTATTTGAACATCTTAGTGCAAATTCACCTCAATCCAATACAAAAAGTGCTTTGAAAGTAGCATTCGAGAGCAAAAAAGCTTCGATCCAAAATTTGTTGGGAGCAAAACCGCCTCAGTCACAATTGACCAATCAGAAGCCACTATTTCAAAATTTTCAACATGGCGAATCTGTTACTTTTCATAGTAAGAAACGTATGAACAGTGTTCATTTCTTTGTGTTTTCCTGTTAATATTTGATTGTTATGGAAGAAAATATTCAACCTGCGCGTCCAGGACGTGCCAGAAAACGTGTTACAAATGAAAGTCAGAGGCGGCGTGTACAAGAAAAAGCAAAAAGGTATTTAAAAGTTCACTAGAATTTTGCACGCAAATGGTAGGGTCTGCAGCATTGGTCATTTGATGCCAGTTTTTACAACCTATATTGACAAGTGTTTATAATTTTGCTCTTGCTAAAATGATTACGTCATTGCACAAAAACATACGTTTGTTTAAATTTTGGCGCATGGTTACGTTTTTTTTCTTTGCTCTAGATATTCTGCAAAAGATCTTCCACAATTTTCTGCACAATAATGCAGCCTGCACACCCGCAAAAATGTGACGGTGCCTCATGCTAAAAGATTTCTTACGCGTTTAATGCGAACAGTAAACAATTTCAAGATGCTTTTCTAATAAAATTCTGCCATGTAACCGACGTTCAACGTCATCGACTACGGACGGGATTACGAGCAGGTGGACGCAAAGCAAATTATTCGACAAAACTGTTTATAAAAAAACGAGATTACTACCTTTATAATTACTAAGCCGTAAAAAATTAAAATTGCATTTATAAAAAATATTTCTTACTTTAATAAACCTTATTTTATTTGCAATCAGTACCTTATGTCAGTTTTAATTTAGACAGTTGAAAAACAAAAAAGTAGGATGCAAACTCGCTTCGATCCAAAGCCATTAACAGCAAATCCGCCTAAGTCCGTGGTTCAAATGCAAATACACCTAAGTCCTAGACTATTTTAGTTTTTTTGTGGGTTGAGTGCAAGCGTGGATAATTTAAGATACATTTATTGTAAATATATGTTTTTGTTCATCTAAAAACTTCATAATCGTAAAAAATATAGAATTTTCTACCTCACAATAGAAAAATCCAAATATCTCATTTTAAGTTTTTTGTGACTGATGCGTTTTTGCTTTTACACCCCTCAAATGTTATTTACGCAAATCAAATGCTGTTTTATCTGTTAGTGGTGCACTGCCATTGGTCTGCAAAATATTGATTCGTTTGAAAATTGTACGTCTCTCTCTCTTTTTTACGATGCGTTTGTGGGAGAAAGCATACGACTTTTTTTTGTTTATCACTCTTCCCTCCCCTTCTCTCAGCCCACTCTCCTCATTTTGTATTGTTTACGTGCTCAAAACAGTAATATTTTGCGATAATATCACTTCGCGCAGTCTCACATAAATAAAACAACTTATTTCTGAGCCTGCCTCCTAGCTAGTAGCCTAGCCGGTGCCGGTGCCCGGTCAGTGTTGTTTTTATTATATGCGTAGTTAGTCAAGATGCGGTTATTAGTTTCTTTTTTGTTATTATTACAAGTTATAGTAACTGCGCTATGTGGTATAAATTTTCGGCTCGGTCGAAGTAAAGGCGGTAATTTAGGTGGACCCGGAGGCTATGTTAGGGAACCCTTGCCAGAAGCAAAATGGTTTAAGCAGAAGCTAGATCACACTAGCCCATCTAATCTGGTCACTTGGAAGCAGGTAAGATATTACTTACCTACCTACCTATTATGTAGTCAGTTTGAGTGCAAGTAAAAACAATTTTTATAACTACCTACATGTTATAACTTCTCAAGTGACAAAATTGTTCTTTGAGCTCATTTGCAAATTAGTTGGAGCTAGGAAAATCATACTCTTTTACCAATGTTATACATTAAAATATATTTGAATATGTTTTTCCTAGAAATGCCAAATATTCTAGGTCAAACAGTTCAATACAATTGTGAGAAAGAGACTGCAATAACTCTCCACACTGCACTTGCATGTTGGCATGCCCAGGTATTTCTATTTATAGTAACAAGCAGAATACACATTAAAAATGTGATTTTGTAGCGACCCATAGTGAAATATTATATAAAATATGATCTTTATTAACTGTGTTCTTAGCAAGTAAACATTTAAGTTTGAGTTTAAATGATTTACTCTGGTTGTACTGAAATTCTATTTTACCTGACTATTGTTAACATAATTTATATTTTAACAAAAAAAATTCAACCTCATGTATGGTAATAAAAACCAGGGACCGAAACCGGTATGAGCAATACCGGTATTTTTCGGTTACAACCTTTATTTTTTTTACAGGTATTTTTAAAGGTTACCTTAATTCTTAAATATTGAATACAACCTGTATTAATACGGGCTACCGAAATAAAAATTACCTTTATTTTACACCTACCGTCGACGTGTCGTCATGTCAAAGCTCGCAATAAAGAAACGTAAACAGTACGTACTGGTACAGTACGCATGACCATCTCCCTGGTAATGTACTTTCTAATGCCAAAATTATTGACGGCATTGCGATATTCTATCTTTTTCCGTAATCAATGTAATTTTTTAGGTAACCGGTATAAAAACGGTAACTTAAATAAAGGTTACATTTTTATTTCTTATTGGATTACCCGGATTACGGTTACCTTAACCAAAGGGGTAACCAAAATTCTTCGATACCTGTACCGTAATTTATTAAGGTTTTCGGTCCCTGATAAAAACATTCAACATTCTTGAATTGAACACAATTTGATGAGATAAAATGTAGTCACCACTACACTAAATTACTCATCTTATATACTTACTACTTTTTCAAACAAAATTGCTAAATTATTGTATAATTAAAGTATGTAATTAAGTTCTTGAAATGCTTTAACATAAATTAGTATGTAAACCCTGAAAAGAATCATAATAGTTTAGTTTTTTCCTTCTGCAATTTTATTCAGGCATAAATGCTAATCAAAAGAGGAAAAGTTCTAGTTTAAATTGTTGCAAAACTATACTAATACCTACTTATCAATTGTGTTTGAGTAAGAAGCGTGGAGTTCAGTGACCATTGCTTAATAACATTACTTGTGTAACTATGTCAGTGTTAGAGACCAAGCAGACTGCAGACTTTCGGTCGGCCGATAGTATCGTTGTCTGTTTTACTTAACATGCTGCTAAAAGAAGACAAATATAATATCGGCCGACAGAAAGTCGGCAGTCTGCTAGGGGTCTTAAAGCTTAAGCACTGACATAGTTGTTTGTCTATAAGTTAATATTATTTGAAGTATCTAGTAACAGTTCCAACTAGAACTGTTATTAGATTCCACCCCTTTTTTAGAGTGCAGAGTACAGAAATTTTGAAAATTTTAATTACTTGGTCATTGTTATGAGCGCATGTCTAGTAGCATCCAGTGGTCTTTTGCATATGCCCTAGACTTTTCTCTGTCATTTGGTGCTGACTTTTCAGCTCAGGTATATGAGGTATAATATCCCTCTTAGTAGTGATTTGACTGACCCAAAGATTTTTTTAAATTGCTCTATTCTAAAATTCCTTACAATAATCTATCACACATCTATGAAAATCTGTATGTATCTATTCTATATGTGGATATCCTAAGGGATGATGAGCTATTGCTTGGGGAGCGTTCAAGTATTACATAAGGCAATATTTGAAGATCCTGTAATGCATCGTAATGGTTTACGAATCTCCCCCCCCCCCCCCCCCCCCCGAAATTGCGTTAGGTAATACTTGAACGCCACCATGGCTGCATATCCTCATAGGACATCTTATTCGCTCTGCTCTGTAACTTATTATTTTTTTAAATATACAACAACATCACATTGTTCTGACTCTGTGGTAAGTAGCTTAAGCACTTGTGTTACAGATGTCAGGATCAACAGTGGTATTACAAATACTAATATAAATACATATAACACCCAGACCAGTACAAACAGACATGTTCATGCACACAAATGTTTGTACAGTGCGGCGATCGCGACCTCTTGGTTAATAGTCAACTTCTTGACCATTACACCAAAGTGGTCGTCATCTTCACTAAGCCTCAGCATAGCTGCATATTAAACATATCTCTTGTGGAAAAGCACCTTTAGCCCAGAAGATTAATTTAGGGCTGCCTGCTCATCTGCTGAGTGCTCATCCATATACCAATTTCAGCGATACTTCGTAAATGATGAGTTCTACAACGTCAAGAATCCAGGCCCCATATTTCTCATGATCGGGGGCGAAGGTCCCGCTGACCCAAGGTGGATGGTGAAAGGTGCATGGATCGAATATGCAAAGACATTTAAGGCCTTATGCTTCAATTTGGAACATCGTTATTACGGCGAAAGTCGTCCTACGCAGTAAGTTGTGTGACTATCTACCACTTATCTATAGGATGCCAGTTTAGTATATGAAGTTGAACCATTAATTGGCATTTTATCATGAATATGTTAATAACAACAAAGGGTACAGATAAATGTTTTAATAATCACCAACCTCTGACATTTGTGTGAATGACCCTCGTTTCGTATCACTTGCCCCATTTTACGCTTAAAGCTTTGGTATGAACAAGGTGTTTTTCCAGGGATATGTCAACGAAGAATCTCGTCTACTTATCATCTAGCCAAGCTTTGGCTGACTTGGCTGCTTTTATAAGAGCGATGAACATAGAGTACAAGCTGCCCAAGGATGTGAAGTGGATTGTCTTCGGCGGGTCGTACCCTGGCTCGCTGGCTGCCTGGATGCGGGTCAAGTACCCTCACCTGGTGTATGGGGCTGTGTCTTCCAGTGGGCCGCTGTTGGCAAAAGTCAACTTTATGGGTATGACGATGATATCGTTTGTTTTTAAGACTTTTTTGCTTGCTATCATTGACTTTCTCATCTGGTACTTACCGATATCAAAGAAATATTTCGCTCTCTTGCTTTGGGTTGAATTTGCTTCGCGCATAATTGGTCCTGTAACCTGTTAAGGGGTATATGTGCAAAACGCTGATGGTTTGACTCACTTTTATTTTATTATTTATTTATTATGAAAACAACATGGTACATTTTTATAAACAAAGTCCTACAAAACTCATCAAGTTAACTTTTCCGAGCCTATTTATAATCTCTTTATTATTTTTACACAGAATACTTCAGAGTCGTTGTTCAAGCCTTACGGGAGAAAACTGGGAATGAAGATTGCGTCAATCAAGTCAAGACGGCGCACACTCAAATCACTGCTCTGATAAGAGCCGAGCCTAAAATTATCGAGTCCGAATTCCGGTAGGTAACTTATATAACTGAGTGTTGTTAAAACTAACTTTCCAGTCAAAAACCCGCGAATGAGCCCGGAAAACAGCTGGTGAGGTTCAACGGCTGGACGGATTTTGACAAACCATAGCTAAGAATCACCGGAATTACATTATCTTTCGAATAAAAAAAAAACCAAACTGAAATTGGTTCATCTGTTCGGAAGCTACGGTGCCACAGACTGACACACAAACAGACAGGGGTCAAACTTATCAACACCCCTCTATTTCTTTGGGGGTTCAAATTAAGTTACGTGAAAGTAAGAGAAGTATGAAGGGTATTGACAATTGTTTTGTTCCACAGGGTCTGCAAACCATTTTCCCAATCCTCGGACATGGATATGAAGAATTTCTATAACTCAGTTGCCGATGATTTCGCTGATTTAGTTCAATATAATGAGGACAATCGTATCGGTGGCAACGAACAATACAAAAATGTTACCATTAACACGGTAAGATATCAAAACAATATTTAATGTATTACTCATACTCTGTGTGAGTAATACATACATACGTACATATGTGTCATGCATTTCATTCGATTGTATTTTTGCAGGTGTGCAAATTGTTGACTGAAAAAAGATCCGTGCCGGCCTACAAAAAACTTGCCAAGTTCAACTCTATTATGTTGAACAAGAACAACCAAACTTGCTTGGACTACAGCTATGATAACATGATTAAAGAACTCAGGAATGTCACTTGGGGCAATGATGAAGGTAGGCTTCAACCTAGTTGAGAACTTAGGAATGTCACTTGGCAATGACGAAGGTAGGCTTCAACCTAGTTGAGAACTTAGGAATGTCACTTGGCAATGACGAAGGTAGGCTTCAACCTAGTTGAGAACTTAGGAATGTCACTCGGGGCAATGATGAAGGTAGGCTTCAACCTAGTTGAGAACTTAGGAATGTCACTCGGGGCAATGATGAAGGTAGGCTTCAACCTAGTTGAGAACTTAGGAATGTGACTCGGGGCAATGATGAAGGTAGGCTTCAACCTAGTTGAGAACTTAGGAATGTCACTTGGCGATGACGAAGGTAGGCTTCAACCTAGTTGAGAACTTAGGAATGTCACTCGGGGCAATGATGAAGGTAGGCTTCAACCTAGTTGAGAACTTAGGAATGTCACTCGGGGCAATGATGAAGGTAGGCTTCAACCTAGTTGAGAACTTAGGAATGTGACTCGGGGCAATGATGAAGGTAGGCTTCAACCTAGTTGAGAACTTAGGAATGTCACTCGGGGCAATGATGAAGGTAGGCTTCAACCTAGTTGAGAACTTAGGAATGTGACTCGGGGCAATGATGAAGGTAGGCTTCAACCTAGTTGAGAACTTAGGAATGTCACTCGGGGCAATGATGAAGGTAAGCTTCAACCTAGTTGAGAACTTAGGAATGTCACTTGGGACAATGATGCAGGTAGGCTTCAACCTATTTTACCGTGTCCATTCTGTAGATAGTCTACAAGGCAGGCGGTCAGTATCAATCATGAGATCGAAATTGTTAGTCACACCATTCCAGCGTCACAAACCTAAGTGGACGTGGCTCTCAACAGACATACTACACAGTAAAAGTTGTTAGTAGTAGTTACGCTGACTTTAGAACTCGGCTTAGGCTTCTAACATTCGCCTTGCTCTTGACCTGATGAAAATCGGTCCAGTAGTTACAAAAAATATCCGTTTTACTGCATCATCGTGCATTTTATGCTAAATGAATAGTTTCTTGTCGTATTCTAATAGAGAAATGGTTTATTTCTAGCTCGTCAATGGATGTACCAAACCTGCACGGAGTTCGGATTTTACCAAACGTCTTCGGCTGAAGTAGAAATTTTCGGCAACGAATTCACAATCGACTTTTACGTTCAACAATGTCAGGACATATTTGGAAAGAAGTAAGAAAAATCCTTTTAGTGTATTTCGTCTGAAAACGTTTTGAATGTAGATTTAAATGTATCACATTTTTCCACTTCAATGCTTACTCAAGGATAGCCGTGGACACGAAGTGCAAAGAACTTTTCTGACTCCTCGCGAACTTTTGCAGAAAAACCTCTCCCAAAAAGGGACAGGGGACTGAATCTGATACCCGTGTTCCTGGATCTTGTACTGTCTGTTCATAAATTCTTCGTCAAGACGATTTTCCAAGGTTTTTAACAGGGTCCACGTCCACACATCAGTTAGCTATGGGACTCTAGAGATTTGTTAACACCTGTGCAACAAGCTTAGCCGGCGCCTGGGCCCGAGTAGAAACCGTCTTGTTACGAAGCGGTTTTGTACTCTGCGCTACACTACCGCAAGCTGTTGTCAAATTCCCATCATATCTGCTTTATGACGCCCACTGCTTAGTCTATACTAAGCAGTGGGCGCCCTATGCCTCCCCAAGGATTTCCACTACGAGCGGTCCTGCGCTAAAATATTCGGTCTACCCTTAGTTGTCACATGACCTCGATTAAACTTCGCATCACTTGCCAGATTCGACATGGACTTCCTGAACTCGGCTGTGGAGTGGACGAACAACGAGTACGGCGGCCTGGACATATCGGCGACGCGCGTCGTGTACGTGCATGGCTCGGTGGACCCGTGGCACGCGCTCGGCCTCACCAGCACCCGCGAGAGCAACGCGCCTGCCATCTACATACGCGGTACGTACTCACATTTGGCGACGCGCGGCATGTGCCCGTCTCGGTGGACCCGTGGCATGCGCTTGGTCTGACAAGCACGCAACAGAGCTATATACGCGGTATGTATACGCTCATCGGCGACGCTCGTCGTGAGCCCGGCCCGGTGCACTGTAAGTTCTTTCACTCTCAAAGTTCGATGAGATGACAATCCGACAAGACCGGAGAGAGATCGGGCGCAAGACCAACAGTTTATCGTGCTTTCCGAGGCACGGCGTGCCACACCTCAGAGAAAAGCTAAGACTGAAAAGCTTTTTGGCTCGACTTGGTATTCGAACCCAGGACCTCCCGGATGTGAGGCGAAAATTTCCCCACGCCATCGACGAGGCAGACGAGGCAACTAACAAACATAACCACAGAAGCAACAAACAATCTAGTATCTATGGACTATCGTCCATCCAGTATCCAGTATCGTCGGTCCCTTAGGTAGCCTGCCCACGGAGCGTCGTCTGGCACGCGGTCGCCATTCGAGAACCTTTTCGCCCCAACGGTCATATCGGTTCGCCGAGCTATGTATGTGACTCGCCCAGTGCCACTTCAACTAACCATCCTACGATTTAGTTCTTGTACCTGATATTTGCCTAATGCATGCACAAACAAATGTTGCAGGCACCGCCCACTGCGCTAACATGTACCCCCCATCCGCTGACGACCTCCCGGCGCTGAAGCTGGCCCGCTCCGAAGTGCAGCAGTACCTGGCGCACTGGATCGGGCTCCCTTGACTCTCATGGACGGACTGCGCCTCGCGGATGTTCACCCACAGGTACGATAGACCACGGTGTATGGCAGGCACCCAACGAATTTAATATCGTTGCAGGCACCGCCCACTGTTACACATGACAAGCTGATCCATCTACATGAAGTTAAAATAGAAATAAATATATTATACATATTTATTTAAATCTTAATATCATCTCTATATATATAAAAATCTCGTGTCACAATGTTTGTTCCCGTACTCCTCCGAAACGGCTTGACCGATTCTCATGAAATTTTGTGAGCATATTGAGTAGGTCTGAGAATCGACCAACATCTATTTTTCATACCCCTTAGTGATAAGGGTTGTCCACCTTAAACGTTTATATGTCAAAACAACGTTTGCCGGGACAGCTAGTCTTATATATAAAATTCTCGTGTCACAATGTTCGTTCCTGTACTCCTCCCAAACGGCTTGACCGATTCCCATGAAATTTTGTGAGCATATTGAGTATGTCTGAGAATCGGCCAACCTCTATTTTTCACACCCCTTAGTGATAAGGGTTGTCCACAATAAGTTATATGGCAAAACAACGTTTGCCGGGATAGCTAGTTTTATTTTTTTATTTTAATTTATAAGCACCGCTATAGATTAGCGGTAAGCAAGCAATAGGGCCCCTGATCTACATCGACACATTAAATACAGTCGTGTTTAAAAGCACGTTCTTTCGATGCTTTGAAAAGCTTTTGATTTTTACTCATGTATTTTCATAGAACATCGTATGTTTGACAAACCAATGTATCAGAGCTTCTGTCAGTAGTTTCTTGTAAAAAATAAAGACAGTGTGATCCGGTCGTGTTACTTTTATTTCAAAATAGTTCTAGCGAGAAGGTTTGCTTGCATGGAGTATACAGGTTGTTACAAAAAAAAAACTGTAGTAACTGAAGGGTGTTGTTGTGCCCGTAAAACTGAACATCTTTCGCTAAGTAACCTAGATAGAAATCTCAAAAAAATTTTTGGCTCTCCCATAGTGATTCGATCAGCTGATTGGCAATTTTGTATGGGAGGTCCGTTTTTTTTAAATGTTGACCTAGGTATCTTTAGGAATGTTGTGCAGTTTTCCGGGGACAACAACACTCTCCAGTTATTACGGGTTTTTTTGTAACACCTTGTATATGTTTCTGCCTTTTTTCTTACTGTATCTCAATTGAGCACATTCTCGCCAGGACGCCCAGGGATCTCAACGTGGCCGAATGCGCGAACTGGTTCCTCGCCCGCAAGATCGGTCTCGTCACCATGTACTGGGCCGGCTCCGTCACGTTCATCACCTCGATGCGCCACATCTACGACGCCTTCATGGCCTTGCACTTCATCCGCAACGGCGACTAGCAAATCCCACCCATACCGGCCATATACCTTCGCCTGATGCGAATAGAACTCTTTTGAATGGCTCATTACGGTCAACTTAAGTGCACTCAGCCGGTAAGTGTCAAAGCGGTTACAAACTGCAAGCATTTAACAAGTTTATTGGTGTTTACTTATTGTGTAGGTAAAGCATTTCGTGTGACTTATATTCACATTTATAGTTGTTAAGTTACTACTGTTAATTTGTACTGTACTTTGGGCATCAGGGATAATATTATCAAAGCTTTAGAGGGATTTATTGTAAAACCTTTTTGGTGGTATAAAATTAATTGTAAAATTGAGGCTAAGATAAAAAAAATACAAAATACAAAATACAAAATATTTATTTCTTTTTAAATGTGTACATAGCACAATTAGTGGCAGCAGTCTCCTTTTAAGCAAATTTATGCCTGTGCCAGGAGACTACGCTCTTAAGATCACTAACCTAAGATATTTGAAGCTGTTTGGGCTGAGATTTGGTGCCAAATTTTTTGAGGCTTATAGGGTCGATGAGGTAAGATGGCGAATTGTGGTGCTCCCTATTTGAATCTTCTCTTTTTATACATAGGTTTATATTTACTTATAAAATTTCTTGTTATTATTTTTGGTTCTTCTCCAATTTGCAGTAGGTCTAAGTTTTGTAGCATTTAAAACTTCTGTGACGATCAGATTTCTTAGTAAGTAGTCATATGATACCATACATTATTATAGTGGTTAGTTACAATATGCATACGGTTTTGGAGTTAACCGCCAATATAATATTTGTCCAAAGAATAAATCGATGTTGAACTCAAGTTCAGTATATTCTATGTGTTAGTAGTATTCAATGTTTTGGTGTCTATCATATCTAACTGCATGACGACCGCGTGGTGCTTATCCGCAGGACCACTTACATATGGAAAACACGTAAAGAAAGTCTTTAAAGAATATTCGTCGTAATCTTCAAAGTTAAGTGGTCCTGTTAACACAGGGTAGTTTAACCAATCTACCCTTACTCGTCCACCGAGAAGCCAAGCGCGCCCACGGCCAGTTTTATTGTAGTAAAAAACCAAATAATAACACGTAGTTTTAATCAACAATGCATTTATTGCGTCAGTATCACAGCCGTATATTCGATAGTATTTAAATTTTAACAAAACCCGCTTACAACAATAGTAAAATATAGGAATTGACAACTTCATGCTTACATCTAAACATTATTTCATTATGTATAGTTTATAAATTGTAACTACATTATTTTATTAAATGATACTGATAAATGTATAAAAATGCATACATTCAAAATCTCTACTAATACATAAAATTATTCAAAGAACTCTTAACTGCTGTATGTGTTAAATCATTATTCTATAATTACCTAAATCTCAAGAGGTTGTTTTAATTATACATTTAAAGGCAATTAACATGTTTTTAGGGTTTTAAGCTGTTCATTAATTTAGCCTCAAAGCCAACGTTTAATAAGATTTGCATCGTTATTTTGTAGGCCAAAACGGACCGTGTAAACGACAACGATTTTTTTAACATTTTCGAGCATGGTCTTTTTGGCTTAATTTGCTAAATTATATCGTTAGTCCTTTGTCTTTACAGTTCAATGTATATTTTTTAAGAAATAAATTTAGTTTTAATTCGGTATATTATGTGCGCCGTCCGACAGTGGAATCTCCATGTGTTATTTTGTACTATCTATCTTTTGCGAAAATAAAGTCAATAGTCTATACAAGCACGAGTGTCTTCTCTACATTTATTTATCGGTCCTCGTCCTCCGACAAAATGGCCTCCATCCTCCTCCCTTTTAGTAATATATCCATGGTTCTGAAACAATTTATGGGTAATTTTAATATTTTATCGTAGGTTAAGGGAACATGACTTAAGGCCATCTCAGCTTTGTACGAGATTGGGTTTTTATTTTAACACATGAGTATGGTCGAAAGTTGTTAAGACTCGCCAGGGGATCGAAGTTATGTCAGATTACGGATTAGTACGGGTACGGGCACGAATTGGTGATTATGACTACGAACCAATATTAATAAAGACTAGTGGACCCAGACGTCAGACGCTGCCAACTTAATCTTATGACTTGACGTTGGAGTCTTTCAAAGCATTTTAGCCAAACTTGCATCAGATCCTGTAAAGCTTATTTGCGACATGATTTCGATGATTCACCAGTGAAAGTCACTTGTTTCTTATTGTTAAGTTATTGATTATTGAGTTAATTAAGATATAAGGTTACGATGGGACTGACTCCGTAAAAGTCCCTAAATTAATAAAGAAAAAAAAAATCTTTTCGTTACTAAATTAGTCAAATTGATTATGAAGATTATACTCGAGTTTAAGCAAGACTTACGAACAGCAATTAATTAATTATATAAATAAGAAATAATAAAAAAAAACATCAAACTTACAGCGATAAAACGAAGACGATAACCTGCGTGGTCATGGTAAGGTAGAAAATGGAGTTGATGTAGTCAGTCTGCAGGGTAGCTTTGTACAGTTGCGAGTACACTATGGAGGCGAACATGGCCACTGCGTTCTCCATCACCGATAGGAATGCGTAGGCCACACCTGTAATCATTTGTAAATTTAATTTTTATTGTAAAGCTGGATCCACACGCCGGTATAGTCCTATTTTTTAGCACTAAGTAAAAAATGTAAACAAACATGGCGGCCTACTTATACGTTTTATGTGCAAAACGATTTAAAAACTTGGATGGATATTGTTATTTATATTGTGAAGCAGTTCATGGTGATGGTGTTTTAATGACTTATTATGGATTTAATCATCGTACGTCCCGTAAATCTTCAACTGTTCGTGGATGGTTATGTTTCCATTATGGACTTAAGTGTTAAAAAATAGACTTTAGAACATTTGGCCCAAAAAGCAATGCTATTGACTTTTAAAAAATGCACCACACGACGTCGAGGCTAACATTTCTACATCTCATGGGGCAATAGGTTGTTGGTTCAACTATTCGGCCAGGGTGTGGATCTGCAGAAACCGAATAACAGAACATAAAATAAAAAACCCATAAAAATTACTGGTCGCGCAAGTTTGGGCCTGGTTGTTTTATTGCGGTGCGTGCGGAACTAAGCTTTATAAAATGGTATTGAAGAATCAACAATTCAGTCTAATTACATGCATGCAATGTGTATTCGGCTGAATACCAAATATAAGATAGAACTTGCCAAATATTCGCAATCGATCACGGTAAAATTCATCATCATTATTATTGCAATATATCCACTTCTGAACTTAGGCCTCTTCCAAAGATTTTCAGATCGAGCGGTCTCTCAAGATGTTTGCATGTGCCAGTTTGATGCAGTGATTTTAACACATAAAACGCCGTCGCACGCATAAAATTACCCACATCAAAACTTTAAAGCCGGCTGCACATGTTGGGCGAACAGTCGGCCCGCAACTTACACTATAAGGCATTCTAATAAAACAACAATAACGCTCCTATCAACGTTGAGGACAACGATTTTTTCTAGGTCCCCTTGATGGGTGATCGATTTTTCGTCCAATTGTTCGCCCAACGTCTGGATCTGGGAATAGATGTAACAGTACCTCGTTCAGAAGCGGGCAGCACTTTCGACGTCATCGATCGTATCAGCGGCGCGACGCACGGCCCCAGCGCCGCGGCCGTCGCGCCCACGTACATGAGCGAGCCGTCCGCCGCGTGCGCGTACACTAGGTGGCCGGCCACGTGCGCCGTCGCGCCTATCATCACTATCACCTGCGGCCGAGCAGTACACATTAGTAACGGAATAATTAGCATTAGCATCTGTTCGCGCACCATCGGCTGCGCTCGGCTGTGCTCGGCTGGCCGCCGGACCAGACGATCGCCGATCGAGACTTCTATCTATCATCGGGCCACGGCGGTTACCTTACGCGGTCCACACAATCAATATTTGTGATTACCTGGTGAGGAGATAGCTTGGAGATAGCTTTACTCGGTAAACTATTCATTTCATACAGTCCACTTTGTTTACCTTTAACACCCCAAGCTATCTCCTCACCAGCATCATTAATAGGCTTGTTTCCACTATGAAAAAAATATTCAAAAACTGATTTTCTCTAAAATAATTCATAATTTCAGATGCCTTTACACTAATATTTTTCTGCAGTTCGTATTATTTGATTTTTGATTGGAATTCAAATGATAATTAGTCACTCAGTCGCCATTGCACGCGGTGACGTCAAAGTGTGTTATTCCCATACAAGCTCTATGAAGAAAAGCGTTTTGACAGTTGATAAAAAGTACGTCAACGATTGGTGGTGTCAACTACCGTATTAGCATGCTATTTCATCGTTAGCAATAATTAAATTATTTAACATTGCGAAATTGTGTGAATGCTAAAATTCACGGACAGCGTGTCGTTGCTTTCATAAATTCGCACGCACTGCTTTAGCAGGCTGCTAATAGCAACCTAGCACTAGCAGCCAATTGAAACTCGCGTTCGCGTGCTATCGGGCGACGATCGGCTTTCGAGCGTTACCCGAGTAAAAGGCGAACAAAGAATGAAAAGAGAATACTGCATCCTTGTATTTAGAGTCGTATTTTGCATGCGGTTTATTGAACTGTTTATTTGAATGAAATTGTTTGTCTTTTTCGTGACTTAATTGAATTACCTAACCGGTGCAGTTTTTATTTTAATGAAGTCAAATTTAATTCTAATCTTATTCACAACACAAAAATGTACGTTTCATACAATTTTTTTTTCATATTTCGCAAAACATTCACAATTTCGCAATTTATTATTATACGCTAACGCTTTTTCTCATTTTCGATGAAATTTCATATTAGCAAAGCAAAAGCGCGTAGCATGCTATGCTATGAAATTTAGCATGCTAATTTAATTAACAAAAAATAGCAATAATTGCCATTATTAGTACATATGTGTTACGGTACTGACGACGCGCCCGCGTACGGTGACGGTCAGCGCCGCGTGAACACTTTCTAACGAGAATTGTTCGCACGCACGCGGAGCAATTAGCAAGGGGATTGCGCTCGATGTACTGGCTGGCGAAAATCATTTGATTTTCGCCTTAAAAGTGTACACGCGGCGCGGACCGCGATAGTACATGAGCGCGCCAAACGCCGCGTGCATCATAAACAATTATTGGAACAAAATGTTAAAATTTGTACGTCACAATAACAAAAGGAAATATTTGGAGACTTGTTTGATATTAATAGTTTACATTTTAAATTAGCGTTTGCAGTCACAACAAGTGTATCTAAAAATCCACAAAAGAGTTCATCCCTGCTTTTACAGAAGTTCTGTTAGTTAAAAAAAAGGTAAGCAACGAGGTTCAGCGTAAATTTAGAATTAAAAGAGGGTATGTACATTGTAAATCCAACTCACATGTACAAGTACAGTACCTACTAGCTAGACTAATGAACAACTCACAGTATCCCGCCAGTTGAACACCCTCGTCATGAGCGGTATGCCGAACAGCATGACGACGACGTACGCCGTGCTGAGGTACGTGCGGAAGTGGCTGTAGTCAGTCGGGTCCCACTCGAACACTATCGTTGTGTACAAGTACAGTACTGGACGTTCGTCTGGAAAAGGACTACAACTTTATCTGCTGTCCCTGAATGCGGTTAAGTATTGAATAAAGGCCAGCGCTATGGCAAATTGAGTGCCTACGAACATGAACACAGCACTAAGTAACATGTTGCATGCAGTCGAAAAGTGTGTGTAAAGACACAACTGAGAAAAAGAGTGATCACTTATGCCAAAAAAGAACACGACGAGTGCCAATCGGAATTGCTTATTGAGGATTACGCTCAAATTTCGAAGATACTGTAGTTAAAGGGTTTGAACCACAAGCTTTTTTCTGATATTATGCTTCCTATAATTTTGGATTGGTGAATTTATCAAAATAAATTTAAATGATTTATTTATTCATAAAGACTTACATTAATATGTGATGTGAAAGCCTCTTTTTAGGCATAAAGCCTCCTTATAGCCTGTGCCAGAAGACATAACTATGCCCATCTATTGAAAACTATAAAGAGAGTATAAATTTTAACAGTTTGGATGGTCACCCTTTCACCTCTGCTTGAACAGTTGAACCGATTGTGATAAAATCTTATATAAAGTAAGGCTACGCCGCTAATTAAACAGCATATTAGGCCTGCCAGCATATTCCAGTAATTGCTTGGGAGTGCAGCATAGTCAAATATTTTTTAACTGAAAATAAGTACGCACCTCTTTGGAATGTATAAAATGCCATAGACAAAAGTAGGAACCATAGAAACAGCCTTCCGTTGTTCGATCGCTTCTTGGACAGCGTCACAAGAGTTCTCTTAATATTGTTTATGTCAAAAAAGTCCGCTATTGGGTTCTTGACCCCTGCCTCTCTAAGCGTTCTTTGGGCGGGACTGGTCTGCCATTTTAGGAAGAAAAAGCAGTGTAATGTTGCCAACAGCATAAGGCACGTGTTGATAGCGAACATTGTTGTGAACGATCTGTCAACCACATTATTGAAAAGCACGTTCCCTGAAACATAAAATTGTTGATTGGTATTGTACCGACTGACACAGTTCCGTGAAGTCGTCGTATACATATTTACAGTGAATTGTTGCTTCACATATTCCTTAGTGAGTTCTACTCTGTGTGTTTTATTCTCGACGTAGTTTTTTCCACAGAGAACGACATTGCGAGTGAGAGTTTGAGCAGAACAATGATGTCCCCTTTTAATGAACAAAAATTTTCTGTTTAATATTGAGTTGGACAACACTTCTGACTTATGCATCTTTTATACAGAATTTTAAAAATATTAGTCTCACGGAATAGGATACGAACAAAATGTTTAAATGTTTTACAATATTTTTTACAGTTACAATGAGTTTGCATGAATTTATCAGTATTTTTTTATTTGAGTCGTAAAGTTGCGGCCTCAATTCCATGCACATTTTTAAATTACTTATTCAAATTGAATTCCAAGGCCGACTTCAGATATCGTGTTGTTTGTAGGTGCGAGATGTTACACACTTGTGTAGTAGATGAAAACTACACATAACCTACACTTTACTATGTTCAAAAGTTATGTCTGTGTCAAAACTATAACCAATGGAATAGATAATAATTGACACGCCAAACTATTTATCATATTTATGTAATTAAAATAGTCATTTCTTTTTTATTGAGAACTTGACTGTGTTTTTTTAACACCACATAAAATGAAGCGAATATACTTACTGTGAATGTTAATTACTCACTTACAATACTCATTTATGTTGGTATATAAAGTAACATAAATTTAGATTCTTCAAAAAAAATCTGATTTGCTTCGTCCATGCCTCGAACACTATTGAAAGCATACACGACGAAGGTTTTAAATAGGGCTCCAAATCAAGTGTTTTTCTTGAAAACATATCAATAGTTACTCCAGCAAGTAAGGTGCTCAGGAAGACCGCGTAAAGTATGCCCACCCTCATGGTCTAGGACACATTAGCTATGTAGGCGTCGCAAGGAAAAAGCTACTAGACTAGACGTCGTGAAAAGCTAAATTATGACGCTAACGCACGAAAAGTGAAACGTTTAAGCGATCTATTATTTCAATACATACCAATAGCCACCCCAGTAGGCATGGTGCTCAGGTAGACCACGTCCAGTATGCCCACCCTCAGCGTTCTATTCTTCAGCGAGGAGACGTCGGCTATGTACGCGAAGCACGCCGCGAAGATCGCCAGATCAGCACCGGTCAGTGCGCTTGGGAATGTGGCAAAGTATATGACGTACTCTAGCGGCCATGCTGGAATGTGGGGAAAATATAGGGTTAGGGCGCGTTTACATGTAACGTCCGTTTTTACAGGATAATAGGCATGATTACACCTATCTTAAAAATTTTCAAGACCATGGCGTTTAAAAAACATATGAATTTAATACAACCAGTTCACGAAATTTAATAAATATTCGGTCATTTAACTCCGATTTCTGATACACAACCGTGACGTCACGATTTTGTATTCCCGTACAAAATCTATGGAGGTAAACGTTTTGACAGATAAAAAAGAGTATGTCGACGATTGGTGGTGTCATCTAGCCTATTTTCACAGATCAGTCGCTACTGGATATAGTATACACACGACATTTATAGGGTTCTTTTTAAAAATCCGTAGCTAACGGAGATAGTATCACATCAAATCACACAGCACAGAACAGTATCGATCCGAATAACTGATCATGAAACTAATAACACATACGTTTAAACGGACTTGTAAAACGGACATTGCTGTTTTTTTTGTGGGATCGGTATTTTCTACTGTATTATGTTATTATGAACTCGCTCATACAACTACATACGCTAATAACATACACGCTTAAACGGAAAATGTAACGGCCTACTTTGAGTTAGCAAACTTGGAGAAAATGTAGATGATCGACATTTAAAAGCCACGAAACTGTTCCTCTTATGTCTTGGTTCGGTGTTATTTCGAATCTAGGATCATGCTTATGAATCTGACAGTTCATCAGCAGCTCAGGGTCAGTGTGTTGGAGAATTCGCAGTTCCGCACCCCTACTTTACCTAAAAGGATTTATGAAAAACATGACCCTAAAAGAAGCGGTAAACGATTGAGCCAAAATGTATATGCGATAGTGCGAGCAATGTAATTGATAAATAAAATATATAAGTTTTATTAATAGGTCAAGATAACTCACGTGTATTAACGAGTAGAGCGAAAATTTAATGATTAAATGATTAGATAAAGCATGACTGACACGACTGACCTTTAGTTGTGATCAATGTCACCATTGCTGAAAAGTACAGCTTCCCGACGAGGCCAGCGAGGAGTATGAACTTCCTGCCTCGCTTGTCGCTGTAAGAGCCTATAAAGAACGCGAGCAGCAGTGGCACCACGTGGCTGGCTATGCCGTTCCACTGGTGGAATACTGAAGCTGTTATCTGAAATTACATCTTTAATATAAGATTCAAGATACATAATCATAATCATAATAATCATAATCATTTATTCCTTCATAAACATTGGTACATACAGAGGTTGTGGGTTAAATGCGAACTCTATGTTGCAACTTTTCAGGTATATGAAGTATTTACATTTTAACAATAGTATTTAGCATAATAATAATAGTAGGACAATGTTTTATAATTGAAATTAAATGTAAATAGGTATATGTATGTATGTAAGTATATATATAGGTATATGAGAATTTACATTTTAACAATAGTATTTTTGCATTTTAATAATAGAAGAACAATATTTTTCTATTGATTAATTATATACATTTAATAAACATAAATAACTTTATTTTTTAATACTCTATAATTTTAATCATCCATTATTTTATTACTATTAATATACAGGGTGTAAAAAAAACTTTAACGAAGCCGAATACCACATATTCTACCAATGTTACGATCATTTTCTTCCTTTACACCATGCCTGGGAAGTTAACGGTTACTGAGATATTGATGGTTAAAGTTTGAAAAAAAAAATTGATGATTTTTACAGAAATGACTTCTGTCCGTTATAACTGAACTTTTTTCCAAAGAAACATGATACAAATTTTCACTAGTTCTTTCATAAAAAGCCTCTAAATGGCACACTCCGCAATGAACAGCGCACACTCGAACCGAACCGCGTCGCGGCGGCGTAAAGAAACACGCCTCGCGGTGACTTTTTCGCGTGCGCGCTGTACATTGCGGGCTAGAATAAAATTTATTTTTTTGATGTCAAAAAATAAAAGTTGTTTCCCAGCCTAAATTTCTTTTTCATACGATTTGGTTTGATGTTCTGAACGCGTGGTTCACGGCTTCGTTAAGGTTTTTTTTACACCCTGTATACTAACTTAATTAATTTAATTTAATTAAAATGATTATTTTTTTTAACTTTATTTAATATAACATAATGTATTGTGATAATTTTGAAATATTTATAGTTGTTTGATCAAAATTAATGGATATAATTTGTATTGATAGTGTTTAAAATGTATCAATTAAATTTTATTATTTTATCTAAAAATCATGAATGCCTTAGAAGGTCATATTGTAACAAAATGAACATCTTTTATACCTGTATTGGGAACTGCTGTTACTTTATGGAAGTGATAAAATGAATATGAATATACAAATTTAATTATTTATTTCTGGGTCCAGCAGGTATTCATAAACGGTATAATAGCATTTTTCAATGAGAAACTCGGTTACAATAACGTTTATTCAGGTTTATCATCATCATTATCATATCAGCCGTTCGACGCCCACTGTAGGGCATAGGCCTCCCCCAAGGATCTCCATCGTGATCGATCCTGCGCTTCTCTGCTTGCAGCAGCTTGGTGCGACCTTCACCAGATCATCAGTCCACCTTGTAGGGGCCCTGCCCACGGAGCGTCGCGGCTCGCGGTCGCCATTCGAGGTGTAGACAGATTATTCACTTTCCGACCAACACGCTTTCCCAGAATAGAGCGCCTTACTGAATGTAACGGTCTTTCAGTACGTCAGCTGTTCATATTGCCAAAGATAATGGAAGGACCCTTTTCCATTATCTTTGATATCGCTAACAATCACCAATAAACACTCACTAACACCCTTTAAACCCGAACTGCAAGCCGACAAAGAACGCGCTGATATCGTTTGCCTTTCGGAACTATTTATTCTGGGTAGTTTTCTCTACAATAGAATAAACATGTTTCTATTTATTTACCCCATGTATAAAACTATATGCAAAATAAGATTACAAAAATGGCTCATGGGGAAATCATATGATGACATAGAGAATCTTTTAAAATTAGTAGCATAATTTAAATTTACCTATACCTGTATAAAATAATAAGTCCTTCAGTTACATAATGTCATATGAGTATGAACTTTCACTTTCTTTATAATGTATTATTGTTTTAGTGTTATTCTTAAATTGTCATAACATCACTAACCTACAAAATAAGAATAGATACCTTAAATACAAGCAAACTATTTGCTTAGTTTAGGTACAATCACTAACATAGTAGTAAGCAGTTCTGTAGATTTATTATATAACTAAGCTAAATTTTATACAATAAATGTATCTTATCTTAAACACATAGCAATCATAAGAGTCGCGACGACATATCGTCTGCTTTTGCTTCATGTTTCTTATGATACAAGTTAGAAAGAATGACAGATTTTGAACTCTGCACGTTAACTACCGATCGCTTGGTGCAGTGGTCTACATGTCGGACTTCTATAAAACCGAAGGTCACGGGTTCGATCCCCGCACAGTACAAGCATATGTGTGTATGAACATGTTTGTTTGTACTGGTCTTGGTGTTTTCTATGTATAATATGTATTTATTTACTAAAAAAAAGTATTTAAGTATGTTTATCCGTTGTCTAGTACCCATAACACAAGCCTCGGAGCTTAATTTGGGACTAGACTTGTGGTTGTTGTGAAATATTTATTTATTTTATTTATTTACTATTTTATATAGTACAACTTACTTGAACCTCGTTATTAATTTCACTATGCTTATTAATATCGTAGCATATTTCCTCGCTGTACCCGTGGTTGACGGTGCACGCGCGGAAAACGTAAAAAGTCTGCTCTATGACATTGGTTATCATAAACGCCATCATGTACAGGAACATGGTAGGCTCCACTGATATGTATTTGTACCATGGTTTTCTGTTCACAGCCTGTAAACAAAAAGTAAATTAAGCACATTTATGTACAAAAAGATATGAACAACCTTTTATGGCTAAAGTAGACATTAAAATGATACACTTGTTTACGGATTATTTCGCGATTTATTTACATTTTACTTAAACCTGACGTTTCTGACCTTTTTAAGGTGTTAGTTACATACATAATCCGTAAAAAAAGCGTATCATTTTCATGTCTACGGTTCGCGTAACCGATGAAACAAATATGTGGCTAAAACTAGACCAAAATTGCTTGCTGTAAAGAGAAATGAAACAAAAATTAGAAATTATCGCACAGATACTTTCGCTTACGATATTCAAGTTGTTGATGACGGATTTAAACTCAAAAATCCTATGCCTTGTATAAAGCGGCAATTTCACAGGAAACATCTTAGATTAAAAGTAGTACTAACTAGAAAAGAAAAACTAAGGCATTCTATCGTAGTGCAGACGAGTGCAAAAATGCTATAATTTTTTACTGCAAAATCATCCATATTACATGCATATAAAATGCCGCAATGTTTTACATGACGCTCTGTCATGCGTACACCGAAAGAACTATGATTTCGATTTTCGTGGAGGCTTCAGGTGCTCGTATCCTATGATTGATCAATGATCACCTAGCACAGTATCATTTTACTAGTTGTTATACTTTGTAACGTTAGTTTTACTACGCAAAATCTACGTGTATTCAAACTATCACTGCTCAAGTTTGCTAAGTTTGCGAATTGATAAGATGCTGATGAAATCTGATGAAGTTGAAAATAACTAAGTAGGTATAAATTCGTAACTAGCATTTGACCAAGAAACATCTATAAATCTTAAGTGCGACTTGTCTTATTTTTCTAGTTAACAATGTGTTGAATTAAAGAAGCAAAGCATAATAACTTTGTTTCTTATGAATTAAAAAACAAAATTTGAAGTAACAAAGGACTAAAAGCAAAACATCTATCTTATCTTATTTTATATATAAAAACGAAACCCGTTTTCCTTGGTCACGGCATCGCGCGTGAATGGCTGGACCGATTTCACCAATTCTTTTTTTATTGTATTTGTTATTATTAGGAGAAGGTTCTTATGGAAAAAAATATTAAAAAAATCTCTCAGAAATATTGAAAAATATACATTTAATTTTGCATATTTTAAAAAACGCGCGTAACTACTGTCAATGTCATTCGATGACATTGTTCAATCATTGCAACGCTAAGGCGGTACGAAGTTCGCCGAGTCAGCTAGTACGAAATAAACATGAAAATTAAACCTCTGTGATAATTAAAATAATTTGGAGCTCTTGTTTGCTATAAGTTAATTCATATCTTACACCGTGAAGTAACTAAAACCGATATCGGTGTCGGCAGACAGTAATTCGGCATTATCAATAAACTCTCCCAATATCTGAGGACTGTAGATCAAACAGACCGTACAAGCATGACATGTTGTACTGTATACGTAAACATATACAAGTAGTTATATGATGTCTCGAATAACACACTCGCTAGATGAATTTATCAAGATCGGACAATATTATGACAATGTACGCAAGGCCAACCCACAATATACGTGACGTGAGTAGGCTTAGTTAAGCGACTGCTTGGTAAAATTATTCATGATAATTATTATTATTAATTAATTATTTTATTATTCATCATTATCATTATTAGACGACAGCTGCTCTGGTCTAGTGGTCTGAGGTGCAGACTGCAAAACTGGCTATCGCGGGTTTGAATCCTGCTAGGGGCAAATGTTTGTGTGATGAGCCCAAGCATTTGTACAGTTCTTGCATTTCACGAAGGCGAGTAGTCTTTATTTGTTTTTAAACGTGTACATGCATAATGCAATAGTGTGCGTGTATGACGACGCGGTCAGTCGCGAGCGCGCTGTCGCTCAGGTTAGTTGTGTTTATTGTTTCCGGACGCTAATTGCCGTGAAGTACTGTCAGCATGTCAAAGCGCAAAGTTATCCATAGCGAGGTAAATATTTTTTTTCTAGTTTTGACATTAAATAAAAATGATTATTTTTTAATTTAAGTAATAGTTTAGTTTTGACTTTTGATACTTATTCAATTGTATATTTTATTGTTTTTAGGGTCGAGCAATCATTGCTAAAGTCTTTCACTTTCTAAAAGATGAATATAATTTTATGAAAGCAAATAACACTGATGGATGTGACCTAAGTCCATTAGCAAACATATTAGAACGAACTGCCCAAGCAACAGGCGTCAGTGAACGCACAGTAAGTAGGATTTTAAAAGAAGAGAAAGAGTTGCCATCTTCATCAACCAAGTTTACTTCACCCATGAAAAAGCGACGAAAAAGAGACGGTAAATTTAATTTAGATAATATGAATCGAGAAATTATTCGAACTACAATTCAAAATTTTCATATAGAACACAATGAACTTCCAACTTTGGCAAAACTTCAGTCAGCATTAAGAGAAAAAATTGGTTTTGACGGATGTTTGAGCACATTACGTTCGTTGCTTATAAAAATGGGCTACGAATGGAACAAAATTGAAAACAATCGTAAATCTTTACAAGAAAGGCATGAAATACAATTGTGGAGATTTAATTTTTTGAAAAAAATTCATGAATACCGTGAAGAAGGCCGTCCCATTATATATACAGACGAAACATATGTGCTAACTTCGCACGTACGTCAAAACACGTGGAATTTAAAAAAACTAGATACTAAGACAAAAGACAAGTCATTTTTAAAAAAATTGAGTACCGGTGCTCGTTTTATTATAGTGCATGCGGGTAGCAGTAGTGGATTTATTAAAGATGCTTCGTTAATATACAAAGCATCATCCACAACTGGAGACTATCACTCAAATATGAATTTCAATAATTATAGCAAATGGCTGAATGAAAAGCTGCTGCCAAATTTACCAGATAAATCTGTTATAGTGATGGACAACGCATCCTACCATAATACTCGAAGTAGTAGTATACCTACGTCAAATTCGCGCAAGAGCGACATGCAAAAGTGGCTGACGGAACACGGTATTCCTTTCAATGCACTGTCCCGCAATGTAGAATTGTATGATTTAATAATCAGAAATAAGCAGCGTTTTATTTCATATAGAATTGACGAGATAATAAAAAGCAAAGGTTTCGAAATACTACGACTGCCACCATATCACCCCGAATTAAATGCCATTGAAAACATCTGGGGTATTCTGAAAAATAAGATTGCCTCGAAAAATATTGGTCAAAATATGACAGAAGTTCAAAATTTAATAGCTGAAGGTTTAAACAGTATCGATAACAACATCTGGCTTAATACATGCAAGCATGTCGAAAAAATTGAAAAGGAGTATATGAAATATTTTGATTATGACTTTGAATTTGTAATTAATGTGGGTGAATCAAGTGATAGCAGCACGACTGACTTTGAAACTAACGAAAGCAACAGTTTTTCCGAAGAAGATTAAGGCGACACATTTTTCACATACGTAAAAATAGATAGAAATTTGTTATTAAATAGTTCCAGCCTAGCCTTATTTTCATAATTTTGCCATATCTTGAGTTCAATTGTATATCCTTATTTAAGTCTTATGTTTCGCTTAAATTAAAACTTAAACCCAAATGTAGAAGAACATAATTTTATTTTAATACATTCCCTTATTTATTATTTATTTTAAATAATAAACATTTTAGTTTAAAAGTTTTGTTGTTTTATTTTATTATCAATTGAACATACAAAAATATTGGTATTATTTTTATGCTAACCATACCCGCTTTCGTTTTCACGCACACATCGACACATATACGGACACATATTTACCACAAGTAAATTCTGCTCGACTTCGTGATTTGAAAGATGGATACTTGAGTCATGGTTGATGAGTGATTATAAATGTATTTAAGTATTTCAATCCGTTATTCTAGCCACCAAAGCACAAGCTAATGCTTAGTTTGGGGCTAGGTAATCAGTGTGTTCGTTGAAACAATTTATTATTATTATTATGTTTTATAAAGGTACGATTCCAATCATGACCGTTGCGATGCGGAAGTCTGCTACTTATTTGGCTGCGCGCTTAAGCAAGTATTATCCAGTGCAGACGCGGGACGCCAGTTCTGCTTACAACTGTCGGTTGCGAGACGCGAATCCAAACCTGCGGCTACCGCGATTGGAATCGTACCTTTGAACATACTTATTAATAAATAATACAAACTGTCGAGACAATATCCTGTAATATCAAGTCTGTATATGGGGTCTATCAAACATCAACTCAGGCGTTGTTCTGCGTGAGCGAGGCAAGTACCCAACGCGCGATCAATACTTCAATCACCTTGTCAATCACGTGATCGTGTCTTTGTCTCACTTGTTGCGTTGCATCTCTCATGTAGGACGACAGGTCCAATAGCAGTTGAAATAAAAAATGTCTACAAGTTACTATGCCGGTTCTACTGATTAGATGCTTGTTCACGCAAAACCTCTCAAAGGAGATATTTTATTTCAATCGTTGTTCGCGCACGTGTTTTAGTGCTAAAGCAAAAAATGAAGTTTTGTAGGTTTTGTGACCCTACTATATTTTAATAATAATTATAATAATAAATCTTTATTGCTTACAAAACTAACATTCAATGAGACAAACAAACAATTGGCCATGTCAAAGCAATTGGAGGTGGCTCAGCTTATTATTATTATTTTATTTCATTGTGTTGTAATAAAACTTTGGAAAATAGTAGGTTTTGTCCAGCCAATATATAAATGAAACTAAAACTTGGTAACTTGTCTAACACCTAAATGTTGAGTTGGACCAAAAGTAATCTTGATCTTGTAAAAATCTTGAACAATTTTTTTTTTTTGTATTTTATATTTAAAGAATCCATTTCTAATTATAAAGCGGTAAACAGAATATCTAGAACTGAAATACAATATTTTAGAAGCAATGATTTTGGTTACAAATATTTTATTATAACAATTAAAGCAGAGTTCATATTTTTGTAAGTTATCAGGAGCAGGAGCAGCTCTGGCTTGTGTAACACCCATGTGTAATGAAACCCTGGGGTGCTACTCTGGGGTAACACTAACTCCAATAAGGTTGATTCTGAGTTAAAACAAAACGTTTGTAAGAGGACCCTCAATAAGCCACTTGTATTTGATAACTGCGGCAACCATGCTGCTTCTGTCATGTCATTGTTATACCATGGTGGTCCAGGGCAATTCTCATAGCCGTGTAAGGACTCCTAACTCTGCAATGTTGCCCCCTGAGATTGTGGCGCCCGTGTGCGTTGCACTCTCTAATAAAGAGTAACTCACGTAGGTAAAATAGGTAGTTTTATACACATTTTTAAAATGTGGTTAAATTTCTGAGACTAACTTTGTATTATTTTGGGCCTGTTAAGTTAAACATATTATCAAGAGAAATAATTGCTTATTGAGTAACTATGTAGAACATAAAGACAATATGAGAAATTGATATTTTTTACTTGCTCTGCTAAAAGAGCTTTATAAAGAAACAAAAATGGTAAATGTTTATTGGAAAACAAAATAATATTATGTTAACTAACCTAGCCAAACCTAGGTTTTAGGTTTTTTTTATAAGGCATCTGAGAATAAGTTTCAATAAGAAAAATAATCTTAGATATAAAAATGAATAGCTGTTCGTTAGTCTCGCTAAAGCTCGAAAACGGCTCAACCGATTTGAATCATTTTAGTCTTGAAATATTCGTGGAAGTCCAGGGAAGGTTTAAAAGGTAAGAAATTAAAAAAATAACAACGGACAGGACAACGTCTGCGGGTCCGCTAGTTTTCAAATAAAAATAAATGAATAAATATGACGAAATAATAAGTTAGTTCAAAAAAGTGTAGTACCTAATTTCTTACGTAAATTTAAAAGATATTTCACCAGCCGATTTTGTAAGTGAAAATAATTTATGAATAATCTTATAATCTCGCGTAAGCTATGCATGATCGCCAAACACAATAAAAGCAATTCAGTAAATTAAAAAAACTAATATAAGCAGTGCGTTCGCAAAAATATTACCCACCACTCCATATTCTTCTGCCTTCCTGTTTTCCATTTTAAGTCAAGTTATAAGCTGGGTACACAACAAAACATTAAATTAGACTATTTAAGGTTTCACTTCACATAACTAAAATGTCAAAACCATTTATTTTTACAACAACACACGACTGTTCCCGCCGCACATGTTAACAGAAACGTCAAGTCAAGTCAATGTCAGAAAAAAGACAGTGACAGCAGTTTAATGAATGAGTGAGTGACTTGTGATAACTAGTGATACGGCACTGACTATACAATATCGATTTAATAAATATCTTTTATTGGTACCGAGTTACCAATAAAACAATGTAAAAAGATACAATTTAAATCTAAAGGGCCCTCGGAATCTCATGAAAATATGGGTAATTTGAATTTTTGTATGGTAGCACTGAACAAACTGGAATAAATGACTTTGATACTTTTAATGATTAACAGTTATATGGCAAGTCTAAGAAATCAGGAAAACTACTTTTCCTTGTCTTTATTAGGTTCTGGATGATAATATCTGCATTGCATACTAATATTTGCAAAAAATCTTAACCGTACATGTGTAGAAAATAAAAGTATTAAAATAGGAAAAACACATTTATTTAATTCCATTCATCATAAGATCATAAGTTTTTTCACTTTATGCGAAATCTTTTTTGTATGCTATCCTGTCCTGTCTCTTCATTAAAGTCCTACCCTTCAGGCTCATGTTACAACAATTTTAACAACTGACCAGATTTTGGCCGAAAACTTTAATATAAACTTGAATAAATCGAAATCGGAGGCCTCTAAGAAGTACAATGATCGCAATTACATACGTGTTAAGTTATCAAATGTGTTACGACATTGTGAATGTACAGATCGATGGCAAAGAAAAAAAATTCAGTCCAGTGCATCGATTTGTACATTGACAATGTTTTAACTCAATTGATTAATAGAAATAACGAAAATCTAATGCACCACTTTTCTTTGTGAAGTATCAAAAGTTCAGTTTCAGTTCAAGTTCAGTTCAGTATTCAGTTAGTCGAGACAAAATAATTTGATATTTCACGTTTACAGTTCATGAAACACAGTTCATGCGACGGCTACAACTTAATGCAAAGTTTCTTCAAAATATTCTGAAACCATAACAAAAATATTTAGTAAAATAAATTAACGTCTTTTCATCACATAGCATGACATCGGTTGAGATCGACAAGTCATTATTGCCATATGAAAATCTTATTGATCTCATTTCGAATTTTCATCAGATTACATAAGGTTTAAGATTTAAATAATAGCCTATAGTAATTTTGAATAAATACTCAAATAAAAATATAACTCACCTAGCAAATTTTCTTTACCACAAAATGATAAGACAATGGCTAAGCTTTATAAAAATTTGATTATAATGACAAGGCATAACTACTTAGTACATAACTTTTTTTTCAAAATAACAAACCCTTCATTAACGTTGTATCGATACTTGTGGAATGACTTTAGGCTCAGCTCTATTTTTAAAAATGAACTAAGAATGATTGTATGAATGAGATAAGGGTATGAATGAGTGTATGGAGGAACAAGAAATGGAGATAAATTGCGCGCCACTATTCAAAAAACGGACTACATATTTTCTTTTTTTTTACGACCGCTTGGTGTAGTGGTCCCATAGGTCGGACTTCTAAAACCCCTAAAGGGTTGCGGGTTCGATCCCCGCACAGTACAAGCAAGTGTGCATGAACATGTGTGTTTGTACTGGTCTGGGTGTTTTCTATGTATAATATGTATTTATTTACAAAAAAAGTATTTAAGTACCTATGTTTATCCGTTGTCTAGTACCTGTAACACAAGCCTCGTAGGTTACTTTGGGACTAGAGAATTGGTGTGATTGTTTTGAAATATTTATTTATTTATTTTTGGTTTTCTTGTGGGATTTTTTGGACTTTAGCTCCTACAGGAGCAGACGAATACCTATATCTACTTATAGTTTCTCAAATTGCTTGGGTTTGATAGTGGAGTTATGCTGCAAACGATACCTGACCACTTACCTAAGATTCCTACTTTAAATAATTGTTTTGATAACTAGAAAAGATAGTCTACTGGATTGAGGGCGCAAACAAGTAGCTTAGCGTTATGTTATGACTATGAGGTTTGGTGATTTCATTTTTACCTCATTAAACCCATTGTCATTAAAATCACTGTCGGCGGCCTGTAAAAAAGTAAAGAAAAATTCTCGCTAAAACAGGATTTAATTAATTTAATAATTTAACTTAAGCCAATATAATAACTACTGTAGTAATACTTCTCCGGAATCCGTTTACGACGGGCAACACGTAGTAATATAAAATCATCCAATACAACGTAACAAACACAATATGCACAACACCCATCAGCCACAACTTGTTGACGAAAGCTGTTATGGTTATGATCCACGCGAGAAGCATGTCGACGACGAAATATGCGACACAAAACCACAGGTACATGAGAATTAACTTTTCGTTGTATGTGAAAGCCGCCACTATAAGCAAGATGTGCATGGCAGCCATGAGGACGCCTCCAGCGGCGAATATGTGAACCAGGACCGAGCTCATGTATTTGCTCACTCCATACATCTGGAAGACAGCCTCCCCCACCGAGAGCAGCAGTATGTAAAACATGCTGGGCACAAGACCCAAAAAGGCGATTATGATTGTTCCAACCTTCAGAGTCATGCAGCCGCAAAAGTCACTTGCCGTCATACAGTAAACGTTCATTAAAGTCTTCATACTGATTAGCTTTGCAAACCTTGAGAAATATAACAGCAGGGCAACTTGTGATTAAGGCCAAAACCTTCAGGTATACCTTGACAAACTTTGGCGATGGAAATGAACCATTATCTCCTGAAGTGTTCCAAAGAAGGTCCTGAATTGCAATATTATGCTTACGGGTTTTTTTAAGTAAGTCACATTGTTAATATCAAATAAAAAGTATTTATTTTTGTATAATATCGATATGTTTTGGAAATAATTTGTTATGATCATGATCACTGACAAGTGACAAACCAGTGATTTTGATGACATCAGAATACTGGCATCATGACATTTGGAATTCTGGGACGCGGGTCCGCTAGGTGCCCGACCAAAGTAAGTGTACATGTGGCGTTCGGTGCCCAAGAAATTTCTTGGGCCATTCGCCACATTAAAAAAAAACGAGGTGTGAAGCGTAGTGATTATGAGATATTTGCTCCGTGATGTGAAGGACGAACCCCAAGAATTTTTTTTACTTACTTATGTACTTACTTAGTAGACTAGCCCGGCATAAAACTAGCACTCTTGGAGAAGAGTGCTGCTGTGCTTCATCGTAGCGTAGTCCTGTGACGTTATGCGACTTTTTTTTATCCGCATAAATATCGATTTTCCCACTAAATGTTCTTCATGATTTGATTTCATATTTTAAAAGAAGCACAGGCTTCTTTAAAAAATGTATGGATTACCATGAGGCCAGTAAGTGTTTACCACTTTTACAGTTAAATTCTATATGGAATATCCAATCCGTATAAAGTTCAAAATGCTAAATCAAGCCTTTGCCTTAAGGAAAATGGGTTTGAAAATAGGTTTCTGTATCCTTTTTGTTTATGAGCCTAATTTCTTTTTTTTGTGGAAATGGCAGTTATGTAGACAGTGTCAGTCAAACTCCGACGGTGATCTTTAAGGTGGTACAAACTTTCTTATTGTGACTGTACTGAAGTCAAATGTAAAAATAGAGACATCCCTATCTTTATAAAGACTACGAAAATCGGAAAGTCCATACGCCTGTGTATTTTCAACAACTGGTCAAAATAAAATACACTTTTATGAAGATTTCTTTTTTTGTTTGTATTATGAAAGATGCACTCTTTCTAATAGTAACAAAAATAAGAAATCTTCATGAAAGTTTTTTATTAAGTACTACTAATTGAAAAGTTTATTATTTGTTTAAAAAAGTGTGGATCAAAAAGTTATTTTTTTTATGCGTAGAACACCTGAATAAGTATCATCTTCTGTGTAACTGTTACTACAAGGGGTTGGTGCATTCTAAGTGAAATTTATTTCTATCAATAAAATAAAATCTATTTATTTTTTGTAAGTAGGCTAACAAGTAGCACTATCCATAGTAGAGTAGTATTTGTTTGCTTTAAAGTTTTCTTTATGTGGTGTCTTTTAATATTAAACAGAAAATAAAAATCAACTTTCCTCTTTTAGGATAACCAGTTCTCAAATTGTAACTTAAATTATGGTCAACTCTGTAGACTGATGAATTTCTTATTGCCTCCCTCGAAACATTGAATCTAAGCAGTGGTTATTTTAGCTCTATGAACACTTTGTATCTGTAGAAAAGCAAAAGTTTAGAAATGTGTCATTTCTAAAGTTAAGTTATTTGTTTAATTTAAATATTTTTTATTTGTATTAGGTACTCCTCAAGCGCATAACATTTTAAGATAAAAATATGTTATAACGTTATTATAATCGTGAATTTATTTTCTTGAAATTATTTTATGTAATTATTTCACCTCTGTGTGTGTTAAGACAATTTTGTACAGAAATAACAAAGATACAAGCAACAATAATCAAAATTTTCCAAGTAATGGGCAGTTACTTTGATTAAGATATTTTTACATCATATTTAGTATAATAAATATTCAGCAGCTGCTGTTATTATAAAATAAATTTAGCACAAAGTTAACTATTGGAATGTATGCTGTGAATTATAAAAACCAGGAAAAAAAGGTGGCACGACCTTTGTTTTTTTGTGATACGTTTTGTGATATACATTGAAGAAAGTCCATTAAATTCTTTTTTTTTTCTAATTGCTCAAATTTGGGGCAGGCGCTACCACGCGCTACGCTACGCGTAGCAAGTAGCAACTTCACGGGTCTATAAGCTACAAGATGCTGTACCACAGATTACTAAATAGTTATGGCTGTACCTGATTCGAAGTTTACATAGGATGATATGGGATGGAATAAATCTTTTGACCTCAGATTGTCAGACCTTGGTAGGACAAACTTGAGTAGGTGCATCACACCTGTGTTAAAACATCACACATCAAAGATGGTGGCACCAGATGTTTTATCTCACTTATCTGTACTAACAAATGTAGTTACAGCCTACAGGATAAAGTTTGACATACCTATTTACAGATTTGCAAAAATTACATCTATACATATAATAAGACTGTAAAAGATCGATTTCTGTACATTGAAGATTTTTATGAAAAATTGTTACAGGGGGTCTTAATTACCGTAATAGAAGCCAAAACAACAATTTTTAAAAATTTTGTCTGTCTGTCTGTCTGTCTGTTTGTCCGGGCTAATCTCAGAATCTACTGGACCGATTTTGACGGGACTTTTTTTATTTGACTCAGTATCACCTGGAGAGTAAACTGGGATATAAATAATCACGCCGATGAACTTAGGGGGCAGGCAGGAAATTGAATCTCAGAAACTACTAAACCGATTTTAATGGGAAGAAGGATAGAAATAATATTACATATTGATAAATTCTGCCCCCAAAGGGATAAAATAGGGGTTGCGAATTTGTATGAAGCCCGGTCGCAAAAAACTAACATCCACGCGGACGAAGTCGCGGGCGGCCGCTAGTCATAAATATAATTGGAACCTAGCGTCTAGCATTTCTAACTTTTTTATTTTATTGTAGTGTAAGTTTGTAGTCTATTTATGTAATCTATACATATAATAAGACTGTAAAAGATCGATTTCTGTACATTGAAGATTTTTATGAAAAATTGTTTCAGGGGGTCTTAATTCCCGTAATAGAAGCCTAAACAACAATTTTTAAAATTTTTGTCTGTCTGTCTGTTTGTCCGGGCTAATCTCAGAATCTACTGGACCGATTTTGACGGGACTTTTTTTATTTGACTCAGTATCACCTGGAGAGTAAACTGGGATATAAATAATCACGCCGATGAACTTAGGGGGCAGGCAGGAAATTGAATCTCAGAATCTACTAAACCATCCTTGAGTTGCGTACGCTGCGAAAACGGTTCAAGATACCAAAAATATAAATATGAAAGAATTATTTCTCTTGAAATGATCTAAAAAACTGTCTGCGACAGTACATGTCTATGCCCAAAATTACAACTCCACGCGGACGAAGTCGCGGGCACAGCTAGTGTAACATAATTGTACGGATGTGATCAGAAAATATTTACCCGTTATGCAGTTAGATTTTATACCACACACCTTTCACTAAAGTCCAAAATGCTAAATAAAGTAACTTATCACCTTCTTAAGTCATTACTAGATATGACTAAACGAGAATAGAAAAAGGTTTGTATGTATGTATGAATGTATGTAACGGAATTTTTGAGCTCAATTTTCACCAACTTCCAGAAATCGGATTAATTTGAAACTTTGCACACGTATTAAGTAGGTACCGATGACAACGCAATAATTTTATAAGAGTTTTCCATTGTCCTTATTGACTAAAAAATAGAAATAAAGAATAGTTTAAAAAACTAAAAACACGCTTTTATTGCTAACAAAAAAAGAGAAAACAATTTCTGATTACACGGAATTTATATTACAGTAGAGTAAAAGCGTGGGGTGCACTTTATGACGTTTTCATACTTCTCTTATTATAGTTGCCCATAATAGGATGATTTTCACATACTACCACTAATTATTTCCTCTTTTTTTAGTTAGCAATAAAAGCGTGTTTTTTAGTTTTTTAAACTATTATTTATTGAATTAAAGACCACATTTCTTTATTTGTGGATATGACAGTCATGTACACAGTGTCAGTTAAACTCCAACAGCAATGAGTGATTCTCGTTGAAAATAATATTAACCTATGGTCAATCAATTAAATATTAAATACATTTAGAATTTATGCCTTCAATATGTGCAAGCAATTTTGTCCTTAAGGTGGTAAACACTGTCTGATCGTGACTGTACGACTAAGGCCAATAGGCTTGATGACACCACCAATCGTTGACATACTCTTTATAGACTGTCAAAAATATCTGCCTCCAAAGATTTTGTATTAGAATACTCTAGCATGACGTCACGTTAGATTATTAGAAATCGGATTTAATTGACTGGACTACGAGTATTATTGAATTTTGTGTCATTAAAAATTGGTTTTATACAGCTTTTTGGAAACAAATTGGTTTTATTAACTTCATAAAGCTTTTGTTTTTCAAATACTATTGTCTTGAAAATATTTGCGATGGGGGTGATCATGCCTATTCCCCGCAACCAACTCATTTCCGGCGAAAGCAACCGACCAATCGAAGTCATTCAGTGTGAAAACTCAAGTCTCTCGATTTTGTGACGTACTGTAGCCATAGCGAAATATAATAACTAAAGTATAATAATACTAATAAAATATAATATTACTTAAAACTGTCATTAAAGCTTGTTATTATTTTGAATGTACGTTCCTTAGCAGTTACTACTGAGGTAGGTACTTATGTAAAATATACTTAAATAATACATTTAAAATCGACCGTTTTAAGCTTTTAAAAAGTTTCTTTAAGGTTAATCACCACACATTTACATTGTATAGTAGCGGACCCCGCAGACGTCGTCCTGCCCATTGTTTTTTTAAAGATTTATTTTTCATCATAAAAAAACCCCGTACTTTAAACTTAAAGAATATCATACATCAAGAATTAGGCAAATGGTCCAGGCGTTCTTAAGTTATGCGCTTACCAACACATTTTGCTTATCATTTTTATAATATAGGATAACATAATCGTAGAGTACCTACTTAAGTAAAATAGATCTAGTTGCACTCATATTTTTACAACATTAATTAAATGGCACGATGCAAGCATCTGACTAAACAAGGTATGTTACTGAGTAATAGTCGAATCATTATTGTTTCGTTTTAGCCAGTAAATTCGCCAGTGGGGTGAGCACGAACCACTATCGTAACGTATTCTTAGTGTTTACTATTCCTTAACTTGTTAATTTGTATAGCCAATTGGCAGTTTCGGACGACATGGACAAACGAATACGTTACGAGCATGTTCGTGCTCACCCCACTGGTCAAAAGTTTTACGATTAGAAAAATATTAACTTAAGTTAATAAACTACGAGTATATTGTTATTATAACCAAAAGTAAGTAATTGTAGTAGGAACTTAAACACTGTGCCACATCAATCTTACTTCAGCGAATACCACAAGGCTTTCATTAGGTAATTTAACTGAGTGAGTGCCCAGGCCTTTGGGATGTCCCAACCTTGTAGATTATCAACCAAACTACTGTAATCGTATCTTGCGCACTCCAGAAGACCCATGGTAACAAACCACGCTTTATAAATCCCACTCTACCACAACAGTTTTTTTATGGAGACGTATACATAAAAATTCTTGTCAACGTCATGTTTATGTCATCTACAGAAGTGGAAGGGAACAGCAAGTGCTCGAGGCACCCTAAGCTGGCGAGGGAGCATATGCTGGGCAGCAGCAGCATCAGGCGGCCCAACCGGCAGGAGTCTTTGGCTGAGCAGTGCTTGTGAAGGTGGAGCAGGGTTTGCTCTTGTAGCAGTTCGATGTGAGGCGAGACAGCAGTGTCCACCGAATCTAGAAGAAAAAAACGTTGAAAACTAATTTGACAAGATTTAACTGAACATGAATCTATTATAAGTAAGTATGTTTTGTAGTGTAAGGGAAATTGTTTGCAACTGGCCTATAAATTATCTCAAAAATAAAGTGTCACAGTAATAGCTAACCACACCAAATTTTACCTGCTCGAAATAACAGAGCTGACTTCAGCCAATCGTATTCCGATCTGTCCAGTTTATACTGAGATATCCTTTTTAAGAGGGACTTGATTTTCCTTAGCTGTTCTTTGTTACTTGAACGTTTAAAGTGAATGTGCGGCGCCATCAAATCTGAAACATTCAATTAACTTAGCCTTCAAGAGTATGAACTCTTACTTTAAAGAATACAATTATGAGAGGTTTAAATGAACGTGCTACCTTCATCCAAGCAGAAGGAATGTTGCGCTGCTGTTAATATAAACAGTTCTTTCCAGTAATTGTGTAACAGACAAGTCTGTTCGGAGCTCTTCATTTGCACGAAAGATGAAACGCCATGTAACCATTTTATGGTGCAAACTAACATTTTGGCGGCCGGATCGGGCCCATCTTCAGACGATTGGCACCAATAATCTAGCGTCATCTTTCGCATCGTCTCCTGGACGTTGTCTTCGGAAGACTTGGTGTTGTCGTCTTGCCGAACAATTTTCTGCAAGTCCCTGGAGCTGTAGTCCGAAAGGCTTCTGACACTGGACAGCTGAAAACGGTGCTTTTCCGTGTTTCTTGGCACTACGTATATCGGCGGCTCGAAGTTACCTGGTGAGTGCAGTAATTGGTTCCTTGCATCTAAATGGGACCAAACAATAGAAAATTATATCACTGCTTAAGCAGCAGATTTTATCAAACACTCGCATTTGCAACACGAGGATTTTTTTTAAATCGCTTGGCAAATTAGACTTCTATAGTAGACCCATAACTAATTCGCAGTTGCACTAAAACTAAAATACTTACTAGTCATTGAATTTCTAACAAAGCATAGGTACTCCTCTAAATTATATTACCGTCTTTGACTAGGTCATCAGTCGAACCCTCAGTTTTATATGCTTCCTCTGAACTTGATACTTCGTCTTCCTTTAGTCTGTCCTGAACTTGTGAATCTGGCTTTTCCGTGTTTTCGGGGGGCGTGAATTTGGAATGATTGAGTTCTTTCTCCATCGGTTCTAAAAAAAAACAAGTCAGAAATAATGCCTGTTGGTGGATTACGAAATTATAAACTGTCATTCACATCTTGTTGCTTACTAGTAATGCTGGTTCGTGCTTCAAAAGTAGAATAGCCGGCAGCCGACCCAGTAGTGGGAGGATAAAACATGTTGGACGGAAAATATCCCGGATGCGGAACGGGATAATGCAAATGGCTCGAGAAGAGGGGAATCTTGAACGGATTCAGAGAGTTGAGCGAGTTCACTTGAGAGCTAAGGATAGGGTTCAATGGAATGTCCGGCGGTATAGCTTCAGGTAACCGCGCAGCGGAAAAGTCTTGAAACGAGGGGCTGTCTAGGAAAGGTCCGTGTACCGATGAAATGGCTTCGGGCACGTGCTGGAGGGTGTTGTAGGCGAGGTGGGGGAAGCTCGCGAGGGTGAGGGGCGCGGGGGAGGGGAAAAAGGCTGGCTGCCTGAAGCTGTAGCCGAGTTTGTGGAGCGCCAACTGGTGCTGGGCGGAGGCCGTTGCCGGGCGAGGAGCACGTTCGTGTTGGACCGCTAAAAATGATGACCAAATAAATCATCTATGATTCTTTATATAGCGCACATCTAGTTCTTTAAAGTCATAAATCAAAAAAATAAAAAAATAAACTATATTTAATATAATTAAATTTAATTTTATATTTAATAAACTATATTTAATATGATTATGATACATTTAATATGATATTTAAGCACTCAATAAATTCGTATAAAAGAAAAGTTGTGGCATGATTAACTCAATTTAAGATTTTTTGACATTTATGACTTTAAAGAACTAGATATGCGATAGGTTGTCATTTTTTTGGTTGTTTTCCCGCAGCAATACGCTTAAGCTTATTTTTAATATTGCGTTGTAACGCAAGCGCTCAATGTAGTGGGCACTTTTTTTAAATTACAAAGATGGATGCATTATTTTGCGGGAACACAACCACTATTTCATCCTGTAGATTTCCTATAGATCTTAATAGGTACGCCAGTGAAACTACTGCTATTTGAATAAATATTTCAGATAAATAATAGGTAAACAGTTTCGAGTGGTCGCGTTAAGTTTTATCAGATCATACTTATAGATAAAGTTTTGCGGGAGTGGTCTCGGCAAACCCCAAAATTACGCGAATGTCTTTGGATAAACAAAACGAGTGTTCTGCAAGCATGTCAATCACGTCACATGGTGTGGTAAAGTGAATTTAATATGAGGGTGTTGAATATGATGATCAAATTAGGGTTGTCGATTTGACAACTTGTATCACTTACGTTGCCCTGAATTCTAATTTGTTGACAATTTGAGATAACAGAGATTGCAAAGTGCAAACCGCTTAAATCTTATGAACCAAGAAACGATCGATTGTTAAAAGAAAAAAAACGTAATATTTACTCGTACGAGAAGCCGTCGCGCTTTGCGGCGCTATGGACCATGCTTTGGATTTACTTATCATGACAAGCCATCTGTAACTATCTGTAAGTTCCGGTGATATCTGGACAAAATGATAAGGCTAAGGAGTTTCACTCTAGGTTCAAAGTATGGGTAGGTATCGGCCTATTGTACTCCTCAAAAGATTCGTCTCATATCTGGGAGATGACGTGACGGTGCTACGTGACTTCAAGTATTATCAGATCCATGATAGTCTACATAATATTGGTTGACAGACAAATAAAGAACCTTGATCTTTAGATTTTTTGACGCATTTCTTGATATTAAATAATAATCTATATATATAAAAGAAAGTGGTGTTAGTTACACTATTTATAACTTAAGAAAGGATGAACCGATTTGGCTGAAAATTGGTGGAGCGGTAGCTTAGAACCAGGAAACGGACATAGGTTACTTTTAATCCCTTTATTTATTGTGAAAACAAAGGGATTCCACGCGGATGAAGTCGCGGGACACAAGTAATAATATACAACAACATCACATACATTCATCTGAATCCGAGGTAAGGAGCTTAAGCACTTGTGTTACAGATATCAGAATCAACAGTAGTATTACAAATAAACTTAAATAAATACATATAACACCCAGACCAGTACAAACAGACATCTTCATGCACACAAATGTTTGTACAGTGCGAGGATGTAACCCGTGAACTCATGGTTAATAGTCAAGTTCTTGACCATTACACCAAAGTGGTCGTCGATATTTGTATAAATCAGATCGTTGCGAGCTGCTCATTTTTTTGAACTAAAGGAGGACAACCGAAAAAACCTCACCCTGATATATAACCAGTTTTTTATTTTTTCTAAAAACAAAAACATTGTAGGCAACCCCGAAGTGGTGTCTTATAGCGCAATCTATACAGTGTGTAAATATATCTTTGAGAACCGCGGCTGCCGGCGACAGCCTGCAAATGTTTACCCAACAGACGCGAACGACACTCCGCTGAAAGGGTCAAATAAATCTCCACCAACAATAGTTGTTATTAGTTGCTTTTACGGTTATACTATTTATAAATTATAAGGCTTCTGTTTTTTTCCGTTAAGGAATTTAATTTTTAATTATTTGTAAACAATACACAACATCACCACACCAATGGATCACGATGTAGATTGTGATCCATGTAAGTGGTGATGTTTTCTATTCCGAGGAAAATACCTTTTTTTGTAGATAAGTACATTATTTTGAATTTAGATTCAGACGAAGAAAATGTGACGAACAAATGGTTTATTCTGTTCATAAAGACTGACTGACATTTTAAAAATTAAACATCTTGCTATAGCCGTACCAACAAGTTGTTTCCGCCGTAGCATATACTAGCCGTAGCACGCAGAATCTGTAGCATTTGCCAATGCTACGGTGTAGTCGACCAAGTACTTGCTACGGCTATCGACTTTTCCGGGCGCTAAAAATATTGGAAATCTCTAAGGAAGTGTCATATCCGTGTGAATTTCGCCACATTAAGCGCGGCACCCCTCCGTACTCCACTCCACTTACTGACACTTGTGCACCGCAAATACTCGAATGTTTCCTAATGGAAAAGACATGCTGCGACGAAGGCCGCCTGGATAAATACTTTATTGAGACAAGTGCTCGGCCGTGTTCGCTATTGATTACAGTTTAATGTATTGAGGAATATCTCACAAATTCGGGTGCCATATTTTACTTTAGAGTAAGATGTTTTTTTTGCTTCAATACGAAAAATATATGTACCTACGATAATGGGTCAAAAAACAATTTCAATTCCAGATTTGAATTTAACAACGTAGATTACTCATTCTAGGAGTAGGTACTTGAGGTTTTCCCGATCCATTCACAACGATTTTTTGACACAACTTAACTCAACTTATTTGAAGTGTTGATAAGATAACGAAATAATGGTGATAAGTAGAGGAAAGTCACTACTCCCGGAATATTAAAACACTGAGATACTCGCTATCTTATCGATTACCTACTGTCGGAACACAATAATGTCGAAAACATCAGAAAAAATGCTGGTGGCTAGCCAAACACGACGACCACTTGGTGCAGTGGTCCACAGGTCAGACTTCTAAAACCAAGGGTCGCGGGTTCGTTCCCCGCACAGTACAAACATAAGTGTGCATGAACATGTGTGTTTGTACTGGTCTGGGTGTTTTCTATGTATAATATGTATTTATTTACAAAATAAAAGTATTTATCCGTTGTCTAGTACCCATAACACAAGCCTCGTAGCTTAATTTGGGACTAGAGAATCGGTGTGATTGTTGTGAAATATTTATTATTTATTATTATTATTAAACAGACGATAAATAAGTCCTATCAACCAAACTGAATCTCTTTATTCGGTGGTGAGGAGTGTACCACAAGACCAACGTATGAGTAGACTACGATTCTAGTGTTTATCGGACATCTTGGTAGTACACAATAGACAATAGGCTTGTTTCCACTATGAAAGAAATATTCAAAAACTGATTTTCTCTAAAATAATTCATAATTTCAGATGCCTTTACACTAATATTTTTCTGCAGTTCGTATTATTTGATTTTTAATTGGAATTCAAATGATAATTAGTCACTCAGTCGGCATTGCACGCGATGACGTCAAAGTGTGTTATTCCCATACAAGCTCTATGAAGAAAAGCGTTTTGACAGTTGATAAAAAGTACGTCAACGATTGGTGGTGTCAACTACCGTATTCTTAAAATTTGGTCAGCAACAATATAGTTTTCCCACTAACATTACTTATTAAAGAAAGAAAATATTCAATCTGATTTCTCTTATTGTCACTCGGATAAACCATAACTCTAGTCACCGTGGCACAAGGAACAATAATTACTTAGTTCATAGTGACTACGAATTATTGGATAAAATTAACATAGGTATTGGAAGAAGAGTAGGACCGGTTTTTTAAGCTCTGATTTAGTGGTTGTGTTCGTATTTTGGGTAATAAGACGTGATTTAACTATGAGATCTATCTGGGTGTAAAAAATGCCTCATGGCACTACTTCCACTCCTTTGCAATATACTACTATTCTACTATAGAAGAACAGAAAAGAGTGAGCCTACTACGAGTATAGCAAGAGCTAGTATTAAGGGTACCTTACCAATAACGTAAAAACGGAACCATAATACTTTAATTATTTTCCCTTTTTGGTACCTACTTTATCGTGCCTTGATAGACAATAGACATATTCACGGCTAGTGGAAGCTAGCGAACTTCGCTACATTTGGGGCTTACATATAAAGTTTTATCCTCAATTACTATCTTCTGAAATTTGTCTTTCTTATATTATATCATCAGAAAGTATGCTTAAGGCGTTTTGTTCGTACCTCAGACTGTTAAGCTGACTGCTAGTGTTCCACATTCAGTACCACAGATCTTAAGTATTTTTTTTATGAGAAGAAATTTCACGTTACGTTGAACAACTTTTTCAGAGGTTCTACATTCATACTCCTTACGGTATAGATAACTGGTCTGCCGACGTGTCACATCAGATCTTGATATGGGGACAGAAAGTGCTCACCACGCTAAACTTCTTTTCTGCTGCCGCTAGGGTTCAACATCGGATATTCAGATCTTCATTTTTGTTACATGTATATAGATTGCTCGTGACTTTGAACCACTTTTCCTTAGGCGCTAGTTATGTTCATACCCACTCCTTACCTGCCCATCGCTTGCGAGTCCGGTTCACAATCAGCCAATATTTTTTTTACAGAACTCCTGAAAAGCGGGTCTACCACAAAAGTGCTAGGTTCCTATTATGATAGATAATTCTGAACTGACCGTCCTTCTTCATGTTGACCCGCAGGCACTTGGAGAAGCGGCACGCTTGGCACTGGTTCCGCCGCGTCACGTCCACCACGCAGCGTCCGTTCTCCTTGCACACATAATCCAGATTCCTAAAAGTTCAATAAAAATTTTGTCATTTGTAAATATTTCCTGGTGGTAACGCGTAAAGTATTTAACATATTGCATTACAAATCAAAATTAAGTAGAGAATTTGCCTTACTCCCGGCTTTTAATGTTACCAATGAAGGCGTTTCGAAGTTATGTTTTAAAACAATGCTCAAATATTTTATTATATGAAAACACGCACAGGGTGACTTTACAGTGAGGTCTGGAAATGAAAACAAAATTTAAAAAGGATAGCATTCGCGTCTTGAGAAGGTTAATGAAAAAATATCGCATATTACCCTAGTGAGTAGAGTACCTAATTAGAAATCTGTATATCCTACTACTATTATAAAGGCGAAAGTTTGTAAGTATGGATGTATGGATGTTTGTTACTCTTTCACGTAAAAACTACTGAATGGATTTGAATGAAACTTTACCACAATATAGCTTATACATCAGAATAACATATAGGCTACAATTCATAAAGAATTTTTAAGATAAAGGCTTTCCACGCGGACGAAGTCGCGGGCGGCCACTAGTGTAGTATGTATGTTAATTTAAGGCACTCCACAGATCTGATGCGTTATTTATTTGTAAATAGCGACCAGGCCGCGATTTCGTCCGCGCAAACGATTTCAAGTTCGAACAAATGTTAGAGTTTTGGCCCAGTCGTTGGCGAGATCTTTAAAACGGTACCTCAATCATATTTATAAGCCCCGCTACACAGGCTGGTGGGAGAGGAATGCTCTTACACAAATAAAATTTAGTGATTTACAAGAGGTACCGTCTGATGCTCCTCTTGAAGAAGCCCCGGCAGCCATCGCACGAGGGCACCCCGTAGTGCTTGCCCGACGCCTTGTCGCCGCACACACGGCAGAGAGACTCCGGCTTACCGGTCGACTCCATCGACACCTGCAGAAAAAAAAAGTTTGGGACTGTGGTAGGTACGGTTTCTGCACGGGTCTAACCCGGTTATATTGTGGCATGCATTACGACCCTCTGGTATTTCGTAGATTATTACCTTCCTTGATCTGAATTAAAAAATAGATCGACAATTTGTTTCTATTGTTTTCTATGAATAAACTCTAAATTAATACCGCAAAAGCAAACTTTTACAAGCATTTTTTGACTTTCATGATGTAGCCTGACTTTAAGGGCCGAAACTGTGCACGGCGCTACAACTGCAACGTTTTTGACTGTTTCAACCCTTATGAAAAAAAAAACTAATTTAAATCTAAAAAACAATTAGACAGATTTTTCATAAGTCCTCAAAGACAACCGAACAATCTTACCAGTCAATTGACCGTATAATATAATACTATTCATTAACCAGTTATCTTAATTCATTTATTGTGTCATATGTGAGGCATTTACAAAAACTATAAATTTATATTTAAATTAATTTCAATTAAATTGAAATGAAATACACTGTACTTTCATTTATATTGTGGGTGTAGATTGTCAATGTTGATTCGATATTTCCCCTTATTTAATTTAAGGTCAAGGCGTATTGTTTTGATGGTGTTTTATTATTCTGTACTTTAAATTCTGTTATAAAAAAATAAGGTAACAAACAAACTGATTAACCAACAACATTCCTGCAGTGCTCCTAAGGGCAAAATGTGAAGAAAAAAAAACTCTTTTATTAACACATCAATAAAACACAGTAAAGGGTCTGAGTGAGTTTGTAAACTATTCAAAGTTATAAAGTCAGTGCAAAATGCTTATTACGTTCCGATTCGTGCGTAAATTATTCAAATAGACACTTAGTTAAAGCTCCCACAATTAAGTAACACTTAAGCGGAGGTTTGTTCATTTTAAACACAAGCAAATTCTATTACAGAAATTTTAATTTTAATTTAAAGCCAAAGTTGTATTTTTTAAGTAAAAAAAACGTAGAGGAGGGTGTCCCTATGCGGTACGTTCAAACAAATTCCTGTTAAACTCTCTATTACACGATAAATTATAATTATTCATGAAGTATAAAAAATCGCTACACCGAATGGAGTTTATGAAATGTCCTTATTATATTTTTGACGGTCTGGGAATAACGCAATTGTACCGTTTCATCTGTTCGATCAAATAAAACCTTATAACCTTCGGATTAAAAAAATAGTGAAAATAGGATGTCAATAGCATTGTTCAATGTCTAAAATGTCAGTTAAATCTCAACATTTTCTAAATTATGGCTCTGTAGTTGACTTTAAAAACATCTAATCTACGTAAAAACGTTTGAAAAATATATTTTTTTAACCTGCAATCTAATGATAAATCGCCTCAAAAATAGCTCTCGAATGTGCAATTTTATTTTCATTTGTGAGTTTATGGATCGAAAATATTAACGTTTCGTTACTCAGAACGTATTTCGTTTTTGGTATTAATTAATGTTTTTCTGGTTTAAACTCTCTATAATTACCATGGGTGATAATTTTTTAAGACATTACTGTAACACGATTAAGTTCTGTGCTTAGATCCTCCAGTTAAGACATAATGCACAACGGGCGGTAGGCGCATCGACGACTATTTTTTTTCGTTTGGTTGATTGACGATTTAAATATATCAAATCAGAATTTAGAATTTAGCAAAAATGTTTTCTTAAGTTTTAGCATGGATGAAAATACGGAGAGCAAAATATATCAAGTTTAATAATGCTTACTCAATTTTTTTTCTACCAACAGCTGTTTTTTGCGGGATGTAGATAAATTAAGAATCAGGGTACCTAATGTAACTAAGTATTAATTATGATTTATATTGACAAAAACATTATTTGTTTTTTCACTCTCTAACCTCTCTCTCTCTAACCAGAAATGGTGTGAAATCTACCTTGGGTTTTATAAAATCTGTGATAAATATAATTTCCCGTAGCATGCAAATTTAGCAACGGCAAAATATGTACGCGAATATTTTCACACAATAGCTCAATTAAATTGTCCGTAAATCCCTTCTCGAGGTATAAAGTTTGAAAAGATATTGCAGCGTCACCGGCATCAAGTATTAATAACCGATTGATTATTCAAATTTGCGGCCCCGATGTCTCACCGCAAAATATTAAAAAGTGAGTGGAGGATAGATAAATGGGTGTTTGATAGTGCCGTGAAATTGCGACGTGTCACGTGCTGAGCTGATAATAGTATTGTTCCCCGTGCTCACGTCATTACCTCGTTCGTGCCGTGTCATGGAGAAAGACATATTTTATAGAAAAACCCAGATGGATACGAAATAATAGTTATTGAAAAAATTAGCGAATCAACGCCCAGGGAAGAGAGGGGGCTTAAAAAAGGATCAAGTTTAGTCCATTTTTTATATATACCAGTCGGTGTTGCAGTCGTTGTAGCCCGCTGGTAAAGCTTTACAATAACTTAAAGTGTATCCTTAACACGACAAAGTAAAATGTTAACCTGGGAGTCTAAACTAAAATGCAAATGTAACTTAAAACATCGAAATCAGTATAATATCGATAAATACAAAAAACGAGGAAAAAGCTAAAAGAAAACTCCAAGTATCTAACACTGCAAAATATGAAAGTAATTTACCCACACAGGATATAAAAAACTTAATAGTAATATCAAAAATTCGTTTTCTTACTTTTTTAAATAATGATTTTATGATTCCTTATTTGCGTAGATACAAAGGTAGGAATAATCGCCTTTGCAACAACTTACAATCACACCTTGTACCTACTTATGAGTAGTTTATTTGTTTTAGTTGATAAATATCATTTATTCAAAGTTAACTAGCTTGTATAGATAGAGTTATGCAAGATGTATTGACAAAAACCTGAGAATGCATTGGTGTTATTAAATATATTTTTTACCAAGCCGACAGATTGTGCACTTAAGCGAGTCACCGCTACAATCAATCAGCAATCAGTTTATAATTCGAGTTAAAGTGAAGTAAACCACAATTACGTCACGATAGATGGGTATTATTTCAATGGTGGTTTTATCAGGGTGCCTCGATAATTGGAGCAGGTGCTGATAGTCCCACGCCTTGACAGCCGATGGGGGGAGGGACTACAAAGGTCTGAGAATTACTAGCGCACACCGCCGATTTGTCTTCCGTATTATGCCGACGACACCATATTGACGTCTCCAATCGAATGATTATAGATATACCTAAACCTGCGAGTTGTATTAACATTGACTAGTCGGTAGAGGTCTGAAAGTTTACATTTTAGAGACGGACTTTTGATTTGTCTTAAAAATCTTGGTAAAATCAAAAGATACACTTTTCTGCAAGAAAGATGTTTGGCTAACAAGAAAATACTGTTCATCGATGCACTGAACTGGATAACACAATTCCTACTTCGTAGCGGCCTCCGATTTTCGATGAACACCAATTTGAAAACCAATTTTTTGGCAAAAAAGTTTGGGATATGTCTCTAAATCATTACGACCCATACATACCTACTTGAACGAGGCACGTGCTAGCCTAGCGTCAATGAATCTGTCAAAATTTTACCGTAAACTGTGATTTTCTTTCGCACTAAAAGTCTGTTTTGTATTTGACCACCACCAACTTTCATTTTTTCTATCAATCAGTGACAAACGCGCTATTATCGTTTAACGAAAATGTGGCGTAAGTACAAACGCGGGTTCTCTGTGGTACCATGTTTAGGCGCGTGTGGCTACAAAGCAATTACGCCGTATGCCAAGATATAACCGTAACCAATTTTGTGGGGTTCAAAAGTGACGTTGTTCGGAACATAGTCAACGTAAACTAAGGTGTGGTTTGACTTCTACAATCGCTTTATAATCGTGGTAATTTAATGGCACTGGTTCAATGATAAATCAGAAACGTTACGTTTGTGAATACCCATCTGTAAGCCGATGTTAGTAACTCAAGGTTTTTATCCGTGTTAATAAGCGCGATGGCTGCAGTCGAAAATATAGAAGCTTTTTTAAAATATTAGGTACTGTCTCAGTCTCATCAGCCTATATAGCGTCCCACTGCTGGGCATAGGCCTCACCTCAACAATGAGGTGGTCCGAGCCATACTCCACCACGCGGGCTCAGTGCGGATTGGTGGAGGGGTGTTTGTAAGGTAAGTGACCAACCTTACAGTCAGATGTTATTAAGCCGCCCGAGATGGGTTACGAAGCGGATACCGATGAAATCAGTGTTTCTATCCCGATTACGTCTATAATTAGGGGTGGAGAAAAGTGGTTCATGCCGTGCTTGTAAACATATTGCTGGAATTATTAAACTGTGTAATTACGGAATCGGCTTCGCGTGGCTCGCACGAAAGGGCGGTGTAAGTGCCATATGACATTTGAACTCTAACCCCGATACCTATTTCGAATAGGTACCCTACCTACCTACGAACTTTGGTACCGCGGTATGCGAGTCCCTAAAGGACCGCTAATGGAGAGTCAAAACGGTCGAGTCGATACGGCATTAGTATCTTATTGTGTAGTTATAATGCAAAAAAAAACTAGATACCTAGTAATCATTGTAAACTCCTATAAAGAGCACATTGTTTTATTACCCGTCTACGGCGAAGCAAAAAGGAGGGTTATCAGCTATGAGCTCAGCATACTTTGACGACCGTTTGGTGCAGTTGTCCATATGTCGGAGTTCTAAAACCAAGGGTCGCGGGTTCGATCCTATTAAATCTACTAATTATTGTCTAATCGTTTTTCTTTTTCTGCCCATAACCTAATAGGTTATGGGCCCAGGGTTTCGTCCTCGCCCTGCATCAATTAAGTTTCGCGGTTCGGCAGAAAAAGATTTTATTGGAAAAATTAGTAGAATCCATGAGATGATTTTTTAAACAGCGTACGAAAAGACGGACTACGGATTGATACATGGCGCATAGAAAGGTAGATGGTGCGGGCATGGCTGGGACTTCAGATTCCGGAATGACTTCTGGTGTTTCCGTGAATTTTGAGAAGCTCAGTGGAATTGCCAATTACGCCAATTGGAAGTTTTTGATGCGAATGTATATGATTCATGAAGACCTGTGGGATTGCATAGAGGAGTCGGCGCCAGGCGTGCCTAAGAATGCTGACGAGCGGAAACAACAGAGAGCACTAGCTAAGATTTGCTTGATGGTGCAGCCGACGTCATTTTCGCACGTAAGGAATGCCAGCACTGGGTATGAGGCCTGGAAGAACCTTAAAACGGCTTATGAAGACAAGGGTCTATGTAGGCGGCTTGGGCTGTTACGCACATTGTTTGGATTGAAGCTAGAGCAATTCGACAATATGGAAGCGTATATTTTGAAGATTTCAGACTTAGATCAGCAACTGCGAGATATCAAATTATCAATGCCCCGTTAGATGACGTTTTTTTATCAGTTATAATGTTAAGTGGACTACGATCAGATTATGATCCATTGATAATGGCATTGGAGAGTTCAAATACTAAATTAAATAGTGACATTGTCAAAAGCAAATAATAATTACAACATGAAAATACGCGTAGAAATTTTAATAAGTGTGAAGAAAACGCATTGTTTGCAAGTCGATCAACGAAAGGCTTTAACTACGCTACAAAGTTGAAGTGTTTCAATTGTAAGAAGCTGGGTCATTATGCAAGAAACTGTCCAACTGTCTTAGTTGGACAGTCTTAGTCGTCTGACTAAGACTGAGGAAAAGACTGATGAGAAATCTGAAAAGGCCTGGAATGGTACTCTATTGACAGCACTAGCCATTGACATTAACTCTGACGCTTGGTACGTGGATTCTGGAGCAACATGTCACATGACAAATAACAAATGACTGCCTCGTTGGTGTAGTGGCAAAGTTTCTGCCTTACATCCGAGAGGTCCCGGGTTCGAATCCCAGGTCGAGCCAAAATTGTTTCTGAGATTTTCTGTTATGAATATCTCAAAAACAGCTCGGAGTCGGGAAGTTGGCGGTGTTACACCCCCGTGCCTCGGAAAGCACGTTAAGCCGTTGGTCCTGCGCCTGATCTCTCTCCGGTCATGTCGGATTGCCGTCTCACCGAACTTTGAGAGTAATGGAACAGTGAGTGCACCTGTGCATTGCGCTCACACTTGTGCACTATAATATCTCCTGCGCAGTTGGCTGATCTCTGTTGAGATTGGCCGCCGTGGTCGAAATCGGCCAGGAGGACTATTATAACAAAAAATTACTGAATGATTTCTTGGTGGAACCTTCAAGATTAGTGGCAGTTGCGAACAATCAACAAATACAAAGTGAGGGACGTGGTAATGTGGAATTGTTGTTGAAAGGGCATAAACAAACCACAAAAATTAAAGATGTCATTTATGTACCAGGATTGTCGACCAATTTGATTTCTGTTAGCAAAATGACAGCTAATGGTCTCAAGGTATACTTTGATGAACGAAGATGTAGTATCTATTGTGGCGAAACGATAGTAGCAGAGGCTGTGAATGTCAAAGGTGTTTACGAACTAGACGTTATACGTCGAAGCATATCAGGAAACTTGGAGTTGCCTGCGAGAGGGAAGAATGCTGTAAAAAATCGATTTTCAAAAAGAAGCTAGGATCAGAAGGTCAATTACTTCGTTATAAGACTCGTCTTGTTGCCAAGGGGTTTACCCAAGAGTATGGAGTAGACTACCAAGAAACTTATTCGCCTGTGGTGCGGTATTCTACAATACGGACTTTGCTCGCAGTAGCCGTTAATTTGGATATGAACGTAGATTACATGGATGTGAAGACTGCTTTTTTGAACGGCGACCTGAAACTGTATATATGGAGCAGCCTGTTGGGTACAGAGTAAAAGGCAAAGAAAAGTATGTTTTTAAACTGAATAAGGCAGTATATGGACTAAAACAAGCATTGAAATCCTGGTATGATAAGATAGACAGTGCATTATTGAGCCTTAATTTCAAAAAATCTCTGAGTGAACCCTGTGTTTACATAAAGTCGGACAGTACCGGTAACCTCATAATACTAGCACTGTATGTTGATGATATCTTAATTTTTAGCAAGCACACCGTTGAAAAATAAACTAAAGGAGGATCTGAGGAGGATATTTGAAATGAAAGATCTTGGTAGAGCTACACATGTGCTAGGAATGAGATTGAATCATGAAAAGGACAAAATTACTCTTGACCAAAAGAAACCATTGAGACCATTGTGAAAGTTTTAGAGCAGTTTAATATGACCGATTGTAAACCTGTAAATACACCGTTAGAATTGGGTATAAAACTTGAAAAAGGAGATATATGCAACCTTGATTCAAAGTAAAGAAGTATTATTGGATGTATAATGTAAATTGCAACATGTACAAGGCCTGATATCGCTCATGCCGCTAGTTTGTTGAGCCAGTTTAATAATAGTTACTCAGATACACACTGGAAAGCTGCAAAACGAGTATTAAGATATTTGAAGGGAACTTCAGACTATCATTTAGTTTTTGAAAAATCTGAGATATCTGTAACGGGATTCGTAGATGCAGATTGGGCTTCGAACGTTGATAGGCGTTCTTATACGGGGTACGTATTTAAGTTGGGTAATTCAGTAGTATCATGGGAGAGCCGTAAACAACGGACTGTGGCCCTATCCAGTACTGAGGCCGAGTACATGGCTTTGTGTGAAGGGGCAAAAGAAGCTAAATTACTTAGAAGTTTTTTAAATGAATGTTTAGGCAAACTGCTCTCAATAACATTGTATAACGACAATCAGTCAGCCCTAAAAATGTGTAATAGTCAAGTTAACCATAGTAGGAGCAAGCATATAGACATTAGGCATCACTTTGTACGACAAGTTGTTAAGGAAAACATTGTAAAGTTAGATTATTTGTGCACTGAGGAAATGCCTACCGATGTGTTGACGAAACCATTGGCCAATAATAAACTTTTTAAATGTGTTTCCAACATAGGCTTGAAAATTAACTTGAGTTAACTAATGTTATGTAAATAAGTTTTGACGTGACAACGTCTTAAATTAGGTTGTGACTCAAAGTCACTCATGAAAAAGTGTAACGCCCGCTCACGTCTGTTACGATGAGTCACCGAACGAGAGAGAGGCCAGCCGGACCGGCGAATGCCTTTGCGTCTCTCTCCCACTCAAACATGATCAGTCCGCCGCGCGTTAGAATTCGTTCCTAAAGACGTTGTCACGTAAAATCTTCGCCCGTAAAACAGACTTTACAGGCAACCATTTTTTTTGTTATTGCATTATTAACTGTGAGTGTGTACTGTTGGTTTTGAAGTTTATTTTAATGAGATACAGTTTATTGTTAGTTGGTATGTTAGAAGTGTAATTTTTTTTGTGTTGTTTTATTTAACATGGCGAATTCACAGAAGGTTATGTTAGGGTTACCTATATTATTTTAAGGGCCAGTGTTGAAACAAACCTTTGTAAACTAATAAGGTAATGTGACACTGATTATATTGATATTTGTACTATGTACGCGTTATATTAAATGTACTAATTATTGTCTAATCGTTTTTCTTTTTATGCCCATAACCTAATAGATCCCCGCACAGTACAAGCATAAGTGTGCATGAACATGTCGATACCAGAAGTATGAATTAAGGTAAGGGACAATTTGGCCAAAATGAGTTATATATACCGTTGGATTCGGAATTTTGCGCTTTATCAACTGGCGTACTTAGAATTTCAATATCGAGCAAAAAATGTCCCTTACAGTACATATTTTTTGATAGTCAAGACTGATACTTCACTAAAAAAATGCTTTAAGGGGCTTGAAATTGTTACCCCTTTACGAACAAATAGAGTAACTAACCTTATAAAAATTTGTCGAACTTTACCTTATACTCATATTTATAAATTCATAAATCATGACCATTACGCCTTTTTGCAAAATGGAGTTTTTATATTGCAAGTCCCTTACATTAAAATGTCTTACAAAAACATTCACAGAATGGACTTACGCTAATATGTTTAAAGTTTATTATCGTCTCTTGTGTCCTTTACATTACGCTGGCGTCTGCAAATTTGGTGCTTACATTATTTGACCATATTAAAACGTATTCCTGATATCTTGAATGACCTAAAGACTAAGGAAACTGCAGAAGTCTTCAAAAATTACAAATTAGTTAACGGTCGGGTTTATAGAATACTTGATGACTCTAGCGTACATTGGTTAGTTCCTCGTGGTGCGCGGTGGCAATTATTAAAAGCAAAACATGATGACATAGGCCACTTTGGCTATGACAAAACGTTGGGACGTATTAAGGCTCATTACTGGTTCCCAAAAATGAGGCGGTTCGTTAAGAAGTATGTAGCTGCATGTTTAGAATGTGCCCATCATAAATTGCCTAGTGGCAAAAAGGCAGGTGAGTTACACCCAAATCCTAAAGTGGAAATTCTATCTGACACTGTTCATGCAGGTTGAGCGGTACAATCGCACCATCTTGGCAGCTCTTGGAGCCATGAATCATGATAAACCAAACGGAATTTGGGATAATCATTTACCGGACATACAATTAGGAATTAATACGACTGTTCACTCTACAACAAAAAAGACACCAACCGAACTTTTTTTTGGAAGAACGGTTACAAACCCATCTCAAAGTATTTTTAATGATGTTATTACGGCAACTGCCTCCTCTACACCAGTATCGCTTCCAGAAATAAGATCCAAAGCTAGCGAATTAATCAAATCTCAACAAATTAAAGACAAATCCTCGTATGATGCCCGACGAAATCAAGATGTTAGATTCAAAGGAGGCGATTTAGTTAGGGTTATACGCGCACCTACTGGAATAGAGGGTCAGTCAAAGAAACTTGAACCTAAATGTCGAGGGCCATATCGCATTAAAAAGGTTCTTCCTAATGATCGGTATGTTTTTGAGGACACCCCAATCACTCGAAAGGGCAAACGGTATGAAGCTATTATAGCAGTAGACAAAATCTTCCCATGGCTCTCAGTCACTCAATCACCTTCTTCCCATGATGAATCCTCTGATACCAATAGTTCTGATCATGAATGATTGCTCCCTCATGATCCTTAAAACACTTTTAATTTTGCCCTCAATAATCACTGTCTCTCCTCGATTTACTAGTTCAGTAATTCCTTGCAAAAAGCTATATTTCACAATATAAAATGATTGATGTTTCCAATTACTTAATTATTGATATGATTTTAATAATTAAGTAACATATGTGTAGACATAAGATATGATAATACATGTTGTAATAGGAAGTTATGATCATTAAAGTCATGGTTGTGTTAGTTAAAGTCATGAACTAGCACAGCTACATTAAGGTAATTGCCGGTAACGGTCAGCGTCATGGACCGGGATGACCACATCATGGACATCACCAGTGATCGCCTTCCGGCCCTCCCAGGCATCATTCGCCAATACGCAAGGGCAGGGAAAGAGCTTACCTTTCTTTTAGACAAGAAGGAGCCAGTTATGGTTCCTCTTAACAGATCCGCAGCTGCCGGCGTGATATTAGCTTTCTTCAATGGAAGAAAAGATCCCCTGGACAGAATTCGGGATCTCTTCCAGGTTCAGTCCGATACCCTTGACGGTTCAATAGGTAGAGTCCTTATTACATATTACTTAAGTTGCATAAAATATGTTACGGATATTAACTTCATTGACCAGATTTGCGAAGATAAAGGTATGACAATTCTTACCGACGACTTGTCTCTAATACCCCGGGAGCACCGAACCGTTTATGGGGAGATGAAGAGGGAAGAGAAAGAGATCCCCCACAGCATGTAAGCCTTCCAGGCTGTTTATGGTGCTTACAGTATATGTCGTCCCGTTGCAAACAAACGAGACTTCCGGACGTGGATCATGAAACGGTATGCAGCCTTTATGGCATCTGTTCTGCAAACCGCTGAGATCAATACATATCTAGAGTATCAGAGGGGAGGAACTGTAGTTAACGAGACAGTTGTCTCTCGCACTCCAGTCCGTCGGTTTGTTTACAACGTAATTGCATCCACCACTGACGACATCGTTCCTGCTGCCGTTAAGGTCCATATAAAGATGTTAACAGCACTCTCGGAAATGACAACCTACTCATTAATCCAGCAAGTGATCAGCCGGGGCAGTTGTGTCATAACTGGAGCCCCTTCCCAAACAACTAAACGACTACGTTCAGGAGAGACAATAAGTATTGGACAAGTTAAAAGCCGAAAAGTACCCGTCCGACCATATTCAATATCTTTACCTCATAATGCCTCATACCCAAGCCTTTACGGCTTTTAAGTATGCTGATCTTGTGGTTACAGCACAGGTTATGGAGGAGGTGGAGACACACAAAGACTACCTTAGAGCAATACAAAGCCAAAATATCAACTGCTACAATCAACAAAAGACAACTGAAGCAATTCCTCCTCACCCAGTCGCAGCAAGTCGGTCTTAATATCGACGAGTAGTCAGGGCAGAGTCTGCCCTGACTACTCGTCGATACTAGGGTTTGGAGGGTCTGCCCGGCAGACCCTCCAAACCCTGGTCGGCGGCAGAGCCACTGACTTCTACAAAGAAGCAAAGAGGATCCTGAACCTCATCAGCACCCAGAGGAGGATCGCCTAAGCTTTCTCATCCCTATTAGTATAGAAAAACCCGAATTGGACTGTAATCAAAACAAACGACAAAAGACATTGTTTTTAACTACTTTCTCAAATTAGCATTTCAATCAGAAGTTGAGAAAAACACTAGTAAGAGAACCCAGTAGAGATGTCAAAACAGAAGGAAAAGGCCACCAAACTTGCTTCTCTTGCCCGGAACGAGATTCGAGATTTAGAAGAGCAGATATTAAGAACTGCCCCCTTGGAGGATCCCATACATGCAGTTTTTGAGCTTACAGATTTCGTGGAGATAATCCTGCCAGACGAAGAGTTCATTCTTAAACTCCTCGACTCCCAAGAAGACATGCAGAAAAGAGCCATTGCAGAATACGTAGATTCAAAGGTTGAGAAGCAGAGAGAGAAACTTCGAGTAGAGAGACGGCAAAAAAGTTTTGACGTCTACCGAGATCTCCAGGCTGATAACATAGCTTCCGATTCCAGCAGCAGGACCGCATCTCACGACTCAATGGAAGAGGGGTACATGGAGTCTGAAGCAGCAATCGTCAATGTAGGAACTGACCCCGTGATTACGGGGTTATTTCCTTTCTTACTTTTTGTTTTAACTCTAGAAATTAGAGATTATTATTCATTATTCTTTGGAAAATACGAAAGTTGATTATGATAAAATTGGTTTTTTTTGTTGATTATGACATAATTTTAAAAACAAATTTGTAATTTATAGCACTTTTTAAAAATAAACACATCACCCTGTCTACAGAAAACACTTCGTTTGAAATTAAGCTTTATTAAATAACCCAATATAAGCTGTATTGCTATACAGTTAAGGTCCTGCTATAAAGTGCAATCTTTATGTTATACATTTGTACTTACATAGATTTTTTTTTAGTAGAAGTTATTTACCTTATTTTATTATGCAAGTTCTCGTATCTTTGTGTTACTTACATTATTTTGACTTTGCCTTGAACTCAAATTCGACTAACGTAATGGATAAGTGATTCACATTTTTTAAGGTAAGGGACAGGCTATTTTCTGAACTATAAGATTTTATTGTATTTAGCTTTTATAGCATAAAAGAACATTAAATTCTAAGAAACTTTGCCATAGACCTCATCTAAATCGGCCTGTAAACAAAAAAGTTATACACAGATTACAAAAAGCAAAAACGTTTTTTCGCTCTCCTGTAAAGTCATGTTTTGTCCCTTACCTTAATTCATACTTCTGGTATCGATGTGTACTGGTCTGGGTGTTTTCTATGTATAATATGTATTTAATTACAAAAAAAAAAGTATTTAAGTATGTTTATCCGTTGTCTGTTGTTATTTGGGACTAGAGAATTGGTGTGATTGTTGTGAAATATTTATTTATTTATACTCGTAGCAAACAACATTTAAGTGACCAACACCGCAAAATATTGTTGGCATTCTTCTGTATAATGGTTTGGATTTTTAAGGATTTTTAAAGAACTAGAAAAAGAAAAAGTGAAAATTTGTATCATGTTTCTTTGGAAAAAAGTTCAGTTATAACGGACAGAAGTCATTTCGGTAAAAATCAGGGGAAATTCGCGAGTTTCGAATAAAACATTAGAATAACCATATTTTTTCATACTTATCATTTGTACACAATACACAGCGTTCGTACATTATATGCCTTCAGAGAAATATCTGAAATTGTATCTACAAATATTGATTATAGGTGGCGTGGCTACAGAGAATTCTCTGCAGCAACGCCATATTAATTTAATTTTATCTTTCAAATTAAAAGTCGTACATTCATAAATAATACTCGTACATGTACGTCATGTCCGTTAGCCGTACATAAAAACGGGTTATATCAATATAAAAAAATATACGGTGGCGTAGCTACAGAGCACGACACCGAATGATAGCGTTAGGATGCATAAGATATCTTAATCTTAAGAATCAATGTTAACGTTTAAGATATAATTAATTGACTGTAGGTGGTGAATATGTATTTAAATTTTTGTAGAGCTTTTATTACCTATATTTTATAGTTTGTTACTGACTTTACTGCATCACGATTTTCATTCATGTCATGGCCGTCAAAACTAAGCATGGCCCAAATTCAAGAGGCAAACGTCAGTAATACAGTGTGAGTCTTTATAAAGTGTACATATTAAAATATGCGAAACTATGCTCAATTTTATAGACAAAAAATCTATAAAGGGAGTCTATCCCCTTTTGTTTTTTTTTTATCGCCAGTCAAACTTTTATTAACGGTCAAAGGTACTGGTACACTAAGTACGTATTAACTCCGTGTTTAGTTTTATTAAATTCTCAATCGATTATTAGCTTAAAATTAAAATAAATTAATCTATCTATAAAAATATATATAAAAATGAAACCCGTTTTCCTTGGTCACGGCATCCCGCGTGAATGGCTGGACCGATTTCACTAATTCTTTTTTTGTTGTATTTGTTATTATTAGGAGGTTCTTACGGAAAAAAAATATTAAGAAAATCTCTCAGAAATATTGAAAAATATACATTTAATTTTGCATATTTTAAAAAACGCGCGTAACTAATGTCAATGTCATTCGATGACATTGTTCAATCATTGCTACGCTAAGGCGGTACGAAGTTCGCCGGGTCAGCTAGTTAATTATAAAAATACGAATACCTACTTTTAGCGGAAATTTCAGTTAAAACAGGCATTATTTCGATTTCATCTATTAGCTGACGGAAAAAAAGTAGCATAAAATAAAAGCATTTATGCGGAATTTGGCGTTTGTTTAAAACGTTTAACTATAGCCTGTTTCACAGTTTCGCAAATTGTTTGATTCGTGATTTATTCAGGGATTATTTATGTCGGCGGTAACTTTGGCGGGCTATAACAAAAAACTGCGATATACCTGTTTTTTTATGCTAAAGGTATTCGTATTTATTTTTAAATAATTACATTTATGTAAATTTTAAGCTATCTATCGATAGACAATTTAATAAGCTTTAAAATGATGAAATCATTACGTGAATTGAACGCATATCAACTGAGACATGACACAAATAGGTAGTGTAACAGTACCTTTGACCGGACATACAAGTTTGTCTGGCGATTTAAAAAAAGCTATTTTTTCGATAAAACTAAGCACAGTTTCGCATATATTAATATGCACACTTTATGAAGACTCACACTGTAGGTATTGATTTATATTCATACGTATATTTATTTTTATTTTATTTTCATCTTACTGTTCAAAACTTATTATGAAAATCTTTTTTTTTAATTTCATTAATTTAGAGACCTTTAAACAGGGGCAGCTTTTTTGAGTTCACGAAGCTAATTTAATAAGGAAATCATGTGGTGTTTTTTGCGAACAGACAACACAAACCCGCACATTTTCATTTTTCGCAAATACCGCACCGCAAATTGGTCCATATCTAGAGAATCCGAAAATATGTCAGGAAGTGTAAAAAGTGATCAAAGGTGCCGCCTCCATATCTCTTATGCAGTAAATGTTCAAACTGCTCTGAGATTTTCATGAACTCTAGTTTTGTTTTAAAGTAACGTAGGTACGAGCATCAGTTACAATTTAATGCTGTAAAAGTGATGCTTACTTTTTGTTGAAAATGTGAAAGATCAAAAGGCAATATTCTCTTAAAATCATAAATATAGGTATAGGTATACTAATATTTATGATTTTTAAAATAATATTGCAGGCGCATCCCAGATCTAATCAAAAATTACAATTGTAGTCAAGTTTGTTATTGAGCTTAGGAAAACTGTGAAACAACATATTATAATTTATTATGACACAGATATTATGTAAAACTGATTTTATCATTTAGTTTGGTTCATATTTTTCTTTAACCAAAGTAACAACAAACATAATACTTAGCATGAATATAGTTGTGATAGCTCAATTGAGTCAGGGTTGCGTTTTATTAGTATAATTTTAAATATCATTTACCATAAGATTAATTTTAAATGTAACATAAGAGGTTAACAATTATACAACATGAACAGGACTTAAGACTGATTAACTATGTAGATTATTTAAATGCGTTTAACACCTTTGCAAAAAATAGTCTGGACCCTCAACCCCCAAAAATAGCGATAAAAAAATTGAGCACTTACCCTGACTGAACTCACCCCGTCAGCGGCGCGTCACAAAAAACTTTGGAACTTTCAAGTAGTCCTTGATCCGAGGGGCGGCGACATGGGAGGGCGGCCAGCTAGGCGGGGCCACGGACTGCCGTCGCGTTTTCGGCCCCATTGGCTGAAGGAATGGGCGTGCCACCCTGACGTTTCACCCATATTGACCATTGTTCAATACTTTCACTGTTCTGGTCAGGAAACGAGAATAATAAACACAGAGTTACGTTTCTAAAAACTTACACAAAAACGTTACAATAATACACTCAGCGGCACGGAAAGTGGCCCAAACCCATTTTGTCGCTTATTATATTTTTGAAATCAAAATGCATAAAATTGTTGTTTGAATAAATGTAATGGTTATCTTAACTAATGTTCTTGCTTCAAAATGTAAAAAAAATGTGATATGAATCCCTTTTAATCAATTTACAAAAAAGAGCAATTTTCGTTACAAACAATGTTAAATTTCAAACTTAAGCACTGAACTGAAACAATTAAAACATTAAACTTGAAATTAATAACGAGTGTTACCATCCCTGGCCGTTATAACTGCCTGCATGCGATCAGGCATGCTTTGGATGATGTTTTTTATGTTTACTTGAGGATTTCTTCCCAGGCAGTCACCAGCGCGGTTTTCAAGGTATGGAGAGTTTGTGGTAGGTTAGGATACCTTTAACTTTACTTTTTAGCATATCCCAGACATGTTCTATAGGGTTCATGTCTAAGGCTTCTTGCTGGCCACGGAATTTTTTGATTACCGACCTCTGAAAGATAATCATTCACGCAACGCGCTGTATGAGTTCGAGCATTGTCGTGCATTAGAAGAAATTCTTCATGACCAATGAACCCTACGTATGGCAAAACTTGTTCTTGAAGGATGTCTTCGATGTATCGCACTAAATTTAGACGTCCTTCCACCACCACTAACTCTGTACGTGCCTCGGAACTAATCCCGCCCCAAATCATAACAGACCCTCCATTGAAGCTGACAGTTTGAGTAGTAGTGATAGGCAGGAACCTTTCTTAACACACGCTTACGACCATCAGAGGCTCTTAAGGCCACTCTGCACTCATCAGTCCACAATAATTTGCTCCACTGCTCATGCGTCAAATTTGCGTTTTCTCTGGTAAAACGAGGTCGAGTTACACGATGCTGTTGGAGGAGCTCGAGCTGGTCTTCTCGCACGTAAATTTCGTTCTTCCATTCTTTGTCTAATTGTACGCTCACTCACATTAACCCCTCTTGCAATTTGCAGGCGTTGTCGGATCTTGACAGCGGTTAGAAACCGATTTCGCAAAAATACAAGAGTACTTATTCCTACACTTCCTGGCATATGGTGGCATGGAGACCGGTCTGATCGTACCTTGTCAATATATCGTACCTGCCGTATCGCAGAGTTGTATGCGGTACATTTAAAATCTCAGCCATTTCCTGTTCTGTTTTCCCTTGATTGCTAAGCATGACAGCTTGAGCCACTTAAGCTGGTGTAGTGGGCATTGTGGTACGATTCTGCAAAGGAGCATAACTGCAGATTAATTGAAAACACAACAAAACAATATTAACTGCAAACATTTTTTTTAATTTGATTAAAACTCACCAGTCTCTTTTACGTCTTTCCAAAGAAATGCGCTTAAAGTGTCACAAAGGGCGAAAAACGGAAGTCTTTTTTTTTAATAACCCTCATAAAATGACAAAAACGATAATTCTGATGAATGGTCATTCATACTCGATAATGGAACACGACGACTTATTTACTTTTTATCACATCGTTTACGTTTGGGCCAATTTCCGTGCTGAGTGTATAATATGCAATGTGTTTTTGGGGCAAAAGTAGAAAACTTAGCGTTTTAAGTTTCATAAACATGTACCGTGAACGTTTCATGCCATGACGTCTTGATGGTGGTTATCTTTTGTCGTGCTTGTGTGACATTTACTTTGAAAATATTGAACAGTTTCCATTTCCTTGTGCTTTTGGATGGTGCATATCAACTCAATTTACGTTCAGTTTTAATAAATTTTAAGCTTTTCAAATTATCTATCGATAAAAAAAATATCACTTCCTTTAGCCAAAGAATTCGCATATTTATCGAGAATGGCGTTTTTAACAAAAACAAATTGCCCATTTAATCGTAGTAAGTATTAAACTTAACACTGAAAAGCGATGGACAGTGGCGTTGCTACTAAGGTGCAGGGCGGGGAAGTGCCAGGAGACCTTCGAGCTCAGGATGTCTCGGATGCCAGTTTGTTCGCGCAGATTAATCTCGGCACCAGCCAACAAATTGTCCTGAAGCTGAGGTAGGGTTTTATGAGACGTGCCAGTGCCACCCTAGGGTCTATTAACAGAAATAAATGACTTACTTTTTTGTGGTTACAAATACTGCGGAGGGTCTTTTTATTCGGTAGGTAGGTACATACCCTACTAATTTAAACAGTTATTTGTTATACAAGAGTGTAAAGTTGCTTTTTAAACGCGTGTTCAATTTTGATGACCGAGCAAGTGAAGGATTCAAAATTAGAATCCTGAGCATTATAGCGAGGGAATCAAAAGAGCACGAGGTGAAAAATCTTTTCATCCCATCTATTCGAAAAAGACGATTTTGGTCGCCTTTAAGTGCGCCCAAAGGTGATGCTTCTAAGCGACATAGGTACTATTACTCTACTCTTTGCCACAGACTGTCCAGCGGGCAGAAATGAGATTTTGGTCCTCTTTATTGAAATAAGTGCGACCAAAAATTCTTTTGTTCGCACTTATTGAATTTGGAACATCTTAGAGTTTCCCGCCGAACGCAAGAAACTGGCTGGTTAAACGGCACGTCCGTCGACCATCGCCCCGCCGCCGCCGCTGGCAACTGAGTAAAAAAAAAAAACGCGCGAACTACGGCCCGCGTTTTCATAAATTATATAAATATTATTATTCAATAATTAAATTTTATTAAAACTGAGCCGCTTTTTATTTTCTCATAGAGGGTGATGAAAAGTAGAGTGTATCATTTGGACGCAAATATATTTTTGGCTCGGGCGACGTACTTTGAATCCCTCGCTTCGTTCAGGATTCTACTTTAGAATTCTACTTTACTCTAGAATCCCTCACTTCGCCCTGGATTCAAAAAAGCGCCCTCGCCGTAAAAATATTATTTTGCTTCCTCATGATACAATCTACTATTGCACTCGAGTGCAACACGTAACTTTTCATTCCACCTCAGCGAGGAAATGACTAAATGCAAAAAACGTGTACAATCACAAGGTACTTTTATTTCAGTTAAGGTATTAACTACTACATTATGACAGGTAAGTATTACAGAATAATCTTTAAATTAAAACAAAATAACAGTAAGTATAATTAAGAAAAATTTAAAGTAACTTTGCGGATAATTCTATAAAATATGCCAGCAAAACGTTTTCTGAGAAAGTTTTGGCTCCTTTTGCTAGTCGCCACGTGTTGAACATATCGTACTGTTTTAAATACTTCTCGCGTGATTGTTGAGGGAGAAAGCTCATTTGCGCATTTTAAACAGTCAATTCTGTTCTGTTGGTGTCAAACAAACTTCCTCGTCGCGAGGATCACTCATTTTAGTTTTTTCACTTGTTTTCAAGTTTCTTATTTTGACGTGACAACGTCTTATAAATTGGTTTGCCGGGTGACACCTCAAGAAACTGCGTTACGCTGCTCCGCTCACGTTTCGCGCGAGAGAGACAGAGCGAGAGAGAGAGAGAGAGAGATAGGCATACACACCGGTTCATGTTATACGAATGAATATTCACATTAAAATTATTTTACCACTCAGAGTCGTTGTCACGTAAAACTTTTGCGCGTACACCGACTTTACAGGCAACCAATTTTTTTAATACTCGTATAAGGTTTAACAATGACGTGAAAAAATGCCGCGTAAAGAACCGCCTACAAAGCAAATTGAAAAAAGAACACCAAGAAGGTTCCGAGTCTGAGTTTTTAACAAATTAAAAAAAAGGTGTATGATATATTCGGCACCATAGAGGTACAGTTCTTGCATTTCACGAAGGCGAGTAGTCTTTATTTGTTTTTAAACGTGTACATGCATAATGCAATAGTGTGCGTGTATGACGACGCGGTCAGTCGCGAGCGCGCTGTCGCTCAGGTTAGTTGTGTTTATTGTTTCCGGACGCTAATTGCCGTGAAGTACTGTCAGCATGTCAAAGCGCAAAGTTATCCATAGCGAGGTAAATATTTTTTTTCTAGTTTTGACATTAAATAAAAATGATTATTTTTTAATTTAAGTAATAGTTTAGTTTTGACTTTTGATACTTATTCAATTGTATATTTTATTGTTTTTAGGGTCGAGCAATCATTGCTAAAGTCTTTCACTTTCTAAAAGATGAATATAATTTTATGAAAGCAAATAACACTGATGGATGTGACCTAAGTCCATTAGCAAACATATTAGAACGAACTGCCCAAGCAACAGGCGTCAGTGAACGCACAGTAAGTAGGATTTTAAAAGAAGAGAAAGAGTTGCCATCTTCATCAACCAAGTTTACTTCACCCATGAAAAAGCGACGAAAAAGAGACGGTAAATTTAATTTAGATAATATGAATCGAGAAATTATTCGAACTACAATTCAAAATTTTCATATAGAACACAATGAACTTCCAACTTTGGCAAAACTTCAGTCAGCATTAAGAGAAAAAATTGGTTTTGACGGATGTTTGAGCACATTACGTTCGTTGCTTATAAAAATGGGCTACGAATGGAACAAAATTGAAAACAATCGTAAATCTTTACAAGAAAGGCATGAAATACAATTGTAAACCCAAATGTAGAAGAACATAATTTTATTTTAATACATTCCCTTATTTATTATTTATTTTAAATAATAAACATTTTAGTTTAAAAGTTTTGTTGTTTTATTTTATTATCAATTGAACATACAAAAATATTGGTATTATTTTTATGCTAACCATACCCGCTTTCGTTTTCACGCACACATCGACACATATACGGACACATATTTACCACAAGTAAATTCTGCTCGACTTCGTGATTTGAAAGAACTATAGCAATAAATAGGTTTAATGATTTTTTTAATTCACAAACTTAGTGCACAAGATGTTCTAAATTCAATTTTACTTTAACCTGTAATGAATAAAAACGGCTTTTGCACTCAGATATTGAAGAGCAAAAATACTCTTTCCGAGATGGTGGGATGAAAAATAGTTTAGTTTATAGTCACAAAGCCGAAGGGCCCCCTGACTAAGGTTGGCTCGATGAATTGAAATCTTGCGGTTGGCGCTCGCTGCCCGAGCTCTTTTACCGGCGGTTTCTTAATTCGGATTATAAGATATTTTGAGAGATTATAATAGCCGCAAATTTCGAACGCACGTGTCTAACTTTTGCATCCATAAAAAAACTCGTGCCCTCATTCATGTGTCTATAGGAAATATTCTGATAGATAATTATAACCATAAAAACCGAAATCTCGGGAGCTCTCGCTGGCGCAGTTTTCCATGCGACCTCGAGGTATTTTCAGAGATCATTATTGCCAAAAACTTCGAACGTTGGCTTCGCTCGCGTAATTAATAGTTAAGTATTCTATTTTTTCGAATGATAGCCCTTGTGAATGTTTTGCCGCTGGGCCCTTGGATACCTTGCTACGCCAGTGGCGATGGATGCATTATTCCGGGAAGGCCTATGCCCAAACGTCAATTAATTATCGAACACCTGCCGACAGCTAAAAATATAAAGGTTGTAAGACACTTAAGTGGGAGAGGGCAATTTTCAGGTTTGCCCCGCCTAAAAAAAATTAAGGGTTAGGTGGTTTCAAAGTCACTTTACTTTCTATGATGGTGAACTCAGTAACCAAACTCACTTGTCTCTTGACCTCTATAACACTGAAAAGTTATTAGGCTGAAATGGGTAGTAATTTGAAGGCTAAACAGCTTCTTGTAAGAAATGATCAGGCATCACATCAGTCAAGGAAACCATGAAACTCTAGCGTTTAATGTCGTAGTAGTTTAGTTATAGTGACCCTCTAGGGTCACTAGAAGTCGAGAACGAATCCTGGTGAGTTTGTAAAAAAAAACTTCCTATTCAGAAACTCACACTCTTGTTAGATAAAGTCAAATCGAAGGACATGGATTGATAAATAAAATCAATGAACACTATGTAATCGGAACCTATTTATTCCTGAGTCCCATTTTTATAAAACAAAATGAACTAACTTACATTAATAAGTGTTACACAAAAGTGCATTACATGCGTTACAAGATGTTAACTGTTAATATAAATCTTATTTAACAAATAGTCACTTCAACGTCAGTAAATAAATAATACGCAAGAACTACTACAGCTTAACATTAATCAAAACGTATTATTTTGTGCCTTGGAAACAACTACATAAAATTAACAGGGTCACAAGTTAACATGACTTAGTCCACTTGGCCATTCTACTTATAACATTTCGTAAGATATTGACAAAATTAATTGTTCTTATCGAATAATGGAATAAGGAGTTCGGCGTAAGTTGACCTTAGAAAATCTACGACTAATAATAATTTAACTGTACTTAGTAAAACTGTGCTGGTTTATTGAAAATCATCTGTGATAAGTGGATATTATTACAAACATGAACTTAACTGAAGCATTATATAGCAAAAGCTCATTCCTTTAACGATCTCCAAACATGATTATTATTATTTCAGGAGAGGAGGTGAAGGTAGGCTTAAGTACTAAAATTACAAAACATAGGTTGATATCTGAAGCTTAGGTTTGATGTTAATTTTAGTTTAGAATTTAAGCAAGCATTCACCGTATTTTAAACTTGCGTTTTTAGACTAAACATTTTCGTCACCGTTGTAACTAATCGATGTGTTTGAAGATACGATTACGATACGAGTACGATTTGTCTTTAAATTTTAAAACGCGTATTACTAGACCCTTTTTGTGTGCGAAATTTCATAGTTTTATTTCATTTTACAATTGTACCCTTTAAGAAGCTATTCAACCCAATTAATTTAAAGCCATAAAATTGTAGAAACTGATTTTAAATTGCATAAAGTCAATTACAGTAATCAGTCAAGTGAATCCGATTTCTGATATACAGAAATGACGTCACAACTGTATACAAATTTCCATACAACATTTTTGAAGGATTTATCTTTTTGACGAATAATAAAGAGTATGTCAATTGGTGATGTCATCCGTATTCATACGGACATGTTGTTTTTGGTTTTTTCAAAGGACACTATAGCTGTGATGTGTAACCACTAAAAGACACCTAGTAATATATGAGCAATTTAATCTAAAAATAAATGAAAGAAAATTAAAGAAGTTAGGTGCTCATAAGAGTTGGCTTGGTTAGTTCGCTCGATCAAGAAAGTGTCAAATCGAATGCGCCTGGGCTGGTAGAAATCGGAAAGGACTGGGTATATGACATAATATTAGTAGATTATGCACCGAGGGCGTAATGGACTGTCTTACTTTACGGGCGTTGGATCCTGAGCAAAGCGAGGGATGAGTCCTGAGTGAAACGAGGGACTCAATCAGCTCAAGTCCGATTGTCCTTTTCAATGCTAACTTTCCTCTTGTTACTGCTTTAAATACTTGGTTCCTATTAATTACTCCAATTTTATCCAAATTTTATCCAAATCCAAAATTTATTTAATGACTCCATTCCATTAAATGTTTACTAGCGTTGACTACTTATGAGGATATTTTGCAACTGATTTTACTAATTAAACCTTAACTATTTAGAATATCGATTACACTATACCGGGCACTGAAGCACATGCGACCATTATACTTTGTTTACGGCAATTTACGGAATTTAGCGAAAAGAAGTAAGTTATGAGCTGACTTAAACTCCTGTGAAATTAATTGTAGTTGCACAAAAGGACTAATAAGGCTAAGAACTCACGAGGCGTTTTTCATTCGCGCCAGTCCGCTCCAATGTCGCTAACGATACCCCGCTTCTTAATTTGTATTTGTGAAAAGCGCGACCACATCCACTCAGGATGATGTTACAAATTAGCCTGTGAAGTTTAAAAGCGATACCTATTGGCGGCGATTTACCTACATGCGTCTACATGGGCCAGTAAAATGAGTTCCGCCGCCATAAGTTTTTAGCCTCAGAAAGTATTTAATTGAGGTTGAATTTCCATTCTGTCAAAAATGTACCCAGAGTTCGATATGTGATTGAATGGAACATAAGCAATGTGCTATTCAATTTCAATACTAGCAATTTCTTGGGAGTGCTCTTTCTTGGGAATATTTTTGGAAAATTAAAGTAGGTATCTAAAGAAGCATCAATACTACAGTACACAATGAAGAAGTATAAGTGTATATTGGTTTTTAAATTTTACGTACAGTCAGCATCAAAAACATGATGACACTTTAGCACCATGTCAAAATAACATTTTGAGCAGTCTCCTGATGAAATCTGGGAAATTTGTTATTTTGACATGGTCTATGCTACAAAATTGTGATGCTGCCTGTACCTTCATGTAGGTAAGCATTCATTGAACACCCTTTCCCGGTACTTTCTTGACAGAGTAGTATCACACTGCAGCCTAAAATTAGACAGTATTGCTATAAATCTATTTTATGCCTTATTTTACATTCGATCATGAATATCATGATTATTTTAAAGCGATTCTATTTATAATATTGGATTTCATTATAAGTTACATTTGCTAAGCACGACTATTACTGCAAGTATATTCTAACGCTTGTTTGTAACTTGTATTTATGCAAATAAGATTTATCAATGTACAGTCAACAAAAGAGGCAAATTTGCAATTCAATGTGTGAAAATATGGCGTTATCCAACGTGACAAAAATATTTTATGAGACATTATTCCGTATTACTTTCTAGCTATGTATATGTATATGAAGAATACCGTATCACCACTACTACATACATGTTTAGTGTTTTAGAAGAAATGTAAGTTCGCTCGATATACATAGTCATATCAATCGGCAGTATATGTATAACAGCTATTAATTACATTTAGAATGGTACATTATTGGGAAAATATGAATATCCGCTTCAGCCAACCCACAGCCAGCTAAGTGGTATTATTTAAAAGATCACAAGTTCGCTATTATCGAAAAAGAATGATTTTAGTACAACTTGAGAATGCAATTGTTTATATGCCACGTTTAATACATAAGACAAATTGGTGCTATTGAACTTAAAAAAAAACATTCATAAGGCTTCATGTATTTCATTTTAGCAGGCTCTATTTTGTGAAATTAAAACACATTTAAAGAAAAATGGACGGTCACAGGCGGCATCCGAACCCGCACCACACGCAAACCGGGCGATTGCTCTTCCGATTGCGCTATCGTGACAGGTATTCATCGGTCGAATTTCTTTAAGTGCTCCATAGGCTGCAGCAATCGCCCGGTTCGCAAGAGGTAAGGGTCAAGTCCCGTCTGTGGCAGTCCATTTTTCTTTAAGTGTGTTTAAATATCAAATTGTAAAGAAATTTTAATTGTTAATGCTAAAAATTAAAGTTACCTAATAGTCTCTATTTTATTCATTTAGTTTCATTGTCATTAAATAGTTAAACCAGCGTGCGCCTTTTGATAATCCAGTCTAAAATAGACCACGCGTCGAGTTATAACTAAGTTATATACGTAGAACAAAAATGGGTTTTGGGGCGTTTGGGACCACAAGCGATTAGCCCAAGATGGGTCCCAAACGCCTCAAAACCCGAACCTAAATTACTATTATCAGACGATGCACATCCTTTGCGTGTGTATAAATATTCGTTCGGGTCTCATTTAGAGCATTCGGTCCCTAGCGAGTCCTAGTCCCTATTTTTGAAGGCAGTGGGATTGGTCAATGTTTCATGTAAAAACATACTAAGCAGTAGGTCGCAGTCTCCCGTAGCGGTCGTAATGAATCGAATGCTACCTTAGAGTTACTTATGGGATATTATAAGGCGCACGCTGTATTTCACATGACATTTCCCGCTACTCTAGGTCACGTCAAAATGTAGGAAACTAAGGTCCAGTTAAAGTAACTTTATCTACAAAGTTAATACATTATTGTTATTTAACGTTAACGGTAATTGAATTTCCTGTATTACTTACAACGCGATTATATTTTGGTGAGCATCGATTACTATTGTTACACCTATGATTATTTACTTCAGCTACATAACACAACAGCAAATGTATAAAAGCCACCGATATACATACGTATCTAACTTGCTATAGTAGTAATATCATCCATTAGGCTATACTGGCAAGAATTCTATTTGTACTCGTGTGCGTATTAGTGCTTCAAATTAATTGTTTTGCAGTTATAATTATGCTGAATTATAAAAATTATTTTACACATGCCGAAAACAAATCAATTCCTGCTAACTCATGACACCATTTAAAATAATTTTCGTAGAAACAAAGAGAAGGTAACGAGTGAAGTATAGATATACAAAAAACGTTTTTACAATCAGCGCGCGTTAAAAATAAAGTGGCACTTTAGTACAATGTCAAAATAGTGTTATAAGCGTTCTTCTTGTCAATTAGTAGAATGTGTAAAATTTTTCATTTGGACATGGGACTTAGGGGGCACGAAAATACGACAATTGACTTTCTGTCGTCTGTGTCGTGTGACGCTTTCACGTCTTTACTACTGAACACTACACTGACTACTACAACTGATCCAGATTTGTATGAAATTTGGTACACATACATGGTCTTTAACATTCTGCGTGTGTATCAAATTTAAGCCAAGTCTGTTTAGTAGTTTAGGCGTAGGTTTAGCTGTTTAAAACATTTTTTTATTGTGATTAGGATCGACTAACGACCGTCACACCTTGAAACACTTTATTGCTGTAAACGACATAGCGCGTTAGTTAGGACAAATATTAAGCGTATCCGTTAGTTTTCTTATGATATTTATTAGCATATCAAAAGATATAAATTCAAAATGTCACGAGATCAGCTATATATTAACTACAGGCAGGTCGGATGTAGAATTTCAGACAAATCATGGTATGAGCTCAGCAATACAACTGTGATTGTACTGGAACATTTTCAATTGTACCCACTACCATCTCCGTCACTGAAATCTGACAGTTGATTTCAAAAATGGCCCAAAATTACAAAACTGTATTGAAATTTTTGTCCAAAGGTGAACCCGCGGAAGGATGCCCAGGGCTACAGCCTGGAGCGAAACTTTGAAACCCAGCATCCACTAATGGCACCGGTGGACAGTCAGATTTTTTATCTTAAGGTGTGTGTTGTCAGACACTTCAAATATAGCGATTAGCAGGTAACCCAGATTTTATATCACACTAAATATTATCGTTATATTGGAATGGTGAGCTCATCAATTTGTGTCAAATACTCGATCCACTACCAGCTGGCGAATAAGTCTCCAATCAGTACAATGCATTCGATTACAGGTACAAATTATTTCAAATAAGCCACATCAATATAACACGTACATGAGGGCTACTTATAATATAACACTAACATGACAACCACTGGATCAATTGAACGATCATTTTATTAGGCAGCGCTGGGTTTATTTACGTCATTTGTACTACTAGATATGAACGACTACCAAATGTATGAAAATAAGGCGCGACATTTATTTATGACTCTGCAGGTTCGGTGTATTACATAAGGAAGACAGACAAAGAAAAGTAACAAATTTAATAAGTATGTATAAATAGCAGCGTGGAAGCTTAAAATATTATTCAAACTGTTTAGGTGATATGTATATCTTTGTAATACCTTATTGGTACGTCTTAAGTTTAATGTCACGAACACGACGCATACACATGATAGCATTGTTAAAGATATTAAATGAAACATAAGTAACATAAATTATATTATATTCATGCAAAATAATGTACTAATGTAACTGTCTACAAATTAAATAAATTAATATCTTTGGTAAAACAAGTGTTGAAATGTTGCAAGCACAGTTTAAGAAGAATGCTGATTGAGCTATTGTGTGGTTATCATAAGCTCCTTGATATATCAAGGATTGTCCAAAAGTACGCAAGCTCAAAGGTATTAGGCAAAGTAATACTTGCAACATTTCCAACTAAGTGGTTAAGCTAGCCGTGACACAGGATTCAATTTAGTTGAATCACCCAAAACAATTCATATACTTTTAATAGTAAGTACATGTATCACAAAAAAAACTACTACAAGTGATGTAAAGTTCATATTCATACCAGAGACAAATCATTCTCTTTTGTAGGAAACAGATTTATCTTGGTTTTAGATTTACGTTCTGTCAAAAATTTCGACATCTAAGTAGACACCTTGGCTTAAATAATAAATCGAAAATCTAAGGCCGCTATGAGTAAGAATTACATACATATTAAGTAATCTATTGCGCAAAAACATTGTCCATGTCAGATCTGCAGATCCTTGGGCCGAAAGTGCAAGTTTTCGTCAAAATTTTGTGATGTGACCTTTGAACGATATGAAAGCGACAGAACGCATTTTAAATCTAGCATAAAGACAAATCTTCTTACTACAAGTCGGCTTAAACTGTATCATATTTTGTCCAAATTTTAATATGGTATAACTAATTTATTTGTAATTTTGTATATGAGCTATATTTAAGCCTAATTATTTAGAGCATTCGCGGCTAGTTTAACAACAAAGTTATATGAAAATCATTAAAAAAAACTTCTTTTACGTTAGAAGTATCCACAAACATGTCATAAAAATGTAAAGCCTGACAAAGTGCCAATGAATATCAAAACGCATGACATCTTCATCCTCAGACTAACTTGATGTGTTTGATATACCTAACCTTTGGAACAAATAGCACAAGCGGTCATCGCATCGTCTTGTTCCATCCAAAGTTTGAGAAAGAAATTCCATGGCTAATTTGAGATTCTATTAAAATCATATTATTCTGCGATTGAGACGTTATGTTCGTGGCCACTGTTAGAAAGTTAGCTTTAACGGACGATCATAAACATGATTATGAGTACATTTGTCCCGTCTCCTGCAATGTTGTATAATTGTCTATTACCAAACAAAAAACATGTTCCTCACACAAACATGTTCCACTAACTTGAATATGGACCCAGTTGCATCTGTTGGAACATACGTTTTTTTTAAAAGTTGGATATGTACTGCCAAACTTAGAGTATAATCTTGAAATTAAATCATTACCACTGCAAAGTTATTCCGAATTGGCAGCATTGTCAGACTCTGCATTGTTAACAAAAGTCAAATTAACTAATTCAGATTTTTTACAAATAATATTTATATACAATTTCATTACGATCAATACACAAAAAAATACACGATGTTAAAATATAAAATCTCTAGAAACAATTTAGGCTAATAAAGTGCTTTTACCACACAACCACAATATAAATGAACATTAACGCACATGTATTAAAATACAGTGAAATTACAGGGCGTAAATTATGAAATAATCCGCTTAATTAAAATGTTAATCTAATGTTAAATAAATTATGTTGTACTTCCTAGGATTGCTTAGGTTGCACTTAGCCAATCTGAATATGTAGTATAATACATGTTATGTATAGCGATACAAAATAATATGTGTATGCACGCGGTTATGTTCATATCTGCATGTAGGTGTCGTATTATATTTACAAACCCGGAGCTTAGCGATCAAAGCTCAGCTATCTAAATGTAAAGAAAATCTAAATAGGCACAATAAACCGGTGTCTATCTATCTTAGCGGAATATTAACAAAAATAATATTTTTACAGATATAAATTATAAATCCATTATGATTTCATAAAATTAATGATAATAAATTATTAAAAAAAACAGAGTTCATAACTTCAATTCGATTATCATAGTTTTGAAATTCATTAAACGGTTAATATGTAAAGTTGGTGTTCGTCGAGGGATTACAAACATACTTATATATTAAATGTATAAAATCGTTGGCCTACGCTACGTTCGGTATATATTCAAATGTCTGCGAGGAGCTCGGAGTAGTAGTGCGTCGCGCTCAGGTAGTCCACCAGGCGCCTCGGCAGCGGCAGCCCGCTTATGAGGTCCCGCCGAACGTATTTTAATATCACAAATCTGGAAAAACATAAAATGTTGTAAAAAACAGGCTATCAAGTTTTTCGAAACGTCCAGATTCAACATCAAATACTTTGCTGTAAGTTCTGCTTACTTTAAACCTGGAGAAGTTGAAGCAGGTTTAGCCGCGTCTTCCACCAAAGCGGAGAAGAGAGGAGACGAGAGATGTGTTTTGAATAACCGTTCAGATTTCATTATTTCCGCATCTCCTTTCCGCTTAGCTTCGGTAGTAATGAATCAAGCGGAGAGGAAATCAATCTGATTGGAAAAACAGATCTCCTCTGGTTTCCTCTCTTCTCCGCTTTGGTGGAAACCGGGCTTTAGTCGGCAAAATAAATCGATTTGTAACAAATTCAAATCAAAATAATGTGTCTTCACCTGCACATGTGCTGCAGGCTCTGCACGCGCTTGAACCGGGACACGGGGTACAGCAGCTGCACCCGCACCGGTCCTAGCACCGGCCACAGATTCAGCAACGAGATAACATAATGTATAGTGCCTTCACCTGCACATGTGCTGCAGGCTCTGCACGCGCTTGAACCGGGACACGGGGTACAGCAGCTGCACTCGCACCGGCCCCAGCACCGGCCGCAGATTCAGCAACGAGATAACATAATGTATAGTGCTTCACCTGCACATGTGCTGCAGGCTCTGCACGCGCTTGAACCGGGACACGGGGTACAGCAGCTGCACCCGCACCGGCCCCAGCACCGGCCGCAGGTTCAGGAAGAACAGGTACCGCCCGCTGCGGGACGTCTCCACCGCGTTCTCGATGAACTCGACGATCGTCTGCGCTTTGAACATCGTGCAGCCGCCGAAGCAAAAGTTACCTGAAAATTTGAGGCAGGATTAGTTGTTTTTAGGGTTCCGTACCTCAAAAGCGAAAAACGGAACCCTTATAAGATCACTTTGTTGTCCGTCCGTCCGTCCGTCCGTCTGTCAAGACCGTTTTTCTCAGGAACGCGTGGAGGTATCAAACTGAAATTTCTATATGATACTTAAGTCTACTGTCCCTGGAAGCTGTAGAAAAATCAACCTTCTAAGCCAACGCAATAAAAAGATACAGCCATTTAGGCCGCAAATTTCCGCAAATTTTCGAAACTCGCACGGGAATCAAAACCTACAGGGTACTTCCCGTAAACTTGAATCTTGAAATTTAGTACGAAGTCACGTCTTATAGTACAGATATAGGAAAAATTACGAAAACCGTAAGTTTTCAGTTTCATCATATAAAAAAAATATTTTTGAAAAATATTTTTGACAATTTTAAAAATTTCAAAGTTACTACTCCTTATCAACAGGTTTGTACGGAACCCTCGGTGCGCGAGTCCAACTCGCACTTGACCGGGTTTTTTTTTACATTTAGGCATCCAGACATTTGGCCACAATCTCACCTTATGGTAAAGTGACGATGTGGCCGAGTATGGATCATGTTTGTCTAGTAACAACCTATTTACTCTTTTTGAAAAGTTCCAATTAATACTAAGGGGAACACTTCAGTCGGCAGCGAATTTCACTTTCCACACAATTTCTTAGCCGTACGCAACAGGAATGTCGATTCCAATCGCTAAGTACGCAAGCATTGGAACTGTTTTTTTTTTACTTAGTTTAATTTTATTCTAGGACCCAGGTAGGACTAAGGCCGACCAAAAATGCCAACGCTCATCTAGAAGATGACTTTGGACCCTATTAGACCCTAGCTTTGAAGATGTTACATGTGATGTTTCTACCCGGGCCGGAGCTGGGTTTGCCTTGGCACCGCCTTAGCTTACACACAAGCCGGTTTCGATGACAATCCTTATCAAATCAATGCTGGTCAGTGTCAAACGCTTGTTTGATATAAGACTGCTAATACAAAGTAAAAATGACAGCAGAAAAAACATAACCAAAGGAAAACATGCGTTTCAAATTAAGTGAATATAATTTAAGCAACACTGCCAAGTTCTTTTGTAGTATGCCTAAAAGTGTCTCATACCTAACTGCCGGACATAGATTCGGTTCGAAACTGTGCCGAGACCTCGTCGAAAATAGTCTTGTTACCGAGCGGTTGAATTATTTAACAGTGTAGGAAAATACTTTTTGAGAAAAATAAACCGCCACATAAAAACATACAAAAGGGTATCTATCATTTCAATGTCTAGCGTTCGCGTAATCAGAAGAAACCAATAATCCGCCACATATTCTAAACTAGCGACCCGTTCCGGCTTCGTAAGGGTAAACAGCATTTTCACGCGCATCGCTATTTTTTTTGTATTAAATGTAGCTTATGTTCATCAGGGATATAGAACACTAATGATAAAAGTTTTTTTTTTAACTAACAATCAAATCTTTCCTTTTTATATTTGTGTAGTATTGCATTATGGATGCTGTTAGCTACCATCGACAAACCGCAATGATATGCGCTCGTTGTGGTGACAAATAGTCCACTCCACGACATACGTTACATTATATTGCATTTATTGCGGTTTAGCGTAATCATTATCCCAGCGTGGATTTTTTTCCTGTATACTTTACACCAGCTGACTCACGTAGAAAATGTTATCTTTCACTACACTAGCGGATGCCCGCGACTTCTTTATGAATTGTAGCGAATGTATTATTCTGAGGTATAAGCCATATTTTTGTAAAATTTTATTTAAATCCATACAGTACGCGAGTATCTTTTCGCGAAAACATCCATACATATAAACTTTCACGTTTATACATGAGTTACAAAACATGTATTTGTACATGTTTTCCTCTTATTTTATGTTGAATTGAATTTTAAGAATATGCGGTGGCTAAATAAATATGGTATGACAATATCGAGCGAGACTGTCCTGCGGGTCGAAAGACGTTGGTACACTACAAGGTACTCTAGGCAGAATCTGGATGTTATTTGGGGGCGGGTAGGCTAGGTGCGCGGATTTCGCTAACTTTGTAGCGGCATCTTTTGATCATTACTTAGTATCAAAAATAATAAAATATTTTACTCACCCTGATCATGTTCAATCCTTACATGCCTAAGTCCGTTTAACTTAAACGTTAATGTGAATATATAATGGTCGTCACTACTATCTCTCACAATAAACGAACCGTCAGGTTCATTGGACAGAATCTTTTCAGCAGCTTCCACTGATATAGGGCCCCAGTACCAGCCATACTGTAAAGAAAAGAAGACAATCTGATGACGATGATTTGGGTCTTGGCTTAACTGAAATTTGTAAGAACCTAAATAGGATTTTGAAGCATATTTTCGACATAGATATAGATCAGGCGAAGGACCAACGGTTTAGAGTTCTCAGCGAAGCATGGCGGTTTTTCACCACCATCATCCAACCTTGATGCCGTCTTTCAGAAGTCACTTTACGCCGTCGATCCGATCTGCACTGGTCACTTGCTAGACTTTAGTCTATTACAAGGATGGCTGATGACCTAAACGCTAGGGGCAGTAACTAAACTTACGTCTTTGACCTTCTGCAACGAAGTGGCAATGTCCATGACTGTTTCCTAACCTAACCTAACCTAAACGCTAGGGGCAGTAACTAAACTTACGTCTTTGACCTTCTGCAACGAAGTGGCAAAGTCCATGACCGTTTCCTCTTCAGAAGGCTGCCGGCGGGAGGAGTGCGGCGCGGGGGGCAGGGGCGGCAGCGCGCGCCGCACGGCCGGCGCCGCCGCCGCCGCGCCCTCCCCGCACTCCTCCCGCTCCACCTCCACCACGCTCTCCACCGTCGGCTGGCGACGCCAACGAAACAAATTACAAAAACTCTGCTTCAAATTCAACGACAATATCCGCACAGGAGACATCTTCGACTTTGGACTCTGACTCGACTTCTTCTTCTCACTCTTATCTACTTCTATCTCCTTTGGTATGTTCTCTTTATGCTTCTTATTCTTAGCATTCATACCGAACGAATTCTTACTCGACTTTTTATGATTATTATTCGTCTCCATAGACTTCGTTATTTCATTGCTCTCTTTCAACAACACTGACGAGTTCGATTCCTTCGCGTGTCTCGTGTGTATTCCTACATTGGTTATGATCGCGTTACTCTTTTTGTTTATGGTGTTTCGACATTCGGAGTCACTGGAGCTAGAGTACAGAGTGTGCAGGTACTTCCGCATTTCACGGAGAGTCAAATGTAACGAATCTGTATCTGAATCTGTTGCGTTTTTCTTCACGGAGGAGCTCGGTAAGCTATGCCTTTTAGTTTTAGCGTCCTTAAGTCTCGTGTCTTTTGATTTGTGATTCCTCTCTGGGTGATAATTGCTCGCTCCTACGTTAAGCGGTGTACTTTTCCCTCGTTTCTTATTATTTCTCGGAGGTCGTTTACCCTTATTTCTCATATTATTGCTATAGTTCGGCCTGACCATGTCGATGGGGACCGCGTAGATGTCGCTGTCGAACGGGACATTGTACATGTCCGTGATGTCGGACGTCTTGGCGGAGAGCGTGTCATGTGAGATAGCTTGGGTGATGAAACTGGAGTCGTCTGCTTGGAACTGGGTGACGAGGGAGTTGTGGCTGCTGGATAGGCGCGAGGACAACGAGTTGCGGGACGAGGGTCGGGTCGCGCGGCATGGGCTCAGGTGCAGCAGCCGCGGGCTCGCGAAACGGTGGTTCAGACACTGCCGGCGCTCGTACAATGTTTCCGGTTTCAATTTCCTCGGATATATTGGCGATACATGCCTCGTTGTCATCGGAATATCTAGGTTAGAGAAATTCGTTTTCTTTGTGCATTCATTGATACATAAGACGGGCGGCGGCACGAAAACAGCTGTGCATGTGTCTTCATTTATTTGAATAGGATTGTCCTGAAACAAATACTTTCATTATCTTAAAATAATCAATGGTAGGCATTACGTGTTCATATATTGTGATTTGTAATAACAGATGATTCACCTGAAATTCAGGAGGCGGTTCGATAGTGGTGAGGATTACTTTAGCGGGGCCTTTTTTCACCGTATTAAAAAAATCACCGCACATGCGCTCCGAAGCCTCTGTAGACTCGCAAAGTGATAGTGAGCGTTCATCGAAATCACTTTCTTGCAACTGAAAATCAAAAAAATATGTTTATAATTCTAGTTATACTTTTTGGGGATAAGCCGTAGTGTTTACTTTGAAATTAAGGGCACTCAATCTTCAGTTGTTTTATCAAATAAAGGGTGAAAAAATTTAGGAAATACTAAATGTACTTAAATAATATTAAATAGTAAACGGAATAATTAAAATGAGCCATAAGACAAAAGAATACACTTTATGCTGAACACAAAGAGTATTACACAAAGAATAAAAATATAAAGAAATTAAAATAGGTCATAACTATAACAAAACGTAGAGGAAAAATTCGCATAGCAGTAATAATAATAAATTTTCGCAATTACTAAACAAAAAGTAATAAAACATGGAACATTGTACTTGTACTCGTAATACCTGTTTGGACCTGTTAATATTATCCCATACACATCATTAAGTACATCAAACAGGTATTGAGCAAATATTTAAAAAAAAACTATCTTTATTAAAAAAAGTCACATACAGGTGAAATATCTGCATGTGGGACACTCAGCGAACACACACTTTAGCGAAAATAAAAATAATTGCTCCATAGATATAAATGCTTCTATTAAATCTTTCAAAGTACTCTCCCCCTTAGCCTCAATACAAGTTTCATGCGTATAACCAATTTTCGAAACAATTATTCCAGTCCGCTGCAGACACTTCATTTACACTCTGCTCGAACGCTTTTAGCGCATCTTCCAGCAAAGACAATTGTATTATTTAACCTGATTTTTTATTTATGGGAAGAAAAATATGTCACACGGTGCTAAATCGTGCCTGTAAGGAGGGCGACCCAAAAGTATAACCGACGTGCTGTCCAGGAAATCCATTGGTTTGAGCGCAGAGTGTTGGGCGCGTTGTCGTGGTGAAGTAGTATGTATCCCACGGAGCCCCTGTGTTGAGCTGCCTGTTTCTCACAACAGAGAAAACTTTTTGAAAGCATTTGGTAGTATTGGCCATTCGGCGTTGATGCTTCTTTTATCCCGTAAAGGAATTGGTACCAAGTAGCCAGTTAAATTGAAAAACCTCGCGATCAAAATCTTCTCACCGCTTCTAGATCGCTTCACTAGGCTTTGCTTCGATTTGAAACACCCAAACCGTTGACTTGCGCTTAGTTTCTGGATCGTACTGATAAATCAGGACTCATTACCTGTAAGGATGTCATAAACACGCCAAGACAAGCCTACATCAAATTTATCTATCATGTCACGGCACCATTCCACTCCGGGGCTCTTTTGTGCTTCCGTGAGGTTGCGCGGCATCCAGCGTGAAACGCCTCCCTCAAAGATGGTCGTGTAAAATGTCGTTAATGCCTTTTGATCCAATCTGCATTATGTGCTAAACCTCCTGATTCGTAACTCGCCTATTATCTTGAACGAAATTTTACACTTTTCTTTTTCTTCTGTAACAGCCGTTATAGGGCGACAACTTCTTTCTTCATCCCCTAAAGTTAAACGAACGCGCTTGAATTCGGTATACCAACGATATAGTTGCTTTGGAAGGTCCCTCATCACTTAAAGCCATTTGAATGCCTTGATCACTCGTGCCGAGTGGGCGAGGCAGTGCACTCGGCCAAGTGTTCACTTCGTGTGAACAAATTGGCGCGTGCTGTCCACATAATAAATACTGTCATGGCCGAGAATATTTTACTGTCTCGCCTATTTACTCGGTGCGTGTGATCAAGGCATAAGTCTATGGTACGATTCATCCGGTTACAGGCGACATTTAAAATCATAGAAAATCATAGCACGAAAATGTTCTGTTCATAGATCCATGTTTTGATAATCATCAGACAAGATAATTTGAAATGGCTCGTAAAAAGAGTAGAGGGAAGTTTTAAAATTTGAATATTTTACTCAAAAAGGATCCTATTTCCAAAATAGATTATAACCAGCCAGCCTGTCATACAGAAAAACTTTTTTTTTGCAAAACAATATGAATGGCCTTGTATTAGGTCCTTACCTATGAAATTGGCGTTTTGTATGGGAGGAACAAAAAGTCGAAATTTTTTTATATAGCATATTTATTTAATCAAAGTATGAGCCATTGTAATCTATGCACTTTTGCCATCTCATAGGTAGTTCATTGATCCCTTTACTAAAAAAACCATTCGAACGGGAATCAATAAAATCTTTGAAGGCGACTTGGACTGCCCCATCTGAGTTGAACTCTTTCCCTTGCAAGAAGTTATCCAAATTTCGAAATAAATGGTAAACTGTTGGAGCAAGGTCCGGGGAGTACGGTGGATGCCTTAGAGATTTCAATTGAAGTTCTTCTACTTTGCTAGCCGTCTGTTGTGCAGTGTGTGGTCTAGCGTTGTCGTGAAGCAGCAGTGGCGTAGAGCGATTGACCAGCCTTGGCTGTTTAGCAACTAGCTTTTCCATCATGGTTTGCAATTGCTGACAATAGATATCTGCCGTAATCGTCTGGCCAGATTTGAGAAAACTGTAATGAACGACACCGGCGCTAGTCCACCAAACGCTTACAAGTAACTTTTTATTGGTCAATTTTCGCTTGGAGCAGGCTTTGGCTGGCTTGCCAGGGTCCAGCCATTGCGATGAGCGCTTTCGATTATCGTAGAGAATCGACTTTTCATCACAGGTAATGATTCGATTTAAAATCCCTTCGTTATTGTGCCGGTCAAGTAATGTAACGCAGCAGTTGACGCGCGTTTGCCGGTTTGCTTCACTCAATTCGTGAGGAACCCACCTTTCAAGTTTTTTAATCTTCCCAATTTGCTTCAAGTGGATTAAAACAGTTTTATCACTAACGCCAAAGCCTGCAGTTAACTCGGACGTGGTTTGCGATGGATCCGCTTCCACAATAGCCTTCAATTCTTCATTATCAACTTGGGTCTCCGGCCGTCCACGGGGCTTGTTTTGCAGGTCGAAATTTCCAGAACGAAAACGTTGGAACCAAAAACGCACTGTGTTTTCTTTTGCGACACAACCGCCATACACATCATTAACCCTTCGAGCCGTTTCCGCAGCACTGGTGCCACGGTGGAACTCGTACTCGTAAATAACGCGATATTTCAAATTTTCCATTTTGTAAATTGAGCGATGCAAACAGAAAAAAGATAAGTAAAAAACAAAATGAATGACGGTTTACGAAACACAACTACATGTGGAAATAGCTGTATAAATTTGAATTTCGAATTCCTAACCAAATAGGAAAAATTTGTGATCAAAGTGGCCAGTACGACAAAACGCCAATTTCATATGTTGTTGGGCGTAGAATATAAATATACCATTTGCAATACAATGCCTTTTATTTAAAACACATCAGAAATTATAATAACGTATTTTCTAACAGTAAATTCGTGACAAGATCACAAGACAAGCTTTGACAGAAGAGCGTCATAAAGCTGTTACAACCATAGATGTTGCGCTATACCAACACTCCTCCTCGCGACTCTATGCCAGCCCGAAGTGGATCATCAGCTCCTTGAGCTTTGGTCCTGGTAGGCCCTTCGTCAGTAGATCAGCCGCCATTTTCTTTGTCTCCAAATATTCCAAGCTTATCTGTTTATTCTGAATGCAGTTCCTTATATAGTGCATCTTTAAATCGATGTGCTTGGATTTTGCTGAAACTATAGGGTTTTGACTGAGCTTCAACGCGGCTTGATTGTCATTTAGGATCTGAACGCAATCTATGTGAATCCCCAGGTCATTAAATAGCGATTTCAGGTGTATGGCTTCTTTTGCTGCCTCAGTACAAGCACAGTACTCCGCCTCGGCTGTTGAAAGTGCTACACTCTTTTGTTTTCTCGATGACCAACTGATACAGCCTCCTGTATATATGAAACAGTATCCGGAGAAAGACTTGCGGTCTAATTTGCAGGCACCCCAGTCTGCGTCTGCCATGCCGTACAATTCTTGTTCGGTTTTTCTAAAAGTTATCCCGATATTAGACGTGCCCTTGAGGTATCTTAACACACGTTTGGCACTCTTGAAGTGTTCGGCATTGTAGCTATCGTTGAACTGTGAAAGATAACTGACTGCGAACATGATGTCGGGTCTAGTAGCTACTGCTAGATACATAAGTGTTCCAATCAGGTTTTTATATGGCAATTCTTTATCTCTTGGACTTTTGTCAGCTTCCAGCGATAGCCTTGGTTCTATAGGCGTAATTGTTGCCTTACATTCGTCCATTTTAAATTTAATTAATGTATCTTTGATATATTTTTCTTGGCAAAGTTTCACTGTATCTTTAGTGTATTTAAAATCGATTCCGAGCATTCTCTGTGGTATTCCCAAATCTTTTATTTCGAATTTATGTGCAAGCATTGTTTGAACTTCTTGCATCTTCTTAGGACAGTTGTAAGCTATAAGTAAGTCGTCTACCCAGATGGCTGTGATTACCTTAGCTCCTCCTTTTTGTAGTATGTATACACACGGATCTGCTTGTGATGGGATAAAACCAATATTTCGTAATTCCGTGTCTAATCGGATATACCACTGCCTCCCGGATTGTTTTAGACCATACAAAGATCTTTGTAGCTTGCAGACTTTTTCTCCTTTAATGGTTCTAATACATTCTAGCATATCTTTAGCTTTATTGTATATTGTCAAGTTATTATTTCCGCTCTCATCAATAATTATTTCCGTCACATACTTTTCCAGGTTTTCAGGTACCTTCATAGTGATGTCTTCTTCTATGTCGCCGTTCAGATACGCTGTCGTGACATCCATCTGCTTTAGTTTCATGCCTTCTTCGACAGACATTCCAACGACGGTTCTGATGGAGCTTAACTTGGCCACAGGCGCGAAAGTCTCATTATAGTCTATTCCGGGTCTTTGGGTGAATCCCCGAGCAACAAGTCTTGCCTTCTTAATTTCCGTATTATCCGGTCCAGTTTTGGTTTTAAGAACAAGCTTGTAGTCAATGAGCTTCATGCCAGTGGTTTTCTTCGTGATTTTCCACGTCTCATTCTTTATATGTGCTCGTATTTCAGCCTTGATTGCGTCGTGCCAGTCATCTTCAGTTTCATTTTGTTCAGACAAGTATGACATGTTCGACACAAGCAAGCTTTCTTCTTCCATATCATCTTGTAAGAGGTAATCTTTTGACCATGTAGGTTTCTTTTTATTTCTTGTAGGTCTTTGTGATGTTCTCTCATTTGTTTCGTGTGGAGTTTGGTATCCATCACTCTCAGCCCCTTCATCCTCATCAAATGAAGTTTGGTCTTGATCAGCTGTTTCAGCCCCCTCATCCTCATATGGCAACGGATTTTCATTTATATTTGTTTCAGAGTTGATGGCATCTGAGGAGGACATATCTGTCACGGGAAGAAGATCCTGAATTGGTAAGTTAGAATTTTGGTGATTTTTCTTATTGTTTAGCTGTATCACCGCTTCTTTTTCTTTTTCAGGTCTCCTTATGCTGTCGCCATGGACTGCTTCGGTACGAGTGTCATCATAGTACATCTTTTCGACGAACTTGACATCTCGACTGATAACAACATCATTTTGGTCGGGTAAATAGACTCTGAATCCTTTTGCATTTTTGGCGTATCCCATAAATACTCCTTCTACGGCTTTAGGGGAGAATTTGCCTCTTCGTCTTTTGTTCAAGATGAATGCTTTGCTGCCGAAAATGTGTAAATGATTTCCAGCTGGATTTCTGCCAACCCATTTTTCGTACGGACTACTTCCATTTAAAACTTTTGCAGGACTCCGGTTTATTAAATAATTGGCTGTGTTTATTGCTTCTGCCCATAAGCATGAGGGTACATTTGCTTCCATCATTAAACATCTAGCCTTGTCCAGCAGTGATCGGTTTTTTCGTTCACTTACACCGTTTTGCTGCGGAGTGTATGGTGCAGTCAGTCTTCTTTTGATGCCACATTTTGCCAGTAGGTCATCAAATTCTTTGCTTCTGTACTCGCCACCATTGTCCGATTGCAAGTGCTTAATTTTCTTCTTTGTGAAAAGTTCTACTCCATTTTTGTACTCCTTGAATTTTTCAATTACTTCACTTTTATTTTTAATGAAGTAGATACAGCAGTACCTGGTGTAGTCATCAATGAAAGATACGTAGTATCTGGACCCAGCAAGCGATTCCGTTTCAAACGGTCCACAGACGTCACTGTGTATAATTTCTAAAATTTCAGATGACAACAGGTCATGGCTGGCAAATGGTAAGGATGAAAGTTTACCTTTTATACAAGTTTCGCAGGTATCTAACTTTACTTCTTTTATATCTAGTCCTCTCAACATTTGCTATGCAACCATCATTTTGAGATCTTTTTCGTTGATGTGACCCAATTTTCGGTGCCATAACATCGATTGATCTTGCGAATTTGTGGTGAAATTTGCTGATTCTTTCGGTTTGAAAACCAGATAATAAAGTCCATTTTTATTTCTTGAAGCTTGTAGTACGACGTCATCTTTTTGTATGATCGATGCTTTTTCTTTTTCTAATAATACCTTGTAACCGTTATCGGTTATTTTCCCAACTGATATGAGGTTTGTCGTTATTTCCGGTACGTACAACGCATCATTCAAGTTATATTTTTCGTCGTTAGTCGAGATACAAATTTTTCCTCGGCCTTTAATTTGTGTGGTGTGCTTCTTCGATGCGAGACTTAAAGTGTTAACTTCAGGAGTTAATTCTACGAATTTTTCTTCCTCGCCAGTCATGTGAGAGCTGCAGCCACTATCGAGGCACCACAGATTTTCACCAATGCTGTCTGCGGATGAGTAACAGACATTGAAGTTCTTTTCGTGACTTTTATTTTTCTGTGAGTGAGTTGCTCCTTTCTTCGACCAACATGCCTCTGTAGAGTGGCCTCTTTTATTACATTTTTACAGACGACAGTCTTCTTTTTCTGTTTTGCATATAGTGCATCAGACCTTGATGAGGTATCATTCGGTTCTGTTTGCTTTCTGGCCTCGTTTTCTTCTACAATTTTTATTTGTAATTCTTCCGGACCAGGCAACACATCCCGAGACTCAATAGCGATGCGGAAGTTTTCATAGTTTGCCGGTAGGCTGTAGAGCATCATGATACTCAATAATTCCGGGTGGATTTTAACTTCCATGTCCTCCAGCTTTCCGACGACATCCATAAAATTGTTTAAATGGTCGCGGATATCCTCTTCGGAACTCATTTTCTTCAGAACCAGTTGTTTCAACAGCGTTGCTTTTCTCGCCGGACCAGTGCTCTGATGTATAGATTTGAGTTTATCCCATATCTCTTTTGACGTTTTACAACCTTTTATTTGTTTTAGTTCCGTCGGTGAGATGAGTAGAATAAGTTCCGATCTAGCTTGTATGTCCATTTTCTCGAACTTACATTTTTCTTCGGCGCTCGATGTCGGCGATAATTTTACTTCGCCTCTAACGTAATCCCATAGTTCGGTTTTAATTAGTACGGCCTGGGCTTGTAGACACCAGGTGTCGTAATTATTTCTATTTAAAGCTTCTATGGAACGGTATGTCGCCGACGCCATTTTTCGTTATTTTGTTTTATTCCTTTTGGCATTTATTCAGGTAACTACGCTCTGCTACCAATTGTTGGGCGTAGAATATAAATATACCATTTGCAATACAATGCCTTTTATTTAAAACACATCAGAAATTATAATAACGTATTTTCTTACAGTAAATTCGTGACAAGATCACAAGACAAGCTTTGACAGAAGAGCGTCATAAAGCTGTTACAACCATAGATGTTGCTCTATACCAACATATGTAAGGACCTAATATTATCGCTTACAGTTTGGTAACAGTCTAGTCTTCTAGTCTTCCAGTAGAGACAGGCAGATGGACTTGGTGTAACTATGTATGCAAATGGTTACTTAAGGAGGGTTAATAGTATTTAATAAGATGCTTTATATGAAATAATATTGTTCCACATCCTTCGCTATACCGCCTGGTATACGGTAATGCACAAACCTTTACAACAAAACATCCATCAACCCAAAAAATAATCCCCTAGGTCCTCACGGAACAAGGGGATGATAATGCTGTAGTAAGTAATTACTATTAGATATTAGAAAATATATGTATTGTGTTTTGTAACCTGGGTTCTGAAAAAAATGGTGATGCTTTGGGGAAGTTTTATGCATAGGTCAACAATTTCGCATAGGTTTGATTGCTATTAAGATAATGATATTAAAAAATTAGCAGTGAGTTTTACATTAAATAAAATAAAAAATATTTTTAATAACTAATAAATAAATTGAAGTAAAAAAATTATAAATCCTTTAAATTTAAGTAGCTTGATTTTATGCTTTCATTTATGAGGTGAGAGCAACTATTATTGATAACATATGGAATAAAGAAACCAGGAGAATAAAATCGCATTTCCATAACGAGACAATCGCAAAAACACAATACACACAGGACAAACTAAATAAAACACATAATGATGAATAAGTTAGTATTAGTTATAGTCATGACAAACAAATAAACCAATATATTTTTAACACAACAAAACCTAATGAGAGAGATGTAGAGATGGGAGTTGAAACTTGCAAACAATTAATAAAACAGCAGGTTTCATTATATGAATTATGGACTCTTGCTTCAAGGTAATATAAAAACACTATTAATATGATCAATGTTTGGTATCAATTTACACATTCAAATGTATATAAATAAACAATGACAGTGGCATACAGCATTAACATTTATTAGTATACATTTAATGAATGATTATGTTATTGGTTTATTTTTAGAGCATTAGTAACACAACAAGACAAACAACTGAATGTAACAGACCTAAAACTGTAGATTTAGCTTCTCTTTTACTGACCACACCTAGAAAAGAAACCAATCTAAATGTAATAGAGATTTTTTTGAAATAAAGAGTAAAAATCATTGCACTTAAATGACGACACAACAATAACATGTAATAATAAGCAAATCCTACAAAAACACCAAAACTACTATAAATTTTCGCAATTTTTTTGGCTTTAGGGACATTATTTATAAGTTCAAATTAAAAATAATATAAGTCTGAGTAAGAAATAACTAAGCTGAAAAAGTGTAGGTTTGTGTACGAGTGCCTATACCTACACAGTAATACTAGACATTGATATTCACTGTGTAGTAATAGTGAATTTATGATGAAGTATGCTAGACCAGCTAGAATACAAAACGCCATATATGCTCACCTCAGATGCAACGTGATGCCATCCACTCACAGAATCACTTGAAAAAGAACCACTTGTAATCAGTAAGCCACTATCTTCACTTAACGGAGGCGCCTCGGATTGTGTTGAAAAGGAAGGAGGTGACTCCATAACCCTCGAAATAGATACGAAACCAAATAATAAAATGAAAATACATAAACTTGACGTAACTACCTTAGATTTCTAAAATGAAACCTAGAAAATAACATTCAAGAACTGATTGAAAATTTTGTGGTACCAAAGTAAAGTCAAGTTAAATCTATCTAACCTAACCCAGCCAAAACCCAAGCAAGTCATAGATGCTTGGTAGCTTCCGTAAGTGCAACCAATCGTAAAGCGTGGAACATCTTTCCTGATTGGTCAAAATAGATGTCAAAAAACAAAAACCAATAGACAATTTGGAACAATTCGATTTCATTGGACACATTTTTTTTTGTCTGTGCGCAGAAGTGAGCTCTTTGAGGTCTATGACAGTAGAGCTAGATGGAGCTCTCGTAATAAAAATAATATGTAGGTACAGATTGTCCCAGAATAGTGAAATGATCAAATAAACTGCTACGGAACGTTGTATGACAAATGTACTGCCACAAAATCATTTTAAAAAAAGTTCTGAAAATTTTAAATTAGTGCGAATTGCAATGTACGAATCGTACATGTCAGGAAATCAGTAGCAGTACCAATGTCTGAGTGGCGGAGAGGTTTACGCATGGGCTGGATTCCCAATGGATGCAGGTTCGATTTAGAGTAACTTTCGAGTTCGAATTTATTTTTGTAACGTCAATATGCATCACGCACGGTAAACTGGAACAAAATTGTCATCATGTTTTAATCTCTATTATGTGAGTAAGATTTTGACGGTTAGCTGAACAGTGTTATAATTTTTTTCCACCACCTCTAGTCTTGTCATACAGAGCAAGGTAAAACTTTTTCATTTTCAATATTTTTTTAGACTTGTTAAGTCACCAAATCCAATCATTATCCTCAAAATGTTATCTAGTTAAACTAAGAAAAAACACAAATACTTAACTGTGAATGCGTTAATTAGAACTTGAAACGTGCGGGACAGAAAACATTTATTTTTTTTATTTTTGACTATGTACTTACACAATTTCAAAACTATTTAGAGGTTGTACTATAAGCATGCATCATTCTATTTTCCATCTGTGTATTTCTCGGACACACTGTATAAGTATGGGCAGTTTGAATATAATTATAAACCTAAGTCTTCTCCTCTAAGGACAAAAAAAAAACACAAAAAAAATAAAGTCGAATGTCAAAATTTTAGGTTAATATCTGTATGTCAGCAGCATCAGCAGGTCACTTTACATAGGATATTTATTTGGGATTTTCTAATTTTCTCTTGCATGGTGTATGATAGAACGGATAAAAACGAAAGAAATAAACTGCTAATTTATAATTTAATCAGTTATAACAAAGCCATGACTGTGATAAATCTACTGCTTCAACTTCATTGTTACAGAAACACCGATAGCTTTTAAGTTATTTACATCCATGATTTTCTGTTAGCGTTTCTAGAAGTCGGTCGGACCTGACTAAAACTGCTCTTTTTTAATTACGATCCTGTAGAATAATATCATTCTTCATCTTAATATTTAAAATGTAAAATTTTGAAAGCCATTATATTTTAACGTACCTGCTGTAAAAAAGCCCAAAAATGGCAGATTCACAAGTGGCGAATATGGTGAACGAGATATTGGTAAGTAAATAAACAATTTACTTTTGTTAGCCTGTCATAAAAGTGTGTGACTATGGTTTTGATTGTTTGTAGAGGGTGGAGGCTGTAGAAGAGGCATTTAGCTGTTTCTTAGTCAATAAACCAGAACAAGAGAGTGAACGTATAACTATATACCAGAAAAAACTATGCTCCATCATGACTACACTGAGTGCAGACTTGCAGGAGTCTGCAATCCGCCAGTACCTAATACTTACAGCTGTGCTCACTAACAGATATAAAATGAAACAGTTGTTAGCTCTTCTAGAGAATTTGGTAAACACAAACATTCTGCAGGCACGGTGGGTATCATTCTTGTACTCTTTTGGTATTTTTGAAATATTGAGTGACTGCATTTTTTTCACTTCTGGACAGCAAGCCATCTTTTAGAATATATTATATTAGGAGTTAATGATTTTGTCACTTGTTTATTAGATGCATGCTGAAATTTCAAACAATATATATGTTTGTATATCATACCCACAATTATTATATGGTTTTGTTTTACAGAATGCTTTGTGATTGTATATTAACAAGTGATAAACTTGTGTATCAAAATGCCGATTACTGGATTGAATGTTTCAATTTAGTCAGAAAAATAATTGGTGGTGTAGATTACAAAGGTGTCCGAGAAATAATGAAAGTAAGGATGTAATGTTTTACTCTAATAATAGTTACCTTATTCTTATTATGCTTGTGCCATAATTGTTAAAACTTATTTCAGGCTTGCAGAGAGAAAGCTCATACACTGCCTGTGCGACTGAATTCTAGCACAATGCCACAACTCAAAGCCTTGTACAATGTGATTGAATACATATTTGATAGAAATGCTTCATTACTGCCAGCCTATTTTATTGTCACAGAGATTCAAAAAGATTATCCAGATAATAATCACTGGCCTCACTGGCAGCTTGCCAAATTGTTGACAAGTTTTGTTGAAAGCTTTAAACCTTGTGCACAAATGGTGTCTATAATTGGTCATTCTCATATGTTGCCGGTTGTTGAGTTTTCTGGCTATGCTGACCATCTTGTAAATCCATGGAGATTAGACCCTACAACCTTAAAGTTCTCTTTGAAAGGAAATCTGCCATATGACAATGAACTACTGAAACCACAAATAGCCTTGCTGAGACATGTTTTACAACAGCCATATTCTAGAGACATGATGTGTTCGATGTTAGGGCTCCAAAAACAGCACAAACAGCGCTGCATAGCTCTAGAAGACCAGTTGGTGGAACTGATGATATTGCCCATGGAAAAAAGTGAGCAAGAAAATGAAGATGACGAAATGTCATCAACTCACTGGTGCTGGCTGCATCTGTCGTCCCAGGTGATATATTTGATCCTGATAGGATTTGCTTCTTTTCCAAATATTGTTATGGGTTTGCATAACAAACTCATTGGGCATGATATGAAAAAGGGGCGTGATCACCTCATGTGGGTTTTGCTGCAGTTTATATCTGGCAGTATACAGCGTAATCCGCTGTCCAATTTTCTACCAATAATAAAGTTACATGAGCTCTTGTACCCGGAAAAAGAGCCTCTTCCAGTACCAGATTGTACAAAGGCACATTGCACTCACCAAATGGCCGTGGTTTGCATTTGGATGCACCTGTTGAAGAAAGCGGAAACTGAACACAAGACCATGACAATGCCTCAGAATTTGAAAGTGCAATATGAGTAAGTGGATAAATTGATATGTGATACTTAATAACCTTAGTAATATACTTTCATCATTATTGCTACATGCGATTTATTTAATTTATTAATCTTTGCATACTAGGTGTATTAGATATTTAACATTTTTTCAGGTATTTGCAACATCTGATGACGTCAAACAACACACCAACACTAACTGGTTCTGATTACCGGATTGCGTTATTGTGTAACGCATATTCTACAAACCAGGAATACTATGCCAGGCCAATGGGTATCATTATTGAAACACTTTTCGGTAGCCAGAAAGCTTTGCCGAATGGTAATCCGGCTACCCCATTGCCTACTGTTCCGTTGTCAATGTGTATATTAGACAGTCTGACTTTGCATTGTAAGATGTCTCTCATCCACTCAATAGTGACCCATGTGGCAAAGCTGGCTCAAAATAAGACGAACATGCCAGGGAGCAGTATGATGGCCCCAGCGTTGGTTGAGACCTACAGCCGCTTATTAGTTTATACTGAAATCGAGTCGCTTGGCATAAAAGGGTTTATAAGTAAGTAACTTTATCATGTTACAATAAAATTAATAAGCAAAACAAACTGCTGATTAATTTTATTGTTACAAAAATTTTTTGTCTATTCCACCATGGCCATAACCAAATCATGAATGTGGGATATAGGTCTCATGGTCTTGTGACTATACTTTTTACAGTATGTTATGAAAATATGCCTTTAACTAGCAATATTATTTTAGACCAACTTCTGCCAAACGTGTTCAAGTCCCACGCGTGGGGCATCCTACACAACTTGCTGGACATGTTCTCGTACCGCATACACCACATCCAACCTCACTACCGGGTGACCCTTCTGTCGAACATACACTCTTTGGCCGCGTACCCGCAGGCGAATCAAACGCAACTGCAACTGTGGTGAGTTTTGTAGAGGTTTAAGCACTATTTACAACTATTTAACTGACTTCAGCTAATGCTGGCCACACACCATCTGGATTCGCATGACAACGTTGCGAATGTTATGGGAATTCACGCGGTCAGTTTCCACTGATCCAATCGGTTGGGTCTTGCCAATTTGACTATAACAAGAATGGTGTGTGATGCTACAAGATGGCCGACCGGCATAGAATTTTACACAATGTCCCGAATTAGAATATTGGGTCGAGACAAATTGTTTCTGAGACTGTACTTCATGGATCAGAAGAGAAACAACTCGGAGTCGGAAAGTTAGCTGATGAACACTCCAGTAGCTTAAAGCTCCCAAAGATCTGTTGGTCTGATGTCAATCTCTCTTCAGTCAAGTTGGATTTCACTTTTGCACTAATATAGCTAATCTCTGTTGAGACTGATCGTCTGACCGATTGAAGTAAAATTTGTCTAGAAAAATATTATTTAATGAATAAGTAAACTTGAGTGTTTTTATTACAGCTTCGAAAGCACAGCGCTTCGTCTCATAACAAGCTTAGGCAGCTCCGGGGTGCAGCTGCAGATGTCGCGTGTGGTCTCCGAGCCGAAGTCCCTCGTCTCGTCGGAAAGCGAGGAGCTGAACCGAGTGCTGGTGCTCACACTGGCGCGGGGCATCTACATGACTGGAGCTGGTGAGTTGGGTATATACCCTTTTTCTCATAGCAAGCTTAGGCAGCTCCGGGGTGCAGCTGCAGATGTCGCGTGTGGTTTCCGAGCCGAAGTCCATCGTCTTGTCGGAGATCGAGTAGCTGAACCGGGTGCTGGTGCTCACACTGGCACCCGGGATCTACATGATTGGAGCTGGTGAGTTCTGTGTAGCCCTGCGCCTTATAACGAGCCTGAGCAGCTTCAGTGTGCAACAGCTGGTGACTGAGATTGACTGCGAGTGTTAAGTCTCTCGTCTCGTCGGAAAGCGAGGAGCTGAACCGAGTGCTGGTTCTCACACTGGCGCGGGGGATCTACACGACTGGAGCTGGTGAGTTGGGTTTATACCCTTTATCTCATAGCAAGCTTAGGCAGCTCCGGGGTCCACTGCACATGTCGCGTGTGGTCTCCGAGCTGAAGTCCCTTGTCTCGTCGAAAAGCGAGGAGCTGAACCAAGTGCTGGTGCTTACACTGGCGCGGGGGATCTACATGACTGGAGCTGGTGAGTTGGGTATAGAATTCCATAGAAAAAGGGTATATACCCTTTTTCTCATAGCAAGCTTAGGCAGCTTCGGGGTGCACTAGTTAGTTAGTTAGTTAGTTTTGCAGGGCTTTTTCCGCACTTAGCCTCACGATTGGGCCATTGTGCGTGTTTGCCTTTATTCCAACCAGCCCAAGTCTTCCCAGAAGGCTAGTAGCCTGCCTAGGCCACTAAAGATTTCCGGGAATGATGTTGGGTTTTTTAGAATGTCTGCTCGCTGTTTTTCCACGCTTGTGCACTCCATGAGTACATGCTGTGGCGTTTCCTCTTCCTCGAGGCATCCTCTGCATCGAGGGCTGTTTGTTACACCTATGTTAAATAGGTGCTTGTTTAGGAGACAATGGCCTGTTATTATCCCTATAACTCTGCGTAGATTGTCGCGCGTTAGTTTGGCGAGGTTGCGGGCAAGCTTTTTAGATGGCATCTGAATTGCATTTTTAGTTTGCCTGCAGCCTTCACTGTTCGTCCATTCTAGCAGATGGTTTTTTGCGGTGTCTTCTCGCAGCCATATTTTTATTTGGGCCTGCGGTATAGGTAGTAGCGGTTCTGGGCCAAACACTGTTGTCGCGGATCCCTTTTTCGCGAGTTCATCGGCTACGTCGTTGCCGAGAGAGTTGCTGTGTCCCTTGATCCACTGCAAGGTTATCTTATTTTTCCTTGCAATGTGTTGGAGTGCGTTGTGGCATTCCAATATGAGGGCAGAGGTTATGGTGTTGTTTTGTAGAGCTTGAAGTACGGATGCACTGTCCGAGACAATTTTGATGTTGAGGTCTCCGACGTCTCTGGCTGCAACCGCCTGTGCTGCTCTGATAATTCCGATACATTCTGCTTGGAATATTGTGTTTAGTTTGTCTAGGGTGGTTGATATGTTGATGTTTAAGTCGTATGAGAATACTCCGGCTCCAGTTCCTTGTGAGGTTTTGGAGCCGTCTGTGTATATCCTAACTTCTTTGACGCCAGAGTTGTCTTTCCGTTCTTCGGTAAGTTGGATAATGTATTCTCGATCAAAGATGTAGTGGCATGATATCCTGTCCATGGGTGCATCTAGAAGGGGTCTTTCCTTCGTGATGTCCTCAATGATTTTGGAGTGCGTTGTCATAGTGTTTTGTTTCCATAGCCCATTTGCTCTTAGTCTTAAGGCAGCTGCCTTTGCTTCTTCCTGTATGACCAGATGAAGAGGTCTAAGGTTCAATAGGAACTCTAGGGCGGCTGATGGAGTGGTTCTCATACATCCTGTAGCTGCTACGCTCGCTAGGCGCTGCAAGCTTTGTAGTTTGGATTTGATAGTGGACAGTTGCGTTCTGGGCCACCACACAACTGATCCGTAGGTTAAGGAGGGTCTGATAACTGATGTGTATAGCCAAAGTGTGATTTTTGGATTAAGACCCCATTTTCTGCCAAGGAGTCTTTTACACTGATAGAATGCTATACAGGCCTTCTTAATTTTGTTGTTAATGTGAATTCCCCAGTTCAACTTGCTATCGAGAGTGATGCCCAGATATTTTACTTGAGTTGATAGGGTTAATTCGGTGTTAAATAATTTTGGTAGTTTTAGATTTGGTAGCTTCCTTTTGTTAGTGAAAAGGATGAGCTTTGTTTTTTTGGGGTTGACTGACAGCTGGTGTTCCTCACACCATTTTTCTACAATCTGAAGAGCAGCACGCATTACATCACAGAGGATGTTCTCTGCGTTCCCATTTATCAGAATTGCTAGGTCGTCTGCATAACCAATGGTAGTGTAGCCTCTTTCGTTCAGTGTCCTCAAGAGGCTGTCTACTACTATGTTCCATAGGAGTGGTGACAGAATGCCCCCTTGGGGGCACCCCCTGACCACCCTTGCACGGGTGATCGTTTTTAACGCAATTTGGACCGCCCTTTTACTGACCAGCTCATTTATCCATTCCGTTATGACTGGTTCTACTTTCAGTTTTTGTAGGGCATGGTTGATGCTGTTGTGCATTGTTTTATCAAATGCCCCTTCTATGTCAATAAAAGCGGCAAGTGTTGATGCTTTGTTGTTAATGGCCGATTCTATTTTATGCACTACCATGTGTAGCGCTGACTCTGTTGATCTGCCTTTCCTATAGGCATGTTGCTGTGGGTGAAGAGATCTGGTTTTTAACACATCGTCTCTTAGGTGTCTATCAACTAGTTTTTCTAGTGTTTTCAGGAGAAATGAGGTTAGGCTGATAGGCCTGAAGGATTTGGCTAGGGTGTAGTCTTCTTTGCCTGGTTTAGGCAGGAAGACTATTTTTGCTTCCCTCCATTGCTTCGGTACGTATTTGAAAGCTATGCAGGCTCTATAAATTTGTAGTAGGTGATGAGTGATTTGGTTCGAATGCCATTGTAGAAGCGCTGGGAATATGCCGTCCAGTCCAGCGGATTTAAATGGTTGGAAGCTTCTCAGGGCCCAGCCAATTTTATCCGTGGTTACGATTCTACTTGCAGTTTCCCATTCTTGGATAGTTGGTGCTTTTTTGTGTTCATCTTGCCATTCGGAGTCTGATGCAATCTGACTTCCGGGAAAGTGGGTCTCTAGGAGTAGTTTGCAGGTTTCGTGGTCTGTATTTGTGTAAGTGCCGTTTTCTCTTTTGAGAGAGCCCAGAAGATTAGTATCCCCTTTGGACAGTATTTTCTTGACTCTCGCGGCTTGGTTTGTTGAGTTTATGCTGCTACAGAATTTGTGCCAGGCTTCGGGGTGCACTGCACATGTCGCGTGTGGTCTCCGAGCCGAAGTCCCTTGTCTCGTCGGAAAGCGAGGAGCTGAACCGAGTGCTGGTAAACTGGACTAAAGAGGTTTAATAGTTATAACATATTTTATTCATCCATATTTCTTATATAACGTCAAAATAGCAAGTCTAGTTGAACTCCTAAACCTGTGTGGTTTTATCCACGCTAAACTTGCCTAAGGATTGGTGTCATTTTACTATTTCCTAGTATTAGTTGTCATACGGAGAGAAGAGCTTACTCGTATTAGAGATGAAAGAAGATATTAAGTGTACAAGAACAGCCTCAACGAGTAGTTTGATAACTTAGAAATAGAAAACCAGCATTTAGATAAAAAAAACATAACAAACAAATAAAATTAATAACCTAGAAACACAGTTTAGATGCAGAAATCTAATTTTATTAGGCGTAGAAAAAAAAACCATGCGATGAACTCGAAAACATCGTATTAAAGAAAATAAGCACATACATACATATTCCATGTAATACTAGCAACTTTAAAGCTTTTAGAAGATTGGGAAAAAAAGGCAAGGAAGTAAGACCGATAGTGATAACATTCAACATTGGTATTCAAACTAAAAAAGAAAGTAAAAATAAAAATTGAAAATGCAAGTGAAATGGGAAATGAATGATAAAATATATTGTATCTATTAAGTAAATCGGATTGGGGAAGGCTTTTACCCGAATGGGGTCTGAACAAAAAACAAATATTCATAATTGTCTTAAAATCATAAATGATGGTGCTGGAGCAGTGGACTGTATGTTGGTGTAGGTAGGGAGCTGGCTGGAATCCCAAACGCCGAGTTACTTGCTGACTATTTATTTTCCTTTTCTTGAGTGCTTACAAGAAGGCTCGGAGAGAACTGGTTTTTTACCTCGAAACGGCCTATATTTATATGGAAAACTATGAGCTGGCTGACCAATCAGAAGCCTCAAAGTTTGCACACGGCACCAATCTCTGTGCATCTCGTTCTATCCTATAGCTCTATCTCGTTCAATCATTTTATGGCTTGTTTTCGAGGTAAAACCATTGTTTCTATACATAACAATACCTTACACTAATGCCTTATCATCTAAGCTTACGATCAAGTAAACTCTATTTCGAGAATATACGAAAAATAAACAATAATCATAGTCGGAAATCACGCGCTCGTAGCTGTCGTTAACAATAAATGTCTTAAGTAATTGTCCAAACTGACTAGCTTTCCTGGCTAGAAATACTGGCCGGTTTCCAAGCTAATGCTAGCAAGCCAGAGCTACAGAAGTTCATTCAGAAGCTAGTTCTAGAACTAACTTCTGAATGCTAGGCTAGTACGCCGACAGTGGCACGTTATACAAAATTAAATCTGAAGTTGGCTAAGTTAACACATCTAAGAATATAATCTGGGCGCGCGAAATTACAAACATACGAAGTGAAATCCAAGTGTTTACATACGAAACGCCCTTGCGGTCTAAGTAGCGTGTGAACAAAAACTTGAAAGCTATGGAATTTTGTTACAATAAATAAAATAAAATAAATAAATTCCCAGGTAGTGATGGTGCGGCGGTGAAAGAGCTGCTGACGACGATAATGACGAACACGCCGCACATGTGGTCACAGCACACGCTGCAGTGCTTTCCGCCAGTGCTGGTCGAGTTCTTCACACAGGTATTTTGTCTTGACTATGCAGTTTAGTGCTTAGTGTCAAGTGCGATCTACGTAATCAGCAATATATATGCAACAGTCATGTAGTAAAATTACGCTTAGAAAGGGCGGTGGCGGGAGTTACGAGACTCGGTTGTACAGCAGTGTAACAACGCAGCGCATGGAGCGGTTTCGACATCGTCTGCAGAATCGCTAAGAAAATTAAAAACTTTCTAGGTAGGATTAAGAACTGGCAGAATAATATCAGCCGCAGACGCTGAGATTGCGAGTCCGCTTAGTGTCGCTTATCATTCGATGAGATATTTATCTAAAAAAAATTCGATCTAGTTTGTACTAGACACTTAGTTTTCTTAAAATTATTGTTTTATTTGATGGATATTGATAATCCTAAATACAATGGGACACACAAACGAGGAATGTAATTTTTTGACAAAGGCATGGCATGCACATTGCCTTTTGAGATCGGATTGGAAATCAGTCATCTAAATAACTAACATTTTGTATCCTGTAAATAACTTACCGAATAATATCGTGGACATTGAAAGGATTACAAAAGTTAATTGATATTTCAACTTGTGATTGTATGTAGATGAGACGATCGCAAATCAATATCCCCGACGAAAAAGAAAGGGGTGTTGTAAATTTGATCCCCATGTCTGTTTGTGTGTATGTTTTTGTGTTGTTGTGTTTTGGCGTGTGTCTGTCTGTGACAACGTAGCTCCCGAACAGATGATAGACCGATTTCAAAACGGTTTGTTTTATTCTAAAACGAATTTAATCACGGTGCATTAAGATGCTTCAGTTGGTAAAATCCCGTGAAGCTCACCTGTTTCCTGGTTTTGCTTATTTTATGTATAGACGCCCTAATATAGTAGTTATACTTTATCTTTACGCCAGAACCCAGCACCGAAAGAAAACAAGCAACTGCTGAAGAAGTCAGTGGACGAGGAATACCGCAAGTGGACGTCTATGGCGAACGACAACGACATCATATCGCACTTCTCGGTGCCGGGCACGCCGCTGTTCCTCTGCCTGCTGTGGAAGATGATTTTCGAGACCAACAGGATCAACCCCATAGCTTACAAGTTAGTTTCCCAAACGACTTAGGTACTCGTTATCCTCAAAATCAACGTAAACAGCAGACAGCTGAACATACGCTTCCCAGATTGCATCCAGTCTTCTTGTAAAATGTATTATGTGTGCAATAAAGAATATTCTATAAAAATCTATCTTCTATCCAATAATTTGATACTGTAAGCAAGGTTTCAAAGTATTATGTTATGGAAGAGAAGATGCTCCTGACACAAGCTTGTCGTAGCTTAAAAGGAGCTTCTAACCCAAGTGATGTATTTATTTTTAATTTGATGAAATAAATTACATATTTGTATTTATATTAATTAATTATTTTTTAATATTAATTAATTTTTCAATAATCATGACCTCCCACAGGATACTGGAGCGGATCGGCGCGCGCGCACTGTCAGCTCACTTGCGCAAGTTCTGCGACTACCTAGTGTTCGAGGTGACGAACCCGGCGGGCGGGCCACACATCAACAAGTGTGTTGACGCCATCAACGACATCATATGGAAGTACAACATCGTCACCATCGACCGGCTGGTGCTGTGCCTGGTAAGCGTATTGTGCTCTAGGGCTACAGACATAAGGTCGATACTAACTAGTGTCCGAGGTGACGAACCCGGCGGGCGGGCCGCACATCAACAAGTGTGTTGACGCCATCAACGACATCATATGGAAGTACAACATCGTCACCATCGACCGGCTGGTGCTGTGCCTGGTAAGCGTATTGTGCTCTAGGGCCACAGATATAAGGTCGATACTACCTAGTGTTCGCGGTGACGAACCCGGTGGGCGAACCGCACATCAACAAGTGTTTTGACGCCATCAACGACATCATATGGAAGTACAACATCGTCACCATCGACCGGCTGGTGCTGTGCCTGGTAAGCGTATTGTGCTCTAGGGTCACAGATATAAGGTTGATTCTACCTAGTGTCCGAGGTGACGAACCCAGCGGGAGGGGGGCCACACATCAACACGTGTGTTGACGCCATCAACGACATAATATGGAAGTACAACATCGTCACCATCGACCGGCTGGTGCTGTGCCTGGTAAGCGTGTTGTGCTCTAGGGCCACAGACATAAGGTCGATATTACCCAATGTCCGAGGTGACGAACCCGGCGGGAACGAGTTGTGTGTTAAGTTTTTCCTTCGACTGAATAAGTATTAAGACTTGCCACGTCCATATTATTAAAAGTCGAAATACATATGTCGCTATAGAAGTCTTCGATGCCACCACACGACCTGAGTCCTGTCACAGAGTTTGTTTGTCTGTTATCAAATCTTGTTAGCTAAATGTCATCCACTTCCCAGAAAAATTGATCTGATAAATACACGTTTAGTTCCGATGGCAATGCACATAATACGGTAGTTGACACCACCAATCGTTGACGTACTTTTTATCAACTGTCAAAACGCTTCTCTTCATAGAGTTTGTATGGGAATAACACACTTTGACGTCACCGCGTGCAATGCCGACTGAGTGACTAATTATCATTTGAATTCCAATTAAAAATCAAATAATACGAACTGCAGAAAAATATTAGTGTAAAGGCATCTGAAATTATGAATTATTTTAGAGAAAATCAGTTTTTGAATATTTCTTTCATAGTGGAAACAAGCCTATTACGAGTATAAAACCTTTTTGAAAAAACATCTTATTTTTTTAAGTTAATAATAGTTAATTGACGACCACTTGGTGCAGTGGTCCACATGTCGGACTTCTAAAACCAAGGGTCGCGGGTTCGATCCCCGCTCAGTACAAGCATAAGTGCATGAACATGTATGATTGTACTGGTCTGGGTGTTTTCTATGTATAATATGTATTTATATTTACAAAAAAAGTATTTAAGTAGGTATGTTTATCCGTTGTCTAGCACCCATCATAACACAAGCCTCGTAGCTTAATTTGGGACTTGAGAATTGGTGTGATTGTTGTGAAATATTTATTTATTTATTATTATTTAACACATGCAGGTACTACGTCCGAACCCCGACGGCAACGAGAGCCAAGTGTGCCTGTACATTATTCAGCTTTTGCTGCTGAAGGGATCCGAGCTGCGGAACAGAGCGCAAGATTTCGTCAAAGAAAACTCTCCTGAACACTGGAAGCAAAATAACTGGTAAAACGTTTTGGCTTTTACAACTATTTACGACGACTCCTCACGTTGGGTGAACAGTTAGCCCCTAAAAATAACGTTATTGGCCATTTGAAAAAAAAAACCATGACAAAGCACCGATCAACGGTGAGGCTACGATTTTTTCTCATTCCACTCATAGGGTTTTTCATAGGGATTTTCGGCTAACTGTTCCCGCAAAGTCTAGATTTGGGGTTAGGTCCACGCAATAAGGATTTTTTTACACCTAATGCGTTTGCGTCTCCGTCTTTGTAGTGCGTGCTATTGGGCAGTTGCCAACGGGTTAGTCAAAAGCTATCGCTTACTTACTTAATTTAAAAAAATACACCACAAGTGTACAATTGCAGATTTTATGTTAGAAGCAACTTGAGCAACACCAAACGAAACTAATTCCGCCTAGCGGCTATATTGCGTCGGCCAACATTAAAAAACCGAACTAGGGAGTAAAACCTTAGGTGAGCTACAACGGCTGGAAGGATCAGCGATGGCTAAGAACTACTGTGATTAAATTATCTTTTTTTAAAAAAGGTTTGAATTCGACCTGACCGTTCGGAAGAAACACAAACACATAAACACACAAAAACAGACATAGGGGTCTAACTTATAACATCCTTCTTTTCGTCGGGAGTTAATAGAAAAGCATGGCTGTTGATGTATGTATCCTATGTAAAACAAACACAAAATGGTAACATTTTTTAAAGCGCTTACTACATACGCTATTTGTTTGACAGGTACGACAAGCATCTAGCGTTCCACAGAAAATACCCCGAGAAGTTCGCTCCAGAGGAGAGCAACAGCACCTACGGCGGTCCCATACCGGTGTACCTGAGCAACGTGTGCCTCAGGTTCATCCCGGTGCTGGACATCGTGGTGCACAGGCACCTGGAGATACCTCAAGTCAGCAAAAACCTTGAACAGTTGCTGGAACACCTTGGCTACCTCTACAAGTTTCATGGTAAGTGGAGTTACGAGTTTGTTATGAAAATTATAAATCTTTATTCAGTCTAGATCATATTATATCACTTGTGAACAGCATGTTTGGAAAAGGTAGTAAGAAAATTGATTTTAAAAGTCGCCATTGCTTGTAAAAGTCAAAACTAAAGTAAACTTAAATTAGGCCGTTTCATATTTACCAGTCCTACTCGAGTAACTATTTATCTGTCTATTGAAGAATCAGCCCATAGTCTGTTGACAACAACGTTATCTGTGCATGCCGTAGCAGCCTGTAAGTAAGGCAGAACTCTTAAATGACCCCTAATCATCAGTGTATATCAATATGTGGTGTATGCTTTGTTGGTTGTCCTTATTAAATAAAATAAAATGTCTCCATGTGTCCAAATAAATAAATAAAATACTATTCTATTCTGTTCTTATTTTTTGGACCCTACTAGTGCTTTGAGAGTTTCTGCTATGAGTTGAGTGCGCGGGGCGTTTTCGTTCTCTTGTTATACATTTTATTGTACATTTGTGTGACAGTTGTAAACGATGGATAACCCCGTGAGTGAAAAAAATTGTTAGCAACTTCTTAGTTCGTTCGAACTTTCAGAAATCGAATACGATGTGTTATTTCATTTATTTATTTCTGACAACTAGATCAATGGGTTCATAACAAAAGAAGCTTAGAACTATGTAATTAATTTCAAACATTGGTTGACAGCTAGGTATTTTTAATGTGTCATGAACCTAGGAGGTACTCCCTGCGAACTAGATTCGTTTTTAATCGAGCTTAATGATGTCGCAATTAAAGTAAAATACATATTTACTTCGGTTCATAAAGATAATCGATCGCCCACTGCACGATCTCTCATATGATTGTGTTAATAAAAGTTACCATATAGATACATTTTAAAAAAGTTACTTTACTTGTAATTTATTATGTTACTGTTCTTATACAGGCTAGGTGTAGTATCAAAATGTCACAATGAACGACTGTCCGAGTTGTTTCAGATAAATATCATTGCCACAATTTCCATCCCATTCCAGACAGGCCGGTGACCTTCCTATACAACACTCTCCACTACTACGAGACGAAACTCCGTGACAAGGCGATGCTAAAGCGCAAGCTGGTCGCCGCAGTGCTCGGCTCGCTGAAGGAAGTGCGCCCGGCCGGCTGGGCCACCACCGAGTTGTTCCAAACGTATCTGACGAAGAGCGACGCGGACGCGGCGGCCTGGGTGCCCGACCTCAACTATTATTTGAGCCTGATCAACCGCATGGTGGACAGTATCCTTTTGAAAAAAATATATGCAAACATTGTTGTCTTTTGTTTATACGAACACAAGGCATTGTAATGATACACTTTTTACGGATAATTTTGCGATTTATTTACATTTAACTTTAACCTGACGTTCCGGACCCTCTTCAACATAAACGGTACAGGTAGACATGCGGCAAATTATTTGGTTTTGAGAAGTAATGTGCTATTGAATGTAATTTAAATTGTACCCAATTGTACTAAACTTAAACATGTCAACCTCGTCTTTTGAACATGCTCTGAGACAAACAGGAATTCAGCGCAGAGAAGACAATTCGCAACATACTCTTAGCAGATTTAAGTTTTTTTTTGCCAGCAGCACAGCAGTGTTACAGCACAAAGTGATTTTCTTGTTGCATTCACGTACTTATAGTGCGATCTCGCCTAGAGGTATTCGTTAACAGTATAAGATGACAACTGAATCTCTTGCTCGGAATTAGCAGTACATGTGGCACAATTGTTTTTCACACGTGATTTTAAATATATTTCACATTTTTCCAACATAATTTCCTGATTGTTTGCTCAGCCATGACAGGCAACTCGCATTTCCCCACGACCGACTGGCGGTTCAACGAGTACCCGAACCCGTCGGCGCACGCGCTGTACGTGACGTGCGTCGAGCTGATGTCGCTCCCGCTGGCGCCCGCCATCGTCGGCCACAGTCTGCTGGACGTCGTCACTAAAGGTATAATACTGTAGACAACTGTCACTTACGACCGACTGGCGGCCCAACGCAACGAGTACCCGAATCTGTTAGCGCACGCGCTGTACCATTGGGCCCCGAATCAGCTAGGAAGACGGACGGACGGATTTTGACTAACCATAGCTAAAAACCAACGTGATTAAATTACCTTTCGAATAAAAAATATCGTACTGAAATCGGTCTCGGTCCGTTCGGTATATACGATGCCACAGACACACACACAAAAACAGAACACATATACAGACACAACAGACAGAGCTCAAACCTACCACCCGTCTTTTTCGTCGGGGGTTAATAATTGCAACTAACAAGCCCCTGTATTAGCTTCTGCTCTATGTAGGTACGGGCACAACTCTTCCCAATGATCCAAGTTTCTAAAATAAATCTATTAAAATCGTGATTTAGTATACACGCTTCGGTTGCAGCCGCACCGCTCCTCACCTCTCCGACATCTAAGAAGGACTTCTGCGCATACCCATTGTAATTTTTTCGAGCGTTCTAAAATCGCCGCGCAACCTTTAAGAAAAAAAAAAAATTGATATTAACGATACCGATAATTTCAAATGACATAAAGTACAGTGGCATCACATCAGGCTACCGATTTTTGTTGCAACAAGCCCATGCCACAAGCGTATAAGGTAACGCAGTGTTAACCGCTGTGCTGGACGGTGGCCATTTTGCTTAAAATCAGTTTTATATAAGCTCGTAACCCAATCAGAAACTAATTTATTTATTTATTATGTAGACACAAAACAGGTTACAATCAGGTATAAAAATTTATCAATCGTCAGGTTTCGTCGTAATCCCGCCTACGAAGATACAACTGTGGATCAACGCTATAGGGCTGGTCATGGCGGCGCTGCCCGACCCTTATTGGACGGTACTGCACGACCGTATACTGGAGTTGACGTCTCAGAGCGATATGGCGACGTGGCCGTACCCGCACACGCCGTTCCAGCTGTTCAACCTGACCACGACGAACGACGCCATGCTGGAGAACCGGTACAGTCTGACGCTCGCGTTGGCACACGCGATATGGTACCACGCGGGCGCTGGACAGATAATGCAGGTTCCTCAGTAAGTATTTTTACCTTTTTTTTAATTTTCTTAGAGTTACCCACTTTAAAATAGTAAAGTTATATAGTGTGATTCTTCATAAAGTGCACATATTAAAATATACGAAACCATGCTTAATTTCAACGACATAAAACTTTTAAAGAGTGATCTATTCCCTTTTTAACACGCTTTTATTAGCTCAGGCTGTATGTATGTAACGGAATATTTGAGCTCAATTTTCACCAAAATCCAGAAATCGGATTAATTTAAAACTTTGCACACGTATCAAGTACCGATGACAATGTAATAATTTGATAAGAGTTTTCCATTATCCATAATAATAAAAAACAAATTATAATAGTTAAAAAAAACTAAAATAACACGCTTTTATTGCTAACTAAATAGAGAAAATAATTTCAGTAAATTATTACAGTAGAGTAAAAAGCGTGGAGTGCACTTTACGTCGTTTTCATAGTTCTCTTTTTATAGTTGCCAATAAAAGAATGATTTCAATATAAACTATACCAAGCACCCCAAGCTTTTTACTCGACTGTAATATAAATGCTTTGTACTCAGAAATTACTTTCTCTTTTTGTTAGCAATAAAAGCGTGTTTTTTAATATTTTATCGACCTTAATTTGTTTAAAATACAAAGTATCAAGATCATTTATTCTTAGTTCCCAAATGGTACCATCAAAAATTCAAATTACCCTGAATTTCATGAGATTCCGGTGACTCTATTTTTTTATTCCTGCAAATGACATTTATGTAGTGAGTGTCAATCAACCTCTTATAAGAATGATTGATTCTCGTTAAAAAATAAAAATTATGTATGGTCAATCAAATTAGCAAAATGTCTGAAAGCCATTTTGATGCTTAAGGTGGTACCCACTTCCTGTTGGCGACCGTACAACAGGTTTTTCCACCTGTGGCTTACGATGATTGAATGGATACTAAAACATGATAATGAATATAGTATTAAGTATGTTTATCCGTTGTCTAGTTCCCATAACACAAGCCTCGTAGCTTAATTTGGGACTAGAGAATTGGTGTGATTGTTGTGAAATATTTATTTATTATTTATTTATTAATATTGTTTCAAATAAATATAACACTCTTCTCCCCGTGCATTTCAGGTTCGTCAAAGAGAAGTTATCACCGGAGATCCGAACAGAAGTCCAGCTGCTGTTCCTCTGCCACCTGGTGGGTCCGTTCCTTCAGCGGTTCAACTCTGACCTGTCCAGAGCCGTGATGGACATCACTATCGCTCTTTACGAGTTGTTAGCGCAGATCGACAAGGCCCAGACGCACCTGCTGTATATCGACCCGATATGCGATTTGCTGTATCCTTTTGAAACTCAATATGTTTTTGTCCCAACGGTATTATAAGTTTGACAACAAGCTTCTTTGTTTGTGTGTGTCTGTCTGTGGTATCTTAGCTCAAAGGATGGACCGATTTCAAATCGGTTTAAAATCGAAAGATTTAATCACGGGGGTTCTTATCTATGGCTGGTTAAAATCCTTCAAGCCGTCACCTGCTGTTTTCCTGGCTCATGTGAGGGGGTTTTAAAATTTCAAATTGAAGTTTTTGGATTGGGTAAACAATGAACTTCTTTGATATCAATGTACTAATTGTGCCATTGGGATATAACCAACCATCAATTTTTAACATTCTTTTCAATATCAATCAAACCAACTACTTGGTGGTGTAATGTAGGTAGACACATTACACCACATACACATTAGTATGTTTGGGTTTGAAATTAAATGATGGTTAATACTAACCATCATGACATTTAAACCCGAACATAGAAAGTCCGGGACAAGTCATTGAAACACCACCAAATCACTAAGTGGTTGTTCACGTGAGGAACGCGCGCACGCTTGCTCGCTATTTAGACCGCACGGGCGTTTCGAACGAGAACACACACTTCATATGTTTAACCGTGCTCGCGAGAACGTAAACAAGCACTAAGGTTTTAACTATTAACATCCAATCTTTATAATTACCTTAACCAACCCTTAGATACCACATAAAGTACATGTTCGTCGGCGACACACTCAAGAACGAAGTGGAGAGCGTGATCCGCAAACTGCGGCCCGCGTTGCAGATGCGCCTGCGCTTCATCACGCACCTCAACGTGGAGCAGATCAACACCGCCTAGCAGAGCGACTACTACAGCTACACGCCTTCCAGCTCTAGCTCGAGCTCGGAGTAGTGCGGCTGTAGTGCGCCTGATTGTCCATGTCACGGGATTTCAGATCATGGATCATTAATACGCGATATTCTAATATTCAATTTTATCCAGTATAGAAATGCAAAGGACAGAAAGGGCGGCAAAATGTAATAGCTTACGGGCGGCAAATACAGTGAGAGTCTTCATAGAGAGCACGTATAAAAATATGGGACACTATTCTTAATTTAATCGACATAAAACCTTTGAAAGGGTGAGGGGGGGAGTCTATCTCCTTAAACGTTTTTTATCCAGTTAAACTTTTACTGTGACACCAATTGCGTCATATCTCAGTCGATATGCGCTCAGTTTACGATTTGTTTTCACCAATTTAAAGATTATTAAATTATCTGTAGACTAGAAGCATAAAATCAAAATAAAAATTTTTTTTTTCAAAAAATTCGACCACTTTTTTCAGAAAAAATGGGCATGTTTCATAATTTTTATTATTTACTATTATTTTATAGGCAACGTGTCAAACATACCTTTGACTGTCAAACTAGGCGTGTTTTTATTGTAATTATATAGTACGCGTGTAGCACGCGTTGAACATGCATAGTTGCCTGGTTCAATTTAAGTTCTACAAAGTAGACACTGTTTTATCGTTGATATTGACAACGGAAACGAAGCGTAAGAAGACGGTGATATTGGGTCTATCCTACCCTGAAACACATTTCATTCTCTAAAGTCATTTTGTATCCCAAGCGCCCTATCACTGAAAGGTTACATATAAAACAAATGATCTTAAAGCGCGCACTGAACGCGCGGTGAAAACAAACGCACACTCAGCGCATATCATCTCAACTTACCGTAATAAGTACGTGTTTGTATAGATAATAATACGCGTATCGAGAGCTTTATGTGGGCAATGGCTTGCTTATGCGTAATATAAGTCCAAGTATTGGGTACTCAAATACATCACAATCACACGTGAATATAAATAGTTACTAAATTAGTATAGAACAATCGTAGTTCATCACAGCAATATTTTTAATGTTCCGCTGTAGAATCTTCCATGCTAGCTATTGAGTATTATAAATTATTTGTGTTGTTAGTTACATTTGTAACAAACCAATGTAACTACCAAAATATCGATTCTATAATGACGTGCTTACCTATTTGTTAAGATAACTATTTGTTTTAATTATAGTAAAATACAAATATCAAACGGAATGCAATAAAAAATAATCATTCGTTTTTGATTAGAAGTTATTCTTGTAAATGGCGAACTACATTTGAGAGCAATAGACATGCCTGTAAAATTGTTTTAGATTTTAAGATAAAATATTTACACTATATTTTTAAACTGTGTAGGTAAGCGGTCACATAAGTTAAGACGTGTGTATTAGTACATTATGGTACTAGTGTGCAACATTGGTGATTACCGCCGAGGAGTCTTAAGAGAGTCGAGGACGGTAATCATCAATACACACGTGTATCATACGACGTTTTTCAACACACTTGTGAATAAAATAACAATAAAAACTCATTTTATTTAGTAGATAAAAAAATTATTTAGAGAAACAATTGGTAAATGTGCAGTTAGTAAAATTTTAATTAACTGCTTTTGATGGCATAGCGGTCTCATCAGATAGATTATTTATTGAAATACTTTCATGTTCTATTGTAATTTGAGATGGCTCATTATTCGTGTAGGTAAGTGAAATCCAATCATTGGATGTACTTTGTGTTTCGTCAGTAGGAAGCGCCTTAGAATCAAGTTTAATTCTTTATTTTCCGCGCATAGCGGTTGCACCTATTCTGCCACGTACAAATGGGGATTTTAAAGTTCTCTTTGTTTAAATCTATAACTCACTAGTGAGTTATAGCAATGAAAAAGGCACAGTTTGATTATAGGTGTCATTATTAGTCTCATTGCAGTGAAATTACAACCACTTTATGAGCAAGTGTGTTGAAAAATTTTTTGCTCTGACTGAGATTTATATTTTATTCTACGTATCGGAAAGAGATAGTGTTTCTTGACAAGTTGAGTTTTAGGGTGAAAATGAGAGAAACTTCTAAGTAGCAATATAAATCGTATCTGTCATAATAATATGATACTTATATCGTCACTAGTATTGGTAAAATATAATCCATTTAACTGTAATTACAAATAATCATGCAAGTTTAAAGTATCGATCTCTAGTAATATTGATAAAGCAATTTTTTAGGATAAGTTATTATGTGTTTCTGAAAACGACATTCATATTGAAAACGACATGGTAATAACTTCAAAACGATACTATTTTCTTAACTTGTACTCTAACATGGGTGCTAAGGGTTAGATTCGTGAATTTATGAATGTTAGCGGAATAAAAAACTACATCACAATCATACTTTGTGACTGATTCAATTCTTCATTCAATTATGAAGTGTTAATTAAGCGATTGAAAATAATGTGATAATTAAACTTATTCTGGATCTAAGTGACGTGTAAAATTAATTGCTCATTATTTGTTCTCTCGTGTGTTTAAGCAATGAATATATTTATTTATAAACTAAAGTCACTAAGAAGTCTTGTAGGTAAGTTAGTTAAGCATGAATGTATGGAGGAGTAAATTCAACAATTTTAATTTTAGAACAGTAATTGATATTTTTTTTGCATTGTTATTAAATGTCCAGTAATCTTACTTGTAATAAGTAGGTTTCACGCGAAGTTTTTCTTTCATACATAGACAAATATCCGATACAATCTAGGACTAATCTCATGTTATAAGTAGGTCATAACAACCGATGACTCCGTGTGTAGCGAGGTCGATTCGACGCATGTACCTTCTTCAATAAAAGTATCTGACGTTTTGCATAGAAAAAATAATCAGTATTTTCCTAAAATTAAACAAATATTTTTCTAAGAAGACAATGTGTTACTTATACTATCTATCTACTTTTTTTAAGTATACATACGTGTTAAACGAAATAAACGATATTTTCCCGTCTTTAATTTAAATTGGTTTTATTTATATTTTTTCAGGTTTAACGGCTAATATCTATAGATGTTAACCGGGACTAAAAGTTTAACGTGCCTTAAAAAGCAAGAAGATATTTTAAAACACACGTCACTATGTCACGTCGTTAAGCCAAACGTCTTCTTTGGGCGGCTTGATAACATCGACAGTTAAGTTGGTTGCTTACCTTACAAGCATACCACCCCTCTACCAATTCCCTCTGGCTCGTACCACCCTATAGCTGAGGTGAGGCCTTTGCCCAGCAGTCGGACGTGTTTAGGCAAAAAAATCATCTCATAAGATCTCGTAATAGTTTTCGATAAGGCAACATACTGAGACGACCTCCGTGGTGCAGTGGCGCGAGTATCGCTTTCAAAGCCGCCATCTATGAGGTCCCGGGTTCAATACCCGAAAGGAGGCAATGTTGGAAACCAATTTTTTTTCAATATTGTCATTACAACACAACCCGAGACAACATTGAAAATTGGTTTTTAACATTCGCCTCTGTGTTTGTTGGAATGAAAAAATGAAAATGTTATTTATTTAAAAACACACATATATAAGTTTACAATATTCGATCTGCTCTCGTATAAGGTTTCCCTGTGCTACGAGAGTCAGGCTCCTCCTCAAACGCTTAATAAGTAATTTGATTTATTTATTTAGTACCTTTGTAGTTTCTGATTACATAACACAAGTGCTTAAGCTACTAACGTTGGGATCGGAGCAATATATTTATACCATGTACAATATACCTAGGTCTCCAGACGAACGAAGGTGTGGTTGATTTGCTTTTAAATAGGGGATTTATAAACCGAGCGACATAAAAAGTACTTGGCGGCTGACGATGACAAACTGTATTAATGACTTGAGCGGCATGAATTTAAGTCAGCGACAAAATAACTAAACTTACGACGATTATTGACTTATCTTAAAATCAAAAATGAGGTTACAAAAAGCGGGTAATGCTAAATTAATTTGACTTGACCGTTATTCGAAGCTTAATTAAATTGAGATAGGCACTACCTTTCCCGCCCTATATTGCTATCTCTTTCCATCATGTTTTTGTCTTTTTCTTACCACCACCACCGGGCAGTAGTGGGGTCGACCGTTGGAGGGAAGTCCACACTTTTTGAAATTCATTGGCGTCTTCTTTCCCGCCGTGCACGGACGTGTCTCCAGTTGAATTTACACTTTCACTTTCAATTTTACACTTTCTTTTTCCTATTTTTGAGGTGCATTTGCGTAAGTATAAAAACGGATACAGTAAAAAGTAAGTGTTTTGATTTCAAATCATTGCAATTGTGATTCATATAACGCTAGTGCGTTCGAAAAATATATTATTATTGTACAGTTTTCAGCGTTCGTGTGGAATGTGCATTGAATGTTTTAGCTGTGAATATACCCACATTATATTTTTATTTTTTATGTTTTAGCATGGAAAGTGACAAAAATACAGAAGTGCCAGACCCCGAATCTGTGCCGGGACCTTCGAATGTTGGTGTACGAAAGCGCCTTCGAAAGGAAAGTACTAGTTCGTCGACGAGTAGCAGCAGCAGTTCCTCATCAAGTGACTCGAGTGGTTCCGATCGGGAACGTAATCGAAAAAGAAAGCGGGGGCGGAAGTATAAAAAGCACCGTTCGACACGTAAAGTAAACAAACTTTCAAAAGAAATACGAAGCCTTCGTAAAGAATTAATGAGAAAGGAAACACGACCTGTAAGTACCTATGAATATCACTCTGATAATGATGCCTTGTCAATATTGTCGGGTGTTAGCCAAAACCTTTATAGTGATTTACCGGAACAACCCTCTGATAATAATGAGACCGTAAATAACTTAAAGCCTTTCACTTTTGATATCGAAACTAAGCTCAAGGAGCCAAGTATTCCAAAGACTTCCCCTGATCATTTGAAAATGCTTAACGATTTTCAACACTTTGAAACTCCGGAATGGAATGCTATTAGGTATTTAGAAACTCAAAAAACATATAACTGCACACCTGGTTACACAGATATCGATTTAAATGAAGAGGTTAAAGTTTATGAAGGCAGTCGTAATTTGATTCATTCGGACAGAGCATTTGCAGCATTGACAATGTGTGCTATAAAACAGAGGGAATCTTTACAAAACGTCTTGCATGATTTGTTGTCATGGGCCAAAGACACAGACAACCTTTCTTATGACTGCCTTAATGGGAAAATTAATGAAATGTTTTCGTCCGGCGATTTTCTTAAGATTTCCTCAGATCTTCTGCAGCTTGTGTGTGGTCACCGGGCTGAAATAATCCAAATGCGCAGAGATTGTGTAACGAAACACGTGAAAGACCCGCTGGTAAAAACTGCGTTGAAAAAAATTCCGCCTACAGCCACAAATTTGTTCCAAACTGAGAAGTTCACAGCTACGATTGAGAAGGCTGGAGGGGTCCGGAAATGTTTTTGGCCTTTGAAAAAGGCAAGTTACAGCTCTACCTCGCAGGCTGAGCGTAATAAACCAAGCACCTCCTCGCAGGGGGTTGCATCACGCAGAAAACCTACGCAAGGTTTTTCTCACGATCACTATGCGGGTACACAATGCTCACATAGTTCCAGTGGCCCTAAACCGCCTCCGCAAGGTGGTTGTAATACGCATTATCCTACACAAGGACACAATTATAGTTCGGCTGCACCGAATAATCAAAATTCATTTCGTGGCCGTAGCTCTCGATCAAATACCAGAGGCTATGCTCAAAATAAAGCCGGCCAAAAACGAACATCATCTCAGCCTCAATCGGGACATAACCAAGAAAATAAGCGAAAGAAATTCTGACTTAAAGAAGTTTCGAGCGGGCCGTCTCAAAGAATTTGTCCACAAATGGGAACAGTTACAAGCGCCATGTCACATAATAAAAATAATAAACGGGTATCGCATACCATTCTTTCGAAAGCCACCTCTCGTTTCTCCAGAAGTGAACCACAGCATGAGTGTACCACAGTCGGACGAGATGTCCGTAATAATACAACAAATGAAGGATCAAAAAGTTTTGACAAGCGCTGCACCAGGCCCAAGTTTTCTATCGTCAATTTTTCTTGTTCCCAAGAGCGACGGCACCTCTCGCCCAATATTCAACTTAAAAGCCCTCAATCAGTTTATTATGACAGAAAAGTTTCGGTTGCTCAATGTAACCCGTATACCAGATTTTTTACAATCGACAGATTGGCTATGCAAGATCGACTTGTCACAAGCCTACTTCCACCTCCCTGTCGCTCGCAGCCACAGGAGGTTCCTTCGCCTCATTTATCACGGCGAATTGTTGGAGATGACTTGTTTACCCTTTGGCCTGAGCACGGCTCCAAAAACATTCGCCACGTTAACGAATTGGGTCGCTCAGGTTCTCAGACAAAGGAATGTACGCGTAGTCGTGTTCTTAGACGATTTCCTGCTTGCCCATCAAAAAAAGAGCACGCTTCAGAGTCACGTAAGTTTGGCGATTCAATTATTGGATTCGTTAGGCTGGATGATAAATTACAGCAAATCTATTTTGGAGCCGACAAAGACTCTTACATACTTGGGAATTCAATGGGATCCGTGGTCGAACCTGAAGCAGCTTCCCGAGGAAAAGATCCCTCCCCTGATATCCAAACTAACAGCAATGTTAGTACGCGAAAGGACGAATCTAAAGGATCTGCAAAGTCTGGTAGGTCTACTCAATTTTGCCAGTTTTACCGTGCCTCAGGGACGTCTGCACTATCGAGCGTTGTTAAACCTACTCAACTTGATGTTGAAAAAGAACCCCACGCATCTACAGTCGATTCCTTGGGACGCCCGACAGGACCTGACTTGGTGGTTAGAGAACTGCAGACGCCCGTCTCAAATTCACATGCCTCCACCATCACATTACCTGACCACAGATGCGTCAGACCTAGCATGGGGAGCCCGTTTGGACAACCAATCGCTGATGGGATTTTGGAACAATTGCGAGCAAGGGCTCCATTGCAATCAGAAGGAAATGTTAGCAATTCTAAAAGTTTTACAAGATCATTGTCTTTACCTGAGTCACAGCACTCTTCTGATCCAATGCGACAACAGAACCGTAATTGCATATCTCCGTCACGAAGGAGGAACCAAATCAGCTCCCCTGCTAAATCTGACATTTCAGGTTTATCAAATTCTCGACAAATATCACATACATATCAAAATTTATCACATTCCAGGAATTTACAATGGCCACGCCGATCATCTCTCGAGATTACGACCGACCCCGGAGTGGCATCTACTTCCCAGCGGCACTCAAAAGGTATTTTCGAAATGGGGGATACCCCAAATAGATTTGTTTGCCTCAAATCGCGCTCATGTAGTGATCAATTATGCATCTCTGGACCTGAACGACCAACAAGCGTTGTTTCACGACGCATTCTCACGAACTTGGACATACCATCTGGCATGGATATTTCCTCCACCTTTCCTCATCCCCAGGGTTTTGAGTCATCTGAATCTTTGTCAAGGAACCTATCTGCTGGTAGTACCGCGCTGGGAACGAGTATTTTGGAGGGCAGATGTGAAAGCGCGAGCGATAGCCCCTCCGTTCACCCTTCGCAATCTAGAGAAAGTCCTGATAGATGTGTCGACGGGCAATCCACCGCAGAATGTTTGCGAAATGACCCTGGAGGTGTGGAAATGTGGGGGTGGACAAAAGATCTGAAAGGCTGGAATGCAGAACAAGTTGACCTTCTACGTAAGTCCTGGCGACCTTCCACTAGAAAGACTTATGATAGTGCATGGAAAAGATGGCTAACATGGGCTGGAGAGCATAGTATTGATCCATCTAGACCTGCAGGTAGTGATGTCGCAAGATACTTGTCGGATTTACATTTAATACACAAATTGTCTTATAATACAATTTTATTGCATAGATCTGCGATTTGCACTCTTTGCAATGCTGAATATGCGGGTGCTCTGAGCTCCCACGTTTTAATAAAACATGTATTAAAATCTATATCTATACAAAAACCTATTTTGCATAAACCACCAATTTGGAATATAGATGTCCTAGCTTCCTTTTTAGAGAAACGTAAGATTAATATCAATAATACCTTTGAAACACAACAACATACAGCCGCCTTATTGTTGTTAAGCTCAGGACGACGAATTCATGATTTAACATTACTTAGTATTGACTCAGATCATTGTTCATTTTTAGATAACTCTGTCGTACTATGGCCAGTCTTTGGATCAAAAACCGACTCTGCTGGTTACAGGCAATCAGGCTGGAGGTTGATTGCCAATCCCGCTTGCCATAACCTTAACCCAGTGTTTTGGGTAAAACATACCATTGATTTATTAAAATCACAAAGAGAATCTGCCAAATGTCATACGTTGTTTGTTTACACAAAAGGTACACCAAAACCAGCATCACGGACAATAATTGCGGGCTGGATTAAGAGCCTCTTAAACGATGCAGGGATAGTGGCAACTCCGGGAAGTATACGCTCTGCAGTTGCTTCCAAGAACTGGTTGGACAATTATCCCCTGGAAGATATATTGTCAAGAGGAAACTGGCGTGCAGCTAATACCTTTTGTAATTTTTATAGACGTGAAGTAATACCGTCATCGGTGACACCATCAGTCACGGCTTTGTTTAACGTAGCTGATTAAATGATTATGTTGTTATTTATCTAAGATGTTTACGCAATGAAGGTTACATTGCATTTATTACAAAAAATTTGTATATAAATTTATAATAATAAAAAATTGATTTTCCCTAAAGTCTTTATTTACAAATTACAATAATAAGTATCTATGATCTACTCGTAGAATCATCACCTTCTATTCACTTCTCACACTGTATTATATATATTTTTTAATGTTTTAAAAAAATACAGTAGTCACATTGGGCGTCTTTACCACCACCAGGCGATAACAAACACGTCTCAATTTAATTAAGCTTCGAATAACGGTCAAGTCAAATTAATATGAGCGTTTTACCTACCAATAAAACGCTTATTAATTTACTTACCTTATTCGAAGCTTAAGAATAATCGCTGCCTGGTGTATTTTCGACTCAATGAATTTCAAAAAGTGTGGACTTCCCTCCAACGGTCGACCCCACTACTGCCCGGTGGTGGTGGTAAGAAAAAGACAAAAACATGATGGAAAGAGATAGCAATATAGGGCGGGAAAGGTAGTGCCTATCTCAATTTAATTAAGCTTCGAATAAGGTAAGTAAATTAATAAGCGTTTTATTGGTAGGTAAAACGCTCATATTAATTTGCGAAACTAAAATACTAACTGAGCGGCTGAAAGCTAAGTGAACGACTCGAAATACAGAAAGAGCATGTTTAATACTAAATTAGGGATTTTTCCAATTGTGGTCTTACCTAACAAACTACTAAAAAATTGGTTGCCTGTAAAGTCGGTATACGGGCGAAAGTTTTACGTGACAACGACTTTGAGTGGTAAAATAATTTTAATGTGAATATTCATTCGTATAACATGAACCGGTGTGTATGCCTATCTCTCTCACTCTCTCTCTCTCGCTCTTAGGCGGGTTAACTGTGCTCGAGTGGAAGGGACGCGTGCCTTTCACTTTTTATGTCTGTCTCACTCGCTCTTAGGCGAGCTAACCATGCCCGAGTCGAAGGGACGCGTGCCTCTCACTCGCTCTCATTGTGAGCGCAGAACGTGAGCGGAGCGTCGTAACGCAGTTTCTTGAGATGTCACCCGGCAAACCAATTTATAAGACGTTGTCACGTCAAAATTACACTTTGAGCACACTTTTCGAAGTGACTGTAATACTGATTGTTGGTTACTGTTTTTTTGTTTGAGGTATTTATAAATATTTTATGAACATGCGTTTTTAATGAAAAGGACATCTTTGAATGCGTTTTGGGTCCTAGCTATTAGACTCAAATTAACAATACCGCCCTTAGAAGCCAAAATGATACCCATTGGGCAAAAAAGAAAACGAAGTCGTCCCGCCAAGTATAACCATCACTTATTTATCAATAGACATGATAATTTTGGATCTGATTTTTGTATCAATGTTAATTAATATTTTTAAGAAGATTAAGAATTTTATTTCTCTTGACTGAAGTGTGTTTTTTGTTGATTTTTCTTTAATAAATTTTATTTTTAATTTTTTTGTCTGGTAGTATGTGTTCATATAGTTATTTCATATGATTTTATTTTATTTAAAATGTAAGCTCATAATATACTGCTCAATATAGTATTTTTCAAAGTAGCTTTTGTATTAAAAATTCTCCACTTAAGATAAAATGCGCTCAGTATAAATAAAACATTTGTGAAATATTTAAAAAATGCAGGACGCAATGCCGGCACTCAAACTAATAATAGGTCGCTCAAATATTATGTAGCTGCTCATTGTGTATTTTGAGGCACTCAAATTAAGATTTGATAGTCGATGTTTTTTTAATTTCTAGTCGCTCATACTCACTCGCTTATTTAGTAATTCATTACTCTGAATTCATTATTTCTGTCACTTAAAATCTTCATTTACAGTCGCTCGTTTAAATACTACCCTTTTAAATATACATAACTTACACTTAGTTATCAGATATTTTCGTACCTACGCTCGCGAGTTACACTTATACATACTTCACTCATTCTCTGATGTCTTATGCCTATTTGGTGAATTATCAATACACAATCAATTAACAATACAGTAAATTTATTCCAAGAAGATCAAGCTTATTAATTTACCTGAATAATAAAACCCATTCTTGACACCTAAGTCCAAACTCCAAATCAACTGAAATAATCATAAGAATAACAGCAGACAGATTACTGGTATCGTCACTCGTCTAAAATTGAGGAAAGGATATCGCTAAACTCCACCCTGGAAATAAATTAAGACCGTTTTATTATTGTTATGTAATTAATCGACTCAATTGTTTCTTAACTCAGTTTTAAAGTTACCGGGCAAAAGATCACATCACAACTCAAAACAATTTATCTCTTCCTGTTACGTTTAGACGGAATTTAAACAATTTTTGTCTTAACTATTCTGAAACCATGACACATTTTGGAAAAATAATAAAATCAACTTTAGTAAAAAGAATAAGTTTGTGAATGTGATTTTTTCATTCTTAGAAAAGTTAACTCCAAACCACGCTATAATAAAGAAGCGTTCATTTGACTAACTTAGAACCGCCATTTTGTTTTGCCTGACATGGATTATCAGGCCGGCGCCACACGTTGGCCGAACAACTCGTCCCAATATTGGCCTGTTTTGTTCGTGTAGCGTCCACATGTTGGCTTAAAAACTAGTTTAATGCCAACGTGAGGATGTGCGATGCAATCTGCACAAAATAATCCTCATAAATTAATAAACAACCGAAATATGAGTAACATTACTCATATTTCGGTTGTTTCATTCCGTAGAAGCTCTTGTTAAATATGCCTTACCATGCATATTTCTTTATGTTTCAATGATGGCATGCTTCATAAAGCTAACAAACTTATAATTTCAACAAACTTTTTAGTTCGAATCTACTTCATTTAAAAATCAAAAATTTTTTTGATCATTCTAGTAGTTATTATTCTCTGAACTTTACCAAAATTAACTTGACGTAGGCACTCGGTGGCAGCTGTGAAAAGACGCCAACGCAACGTGTGGACGGCTTGCGAACAAACACTAACAACCACTGCTCGGGTCAACTTTGGCCCGAGCGTTGGAATCACCAAAAATCCCCATCCATACGTTGAGAGAGTAGCGTTGGGGCCAACTGTTCGGCTAACGTGTAGATCGGGGGTTAGCGTTGCCCCTGGCAACCAGTTACTCGTTGACAACGGTGGCGTTTTAGGGCGGGTCGGGTGCGCGGCGGCAGTTAGACAGTCAGTTTTTAACGCAGTCAACGTATTTGAGTTATCACCGGTGAATCGTTAAAATTTAATTGATGTATTAAATAAATCCAGGACTGACTATAATCAGTGTAATATTGTGTGTGATTGTTAAATTTTTGACTTTGTGTTATAAATTCGCGTCAACATGGCCACAGAAGTCACTAAAACCGTACCCGAAAAAGAAAAGGAAGACGCGCCGGTAGACAATGGGCAAACTAAAGAAGAGGCACCAGCAGAAAAAACAGAAGAGAAGCCAGAAGAAAAGAAAGCTGATCCACCGGCACCGAAACCCACCGTGCATAAGGCTAATTTCGAAAAGGATGTGGTTTACTTGTATCAGTTCTCGCGGACGCCTTTGTTACCGTCAACTTCTCCATACTGCTTGAAAGTAGAAACATGGCTGCGTTTGGCTGGCATCAAGTACGAGGTAAGTGTAATTTTTTTAGGACTACGCTGTTGGAGTTTGAATAAATAGCACGCTGTCGAATGGAGCAGTTTTTTTATCAAGAAATTTTAACTTTTTCTGGTGCGCTAAATTGCTAAGCTTTGAATTCAATTGTAGTGATAAGTTCCTTTATGAATTTTAATTTTTTTGTTGTACATCGAGGTAGGTACCTACTTTTATCGAACCTCTAATTACGCCTCGTCAGTAACTTACCGATGAAAACGTGTATCGTTAGGCATTGCAAGACTTGTTTCAAGAATTATCAGATTCTTTTGTTTCGCCCTAAAGCTGTCGCGAACTTGCTATGCGAATTCATGATTATTTGTAGTTGGGTTGATGTTACAATTTGTAAGGTAGGTAGGTATAATTAATTATGCATAGACTAAGCTAAATCTGAAGGTATGACTGATTTAATATGCTGTTTGGTTTTAAGGCCTGGTCTTATACAAAGTTTAGTCTAATTGATTACTAATCCAATATCATTTCATTCCGATTGTTAGATTTTCATTTTATTCCATAAAAAGAATTCAATAAATTTTATTTTTATAACAAGAAAATTAACCACCACAAACTTGGCATCAAAAACATTTGTGTCACTCTACATTCAAGAGGTAAACTAAGCAATTATGTTTATGGGAATAAGTAAGACAACCTTAGTCTGTTTTAGTATACCTACAAATACCTATCTGGTGGATTGTAGGATTAAGTTGGTCCAACAATGGGATGTATCATTATATTACAATCAATAAATTGTATGGGAAAAAATTGGCATATCTAAATACCCTCTTCCCTACTGGAGTCTTAACCATACTCACACAAATAAGTTAAAAAAATATAAGAAAAGTATGAAAAGGAAACTTTTTTGCCTTTGGATTTCTCTACTTCTATTATACATATACTTTATTACTACTAGAAATAAAGGAAGAGACATTAATGAGCTTAATACAACCAACAGACCAGTTGAAATCCTCATAAATTAAGAGGAACACTTTCCAGGATAAATGTTCACACTGCATATGAAATTAGAACAAGCCTAACATCAGCAACAATTAAATAATGGATAACTCTGATTAGTATTTCAAACTTTCACTGTTATAGTACAATAACTTTTTAAACTTACAGTTATCTTATCTATTACTCCTAACGTTAAGCACCACATACCACTCATTCATTTAAGACAATTAGTGGCACACAAAACCAAATGGCATTCTATGCGCTGTGACTAATCAAGGGTGCTGATGCTTGGCATTTTAAAGTGTAGATTACATACATATGTATTCAAAGACCCCAACTAAGATAAAAAAAAACTGAAAATGATTCATTGTAAGAGCTCGTCATCTTCGTGGGCGAATGCGCGTAAACTGTAGGTCCTCTACATACAAATCATTGTCGTGAATAAGTTACGCTTAGTAACGTTACATATTAACGAAATATTGTAAGTAGGTAATTAAAAAGATGATTGCATCTATTCCTTTTAGGGTTCCGTACCTCAAAAGAAAAAAAACGGAACCCTTATAAGATCACTTTGTTGTCCGTCTGTCCGTCCGTCCGTCCGTCTGTCAAGACCGTTTTTCTCAGGAACGCGTGAAGGTATCAAACTGAAAATTCTGTATGATACTTAGGTCTACTGTCCCTGGAAGCTGTAGGAAAATCAACCTTCTAAGCCATCGCAATCAAAAGATACAGCCATTTAGGCCGCAAATTTCCGCAAATTTTCGAAACTCGCACGGGAATCAAAACCTACAGGGTAGGGTCAACCAGGGTAATTGTAAACACTTAATTTTTTTTTGGTACCATTATTTAAGTTTTATGATTTATATTTTTTTATTTACAAATAATATAATAAAATTTTATGTATTACTATAAATGGGCGTGTAATCTATAATTTAATATATATGTTTATTAAATTGATGAGTAAATATAATCTCTAAATCGCTGTTTACAATTACCCATCAATATTTTTACAAAATATCAATTTTGGGGCAATTGGAAACATGTAATTCAGTATCTGTAAGAGATACAGCTTATATATTCACTTAATTTTGATGGACACTTAATATAAATCTAAATAAAGAGAAATCAATCTCATTCCTTATCAAGTGGGTAATTGAAAACATTTAGTGTTGCTCTGTCTGTTAAATGGCTTGGAAATTTCAGCAAGATAATGTTAGCTTTTTCGGCTTCTTCAATTATTCTCAGACTTATATGACTAGCATGTCCATCATAGATTAACAAAGCTTTTTGATTCAGTTCATTTCGGTCTTTTCGTAATTCATTAACATGTGGAATAAAAGACTTTGAGAGCCAATTGAAGAATACTGATTCTTCCATCCAACCATTTTTCGTGGCTGCATATAATGTACCTGGATAAGATTTTTCTGATGTCCAACGAGCTTGAACTGGTGCTCCTTTAAATACAATTAAAGGCGGTAAAACATGACCTTCAGCTGAAACACAAGCAAGGACTGTTGTCGATTCTCGTCCGGAGCCCCCAGACACCCGAAACAGAGGTTTCCCTTTCTCACCTATCCCTCTAACTCTGCTTGGATCGCCCTGGAAACCACTTTCGTCACAGTTATATATAAATCCTGGTTTATTTTCCAATTGGTTTTCAATCACAGCTGAAGAGTGTTGTAAAAGTCATACACAATATATGGTTTCCGAGCATCTTTTCTGGTTCTCTGGTGTTCAGGCTTTTTTAAACTAAGCTCCGGATGTCGTTTCATGAAACTTATGTACCAATCATCCCCTGGCTAGTTATCTTTGAATGGTGTCTTTAATTCCTTGCTTTCAATATACTCTTTTACTAGTAACTTCAGCTCTTCCTTTAAACATGGGTGGCCCATTTGGGCTCTCGTCTTTAAACACGATGCAATATATTCTTCCTCATTTTCTGGCAACGCTTTTTTAACACCAGCACCCATTCGCTCTATATTTATTTTTCTTCCCTTTATTCTATCAAATATTACTTTAGTGGGTATATTGTACGTTTCTGCTGCCTGTCTATACGTTTTTCTCTTTTCTTCAACATCTTTTACGGCATTATAAAGATCCTCTAAAGTGTATTTCGTGTCACGTTTACGGACATAAACACGTGGCATTTTTATATAACCTGAAATAAAATGTTTACTTTTACCCACCTTCACCTTCCTTGTATATATATTAAACGTTATCAATTACCCCATCCGTTTACAATTAACCCAGATGCTGTTTACAATTGACCCAATATCATAATATTGATGGGTAAATGTAAACATGAATTTGTAGCGTGGCGGTTGAATTTAAGCGTTCAAAAGCAAAAAAAAACAAAAGATAAACCTATTATTAATTGTTCAATACAACAGCGGTTTACTTACTTTTATTTTTTTTAAAACAAAATGTAATCGTTTTGTTGTTTATCTAAACTAAAAATCACGTTTTAGTCCCGCGTTTTTGCAATCACACACAGTTGCTTTTCTGTTGACGCCATTTCGAATTTTGACAGCTGCAGCCATAGACCATAGAATATACTTGCGTTTCATTACACGCAACTTAATATTATGCGTGCATAAACATGAAATACGACAATTGTTACCAATCACCCCTGTTTACAATTACCCTGGTTGACTATACTTCCCGTAAACTTAGAATCTTGAAATTTAGTACGAAGTCACGTCGTATAGTACAGATATAGGAAAAATTACGAAAACCGTAAATTTTCAGTTTCATCATATATAAAAAAAATCTTTTTGAAAAATCTTTTTGACAATTTTGAAAATTTCAAAGTTACTACTCCTTATCTACAGGTTTGTACGGAATCCTCGGTGCGCGAGTCCAACTCGCACTTGACCGGTTTTTTTTATTAGGCAATGTATTTGCTAAGTAATCATTGCTGTAAAAACGTAACAACTCGTAATTTTCTACTCCTATTTCATACTGTACTCGTATTTTATTATATGCGGTATAGTTATCGCACATCAAGTTCTATACATAACAGTACCTATTTTGATGGTTTGGTTGCAGTGGCAGATGGTCTGTTTTTGATGCGATAATAAAAAAATACAATACAGGCGTCAAAAGCGTATTAATGGTTTAAGTATGTGGGTCGTAGTTGGTTGTGAACGTGGTGTGTGGAGTCAGACTGGAGCAAGTTCTCGTCGCGAGGGTGCCGCGCCGTAGGACGTGCGGTATCCGCTCGCGGCCAATGCCCTTTCGTATTAACCTTGTGTACGCTCTCCCGATTATAACCGTACCCCAGGGCTCTTATCGCGCCGGCCCCACAGGTCAGAATTCAATGAAACACTGTACTCCTCTTTAGCACGACCACTGTGTTACTGTCTTTGGTTCAATAAAATTAATAGTGTGTACTTACTACGCACGCTGCTCTGCTACCCGTATTCATTTCAGTTAGTTACGTATTATTGATCAATGTAGAATGTTACAAAACTACTTTGCGGTGGGGTGAGATAATCATGTGTATCGTACACTCAAAGTCTTGATAGTTTTGTAAAATCATTCCTAAAGTAGGACATTCTTTTAACTTGTACCTGCCTTGTTAATATTTTACATTCAAGTTTTAAATCTTTATACATACTTTTAACATAACCAAATTAGGTCAAGTGTAACTGCATAGCTTTTAAACTCTAAGGAAAAATCCATATTCTAGTGACACAATTTAATAGAAACTACGTTCCTTCCGTAATTCATAAAACAATTTTAGAAAAAGTTAGGCAGACAAAAGTCTGTACTAAAGCTGATATCCCACTTCATAGTAGGCTACATAACAGGACAGGATTGAAACAATATTAATCTTGCTAGTAAGATACATGTATCTAAGTACGTTAAATCTATATGGCAAAGCCATGGTTAAGCTTGTAGACCCGCAGTCAATGACCTCAAGAGTTCGATGGGAGGTAATTTAGAAGCTCGCCATCGTTAATTTCCGAGATAGAGCTGGCATACTTAAACTGGTCTATTTACTCCGAGATACTGACTCAGTGGATATCTCGTTTAATTGAGCTACCATTCTATGAACAGTGCAGTGTAGTGTGCATAAAGTACGACAAGCCGCTTTGGTTATACTATGTTGTATAACATTTATAGAACGAAATTTAGTTACCGCAACGCAAAATTTTGCGCCACAACAAATTGTAATATTTAAAGGTATATCCCTGACAAGATTTACTAATTTACGTAGTAGTCAATTAAAACTGTTCCGTAATATTCAAAAGTTTATAAATATTAGGTTGCGTTTAGAGACAAGGGACTGGTTGCTTCAAAGGGTTTCGTATTAACGCTATAAATATAAATAATTCCACACGAAATTATAATAAAGTAAAGATTTCCATTCTGTGGTAATCATCATATATGGAAATCAAGTTAGATTTGATGATATGCCGTCAGGTATTTATTTCACTTTCACAGTACAATAAACAATACTAATGTGACGTCAGTTTTTATAAAAAATACAAAAATAAGTCTGCCTTATTTCATGGTCGAAGCTTTTTTTATTTATTTTACCGCTCAGTTGTATCCCAATACCACGTTATTCACGGCACAAGGTCGATACTTTCCTAGAAGGCCTTCATTATTGTAAATATACAACCATGAAACTAGATGAGCGTGCCAAAAATATCCTGAATTCGATATGAAAACCGTAAATAGGTCCGTTAGTAAGATACTATTGCTCTAAAGTTAGGGAATGTATCTGATGTAATTACCACCTACTTCGCTTATGGCACTTTTCTTTCATTATAAGAGAGTGTGATTGTAATAATTTAGGTAGGATTGCGTGATCCCGCCACATCGGTTCACTCCGGTAATTGGAGTGCCAAATTGAAATTAGGCAAAGGCAGTTAGACCGACACCCAGACTAATATTTGTTTGTCACGCATTTTACTGTAGTTTTTTTACCACTACTTATTTTACCACTAAATACTTAGTTACTGTTTCTTTCTAGGGGTCTGTAAAAACGTAGATAATATAATACCTTAGCACCACGGTACACACGCCCCTAAACCGTGCACGAGTTCTCTAGCGGGCTACGATTGTAACCCTCTCTTTTTTTCGAATTTAACTAAAATAGTATCGTTTAATTTTTTATTCGACTCATTGATAATTAAAACTTGCATTTATTAATTGAAATGAGACACTTTTACGGATTTTTCGCGATTTATTTACATTTTGTTTTAACCTGACGTTTCGGACCCTTTTCAGCGTCCGTGGTCACAGGTAGTCTAAGGTGTTAGTTGTCATTACATAGTTTGATTTTTTTTAAACTACCGTTACTCAAAAATATTAAGGTACGTTCCTATCCACACAAAATGAGCTACCAGTATCTTGAGGTCTTGCAGTGCGGGGTCGAGCTTGAGTCTTGGCTAAAACAGGATCCCAAGCTGGTGGAATTTTCCAATCATCTTCTCTATTAAAATTAGGGTGTCTTCTAATTTCAATAGCCTCACGGAGCATATGAGATACTGTTAGCTCATTTTGTTTGGATAGGAACGTAACTTAATATTTTTGAGTGATGGTAGTTTAAAAAATTTTCAAACTATTCAATGACAACTAACACCTTAGTCTACCTGTGACCACGGACGCTGAAAAGGGTCCGAAACGTCAGGTTAAAACAAAATGTAAATAAATCGCGAAATAATCCGTAAAAGTGTCTCATTTCAATGTCTACTGTTCGCGTAAACCGAAGAAACAAATATTTGCATTTATTAAGTAAAAAAAAAGGCTTATATTGCAATTAATTTTAAACAATCAACAAAAATGCAGACTTCGTAAAAAATTACATGATTTTTACTTATTTCAGATCAATCAACTTGTGGTTTTAATTTTAACATTTAACATTTGTAATTCTTGTTTAATTTTTTCTTCACAAAGGACAAATAAAATTTTGGTGATGATTACCGCGGGGATCGGAGCGGATATCCCCGTGATATCCGAAACATCTATACCCCTCCCCTAGTCTTGATCTAAGCTAGCGACTGGAAATTGCCTGTGTCCTCTTTGTCACAGTTTTTTAATTCGGCGGAAATATTTACGACGATTTATTGCGACGTGGGAATTAATATCACCCCGGTGATTTTAAAACTATCCGCGCACTGAACCAGGTCCTCAAAGGATCGTCAAAGAAATGTAATCAAAAACCATCGTAAATCTTTGAAATCAAATGCATTGAATTAAAAGAAGGGGATGTGTGGGGGGTTTTGATTCTTGAGTCATTGACACTGCGAGATCAAATAAATGTGGAAGTCAATCAAACTGAGACAAAGGGCCCATTTGTTATTCAACGTTTTTCAAGTGTTCAGGAATGCATTTGATTTATTAAGATTCATGTCAACTGCTGAAAGCAGCGTCAAAGACATATTAAATAACAATATTAGTAATCAAACCATGTATATTAATGTCCGTATGTGCAATTACGGCTACAAAAGCGACATAATGTTTGAATAGTGAGTGGGTACGGACTACGGACACGTACATCGGAGTATGGTTATGCTGCGCATCCAATGTAATCGATTTCGCTAGTCGTAGCATCGGCAACAATGCGTTTATTATTCCAACTGGGAGTGTTGTTCCAAGCGACGTATTTGGTGGTGGTATGCGGGTCGGCTGGTCGCCATCGCGCCAGCCCTCAGACAGACGCGACGGAAGCGAGCCGCGTTGCTTAATGCAATGTACTTAGCACAACCGCTTATTCGTATTCCGGACAGGCTGTTCTCTATAAAATAACTAACACCTGCACCGTTACAGCGTGTCCTTCATAAGACATATCGCAATACCTTACCGATTCAGAGCGTATCGATCGAGCCTTACGTCTCATTATGTTGGCTCGGCCCAATTGCTGTTTTCATATTAATCATCTTATTATTATTCATACGTTGTTTAATGCATATTAACTCCGTATGATGAACGCGTATTTCAGCTGAACAATAAATAAAATAAATAAATAAATTGTTTCAACGAACACACCAATTACCTAGCCCCAAACTAAGCGTCAGCTTGTGCTATGATGACTAGGATAACGGATAGAAATACTTAAATACATTTATAAACACCCATGACAAATGTTCGTGCTCATCACATAAACATTTGCCCCTAGCAGGATTTGAACCCGCGACAGCCGGTTTTGCAGTCTGCACCTTAGACCACTAGACCAAAGATATCGTCGAAATAAAAGAAAGATGAAAGAAATAAATAAAGAAAAACCTTACAATGAAAGACCTTATCAAAAATGAGACGTTATTGGTTCAGTCCGCTCTAACAACGTATAGTCCTCCTAGCCGATTTCGACCACAGCGGCCAATCTCAACAGAGATCAGCCAACTGCGCAGGAGATATTATAGTGCACAAGTGTGAGCGCAATACACAGGTGCACTCACTGTTCCATCACTCTCATAGTTCGGTGAGACGGCAATCCGACATGACCGTAGAGAGATCAGGCGCAGGACCAACGGCTTAACGTGCTTTCCGAGGCACGGGGGTGTAACACCGCCGACTTCCCGACTCCGAGCTGTTTTTGAGAAATTCAAGACAGAAAATCTCAGAAACAATTTTGGCTCGACCTGGGATTCGAACCCAGGACCTCTCGTATGTAAGGCAGAAACTTTGCCACTACACCAACGAGGCAGTCACACTAACAACGTAGGAGCCGCCACACAAATGTTGTTGCAACTGGCAACGAGATCGGGAAAACGCGCCGATGTGTTTGACCACTGAGCTATGAAATCATGCGACCACGGCATGCTTGCTGCACTTTCTCGGTTTGCGCTATTACTAGGTACTGTGCTATGCAAGCGGGCGCCTCCGTACGACGACGGACAATTATCGACCGGCCAACTTGCATTCACCGATGCATTTTGTCTTCATTCATTTTCTTTCAATTCACGAGCTCGAGAAAGTTGGGCGTGTGCCATTAAACTCGTAGAAAAATTGAAAGGTCTTTATTATACGAACATTTGGTTCTTTATTCAAGATACTAAGGACTAGAAAATGAGGAATGAATCTATGTATTTTTTTGGAAATGATGTGATGACACGGATAAAGTCACGGAAATTGACTATGACATGTTTGTATACCTACCAAGAAAATGGCCAGATTTCTGTAAGCTTGCTTACCTAATAATAATAGAGAACTTTAATAAGTCTCAATTATCTTATCAGAAATACGAGTTAATATTTAAAATAATAATCATGACCATGCGGGCAGTTAGCCCTCGTGCATCGCGTACGAATGCTTCACTAAGTTAGGATAACTTCACTGACACTTTAGGAGATGTTGTTTCATGGTGGATGATAGGAGTCAGTCACAACAATTGTGTCATTGTGTTTAAAACCTTTTTATACTCTTCCACAGTGGCCAAACTCACTAAGTTTCTCGGTTATAGGTAGATTTTCTCACAAGACACAAAAGAATCAAAGAAGTGTTGATTTACTTATGATTCCTCTTGGAGTTCCATCAAGATAATACTAAGTTAGCAGAATTCACATCGGTTCTTTTCAGTTTTGTTAGCGGCAAATTCAAGCTTAAGCTATTTTAGTGCCATATTACACGTTTTTTTCACCAAGATGTAGATCGAAATAGAAAATTGTTCGTTAGTTTTCTTTAAAAAAATTAATACTTGACATTCCTGTTGTTTTTCAAGTGCGCCTCACTTAATTGTTATTCACAATCAACGTACTATACGCTTGTGTCTGCCTTAGAAATCGCGTGCATTAGTAATGACTCAACTTGATGAATATTACATACTCTGTATTTACATTGTATATTATAATTGCAGCTTCAATAATGTGCTCCGACCATGTTATTGTTTATGATTACAACTACGAACAAGCAGTATGACGACTACCTATTTCCTCGAGTGGAATTTATAGAGTATACGGTGCATGCTGGATGATTGGGAATTTTATTCAAATCTCCTTCTCAAGACCTTAATTTGGATATCTTATTGATGATTAGATGCCTATAATCTTTGATATTGAACTTTTGATAGTATGTAATACTCTTTTGATCCTTAGAGGATCTGAATTCCAGATTTTCATCCAAAGCGGTTACAACTGTTTGCGCTAAAATGAAATTGATACCTTTGCGTCCGCTGCTAACCGCAATTTATTAGTTTACAGCATCATATTAAGTGCACTTGAGGATGCATTTTATTATTATAATGGGTTTCCCGCATCGTACCCACTTTGTTTTTGTACTACCGTTAATCGTGTATGTATAGTAGTCATTGCAACGGAAACCAGGTCTATCTTTAATCTACACTTATAAAAAATCTGTAGAGAGGTCATTCGTACATGAAATATATTTCCAAAATAACTATCAGGGTGTGACTACGGATCGTTACTGATGCCCAAAATGCAATCTGTATTTTTTTTGTCTGTCTGTCTGTATAACCGTTATACACACTTGGTACAATTATTTTTCATACTGCTGAGCTGGTTATAGTATACTTTTCATCACGCTATAATCAATAGTAGCAGAGCAGTGAAGGGAAATGTTGGGTAAACGGGAGAAGTTACTCCATTTTTAAGCTTCCGTCGCGTGTGCTACCTGAATGGTTAAAGCTACACAGAAAATATGCATGACAGAAATGTTCTCTTTAAAATTTTATAAAAAATATCCCACGACAGCGTATTATGTCCATCTTTTATGATTGACTTACAATTACTATAAATTCTTATTATATTTGGCTACTCCTACGTTTAGAACACTCCGTCATCTATATACGAGTATATATATATATAACGTTGACTGACTGACTGACATAGTGATCTATCAAAGCACAGCCCAAACCACTGTACGGATCGGGCTGAAATTTAACATGCAAGTAGATGTTATTATGACGTAGGCATCCGCTTAGAAAGAACTTTTCTAAATCCCATCAAGGGGATAAACTATGGGTTGCAAATTTGTATGATACTCGGTGGAATTTGGATAAAAAAACTTAAACCAACACGGACGAAGTAGCGGGTGGCCGCTAGTTAAGAATATTGTCTCGTGGGTATGTACTTTCTATGCGATAATCACGTACTCTCAATACTGTAAAACTCTGAAATCATTATAGCAATGCTTCCGTATTGGGAATAGTACTTACTTGGGTTCGAAAGTAGAACTTTCTTGTTTAGTTAAAAAATGTTAACAAACCATAATTAATTACTATAGATTTACCTCACGTATGATTAAAATCATGCCCAATAATTCATTACAATCTATAACGTTAAATGTACAAAACACACAAAAACGTAGGGACTCTTTATTAAGTAATCCAGCCAGCCACTGTTTGTTCAAGATATTGACATTTTAAAGAAAAGTCGCTATAGAAGTACACACTTTAACAAAGTCATACACCTTTTTTAATCCTCACAAAATTTTGTTTATGCGATACGAATTTTGTTTTAATTTTATAATATAATTATTTTTAATAACTCTTAAAAAGGTAAGGTCAGGACATTGTCAGTATAAAATATGTCAATCTCTAGAGAAGTGACCAAAAATTTTAATTGAGTCTTAAACTTTGTTGATGTGTGGTAAATTTAGTGTTGCCCAAATGCAAGAACAAGACGAGACTTAGCCAGTCTTGGTCTTGGTCTTGCGCCAATACACCTGGTCTTGGTCTTGGTCTTGGTCTTGCGCTCCCAGTCTTGGTCTTGGTCTTGGTCTTGCAGCAAGAGTCTTGCAAGTCTTGCAATTACCTATTAGTCTATTACTATTTATTAAAGTTTACTTTAAATCTTAGAAAAACGTATTAGAATTGGAACATTGTGAGCTTGAATTAACATAGCCATAGTAAAGATCAAGCAGATTAATAAATAACTGAAGATTTGATACGAAATTCGAAAAATCAACTGACCTATATGTCGTTTTCCATGGAAGTAACTGTTTCTCAATAAACATTTACGATTTATAAGCTTACATTTGCTAAAACATGTAAAAAAACAAATTAATTACAATAACTTGACTGTATTTTAAAGAACAATACTTATCTGTCTAGAAAGAGATTGAACCCTCAACTTATAAGAAATTTAATAAAAGAGTTTGAAAAGGAAACTCTCTCTCTATGAAAAGGATGCCGCCGCAAATCAAACAATGCCGCGTGCGGCGTACAAACACACACTAAATATTTCCTACTTGTACAGACGCGACGCGTGAATAAAATATATGTAAAGAATTAGTGCCAATCACTATTATTTACATATAAGTGAATGTTTTGGCGTACATCTATACTAATGTTATAAAGCTGAAGAGTTCGTTTGTATGTTTGATGACAGAAGTTTTAAAATAAATAAATAAGTCCTGAACGTCACTATACCTCCAAAGTTACTATTCCTCGTGGACGAAGTCGCGGGCACAGCTAGTAAATACTTACTCTCATCATCTCTCTCAGAGATATTCGGGCTGGTAAGTAATACAAAACTCTTATCGCAGGCTTTTTATTTTATTAGTAGGTAAGTACCTACGCTTTTTATATTATTTTATTAGTTTTGTAGAATTTTTTTACACGTTTAAAGTATATTTAAAAGTGGCTACAATATTTATTAAACGGGTGATATTTGAACACTTTTTTGCTATTTTTTCTTGTAAAAACTTAAGAAATATAATGACTAAATGTACAATAATAGTACCTAAGTAATTAGTTTAAAACCATATAAGTAATCAATATTATAATATATACTTACTAGAATGAATTAATATGACATCTTCTACCTATCCTTACCATTTTATCCTAATCATAATACTACTTGCGTGATCAGTATAATGTATTCATTTTCATTCTAAGCACTCTGAAACTTATTTATTCTTTGGAACACCTGTAGGTACTCTTAAAATTCGAAATTATTTTGCATGAGTATACCTACGCCCTATGGCGGCAATCAAATAGTGTCAAATGTTATGATTTCGGCGTGGCGGCAACGATTGTTTTAGATTTCAAAAGAAGCCGCCGGCGCGTGTATCATAACCATGTACTTCCGAAAAGCGGCAAATTTCTTTGAGAAGTAAGTACAAAACCTTTGATGCCGCATTATCAAAGTGCCGATGGTTAAAACATAACTATGCATGCACTCAGTTTGATTTTAATAGATATTTTTTTATTCGCTATGTTTATGGTATTAGTCGTAATGCGCATAGGTCCAGTTTTTCATATTCTTTGATACAGTTTTTTGCGTCTCATAGAATTCCTAAGCGTACCTACCTATACACCGAACTGTTACACCTAACTACTCAGTGAAATAGTGCTAAGTCCTAGCTGCAAGACGCAAGAGTCTTGCAGGCTATGTCTTGTTCTTGCTCAAGTCTTGCACGGTCAGTCTTGGTCTTGGTCTTGCTAAAAATACGCGGTCTTGTTCTTGGTCTTGGTCTTGCAAAAACGCAAGAACAAGACCAAGACTGCAAGACCAAGACTGAATTTGGGCAACACTAGGTAATGGAATTTGAAATGAGTCATTAGAACTTTTATCAGTCGACTATTGATCAATAAGACTTTGTGTCGTTGAAAACGTCCACTGTTTCATTGTATCGACAGACCCATGTGATATAGGTTCAACGGAGTATTTGATGCACGAGTTTGAGGCGCTCTCCTTAATCTCAATCATCAAAATTTCTCTGGTGAAGCGATGTAAATAGAACCTTTACATTTATATAAACAACTAGCTGACACGGCAAACGTTATTTTGCTATATATTTTTTTTTCTTATCACTTAGGGGTATGAAAAATAGATGTTGGCCGATTCTCAGACCTACTCAATATGCTCACAAAATTTCATGAGAATCGTTCAAGCCGTTTCGGAGGAGTACGGGAACAAACATTGTGACACGAGAATTTTATATATAGAGATAATATATAATAAAAATATAACAATAATAATTGTCATATTTTTATTATATATTATTGTTTTAATTATCGCTTATAGCTAAACATTTCAATTTCCTAGTCAGGTAATAATTATACGTCGTATGTTACATTAAAATGTAGTACAGTTGTTTTCTAGGCTCTTTTATCTATAATATAAAAATGAATCTCAAAATGTGTTGGTACGAGTATAATTCAATAATGCCTGGACCAATTTGAACAATTTTTTTTAAATATTATTTTGAAAGAACGGGAATGGTTCTTACGAAAATAAAACAACGGGCAGGACAAAGTCCGCGGGGTCCACTAGTATTACACAAATATGCATTTTAATTATTTAAAGCTAACTGTCGTATTGTTTACAACCTTACTATCACACTCGTAAACCACCACAAAGTACAGGGACACTATATTATGAAACGACAGCTTTGATAAGAAAGCGTTGTTTACTCATTCGCGAAGTATGAAAGCTTGCTTGTGTCGCTTATAGAGACGCTATTTGCTAAACTTGAAAATTGAAATCAACCACACAATGGAGAATCGTTCTTCGAACTCTATTGTTTAAGCAAACAGCAGCACAATGTTGCTTTGTGTACGCTTAGCAAAGAATACTTAACACTAACATACATTGTTAAAACTAACTTTGATTCGATGTTATTTTGTACCTTACGGTGTGGTTAGAGAATACACGCTAAACGGGAAGAACAGTAGCTACATGATTCCACGGATTTAGGTTAGTTAGCAGAATGCTAGCGTATCCATAATTAATGTATCGAATACTTATAGTTACTCATGTACATACGACATATAGCTACATTTCAGCTCTAAATAGTTAATGTGAGGTAGAAACAGAACCTTTGTTGAACTGTAAATCTTAACTTTAAGTATTTTTTTACATTTAGTTTTATAATGTTTGTTTGTAAAATTCCAATGGATAAGTATTGACATCACTGATGAATCAATTATGATTGTATCAATCAACGTCAGCTATCACTTGTCAAGTAAAAGGTTGAACGATGAAAGAGGCTCTCCCGCTTTATACAGGCCAAACTCAGCCAAACTAGTATAATTGAACTTCTTCCATGGTTCCCTCATCTCCTCGACTCCTTTTCATTCTATTATGTACTGAGAAAACATTATTCTTTTCATTTTCATTTAAATAGCTGGGCTAAATACCTGGGTAGTATACGAGGGTATTGAAGAGATACCATTTATTACTAACGGTTTTGTTATAACAACAAACAGATACCAGTAAAAGTAATTAACCTGCTTCAAAATCAGGATATTGTTACAGAAGTCTCATTCCTTAGATAGCAAAAATACTTTAAATTCTCGAATATACGAAGATAAGCTTCCTAATGTTAGTTCTGTAAATGTGTCCTTTATGTAATGTGTCCCCAGATATAAAATCTATTTTGGGAAAAATAATGATGTGTGTGTGGGACCTAGACGCGGGGGTCGCCAACCGAGAGGGCTTCGACCCGCGGCGGAGGAGCGCCTGCGCGACCCCGCCCGTCACCCGGCGGCCGGCTATCTGCACCCCCTCGCCCCTCGCAACCCCCGGGGGTGCCCGGGAACTGGTGCGCGCCCTCAGCTCAATTTATCTCTCCTGTGGCCCTAGCAACAGCGCAATGCCTAGATGCACTAGCAACCTCCACCTACCACGGCCGACGTCGATAACGCCAGCGGCACTGCGCAGATGCATAATATCTCGATAGGCCAGATAATTTTAATAATAGTGGCCCACCTACACTACATTAGGCATAGGCTCACAAACAAAATACATTGTCTAATGTGGTCCTGAAACAATAATTGTGCATTAAATTTTACAATAATCTTAAAAAGTGTAGGTATATGAATCGATTACTAACTTTATTCTCGTCTTCTATTTTATTATATTTTTTGTCTTAAATCTACTGTACAAGGATTGGAACGAGATGCCTTGTCTAGATGCAAGCCGAGTTAATGTGGTGGAAATTCTTGAGCCCGCCAGCGAAATCTAGGCTCGGAAATATCATCCAAAAGCAGTTTGCTCTGCGGCCGAGTTTATTAATGATAAAAAGGCTCTTGTTGTCGTCTTATGATTTTAGTTTCAAGGGTTTATATTTTTTTACCGTGAATAAGAAACGGTTTGTACGCGTTATAAATGAAGGGTCCGAATTACCTGATACAGTAAAGTTAATTTATGTCTAACAACCTTTGCATTTGAGTTATTATTATGCATCTTTTATTAAAAAATCGGTTAAATAAACCCATGGGCATAATTTCTTTTTTTTAAACTCCTATTTATCTTCTCATAAACAATAGATCGTAGAAGTTTTTAATTTTTCTTTAAAGGAGTTATTCAAGTTATCTTTATCTAGTAGAATTTATTTCAAATTAAGGCTTTTGCGATATCATTTATCCAAAATTACTAACTAGTATAAGTATTAGGTTACCAATAAAAAAAGGATGAAGCTCGTCAACGGATCATTTTTATTTAAAACTCGGCGAAACAAACAAAATGCTTAATAACGTTAATGAAAAAAGCACCGATATAACGAAATTTGATCAACGTACGATTTCTCGGTATGAACATCATGTTGTTAAAACTATTGTTAGCAAAATATATTTTGCATTACATGTTATGAAGTTGAAACTCAGAAAATAGACACAGTAGAAAATTTAGAAAAAAATAGAAGCCCTAGTGTAGCGAGACTGCTTTGCTGTATGTATCCATAACTTAAAAACGTTACAAACAAACTTTCAACAATTGGCCCGCACTAAGCCCAAAAATTGGACGTATAAGTTGACTTCACTTCATTCAATAGACACTTTGAGACAGAATGAGCAGAAAATAATTAAAGATGGTGGTGAAACGTATCCAGAGTCAGTAAGGTCATACCCGATCATAATACTCTACTTATCTTAATCCATTAAAAGTTGCCCGTGGGTTGCCAGTACCGCAAACGAATCCGATTCACACTTGGCCGGTTTATATAATGGTTTTATTTATACTTTTTTACCTTTTGCGTTGTATGTTACATATAAGTACCCGTTTTTTTTGCTTAAACGAAATCCCTACGATTGTGACATTACACCAGGATCTCAAAACTGTATCTATACCATGCCTTGATTATTAATCTATGGCGGTCTAAAAAATAAAACATGATTTCTGATTTAAAAATATTTACATTTTTTTACCGTCTTCTAAGATAACAGACACGAGAAAACAACAACTTAACGTAAATAAACTATTCAGTATGTATAACGACGATGAACATTGGTATTAGTGATGAATAAAACATTTTAGGTTCGAGGTAGTAAATGGTCAATAATGCAATAAAAACATGTTTACTCGACTTTGGAGTAATATTCTTCGTCCAACTCAGGAACTCACACGTGTGGTTCGAACACTCGTGTCCAACTCTAACTTCATAAAATTTTATGCATTAACTTCCTCCTCACTTAACTTTTTCAAATTTGAAAATGAGCAATTTTACATGCCGACAAAAAAGTTTCGTGTCGTCGTAACCTTCAAAGGACAGGTTTTCAAACTAACTTTCAAAATGATATTATACTTTCATTTTTACTACGATAGCCACCTAACATTTATAGTATCGTATAAAATTAATATATTATGATTCTACTATAAAAGTTAAAGTATCCTCTGACACAATGCCAACTCCGTAGCGAAATCAAAAACAAAGGAAAGAGCGCCTGGCCTAGTCATTGGCACTGACACAATAATCCAGCTATAGGCCATAAATCCTGCAAAGTGGGTGCAAGCCGTTGCGACTGATATTGCGTAACAATTTGTTAACAAGGGTTGTTACGTTGACCGGTGATGGGCTGCGGCGCGGGGCTCATCGGCCGGCCGCTGAACCTCCAGCCGAAATCAATACAGCTCCCCCGCCCGGTACGGCGAGCTAGCGCCCGTCTGGAGCCCGTCGCCATGGTTACCGGCCAGATAAACCAAACCGCCGGGACGCCGGCGCCCCTCAGCGTCCCATCCCTCGCTCGCTTCCCCCACGTCTGAGGCCCCACTTTGTAACCCGATTGCCGTAGTTTTAAATGTAGCTGTCCCACTCATGCCCATTTGATAGTGCGAGCGAACGAGATACGAGAATCAAAAAACGGACGAAGCTATACTGGTAGACTTCTGTCCCGTAACCGCGCGCGCCGCGCGCTGCGAAAGAGCGTCATTGACGTCATTGCCGCTCCTGTGAGATGTTATGGAACTCATTATGGGTGTTACTTGCTTAAACTCATTAATATAGATGACGAACTACTGAAAGCCAGATTACTGACTAAAAATAATGTTAAGCAAGTGATATGACGATGATTATAAGACACAACTGAAATGATTGGTTAGCCTGATTAAATGCCAATGAATGATTCCAAAAAATATATATATTATCTTAGAAAATTCTAAATCGTCTTTAAATCTAAACTGTCTGGTTACCTTGGTCAGGAATCATTAAGTTCAATAGTCTAGCTAGGTACCTTTTTAAAGAAATCCAAAACATAATTTGGTTCTTTTATAACTCGGAAACCTAATAGAAACTATAAAATCCTTCAAATGTTTTTGTTGTATTTTGTATTGTCAAGATAATAATCAGAGAAGTAGGATCATATGTTACGAATGCAAGGTAAACGTTACGCTTGAAGTCTTCCTTACAATGCCTATGAGAACTATGAGAAACTACCATATTATATGTGGCCCGACAATAGCAATGTTTGTACATCGCAATGGGCATCACAAACTTAAGTGGTTAGTAAATAAACAATGTATGCAGATTCAATATTTTAAATGAGCCAAAAGGTCATGACGAAGGTAAGGTAATGAACATATAAACGTCCTTAAATAAATTTAAAAAAATATTTAGCCTACAAGAACTTCATTACCCCCGCAATAATAGCTTCCGTAGTTTTGTAATTTTCAAGGTTTTTTTTGGAGTCAATGTTTATTTCTATTGTCTTGTTAAATAAATTTGTGTGAACATTATATATAATAATTTAAAACATTTTGCCTGAACAGAGGCGAATTTCGAATCTGCTTTCAAAATTTTCTTCTGTTTAATTACTTTGGATAGCAGCGCTGCTCTTGAGCAACAATCTTAATATATAAAACTCAAAGGTGACTGACTGACATAGTGATCTATCAACGCAAAGCCCGAACCACTGAAATTTTGCATGCAGGTAGATGTTATGACGTAGACATTCACTAAGAAAGGATTTTGATAAATCTAAACCAAAGGGATAAAATAGGGGATGAAACTTTGTCAATTTATAACCGATCGGACTGAGAATTTGCATGCATACAGTTATTATGACGTAAGCATCACCCTCTATGGTTTTGATAAATTCCACTACTAAGGGCATAAAATTGGGTTTGCAAGTTTGTATGTAATCGGTGGCAAAATACTAAAGTTCCCGCGGACCATGTCGGCCTCTAGTATGAGTATAATATGGTCATCGAATATTTATTGTCTAGTAGCAGCCTCAGTAGTGAGTGGGTTAGTGGCGCGTCTTCCCCTGTTAATGCCATGAGTAGCGTGACCTAGCTACCTAACATAGCGTTCCATAATCCTAGTTTAACTTTTTCGCCCCACGAAGGGGTTGCACGCTTTGTTGCCAGCCATCGCCATAAAAAGGAGATTCTATGACTTTCATGTTTGTTCAATTGTTATTTTAAGGTATTCTATTTTTGTTATTTCGGCATTCATTATATTGATAGTTTTATGCCAGTGTTAGTCAAACTCAAAATGGAACAGCCAAGAGTTATATAAACAAACAGCCACTTCTTGTAATTATTATGCGTGTTTATATGAGGCCTAAATTCTTTGAAGTCTGGTGAGTTGTAATTTTTAATGGCTCATTAACTTATAACTTTTATCCAGCCAGACTATTGATTTCAGATCGCCTCTTACATTTGTTTGTAAAGTGACTTACCGACACAGCTATATTCTCGAGTAGCCAGCGCGATCTGAAAAACATGAAATTTTCGTAGTATATGCTAGCAATGCGAGGCGATTGCGATGTAATAAAGGTTTTTATGAAGATTTCAAGCAACAAAATAGAAATTCGTATCAATGTTCGTTCCTAATTCACAACCTTTTCTTGTATAAATTAAACATAGCTGAAAGCGAAACATGCGCTGCGAATGTGGTCCGAAATTTATTTGATTTGGTTGCAATATAAATCTTGCGAAGTTGCGATGTCCCATTTCAAATTAAAACTAAGTTGTATAGAACATGTAAAATAATCAAAAACCTTAAATAATTATGTTGTATTTGAAACATGCCCAATGCATATTCTTTATTATATTTTAACCGTTTTGTAAACTTTTTTGAATACTGTTTTGCGTAGTTTCGAACTGTAAAATATTTAATTATTCAGAAATGCTAAATAACCTTTGCAATTTTATTTCCTTTCAGAATGTACCGCACATGGCCAAGTTCCGATCCAAAAAAGGGCAGTTGCCCTTCGTGGAGCTGAACGGTGAGGAAATAGCCGACAGCACTTTCATCATCAAGGAGCTCTCGGAGAAATACAACAAAGATCTCGATGCGGGTGAGTGTTTCCATAACTTGATTAAATACCTGGGGCCAATAGGGTTCTTTCCACTATGAAAGAAATATTCAAAAACTGATTTTCACTAATATAATTTATTATGACTTATCATGATCACCTTTCATTAACTTTTTTCTACAGTTCGTATTATTTGTTTTTTTAATGGAAATTCAATCGATAAATAGTCGCTCAGTCGACATTGCACGCGATGACGTCAAAGTGTGCTATTCCCATACAAACTCTTTGAGAAAAGTGTTTTGACAGTTGATAAAAAGTACGTTAACGATTGGTGGTGTCAACTACCCTATTGCTATCTCGCCGTCCGCAAACAGAAGCGTTACATATCATAATTTCTTTATTTTTGAAATAACCCTACCGGTGAGCGGAAAGCATGATCGCAATAGGTGCTTTGTTGATTTGCCTTGTAGGAAAGACCGACACGGGGATTTGACGTTGCAGACCTCAATTTTAAAATTAACTTATTAATTAAGTCAAGTACTACTCGTATTAGACGTATTTTGGGGTCTGCATCCAGTCGTCTGCGCAATATGATTTGGGGTAAATTTTTTCAATGTTAGAATTTTAGTATAACATATAGGTATTTTTTAAAATGTTTCAAATAAAAAAGGCTATGTTTGTTGTTATATCTTTGTACGAGTAATATCTATTTCTGATCTACATACCAAGCATTGTATCGTTTTTCCCTTGTAAAAATAGAATACAATCTCGACCCCATTTCTTGGAAATAGGGCGGCTTGTATGCCGATTCTATCGTCACTTTATGGTTTATTATCCCTGCCATATAGATAGCTTTATCTAACTTTAAAAAAATTCTCGCAGCCCTGACGGCGGAGCAGAAGATCGTCGCGCACGCAATGATCTCGATGATCGAGAACCATCTGTCGTGGGTGATGCTGTGGTGGCGAGCCAAGTACCCCGAGAGCGTCATCAAGGGCTACCAAGTGAACCTGCAGAGCGCGCTCAACACTCGACTGCCAAACCCCATCCTTAACTTCTGCTACAAGTTCACATCTGGACGCAAGGTCAGTTATTTTAAGATTGTTCGAGAACACTTAACAACTGTTAAACAATTTTATACTATAATATTTCGTAGGAGCAACGTCATACTGTTGCTCTTACTTAACAGTATGTTTATTGCTAGTTTGGGCGTATTATGTAATAAACAGGGCAGTTCCACTCCCGTTTATAATTCAATCGATTGAATTATTATGTACTTAGAATAAATAATAGTTACAAAGAATAGTTTATCTGCACACACTTATTAGTCCGTTATATATTAATATCAACTCAGTGCCTTGCTAATCTATATAATGAATGCTACTTTTCGTTGTTATTTGAAACTACTCAAGAAATTTTAGCAGCCAAACCAAATTTTTAGCCTTTGTTCGGACTATTTAGTAGATGGTTTATGTGAAGTTTGTACATAATCGGTAGAGCGGTTCTTCATTTATCACATTTTTTGCAACAATTGAATTTCACTTTACACGTAACGGCCGGTAATTATTATATTTGGCTATCTTTAATTCATTAATTGGAGTCAATCAATGAGATTAATTAAAAACCGGTCAAGTACGTGTCGGGTCACGCGCATTGTAGGGTTCCGTGTTGCGAGTTCAACTGTCAGCTTACACTCACAAATATCTAAAACGAAGCTCTTATAGGACGGTGGTAACTAAAGAAATTTTCAGTGTACATTTTAGAAGTTGGTCGCCTATAACTTATTGGTTTTTATTTACTACCCAGCTCTGATAGTTTTCCTTTGTACATCGTTATAATCACGAATCCACATATAGCCGTTGAGCAGATAAAGAAGATATACATACTCATACCAAATTAGGGTTAAAGAATATTTATTCTCAAAAGAAATAATTACATTTCACTTACATGAGAACTTAATAATACGACATTGAAGGGTATAATAATAATTAAATAATAATTTCGAGAGGCGCGAACTACTTAAACTAAGACGGTTAAAGTAAAGCATGCGGAATTGTCTGTAAATAGGTAAGTACGAGTAATGAGAGGACGAACAGCGAGCGCCAGCGACAGCTTTCTATCATTTAAAGTCTCTGAGTAAAACCGCAGACAGACGGACAGACATGTTGAAACTATAAGGGTTCCTTGTTTACTACGGAACCCTATGAAATTACTCAATGAATTTTTCAGTTCGATTATTTTCAGGCATAAAAGAATTTTAGAAAAGTCTTGTAAGGAATTATAAATGGGGAAGACGCAGTGGATGTTTGGTGGCTTATTACGTCTTAAAATTAATGTTTTGTTAAAAAAGCGCGTGTCTAACTGCAAAAGCATAATGCGTATTTAGGACGCGCAGTATACGTACGTCTGTTTCTTTCCATACGTATCTTGACGGCGATTGGAATGCGCGCCTTCTGCACGTTTATGCGCACGCACAGTAAATGCGCGTTCAGTAATTTTTAAAGCGCTTTTGTACCGATACATTCGCGCACAGAACGCGCGTACGACATACTCCTAAATATTATATTTTTTTAAACAACTTATCATCACGTACCTTGATCTGACTCCGCGGTAAAGTAGGCACTTGTGCTACAGAAATCAGAAACGGTGGTATTAAAAAATACCCAGACCAGTACAAACAGACATGGTTATGCACACAAGGGTCAGTGCGGGGAAAGGTCAGTGGTCGTCGAAATGTATCAAGAGGTTAAATAAATATCAAATTGATTATCGTAATGTCATACTCCTACTACGCAAACAGCAGTAGTCATAGGGTGTGGTCTGAGCTAGGTCTGCCCGGGATATATCGTGCCTAGGTATATCCAGTGCACCTAGATTCGCAGAGGTCAAAGGCCGAGCGGCGGCCGGGCCGAGGTGGTTGACTGGGGCGCGCACGCGCGGGGCAGCGCACCACCGTCTGCGAGCCGCGTCTGGGGTAGTTTACCTGTTGCTGCACTGCAATCTAAGTGCACGGCTATAAAAAGTTACATCACCGGCGCGACATTGCAACTGTACTGACTTAACTTCCTAAGGCCGTTTTCTGATTAGGTCGGCGTGGGAGTGGTGCGTCTTTATTTTAATGTGCATTTTTTTCCAGCTGCCGCGGAGGATAGTTTTTTTTTACCTCTGCTCGAAATTCGTGTCCTAAGCGGCTACTGCGATGTTGCATTGTGTTCAATAGCACGGCTTTTTATGCAAAAAAATATACAAATGAATAGCAGGGCTGCTGTTAAGCTCGTCTCAACTGTTCTGGCACCGACAAATAAAGACAGAAAACGGCCTAACATACCTGCACTTGTACGTTGTAACTGATGATGGTCGTCTTTCCAGGGGATGAAGAAGGCAAAGGCGCACGGCATCGGCGTGCACAGCCAGGACGAGATCGTCGAGTTCGGCAAGAACGACCTGCGCGCCCTCTCCGACTACCTGGCCGACAGGCCCTTCTTCTTCGGAGATGAGCCCACACTGGTGCGTATTGGTTTATGTAATGAGTTCGATGTATGATGTATTTAGTGTAGCATGTAAAAGTCATGCTGAAGGCCAGGTATAGCACTAAATAGAATGCGTTTCTTGTATATTAAGCCTGTTATTGTACATATCATTTTTTCTATTAAACAAAAAACAGCATCTAAATCCGTTGAGTAGTCCTAAAGATCTACGCAAACATTACATACAGAACATAGACATGAGGCGCGAAGCGACTTTGCTTAATACTTTCTAGTGATTTTACTAAAAAATATTAGCTACATTAACGATTACATTAACAATACCAAGCTACATTCCAATGTATTTAAAATGTAGATATTTCTCTATTCCTGGGCTTCAACTTGAAACTACTTTTTGGGACAAGTATATAAAAAAGTAAACTAAACCGTACAATTGGTAACTCAACAGCTGGACGTGGTAGCGTTCTCGAATCTCGCCCAACTGCAATTCATCGACAAGGATGTATCGCACCCGCTGCGAGACGCGATGAACGAGTCGTACCCGAACCTGGTGGGGCTGGTGTCGCGCATCAAGGAGCGCGCGTTCCCGGACTGGGACTCGGTGTGCGCGGCGCTGGAGCAAAGCGCGCAGCCGAAGACGCCCAAGGAGGCCAAGGAAACGAAGGAGGGCACCGGGCCCGCCGAGAAGCAGCCGCTGCCCGACGAGCCCGAGAAGGGCAAGGTGAGTTTTTATCTCTCTCACTCGTCAGCTTATATACGCGCATCATAGGTTACATATCAATCTCAATGGTTCCCACTGAAAACCAGCGCCATGGATCACCATGGCAACAAAGCTGAGTGGGATCCAATTTGGTTCAGTTAATAATAATCTATTTTCATTGTTCTTTGTGTAATTTTATACCAAAGCAAATATTTTTCTTTCTTTCTTTCTTTCATCATGCGCTTCTACAAGTATCCAGCTGGCATCTATTATAAGAGTTAAATAGGGACGACTAAATAACTTTCAAATTGGTCTCTCAATTTGTAGTGTGTATTAGAAGTTTACAATGGTAGAAATAAGAGAAACAACATTACAATCCATCACAAATAAACCTTTTTTTAAATAACTGTTGTGGTGCCACTATAGTGGCGGTATACCGTATGCAGCATTAGAGAGGGTGCATTATGTTACTTCAATTGAACTGGTAACTAAATTAAAATTGATAAACATAACAAACAATAAAATACATGGCATGCCAAACAATTGAAAGGGTACTCACTCAGAAACAGCTAGCCGCAATTCGCAGCTCCCAGCTCGATTACGCATACGTAATGATGGGATGTATTGGTTCCGAGTGCACTAGCCTCGCTCCCTCGGCGGGGCCCTCGGGCGCAAGGCCTTCGTCGGTCGCCGACACCTAACGCTGCCACAGATTAGAGAAATGTTTCTAAAGGTTTGTAAAGATGAAAAAAGGCGCTTAAATCTTATAATAGTAATAGCGAAAGCTGATTTTTTCGAATGACCGAATTGTGTCTCAAGTACGTATTAACGAACTGTTAAATCTTAACCAGTTGACATTGGCTACTTTGTTGGTTGGTTAGGTTTTTGTTCAAAGCATTTTAACTGTCACTTAAGCATGACATGTAGGAAGTGACGCACAACCGCCCATCAAGTCAGACTGATTTGTGATCAACGACTTTTAGATTCAAACGAAAGTTGTACGCTATATTTACACATATCCTTAACCCAAAGGTTGTCTGAAAGAGATCGCTCTTAGCGATAAGACCGCCTAAATTTGCATCTTTCTTTGTATGTTGATTTTGTTTGATTTTTTGTGGTGTGCAAAAGTATTCTCTATCTATCTATATATTGCTCACACACTTCACAACTTCGATAATATCTACGACAGCTTTGATGGTACTGAGCTGATTGTTTAAGAATTTTAGCTGACAGAGACCCGTTGCCATTCCAGGGCGACGAGAAGGAGAAGGAGGGGGAGAAGGAGCCAGAAGAGAAGAAGGACACGGACGAGAAGGAGAAGTAAGCGCGACAGAGACAACACCTCCATCACCACCACTTCAATTCGACCTTTACACTTAAGAGTCAGACTCGACATAGATTCTGTATAATGTAAGCGTGTAAATCCATTTGTCTTTCCTGTTTCTTTCAGTTGTGACGCTCATGCGTCTTTTTACTATAATTCCTTGTTTTATTCTTAATTGACATTTATATAAATTGCTTGGTGTCGTGTCGTAAATTTTTATTTGTATTCGTATGGTATACCCGCCCATCAGTTTTTAGCTATTTATCATACAAGTAATTGGAACTTTTATGAATTAATAACGCTATATTCGTGCTTCTTATAAAATTATTTCTATATTATTTAATTTTAAATATTATTCAAGATGAATTCATTAATATCCAATAGGTTGATTTGGTTGTTAAGGTACTTACAGGATTAAAAGATAAATCATTTATTCACATAAAATAAAGTAAATAACATTAAGAAAACTTTAATATTAATATTGATATATTTTATGGTAACATACGTAATCGATTCAATTTGTCATTTATGTTCAGTTAGATGAAAATTAAAATGTAATTCGTAGTTAGGGAGCGTCTCATGACTAGTGTTAGGTAACGTTTAATGTATAGATAACGAGAATAGTAACTTCACCCACGAACTAACTCATCAAGACAAATAGCGCCCAACGTCATGAAATTTAATGCGACAAATGTTAAGTCTAGTATATTAATAATAAACCAAATATTGGCTGACTTTAGTAGATTTATAGAGGAAAGTATTACGCAATTGTCTAAAGCAAAGCTCGGTCACATGTAGCATGGGGAGGGCTGGCGTGTGATTAGACTGTTTTGAGATTATTGTACTTTATTGGGTTTTACAAATGAAATTTACAATTTACAATTTTTGATAAACGAAAAAACCTGGAAGACTGTTTTTTCAAGTTATTATGTAATTCATAGTCCATAAAATTTTGATATTGTATTAATTGTTAAGGTTAGGAAAAATTTACTGTTTAATAGTCAAAAGAATATCAGTATGTGTAAAGTTCACCAGGGAGCCGCCTCGCTTACACGTTTGCATTATCTTGTTCGTCATCGTTTGGTACATTGTTCAATTCCTGCATTTATTTTAACGCAACGTCTTATTTTTGTATGGTCTAAGCACAATGTATGTAGGTTACTTTATAAAAAATACTCAACTAAGACTGCTTTCGTCAATGTTCATTGGATTAATGAATAGTTTGGACTGAATTAGTAAATATTCTAAAATTGACATAGGCGTTAGTCACTGAAACAGGCTTTCTATACACTTATTAGTTTCAACGCATTCCATTCTAACATTTAAATTTGCTTGATTTGATGATGCGTCAACGGTATGAGGGCAGTATAGTGGTTTCGATAGGTTTGCGTAAATGGTTTCATGCTTCGAGCTTCGCGGACATTTGCTTACACTCATTTCAAAGGAGTCGGTCGTCGTTCGTTCGCCGGTGATTAGTAAAGTACGTTCAAACAACATCGTCACCTTTGCGTTCGGATTCGGATATTGTTAGCTTTATAGTATCAGTAATATCATCATCAGTGCAATCTTCTGCGAAGGAATCATTTAAAGGTAATCGTAAGATAATATTGTTAGTGAATGTCAAGCAGTCGCGTGCTACGTTTAGGGTTAGACGAGATTGGGCGAAGCCAGTGGATCGCTCGTAGTTGTTATACCAGTAATATAAATGTGTAAAACTATAATAGGTGGAACTTTCATTTGACGTATAAATTTTAATTTTGATTCTTGGGGTATGGTTGACTACGTCCCTCCCGACAACTGCGTACCATCACTGCCATTAGTCTCAGGTGTAAGGAATTATGAATAAGAAAGTTAATAGTTTAGGAAATATGGATGTACGGTAAGTCCGACCCGCCGCGGACTCCGCTATGTGTTAAATGTTTAATAACTTTAACTCGCATATAATTGATCACTTCGTATTCATCACCGCATGAGATTGATCGAGGCCATCAGACCGTTATCCTGTTCTCGAGCCTGTTTCAGTGCGATGCGACACCTTGCACAGTTTTGCCGGGAGCCATTCTCACGAAAGTGTTGTCACCACGCGAGCTTGAGCTGTAGTATTGGAATATTTGTTGGCATCAAGCATGTTCTGAGCGCAGGAGTTGATCAGTCACAGGCCGCTATATAGTCCTTTTCAATATTTAAGGCTACACTAAAAAACATGACATCGCATACAACTCATGCGTAATATTAGACATCTACGAGTAGTTGGGGCAATAAACAAGCTTCACTGAGTAGCATCTTTTTGGTTGTAGAAGTTGTAATGTATGGATTATCCAAATTTCGGATACGAACAACTGTCTACGAGTGTTTCTTTATTGCCTCACTCCATATTATTGTAATCTATGTGGTAATTTTACTTAACATGACATAAATTCCGACTTGACGTGTATTGTTGTAAGTTTAGCACTATTATACAAATTAATCATAAATACTGGTAATGTTAATTAGAAGTATTTCAAGTATGTTCATATTATTAGTGACATAGAAAATGATATTAAGAAAACTCTGTGTTAAGTTTTCATTTTCAAATATGATATTCATTCATATATTATAGTAATAGTGGTTTTCAATTATCGTGTCAATGATATTTAACACTAATAATCATCTAGATTTTATGGTAAGCCATAATTGTACCGATATACATAAAACTGAGCTTCTGGACATAATGTTCTCATAAGTACTTCAGTGTAATATTCTGTCGCCATTAAAGTATGTATCAACAAACATGAGACTGTGAGGCGCTCCGGACTGGTCCCGGCGGGCGATTACTGGGATCACTTCGAAGCCCCGAACAGGATTATTTCATTTGAAATCTCCCCACCTTCTACTTAGCCCATTTCCGTATATATTTCTTACCAATATTTAAGGCTCCCAAAAATTAACAACACTATTATAATATGCAAAATCACATAAGCGCCTCTTACAAGTTGAAACAAACACGTTCGAACATGTGGGCTGAACCAAACTAAACCTGAAGCTAAAAATTAAATCCCTAATCATCATCCAGTTAAAAAGAAATGGAGGTAGTTTTTAAGTTCAGGATATCGCTATTGATTACTTAGCGAGCGCCTATTGTAGGGTAACATTTTTACATACAGACTCATGAACAAGCACCATGTTCTCTCTTGCTACCATGGCTTTTTACCATGTCTAGGGGTGTCGGGAAGGAGCATAATAAATTGATGCAAATCAATTCAGCTCAGCTATTTTGCACATTTTTTTTATTATTCTGATAAGTATATCAGGCTGTAATAGCAGATGATATAAAAATCCCAAAGGGGTAGGGAATAACTTCATTTTGCATTAAATTCTTGAACTTAAAAAAAAAAACTACTAGAAACTGGACTATTTGTGTTTTGGATAGCTTTATTGCCGCTATTCGGAGCTCTGTAATTGAATCCATGAATATTTCACGTAGACGTACCTTCTTAGTTAATGTTAATGTTTGTTTGGTCGGGTGGTGACATCTACAAACCTCAGTGGTTCCCACAGAAAACCAGCGCTATGGCTTGCCGTGGCAATAATGCTGAGTGGGGACCAATTTGGTCATTATATTACATTCATTTTCTTTTTGGTTTGCTTAATTTTAGTTTAAATTTTCACTATATTGTATTGTAATATGTGCCAAATAAATATTTCTTCTTCTTCTTCTTCTTAGTCAAACCTGCACACGTTTTTGCTTTTCTTCATACCCAAGCTATAGGTGTTTATAAAAGTTTTAACAGTATTTCATCTGGTGACTAGGATGTCACCATGGTTGTTCACATGTTTTTGCAGAATTTATTTAAAATAAAATAAAAACTAAAACATTTAGTTTTCAGCCTTTTTTTTATTTATTTAATTAAAAAATATGATCAACGCCATCTACATACAACCAGCTAGTTTAATAGTTCGAAAGTTTTAACAGTATTTGATATGTTCCTAGTCATCATACTCGTAGTTGTATACATGTTAGTACAGAATGTTAATTAAAAAAATATCAACGCCATCTAGATAAAACCAGCTAGTTTAATAGTTCGCAAGCTGCATTCGCGTTTTGCAACACTCGCTGTACTTGCAGTATGTACTTAGTCGCGTGCATAGCGACATCATGCAAGAGCTGAATGAACAATATCATAATTTATTGCAGTCGCATTTGTTGGCATGGTTGCTAAAAAGTGGTCATATCATGTGGGGTCAGCCCGTGAGTTCAGAAAGCATGAGTTAACCTAGGCTGCCTAGTAGAGGATGCTGTACCAATCCTTCGGTCCCGTCTCATGAACGCATGACTAGGATTTTGGTAGTCAGCGTCAAAAATATAGTAACATTTTGAGCATTCTCCTTGTCAATCCGCTGCAATCGTCAAATATATTTTGACATGGCATGGTACGAAAGTGTCACTATATTTTTGACAAAACGGTACTGCCCGGTAAGAACCGAGAATTCACGGGAAATTCGGTGAGGAGGTACTTTGGAAATGACTGACGGAACGGAAAATCTGAGAACTGAAATTTTATTAAACAAAATCTAATAGATCTCTCTAATAGATATTTTAATACCAGTAATTCCCATATGAACAAATGGAACGATAAGTTGCTTATATGTTTATTTAAGGTGTAGTCTAACGACCAATTATATTTAATCATTATCGGTTCAATCGTTCGGGCGTGAAAGAGTAACACACATGCATACAAACTTTCAGTTTACAATAATAACTTTTTTGAGTTTGTCTGTTTTGTCATGAATATTAACTGTAACTTATTTGAATTCTTTGAAATGGTCTATTTTCTTATAGAGAAAATTCAAATATTAAGATATTATCAAATAATATAATCAGACATGTCACTTTGGCCGAACGTACTTTAGAAGTAACAAAAAATGAGGTAGTGAAAAGTTGATTATTGTATTCCTAAGACCCTAGCAATAAATGTAAGTTTTGACGAAAATAAGATATTCCCTAGGTCTACAACACTATTCTCGAAAGAAAGTCTCGGTCTCAACGACGTGTACACATTTGTGATTTGTAAAGTACGTTCGGCCGCAGTCACAAGTCATCAAAACGACTACTCCGGCCTCAGGAGGTTAAGTAAGACGCCGTAATCATGACAGTGGGTACAAGGTGTTTATTAAATACACAAAATATTACTTCCAAACTTCCAAAGACCGGACTTCCAAACGTCGGGGGTTCGATTCCTCCCCGATGACCGGAGCCGAAAAGAATTTTTTAAGTGTTGTCTTTTCGAAATTAAAAAATAGCGTTGTGAACGCGAAAAATACTTAACAAATAAAATTATAGCCTGTTTCATCTTAACCGATTGTTAAATATTTGTAAAAATATTTCTCTCGGGTGATCTGAGGGTGTCTCCCACAAGCATTGATGAAACATACGCTGGCTCCAAGCGTTAAAAAGCACTTACAAAATTCAATGACTCCATTAAGGTTCTCGGTAGCTCAGTGGTCAGAGCATTGGACCGGACTTCCAAAGGTCGGGGGTTCGATTCCTCCCCGATGACCGGAGCCGAAAAGTTTTCTTTAAGTGTTGTCATTTCGAAATTAAAAAATAGCGTTGTGAACCCGAAAAATACTTAACAAATAAAATTATAGCCTGTTTCATCTTAACCGATTGTTAAATATTAGGTCCTTACATATGAAATTGGCGTTTTGTCGTACTGGCCACTTTGATCACAAATTTTTCCTATTTGGTTAGGAATTCGAAATTCAAATTTATACAGCTATTTCCACATGTAGTTGTGTTTCGTAAACCGTCATTCATTTGTTTTTTTACTTATCTTTTTTCTGTTTGCATCGCTCAATTTACAAAATGGAAAATTTGAAATATCGCGTTATTTACGAGTACGAGTTCCACCGTGGCACCAGTGCTGCGGAAACGGCTCGAAGGGTTAATGATGTGTATGGCGGTTGTGTCGCAAAAGAAAACACAGTGCGTTTTTGGTTCCAACGTTTTCGTTCTGGAAATTTCGACCTGCAAAACAAGCCCCGTGGACGGCCGGAGACCCAAGTTGATAATGAAGAATTGAAGGCTATTGTGGAAGCGGATCCATCGCAAACCACGTCCGAGTTAGCTGCAGGCTTTGGCGTTAGTGATAAAACTGTTTTAATCCACTTGAAGCAAATTGGGAAGATTAAAAAACTTGAAAGGTGGGTTCCTCACGAATTGAGTGAAGCAAACCGGCAAACGCGCGTCAACTGCTGCGTTACATTACTTGACCGGCACAATAACGAAGGGATTTTAAATCGAATCATTACCTGTGATGAAAAGTGGATTCTCTACGATAATCGGAAGCGCTCATCGCAATGGCTGGACCCTGGCAAGCCAGCCAAAGCCTGCTCCAAGCGAAAATTGACCAATAAAAAGTTACTTGTAAGCGTTTGGTGGACTAGCGCCGGTGTCGTTCATTACAGTTTTCTCAAATCTGGCCAGACGATTACGGCAGATATCTATTGTCAGCAATTGCAAACCATGATGGAAAAGCTAGTTGCTAAACAACCAAGGCTGGTCAATCGCTCTACGCCACTGCTGCTTCACGACAACGCTAGACCACACACTGCACAACAGACGGCTAGCAAATTAGAAGAACTTCAATTGGAATCTCTAAGGCATCCACCGTACTCCCCGGACCTTGCTCCAACAGATTACCATTTTTTTCGAAATTTGGATAACTTCTTGCAAGGGAAAAAGTTCAACTCAGATGGGGCAGTCCAAGTCGCCTTCAAAGATTTTATTGATTCCCGTTCGAATGGTTTTTTTAGTAAAGGGATCAATGAACTACCTATGAGATGGCAAAAGTGCATAGATTACAATGGCTCATACTTTGATTAAATAAATATGCTATATAAAAAAAATTCGACTTTTTGTTCCTCCCATACAAAACGCCAATTTCATAGGTAAGGACCTAATATTTGTAAAAATATTTCTCTCGGGTGATTTGAGGGTGTCTTCCACAAGCATTAATGAAACATACGCTGGCTCCAAGCGTTAAAAAGCACTTACAAATTCAACGACTCCATTAAGGTTCTCGGTAGCTCAGTGGTCAGAGCATTGGACCGGACTTCCAAAGGTCGGGGGTTCGATTCCTCCCCGAGGACCGGAGCCGAAAATAATTTTTAAGTGTTGTCTTTTCGAAATTAAAAAATAGCGTTGTGAACGCGAAAAATACTTAACAAATAATATTATACTCATTTAACTTTTTATATAGGTACTGTATTTATATATATCATTAACAGCCAAAGGACGTCCACTGCTGAACATAGGCCTTCCCCACAGTTTTCCACATCGATCGATCACAAGCGGTCTGCATCCAGTGCGATCCTGCGATCTTTACAAGGTCGTCTGTCCATCTTGTTGGTGGACGTCCTACGCTGCTCGGTCGAAGGGTCTCCAATCCAGAACTTTTCTGCGCCAACGGCCATCAGTTCTTCGCGCTATGTGCCCTGCCCATTGCCACTTGAGCTTACTGATTCTCAGGGCTATGTCGGTTACCTTAGTTCTTCTACGTATCACCTCATTTCTGATTCGATCTCGTAGAGAAACACCGAGCATAGCCCTCTCCATCGCTCGTTGTGTTATTTTGAGCTTCTTTATAAGGCCCATAGTTTTTTTTTCAGTCGATCCAGCAATTTCACATGCATGTGAGAATCGGCTCTCTGATTCTCAAAAATTCAGTTGATAGCAAGCATGTATTCGTCCATTATTTCGACCGAATTTATTTATGATATGTAATACCTATGTGACCGACCAGAGGGTTGATATGCACAAAGGTGTATGATATATTTATGTAATGTGTTTCCCTTGAAACAATCTGAAAACCTACTTTGTTCGCCTTTTGCTCAACTCAAGACAAAATACTTAAGGTAGAAGTAGTTACTTCAGTTATTTATTTGTAGTTCCTTTTTCGATATCTTGTTAACAAGCGAATATTTCTAGGAATCTTGGCATTGTTCAAAGGGCTTAACAGGAGGGCTTTGTGCAAGCTGTTGAAGGTACTCGTCACAAATTATGTAGTTACGATCATATTTCAAGACTTCAGATTTTCAAAGTTATTGTTATAGAAAAACCGGCTTTCCGCCAGAGACTTCGCCCTCGTGGGTTTCGGTTCTCTTATATATTTTATTTATATTCTAGGCTCTTGTCTTATTGACTTTTGTTCATTGAAATCGAAAATAATATTTATTTATTATTTATATTAATTTACTATTTCCACCCACTAGGTGGATGAAGCTTTGTACAAAAATCCTTTCTTTAACACGGCCGAAAAATAAAATGCCCCCATTTTATTTTTCGGCATATTATTAGATTTAGATATTTTTTAACCCTATCTGTACATGCTAATGAACATATTATTATGTGCGCAGTAAAAAGTTTAAAAATAAGTATCACGAAACTTTCCGACAAAACCCATAAATGGTGGTTGCTTGATTTCTAAAGAGAGTCCTACTCTCTTACGCTTTACCAGGTTTTTCACGTTTATTCGTACGGTTTTGCTAGCAGGGGCGACAGGGAAGGCTAGAGTTGCAAAAAAGAACACAGGTCACAGGTAGGCCCCCTAATTGCTCTAGATCCAAAATTAAGGTAAAATTCTAGGATACAAACAAACCTTACATTTTCGACTACCATAGACAATATCAAATTTTTGACTGCACAAACATATGTTTAGTAAGCTGTACAGGTACCCCCATTAAATTTTTAGATATACCTACTAAGTATTGGTGTATATCTAGTTCATACGCGACACCCGATCGAAATGAAAGACGAATTCGTTATGCCACGGTTGTATAGGATCAATAGCTAGACAATTTGATAATTATATATATAACATACTTAAGACTTTTTCTCCAGACAATCTTTGGGCGTAGGAAATTATTTTAAATAAATAAATAAATATTTCTCAACAATCACACCAATTCTCTAGTCCCAAATTAAGCTACGAGGCTTGTGTTATGGGTACCTACTAGACAATGGGTAAACATACCTACTTGAATACTTTTTTTTTGTAAATAAATACATATTATACATAGAAAACACCCAGACCAGTACAAACCCACATGTTCATGCATACTTATGCTTGTACTATGCGGGGATCGAACCCGCGACCCTTGGTTTATTGATATTTTCCTTACAACATTTAACAGAACTAACGAAAATCCTTAAAATCCCAGACTGGAGAATTCCAAGTGATTAGCTAATTTATCTATTGAGTTAAGGAAGAATAAAAAGTTCTTAAGATCAATAAAAAAAAACGTGATTTGAGGATAATTTTGAAGTGGAAAAATTATTTACAAAAAGAAAAACAATTGTTTTGCATGTACCCGCACTTACAAAACAAATATTTTTCCTTTTCATACTTGAAGAGTTATACTAATTATTTAATATTTCATACAAGAGTATGAACGAATTAAACCAAATTGGATTTCGTATTATTCGACCAAAATGATATTTAAAGTTATCAGTTGAAATATCAATGAATAATTTTAACGAATACTCTTAGCAAACCATAAATAAATCCTGTCAATCATTTAGAGGTAATGGAAATTCGTTAATTACATTGCGAGTGCAATTCATACGAAAACGAATACATATGGATTAATTTGATTTGATTTAATTAACTTCGGTGGGTGTGCACGGGTACGTGAACGCGACGTGACCATAAATGATTGAAGAGTCAGCTCTAGGGGTACGATTCTCTTGCAGTCGTACTTTTTCCACACGGTTATTTGAAGTCAGCGAAATAATAATAACTTCAAATTACTGTTAATAATGATAATAATAGTCCTCCTGACCGATTTCGACCACGGCGGCTCATCTCAACAGAGATTTCAATCCCAAGGTCAATCTCGACAGATATTATAGTGCAAAAGTGTGAGCGCAATACACAGGTGCACTCACTGTTCCATCACTCAAAGTTCGGTGAGACGGTAATCCGACATGACCGGAGAAAGATCAGGCGCAGGACCAACAGCTTAACGTGCTTTCCGAGGCACGGGAGTGTAACACCGCTAACTTCCCGACTCCGAGCTGTTTTTGAGAGATTCATGACAGAAAATCTCAGAAACAATTTTGGCTCGACCTGGGATTCGAACCCGTCCTGGGTTCGAATCCCAGGTCTCTCGGATGTAAGGCAGAAACTTTACAGTCTAACAGTTAACAGGTGCATATCATGACAGCTACATAATAATTTGTATATGAATTTACAACTACGACTGGTCAACACCACACGTTGCGTGCGTTCGAGTTGTGATCGATCGAACTTTTTTACGAATTTGAACTTTTTTCGATCGCACGAGAATTGACCCCCTGATTCGAGTGCCACATTTTATTGCAACCCACCAATCCTATTTCATTAACTTCACACTCAATTACGAATGATTTGTATTTTTCAGCATAATACCAATTGATTAGGTTGCGACACAATCATGCGTTGAGTTCAATTGGCAATTGACCGGTTTCTCTTAATAAGTTACAAAATAGAATTATCAAGTTACCAACGTTGGTACAATCTTCGTAAAAATGTGACTCATTTTCATACCTGATGAAATAAACACTTACAGGCGATGTTGTCTCACACTTCACGGGCGTTCTTCATAGCCCGGACAAGCGATAGCGGAGCGTGAAACATATATTTTTTAGACAGACCCCACCAGTTTGCCGTTACCCTCACTGTGTAAAAACATTTTATAAAAGATTTGTAGTAAAAAAAAAGTCATAATATATATAATTTAATGAAGAAATATTAAAACAACAGACAGTGAGGATAGATAGGCGACCTCTATCTCAAAATTTTATGATAGGAGCAACATTAACCACTCGTAACGCTCGCTGCAATAAAATAAAAGCAATTGCAATTAATTTTCATATAACACGCGTGCACATGCACACTAGTTACAACTTATTCCGAAAATATTTTATATTAATTACTTAGGCCGAAACATTTTTGTGTGTGGATGTCAGCCAATTTTGGCGCAATTACCCTACAGATAATAAAACTACTTTGATCGTCTTGGCCTAATACCTAAGAACATACATTTGTAGGTCCCGTGACGATACAAAATGTTTCAAACTGTTAACGTCAGAATGGCGGGTCAACAGCCGCAACTAACTTTGAAATTATTTATGTATGTCTTACAATTGTTTATGTATTGGTTATCACAATTAGTGAATTGGTTATTGCATGATTTTAAATAATTTCATCATTTAAGGTTGATCATCATACGACGAGTAATGTTAAAAATTGCGATTGTTTTCTATACATATGTCTTAAAATTACAACATTGAGTTAGGCGAAATGAATACCTGACTGATGACTACCCTCGATATTTTTTTAACTTACCTGATGTACATTTTTACTTGCCTTATCATTAACTAGCGGAAGGCAGCGACTTCGTTCGCCTTAGTTTTGGATATCTTGTCGGTCACACTGTCTTCTAAAACTTATACTCTTAAACTTTAACAGAAAGTGTTCGTCTGCATAACATCTCTTCCTATGGCGCCATACTCATGTCTTTTATGGTCTCCAGGTCAGATATTCAGAACTTCGATATAAAATATAGCCTTTATGTTAGCAAAGACTATTATTTATCCAAAATAAGTGTCATTCAAATCCATTTGGTAGTTTTCATGTGATGCGCACACACACATTTACCTTAAATGCTTGAATTATTTTACATCATGCAATAACCAATTCTCTAATTGTAAAAACCAAATATAACCAATATTATACATAAGCAATTGTTAGACATAATATCACATTTTAAATTTAATTACGGCTGTTGACCCGCCATTCCGACGTTAACCAGACTTAGTGATAGTTGAAGTGAAGAGTATGTTGCATTGCAGTCGCACAGTCGCACAGCACTGTGTGCTACCTTCAAAAGCGTTCTCTGCCGTTTGTGATATGACTATACTCTGCCTTTACAATAGCTAGTACCTATGGCAACTGGCAAACACGTGTTATTAGACACCACTCTATTTGATTCGATATCAATGTCCTTGTATAAGATATTGTAGTTTTGTTATAAAGGAAACTACCAACCCCGAATTCACATGTGTGTACTAATGAAGTTTAAAAGAAACATAATTAGAAAAGACAATATTGATGATTTTGAAGCTCTCCTGTGTAGGTACTTAAATATTCCATTGTTACACCATTACCTACGGATAATTTGTTACTATACGCTAATGATGTGAAACACGTAGGTCTCTCCCTCATCAGCCTATATACTTCCCACAGCTGGGCATTGGCATCACCTCATCTATGAGCTGGTACGAGCCATACTACACCACGCGGGCTCAGTGCGGATTGGTGGAGGAGGTGTGTGTAACACTTACCTTAGTGACAAACCTTATTGTCAGCCGCCCGAGAGACCTCTGACCAGGCTTAACGACTTATATTTATAGATATTAACCGGAACCAACCGCTTAATGTGCCTTCCGAAACCCGGAGAAAAGTAGTCAACAAGTAGGTATACATAGTTTAACTCAATGATTAGTTACTCAATGATAAATCAAGATTTAGTTGATTAGGCAGCTTTCTCGGTAGTTACAAAAAATAGTCTCGAAATTACAATAGGGACGGACGCCTTCAATGCTATTGCTACTGCGCTTTAGCTGCCGAGCTTGTGTTTTGAATTTCCCCGCCCGATTTGACATTTACCTGCCGTTTAACTGTTTGTGTGGTATGTTTAACTGGCCGTTTAGAGAGTGGCAGCGATAAGGCGCAGCGGGAGTGCGTCTTTTCTTTTTAACCAAGTTTTCTAAATGGAGCCTCTCGACGCAACTTGCAAGTTTTCATTGGCGAGTGGGGTGGGAGAGATTAGTTTTTCGGTGCGGGCGCCACCGTGAATAGCTAATGGTATGGTAGAGAACCCGAGTGCAGCGAGGGATTATGAATATGAAAACGCATTTGTCCCATTGTGAATAGTCTGCAACTCTTATTTTCCATACTCATTGCGAGACAACAAAAATATGAGAATAGATATTCTACTGATAATAGGTAATAAGGAAAAGTAGAACCTACCTCCAATTAGAGCCGTATTATGAAAGATACAATAGGGTAAGTACGAGGGCGTTTTGATAACTCCATGACTTTCAGGCTGAATAGAAACTTTTTTTATTTTTAATGATATTTTCTTAAAAGTAATATTTTTGCGAACCTAAAATAATTCTATTTTCAAATATGGCGCGAAAACAATATTTAATAACAAAAGAAGTTTGGCGGCTGTGAAGGTGTTCTTCGAAAATGGAGAAATCCGAGTTTCGAGTCTTGATTAAACACTATTTTTTACGCGGGAAAACCATTAAGCAGACCGAAGACAAGTTGAAAAAATATTACGGGGATTCAGCGCCGTCTCATGGAATGGTACATAAATGGTTTACTGAGTTTCGTTGTGGACGTATTACAACCAATGATGCCGAGCGCCCAGGAAGGCCGATTGAGGTAACCACTGAGGACATTGTTAACAAAATCCACGATATTGTTTTGGCTGACCGTCGAGTAAAGATACGCGAGTTAGCTGAGGCTGTGCACATCTCAACTGAACGAGTTTTTCATATTTTGCACGATATTTTGGGAATGAAAAAACTTTCTGCAAGATGGGTGCCGCGCTTACTGACAGTCGACCAAAAGCGAAAACGCGTGACTACTTCTGAGGCATGTCTGGCTATGTATAATCGCAATCCAAGTGAATTTTTGCGTCGGTACGTAACCGTGGATTAAACGTGGGTCCACCATTATACGCCAGAGACTAAACAACAGTCAAAGCAGTGGACTTCTACCGGCGAACGTGCACCAAAGAAGGCAAAAACGGTATGTTCGGCTGGTAAAGTGATGGCAAAAGTATTTTGGAACAGTCAAGGGGTTATTTTCATCGATTTCTTGGAGAAAGGCAAGACAATAACCGGTGCTTACTATGCTGCATTGCTGGAAAGATTTAATGAAGAGTTGATGAAGAAACGACCGCATCTAGCAAAGAAAAAAGTTCTATTTCATCAGGATAATGCTCCGGCCCACTCGTCTGCAGTCGCGACTTCAAAACTTGTCGAATTAGGATACGAATTATTGCCGCACCCTCCATATTCACCAGATTTAGCCCCCTGTGACTTCTTTCTCTTCCCAAACATGAAGAAATGGCTTGCTGGGCAAAGATTTTCATCCAATGAAGAGGTGATAGCTGCAACCGAGGCCTATTTTGCAGGCTTTGACAAAAAGTATTTTTTGGATGGGTTGAAGAGATTGGAGCATCGCTGGAAAAAGAGTGTAGAGTTGAAAGGAGAGTATGTAGAAAAATAAAATGTTTTTGTACACAAAATATATGTTTTTCTTTTCAAAGTCATGGACTTATCAAACCGCCCTAGTATAGTAAATTATGAAAGGATGCATGTTTTCCAATGTTTCCAAAAGTAAACCATAGGTTAATCAAATGAGTGCCCTCAATGCATTGTTTGAGTATTGATGATATAAATTTTCATTCGATATCTCCACGAGTTGCTAAAATAAAGCAGACAAAACTGATATTACTTAAACCTTTGACAAAGGTCATATGGAAGACACTTTATTTCATCACCCGCCCACTAACTTCACAGGTAAGTAGCATTTAACTGTATTTTTTATGCAACAGACTGCATGTCAGATCGGTGTGATATGCGGAACCGAATCTCTTTCCTTGCGATATGTTAGTTTTAAGATGCTCTCCAATAAGGGTCCTACCTAGCTCATAAACCAATGAATTGTATTTGTAATTATTTATTTGTATAATCTGTACCTGTCCCAACTAATAAGCAGGTTTTCAGAATTCATTCTCAGAGAATGAAAAAATTCAAAGTTAGTTTCAAAGTGCGTCCAAGCTGCCGAATGAGTTAGCATGCGTAAGTTTAAAACTTCAAAATTGGATGTGTTTATCGCTCGCCAACTTGACGGGTGATACTTTCGTCGGTGCTAACGATAACTGATATCAGTGTCTTCTTATCCTGTTCGATATAGGGGTCACAATCGTGCTGTGCGTTATCTTTTGTGGAAGCAGGGCTGCGGATCCCGATTGCACGCTGCGGCGGGCGTCGGTCGGCGGCACTCGCGGCGCGGCAGGCGGCCCGCGGCCTCCAGCTCTCGTACGCGCCTCGCCAGTCGCTCGGCAACCGGCGCCAGCGCTCGTTCGCGACCCGACCGACTTACAAACTTCACCCAACATTCCCACTACAACCCTCCACCATGAGACTAATATACTTCTTCAAGTTCCTCCTACTTTTCAACTTTTTAAGTTTCGCTCTAACCCAACCGAGATTTTGCCCGCCGAAATGCAAGTGCGTCCGTAACAACGTGCGGTGTCTCCAGATCAACATCTCCGAGGTCCCACAGGTGGCCGCCGAGACGCACGCGCTGTGAGTATTCTACTTTTAATCTCAGTTAAAACGCACAATTCGCTGTTTGTTATAATGTATCCGAACTATTTATAACGTCTTGTTTGCATGGCGTATAAATAAATGTGGGATTCTCTCGACCGACGCGACCGAGCAAGTTGTTGCGAAAGTTTGTAGGAGTTGCTGCTGAAACTATATAAAATTATTTAGCAAACGAGCAATGCGAAGTTTTTGACTTCTTCCTAGTTTCAGTTGGGAAAAAGTTTAATGTTCTTGTTTGTGTACCTGTGTGGCGGTATTGCTTCGCTCTAAGCCTGTCCCCTTTTTTGTCTAACGTGTTCAGAATTTTAGACTCGGCGTCTGGATTGCGGCATATTTTTGCGTTTTTCTTTGTTTAACGAATTTATAGGAAAATACCTATTTACGAAATATTGTCGAATGCGAAAAATATTATGTGAACCGTATAAAACTCTCGATTAAACTCACAATAGGTATGTACCTATTTTGAACGGAATCAAAATTTATAAACTGTTGAAAAATACGTTTCGTTAGCAACAATAAATTAAAATAAAGAAGAGCTACTACAAACGTGGGTATCCTGCCTCCGACTCCTACTTAGGCAACTCGATAAGGATTCGAGTGTAATTTACTTTAAATTCTTGATATTCATAAGATTTCTAGTGATACTTACGTATAGCTCTTTTCAACGCCTAAAACAAATATCCTCTAAACTAAAAATGTTGTTCATAATAATAACAGACACGGTGCTTGCTAACTGCCTACTTTCTTATCACTTTTTATCACGACCGCTGACAGTGTTAAGACGAGTTAAGGATATCATACTTTTTGGGTTATCTTGGCAACTATGTCGCTGATTTAATTAAACAGTTAGCTTTACATAGTATGATTCAATTACGTGTAGTTTCTTGTAAAGTTATCTCTTTCCAAACAATGATGAAAGAAACAAAACAATGCCCTCAGAGCACGGCCAATACAGAGTTTTATATTATAGAAAGTAATAGAAATTATAAAGTGAAGTCCACAAAATTAAGATTCACCTATCTTGTTTGAGTAAGAAGGTACAACAGCTAAGACCATAGAGTACATTATACTAGCATTATGTATATTAAATGGCATATCTTATATGAATTCACTTTAACCAGACGGGCTTGGGATGAGGAAAATAAAATCCTATAAAGGAATCCTACTTCCTAATGAAAATTTGGAATGTAATTATTATATCCCTTTGTCGTAGTAAATACAAATGAAATAAATAAATATTTCACAACGATCACACCAATTCTCTAGTCCCAAATTAAGCTATGAGGCTTGTGTTATGGGTACTAGACTGTAATATACATAGAAAACACCCAGACCAGTACAAACACACATGTTCATGCACACTTATGCTTGTGCACTGTGCGGGTTTCGAACCCGCGACCCTTGGTTTTAGAAGTCCGACATGTAGACCAATGCACCAAACGGTCGTCAATTAACATTTAATTGGCAGTCTAATACTTAGTCAAGGTTTCAAAGCTGTCATATTCATTTGTAATAAGTCACATCGCACGTGGCGTCACTCAGCTCTCCAAATACGGGCGTTTATAAACACTAATTGTTTGAATATACATCGCGTTTGTCCGGGAAGAACGATGACGTCACGGATGAAACCAGTTTGACTCGCAAGCGGCTAAGTTCCTAACTACCCAGCAACAGGGCCCGTGTGAAATAACTTAATTATTTAATGTGAAAAAAAAAATGAAAAAAGTTTATTTTAATACATGTTATAAAACATACAATGCATAGTGATTGGGACCAACCTTTTAAACATATAAATGCTTGTGTCAGGAGGTCCCGCTCTCTCTTAGTGGTATAAGCACAGATTACTAAATAGTTATTTTTACATGCTATATTTAAATGTCCTTACGGTCCCGTACTAAAATGGTACTAGGACCCTATAAGATTACGCTTCTTCTTATTTTTGAGTAAATTATGCTATCCGTTTGACTTGTACAACAAGGCTGTTTTTTAAAATTAGTCTCTATATTTTTTAACCCCCGACGAATAAAAAGGGTGTCATAAGTTTGAGCCCTATTCTGTTTGTGTGTGTCTGTATGTGGCATCGTAGCTGCCGAACGAATGGAAAAATATATTTCACGGTGGTAGCTGCGGCTAGTCAAAATCCGTCCATCCGTTAAACCTATCCGTTAACACATGTATTCCTGGCGCTTTCGTTTTTTTTAACTAAAAAGTTTAAAGTGTTAAGTGGTGGCAATCAGTCAATTATTTTCTTCAAATAACACGGTTATAGAATTATGGTACTAAACGATTTAAAAAAAAAACACGAAAAAAGCATTAACGTGAACTGACCCAAAGTCGTGTGGCGGTCAATAGTGTACCCAGTAATAAAATTGATTTGTTTTTGTACCTTGCAACAATGCGTAGTGGTGACAAGAAAATAAAAAGATACCGTCGAATTTATTACCTGCTACTTTTTTGAAGTCGGTAAAAATAATAAAATCGGCTATAATCATTCAATACAAGGTATTAAATGACGCAAAGATTTTAAGCAGCTATTGAAAATACTTAGTTAACTAAATAGGTTTCGTAGGGTTTCGTCTTTATATTTTTCCTAGTAATGGAATAAATTCCCTTTCCAATTGGCGGAGCGCTATGCTACCTACAAAAGAGAAAGATTTATTGGCTCTGATTAAACATTGAAAAAAAAAGGATTTTTCTCATTTCAATACTCTTAGACGGGTCATTATAGAGCTGAAAAATAAAAATACGGCAGCCTATATCTATCTCTATTTAGAATTCTAGACATTGAGGAATACATATCAAAGAGCTATGGCGGATTTGGTCTTTGACTTAATAGTCAATATTGGTTTATCTGCTCAAACATAAGCTTACAAGATAGTAGATAGTAGTAGAATATCTTGTGATTTGACTTGAGACGAAGGAAAACTGTAGCATATCCTTATCCCCGTGAAAGCACAAATATGTTCGTATCTATCAAATAATAAATCGATTTCGATGAAATTTTGTACGAGAAATGGCTAATTGCATTCATATAAAGAGCTAACGAGAGTTTGTCCAAAAATATGGTAATAGTATATTTTATTGTGGAAAATCTAACGAACGACATTCGCGTCGCTTAACTATAGATATATTTTGCTTCTAATTAATTCTTATACAGCATGTTTGTCAAGTTTAGGCTATGAAAAAGGGAACAGTCATGAGAAATATTCACACAAAAGTAGTCTCTTTATTATCTTGCGTTGCATTTAATAAACATTACTTACTGGGACTGACGCTTTATGAATGTTCTGTTGGTTCGGTTCGGACCAGCTGAAAATTGTTTCAAAGATACACTGCGTTATTCAAACATTCTGAGCTTTATTACGAAATGCACTATTAAGTTTTCAGTTTTGAAATGATATCAAATGCAGTCGAAAAATCGCTCCATTCGTTTCTTAATTAAGAACAACATGAATATCGAATAAGTAAATGTAATGATCGAATAGGTGTTGGTACTAATCCTTTAACTAAATTAGATGCCTAACTACATACGTACATACAAATAATGGTTCATATTAAATATTAAGAAAGAAAACAAAATGGAGATGTTCAGGAGGAAAGTATGTCCTGAGGGAATTGATACGCATCTAATATCGAAATATCTTCAAGTTGGCTGGCAAAGCAAGCCACCATGCGCCAGTAGATACGATCTGTAACCTGATTTCTTGGATAACATCGAAAGATGGAGTGATAATTTATTATTCATTGAGGAAATAGAAGTTACGTGACTTTCAGTACTGAAAAAATAATTAATATTCATTTAATCACTTTCAAAATTATATTAGTTCTATTAGATTTGATAATATAATCATCATAATCCAAATTTGCAAAACCTGGTCGTGTTGCTTAACAGATAGACATACCCTCTACTACAAAATAACTTGGCAGTGATTATCCCTTGTCTAAATACGAGTATAAGCCAGCCAATTCAAAGTGACTGACAGAACAAATGACATGGCCTGAAGGAGGAATACGTTTCAAGTTGGATATTATTTAAACAAGGGATATATACTGCCTATTTATTTTATAGTAGAGCCTCTACTGGCAAATTTTCCAAGCGCCATAACCGGATAACAAATTTTATGGTCATACTTGGTCAAAATCAAAAAACAAACATGGTTAGTATCCATGAAATAGTTTTATTATAAAAAATACAGATGTATCAACTTAACAGATAGGTTTTATACGTCATTTCTTTTAGCTTGAAACATTTTTGACAAGTAATTTTCCTGCAGATGTTTCCTGTGATTTTTCTCTTAGGAAATTCTTCAAATTCTGAACAGGTAATATCAAAATAAACATAACCATTAATTACGCCTTCATCATTTCGACTTTCAGACGATTTCTTTTGTCCTACTACGAGTATGTAGCAATAACTACCTCGCTGCCGTCGTCGCTCGGCGAAACAGAAACGTCGCGTTCACAATTTCGACGGAATTATAGATGTATAATTTATATTTATTATTATTAAACTTCAATACTAAAGAACATCTTAATGTTTGTTTGTTCTGAACATGTTAATGTTTGGATAGGACAAATTGCATCCGGTCGGAAGTTAGCGACCCGACACCAACAACTCCTTCTCCTTCTCCTGAAGAGAGGTGAGCGTGATTTATTATCTCGAGACTTTATCCCAGAAACCAAATGCATCTATTTGAAACTAAACCTCTTTAGTCTCCTGTAATGACTTAAAGAAGGCACCTTGAAGAGACTTGCCTACGTATTCGCGTCGAAAAGTTTTCCTACATACCTAGCGTTGGCATCCGGCAAAGAAACTTTAAACTTCACACTTCAGCAAATAAATGCTCTTAATTAATTTTTCAGAGATCCGTGTCCAATGGGACTAGTGTCATACCCACAGAAAACAGTATATTAGAAAGTGTGCTGATTTAGGTTTGTATCTTTTACGGCCTATTGAAATTACCTTGTACTCGGCCTTATTCTAAATCTTAGAATTTCATCGAGTGGAGGACGCTAACAGACTTTTAAAAACCGACTACAGCCGTGCAGTTACTATGCGTCCTCCATACAGAAACATGCCGTTTGGCTTTTCGAATTTTCAATTAAGAGCTTTATTTGGCCACAACTACAAACACTGCAAATCTGTTTGACTGAGATAAAACTTCTGTAACGAGACGGGTTTCGCTTTTCTAAAAGTGAGTTCGTACTCCAGCTTGTTAGAGCTAGAGATTACACCTAGAGCCACGGCAAAGGGATGTCGAGCAGTTATTAAAGGACTGCACAAGTTGTTCCACAAACAAATAAATTGCTTTCCCTCTTTTAATATTACTTTACATTAGTAAGCAAGTCATACATGCGTGTAAGTAGGATTGTTTTATAATAAATAGGGGATTATCAGTTGGACTTGTTAGAGTACTCTTGTTAGAGTAATGCATTTTACGATATATTTCTTCTATTAAGATTCTATTCGTAGTTAATCAATTAACTACAGTTCTGGCGAACTGTATGAGTAGATAAAACTTTTATATGTCATCCATCACCACGACGAATCTAAGAATAAAAAAAAAAACCCTTTAAAAGAAATAAACAGACTTAAGTGCTAATGTAGGTAGTGGCATAAAACATTTCACCTGGTTTTGCACAAAAATCAGCTGCTGAAGTTTTAATTAGGTAAAAGTTTGAGCTCTGATTGCGTACCTATAAACCTTAACTAACATGTAGCTACAACTCTATGTACAAGATTACTTCACTAGTAAGTGAATCTGCGAATGTCATAATTGGTCGTTAAAATTCTCACACATCATTCAGCTAAATATATATTTGAGTATGGATGCATTCTTTTACTTTATGTATAGAACTTTGATTTGTACGTTTCTGGGTCTGTGTATCAAAACTGTTCCAGTTAACAATATTTATTGAATAATAAGTATTTTGTCTGAATTTAAGACATGAGATTATTCAAAGTAAGGTTACCTTTGAAGTAGCAGAAGCTAGCAACGAATACCAAGTTCGCACGGCCACACGTCAAGTTAGTGATTGCGGTATCTTGTACTAAACTAATAAGGGTGATTTTGCAACGAAAATGAGTAGCTTGATGTGGAGCCGTGTGTACACTCGTAGTAGGATTAAAAACAAACAAAAGATGGAGAAGTAGGTCATATAGGATACGCATTCCTCAGTTTGCAGTCTTATAGAGATTTGCCCGTGAGGCTGGCACTTAGATCAAACCAAAAAGGCAGATAGGGTATGAGCTAGTCGCGCGTAGTCCTTCTAAACCGAGTCCAACGGCCCTGCTCCGCTCTTAGTCGCCGTCAGTACTGCAAGTTATTTACACGTGTATAGGTGTGCGTAAGGGGCTCATTTTTAAATTGACGATAAAGGACGTACCGTATCTTCCTTTATTTGGTTTAATCTAAGGGCTGGCGACTAAATTATTTAAGTTACCTTAGTTAGTACTTGTTTGCATGGCTAGGCTTTAATCGGTAGTTTATAGTTTATAGCGACGTGACCGACCAGGCTTAGGATAACATGGGCGCGGTGGGCCTGACCCTTACGTTAATTTTCTTAGGGAAATTTCTTAGGGAGTTCAGGTTTAGTTGGAACAGAGACTTAATCCTAGCGCCTTAACCAAAATATCGCTCAAAGGATGTCATGCACTTAAAATGGTCAACGGTTTATCTGTGTCGTTGTATATTTATGCCTTAAACACACTGAAATCAATGTCTAAAGGAACAGTCCGACATTTTATTTTATTTTTTAGTAAACATAAAGAAAAAATATGAACCAAGCAATTTTAGCATAAATATTTCAGGTGGTAATTAATGAAAATGCAAAAGGAAATTGTACCTAATGTAAGTATTACGAATTCAACATTTTAAACCACGTAGCAATATACCTACAGCTTGATTAGAGAGTTGAAAAAGTTGAAAATATTAAGTTCTAGCGGACCCGGAAGACGTTGTCCTGCCCATTGCTTTTTTTAAATTTTCTGATCTTTTAAACCTTCTCTAGACTTCTACGAATATTTCAAGACTAAAATGATTTTAATCAGTTCAGCCGTTCTGGAGTTATAGCTTCCGACTTATTTATATATTATAGATAACATTCCTTTCTAAGTTGTCAGAAGCATCTTAACTACAAAGAATCAAGTAACGCTTCAATAAACTATCTTGTAGACATCACTTCTGCTACAGCGTAGCAGCTCATAATAAAGTTCTTAGCTTAAGATGTTCGCTACATATAAAAATGTTGATAGACAGTCAATGCAACGTCTAAAGTTATAAGATAAATGTCAGGTTTCAGTGGTGGTGTGGGCGTTATTTACGTCTGCCATGAATTTTGAGAATGACTGACTTTTACGAGCAGTTATTACTATTGTGTCCAAACTCCTATACTGGTCGTGTACCCGAAAGAAGGCCAGTAATGCTTGTGTGGTCAATTATCATAAATAGCATATAATAGCATAAAATTCAGCAACTACAAAAAATTTAACTCATTTCTAAAGTTATCCGCAAAACTCCCCGCCTGATACCTCATGTGAGTTGTTAAAAATTAGAGGTCTAAAATCTAACATTTTGGGACTTAGTTAAGTAACTCCTACTAAGTTACTTCTAAAATGGCCGGTGAAGACTTAATTAGCCTTTCTTACAATGTCAGTCAATAGACTAAAAGTAGAGTGTCGCATACTAATGTAGAAGAAGCCGGCTGTTTACTAAACTGTTGGTTAAACTACATAGGTGCAATCAGAATAGTGTGCACCAAAAATAATTGTGACTTTTATGCGCGTATCTACACCAAACAACACCATCTTAATATGGCTACTGTAATAATTATATAGTCTGTTTCCCTTTATTCATGTGAAGTGGTAATTTAGAAAATACATTTGGTACTAACTATGTACTAACATTGCAGTTATTTGGTACGTTAATAGCAGAGGCGGAAAATTTACCAAATTATCGCTTATTAGCGCTGCCAGTGGATTGAAGGTGCTATTTGAGGGACATAGGCCATTTTTCTTCAAATAGTTCTTTTTAAAAATACCACTCAATAGATCTTTATATTTCAATAAAAAAGATTATTTTACATTTTAGTCTAACACTAACCGTTTTGCTAGAAAAATCAACAAGAAATTCATATAGCTCCTACGTCCAAGTCTTCACTATCACGGCAGTAAATATACTTGAGCATCAAACTTTGATATGTTTACTATAACCCTACACAATCTACGCGCATTCACACCTGCCCGTTTGACTCATATTGTGATATTAAAAAGGTTTTATTAACTAAAACTAAAATTCAATTTTTAACGCCCATTTAATTATTTTCTTGCTTAATTACTTAATCACGGATTCATTTCATCATTTTTATTACTATTTTTTGAAGTGAAAACTTCTTTAGCGGCGTTGAGCACTTTTGTGGCATGGGTAGAAACTGTGAAACTCGCGTCAGGTCACGTGATGCTGATCGAAAAACCGTAAGACGGTTGGAGAGTAGTGTTGTACCATCGAAATCGATTAATAGAACAATCGATTTTCTTTTTCGGTTATCGATATTTTTTAATCGATTGTAAGGGTTTCGATTAATTAAAAATGGGTTAAAAATTTTTGAAGTGAAAACTTCTTTAGCGGCGTTGAGCACTTTTGTGGCATGGGTAGAAACTGTGAAACTCGCGTCAGGTCACGTGATGCTGATCGAAAAACCGTAAGACGGTTCAAATAAATCAAAAATGTACAACGTTAATATTCAAGTTTTCACTTCTGCCGGCACTCCCGGAGTGCAACCCGTGTTTTTTTTTTTAAAGTATGAAAAAAAAATTGAAAAGAATTATAAAATGAAATTTTGAAAATTTTTTAACATTTTACTTTTTTACCATGATTGATTTCTTGCGTATAAATTGTATTTTTTATCCTTTTTTTTTTCACCTAAAAAATCGATTGTGACTGCCGGCCGCCACGATTCACATGCAAACTCTTCTTCACAGTGACAACCGCTTCTGTATATAGACTTACTTTTTGAGGTGTCAATAATTTTCATTCTGACTTTAGAGACGTCTGTCGAAAGAATTAATTATTTTCTTACGCTTTAAAATATATCGCGAGTTTATTTATTAGGTCGCTGATAATTTAATTTGTACAACTATAAAGTTAATTGCAAAAAACTGTTTTTATTTTGTACAGTTAAACTATTTTTCGATTAATCGATTGTGAAAAAATATATACTCCGGTGTCTTACATTGAAATGATAATAAACTGCAAAAATACAAATAAATTCAACATTGTATTCCTGCAGAGAAACCTAAGCGAAAACTCAGCTGCGAGGGTTGTTCAAGTTCAAGACTATAAAAGATTGTTCACTGGGCGCGTAAGAGCTTCAATTCCAGGAATATCAACCTGTCGGCAGGTAATGTTTAGAAAAAATGGAAAGCCTGAAATGACACAATCTATGATGAGTGAAAACTTGAATCGTTTTGCACTATACCGAACTGGAGTTTCAAGAATTTTAAGAGAAATGCCAGTCGATTGCTATGATGGCCAAATAAAGCTTAAAGAAGCTAAAGTGAGAGATATAAAAAAGCTTCTGGAATATGTACCCGAACATTTAAGGATTTTTTACACAGAAATAATCGAAAGTAACGAATATGGTGATCACGCTGCTGAAGATGTTGCTGACGAAATGGAATAGTTTTTCAGTTGGTGGGTTTTTAGTTTATAAGCACAATATTAGTAAGTAAGTAAGATTAGATCTTCATTTTATTGGTCAATTAAAAAACTTATAAATAATTTACGGTATTTTATTACAAAGTATCAAGATAGCTTACTTATAAAGTTTCAAGACTGGTTACTCCGAGTTAGTTTTACTCTCAGAAAACCTAAGTCCAACTCCCAGTTTATGAATGTCACTAAGTCCAGTATAAAAAGCCCTAAGTCCAAGATTTTTATGACCTTAGTCCATGAAACTTATTAAGATTTTCTTAAACAAAATTAAAAGGATTATATTTAATTTTAAATGTATACGAAATAGACCTTACGAGAAACATTTGGTGTCACAGATATATTTTTATTCCTTAAGGTACCATTTCAAACGCAAAATTAAAATCTATCTTTGCATTTTCTCAATAGTGTAAATACGGACTTAGGGACATCTTGAAATGGGCCATCCGATTGTACTTTTATATTGATATTAAAGCAATTTGTTCAAAATTATTCCCTAACTAATCAAATAATCAAGTTTTCACTTCTGCCGGCACTCCCGGAGTGCAACCCGTGTTTTTTTTTTTTACTTTACTGCTTAGTTTAACTGCTGAACTAGCTATTAAACGTGCCATTTTTTATTTTTTCTTACTAAAACAGCTATTTACAACTGCCTCTTTAAATCAGTGCTAAATTTTTATACGATAAGCTAGACTTTTGATTTGCTATTGGATTTGCCAAACATTAAATCTGATTAGGTTTGCGGATGTATGTATTCTGAAACCATAAATTGCAGTCTCTTTTATATATTAAATTGCATAAATACATATTATTGGTACATATACCATATGAAACAAAATGAAAATTTACCGATATAAAGTCCCATTGTTTACATTTATCGTAATATGTACTAAGTATATTTTTTTAATATCGGGCTTATCATATTATTATAGAATTCTCAACCTACCCCTTCCACATGATACTGTATGTATTTATAAAACTCAAAGGTGACTGACTGACTGACTGACATAGTGATCTATCAACACACAGCCCAAACCACTGCTGGGATCGGGCTGAAATTTGGCATGCATCTATATTTAGAAAGGATTTTCTGAAATTCTAACGGGAACGGGAAATATACGCATACTAAGTTGGGGGCGACCGCTAGTATTATATGATTTGTCCCCATATTTTACATTTACGTTCCCAATGTGACTTGTCAGTGGTCAGTAAGTTTCTGTTTTATTTTTATTTTATTCAATAATTAAGGTCACGGTCAATCAAGGACACTGGTCTTTTGTCTCTTAAAATTTTGACTTGTCGTCTTCATAATAATATGCTCTGCAAACAACTCAAATTCTAGTATAAAAAGCTATTTCGCGTGTGCTCGTTTCTTGCGCTGAGAATGCTCACATTACTTCCTCATATGTGGGATTTAATGACGCTTGCATTAATAATGCTTATTTCGGGATCAATCACACACCATAATCCCGGCATATTACATTAATCGTCAGGTAAAATTGTCATTTTAGTTTGATGGTGTAGCAAGTGTAAGCTCACGGTAGATTTTGAAGTATGGGACCTGATACTAGAGGGTTACCTACGCAAAGTCGAAGGCCGTTGGTGCGAAGGACGTAGCGTCGAATTATTTTTCGTCTACTCCGTAGCTTCGAATGCCCGTGGTGTCGAAAGCCCGTACGTTCGAAAACGTACATTTTTCGAACAGCTAAATTTAAATAGAAAAACTTTTTTTGGACGAACGCATTTTTTCGGGGAAGGGAGTTTGTCTCAAGGCTTGTTTCAGTAAAATTTCAGCACACAAGATTTCATAGTTTCTAAGAATTGCAAAATTAAGATTTTTGTATGGAATTGTGGAAACTTTAATTTTTTTTCCTGAAAATCTTTGAAATCTCGTGTGCTGAAATTTTACTGAAACACGCCTGGGGTCCAACCAATAAATGCAATTATTTAAAAAAAAGGATTTTTATGTAGCTCTTGGAAAAAATACTCGTTCGAACGAACGGGGTAGGTGAAAAATAATTCGTCGCTTGGTCTATCTACAGCAATATTATAAAGATGAGATTTGATTGTTTGTTAATTTGTTTGTTTGAATTGAATAGGCTCCGAAACTAGTGGATGGTGGTAACAAAATATTTTACCACTGGAATCATTCATAATCCTTGATGAACATAGGCTATAGTTTAATCTCTAACTATACTAATTTATATAAAATTCTCGTGTCACAATGTTCGTTCCCGTACTCCTCTGAAACGGCTTGACCGATTCTTATAAAATTTGGTATGCATTTTGAGTAGGTCTGAGAATCGGCAATCTATTTTGAAGAGAGACATAATTTACATAGCCAAACAACGTTTGCCGGGTCAGCTAGTGTACCTATAATGTCAATAACATGCTTAATCTATTAGAGCATAGAGATCTACGCGGGCAAAACCACTGACGGGAAGCTTGTTCAAGATACAAATATGCGATCGCTCTCCGCAATTGACCAGCAGCATCACAACTTTTAGAGTTGGTCCATTCTGAGTGAGTGAATTTGCTGAAATTAAATTAACAGCAAATAAGTTTGTCTCAAACGGGAATTGCAGATGCTAAACAACTTTCCAGTTCAAATAGAGTTCATCTTAAGTGCAGGATACCGGTTCGATCCGACAGTGAAACTTGTATTATTTTTAGCCCTACCCTGTCCCATGCTGTAATAATGTTCGTTTTTATGCATAAACGAGCGTGCCATGCCATGATTCATTGCCCTTGTGTCTGTAACGGTGATCGCAAATTGAGATTATTTGGAGTTAAGTTTTTTAAAGTTGTTTGAAATTTGTTCGAGCTAACACCATCATCATTTCCTACAAATTCTATAAAAGAGTACGGTCTTTTTTTACCAATAGGCAAATTAGACCCTACGTCAACGATTGGCGGCAAAAACCCATATCTATTTTTATGTGTCGGAAAATCTAATCTATCATTGTAGTAGATTTTTTTTTACAACGTAAATGCTGAATGAAAAAAACATTAAATTATTAGGACAATCTCTGACCCCAAAACATTTTGCAGACTGTTTGTCTGAACAGGTATATATATACTACGTTCAAGCCTCAAGCGGCAAATATTCAAGCAGGCCACTATTGTGTGAAATCTCTGCATCTTCATTTAGGTCGCGTGTCGCCAGGCTGCAGTTGATCACGATTATTCTCGACGCGACACATTTAGAGCGGTGACGCATGCACTGATATTGTCCTGCGAGTATAAACAATATGCAAAACTAACCCGCAGGAGCGTTGTGTGGACACGCTGACATCATTACCTCTTACGTGCTCCATTTGTCGACATCATCTGCGGGCACGGCAGTGACCCCGCCAAGCTAAGAGAAAAAAGTGGCACAGGAGCCGTACAATCCTGTTGTTAAGCTTGAATGTCTCTGACTAAGCATTTGAATTGACTATGCCTGAAGGAATGTGTGAAATTCATATATTGTAAATTTTCCCCTTTTACCTATATATACTTTTATTTCTATTCCAGAAGGAATAATAGCAGTTAAAATAGAAATTTATAATAAATCTTGTGTTAATCAGATGTACAGCTTATCATAAGCGTTTGACCTATTATGGGCTTCATAACTTTCGATAAAAAGTGGATGCTGGAAAAAACATGAAATTATTTGTTTCTAACTGTTTATATTCTTTACTTGATGATTAATAGCAAGTAGGTAACTGCTTTGATGCAAAAAAAATACCCTAGCCTGTAATATAGCCCGCCAACCTCAAAATAGGGGAAACTAATGAGACGAACAAGCAACGAACGAGCATTTTAACTCAAAAAATTGTATTGAATTAACATAAAGTTGAAAATATGCTCATGTTATGGGAGTATTGGATTGAGTTTCAATATTTACTTTCCTTTGAAAAGGATATCAATTTACTATTGAAAGCTTGTAAATGAAATATCAATTGTCTCGCCTGCATTCCATAGGTGTTCCTACTGTTTTCATATAATATTAACTGCTGTGTTGTTCGGTGCAGTGACAATAATGCAGATTCTAATGACCACTTCGATACACACACAAAGATCTTAATTCGATGTTGAGACTCGATAACGATCATCAGTTCCATATTTGAAATTCTGCTTACGTCCATGATATGTATCCGTAGGCTAAGTTTGTTCCATTATCTATCGTGTATCTTAGCTTGTCGTCTTGTCTCTATGCTTGTCTTTTAGTAGGTATATTATATCAACTAAAGGTAGTTAGGTAAATTCTATGACGAAATTTTTATAATGTATGTGCAAGACAGTCGTACAATACAAAGTGTATTAAAAATGATCATTGATTGAAAAATAACACGTTTATTAGACACAGCCATATACGGGGAAATCTGTTGAAAAAATCTAAAAAAGAGCTATTTTCATTTTGTGTTTTAAGATGTTAATCATTTTGGTTCAGCGAATCAACTTAACATAAAATTAAAACCTTTCGGTTTATGCATCTTTTTTTAGTTCTATTCGTTGAGCTGGCCTCACTATCTTTGGAATTATTAGGAATCTAATACCGAAACTGTTTTTGATGTTCAAATTTCTATTGGCCGGTCTCGGCTGACACGACAACGTAGATACCTACCTAATATTGAAACATCCTTATTGTGAGGACCTTTGAAGTCGAGTGGCTGGGCTCGCTTAGTTCGAGAGCTGGACCAATTATTGGGTCTACCTTAATGCAATATCCTTAGGGCACGTTCACATGCAACGTCCGTATTAACAGTAACCGTCGTTACTGGAGATAGTAGCATCAACACAGCATAACACAGTATTGATCTATACTGATACTGGATCCGAAAAACTGTGTTATGTGTGAACTAGCTCACACAACTACATACGCTAATAATAATAACACATTCGTTTAATTATACGGACCTGTAAAACGGACGCTATATATACTCACTACTATGCTTGATATGTTAAATATATAAGGGTCCTAATATTAGAACAACACGTAGCGCATTTTTAAAAATTTGATAACTATTGGGGGGTTAATTTAGCCCGCCAGGCCGGTCTGCGGATATATATTATAGAAGTATGTACAAAGTTCAGCTTGTCCCAAACACCTTTCCAAAAATTAGTGCTAGTTTCCCCTTTATCCGTTTATGTATATTCTGTGGGTCCGTTCGCTGCCCTTGGCGGGTACCTCCGCGGTGTGGGTGCGCCGGCGCTCCCATCATTGTGATGCCGTCTCCACAATCAGATACCATCATCATTGACATGTAAATGTGTAATATATCATTGAATCAAATAATTTTATTGCTTCATGCTCTGTTGTGGTCGTGACTCGTAAATAGAATCTGTTTGAGTAAGTATTTGTTTAATAAACGGCTTTGGTTACCATCATGTTTGGTAAGTTAATATTAGTAGGTAGATCGTTATATAGTGCCGCGTAACGTACGTGTTATGATGATGCAGTCAAAATTAAATAATTTTCGAGCAAACTTGATGACGTCCGAGAGTTCAACTTCTTCATTAAAACTTTAACAACTTAGGTGCTACTAAGCAACGTTGTGGTATTTTCTGCGTAAAATTTAAGAAAGAGCGTACCAAAGGGCCAGAGTCCGCCGTCTGAGCCGTCTTACCCACCGCCTGGCAAGTCAAAGCATCCATCATTTCAGCCGTTCGATGCCAACTGGAAAGCACAGACCTCCTCTAAGGAACTCCACTACGATAGGTCCTGCGCTTCTCGCATCCAGCGGCTTCCCACGAAAAAATCAAAATATGTATTATTTGTGTATGTTATGTAGTGTACAATATAGGTAATGTAAATTTTTTAGATTAACATTATCACTACGTAGTATAAAGCAAAGTCGCTTCCCACGTCTGTCCCTATGTCCGTATTTAAATATTTACGTATTCTTAGATCGCAAAAACTTCTTAACGGATTTTAGGATTTTTTAAAAAAGATAGCGTTATTCAAGATTGATATGTATAAAAATAGCGAGCAGACTCTGGCAGGCGTCTGCCGGGTTCATTAGTCTCATTATAATTATATAATAGGGTACCTACCCCACACATATTTCTGGGGTTTCAGTACGCAGAGCAGCAAACAGCATATTTTGCCAATATTAATTCGCAAACAGTGTGGCTTGACTCCGACCAAGTTTGAATGAAAACATTTTTCAGTATGAAACTAACGAAACACAAAATAAAGAAAACATCACCCTGGTTGGCGGACACACCTAGGAATAGAATTTTCCTCGTGATTTTTGTCCGTAAAACGGTGAAAAAATGTAATTAGTATCCAATGTTCTGTAACTGAACTGTGGACAGGCTAGAAAAAAATGAAATGGAGTGAATTCAAACCAAAAATGGGTTAGCTACGGCTGGATCTGACCGGACCTCTATATTTTTAGAGCCGGTTTTGACTTACTACTCGCATACCTATCATAAAATACTGCCATCCTTCCTACTACGGCATTTGCCAATAAAATTCACAGAACTGTCGCAAACAAAATTGAAAACGCACAGAATCTTGATCGCTCCATTTGAAATATAAGAATTTCCTGATCAGGCAACTGGTATGTGTTCAAAAATGATAATCAAAGGTGCTCTTGACTCTTGACTAAAATTGTTGAATATCAAATCTTGGTTAATCGTGCACTAAGCATTTATCAGCTAAATAAGTATCCACCATACGTGTAGTATGTGCCACTCAGTAATGTACATCAACAGTGTCTAATGACTAACCTGAAGACTAGTTTTTCAAAGACAAGATTATTTTCAGAAAATACATTCGCAAAGAGTTTTAGAACCGTTTTTTGCACATTTAAAAATAAGTATTGGATAGAAAAGAATTTCTAAAGCACGCGCCCGCAATAGAGCGCAGTCTCGAGCGAGCAAAGCGCAGACGCTACTTAGAAAGCCGTCTGTATTTCCGAATGTAGCCGTCTCCGTCACTCATGCTGGCTCGACCTGGCGAGCGAGTAGGATAGCTGCAATCGAAAATACGGACGAAGCGCTGAGGTATAGGGTGCTATCGTAGCGAAGACCTGCGAGTTCTCAGTCTCACAATGCACAAGGGCCTATTGTAATGTAATCCTCTTTGAAATTCAAAGAAAGATTTTTCTCGAGCTACCACTTCTCACATTATGAATAGGCTACAATATCTAACAAGGCAACTAAGTTCCTGAAACTTAAAAAGCCTGATAGGAAGCGCGAAAGCCTGAAAATCATTTGTAACTTGTCTTTTATTTAGACCCTCTATGTAAAAGTAAAGATTGTAGATGAGGAAAGAAATATTTTGAAAACAGTAGAAAATAGACGGGGAAATATGATAGAACACCTGATACGACATGACAGGTTCTTAGGAAACATCATAGAAGGAAAGGTAGAAGGAAAGAGGGGAAGAGGAAGGCCTAGAAGAAGTTATTTTGACCAAGTAAAGGAAAAAGTCAGGGTCACGTCGTACCAGGAGGTCAAAAAGAAGGCAGAAAAAAGGAATGAATGGCGATTACTTCACCGACAAGAGCGCAGCTCTTAAGTTAAAGAAGAAGAAGAAGATGTAAAAGTTAATATAGATAGAGTAAGAGTAAACATACTGTATATCGAGTGCTCACCTACTCAATAATAAATTGGACTCATTTAACCGCAGGGTGGCAAAAAACGTATGAGATACGACCCCCCTCCACTCTCGGTGATTGGTATGTCTGGCATCATAATCAGGTCAGCATTTCAGCTAACAACTCAGATATTCCAAAACTATTGGAAATCTTCGCCGTTAATCCTAGTCAGGTAAGCATATAGTTGGCGTCGTTGTTTTGACAAACTATCCCAAATCGAATGTGACCTGTTGCGCAAAAAGTGCGTATGTATGAAATGATGAAAATTATACCCCATGAAAATCGTACCCTAGCATCAAAAATAGTTAAGCACTTTTAGTATGTCTCGCCAATCTATACATTAAATGACAGTTTAAAATTATACACATTTCAAAACCGACAAAGTTTTTCAGACAAGGCTGAACTTTTGATGCTGACTGTACCATAATAATGTTATTGGATTTACTGACGATGGAATCATTCAAATGTGCTTAGTGTACTACTGGTAGTTTGGTATTATACTGTATTATCAGTTTTTCGGTTGACTAATTGCATAATCCCGATAAACCTGCGGTTCACAGGCTTACGAGTGACTGGTGACGAGAGCTGGTACTTACCATAAAATAAGACAGGATGACTTATTTAAGCTTTGTCTAAATAAAATGCAGTTTATAAAATTTCTCAGGTATTTTTCCCCATGGAAAAAAAAATAAAGGCAAAGTTTTGTCGTTTCTGTCTTTCATATTTTTGTCCGTTCAAACGTAACGTTCGAAAAGCACATTCTATGTCGGTAGTTCGAAACGATATTTTGTACTATATTTTATTAGATCGGTACTTCCGTCTTTAAAAAAGGTACAACGGATGTTAAATTTAACTTGATTTGCAAAACTTATTTTAACAAGAGTAAATAATTTACCACTACACCCTAAATATATTTTTCAACGTCAATTATGCATAGAGGTGTCTTGTAGGGATGTAATTAAATTTATTAAATTGAAATATTTTTAAATATTTTTAGCTTCACTTTGATGAAAATATAAATACTACTACTTCAATACTGCTTATAACAATAGAACAACCGTACAAGCACAAATATTATACTAAGTTGGGTAAACTGTAAAGCTCTTGGGCCGAAATTACAAGGCCAGCGAAGTAATAACCGAAACTTCGTCTTCTCATGAAGCATGGTGGTTACAAAAAGAACATTCAAGCTCCGCAGCGCCACACCGTACTGTCTGGCCAACCCATGCTTGTTTAATTTATATAAATTAAACCAATACGAGATATGCTAAGTAATTGGCTATTGCCCATTGCCATTCCACACCAGCAGCAACGTAATGCGACCACGTCAAAGCCTAAGCTTGGTCTATTAGGCTTCGAGCCATGTAATCGATTAGGTATAGTAACCCCCCCGCCGATTGGGCAATGCGACTAATGTAAGTAAACTGTTCCTGAAATAATAGCTGCATTGACGAAGCAATGCCTGCGTTAATGGGTACATTAAAAAAAGTAATTAGGAATAAAATGATATTGCCTATCAGACAGGTCAGGATTATATTGATAAAGGAATGTAACCACCAGGCCCAGCGAATGAGGCAGTGTGTAGGACACATCGCGAAGGGCTGAAGGCGTTTTAGGATACCTTTGTTTCCAGATTGTAAGCCATTCTGATAAAAAAAATAATAGAGCATCCACCGGCAATTCAGACTACCCACGAAAAATAGCAGGATCGAACAAGAGGCATAAATCTTAGTTTTTGAATTCTTCGTCTAAACAGTCGTTCTTGGGAGCCTCGATTTATTATGTCCGCATAGATATAATTATACCCTGTAATGTCCTGTAAAAATCTTAAACAACAAAAAAATAATTCCTTTTGTGTGCCCAGGCTTTCGAATTTAAGGTACTATCGTAAAAAAAATAGACTCTTTTAGACCAAAAATAATGGAACAGTTAAGAGTCCAAGTTTTCTTCAAATACATTTTTGAACTTTAGTTCCGGGTTACGAGTTGACACCTCTGTAGTGGCATTAAAATGCCCACACGTCCCTAACCATTCGCGTAGATGTGTTTTTGTTTGTCTTGAATGCCAACAATTTGTGGTAACAGGATAAGCTACCTGTTTTGCACCGGAGTTCCGGAGTTATAAACGTTTAAAAGTTATAAACAGCTGATTTCTCTGGGCTTGGTTCTGTTAAAATGTGATCACTCTGTATTAAATTGCATCATTGTTTAAGCTTATAGAGTACTAGGCATTGAGGTGCTAAGACTAGTTCGTCAGCTGTATTTTCTACCAAACCATTGGCAGTTAAAAATGTTAATAATAACACTTATTTTTTTCTCTGTAGTAATTTTGACCAGAGACATCAGTACGTATTTTGTATGAAAAAAATAAATTATAATCAGTTTTTGGATTTGTGTGTTAAAACTGCATGTTTCAACACGATTTCAATGCCAAAAAAGATAAAAATGTTTTGATTGTTACAGTTGTAACAAGTTTAAGAATTAATGACCTAGACTTTTAACTGTAATTTCACAACCGAAATTATTCTTTCCGGCCACGGTTATGAGATTTTTTAACCATAAAATTGGCAGCGACGAGCGATCAAAATATGCGGCATGCAGGCACATCACGTGCCCAACTCAATTACCCAGAAGCCCTGCTCTGTTTGTGAGGCTAGTACCGGATTTCAGCTCTACCATCCCTCTCACTCAGGCTCACAGACATTGCCAGTAAACACAACGGCTAGAAAACCGTACTATGTAAGCCGATGACAATAGTTTCGAATGTATTCATATCTAAACTATGTCAAGTATCTTGGCTTGAGCGAGTTAACAAATGAGATGGCTAGTCAAAAATACGGACGAAGAACGGAGTGGCGTCCTTGTATCGAGTTGCGAACAAATTAGGCACTCATAGCCATGGACCAGCCTTTTCCAAAGCGGGCGATATCGCCCCCTTTTTTGGGCTGCAGGCATTAAGGGGAGCTGTAAGACACCCAGAGAAATGGGGGCGTTGTGTAGCGGCTTGAAATTATAGTGGTTTTTTAGTAGGTGAAAAAATCTGGGGGTCCTAGAAATAATTTATTCCCAAAGTAGGCAGTACACAAAATAAGTTAGGGGAACTCCTGCCTTAAAAATTAATGCTGCTGAAATGAATACGTTTTTTTATTGCAACAAAAACACATGTCGCGATATTAAAATATATTATTTACACAAGTGAGTTTAGTTTTAGAAAGACTAGTTTTTCAGAGAATGTCCTTTACGCTAGATTTTCAACGGTAAGCCTTTAAAACGAAGGCTGTAGGTATATTCTTTTGTACGCACATAAATTCGCAGAATATCTTCTTGACAGTTACAGGTTAGTACATTTATGTGGTATTGTATCGCATTTTGTGTACTGCATGCAAAAATGCGCTAAGCTGAATGTCTAGAATATTTAGCATTTAAATCTTTTGTCTCAGGGTGCAACGATGATTTATGGTAAACCTTTTAACGGAATAAAAAACATAAAAATTACCCAATTATTTTACAAACTCTTGAAAAGCGTAAAGTTTGATTGAGGGAAAGTTAGGCGAGGTATTAAGGTAATACACAGACAATGAAAGTATATTTCTATGAGGCCCACTCTTCATGTGCAGACTGCGGAACCCTAAGAACTCACATCAAGTATGTGATCGCAAAGAGAGCATCAAAGATAAATTCATCTAACCAAAATTTCCGTAAGAACCACTTTTCAAATTCTATTATTATGGACAAGCTGATAATTGGACAAGCGCATGCCCCGTGTAACACATGCGGGCTTAAATTCCTGTAAGCCCCCGCTGCGCCATGCGCGTCACGTCACCTCCGTGAATGCCGTATTGTTGATTGCTCTTTTGTTTCCAGGGACTTGCGCTTCAACAAGATTGCTGACATCCCTCCCATGACCTTCTCCTATTTGCGGGGTCTCCGCTCTTTGCTGCTGAACGACAACCAGCTTACAGCTCTGAGATCCGGAGTCTTCGCCCGACTCAAGAGACTCAAGTACCTCTATTTGTACCGAAACCATATAAGGCACATCGACCGTGATGTGTTTAAGGGTTTGCATCACCTGGAACAACTGTGAGTAGTTTGTATATTTTATACAGTAAGTTTTCAGATACAATATTGTCTCCTGGCTGGTCAGCCAGATGAAAGAGCCAGGTAACGGATGAAAGAGATATGACAAAGCGACGGGAGCCGGCCGGCGTAATACAAAGAAGAAGACATTTATTATAAAGCCTCCTCGCGCCAGAAATGTGCACATAGCATTACAATTAGCAGTGGTTTATCAGCATTTCGTTATCCGCTGGCAGGTCTATAATTCATATTTTTGCATTTAACGACTTGAAATCCCTTAAGGGTAACACGTACCTGAAAACGAAAAAATACATCAACCGCTTGCAATTTAAGTTTGTGACAAATAGCATTTTTTGGGCTCGCTTCCACAGTTCCGTTATCTTACCGTTCAGTCAAACAACAACACAACAACAAAGTGTTGTCCGTCTGTCCTTCACTGATTCTGAATGTGCTTTATCTGAGAAATACTTAATCTTACTCTTCTCAAGGTTTGACAGAGCTAACGAGAAAGTTAATTACAAAAAAAAAACGGTAGAGCACGTCCGTCATAAAAGTTTAAAATAGCGCTATTTTATTTTAATCACAGTGACCGATGGATTAAACATACGAGACTTGATGATTAAAAACCGGCAAAGTGCGAGTTGAAATCGCCTATGAAGTGTTCCGTAGCAGCAAGTAACATGATATAAAAGTTTTTTTTGTTTTTATGACGTATTAGAAAAAAAAACTACTTACTAGATCTCGTTCAAACCAATTTTCGGTGGAAGTTTAGATGTAGTATATTATAGAGTAAATAATATAGAGTATATTTTTATTACTTTTTTCATTATCTTACTCTGATCTAAAAGTTACAGAGGGTTGGGGGTTCGGGACACATTTCATTTTGGAAGTGTCTCTCGCGCTAATTATTCAGTTTAGTAAAAAAAAATCAGAAACCTTTGTATCCTGTAATTTTAGTGACCTGAAAAAAATATTGTTTTAGTTTCAAGTAACCCCCAATTTTTGTTTCTTATTTTTGTGTAAGATCTTAATGCGGTTTACAAAACATATCTACTTATTAAGTTTCAACAGTATAGTTCTTAAAGATTCGAAAAAAAGTGGCTGTGATACACGGATGGATAGACAATCAGACATACGAGACAAATCCATAAGGGTTCCGATTCTTGCCTTTTGGCTACGGAACTTAAAAAGGAATCGATACGATGATATTCTGTTTGTATAGCTGTCTCTAAAATAATACTACAACAGCATTCCCAGAATTTGTTGCAATAAGAAGCGAGACGATACTAAGAATGAATGATGTCATCGATTTCCTTTGAAATCCGTCAAAACGATTACGTGTACATGACACATCAAGCTATGAATTGATCGCCTTATTACATGCACATATGACGCCAGTTTTGTTACCTCTACGTGCTGTCACATGTACGTGTATCAAATTACTAAAAAAACTATTATATTAACAGATTTTGTTTTCGGAATAAGCCCTCCGCCCTTAGCGTTCCACTTTCGTGCTTCGGGCAACTCCCGTGTTATTTGTTTACCTACCCGCATTCGACACCCACTAATTTACCACAAGACCAACGGATTGTGAAGATATTGAATCCAAATTAACCATAAATTTATGTACACTCAATAATGTGCATGTGACGGCCGGTAAATGATCAACGACTATAAATTATCTGATTCCACGAATGCGTACGAAGATAGAGCTCGATTTTTATGGCTGACTTTGGAATGGGTAGGTTTTGTTTTTGTTAAGATTTTTAATCCATTGGAGCTCGTACCTATATTATGATTAAAGGATCAAGAGAAGGTATAATAGTTCTTATCGTATCATTCTTATAAGGTTCTTCTTCATTATAAGGTTCAGTAAACTCTATGTTCTGGCTGGGGCTCAGACACAATCAGTATCGTTTGTTATTGTTTGATTTTATTCATTTAACTTTTATTTATTTTATTTTTTACTGTACATTTCAGGTATTTACATGTCAATGAAATTCATCATATCGACCCGGACACTTTCTCGAACTTGCCAAACATGGAACGATTGTAAGTTGCTTTCAATAATCCATATGAAGTTTAATAAAATAGACCTTCTTCTGTCAACTACATTACAACATTAAGTTTACGTTACTGAGTTAAAAAGATCACATATATTTTTGTCTATCACTGACATACTCTTTTAGGTATCTGCACAACAATCACTTGAAGACGATTCCCCCCGGCTCGTTCACCGGCATGCCAAAGCTGCACAAGCTGCGCTTGGACAGCAATGCCCTCATCTGCGACTGTTCCATGGTCTGGTTCGTGAAGATGCTCTCCGAACACGGCGAGATGGACATACTGGCTACCTGCTACGAACCAGAGTACACCACCGGCGCCTCCTTGTCCCATATGAAAGTTGATGACTTCCATTGCAGTGAGTTTGCGTTTACTGGTTTTACAAAGTTACTATTTCATTTGGTTTCCTACATCTCGCTTTATCTGCACCCGTCCCTTAGTTTGCTCAAAAAGAGTGACAATAAAAGGGTAAGAATGCGAAGTTAGTAAGCTAGCGAGATATTATAGTAATAGTAATAGTCCTCCTGGCCGATTTCGACCACGGCGGCCAATCTCAACAGAGATCAGCCAACTGCGCAGGAGATATTATAGTGCACAAGTGTGAGCGCAATACACAGGTGCACTCACTGTTCCATTACTCGCAAAGTTCGGTGAGACGGCAATCCGACATGACCGGAGAGAGATCAGGCGCAGGACCAACGGCTTACGTGCTTTCCGAGGCACGGGGGTGTAACACCGCCAACTTCCCGACTCCGAGCTGTTTTTGAGATATTCATATCAGAAAATCTCAGAAACAATTTTGGCTCGACCTGGGATCCGAACCCAGGACCTCTCGGATGTAAGGCAGAAACTTTGCTACTACACCAACGAGGCAGTCAGTAGCAAGATATTATCGTTTATACAGAACTAGCTTCATTTCTAGACAAGTTGTCAGATTATGTTAAAATGAGGCACCGATTTGCTGGCTAGCCTGGCTTGCTATCCTGGTCTGAATACCTACACCTAGCTCGGCCAGTACTTTTAACATAGTATGTTTATTGCAGGACTACCAGAAATAAAAAAAGACCCAGAGGACGTTATCGTGGATTTTGGCGACAATGCAATATTCACGTGTATGGCCACTGGAGATCCGGCACCGGAAATCGTTTGGTTCCGAGACTCGGAGGCTCTGTCTCTCGACGCACCACGCTACGAAGTAATTGACAACGGCACTCTAATGGTGCACGGTATAGATGAAAAAGATGTAGGAATCTTCGAATGCATGGCCAAAAACGCGAACGGAGAGGCTCGATCCAAACCAGCTCGCATGATGCTGCAACCCAAACTCAGTAAGTTTGGTCACATCATCAATACAATTGCAAATGTAATAACTTATTAAAATTACTAAAATGAGCCTATTTTTTCAGAAGCAGATGAACCATTCTTCACAACCACACCTGAGTCGAGGGTAGTGAAAGTATCAACTCCGTTAATTACCTTCGACTGCTTGGCTGCTGGTGATCCTGTTCCTCGTGTTTATTGGCTATTCAACCAAGAGAGATTGCTACTGAGCGACCGTATATCTATTGATCGAAATGGTTCTATTTTCATCCGCAATATCCAAACCGAAGACGCTGGAGACTACACCTGTATTGCCGAAAATATCAATGGAAGGATCGCTACAACCGCTTCTTTGGATATAATTGGTAAGTTTCACTAAAGTAAATTATTTTAGTGAAACTTAACGAAACGAAAATCCCATTGTTGACGTGACAACGTCTTTTATATTGGTTTGCCGGGTGACACTTCAAGAAACTGCGTTACGCTCCGCTCACCTTATGCGCTCACAATGAGAGCGAGTGAGAGGCACGCGTCCCTTCGACTCGGGCATGGTTAGCCCGCCTAAGAGCGAGTGAGACAGACATAAAAAGTAAAAGGCACGCGTCCCTTCCACTCGAGCACAGTTAGCCCGCCTAAGAGCGAGAGAGACAGAGCGAGAGAGAGAGTGAGAGAGATAGGCATACACACCGGTTCATGTTATACGAATGAATATTCACATTAAAATTATTTTACCACTCAAAGTCGTTGTCACGTAAAACTTTCGCCCGTATACCGACTTTACAGGCAACCAATTTTTTTGGTTTTGATGATTAACATGATACGTTTTGTTTTAGTTGCACCAGCGTTCACAGTCGTACCCAAGGACGTGAAGGCGGCCATTGGAAGCAGCGTGGTTTTCAACTGCACCGCAAGAGGATACCCTACACCTGTTATTACTTGGTATAGGAATACGTTAGACTTAGAACCCAGTCCGAATATAGTCCTAAGCAACAACAACCAGACGCTGACTATTCTCGAAGTAACAAATGATGATGATGGTCTTTACCACTGCCGAGCTGAAAACGCGGAGGGACTAATAGAAATATCAGCTGTTCTCAGGGTGGAGGAATTTAAAATAATTGTACCTCGCATACTTTTAAAACCAGAAGATGCCGACGCCTTCAAAGGAACAGCGGTACAAATGCCATGTGAGATCGAGAGCGAACCGCCCGCAACAATCGAATGGAGTAAAGATGGATCTCGTTTGACCCTAAACGATAGGATTTCAATAACCTTAATTGGAAGTTTGATCATCAAAAACTTGTCTGTTTCTGACACAGGTCGATACGAATGCCACGCATTTAATGAGTATGGCCATGACACCGCTTCAGTATTTTTGACTGTAAAAAATCATATACTACCCGGGGACGAGTACGTTAATATCGCTTTGACACAGGCAACCAGAGACGTTGATCAGGCTATTGCACGAACTGTCGATGATTTGTTTAATAAGAATAAAACCAAAACAGACATTCATGAGTTATACCAGATTGCGAGGTTCCCTAATGCACCCGAAAGAGAAATAGCACGAGCTGCGGAAATATATGAAAGAACTCTTGACAAAGTTAAAGACCTCATAGAGACTGGCCTCTCAGTTACTTCAACAGATCCTTTTCATTATGAAAATGTGTTATCCGCTGACCACTTAGAGATAATAGCACGTTTATCTGGATGTGTCGCTCACAGAGAAAAAAGGGATTGTTCCGACATGTGCTTTCACAGCAAGTACCGCAGCATCGATGGCAGTTGCAATAACTTTGAACATCCTATGTGGGGAGCTTCGCTGACTGGATTTAGGAGAATTCTATATCCCATCTATGAAAACGGATTCAGTCAGCCGGTTGGATGGAATAGAAATAGAAAATATAATGGCTTTACACTCCCAGCTTCTCGTTTGATTTCAACTGAAATAATTACAACAACTGAAATATCCCAAGATTACGAATTGACTCACATGGTCATGCAATGGGGTCAATGGTTAGATCACGATCTTGATCATGCATTACCATCGGTGAGTTCTCAAACGTGGGATGGTGTCGACTGTAAGAAAACTTGCGACTATGCTGCCCCGTGCTTTCCGATCGATGTGCCACCAAATGATCCTAGAATCACCAACCGGCGCTGCATCGATTTCATCAGGACCAGTTCGGTTTGCGGTTCTGGGGAGACTTCGGTACTTTTTGCAAGGCTGCAACCCAGAGAGCAAATTAATCAACTGACATCCTTTATTGATGCTTCTCAAGTGTATGGGTTCGAGATAAGTGTGGCCGAGGATCTGCGGGATTTGTCAAACGACAATGGCCTGCTCCGTGTTGGGGCCACTTTTCCCGGAAGGAAGCCCCTTCTGCCGACAATTGGAATCAATGGCATGGACTGCAGACGCAATCTCGAAGAGAGTACGCGCAACTGTTTTGTGGCTGGTGATATAAGAGCTAACGAACAAATTGGACTAGCTGCTATGCATACTATCTGGATGCGAGAACATAACCGTATTGCTAGTCAACTGAAAGCCCTTAATCCATTTTGGGACGGAGATAAAGTTTACCATGAAGCGAGGAAAGTAGTTGGTGCTCAAATTCAGCACATCACTTACGTGCATTGGCTGCCTTTTGTCTTAGGGAAAGCTGGATACGAACAACTTGGCTCTTACAAAGGTTATGACACTAATATAAACCCATCGGTTTCAAACGTATTTGCCACAGCCGCTCTTAGGTTTGGTCATACTATGATCAATCCCATTCTCCATCGCTACGACGAAAATTTTGAACCTATTCCACAGGGTCACCTTAAACTTCGAGATGCATTTTTCTCTCCATGGCGCCTAGTAGACGAGGGCGGCGTGGATCCCTTGCTACGAGGCATGTTTACCACTCCCGCTAAACTTAAAACGCCAACACAGAATCTGAACTCTGAACTCACAGAAAAACTGTTCCATACGTCCCATGCCGTAGCTCTTGATCTGGCTGCAATCAACATTCAAAGAGGCCGCGATCATGCTATTCCTCCGTACACAAAATGGCGACAATTCTGCAACATGACTGAAGTAGAAACTTTTGATGATCTTGCAACGGAAATTCCTGATAAGAGCGTGCGTGACAAACTGGAAAAACTTTACGGGTCGGTGCACAATATCGATGTTTGGGTGGGCGGTGTCCTGGAGGAGCAAGTGGACGGTGGTAAAATAGGACCGTTGTTCAAGTGCCTACTCCTCGAGCAGTTCCAACGACTACGAGATGGCGACCGATTTTGGTACGAAAACCCAAGCATGTTCAAGGCGGAACAACTCAAGGAAATCAAGAAAACTACCCTTGCACGCGTCTTGTGCGATAACGGTGACAACATCGACACTATCGGCGAAAATGTATTCTTGCTGCCTGAATCACAGGACGGACTGATTTCTTGCGATGACCTTCCGGCCATGGACTTCCGTTTCTGGGTAGATTGCGAATCTTGCGCCGACGAAAACGAAAGGAACAGGCGTCGTGCTCGCAGGGATCTTAGCGTTCTCGGAGGTTATGAATATAACACTGAATTTAATGACAACCGTGTGGACAATTTGGAATCTTTTCAAAATAACCTTGCAGCTACGGTTGATTCTCTCAAAGAACGTATTGAAAAACTGGAAAAATCTTGTAAACGAGATTAAGTAGATACCTTAAGACATTTTAATTAACAAGCATTTTGACCAAATTGGCATTGCCCTGAAATACAGACTTACCTACGTTTTATAATTGGTATACTTATATTTTTTAGCGTCTCACTTTAAACCTTTCACTTTTTGACTAATTAAACTAACATTTTTCAGTAATCGTTCAGGGTAAATGATTATGTATAAGTGAGCAACAGTAACATACAATTAATAAAAATTAAATCATTTCTAAGTAAGAACAAAATAATCTAGTCTTATAGCATTGATTTTAACGTAAACAAGACCAAGGCTTAGTTTCACCACATCTGGTTATGTTCGTGGCAGCTTAACTGATAGATGGGTTACCACGATTTTGAAATAAAACACGTTAATATATGTGTCAGATAGATGGCTGTTAGCAACTTATACAATAATAGTTGAAATAGGAAAAAATGGTTATTTACTGTCTGTATAAGTGATAAATTAAACACTGGCATTGGATTGATGAAATTTGAGTAAGGGGAATTTTTGAAGCGAATCATCACGTAAATGCATGTTGGAAGCGGGCTGGCTCCATGAAGCGGCAGCAGACGACGTGTCGTGGTGGCACTTCTGGTTTCTACGTGTTTGTATGAAATAGCCTTCGTAGCTAGCGACACTAAGTTAGCGACGTGATTCATACCTACAAACACATAGAACCAGAGGCCGTACGTTTCGTTCGTAATTTCGGATCTAGCCAGCGCTTTCGCTCGCACGGTCAAGCCTGTAAGAGGGACAGGGATGACTATATCCGAAACTACGGACAACAGCTTAGAGAGTAGGGGGCCAGAAGTGTCACGACGAACACGGCGCCAGGTACCCTTCATGTAGCCCGCTACCAATTGACACCTTTACTGTCGCGTCTGTCATGGTCTGCTGATGACGGAGGTATATGTCCACCTGGTTTTTAGCTATTGGCCTAATTTTCTCTATATGATTTACTGATCAATTTATCTGAATATAAAAAACTCAAAGGTGACTGGTTTTCTGACTGACATAGTGATCTATCAACGCACAGCCCAAACCACTGGACGGATTGGGCTGAAAATTGGCATGCAGGTAGATGTAATGACCTGATAAGAAAGGATTTTGAAAAATTCTACTCCCAAAGGGATGAAATTTTTATGAAATAAGTTTACGCGGACGAACTCACGGGCCGCTAGTTCTTCCATAAAATCTATGGGATTCCATTGGTGAGTTCTATAGTCTTACACATTTTCAGTATGTATTTTTTTAAATATTTCGATTTATTTATGTTAGTGCAAAAGTACAGTGTTTTGATTTAGTTTTCCATATTATATAACTTATTCAACATTCTGTTACTTAAACAATATTTTACTAAGTTATTATATTTTAGCACTAACAATGCAAATTTATTTACAATATTCATTGGCATTTAGTCATAGGTGTTGTAAGATCAATGTTTGTAGGTATCAATTTATGTGTGTCTCAAAATCTGGATGTTAACTATAGATATTTAGTGTACGTAATAGTCTCAGGGTAACATTTTTTTACCCACCCATTAAATCTGTTTTTATACTTTCTACCCACTGAAATTTAAAAAAAATACTCAGAATAAAACTGGATTTTCAAGTTCTGCACAAGATAATCCAGCTTTATTACTGCTTTCATTCATTTCACATATTTAAATATCATTTACGTTTAATTTTAAACCACTTTATTTACTGAGGCAGTTACTTCCCATTGGTGTTATGTACTATCGATGTTTTCCTATAGAAAATAATATCAGTGTTTGAAAATCTGGATGTATCTGAATGTTCATAGTTTTACGATCTACTCAATTGAATTCATTATACTCGTATCATTTGATTAAAAGTATAATTTCATTACGTCGTATTTTCATTAGAAAATAAACTTAAGCTTTGTTAATAACTTTCATCAAACAGATTATTTTTCAATAAAAACTATGTAGTTTAACTAAAAAGCGACGTGGTATGGATTCAGGGTTTATGTATTTAATGTTAACTTATAATTTTTTTATTACACTTTTTAACTTACGGAACTAATGTTTATATAAGTTATATGACTATGTATAGCAATGAATCTAAGATGATGATGATAATGAGTTCGACATCTGGATGGTAACCTAAGTAAAATAATGTCATACCTACTTGACCCGGTTTCACGGACCTTTAAACGTCCGATTAAGGCTTATTCGTTCGGTTAGTGTCAATTTCCATTAAAAACTCACCGAGGCACACTGTAATACAATAATGGCTGGTGCCGTTTGCCGTTCGTTCAAAAAGTCCATGAGCTCGGCAGTGTGTAGTTAGTTTTATTATAGGTACATAAATTCAACTAAGGCGCTATACTTACCGCATTTTTGAAAAATATTTAAAATTGGGTAGTTATGTCCGTTGACACGATTCGAGGATTTTTAATATTTTGCGTTCAATATTAGGAATATTTTATTTAAACATTTAAATATTTTTCAAGCCAGACAGCGGACATGAAAAAAGTAATTAATTAAAAATGTTACAGATATAATTTTATTCAAGTAGTCCCTGGAAACTATTCTTAGGTGTTGTGAAATCAATGTTTGCAGTTATATTAATAGTAGGTGATTTAAAATTATGTTACTTAATGAAATGGCCTCCTACTCTAATATCAAAATTAAAAAGAATAAAAAAATATATATTTCTTTCTTAAAAGTAATATTTCTCGTTAAAATGGGGAATTCTCATTCCAAAATAATTAAGTCAAACTGCTTAGTTTTTGAAATAGTCTTGAAATAAACTTTTAATTTTTTTAAAGTTCCCACTAAACTTACAGCTTGGCCATTGTTTTTATTTCAGTACTTCTCACTTAGTTATCTGTCATAGATGTTGTACGATCAATGTTTGTAGTGAAATCTGGATGTATGATCAATGTCTTCGTTTTAAGAATAATGTTAACTAATTGCTAACTTTTTTACCCTAGCCCAAATCATAACCAGGATTGCTTTTTTTGTAAAATTCAGTTTTGTTCATCTCTTACTGTGACCATACTATTTTATATGAAATTTAGGCCTTCCATTTTTTTAAATGATATTCTAATAAGTTACTATATGTTAGATGCGTAGGTTGCAATATTGGTCAGTTAAGTAAACTCAATGATCCCAGTATGTAATTGAAACAAATAAAACACCGATTGTATACTAACCGAATCCTACTAAAATGTTAATTTTACCTACGCGTCTTAGTAAGTCCAAGTTTAAGTTAACTTTTTTAGGTTATTTCTAATTTGAGTCATGATTATTTCACGCACATAATCAGCATTTATCGATGTAAGTATCAATGTATGGATGTCGAAATAAATGAATAAAAAATCATTTCGTATTTCATTTCTAAATACCCGACGCGACGTCTGCTTCATAGTAATATTAATTTGAATTTGCTCATGCGGTTAGAGTCAGACAAGTTTCACAACAAAAGAATCTCAGTTTAGGCGTAGTTTCTTCTTTTGGATAAGATCAATAAATCTGTTTGGTAAGCTACCTATAACCTACCCAGAGGTGGTGAAACTGAGCTTAAAGGTGCCTGTGCACTGGCGCTCAGCAAGGCCATGAATATTAACCAATAGATAATCTCTGCTCCTCTTCAGTGGATAATCCTATTGGTCAATATTTCTTCGTTCCTCAGCTCCGCGCCTGTGGACAGGCATCCTTAGGGTCGTTCTGGTGGCAAGATAGGTTATTAAGGTAATGTAGTAAAAGGCCGTTCGGATTTGTTACCGGATAGGTAGGCATTCCTTCAGTCCTAAAAAGAAACCTTGCTGACTACGTTGGTAGGAACTCAGTAACCGAAGGGGGTAAGTAAGAAGAACCAATTATCAACTACTAATAAATAATTTAATTTGCTACATCAAATGGAAGCTAATTATATTCCTATGTATTTGGTATGTCGCCCGGTTGCCAGGACTATGTTTTTGTCCTTGTTCCTCACTTCTACTTCTAGGAACGCTATCTTTTTCCCTGTTTTCCTAGTCACAGCTTCTACCTCCACATTATCGCCTTCCCTGGCCGCACTCATGAACCTAAAACATACAAGTCATCTTACACAGGTGTCCCATTTAATTTGAATAGAAACAATCACAGTCCATATGTGTGGCTTCTCCGTTTCGCTAACGTTGCAAAAGCTTCCGTTAAGCAATAATTAAAGTAACGAAAGGAAAAATTATTTAATTAGTAACAGGTGTTCATTTGGGGGTGGGGACAGTTTAAGGCAGATTTGGTAATTTCTAATTACATAAACAAAGATGTAACAAAACACAGGTGTTAATTTAGAGGTTGGGACAGTGTAAGGCAGATTTGGTAATTTCTAATTACACAAACAAAGATGCCAACATTCTCGCACAAATATCTCCATCAAGAAGTTTTGTTTGTCCCAAACATAATTTCAATTATTTATCCTGATTTCATCCAATCCCTGACATTGATTTATCATTTACACTTAAAATTCTCGAAAGTCAGTGAGAATTGGTATAAATCTCGATTCGAGATAAATCATATTAAAGTAAATTGATTGAGAGACGGATGGTGAAGAGAATTATCCGGAAAAAGCTAGGTACACTATAGCGAGGATGGGGCGTAAGGGTGCTTGTCCACCGGCGCGGAGCGAGGGAGCGGAAAACCGTGTAACAGAGTTGAGTTCAGTGTCTGTCCACCAAAGCTGAGCGAGGCAGTCGAGCGGAGATCTTGGCTGTATTTTATTATACTACTATACTATACGGTAGCCAGTAGTTACGGTTAACACTGCGGTATCTTACTTACGGGTAGCTTGATGTGTTGGCCAGTATTATTTTAAGCAAACAGTAATTAATACTCACGAAACATTCAATTCGATGGACACCCCCCTAGTTTCTATGTGTTCGTTCGCAGTCAGCGCGTACGTTGAGATCGCATCCACCAGGTGGCAGATAAATCCACCGTGCAAAGTGCCCCTTTGGTTCAGATGCTCAGGACCCACTTTGAATTGAGTCACCATTCTTCCATTGTCGCAGCACACCACTTTCAACTGGATAAAAACAAAATAAACGTCATCATAATATTGTTTTGTCGCGTTTTCCTACGTCGCGTCGTCGACTAACGCAACAAGTGCGATGCGACGCAAAGTCGGCGAGGATGTCCTACGTGACGAAGCGCGATTGACATTGACACAAGTAGTTATTTGACGCGAAACGAGATGCTCTTAAGGCCAGACCACCGGCGGTCATCTTTTATTATTATGTAGACGGTGTCCTTACGTGTCGCCAATGTTTGCGCATGTTCTCCAAGCGTTGTTGCTACAAACTCTGCATCAACGTCATCACATCGCCGCAGCACAGACGACAGGTTAGATATGATGGCGGTTCCACCATCATATCTAACCATCTATCTGTTCAGATTGAGAAGCTGACAAAAGCAGGTTTACGCACTCTCTACCTGACCCAATAGACCCAGAACCAACTCCAGGTCTAGACACAGGAAGAGCAATCGCAGTCGCAGCAGATCCCAGTCAAGTCACCGGAAGCACCCAACTTGCTGGTACCACTGGAAGTTCGGCAGCAAGGCGCATTCCTGCATCAAGCCCTGCGACTACAGCGCGGAAAACGGTCAGGGTGGTCGGTGATGGCGACTGACGATTACCCGAACAGCCACGGTCGCTTATTTGTGACAGACAGGAACAGTAAGACCCAGTTTCTGGTGGACACTGGCAGTGATCTGTGCGTGATTCCCCGTTCGGCGTTTAAAGAACGACGTTCTAAGACTGATTATGAACTTAGTGCCGCGAACGGAACAGTCATTCACACGTACGGCTACGCTAGCCTTCGTTTAGACCTGGAATTACGTCGTGACTTTGTGTGGCGTTTTGTAATAGCTGCCGTTAATAAAGCCATTATCGGCGTTGACTTTTTGGCTTACTATAATCTAGTTGTAGATGTTAGAAATAAGCGTTTAATTGACAATGTGACATCATTAAATGTTTCAGTCGTGTCCGCCGATAGACATAGCAGCATCTCGTCAGTAAAGATCTTGACCGGTAATTCGATCTATCACGAAATTTTAAAAGAGTTTCCTGATTTGATTCAACCTGCTGGCTCACTACGCAACACAAAACACAACACCATACACTACATCAAAACGACACCAGGTCCACCTGTCGCTAGCACACATAAGATGAAAATTGCCAAGCGAGAGTTTGATATCATGCTTCAGGAGGGTACAGCTCGACCATCTGACAGCCCTTGGTCAGCTCCGCTGCATCTAGCCCCCAAGAAAGACGGCTGGCGCCCTTGCGGTGACTACCGTAGGTTAAACGCACGTACCGTTCCTGATAGGTATCCGGTCAGGCACATTCACGCTTTTACTCACAATGTGTCAGGTTGCACTATCTTTTCAACTATAGACCTAGTCAAAGCCTACAATCAGATACCTATCAATAACGATGATATCCCGAAAACGGCGATCACCACACCCTTCGGCCTCTACGAATTTCCATACATGACCTTTGGCTTGCATAACGCAGGTCAAACATTTCAGCGATTCGTAGATGAGCTGGCTCGTGGCATGGATTTCGTCTATCCTTATTTAGATGACTTTCTGGTTTCTTCGCCTGACCCTTTGACTCATCAAAAACATCTCCGTCAGTTGTTTGAGAGAATGTCCGACTACGGAATTTTACTAAATACCTCAAAATGTGTGTTAGGCGCGTCAAAGGTTACGTTTTTGGGGTATAGCATTTCAGCAGACGGCATTAGGCCATTAGAAGACAAAGTTCAGGCCGTAAAAGACTTCCCTAAGCCAGTTACAGTAAAACAGCTTAGGAGGTTCCTCGGCATGCTCAATTTCTACAGACGGTTTATCCCTCGTGCAGCTGAAACGCAGGCACCTCTTAACGCTCTCTTAACCGGCTCAGTCAAAGGAAACCATCCTATCGACCTGACAGGGGACGCGCTTAAGGCTTTTAACGATTGCAAAAGTAGTTTATGCGACGCAGCACTTTTAGCTTACCCCGATTGTCAGGCTAAATTGGCAGTAACGACTGATGCTTCAGACGTGGCACTAGGCGCTGTTCTTCAGCAGCGAATTGAAGGCGCCTGGCAGCCACTAGCTTTTTACTCGTGCAAGTTGAGTCCCGCGCAACGTAAGTATTCTCCGTACGATCGCGAACTCCTTGCTATATACCAGGCCATCAAATATTTTCGCCATATGCTGGAAGCGAGAGAATTCACGATCTATACCGATCACAAGCCACTCAGCTTTGCCTTTCGTACGTGTAAGTCAAGCTGTTCACCTCGTCAGTATCGGCATTTAGATTTTATCTCGCAGTTCTCCACCGACATACAGCACATATCTGGCAAGGACAACGTAGTCGCGGATACACTTTCACGTATCGAAGAGTTGGAACCCCGGTAGATATGAATTCTCTCGCCAAGGCTCAGGACGCAGACAACAATCACTTCGTTTAACGAAAATGAAAATACCTGGTAGTCGCCATGAGTTATTTTGTGATGTTAGTACACCGACTCCCAGGCCTTTCATACCAAAAATCATGCGCCGTCAAGTTTTTGATTGTTTGCACTCCTTGAGTCATCCCGGACCTAATGCTTCCGCCAAACTGATAGCTCAGAGATACGTCTGGCCAGGTATCCGGAAAGGCTGTAGGGAATGGGCAAAAGCTTGCCTACAATGTCAACGCGCAAAGGTAAGTCGTCATGTGTCTGCACCATTGGGCACATTCGACCTACCCCGCGCCAGATTTAAATATGTGCATATTGACCTGATAGGTCCCTTCTCCGTATCAAACGGCTACCGGTATTGCCTCACCGCAGTCGATCGTTTTTCGCGATGGCCTGAAGCGATACCCAAAAGCAAAAGCTTTCTTAGAGGTTTGGATAGCACGGTTGCCCAGCGGTTATAGTTACGGACCGTGGTAGACAGTTTGAGTCGGCTTTATTTACTTCTCTGTCACAACGTATCGGATTTCAGCACCGTAGAACCACAGCTTATCATCCTGCTTGCAACGGTCTCGTCGAGCGTTTTCACCGACAGTTAAAAGCCGCCATAGTCTGCCATGCCAACAGTAATTGGACAGAGTCGTTACCGCTTGTTCTCTTAGGTATAAGAAGTACACTGAAGGAAGATCTACAAGCTTCTCCAGCTGAACTTGTTTATGGTGTACCCTTACGGCACCCAGGAGATTTCTTCCAACCTAACTTAAGTGGAACAACCGACATGACAGACTTTACAGCCTGACTTAAATCTTTTGCTCAAAAACTTAGACCTTGTCCAGCGTCCCGACATAGCTCAGGAGATAAAATATTTATTTTTAAAGATTTATCCACCTGCACTCATGTATTTTTACGTGACGATACTGTCAAGGGCACTTTACAACCCGCATACACAGGGCCATATAAAGTTCTAGATAGAGGTCCTAAAACATTCAAATTAGATGTCAAGGGTAAATCGGTCACAGTATCCATAGACAGACTCAAACCAGCCTATATACTGTCACCTGAAAATAGTGTTAAGCTTAATGAACCCCTTGCACCTCAGCCTAATATTATGGCTCCACCTTTACTTAATCCGTCAGAACCAATAACTACACGTTCTGGTAGGAAAGTACGCTTCCCAGATTTTTATCGCCCGTAGTAATTTACTTATCCTACTATGTTTAATCTAAGTTAGTTATAATAATAAATATAATTTTAATACCTATTTTCTATATAATAAATAGGCTATATTTATTTACATCTTAATACTAACTTAACTACTATAATATACTTACTAACTAATTACACTACACTTACTAAGTACACTTACACACTAGTGGATAAAAGTCAGTAAGTCGAATCAAATAGCTTCATACATTATCGCGCGTAAAATAGCTATCGCCGCGCGATGCATTGGAGCGGTCGCCGAATGCAATAAACGTGACGTCACAGCGGCGGCCTAAACTAGACACACCGCCCGGACGACATTGAATATATCCAAGCGCTCGCGTTCGGCGCGAGCCAGTGCGAACACAGATACGACGCGGAGCGCACGTCGCTCGCCCGCCCGCTATACCTATCGGCTTACGCGTGTTTTACATTCGGAAACCTTGTGTTGTTATTTACTTCCCTAACATCTTCTGCAATACAACTAGGCGGCATCCTCTGCCCCTAAACCACTTTTTTCCGAAACTAGAGGAACTATAGTATTGAAACTTAGTACTTAAGTAGATGTATACTGTTTATCACCAACCAACATATCTTTATGCGGTTTAAGATATGTTGGTTAGTGATAAACTTTTTTGAACTAATAAGGTGATGTGTCACGCAGGTGTCGAATGGACAGATGTTATCACTTCTATACAATGTATTGATCTGTCGTACTTCGTGTTGTATTAAATCCTGACACTGTTTCAATCATACTCTTTTTTTGCCCATAAACTAATGATAGGTTATGGGCCCAGCACGCTTCCACTGCGCGAAATTAGAAAAAAATATCTGCCTCCCTAGGGCAGCTTTGAATATTTGACTACTTCTACTAAAATTTATAATGCAGCTAAAATTTACGTATTCTTTGTCATATGATGTATGGCAATTGTATAGCCAATAGTCACACTAAGTATTGAAAAATGTTAAAAGGTTCAGTACTAGAGAATCTGAAAATATGACAGATAGAGCAAAGTCTTCAAAGGTGACCTGCTCTTCCTTTTGTTTAAGAATCCTAAATGCTTACAATACATAATTAAAAAAAACTGCTTTTTATTAAAATTACACTTAAATTTTACTTTTATGAATAGTTATTACTAAACATAACCCACTTTGGCTTTTCACTGTTTGAAAAAAAAAAACAACAAGGCACACACATACATAACAAACATCAAACATACACAAACATTTAATTGATGTTGGTTTGGGTAAGATTGGTAATTACCTGAATTTGCCATAAAAATATATTCTTTCAACAAAGAGTGAATTCAAAAAGCAGTTAAACTATTTAGTACCATAAGCACTATTCAGAATATTTCAATTGAAAGATGTGCTTATTAAATGAAATACTAAACCTAACTTCACCCCTGATGTGTTTTAGTTAGCAGTTACACTAGCAAGTTGCTGGTGGAATACAAAATTAGGACCTTTCCCAAAACCTGGGTGCAAGCTTTGTTGCACAAATAACTTCGTTTGTTTAATTTTTTTTTATTCAATTTGTTCTGGAAAACATCATTTTCATTGTATCTTTCTTTCTCTCAGGAAAGTCTTACTTCTGGAATACAGACTTCTTTGTTGTTTTAGTACTGTTTGGTTTGTTTGTTGTTCTATTGTATTACCAGTCAATATTTGTTACTACTTTAATGCCTTATGTAGGAATATTACGTGTGGTAAGTGAGGTAACATTATTTGATAATAATTAATCTGACCACATAATGTTACCTAACCTAACCTATTAACCACAAATGCAAAATTTAATATTTATAAATACCTTTCTTAGATTGCTATCGAACCCTTTTGTAGAAGCTACAGCTTTAGCAAATAATTCGGCAACTGCAGCTCCTTTAGAGACCATTATTGCACTAAATATTACTATTCCTATCAGTAGCGAGAGTTCTTTAATATGAATAACCTTGGCTTTGAGGCAGTCAGAGTAAACTCGAGTTTTGGACTTATTTACATAATAGACGTTCACTTATTTATACTAAATATCTGTAATATTTAGTTTATCTTAAGTTCGAGGCAATTTATCTTTCTTAAAAATACAAAACTAATTCCAATCACAACACAATATTTAGTTCGTTTAGTTAATTAATAAAATCAACCTTATTATAAGGTAGGAAGGGTGAAGTTTGGTTAAAGATACTCCCAGTGGTATATGTCAGTATAAAAGCTTTATTTTGCCGTTTGCTGTCACTGTCAAACTGTCAGAGGACCACTACAAAGCCTTTTTATACCGTGTGTCATCTCGTCGACATGACCTCGTTTATCGATCACATCGATCACCATCTATCGTCCGTTTCCTTCTTCTCTTGTGAGAGGTGCGGGTACGTATCGCGCCGTGGCAGTCCATTTTTCTTTAAGTGTGTTTTAAGATAAATTAACAGCCGAAAATAAGAGAACGGGCCTAACCATGTGAAACTCTTCTTCCGCTGTCCTTGATGTGACCAAACTTTGCGCGAATATTGGGAACGAAGACTTTTTCTAATAACATCCATCCTTTATACTATTTGTACAGCATCACACACTACAACACCATACAATATATTTTAACCCCGACGAAAATTAGGAGTGTTATAAGTTTGACCCCTTTGTCATTTATTGTTATGTTTTCAAACGAGTTTTTTGCATTGAAATATAATTTAATCACGGTGGTTCCTAGTTATGGAGTCAAAATCCGTTGAAGCTTAAATTTAAATTTTAAGTTTTTTATTATTCATGTTCATGATCTGATTTTCAAGTGCTAATGATAGTCGTAGGTACAGATGTTGGTTTCAGAGAGTTTACTAACAGATGCCCGCTCGTTAGCCGATAAAATAGCTACTTAAATATTTTAAGTATCTTCGCTACTTTTGGTAGGTAAATATTTTTTCTATTGCATGTATGTATATGATATGACAAGACACAATTCGCTTTTGTAATTTTCACAGATTGGGGAGATGTGTGCTTTTTGTAGATTGCTGTAATGCGCGTGCCGTGTCATGTCTTCGCGAGGGACAACAAAACTGAATTCCTGGATCAAGAAAGTAAGTATGTTTGTGGCTGTTCGAGTCAAATTTTATCGGACTGTTAGCGTATTGAAAAAGTGTTAAATAAAGATTTTTTCCAGGTATTAGAATTCTTCGCAGCTTTTAGCTAATAGGCTTAAGGCATTCCTCGACACAATCACAACCCCTGTCATCCTAAGAATAAGGACTTATCCAGGAAAACCCGAACGGATGGTGACCCTAGCTAGGACTTACTTTTACCCAGTAGGTACCTGTTCCCGATTCGAATTTGAGGTTGTCTCATCCGGCATGTGTGCTAAAGGCACACGTCAGTGCTACTGTTAGTTACGCAAGCTTGCATCGTGTGACGTGATAGTAGAAGACCGGTGTTACAATAAAACGTGAAGTGACTTGCCATGACCGAACCTCACGTAGGTTTGGTCATGGCATCATCATCATCAGTGAGAGCATAGCCCGTGATTTTCATTCACATGACACCTGGCGTTACGACGAAATGCGTGCAAAACTGCAAACGTTAGTACACGAGACGAGAACAGACCTATAAATGCGGACAATGGCCTGAGGGGTGAGCTCGAACTACTATCGTAACGTATTCGTAGCGTTTACCTATTTTTAACTTGTCAATTTGTATGGGGAAATTGTCACTTTTTGACATTTGTACGGCAAATACTACGACAGAGATAACCTGCTTTTAAGTTGAGCAAATCGTAAGCAAAATAGTTCATCTAGTTGGTAATCGATGCAAAAGAGTTCGTCTATCATTGAGTTAAATATTTTTTTCCCTTTATAACATTTATTGAAGTGAAAACTTCTTTAGCGGCGTTGAGCACTTTTGTGGCATGGGTAGAAACTGTGAAACTCGCGTCAGGTCACGTGATGCTGATCGAAAAACCGTAAGACGGTTGTTAAGTTTTCACTTCTGCCGGCACTCCCGGAGTGCAACCCGTGTTAGTTTTTTTTAAAAATTTAAGTTTGGAAAAGTAAAGCTTCAGTCATTTTGACGAGTGAGATCGTATAACTTCTGAAAAATCCTGTTAATTTCTTCAGTTTTCAAGTTAAAATGGGTCGTGGCAAACCTAGTTTGTGGGATTGAGGCGGGCAAATCAAGTTACCAAATCTTAAAAGACTTGACACTGCCCAGATCTACAGTGCAATCTATCATTCAGCACTATAAAAAGAATGGAAATACTTTTTGCTTGAAGAAAACTGGCCGACCCCGTATCACCAGTAAAGCAGAAAACAGAATTCTTAAGAAAATTGTTTAAAAAAATCGCCGTGCTCGAGCTGGAGAACTAACGGTGCAATGGAATGGAGAGACATGATTGTCAAAGATGTTTCAGTCTTTTTAACACTCTTTTGCAGGTATCACCTGCAAAAGAGTGTTAAAAAGAATGGGCTACGGATTTTACACAGCTAAGCAAAACCCACTATTGATTGCCTTACAGAAGAAAAAGAGATTGAAGTTTGCTCGTGATCACTTAAATTGGACTTCTGATCAGTGGCGTAGTATTATATGGAGTGACGAGTCTAAATTTGAAGTCACAGTCGACGATGAAAGAAAAAAAGTGGTTCGAAATAAACATGAAGCATTTTATACTGATTGCATTAAACGAAAAGTTAAGTTTCCAGCGTCTCTCATGATCTGGGGCTGCATGTCTGCGCAAGGTGTTGGTGGGCTGCAGTTTGTGTTCCATCAATGCAACAAGATATCAAAATATTTTGAAATAAGAAAGTCTACTGCCCTCCATTACGTCACTCAAACATCAAGATTCTTTCATTTTTCAACAAGACGGTGCTTCCTGCCATACTGCAAGGACAACAAAGACATGGCTGCTGTCAAAAAGCATCACAACCATCGAGTGGCCATCTAACAGCCCGGACTTATCGCCGATTGAGACCCTATGGTGGAAAATGAAGAAAGTCCTTCGCAAAAATCAAGATCAACCATCAAGATCGAAGAGCGATTTGAAGGCTAAACTCTTGGCTGTGTGGGAGTCAATTACGGTCGACGAGTGTGCAGCGTTGGTTACGACCATGCCTCTTCGCATTAAAGCTGTAATTGAAAGCAAAGGCGACATAACTAAGTGGTAGACGAACTATTTTGCGTGAGAGCCAGTGATAGACGAATACTTTTTAATTTATTTATTTATGTTATGTAAGGTCATGAAAGATTTTGTTACGTAACGTTTGTACGTTAAAATAAACTTTGAAATGTTACTCAAATTGTGGTTTACTGTCTCCTTAACTTTTTTAGTTACTTTACCCAAATTCACATCACATTATTTCATAGTATCTTATTTTTCATACAAGACGAACTATTTTGCATCGGGGCTCGTAAATCATTTTAACAATTCAGTAAATAAATAGGTCCGTTTAAAATGAATAATCAAATAATGTCAAAATTACAATAATAATGTCATAAAGTTAAATTGTCAATGTCATGAATTTCGTAAATTCGTAATAGCGACGTTTTACCTGAAAATAAAACGTTTATTAAACATACTTACCTTATTCAAAGCCTATATAATGAGAGCGGCGTATCCGATTCCGGTCGATTCTAGTACTTTTCTTGACTTGTCTGGGTTACTCATGATCCGCTAACAGCCACTAACACGCCACGATGCAACACTAGCGCCACCACAGGCAGCTTATAGGAATGATTTCTAGTTTTGTCATTGCGTTTAAGGTCACCAGGCAGGAATAAAAGTAGGCTTTGAATAAGGTAAGTATGTTTAATAAACGTTTTATTTTCAGGTAAAACGTCGCTATTAAACAGTACTGTACCGTTATTCAAAGCCTATATAATGAGATCCGTGTTTATTTTCGTCTGGTGGCGCTGTGTTCGCTCGCCAATGTGATATGTATGTAAAACTGCAGGCACAACATGTTCCTCTTATATGATAAAAGGAGTTAACCTCATAAAGCACTTGTAGGAACATGACAATGAATAATTGTTTTCGATCTTCTCATGATGGACAAATACTCACTGCTGTTTTGATAATTCGTTGATATGAATTGATGAGTAACCACCTTATATACTATTTTATACAACCTATTCTGTCTACACGTAAGAAACAAGGGTTAAACTGTGTTTGTGAAATAAAATTGTATCTGTACTATTGTTTTGTTGAGTTTTGAAAATAACATGAAAACTTTTAAGTACATCGTACGCAACGTCTTAGGTATAGAAAACAACCTGACCTAAACTTGCGAGCCCTTCTTAGTCTTAGATGGTATATTGCATGGGGCTTATGGCTATGGTCATTTTGCGTAGGTATTCCAAAAAGGTTGAAACATTTTTGTCGTGCTGCACGCCTAGTAAAGTGCAGAAGTACGAGGTGCCAAGTTGCTATGTGTGTTCATCGATGTATGGGACCTCAATGTTCGCATCTTAAGAATAATGATTCTGAACATTTACAATAATAATTCTTAAAATAAAAACAAGCACCTAAGAAATCCTGTAGGCTTCACACCTAAGAGGCTTGTTTTCCTTATTAACGGTGCTGGACAATGGGGTGGATATGGAGATAGTGATGGAGCCAAATGGCAATGGGACTCAACAAAATATATTTCATGAAAGCAATCAGCTGATCGTGTCAATGTTGACAATCTAATACACCCTTTCGAGTTACGTACTATTGCCAGCTTTGGCATGTCCTTTGGATTTAGGTTCGTACGCTTAACCTGGTGATAAAAAAGATGCATAATGCCGGGCGATTGCCCGGCTTGCTTATGAGTAAAAATTATGCATGCTTGTACACAGCAAAGCATAGTTTTTTATATATAAATACATTACAAGTTCAGATACTTTGGAATAAGATGGCACCGTACCGTAATCATTATCGATTATGTTCATCTTACAAAGTTGTGAAATGAAAAATGCTGTAAGTGTTTTAAAAGGTAGTATTACCCTTGTACGGAAGAACATTATAGCCATATGGAGTTATTCGCCAAACAAAAGATCATCCAGTGTTAATAGTTATTTGTTATACAAGAGTGCAAAGTTGCTTTTTAACCGCGTGTTCAATTTTGATGACTGAGCGTTAGCGAGGGAATCAAAAGGGCACGAGGTGAAAAATTCTTTGCACTCGAGTGCAACACGTAACTTTTCATTCCACCTCAGCGAGGAAATGACTAAATGCAAATAAAACCGTTGACAATCACAAGATAGCTACTTTAATTCCAGTTTAGGTATTAACTACTACATTATGACAGGTAAGTATTACAGAATAATCTTTAAATTATAACAAGATAATACTTAGGTATAATTAATAAAAATTTAAAGTAACGTTGCACAGTTATTTAAATTGAGTGTAATATTTTTGTTGGGTACTGTAATATTGGTGTTAGTCACTTGTGTACTGTTTTTCGAGTGCTTGCTTACTTGTTCTCGGATAATTCTATAAAATATGCCAGCAAAACGTTTTCTGAGAAAGTTTTGGCTCCTTTTGCTAGTCGCCACGTGTTGAACATAACGTACTGTTTTAAATACTTCTCGCGTGATTGTTGAGGGAGAAAGATCATTTGCGCATTATTACCAGTTTCAGTCAATTCTGTTGGCGTCAAACAAACTTCCTCGTCCCTAGAATCACTCATTTTAGTTTTTTCACTTGTTTTCAAGTTTCTTGTTTTTAATATAAGGTTTAACAATGACATGAAAAAATACCGCGTAAAGACCCGCCAACAAAGCAAATTGAAAAAAGAACACCAAGAAGGTTCCGAGTTTGAGTTTTTAACAAATTAAAAAAATGTTGTATGATATATTCGGCACCATAGAGGTAGCAATAAATAGGTTTAATGATTTTTTTAATTCACAAACTTGGTGCACACGATGTTCTAAATTCAAATTTACTTTAACCTCTAGTGAATAAAAACGGCTTTTCCACTCAGATATTGAAGAGCAAAATGACTCTTTCCGAGATGGTGGGATGAAAAAATCATTTTTCTATCAGCTACTTATACAAATAGTAAGCTAAGCACCCGACAGCGCCGTTGTGCTTGGAGGGATTAACATTCCAAAAACAATGAGGGAGGAGATTCATATAATATTTTTATGGCATGTTGCACCTACTTGCGTACCATTGCAACCCTGTTACCCTGCAGGTAACTAATCTTTGTTGAGGTTAGCCGATATAGGCATACGTGGGCTAAATTTATGATGAATTTGCAACAAAGCGACCATACTTGTACGCCGTCCATCCTAGTTCCATAGGAAAAAATGTACCCAGGTGAATGCCTATTACGATAAATCATTCGACTATTGTAATAATTTGGTAACGTTCAGTTAGATAAGCTTCCACAACAAATGACTAGCTTTCCCCGTTTGGCATTTTTGCTCGGTCCAAGCCAGAGCTTTTGTCTCATGAGAGTTTGGTAGCAAAAAAGTAATAAGTGTATCAATAAAGAATCTTGTCCTGACTAGGCCAAGCCTATCGACGCAAATTGGACCATGTTAGCAATGCAAGTGGGACACTCAGTCAATGTGGCTTGCGGAAACTAAACTCGTATGTGCCGAAGTTTCTGATTCATAGAAGTTTTTAAAATCAAAACCCAGCAGGAAAAATTACTAAGTGTTTGGTTTTTAAAAATTAATTACACGCTAATAACAAAGGCGCGAGTGTGCCATGAAATGAGGAAGCTCGCCCTTTTCGGCACACACACACATTGGGATGCACTTAGCATCACGCAGCGTGGTCCTTGATAACACCCTTTGTGTAATTAGTAATTACTATCTTGCGTAGTAAAACAGAATAATGAAATTATGGTTTTCGGCTACACAGCTCGGTATTTTGTTAATTCAATTGAGATTCGTTTTTAGATTCTCTGCAAATAAACCAAGCATTCGTGCCATCGTTATGCTATTACAGCATGCTTCTGGCTCACCATTACTAGTTGTAAACTATTCCATCGGAAAACTTCTGAATCGGGAGTTGGAGGTAATTAGTCAACCCTTTTACTAAACACTGTTGCACGTAAACAGTAATCTAGAATTATCATTCTACTACACAAATGGTAGGTATCATCAACCAATCATTATAATAAATATTTTTATCGACATGGTTTACTAAAAAGCGAAGCCATTTTACCAACATGTAAAGTGTATTTAATTTCATCTAAACAATTGTTTTAATTGATCGTGAACAGGTACCTGCATGTTACAAACATGCATGGCCCGACGACCTCTCTGTTAAATTAAAGCTGTGCTCGGAGCAATAAAAAGCTGTGGCAAGTACCAAGGCAAAAAGTTATTCATGCGGAATAGACTTCTATGTGTTTATTGACCCGTCTGGGTGTTTATCACCAAGTTTATCAGTATGATGAATAAGTTGTATGCAGTTTGTGGTTTGAAATTACCAATAAGAACGTCTATTCGCTGTCTCAAGGATGTAAAATATAAGATTCGTTATATTCAATGTGTTCATAGTATGCCTATACTATAGTGACTTCACATTTGACAGGTTTTGGTGATACCGAGATATCCAATAAGGCGCAGGTTATTGCATTTTCCGCTACAAAACTAGCTTTATTTAGCCAGTGCACGAGTACTCATGCATCTCTTCTTATGAATACTAGCAGAAACATTATGTTATGGAATGTCTCAAGACATTTGAGGAGTGAAACTCCGCTTCGACCTAATTATCCGTGTAAGCCCTGGCGGTATCGCATGTGACACATTTATTTACTATAGAATGCATTCAATTTACACCTGCCTATCTTATCAAGTTTCATCATCCCGGCGGGACGAGTGCAAGAGGGTTCTGGAGGACTTCAACTCGGTATAAAGTTACAAGTCAACTGCATTGAATTGTAAGATTAAGATTGATTAGGCGATGTCTTTATACTCATGGTATGGCCTCCTGCCCAATAGACGTGAATGTTAATTATCTAGCAAAGTTTATGACTCACATCAGGCAATCACGCTTTCAAGCATCAAGCATTCTTTTCTATCCCGGTGGGATAAGGAAAGGCCGGCTCATGTTAATACGATTTATTCAAGACTTACCTTAACCTTTACCAAAAGTCGCTAATTTCAATTTGGTACCACGCTTACTCTCCAGGAATACTACAATATCCATAGATTGATTTACGAAGTAGGATCCCAACAATGGTTTTCAAGTCAAACACGATTATTCCTCTTCTATCCCGGTGGGATAAGGAAGAGTCGGTTTCAAGTCAAACACGATTATTCTTCTTCTATCCCGGTGGGATAAGGAAGAGTAGATTTCAAGTCAAACACGATTATTCCTCTTCTATCCCGGTGGGATAAAGAAGAGTCGATTTCAAGTCAAACAAGATTATTCCTCTTCTATCCCGGTGGGATAAGGAAGAGTCGATTTCAAGTGAAACACGATTATTCCTCTTCTATCCCGGTGGGATAAGGAAGAGTCCATTTCAAGTCAAACACGATTTTTCCTCTTCTATCCCGGTGGGATAAGGAAGAGTTGACTCAGGTTAATGTGGTTTACCTATTCTGGACTTACCTTTAAAATGTATGATTACCAAACTTGTTACTACATGAATGCAACACCCGTGGATCGGTCTACGAAGTAGAATCGCGATCCCGGTTTTCGATTCAATAAATCACAATTATGAAGGTATTTTCAGATTGCTTTTTCCCACCATATCATGTCTCTTGAAAAGAGAGCAACTTCTGAAACAGTTTACGCAGAATATTTTGTAAATACTCATCATCACGTAACACCAAATTAAAACATTCGAATAGCGATTCTAAAAGAATGAAAATTCCATCTGGAAGAGAGATTCTGAAAGAGTAAACACTTAGTGCTAAGAGTGTCGAAAGTATTAAAAATATTATGTTTAAATATAATGTCTCGCACTGCGATTGCCTTACAAACATATCTATGTTCACTTAATTTATGATATGCAAAGAAGTGTAATACAAAGAGTTACATTCAAAGTAATGATTTTCACTGAATACTTTACAGGTTTCTATGAATATGTACATCTGCAGGTACTTACGTGATTTAACACGTCCTTGACACGATAATAAAGAACAAACTTACTTTGCTCGTTCATTGCTTTCACCCCAGTTTTTTCCAAACTGTGTCCTCCTTAACTATCCAGAGTCCCGCGATGATTCTTCCTTACGTAACCAGACATATTACTTCTGAAAAACGTTTATAAGCCTAACGGTTGCACATTAGAACTTACCGTTGATCAAAATAAAATAAAAATATTTGAGGTAGATTGCAAAAAATCTATCTCCGAACGGTAACACCGTTAAAAAACAACATAGTTCCTTCTAATTGTAATGTCTAAAACACCTTCGAAATTAAATTTAAATTGCGAATATTTCCTCAACATTCACAATTAATTATATAATTATGAAAGTACTAGCGAGACAGCCTAGAGGGAGCGGAGCTCACTAGTGCGACCGTCTCGGTCGGAAACTTAAACGCCAATGACAAAACTAGAAATCATTCCTATAAGCTGCCTGTGGTGGCGCTAGTGTTGCATCGTGGCGTGTTAGTGGCTGTTAGCGGATCATGAGTAACCCAGACAAGTCAAGAAAAGTACTAGAATCGGCCGGAATCGGATACGCCGCTCTCATTATATAGGCTTTGAATAACGGTACAGTACTGTTTAATATTTCTCGTAATTTCATAATGTGATCGTGCTCACCCCACTGGTATGTCTTATGACTGGCCATTAGGGTATCCGTTAACCTACCTATATAGGTACTTTAACGGCGGACGTTAATCCGAGACAATGTAAGTAAGAAACAACGCACTTGTTTACGTTGTGCGCCATTGGGAAACAGTGCTAGACTGAGAGTCTAATGGGTGTAGTGTAGGACACGATCTGAGAAAGTCATTGGACCCGTTTAGGAAGTTTTTCCGCGGAGTTGGTAGGTACCTGAGGCTTACACTACAAAACTTCGTCCTCATTTTCGATTCTAGCCATCCTAATCGCTCGCACGGCTATGCTAGCATGTGTAACAGGTACGGCTACATTCGCAACTACCGATATCGGCATTAAATAATGGGGCGTGCGCCCGCGCCGGCCGTATGTCGCCCTGCCAGTTTGAACAAACACTTCCTGATGGGTGTACGCAGCTCAGAACCTGACACGTCTCGTTTCCGACGGGAAAATAACGCGTAATCTCGCTAACTCACTGACGTAAAACTAACTAAGATGATCACTGATTATGAGGCTTATTAAAAAGTTGAGCCTTGTTTGTGACACGTAAAGTAGGGTTCATTAAAACTACGGTAAAACCTGTGCTATCAGATCTACGAGTATATTTCAGTTTCTCCAACTTGCTCTGTTGGAACTTTGATTAAATTAAACACGGAAGATAAGTATGTCACGATGTCCTAACAATCAGCATTAAAATTCTAAGTGGTTCTATACCAAGAGATGGATGGAATATTGGATAGGCCGTACTTTTATCGTAATATACTGAAGTGATTAGTGATCGAAAGATCACTAATAATTACTAATAAAATAATTTCCGCTAAATTGTGTTGGACTTAGAAATGGATACCTACGGTAACACAGGCCAGTTACATAAAAATGTATTGAAACACTGAAAACTTGTAACTTAGTCATGATATCTATCTATGGTTGTATAATATTATTAAGTTATAAGTGACATTCGCACCTCCGCTACACAATCTCGGAGAAACTGTTCGCTTTTCGGCGTTTTGCATAATCTTTCTATTTGCTGGTTACACTGGGTGAATAGGGGTTGTGTATACGTATATAAATAAATTAATAATGATCCATTGCTTAGCATCAGCAATTCAAAATTTCTTAAGAAACATCGTTTTTACGACAGCGTAATTGGTCATCAATAGTCATCATCATAATCATAGTAGCAAGCTGCATGACTTCTACTGCTAAAAATAGGCCACCGACAAAGATTTCCAGGTCAAGCGATAGCTATACCGTGGCTAAGGAGTGCATGCGAAGAGCCTCCTCCGTTAACCCGCTAATAGCGGCCAGAGGAAAATCGCGGAGGTTTTAGTGTGTACGTACACTTGAGAACAGTGACGCTCAGTCACTTTTCGTCAAGGAGTCTTACATGACCTACTACCCCCATGGTAGTAGGTATAGGTAGTAACGCATTTCCTCCGCATAAAAAAAATGTCAAGCGATCGCTTGGGGCCTGCATCCAGGTCGATTTTGCAATAACTTATTACAGTTCGGGGATGAGTTCACCGACTAGGAACAACTGCTTATACCATGTCAACTGTGCAATCTTTAGTATGCAAAATTGTCTCTACCATCACTTATAAGCTTATTAAGTTATAATTCGTTGTTTAAAAGCTGGCAAAAGTTTTTCTCGTAGAGAGCGCTGCTTCACGGAATTAATATTCGTACTTTTAATAATAGAAGATCATCAGACTCACGATAAACTTGTGTAGGTAGTATGAGAACAGATTACTAAATAGTGGTATGAGTTCACTACGTACGGGAAATCAAATATGGTTTCCGAGTAATACGATTCTAGGGAATATTACTCCAGCAGATACAAAACTTATATGACGTTGAAAATATGGAGTTTCATTTGCAACGATCGAGTAGCAACAACCTATTGCATGTGTTATTTTTATTTTACATTGAAGGAACTCATTAAAACACAGGGTTAACACAAATGTAGGGTTGTTTTAAAATTTAAATGTGAATGATTCAAAAAGGTTTCATGGTCATAAAAAATGTTTTCTGAAATGTCGCAAATATAGTTAATGACCCCAATAACGAATGATCGCTGCGTGTGTTGAGGCTCTTACGGCTTATGCGATTATGACCGATATATGTATGGGCACATAGGCTGCATTATAATTAATAATTTCAGAGAATTTTCGCTCGTAGCCACAGCACCACATAACTGAATCGTGCTGAATATGAGCTGGTAAAGCGGTGCCCACGGTCTTTTTTTATTTCGCAGGAAAACTCTTTTAGGAGCCTTAACCAAGGCCGGGGGGCCACAGCCGTGTGCGGGTCTTCCAGCGTCCTAAAAACGCGACTCCGCTCCGGGGAAAATCCCGTAGAGGTTACTACCCACCAAAAACGTGCGGTATCCCTTCCCTGACAGGGAAGGGATACGTCACCTCCTAGACAGTCTAGGAGGTGACGTGGGTGGATCCTTTACGTCCATGACAACCTCCGAGCGGTGCTCACGGCCTACCCACAAGGCTCTGGAAAATACACGTCCACATCGGAACAAAAATTGCGCGACGTGTCTGCTGCAGTAAGCGTCAAAATCTAGCGGTGGGACTTTAAGGGACCTTGTCAATAGGTGACACTAGGCATATTTTTGACGTTGACTGGTACCTCTTGCTGAAGAAGTCGCGTGAAGTAGCCCGACAGCGCGGCATGATCCGCAACATCTTCAAAATCAGACGACCGCTCGGTGCAGTGGTCCACAGGTCGGACTTCTAAAACCAAGGGTCGCGGGTTCGATCTTCGCACAGTACAAGCATACGTGTGCATGAACATGTGTGTTTGTACTGGTCTGGGTGTTTTCAATGTATAATATGTATTTATTTACAAAAAAAAGTATTTAAGTATGTTTATCCGTTGTCTAGTACCCATAACACAAGCCTCGTAGCTTAATTTAGGACTTGAGAATTGGTGTGATTGTTGTGAAATATTTATTATTATTATTAATTTTAAAAGTTCGGTTTGAATTTCACCCTCTTTAGTTTCAACTATGTATAATACATGCACAGTTTAAAGGATAAAGTATATTTAATGCAACGAAACTAAGTAAATTACGACGTAAGCTGCGTGTACATAATTTGACGCGTTCGTACGTCAGCGGACGGCGGGACGCGTCAGAAGCGATCTAGACAAAGAAATCGGGGTAATTTACATTTTCAGATGATTGCACTCGGGAACTAGAAATAAACGATCTTGATACTTTGTATTTTAACAGGATAAGATCGATAAAATACTTTACGGATAGGCGGATATATTCTATCTGGCTCGACATATTAAAGTCATATTTTGATGAGATTTAGAACTTCTCTACTCTCTCTAGATTTAGAACTTCTACATATGCGTTTTTTCAAAAAAAAACTAATATGAACTAAAAGTCAAAGAAAAGTACAAAACTAGGATTGAAATTCTTATTGACTTTCTTGAATAGTGAGATAAGCTTTTTCTTTTAATTCTTAATGTTTCTTGAATTTTTAGGGTTCCGTACCTCAAAAGAAAAAAACGGAACCCTTATAAGATCACTTTGTTGTCCGTCCGTCCGTGCGTCCGACTGTCAAGACCGTTTTTCTCAGGAACGCATGGAGGTATCAAACTGAAATTTCTATATGATACTTAGGTCTACTGTCCCTGGAAGATGTAGAAAAATTAACCTTCTAAGCCAACGCATGCAAAAGATACAGCCATTAAGGCCGCAAATTTTCGAAACTCGCACGGGAATCAAAACCTACAGGGTACTTCCCGTAAACTTAGAATCTTGAAATTTAGTACGAAGTAACGTCTTATATTACAGATATAGGAAAAATTACGAAAAGTTTCAGTTTAATCATATAAAAAAATATATATTAAACAATTTTGAAAATTTCAAAATTACTACTCCTTATCTCATGAACGCGTTGAGATATTAAATTAAAATTTATATTAAATACTTAAGTCTATAATACCCGTGATGGGTGAACTTTTACTTATATACCTACAGGTTTGTACGGAACCCTCGGTGCGCGAGTCCAACTCGCACTTGACCGGTTTTGTTACTAGACTGTCCCTTTATGTAACGATTTCACCATATTTTTACGTTGCAGGAGTTATAAAAACACAATTCTTTCAGATTTATAAGATAACATCGGTCAATGTCTTAAAACGTGCTTATTATAAAAATATAAATTACGACACATTCATCTCCTACTTTTTGAGTAAAGTATCAAAATTGTTCGGCTCCATTAAATGAGAAAAATGTCATCACGCACTATCCAGCTAGTTCTATTTGTCGTCCATGTTTTCGAAATTATATTTGTGGCGACTGTCATTATTTGTTTAAGTTATCTGAGTACCTACTACTAAAGACATAACCGTATAGTAAGCTGCGCTACTACGAGTAGGCACATATGAATCCGTAGGTACTACATCAGAGATTAGTTTGAAACTTTCGGGATTTTCTTTGTTGGGAAATATGAATATTTTTCATTTGTTTAAGCGGAGAATCTGTACAAATAGTTGCTTAGATCGTTCCATTTCAAAGAAGATTACTTTCGAAAGTAAGTATATGATTGAAAGTAAAAATTGCTTTTGTATAATAGCTCTTACCTGTAGATCGGCAGTGACTTCAGGGATAGCACGAACTTAACGTACCATCCACCAAATTTGGATCACCAACTTTTCAAAGTGATGGCTTATTGTTGGCACTGCCAGTAAATACCAATGCAAAATCTATACATATAATAAGACTGTAAAAGATCGATTTCTGTACATTGAAGATTTTTATGAAAAATTGTTACAGGGGGTCTTAATTACCGTAATAGAAGCCAAAACAACAATTTTTAAAAATTTTGTCTGTCTGTCTGTCTGTTTGTCCGGGCTAATCTCAGAATCTACTGGACCGATTTTGACGGGACTTTTTTATTTGACTCAGTATCACCTAGAGAAAACTGGGATATAAATAATCACGCCGATGAACTTAGGGGGCAGGCAGGAAATTGAATCTCAGAATCTACTAAACCGATTTTAATGGGACTTTTTTTTATTTGACTCAACATTACTTGGAAGGTAAAGAAGGATAGAAATAATCACGCCAATAGACTAAGAGGGTAGGCAGAAAATTGAATCTCGGAAACTACTGGGCCGATTTTAATGGGACTTTTTTTATTTGACTCAGCATCACTTGCAATAAACGGCGTAGCGGGTACCGTTTTAAAGATCGTGGCGAGAAGACTGGGCCATAACTCTAACATTTGTTTGAACTTGAACGCGGACGAAGTCGCGGGCGGCCGCTAGTAAGGAATAATGTGAAAAGTATAATCAAAAATGTATTATTATTGAGCTAATAAAAGCGTGAAAAACCCCCGACAGGAGCCAGGAAAACAGGTTGTGAGCTTTAGGACTGGACGGATTTTGAACAGCCATAGCTAAGAACCACCATGATTAAATTATCTACCGAGTAATTAAAAAAACCGCACTGAAATCAGTCCATCCATTCGGAGGCTACGCTGCTACAAACGGACACACACAAACGGAATAGGGGTGAATCTCACTAACTTATTATTATAAAACTTATAACACCCCTGTTTTTCGTACGGGTTAATAAACTGATTTAAGTTAAAAGGTTTAGTTTTTGTATCATATTATTTGTTGAAGCAATTTTTTCCCTTTTAATATTATTAAGAACTATCGGACTCACTGTCGTTGTCCTGCCTCTTGTTTTCTTATCATTTAAACCTTCCCTGAACTTCAACAAATAATTCACAACCATAACCATTTATATATATTATTGTATACATGTCTATAAAGGAAAACCTCTTTTTGTGGTTTAGATACTGGTTTAAACCGGGCCTTCATAGCTCTTTCTTGAGAGTCTTTCAGCAGTGCTTTCAGCAGTTAAGCTTCCATTTAACAACTCACTAACAAAACTTCGATGACGCTTATTAAAATTTCAGTGCTGAAAACTCTAGCGTTGACTTTTTCAGCTGTTACAGGCAGTGCAGTTGTTTTCGTTTTATTTCGCTACGTCGCGTTCGAATTCGCGATTAAGTTAAATATTTTCGACTCGTCGATTTAAGATTCGACCTCAGTCGAATAGGTGTGAACTCCGATTTTAACCGTGTCACCTTGTCTTACTGATCAAGCCTTCTTGACTCTTGTTTCTTTCTATTAATTAATATACTAACATATATATATATATATATATAATGTATTTTTTTTATTGGTGGTGGTAACGGTAGAGTGAATGGATGAAATAATTAGGGATGTTAATCAGTACTAAGTCATGCAGCACCAGAATTTCGAATAAAGCCCATCTACGACTTAAAACGCTTCACGATATCTCATAATCTCAAATATCGTCTTAAAGTTATTTTATTAGGTAATGTTCAATAATCAATTCTTCACCAGGTATAGCATCTTAGCGTTGCAACACAGTAAGAAACCGAAATACCTATAACGGCTAATTTATTATTTATTTAATTAATTCAATGATCATTGAGAGGATCACTGCACATTTTATGAAAGTTTCACATCTGTTTCCTACTTGATCTCGATTTATGAGTTTGTTTACACCTAACAGCTGATATTTAGGGTTGTCACCGATAAGTTTTTGTTTAAACTTTAGCATCAATTTACGTAGTAATTTATACTGGTGGTTTTGCATAGGAACTACACATTTAATACTGTACACGTCCTATAAATTTTATTTCGCCTTTTTGTTACACGCTGTATATATATAAAGTTAGAGATTAAGATTTTGGTGTATATACACCTCTGAAGTTAATTTAATATTGTCTTAGCCACTTGCTTTGGGTCAGAACAATATAGGTATTTGTTGTACGCATAGCTCTGAAGACTTAACCGAGTTGCTCTGTCGGTTAGCTATGAGTTGATATTTTAATGTTTTCATGGTAAGGAGATGTTTTGTCGCAGAAAAAAATAGTTTATGACACTCTCCAGCCTCTTACTACCTCCACACAAAGAAACACATCATACATTACTCCGTTGCGTCGTGAAAGAAGGACTAACAAACAAACAGACATTCCCATTTATAATATTAGTATATGGTGTGTTGATATAATTAAAATGAACTTAATAACGATTTGAGATTTCAATCGGTTGGGGCTATTTGACTTAAACATAAAGAATGCAAATTATATTTCACCTTTATTATAATTCAGTAACGCTTACACTTGTTGTCTCATGTCTAGGTCTTATCCTCATGTGTAATGCATTTTTTGCGTCAAGGGTACGATCTCGTGCTTTCGTACTTTTTCCGCACGGTCATTTGTATGAAGCCAACAAAACCTAGGTTTATAATAATAACTTAAAATTACTGTTGACAGGTGTATTTCATGACAACTACAAGGTATTTCGTATACCAATTTCTAACTTCGACTCGTCAGCACCACACGTTGCGTTCGAGTGGTTATCGATCGATTTTTTTTCGAATCCCACAAACCCAACATGCATAAAGTCCTTGATCCAGTAATCTTTTAATTTGGGCTACTGTAGCTTCATAAATTCCCGTAATTTAATTTTTAACAATAACTTATACGTTCAACCTATTTACGAGTAGCTTAGTGCCTGTTCGTCTTGAGTAAAGAGGACGATATTTATAGGAATATTGTATTGTGTCTCGACATCGTGGCTCAAGAGATTAGATAAGCTTTCAATTCCAAGCCCTATTGTGCACACACGGGTTTCATACACAAAATCTAGAAAAAGTTATCAATGCCTTAGAAATTCACATATTTAAATGATCCGCGATGTCGACAAGCATTGATTTTTCAGCGGAACCATCGCTGAAAATCATCTCACAACTACTTACAACTTCTGTCTGGAATTCAGTAAATTCATAATTATTTTAATCAAATTACGCGACCCACGCGACGCCACGCGCGTTTTCAGCAAATTCAGCAATGCCTACTTACCTACGTACGTATCTAAAAATCTAGAGATAAACATTACTCATTTTATTTGCAGCTTAAATATAATAAATCTACTTGTGAAATGAAAATATTTTCTTTTCGTTAAAGCTTTTATTAAATCTGCAATAAATATACAGAATATCAGTTCACATTGGGTATTCAATCATTCATAAATAATTTAATAAATTAACGTTTCCGCTACCTTTAATTTAATATGCAAAATTATGGAATTATTTGTTTACGCATATCTTATCAGTTAAATTTTACATTCAGTCCCTAACAAATAAATAACTAAGTTGCTAAGCATAAAAATATACTTTATATTAAAATAGTGAACTCATTCGCTGAAAACCACAAAATAAATTCGCATACCGAGAAATAAAAACGAACTTATAGTTAGTTAGTGCACGTTCATTAAAGGTACAAAAATTTAAGTATTTTTTTCAAAAATATCTAGACACTTGATTCTTTGTTTGTACTAGTACTACTGTATAACGGTTAATTTAGCTACTAAATATAGCAAGTTTAACGTGGAAAGCTGTTTATCATGGCCATAGACGCATGGCAAGAAAAATCATAGTAAAATATCAAAATCATAGTAAAATCATAGTAAATAACCAAGAAGAAGAAAAAAAGAAGAAAAGGGAAGAAAATATTGAAAGGTTAGAGCTAATCCTAAGCCCCTGTATGAAGTTAACTCAATGTAATTAACGTGTCGTCGGCGTTACCAAAACTTAAAAATTTAGGTAGATAAGAAATTGGCATAAGCTACAGAAAAATCATCCGTCACTTTTCTTTAGCTAGGTAATTTATTTTTCATATTTGATTCACGAAAGTTAACCATACGAATAGATAAATAACGCGTATAACTTTATCTTACTGGTTTTTAAAAGCTGTTTCTATCTGGTAATTAAAATTATGCGTGTTACACATCAACATTAGGCGTAGGCAAATATATTTTCCATACATTTTGCAAAAGCGATTGGCTGTTTCTTTCAATCGACTTCGCAATGTAACTTTGTCGAGGGGCCCGTGGTTTACGACAGTCAAAGCATAAACAATTTTTTCTATACAGTCTCGATACTAAGTAGGCCTTTTTGTCGCTGATTTAGAAGACGTGCGTCTGTGTTCTTGTGTCATTTCGAAACTTAGCTTCCTTACTGTGTGTAAAATGATTAGGTACTGTGGTACAGTCGGTTCGCCTAGTCGCTTGAACATTGCAAATTCACCGTACCACTTCAGACAGTCATATTGAGTGTTTAGCTTGATAACATGTTGCAAATCTAAGCGCAAAGCCAAAATTAATAACTTTTGAACGTCCATCCATGATGATGATCCGACCTTTCATTTATTTATTTTGCTATTGTCTGTGTTGCCTTTGATGTTATGGACTGAACGAATTTGTGATGTGATGAAACGATTTTAGGCACACGCATCAATTAATTAATTAGGGCTTCTGTTTCGATTGTGTAAAGATTTACAATAATCCCCTTTATTAAAAACAGGATATTTATACTTTAACCAAGATATGAGACTTATAAAAATACGCCTGTAATCATTGCAACAGTAGTTAACATATACTACCTTAGTTGGCTGATACCTTCCTGGCTGAAGGCTACTCCGAATTTCGTCCTTTACTACACAAAAACTATTCGCCGATAAATTGTGGCTGAAGTTACAGCTAAATAACTAATGAGGATATTTCTGTGCGACGTAAGTACCAACACCTGGTTTCACCCACCCCGGCGGCGGTTTCGGTATAGGCACCCACTCGTTGAGCATGGCGGGGCCCCACATCCGCTTCCACACGGCCACGTAGACCTTCCTCTCCTGCCAGGTCTTCACCCACCGGGGGCGCCACACGAACTTCTTCTTCCAAAACCCGTGGTATGTTGGCTCGTGCGGATGAACGTGGTGGAAGTGAGACGAGCGCTCTCTGGAATAAAAACATTAATTAATGGATTGTTTTGATTGAATTCAGTTTGAGACTTAATCAACCGGTAAGTCTTATCAATTTTTAAGATTTTTTTAAAAATTGGGTGGCAAATTTTTTTGCGAATTTTCGTGAATTTTTTATCAATATCAATCTTTAGGTAACAAAAAGAATATCTTTAATTTTCTACAAGAATTACATGAATAATTTTTGAATACTTAATTTCAAAGTTTAAAAAATGCGACAACGTAAACAAAAGTAAGAATAAAAGCTCCTTTCTTAGTTTGAGAATCGCTCAGGTCGTTCTTCATTGAATCAGTGACCCTTAACGATGTAGATGTCTTGCGAAAATTATATGGGTTTTCAAATTATTATACCACTTATTATCTTACCTTTACGTAGGAATCTGGTGGTACTTACATCACTGGCTCTGTAAAAGTTGTGTCCGGAATTTCCTGAATATTAGCTTCAGCGATCTGAATAGACGCATACTCAGTTGTCGTAGTCACTGTAGCATTTTCCGTTTGTTCTTCTAACGCAGCACAAGATGCTATCAGAACTGTCACTATGATTGAAAACTGAAAATAATATAAAACGAAACTGTATTTTTTAGAAGATGTAATCGTCGAATAGATTCACACTTGATTTGTTTAAACTAGTACATAATTAAGTATACTAACTGCGGTATAATGGATCATAATTGTATGTTTTTAATTTGGCTTTATTTGTTCAAAAACTGGTGTATTAGTTGCTAAGGTTGTAATCAAAATCGGAACTGGTTGGTATATTTGGTAAATAATTCCTTTTATATCGATGTGTGATTTACAATTCGGGCAGGGGACCTCAACCTTTTTATACTTCAGAATCAGAATCATTTTATTTTGCTTGAAAGTGGTACAAAGATGTTATAAAAGTACAAAAAGATTGCACATTACACCAGAGTTTGGCATGCAAATTAAAACATAACATGTTATATAATTAATTAAAATGTCATACGCCGTAAAACCTAAGTAGGTAATACACCGCCGAATATACTATATAAATACATGAAAATTACAGTACTTTCAGTTTATTCAAAAATTACTTTTTCAGGTAGGTTACTAGCGTCGGGCGGTATGCTGTTTCACTTACCATCTTGAAAAAAAAGTTATTAAAGTAAATAAAATAGTCTACATATTCTAAAGGTGCATTTATATCAGACGAGCGAATTCTCACTCTATCCCCACTTTATTAAATTATTCTTCTGTAAAATCGGACCATTTCTTTTTGTTCTGTGTTCTATAGAATATACTAAGAATCCTCGCTCGCTTGAAGTAAACAGCGCTAGAGCGCGCGAACCATTGCTTAAAATTCGAACGCGCTCGCTCGGTTCGGCGGTTTCTTCAAAGTGTTCTATGTTCTTGTGATTTAAATACTTACCTATCAGACATTTTTTACGGATTTAATTATAGATTGTTATCAAGAAAAATGAATTTTAATGATAGAAGTCTACCAAAATTGTCTACCAAAATGTGTGTGGAATACGACTTTTGAACACTTTAAAAATACTATTCGCAAAATCAGATGCTTGGCAGAAAATTGCACATATACTAGATTTGCTACTTCGTTGCATTAAATTGGTCACCTATCAATGTCTCTTCCTTCTTTTCTTTTTGAGTGTCTGACTTAAAATAATAAACGCAGCAGTTGCCACTATAAAATCGCTGTCAAAGCAAGACATAACGAACGAAGCACTACCAACCACAGAATCGACACAAATGAGCGATGAGCGTGCGTTCGGCTGATCTAAACATCCGTGCATTCTAGTTCTAGTTCTTGGTTCCCATTAAACACTCAAAACGAGCATTCGTTTTTACTAAGCGATCGGCTTTAACTGTTTGTTTTTTTATGATAATATATGAATAACCACTAGGTATTTAATTACGAACACGTCGCAACATTTGTTCACGTTACTATGCCACTTGTAATTAATTAAATGTCTATCAACTAACAAATGTTGATTAGAGAAATCAATCAAACAATAGGCAGGTCGCAATGGACATACTTGCAATCGATTTCAATTATTTCTGCCAAAGCCAGCTAGTTGGCCACACCTGACCAAGAACGGAATACTGTTTAAGGATTCAAAACATATGCTGTGGAGCGGTGCCTTCCATTATAATCTGTAGACTTCCCGGGCTTACATCTTTGAGGTTTGGACACGTAACGTTACGCATTGGTCTTACCATTAAGCTTGTAAGTCATTGTAACACGGGTCTCAATTTATGTAACAAAGAAAGTGACTTACAAACTGGCCGATACATCACGTAAAATTACGTGTGCATATCTGGTTAAGTTTACAATCTTAATGGTCGCGTCACGGGTTTGTGTGACACTCATTATATATATAAACCGACCTACATAAGTAGGTAAACGTAGTGTGGGACACCCCCGGCTAGATGGACATGGTAGTGACTGGATGCAAAGGGCGGGAGATCGTGGGCTGTGGCGCTCCTTGGGGAGGCCTATGTTCAGCAGTGGACTGTAACAGGCTGATATGATGACGTAAGAAGGAAGGCAAATGCAATATGTACAAGTATTTGACTTTTTAATTCAGCCATCTTGGAGATTTATGTGAAGGGTATTTGGTGGGAATCAATCAATCTCACTGTTCATAGTTTATTTACACCCTTATGTCTATTTCAGTATTCTTCTAGGGATCACCAGCTTTACCATAACCAAAAAAATCTTTCTAAATCTAACTAGGCTTAGAGCCCACAATAATCCTTTTCTTTATCAAAATAGGGCCAAAATTTATCAATATAGGCAGCTGTAACGATGGATAGACGAACACTAGATGGAATTTTCCGGAAAACTACTTTCCGAGAGTAGGTATTGTAGTCTAATACAAAGGACTTCTGAGTGTGACTGGACTTCTGTCTGATAGTTTAAGGATTCACATCAAAGAATGAGAAGCGTCTTGGGTGAGCTATTCCACCAGACAGAGAACACTAGGAGCCACACGCCAGCTTTGAGCCTTCCTCTACGTCCTCGGAACTGATTGCAGGTCTAAGTTAGACTGCCTACACCTTATTGCGTAAATGTACCTATATAGTCCGTCCAATAAATTACGTCACTACCTATTACGTTTTGGAGTTTTCTTCCATTTCGAGATTTAGAACTTTTCAGACGCTTTCAGGCTTTACGGGTAACTAACTTTGATTTTCAGATCTATACCCACCCAAAGATAAATGGAAGGCATAAAAGTCACTCCATCAACTTTTTGTTAAAGTCTAGTAAAATCGCCATGCCGTGCACACATGCAGTGTAGGTACTGAAGTAGCTTGCTTGCTAGATAGCCATTTTAAATACATTAGTTCGATAGCCTAAAAATATTTCAGATTACTAAATCGGTTTCCTATGTTTTTTTTAACTTATTTATTTTTCTCAACTCGGCTATCATTCACAACTAACTGAGGCTTAAATGTCAATCATTTCAATCATTTCAAATTCAATAATTAGGTATGCACTTAAACCTAACTAACTAGTTAGTTGAATAGTTAAAATGAGGCAAACCTCATGATTGTAGCTTTTTCTCATAATGAGATGTGCTTAAATTATCCGTAAATGGTTCATTAGAGCTCGTGGCTGATGTAGTACAATCATACTCAACAGGGATCTAAATTAGGTGATCGTTGAAATCAAAGGCCCTACTCTCAAAGTTGCCTATAGTTATGGATATCATCCTTGGCAGTTGGCACTCTAACAAGCTTGACCGTGCAAGCGACCCGAAAGTAATACAAAAAAAAGTAGGGGAGTACGGCCACAAGAACCAGCCTACCTAGATCACAGATTACTAAATAGTTACCTAGATTGTAACTTTTTTTATGCTGATATTTTAGGAGTTTTGTAGTGTGCAATACAGAGTTATCTCTATCTAACTATCCATCAATAAAGCATCAAGATTTCAAGATCAAGACCTTAAAAGGCATTGAAATATCAAACAGCTTTGAAATTACTTTAAAACTGCAACTGCCGAATTAGCTGTGTTGAAGTTATATTCAAATGTAGAACTTCAGAAAAAACTTAGACTTTTGGTCAAATGCATTAAGGAGACATACATCCGAACACCATCGCATCGAATGCATACTGAGGTGTACTGAGGCAGCCTGCGCGAGCTCAACAATATTTACGTTTGTGTGTGAGTTGTGAGTTTGTGAACATATTAATTGTAAATAGGGTATGTGTATTTAATGTTGCTTATAGAAATAGAATACATGGAAGTGGTTTTTCGAAAATAAGTAGGGGAACCTTCTGTACCATGGGCCAGCTTATCTCCTCCGATAATATGCAAGACAAAGAAATCAGCCGTTGAGTTTACGATGCTTGAATAAGCTAATGCATGAAAAAAAAAGGGAACTTCTCGACTTTAACATCTAACTGGCAGCGATCTTAACAATTAAACAAAATTACTATTAAGAGAGCTATCGCAGACTGACAGAGAGACAAAAAAGATCGTAATAGGATCCCTGAAGTCTAAAAAGTCTAATGTTAATAAGTCTGAACCGGACGGTGCCTCGGTCTCGGTCTCAGCTCCGCTGGGAACGTCTGACCACTGTCTGGTAAAATCGGTGTTTCTCTGCTCTCCTCCAGATGTAAGCCCAAGAGGCACGAGGCGGGTTTGGAAATACGAGTCGGCTGACTGGGATGAGATGTGACGCTTTTTTGCGTCCTACCCATGGCTGCAGGTGTGCTTCTCCTCTGAAGACCCCTCGTATTGCGCCGATGTAATCCGGCAGGGAATAGAATACTTCATTCCATTCTCCGACATCCCGCTCGGATACAAGACTCAGCCTTGGTATACCGCAGAATGTGCCCAAGCCGAGGCCCTTAAAAAGTCTTCATACCAGGCGTGGGTTGGTGTTCGTGATAGCAAGGCTGAACCACGTAAGGTACGCGCAAAAAAGAGAGCTTTTAACTCTGCTGCCAAATCATGCAAGCGAGTCCTACGTAAGGCGCGGATCATGTCAGGCGCATAGGAAATAAACTGTCGTCGCACTTCAGGCAGCAAACAGTTTTGGTCCCTTGCTAAAGCAGTCGAGACTAATTTTTGTCGTTCTTCTCTGCCACCAATGCTGAAACCTGATGGCTCGCTGGCTTACTCTGCTGAGGAAAAAGCGAACTTATTCGCTTCTCTCTTCGCGAAAAATTCACACTTAGACCCAGGCTCTAAGAAACCACCAACTGTACCCCATTGCCAAGCTTCTATGCCTACCATCGTTGTCCACGAGAAGGAAGTCCGAAGGGTACTGAGGAGCCTGGATGAGAATAATGCCAGTGGTCCTGATGGCATCCCAGCGAGAGTGCTGAAGTGTTGTGCGCCCGAGCTTTCTTCTGTGCTGACTCGCTTGTTTCGCCTCTCTCTACTGAAACAGACAGTCCCGGGGTCCTGGAAGCTTGCCAATGTGCAACCAGTGCCCAAAAAGGGAGATCGTGCTGACCCTGCGAACTATCGACCGATCGCCATTACCTCCTTACTATTTAAGGTATTGGAGAGAATCATAAACGGTAAGCTGCTGACATACCTCGAAAGCAGTGATCTTCTCAGTGACCACCAGTATGGATTCCGCCGAGGACGGTCCACTGGTGACCTTCTTGTGTATGTCACGCACTGCTGGGGCGAAGCCATTGAGAAACACGGTGAAGCGTTAGCCGTCTCGTTTGACATCTCTAAGGATATCAGACTTCTTGAGTGAACGGTCGATCAGAGTCGTCTTAGATGGCTGCTCCTCTGACCCTATAGTTATTAATGCTGGAGTTCCTCAGGGGTCAGTTCTCTCAGCGACCCTTTTCCTGCTACACATTAACGACCTACTTCAACCAGGCATCGTTGGGTATGCAGATGACAGTACAGTTTCTGTGAGATACTTGTCCAGTGCTTCGAACAGTGGGGATGAAACACGTTTGTTACGAGAGGCCATGGTCGAGCGGACAAACCTGACCTTAAGAAGAGTCTCCCAGTGGGGAGAAGACAATATGATCAGTTTTAACGCCTCGAAAACACAGGCCTGTCTGTTTACGGCAAAGAAGAGCCCCTTTAATTTAACGCCTGTCTTTCGTCTCTTCCATTCGTCCATTGCCATTACAGACCGTCTTGAGCTTCTTGGCATGGCGTTGTCGGCAAATCTCAACTTCAGCGCCACTATCGAGATCAAAGCCCAAATTGCAGCAAAAAAGCTGGGAATCCTGAACAGAGTCAAGCAATACTTCACTGCTGGTCAGCTTTTAACTCTTTACAAAGCGCAAGTCCCATCCTGCATGGAGTATTGCAGCCATCTCTGGGATGGTTCCGCCAAACACCAACTTGCTGCTCTTGACTCGATTGAACGCAGAGCCAAGAGGCTCATAGGTGACGAGAGGCTTGTAAGCGCGCAGCTCCAAAGCTTGGCTCATCGCCGCAGAGTCGCCTGCTTGTCGATCTTTTACAGGCTTTACTTCGGCGAGTGTGGTCATGAACAACACCAGCTCATTCCACCGGCCCCCTTTTACCATCGGACCACCAGACATACCGCGGGATACCATCCGTACCGTGTCGATGTTCCACTGATACGAACCAAGCGCTTCTCATCTACATTCCTGATGCGCACTGCAAAAGAGTGGAACTCACTTCCTGCGTCAGTGTTTCCCTGCAATAACAACCTCGAAATTTTCAAAGCTAGAGTGAACAGGCATCTTCTAGGTGAGCTCGCTCCATCGTAGACTCAGTCTTTGGGTCAAGAGCAAACCTATCCCAAATAATAATAATAATAAAAAAAACTTGCAAAAGGGCAATAGAGCGTCCTCGAATTAAATTCGTATAGCGTCGCATCGGACTTGTCGTGTTTGTTGCTTACGTAGGACTAAGATTGTCCCAGTGGCATACCCAATGGCTACCTCGTACCAAAAGGAAGACCCCAGAAATTAGCTTATAACTTTCGCGACAAATGGAAACGATTATTATCTTAGCTGGATATTGGAACGCGATGTAAATATCTGTTTAGCTGTCTATCTCAATCCCTACCTAATCCACTTGATTGAAAGCATAAAGAAAAAACAAAGCTTCAGACTCATGTCAAAATGTCAGTTGTCTGAAGTTTAACTTAAATAACTCCATTATATAGTTATAACTCCATTTCTTGAGCTTAGAGAAATGTGAATTGTTAGTTAGTTAGGTCAGGTTAGGGCTTAGCTTAAGTTACCCCCTCGAATGGATGTCCACCTTATCGTGGTGGGGGGGCTCAGTAACCGTGGCTTTGCCATCCACGGTGAAGTGCTAAGCGGGATCCCGGGAGGGGACGCTCCACGTGGGCTTGAGGAGGCCTGCGCAGGATGCGTCCAAGGGTACGGGACAGAGGAGACAGTTTTGGGTGTCCCTCGCAGTCGGGTGCGGTCGCGGGAGAGACGTCTAGGTGTGTCGTTGCCGTGCGGCCTATCTGCCGCGACCAAACGGGGGCGCACCGTTGGATGGCGCTGCGGTGGGGCCGCAGAGGAAGAGGAGATGCGGTGTGTCGTTGCCGTCCTCCCTATCCTCTGCGGCCGGGAGGTGGCGGAGCCCAACACCTTGCTCCGCCGCCAAGGAGTTTGTGGCCCTCGGGCTATCCGCCGGGGTGCCGTTGTGAATACTCACGCGACCCCATGGCACCCCCCACAATGGCGGAGTGGTGGAATGCGCTGTGGTCTTAGTGGGTATTACGGCCTTGCACACCAGCCGTTGAGTCCCACATACCCCCCTGCAGATCTGTGGGGGGCATGCGTAAAAGCATTTTTCAGCGAGAAAAAAAAGGGCTTAGAGCATAAGTTAGTTTATTAGATGTAGTAGTTGTATTGTAATAAATGAAGATTAGGCTGTATGTCTCTGACCGTTGCCTTTCGTTTTGAAAACAATGTTAATACCACTATTGTCAGTTGTCTGTTTGGTTGGAGTTTAAAGGCGGGAAACGAAAGGAGTAAGATGGGCTCTGTTTCTTTGTGGCGTAAATTGATTTTTTGTGGCGTATTATTGTGATAGTTAGGTGGAATTATCATCATAATGTGTTAATGAAGGAAAACAATGGAGTAAAAGTAAGTGATTGAGTAAGGTGCTCCTGATGATTTGCCCGCGTAAAACTTAATTTCTTGAGCATTAAAATGTGAACCATTCTCGCATTTCAATGAGTTAGGTTAGGGTTTAGGTCAGGTAAGGTTGTAGGCAGTAGTTGTAAGATTAAACTTTTTAGAAGAGTTCTACTGAAGTCGTGGCTGTATGGTATTAACCTTTGCCTTTTCCTCGCAAGGAAGTGGAAAGAAGTGCACCAAAAAAAAGTCAGTTGCCTGCCTGTTAGGGATGTGAGTTTACTAAGATTAACTATTTTATTCATTGACTACTTTTGCGAACTTTTTACTTTACTTTTCATTTATTTCCTAGGAATCGATGTTTTAGTCAATAAAAAAATGATGAGTTAAAGCTGTCACAATACACGAATTCTATACGCAGCAAGATTTCTCTATTTCCAGTTACTATAAAAAGCAATTCATTGTGTCGAAATTCTTTCTTTATATCATAATAGAAGATATCAAAATGGTGATCAAAGTTTCAAAACCGTCCCCTTGTTTTCACGTCCCTACTGTCAGTGTCAACTTTAAATATCCCTGTTCTTATGTTTTCAATTTATTATTTTTATTGTCAACATGCCTGAACAGATTATACGCACTCAAAAAATACAAGGCATTTAAACATGAGCATAATGATCGTGAAACGTAACGGAAAACACAAATAAATACTGTGAGTCAGAACATCAAGTGTAATTTTCTTTATTTTGTAAATACACAAAAGCATGAATGTTGACGAGTTAATTAAGGAAAATAGTCCTTTTCCCTTTTTATCAGACAGTGCAAATACGCCTCGTACGCAAATTTATCCATCCATACATTAAAATATCGATTGAAATAAGGAAATGAGTTTGTTCATTTTTTGTTTATTTAGATTCCTGAAGGGCCTTCCTTAGATGTTTTGTGCTATCCAATTTATTTCGGTCGTGATTCATCGTGTTTTTACAATCCTCACAAGGCCTACTCAGAATGCAACCTTTGATATCTCCAGTTGGTAAGTTGTGATTAATCACTTTGTTTCTATTCTAGATTTAAACTGCTTTATATAAGTAGGCTGCTAAAATAAGGACTTAAGTTTCCATGCTGGACTGTTGCTTGCGAGCCACCATACTTTTATGGTCAAAAACTATAGATTGAAGGAATTTTTGTGCAAAAGGTTATTTAGCATTTTTAATGTTTGTAAGAAATTTTATAGTGTCAAGATTTTAGTTTAAGTGCTAGATTAAAATGTTTATTAAAAATCAATACCTTTACAAAGGTTCTCGGGGTTGCATTTGAATCACGCATCCTAGTTAGGGGGGAGGGGAGGGGGAGAGGGGAGGGGGGAGGGGGGGAACCCCCCCGACCCCTCCCCAAAGTTAGGAAATCAATAGTTTTTTTTTAATGAATTTTTAAAGTTTTCGGAAAAAGTAAGTCTTTTTCTGGCGCTTCGCCAAAAAAATAATAGTTTAGGTAGATGGTGACCTTTTATTTCACCGTTCTAACCTAACCCAAATGTTGATTTGAGGTGAGAAGTTTCGTATAATAAATAGTTTTTGTAGGTTTGAAAAAAAAATAACTAACACTCGAAGCAAGGTGGGAGCGAAGCTGCGCTTCGCTCCCACCTCACTTTGAACCTATTTCAGGCACAGACGTTTTCTGTCACTGAGTCTATTTGACATACATTGGTTTCCTAATAACAAGTTTTACAGGTTTGAAAAAAAAATAACTAACACTCGAAGCAAGGTGGGAGTGAAGCTGCGCTTCGCTCCCACCTCACTTCGAACCTATTTCAGGCACAGACATTTTCTGTCACTGAGTCTATTTGACATACATTGGTTTCCTAATAACAAGTTTTACAGGTTTGAAAAAAAAATAACTAACACTCGAAGCAAGGTGGGAGCGAAGCTGCGCTTCGCTCCCACCTCACTTCGAACCTATTTCAGGCACAGACATTTTCTGTCACTGAGTCTATTTGACATACATTGGTTTCCTAATAACAAGTTTTACAGGTTTGAAAAAAAAAAAACTAACACTCGAAGCAAGGTGGGAGCGAAGCTGCGCTTCGCTCCCACCTCACTTCGAACCTATTTCAGGCACAGATGTTTTCTGTCACTTAAGTCTATTTGACTTAACTACTAGAATTTCTAGGCAGTTAATTAAAAAAAAAAAATTCTTAAAATAGTTTATTTAAGTAATGGGATACACATACTTTATGGCCTTAATTAACTCTTCAAAAGGATCCCTTAATTAACTCTTCAAAACGTTCCGTTTCATTAAAATTTTTTGTATTTTTTTTTGTTGTTTTGTTCATTTTTTTCATTTTATATGACACATAAAAACATTTTACAACAAAATATGTGTAAAACATGAATAACTTTCAGCGAAAAAATAATGTTAAAGACACATTTAATAAAAAAATAACGTTCCGTTATACGTAACTTCAAACACATATTAAAAAAAAACTATGCATCTCCTAGACACAAATGAGGTGTCATTTGAAAGGGGTGAACAACCCCTATAAAATGCCACCATTTATGTAGCCCTAACTAGGATGCGTGATTCGAATGCCAACCCAGGTTCTCTTATTTGACTGTACCCTGCTGGATGTATTCTTGTGTGTTATTATTTAAAGGTTTATACTCTAAATGAACACAAAATATAAATTATACAAATTTTAAAAATATGTATCTGTTAACTCATTGAGCCCTGTCAAGCCGGATCTGGCTTGCATAATAATAAAATAATGATTGTATCTGCGATCTTTCTGATTGCTTGGTTAAAGCTATAGGTACCATTTCAATTCTTGGGTTTTGCATGAATAAAATCCAAAAGAACATAAAACAAGCTTCACCACCACCATGCAGAGACATGTGGGGGGAGCACAAATAACTATAGCAACATATTTGTAGCATTTACCTATTGTTAACTTGTCGATTTGTATGGGGAAACTTTCAGTTACTGATATTTGAACGACATGAATATGTTATGACAATGTTTGTTCTCACCCCACTGTTTTAAAAGAACATTGTGCTAGTATTTTCTGCCTTAGTGCAATAAAAGCAGATCAACAACTCTTGTAATGGCATTAATGAGAGGATTATCTGCATAATTTATTTGTTAATCAACAATGACCACCAGAGAATGATTAAAGGAACAGAATGACATTAATTAAGTAGGGATTTGCATCCATCTTATATTTGTTTAGCTATTTTGTTAGCATATTTCATCCAATACTCTATTTTAAGTTTTGCATTTGTATAACTTCAGTTAACTTACAATACACTGAACTACTGAAGTAAACCCTTTTAGTTATCCTGTATGCGTTTTTCCTGTAGGCTACAACAGTAAGTATTTGGATACATTATCCTCTGTATTGTCTAATAAATTCATCATTAAATGCATGCATTACATCTGTATGCATTACATGTGTATATTGTAAAGTAGGAATGGAAATTTAATGATTACATAAGCCAGCTTAACACATGGTTGGTAAATACAAATGACTTACAAATATACTTAAGTCATTACTAAAATATCATTATAAACAAACAGATCATTCATCCTACTACTATTATAAAGGCGAAAGTTTGTAAGTATGGATGTATGGATGTTTGTTACTCTTTCACGTAAAAAATACTGAATGGATTTGAATGAAACTTTACCACAATATAGCTTATACATCAGAATAACATATAGGCTACAATTCATAAAGAATTTTTAAGATAAAGGCTTTCCACGCGGACGAAGTCGCGGGCGGCCACTAGTTACATATAATTAAAACATGTTAGAAGAAATTCCATGTTGGAACTTAGATGGAGAATAAACAGTGTTACAAAATTAAGTTGTCACAATCCTTGGAGATGTTACAACTTTTTTGATCTGGCCTGGAAGTTAGATTTTGATTTCATAGTATGCACCACTTCTTTTTTATAACACGTGTGTTCTCCATCTCTAATAGTAAGTAATGACTTAAAACAAATATCCAACCTCATGGCATCAAACAATGGTTTACTTTGTCCGGAAATCGAACCCACGATCTTAGAGATGGCGATGGCTGTTTTGAAACCGTTGCGTTTGCCTGCATCAAACAATGGTTTACTTTGTCCGGAAATCGAACCCACGATCTTAGAGATGGCGATGGCTGTTTTGAAACCGTTGCGTTTGCCTGTAGGACATGGCTAATCGTCAAAATTTTGTAAATGCGTAGTAATAACACATGTATGCTGTACGTTCCACTGTACTTTATAATTAATACTACTAACAATATTCTAATTAAACAATTCAGTCTTGTTGGTATAGATAAAAAACAACGCGTGTTGATAGCAAGGGTGAAGCTATCAGGTTGCGATCGCTACGCTCGTATAAACTCGGATAACTAGTTGGTTCGCGGCCCGATATCTCACCAGTCCTCTGCTTATAGTTTAAAATGTCCGACAAATAACATATAACAAAACAATCTGACCGAGAATGGTGGAAATTCAACTGATGGGGTTGTCAAATAACTTCGGTTAGTTTTGAACATTCCTGAAAGTTACTGTTCTTGATCTTTTTCCCCAATAATCGCAAACTGTTACCCTCGTCTTTCCTGCACGTCACGGTTAAAACTGCGGTACCTTACGCGCTTGTGATACGGGTGATTTTGCAATAAAACTGGGTGGCCTCATTTGCTGGCCACTGTACCTTTCATAAGTGTAATAATACAACACGCGAACCAGCAAGTGATATTTTTTTTCAATTTCTTTTTCATATATTAGACCTTCGTTAATTTTCAGACCACGAGTCTCGGCAAAACTCGCACAGGGCCGAAGAGATCCATGCAGACGACGGCGTGACGGAGGACACACCACTACTCCACAGGTTTCCCGCGGTCCCACCCGCTCAACGAAACCCTGTCACCACTGTCGTGGTCACTCTCCTTCTGGTTATACTGCTGTCTGGCATCGTCATTGGCATCTATTTGCTGATACTGCAGAGCAGATCCGGTAAGTTTCCTATTTTAATCAAAGCATAGAATTTGAAGAAAGAAAGTTATCGAAAACTAGATTAGTTTATTTTCTTGCCAGCCATTGAATGCTGTGTGTTGGGGGCGTGTTTATTCGATATCCACATTTTTCTTTCGATTTTCTGGAATATATAGGTGCGCTGTGCTAATTTCTTTATCTAGCTTGTTCAATAATGGTGAGTTTGTTGTAATTTATCGTTTACTAACGGCTACCAGCGATTTTATTAGTATTACATATTTTTAGATTATAGCCTGCTTTATTATTTATTTATTAAACAAACAACGTTTTACAGTGAAATGACAATAGTCCCACAAACTATTTACATAGTTTGTCTGTGGGATCACGAGTTTCTAACATATCAAATCAAATCTTAAAAACTAAGTTTAGACAGCTAGAAAGTACTTTTTAAGTTTTCTTTAAAAACATTTTTATGTTGTTTCCGTCGTATATCCCCGGGCAAACTAGATTGACTGAACTTGAACTGTTGATTTAGCGTGCAGCACTAATAGGGAATATGCATAAAATTTTAAATGGCCTAAAATGTTTTTTTCTCGAATGCTTATTATCCTAATATAATAATGAAAAGATTTTTTTTTCATTTACTTATTATTTAAACCCCTAAAATAATATTCAAAAAGTGCAAAATAAGGGAGCGAAATTCAAACTTCCAAAACGCGCCACCATAGGTCGAACGAAATGTGACGTCATCTGCCACGACATTGTATTGTAAAAATTACGAACTAACTGAAAAGTCCACAGTAAACACTAACGTAAACACCCACTGGACGTGTCATGTGACGTCACGCAAAGCGCGCGCAAAATGGCGGCGTTTGAACTGCTTAAATTTTTTAAAAGTTTTAAATTTCATTTTGAAAAATATCTAGAGTATTTTGAAGCCCATTAATATTTTTTTCTATGTTATAAAATAGTAAACTATTAATTTAAGACAAAAAAGAAAAACATGAATATTCCCTATTGTGGGAATAATAATCAACCCAGTTGTTGTTTAAAAAAGATAAACACTAGAATCGAACTACTTATCGAGGGAACAATCTTCATTATTTAAAGCAGCCAGTTTCGTTTTTGGAAAAAAAATATCTTACAAACAACCGTTGACAATTTCTTCAACGTATATTCCAGAAAATGTCCTACCCCCGGTCGAAGAGATGCCCTTACAGCTGGTCAGCCGAATGCAATGGGACCAAGGCAGAGTGGCTCCGCGAGTGCTGGGCTGGTCTCCGCATCGGGCGAGGCAGGTGATCGTGGTGCAGACCGGCACGGAACAGTGTCATAGCACTGCGGCGTGCACTCTACTTCTGCATAGGATGCAGGTTCGTAATGACTTAGTAATCTGGGCAGAATGCAGTGGGACCAAGGCACTAGAGTGGGTCTACCAGGGCTGATATGGTCTCCGCATCGGGCGAGGCAGGTGATCGTGGTGCAGACTGGCAAGGAACAGTGCCACAGCACTGCGGCGTGCACTCTACTACTGCATAGGATGCAGGTTTGCAATGAATTATAATCTGGTCAGAATGCAGTAAGACCAAGGCAGGGTGGGTCCATCAGGGCTTAGCTGCTCTCCGCATCGGGCGAGGGAAGTGATCGTGGTGCAGACTGGCAAGAAACAGTGCCACGGCACTGCAGCGTGCACTCTACTACTGCATAAGATGCAGGTTCGCAATGAATTATAATCTAGTCAGAATGCAGTGGGACCAAGGCCCTAGAGTGGGTCTACCAGGGCTGATATGGTCTCCGCATCGGGCGAGGCAGGTGATCGTGGTGCAGACCGGCACGGAACAGTGCCACAGCACTGCGGCGTGCACTCTACTTCTGCATAGGATGCAGGTTTGCAATGAATGATAGTCTGGTCAGAATGCAGTAAGACCAAGGCAGGGTGGGTCCATCAGAGCTGAGCTGGTCTCCGCATCGGGCGAGGGAAGTGATCGTGGTGCAGACTGGCAAGGAACAGTGCCACAGCACTGCGGCGTACACTCTACTACTGCATAGGATTTGTAAGGAGGTTTGTAATGACTTACTAATCTGGTTAGAATGCAGTGGGATCAAGGAAAGGTGGCACTACAAGTCAGTGCTGGGCTAGTTCCCGCACTTTGCGAGGCGAGTGTTTAGGGCGTGGCTGGCACTACAATCCCTTGTCAAATATTTATTTTATTTATTAGTTTTTAAATTAATTAAATTTTATACTAGTCCTATACTAGTGGTCACAATTTGTACCAAAAGAATAAGGTTGAATAGAAATGTTAGATGAATGGAATATTCATTATTGTTCATGTCCAAAACACTAAACTTGATAAAGTAAAATATATATTTATATTTTTAATAACATTAATAAACTTCAAAATGCAATCATTAACTATTTACAACATAAATCATTTTCTATTAACATAATATATCAATTAACATAATTATATCAATAATTAGACTATGTGCTTCACTTTTCATCCATCAGTCACGAAAGTAAACTTTACGGCATAAAGACGAGCAACAACAATTCTGTTGTTGCTCAACAATAGTTCTGTTTTATCTCATTATTGTGTTGTCGGTCAAGTGCACTTATCTCGCTACAAACGATTTCTGTATTTACTACGTACAACGCTGCGGAAAAGTTGATTGTTTAAATTTATTTTAAGATTTGTTTGAGGAGTAAAAACTGCAGACATAAGTGTCCATGCATTGTCCAATTTTTATCCCTTAACTGAAAAATCAGCCTTTTCGTGAACCGTTATTGGCATCATGATGGCATGCTAAATGTACAAACTACAAAGTACCTATAAATGTCCATTCCATTGTTGTGTTGGAGTCAAATTAAGACAAAAGAACTGCAGGTCTACAAACTTTAGTCGCAGCAAGGCAAACCAAAACATGTTACATCTTTCGAAAGTAAGTTGATATTTTTCTATGACACCTTACTAATCAATTCATTGTTAATTTATTTGTTTTCACAACCACAATGCGATGCGGATTCGATTCCCGCACTGTTGATTCTGATTTCTGTAACACAAGTGCTTAAACTACTTACCACGGAGTCAGATTAATGTGAAGTTATTGTTTAAAAAAAATACATAAACTGCGGTCCACCACCAAATCACCAGAAATTGGCACATTATCACAAAGGCATTAAATCGGAATGGTATACTTCTAATTATCTGTGACTGTACAAAATATGATAGTTGTAATATAAATGATGTCATTAACTCGCAACAGATTGTGTTACATAGATCAGGGTAAGTGCGCCGATAGTGTTACACCGCGCTGGATACAGCACGAGGTCTGATGCGGTCTTGTGATCTCGATTCTAATATTCTAAACCGCTCGTAAGGTGTTCTAGCTCTTGGGCTACCAACCGTGTCGTCTATACTTAAACTAACTGACTTTAATTGAGACTTATAGTAGGTCGCAAAGAGCCTAGATTATTTTATACAGTGATAACGCCTCCTTTAGTGACTTTTTTCGTACTAGTGAGAGTAACAGGAATGATTATATCTAAAACTACGGATAACGGTTAAGAGAGTATTATTATTATAGTAATATTATTATTATAGTTATATTATTATTGTAGCTATACTATAGAGAGTATTTTATTATTATTTTTAGTTATTTTTTGATTATTTTTTCTTTGTATTTTTTAGAAAATTGGCAATATAGCCTTTGTGTTTGCTGTGCCCTTCCGGGGCGTTACTGTACGATACCTTTTGTAACTCCTTAAATATCATGTGCCTTTGCAATAAATCTCAGCCTGAGTAGGGCCACTGTTTGAATCATGTTAAATAAATAAAAATAAAATAAATGTTTAGCCGTGTTAGTTATCCATTGTACGTTGTATCCGTTTCAGAATAAAACAGCCGACGGAGCGACACTCCCGTACAACTTCCTGGTGTCGTCGAACGGGCAGACGTACGAGGCGCTCGGCTGGCGGCGCCCTTCGACAATGTTCCCGCACGCCGGCCCCGCTCTAGTTCTAGCCTTTATAGGTATTATTCTAGTGTACTCTTATTATGCCTTATACTGCCTCCTTGTTGTAGTGGCAAAGTTTCTGCCTTACATCCGAGAGGTCCTGGGTTCGAATCCCAGGTCGAGCCAATGAAATTGATTCTGAGATTTTCTGTCATGAATTTCTCAAAACAGCTCGGAGTCGGGAAGTTGGCGGTGATACACCCCCGTGCCTCGGTAATCACGTTAATCCGTTGGTCCTGCGCCTGATCTCTCGCCGGTCATGTCGGATTGCCGTCTCACCGAACTTTGAGAATTATGGAACAGTGAGTGCAACTGTGTATTACGCTCACACTTGTGCACTATAATATCTCCTGCGTAGTCGGCTGATCTCTGTTGAGATTGGCCGCCGTGGTCGAAATCGGCCAGGAGGACTATTATTATTATTATACCTTTGCCATTCGCAATCACATGGTACTCTGTGGGATGTTCGATAGCGGGCAACGATACGGCTCCATAGGTTAGATGGCGCTTTTTAGCCTACTAATGCACGTAACCCGCGGTATATGAGATTTAGATCCAGAATAATAGACAAATCAACGTCTATCGGAATTAGGTCTCTGAACATAATACCCGGTCGTTAGGAAGCGTTTTTCTTTAGTTTCCTAACTAAATCTGTTGCCTCTCTGTTCTTATACCGTCGTTTTATTCTACTCTAGATTTATTCATTGGTTGTAGATTTGGCATAAGCTTGGGTTTTAGTCTCCGAGGTAAAAGAATATAATTATGTAAGTTAAAGTAGAACCGAAATAAATAGTAAATGCTTGAAATGATGTATGTATTTGGTTAGATGTACGTTTTCCTAGGGCTTGCAAGCGGGTATCAAAATCCGCTATTAATTAAATTCCTACATGAGTATTGGTATTGTCACAAGTACCGTATACTCGATTTTGCGTGTGTTTGTATGTGTGATATTTTGTTTTTTGTTTTATTATCGCTAGCTTTGTTTATTTTGTGTCGGTGTTATATATATTTCGTTACAGCAATTGTATTTGTGTTGCCGGATTTTGGTTGTTACAGTATGGAGGAAAAAATAGGCAATTTAATTACGATTTTGTTTAATATGCATTAGTTTTTTGTGTCAGTGGAAATATTTTTATAGTAAATTTTTAATCTCCGACGAAAAAGAGGGCTGATATGAGTTTGATTCCTATTTTGTCTGTGTGTGTTTGTTTGTGGCATCGTTGCTTTTGAATAGATGGACCGATTTCAGTGTGGTTCTTTTTATTAGAAAAATAATTGGATAGCAATTTTTCTTAGTTAGGTTGGTTCAAATTTGTTTAGTTTTTGAGGTTTTCCAGCTGTTTTTTAGTTCATGTCGGGAGTATTTTGTTTTTTGTTTATTATTTTCATTTTGTGTCTGGATTGTATATTTCGCTTTTGAATAAGAAGGTAAGCTGTAGGTTATTTTTTTTTCAATACAGACTAGTAGTGTTTGCAGACGTTGTTTTAACTTTATATTTCTTCCTAAGAACCATTCCCGTACTTTAAGGAATATCATAAAGTAATAATACGGTAGTTGACACCACCAATCGTTGACGTACTTTTTATCAACTGTCAAAACGCTTTTCTTCATAGAGCTTGTATGGGAATAACACACTTTGACGTCATCGCGTGCAATGCCGACTGAGTGACTAATTATCATTTGAATTCCAATTAAAAATCAAATAATACGAACTGCAGAAAAATATTAGTGTAAAGGCATCTGAAATTATAAATTATTTTAGAGAAAATCAGTTTTTTAATATTTCTTTCATAGTGGAAACAAGCCTATTATAATAAGTAAATTCTAAAAAAATTAGTAATAAGTAAATTCTTAAAAAGTTACTGTTATTAAAGTTAAGACAATACACTTGTTATGTAATAACTCAGAACCTAAGAACTAGCACGAAGTCAAGAGCGAGTCACTCCGACACAAGTATACAATTACTTCCTGGAGTTGTCTCACCAAACTACTTGTAAATTTACTGAGTAATAAAGAAATATTTTATTTTATTTATTTATTTATTTAATGGCCCGTAGAGGCCTGCGGAGGAGGGCAGCGTTCTCCCTCTTGTTGAGGGAGCTCACCCACACGGGAGCGCCGTAGAGCGCCATGCCTTACTTTAGTCAAAGACTACAAAACCAACTGTTGCGACTTTGAATCCCGTTAGAGTTAAATATTTGTGTGATGAACACGAGCAATATGTCTAAGTGTTTCTGTCCATTGTTATAGTAAGCACGAGCTAACGCTTAGTTTAAACTATTTTTTATTTATTTATACTTTTTAAAATTCCGACAAACCAACTACCCAATGTTAAGCCATCTATACTGACTAATACACAAACGTACCATATATCAATTACTCACATGCTTGCTAAATGGATCTTACAAACTGTTACTTGACACGTACATAAATGTATGACCCCAAAAATAATTTTAAAAACGTAAAAAATGATTATTCAATGTTTATTATGTTACATTTATCCTCACACTATATCCATTTGCTTTCAAAAATCATTTTCGTCCTCCTCATTTCTACGACAATCAATCCTTAATACTAAAACCTAAAATATTTTAACCAATCCGCTATTATTTCAGGTAACTTCACAAACGCATCGCCAACACAACCCCAACTAGAAGAAGCGAACAAATTCTTCGCAGAGTCAGTTAGCAGACAATATCTGCACCCTTCTTACACTGTGGTCGGGAAAAACACTGAAGAACACCCGACGAATCTGTTTAGGAGTATGAGAGAACTGCCACAGTGGAGTAAAGAGTTATCAGACACTTCTAATACGTAGTGGGAAGTTAAAATTAGGATGACATTTTCATACGTTGATCACACTATACATATAAGTAGTTATCAAAATCTGACGAACTGCTGCTATTGGCCTAGCAGTGATTTAATTTAGCATTCGTGCTTATGGAACTCCAAAACAGCAGAATATCAATTTTGGCTGTGATTTTTATGATTTACGTACACATACGTATTTTCGAAACAAGCCGACACGTTTTCCCACTCGGTAAAGCTTGTGAAATGACAGGGATAGCTACATCCGATACAACGTCTGGAAGAGTAGAAGAGCAGATGACAGAAAATGTACAATCGACAGCACGTCAGGCTGCCCATGACAGCAATGAAAATTGTTTTTATTATGTAAGGAAAAGAGGCAGTCTCAAGATCAAAGTGGGGTAACCTGATTTGCTCTTGTTCGTACATCGTCTTTCGACTGTGACTTACAATGCTGTTAAGATGCTTCCAATTTGACCTTATAAGCTTAAATTGATTTTTCCTGATGTGTCGGAATTGAATTTTATTATTAGGCATAACCGTAAATAATATTGTTGTATGTACATTGTTTTTAAACATTGAGGAATGATGAGGAAAGTGATATATATATTCATATTTCATATTTATTTAATCACTTCCATAAAGTAACAGCAGTTCCCAATACAGGTATAAAAGATGTTCATTTTGTTACAATATGACCTTCTAAGGCATTCATGATTTTTAGATAAAATAATAAAATTTAATTAATACATTTTTAACACTATCAATACAAATAATATCAAATTATACATTACCTATTGTAGGTATTTGTCACTTTCCTCGTCATTTGATCATAGACTCTTGACAATATACAAACTCAAAATTTTGATGTTAATTATAGGACTTGAATTTAATATTCTTTCAAATAATTTCATCTCATAAGTAATCGTTTGGTTAATGAGACCTAAAGTTAACCTATATGTTAATATACTGAAATATTGACGTGACAACGTCTTATAAATTGGTTTGCCGGGTGACACTTCAAGAAACTGCGTTACGCTGCTCCGCTCACGTTCCGCGCTCACAATGAGAGCGAGTGAGAGGCATGCGTCCCTTCGACTCGGGCATGGTTAGCCCGCCTAAGAGCGAGTGAGACAGACATAAAAAGTGAAAGGCACGCGTCCCTTCCACTCGAGCACATTTAACCCGCCTAAGAGCGAGAGAGACAGAGCGAGAGAGAGAGTGAGAGAGATAGGCATACACACCGGTTCATGTTATACGAATGAATATTCACATTAAAATTATTTTACCACTCTAAAGTCGTTGTCACGTAAAACTTTCGCCCGTATACCGACTTTACAGGCAACCAATTTTTTTAATAAATGAGTATATATAACAGCACATTTGTTGCAAACTCGCCTATCACGAGTGTGTATAAGACGCCGCAGTGATAGCTATGACATGCTGTCGCCTGCGGGGTGAGCACGAACATTATCGCAACGTATTCGTGTCGTCCAAACGTCAAAAACTGACAGTTTTCTCATACAAATTGACAAGAAAACGATAGGTAAATGCTACGAATACGTTACGATAGTTGTCGTGCTCACCCCACTGGACAACATTTACGAACTAAGTAGCGAAAACAGCAGTTAGTTAACTATTTATAGTTTTAAGTAATTGGTAACGAGGAAAATGTATTGAATATTGCGTTATTATTTATCATACTCGTATATTATTTATGTTATTTCTTTACTGTTGGTTGATTGATAAATAACTTGTTAGCATATGCTATGCGAATGTTATGATTGTTTGTATATAAGAACATGCTTGCTTATGATATTTAGCGAATGTATTTTGTAGATCTCATGCGAGTATTTTATGTTTTTATTTATTTAAGCTTTATTGCACAACAAAACTATGTAGAAAATGTGGACTTAACGCCTTAGGGCATTCTCTACCAGTCATACCTTTGGGCTAAGCACAAAAGATTGGTAGGCGGTGCGTACGTTTAAACCTCGTTGTTATTGATGAATCATCGAATATTAAAATGCTTTGTAAGACCTGCTTGACCAATCCTGGGTTAAGGACAGTCAGCGCCAGATTCTTCGAGGCTTCTAAAGTACCTATATTATTCTATTCTGCGCGTCTTAAGTAGTCAAAATATCTATATTGGCAATCGAAGTCTAAATTTAATGTGAGCTGCTAGTGTTTAATACAGGTGCTTGTGGTGCAGTGGTTGCAGCGCTTTGGTAGTGATCCCAAAAGTTAAGCAACCTACGGCGCGGACATGTTTGTGATGGGTGACCATTCTGACCATAAAAGTGACGTCTATTTACAAGCATCTCCGTGCTTCGGAAGGCACGTTAAGCTGTTGGTCCCGGTTAATATCGATAGATATTAGTCGTTAAGCCTGGTCGGAGGCCCTCGGGCGGCTTAATAACATCTGACAGTAAGTGGTTGGTCACTTACCTTACATACACCCCTCCACCAATCCGCACTGAGCCCGCGTGGTGGAGTATGGCTCGCACCACCTCATAGTTGAGGTGAGGCTTGTGCCCAGCAGTAGGACTTATATAAGCTGATGATGAATAGTGTTTAATAACATCTAAACAAACTAATAATTGAATAGCTCGTCAGATTATTTTGTATATTATGTATAGACTATAGATATATGATTAGGAGCCCCCATGTATATGACGCTGACTGTATCTACCTACAATTTTGTAGTCCACTACATGTAGTAGCAGCATACGATTTGTCGTCGCGACGTTTCGGTTTGTATAAATCACCGCGCAATTTTCGTGGCGCTGGCTACGGTAAGTGTTTCATACAAACACATACATTTTTGTAATAGTTAAAAAGTTTGACTATTAGACCCAGAGGTCGCGGGCTCGATCCCCGTACTGTTCAAACATTTGTCAATCGAACATGTCTGTTTGTACTGGTCTGGGTGTTATATGTATGTTTTTAAGTTTATTGAAATAATACACTTATGACGGACGATTTTTTTTCGAGATTTCATTATTTAATTTTAAGGGCCGAAACGTCAGGTTAAAATAAAATGTAAATAAATCGTGAAATAATCCGTAATAAAGTGTATCATTTCAACGTCTACTGTTCGCGTAAACCTATAATAAATCGGCTTTTTAAAAGTTGACATAGTGTCACAAAAGCACACGAATGAATTTGTGAATCGGGTACATTAAAATTACACCGACCTAAAAAAATCTGCCCTTGGTGTCTGTGTGTATCGCGTCTGAATGGTATGCGGGTTGGTAGCCCAACAACCCACATAACATTCAGACGCGCGTATAACGCAATTAAAACTCTAAGTTAAATTGCTTTACGTTTGAGCCAATATGGCTTAGTGTATAACACGCCTATCTTATTAATATAATAGTTATTATTTCGACTAGATACCAAAAAACAGATGAGTGAAGTAACCTTTCTGAAGGCCTACTACGAGAAACGATATCCGTCAAAACGATAATGTGTACAGAAGATAGCATACCGAGCTACTAATTTTTATTGCTAAATGGCCCTGATTACATGCACTTACGATGCCACAGATTTTACCTTGACGTGCTGTCACGTGAAGGTACGAAAAATTCGAGGCGTTAGCGTTTTCTGCCGGATATCCTTTTTCGCAGTAGTGATCCTGACATATTTAGTACCAAATGTAATAAAAGCCCACTTTGTTACGGCATTATAATATAATAACAACTAGTCCTAATTCATAATATTTAAAATTAAAATTATGTGTTCATAAATAAAATGATAAGAAAAAAATTATGTAGTTTTAACTAGATAAAGTACTCATAATTAAGTTAAGCAACCTAAGGCGCGGTAATGTTTTGGATGGGTAACTATTCTGATCATACAAGTGACGTCCATTTACAAGCATCTCCGTGTTTCGAAAGGCACGTTAAGCCGTTGACCCCGGTTTTTATCGATAGATATTAGTCGTTAAGCCTTTTTCAGTCAGAGGCCTTCGGGCGGCTCAATAACATCTGACAATAAGATTGGTCACTTCTCTTACACCAATCCGCACTGAGCCCGCGTGGTGGCGTATGGCTCGTACTACCTCATATTTAAGGTGAGGCCTGTGCCCAGCCCTGGGACGTATACATATAGGCTAATGAGAGAGACTTATACTATGTGATCCTAAATTTGATTATAGTAAGACGTATCTGAATTGTAAGAATCGGCCTAGCATTTAAACCTGGTATTCATATGCAATATGCTATTTTTATTGTAAATACTGTTAATATTAATAATTATAGTAAATATTATTAACAGTACACAACACTTCCTTACCGAATTAATGCAATATCTTGTTTTTTTTTTCACAACGCATTTCAATGCTACCTGCCGTGTGCACAATACAGAATGAAAATATGCAATATTCATAGACTTATATGTATTTTATTATTAAATTCTGCACATGAAAAATTTGGTACAGGTACCTAGTTTTAGTAAAACTTATATTTACTGCGGTCAATATCAGATAAAATAGCGAAATATTTAACTTATTTAGTTACCCATTATAAAGTCTAGACAGTTTCCTATCGTTTGTAAAATCAATTTATTTAAAATATTTTTTTTTGTATTTGTATTTATTGACATTTGTCATACATGATGTCAAGGGGCAAAATGCGATGGTTGCATTGACAACACAGCTTTATCTTTTGTTTTCTTATGCCCGGGTTTAATATTCTATCTACCTTTGACGGAAAGTATTAACCATCAGTTTAATACTTACATCTATCTGAGGTTAGGTTTCCATAAAACTGGCAGTTTTCTGTTAAATACAGCTTTAGAAACCGGAATAAAAATATTAAGAGTATTAATGTTCCACTGAGCAGATAAACGAGTCTTTGAGGTCATAAACCGTGTTCATATCCAGAGGTCAAACGGAATGGCAAAATTCTAATACCCAGCCTACAAGCGGCAAATTTGTGAAACCGCCACTGATTTACGTACAAAAGATGAATATATTATTTACTTATTTATTTTTTGTTCGCGCCGTTCCGTGAAATCTAACTGAGGCGTAAAAGTTCTATATTTTTTGAAGCATAGAGCATAATTTCTAAAAAATACTATATTTAGCCAAAAAAAAATTGGCAACCCTAGCAACAACCGTCTACTTCTTAACTTTATGGTATATGATGGTAAAACGCCATGTACAGTCGCGATCAGAAAATGCTTACCAGTTTTGCAGTTTGATTCTACGAGTATAACACACACTTAACTAAATTCCATAATGCTAAATCAAGTTTCTTATTACCTTTCAAAGGGATTACTAGATATGACTCAACGAAAATAGAAATTACAGATATGTAGACAGTGTGTGACAAACTCCTACAGCAATGATTGATTCTCTTAAGAAAAAAAAATATCTTTGGTTAAATAAACATTTAACTTAAAATGTAGGGAGAACATTGAGATCATTAAGGTGGTAAACACTATCTGATCGTGACAGTACTTACTGAAAAATCTTTTTTTTTATTTCGAATACGAATTGAAGAGCTCCACGTTAAGAGTTGAATGCGGTATACCAATCTGATGATAGGTAATGGTGATCCATTACCGTACCTATTACCGTTTTTTATTGTTATTTATTTAGAAACTTGTATAGTACACCTTGTAAAGTAAGATACATTACAATACAGTCAAATCATACACAATTTAATTGTTTGTTAAGGTGAGCGACTCGTTCTTTGATCTGCAAAACATTCTAATATCTATATTATATTATTTTATTGAAAAACCTCATTTTTTTAACAGTTTATTGAATAATATTTTCTTTTTTATTGTTTATAATATTCATAATAAAAATTTAGAGAAAATGTAATTTAAGATGCGATAGGTAATATTCCTGTTTCGCATAATCCACTAGAATATGTCGTGTAAATATATAAAATTAATTTTTATTCAATATTTTATTTTACATATACAAAGAACTTTTAATTTATATAAAAATAATTTTATATACTACAATTAAAATTATAGATTACCTGAAAAAGAGAAACTTTTAGTAAACTAATTATTAATCAAATTAGTCATTATCAAGGAAAGTACTAAATGTTTTTATGTACTTATGGAATAGTTTTTTTTTAACAATATGTAACTCTTACATAAGTTTGTACAAACACGTAATGTCCATTATCTTACATTATAAGATCAAATTAGGCAATCCAACTTAATATACAAATCCTTGTAAGATACCCATAAAAAGTGACCAATTAACAGTAACAAGTAATTAAGGAGAAATTATATGAATGTTGATAACAGTCTTAGGTATATTTGCGTAGGCGGCTAAAATTTGCCTAATTAATTGCCCTCTCATAGGATTTTCACTGAACATTAGGTACAAAAAATTACATAAGAGAAAGAAACATCAAAAATCCAATAAATCAAATTATAAATCAACTTAGGTATGGTGTAATTTTCTATCTATTCAAGTTCCAAAAACGCCATGAAATGATCAGTCCTTATTCCAAAAACAAACTTCAGCCGCTTGTGCAATTTGTCCTTAACAATTTCATATGCATTTAAAATAAAATAAAAATGAATCAGTCCCGTTATGAAAATGAAGCAAATATAAAGTAATTAATAAAAATCTTAACTAACTTAAACTTCAGTGGTATTTTATAATTGGCATCAATCTATTTCTAGTTTTCTGAAGCTGCCTTCTACTGATATCGTGTCGGTGTTGGTGTTTTTGGCCCTTGAGGAGATGATCCCTCTCGTGCTAAGTATCTCCATCTCATTAAGATGGCAGACTTTCTTCCGCTGGTCGCTGAGGAGTTGTTTGGTGAAGGTGATCATGTCTTGAAGAGGTATGTCTCCGCCGTATACCGTGGGTAGACATGACGCGTTGATGTTTTTGTGCAATTGCTTCAGTGTTGTGTGGATCTGGGGAGTAAATTTACTTAATATAATAATTAAAAATTTCGACACTTATTATAATAATTAAGAATTCTGAATGGATAATAAAAATATTCGCATTGTTCAAGTCGTTACTCAAATCGTCAAGGAATATTTCTACCGCCAATAGGTACGAAACAGTTACAATTATTTGCTATGGGTACGTGCTATTGCTGGTAATCTTGAATATGCACACATATTAAATAAAGGTTGTGTTAACTTCTTTAAGAAGAAAGTGGTCTTTTCGTATGTACACTTTCTGGTTTTACATTTGAACTTTATTTATTTATAAGGATACATACAGCTTTATAATAGAAAATAGTATACGACTCGAACGTACCAACTTATAGTGTATAACAGGGGTTCCCAAACTTTGCACCGTTAAAAGCAAAGTGGGGGTCCATGAGTATACACATAATTATGTTCGCGTATATATTGGTGGTTCCTATATTTTTTACTAGTAGCAAGCTTTAGTAGGAAATCGTGACAAAAGACTTGAACTTGAAAACTTGAAGAAGATTGGAAACCTCTTGTGTATAAGAAAAAAAAATGTTAATTAGTCACTTACGTATAACCTTTCGGCCAGTTTGGGTGAGACCTTGCTCTTCGCGAAGTCTATGATGTATTTGATGGCGGCGGGGATGTTGATCAAATGGCACTCTTTTTGGCGCATGGGCAAGGATTGCTGAAAATAAAATAAAAAAATTGGTTGCCTGTAAAGTCGGTATACGGGCGAAAGTTTTACGTGACAACGACTTTGAGTGGTAAAATAATTTTAATGTGAATATTCATTCGTATAACATGAACCGGTGTGTATGCCTATCTCTCTCACTCTCTCTCTCTCTCTCTCGCTCTGTCTCTCTCGCTCTTAGGCGGGTTAACTGTGCTCGAGTGGAAGGGACGCGTGCCTTTCACTTTTTATGTCTGTCTCACTCGCTCTTAGGCGGGCTAACCATGCCCGAGTCGAAGGGACGCGTGCCTCTCACTCGCTTTCATTGTGAGCGCGGAACGTGAGCGGAGCAGCGTAACGCAGTTTCTTGAAGTGTCACCCGGCAAACCAATTTATAAGACGTTGTCACGTCAAAAACAGGTGGTGAGCTTTAACGACTGATTTTTACCATCAATACCTAAGAACAGTAAGAACCACCGTGTTCAAATTATCTTTTGAATAATTTATAACCGCGCTAAAATCGATCGATCCGTTAGGGAGCTACGATGCCACGAGACATACTTACTCAAATAGATAAGGGGTCAAACTTATAACACTCCTTTTTTCGTCGGTTGTTAAAAAAGTTCTGAATGCACGACAAAACTACACGATATAGTTCTATCGGAGACGGAGTCCTATAGATATCAAAGGTCAAAGCTATCGTTAACTTTATAGACTTGCTTTAATGCACCTTGTCTATGGGCTCAATTTTCAATTAAAAACTTGACGTTGATGTTCTATTAAGATCAGACCTATCTTAACAAGAACCTCTTTAATTCGTTCCTACATCTTGTCAGAACAGTGTCTACCTACTTCTCCAACAATCTCTTTGTTTGTTAAATCTTTTAACAGCACACACCACAACAGCCAGCCCATCCGAAACCGTCTCACAAATCGCTAGCTAATTAACTCTAATGCCGTTACGAAATCTGTCCCCGAAACGGTTAACAAAAATACATAATGTGCACCTATTTACGTAAAGTGAGTCATGTGTACGGTGTAATGTCAGTAAATTGCCCTTACGTAATCCCGTAGCGTCACTGACTCGGGAAAAGTGGCCTACTGTGGAGCTAACAGCGTAATAGTATGTTACATGCACGATGATGAGATGTGCTGCTGATAAACGCACAGTAATAGGTGTCAAGGTAGTCCGTGCTTTGTTGATGTAACCGTCCCGAGCTTTGCATGTTACATTTGAAATGCACACCTCCCATTAATAATCATGATTTGACTGTACCTACTTATTTAAAGGTTAAGTGACTGTCGTAGAGATGTTCAACCATCTTCGTGTTACAGTTAAATGGTGCTTATTTATTTCAAGGACTCTCTGTTCCAATTTCTGAAGACAACTTCGAGGCAGAACTCTTATTATGACACCATTAAGTAGTATGGCTTGTCTTCCTGGGCTATCTATCTGTATATACCACACTTACTCGATTCAGTTTGGAAAATAGGTAGTGAAATTTTCCGGTAACTTTTTACAGAATATACAGGAATCATATTTGCCCTATGTTGTCACTCATCCCAAACATGACCGCGCCTTAGGTTGCTTAACTTTTGGTACACTGCACCACAACTGTGACTTATTATGATTGAAATAAGGTCAGGGTTATGATTATACCTTATTAGTGCAAAATCATTGTAATTGGTCAAATAAAGTTTTATTTATTTATTAGGGTACGCACCTCCCCCCACTTCATGAGCCGCGCGAAGTCGGTCGGGTTCCAGGCGGTGATGTGGGCGCCGGTGACGCCGCTGCCGTCGCCAACATGCGTGACCCCACAGATTTGGTCGAGCGGGTCCTCTAGCAGACTCTCGTAAATCATGGTGTGCACGCGGCACATGTCCCAGCAGGTCAGTTTGGTCGCGTTGAATCTGCCTGAGGATGGAAAAACAAATAAAATGGTTACATCTTGCGATTTATGTGTGAGGCCTCAAAAGAATCGCCGCTGATGATATTTTTGAAGTGAAAACTTCTTTAGCGGCGTTGAGCACTTTTGTGGCATGGGTAGAAACTGTGAAACTCGCGTCAGGTCACGTGATGCTGATCGAAAAACCGTAAGACGGTTGTTAAGTTTTCACTTCTGCCGGCACTCCCGGAGTGCAACCCGTGTTTTTTTTTAGTGTCTTGAGATATCATCGCGTACTCCTGGTCTACTTTTTAGGGTCTGCCGTGTTTTCTAAATATCTGACAAAAAGGCAACTCGCCCCGTGTGACGCCTGCTCATCGTCCTACTACTTATCGAAATATGTTTTAATTCGACTTAAATACAAGGCTTGTAACGTCAAAGCCTAGGTCAGTATCCATAACAATCACAGGCACTGTACACATATACCTACTCATCGTTGCAATGTACGAAACATAGCGGAGGCTTTTTTGGGTACTAATTATTCCAAATCTTTACAGGAACCGTAGGCCACCCACACGCCAACCTGTCCTGCCACCCGGGACTAATGACGATCATAAAAAAGCGTGCCTACCGCTTCAACACTAAAAGTGTTTACATTGTTATCTGATAGAAAGTAATATAGATTCTGTCCATTGCAGGATACGAAACTCATTTGTACTTATCGTAAAACACTAAGCTACAAAATTCTTCTTCAAAAGTTGCTTGCTTATACTCTACATTAGAATTTCTCAAAGTGGGGTACACGGATCTCCAGGCGTACTTGTATCAAGGGTCCGCGGACGCTCAGTTAAACTATTCCATACCTATCATAAAATTATGTAACCACGAAGATAACCACCACATATGTAAGGCTTCTTTTCTTTTCCTAAAATATTTTTTTAGAGAGGTCCGTGGAGCTATTTAATTTTGTAAAGGAGTCCGTAACTGTAAAATTTTTAAGAAACCCTGCTCTACAGTATCTACCGAGAGCCTGAATGTTACTTAATCTCATATTTTTATAACTTTTTACTACCTGTTATCACTTATGATGCATATGGTTACTTAATCATTACAGCCTCTGCATGTGTGTCTGAGTACTAATGGTATATGTCAGTCTATGCTAAATGCTACACCCACTTTCGCATTGGTACCATTGCATCGCATTCAAATTTAATTGATGCTCATTGAGTAATAGACCGTTAAAGTCATTCCAACTGTTGCAACATTGAATGTGAAGTTTGGCAACTAAAAAGTATAACAATAAGCGTACTTACTCATGTTGTAAACGATGACCCGCCGACCCTTGCTGTCACGAACCGGCGATACGACGACGTACCTTCAAAATTAGGAAAGCCTTTAGAAATAGAGGTAGGTCCACCCAAACAGAATTATATCGCATAATATTTGCTTGTTATGTAAGATAGAAATTCGCGCGCGGTCTAGCCGGCCGAGTTCAAGGCTGATGGCCACTGGAGGAGGTGCGTGAGAAATGATCTCGTGATCTCTCTTCTAAACGATTATACTGCGCTATATTGCGATACGTCAGTCAAACTTACTAGGTGACCGTGTTAGCTATGATATGCAATACATTTGCAAGGGCCCGTTTCGCGTAATGAACGAATAACTGTTACGTAAACATGATTTATTTTGATTATGATCTTTTAATTTACTCTGTATTATGCAATTACTGAGGCATTTAAATGAAACGAAGATCACTATCGATCTAGGCATCAAGAAATTCAAGAACAAAGATTTCTAGGTTGTTAAGTGTTATAATAATTACCCGCTATTGATAATTTCCTGCAGCTTGGGATCTTCGCAGTCTAGATTCGCGAAAACCTCAGGGTAGTACTTGCGTAGGTTCAGGTACTTCAGCAAGGTCTGCTGGGCCATGGGTATGCTGTACTTTTTGTGACGAAGAAACCGTAATAGGAACGAATCATCTGGAACAAAAGCAATTGATTGGAAAACGAAAAAATAAAAACGATATTTAAGTAAAACGGACTTCGTAACAAAAAATAGAATTTTAGGTCGACTTGTTCATCGTGATTATTACTTGATTGGACGCTTTTATAGGGAGTTTGAAAATTAAGTAGCCTGTAGCAGATGTTAAGTTGGCCCTTGGTTGGTTACATTCAAACGTTGGTACATTTCAAATCTCTCATTATCACTTCACCCAAACCTTCCTTTGTTAATACCTTGTCGTACATTTTTGATGTCGCAGTTCTGTTGAATCCACTCCCTCGTAAGCCATGGCCAGCGCTTGCGAGCTCCTAGTCACCTACGCACTTCTCTTCACCTACACCTTGTAATCGTAACACATACCTTGCCGCACATTTTTGATGTCGCAGTTCTTCTGGATCCACTCCCTCATGATGGCCAGCGCCTGTTCTCTCGTGGCCGGCGTCTCTCTCAACTCCTTCGCTGTCTCGGCTGCGATACTCTGGACGCTTCTTCCCAACTTTCCCTTGTCTATCTTCTCGGTATTGATGTTCCATGTTGTGCTCACCGTCAACAAAACGCTTGCGGTCGTCATCTTGATCTACGGTGATCTGCGAAAAAAATCTTGGTAAAAGCGAGTTGAAGAAAGTTAGTCTGTTATATTTTTCCCCAATTATTGATTTTAAAATATAAGCCCAAGTTAAACCACCCTGAGTTAACGAAACTTAGAGCTCAATTAAAAAAGAATTAGTCAATGTCGACTTATTTGAGGCAGTTTAAGTTAGGCAGAATAATTTGCGCGGAATTGAGGTGAATGCCTGTGGCCTCTCGGCCTACGGTGAATCCGCCACGTCCCCGACTCACATGGCACCGGAGAGCACCGTTAGGTTTTTAGCGGGTAGGCGGGTTCTCTCACTGAGGCCTGGAGAGTCCCACATAACCCCCAGCCGCCCCCTCGGCTGGTGGGTATGCATTACAGCATTTCCCTGACGTTAAAAAAATAAAAAAGGCAGAATAATTTGTCAACCCTGGGTTCAGTTAAACCTGGATAGTGCAAGTGGGCCTGTAAGTAGAAAGCAGATGCTAATTAAAGTTGTAAGGCTTGCTCGTGTAATATGCTGAATAGCTTGTGGTGTAGCTCTCTAAAATGTGGTTTAAGCATAAATTAAATAATCACGGGACAAATTGTTCTAATTTTCGATTTAAATTATCTTTCATACTTTGCATCATAGCCAACTTAAAAAGATATAGCTATATTTAATACCAGAATGCATATGCGCCTATTTGACTTTTTTGTGAAGTTGCGCTAGTATGTATCCAGATGCTCACATCTGAATAATTTTTGCGAGTACTACCTAAGCACAACTTTGATATAAACGAAAACGTTTTCCAAAGTTTACCTTTACATACTGATCGGGATAAGAAAACAACAATTTAAATGTAAAAGCTAATTTATTAACCATATTTGTATTTAAACATACGGCAAAAGTCTTAGCTTACCTCTACATTATATAATCGTTTTTATACCAACTGCTAATCAACACCTAATTTTATTACATGCTAAGTTCTATACCTAAGGAAAAATGCCTAGGATTTTTTTACATTGAAGCATTTTTACGCTGCGTTATCAATTCCCTCGGGATATACCCAGCTACTTTTCCCAGAGCTTGAACAGTGGAAGGCGACCAGTCGTTCGGAGAGCCAAACGCTGACGGGTGCACAGCCAGGGTCGCGAACCCCTGCATCACTTCAGCCTTACAGTTATCCAACTTTCCTATTAATATAGCAGCTTCCTTGTACGCCGATGGATGAATACGCTCTATCTCGCTCTGATTAAACGCACACAATATCTGTCTGATCGCCGTCAAATCATAATACGAGTAATCCTCAGGCTCCTTCCCAGCGAAATCCTCACGCACCCTATCAGCAAGAGACGCCAACTGCTGCTCGCCCAGTCCATAGTTCAAACCGAAGTTACTAATAACGTCGATGTTCGATAGAGTCAGGTTTCCGTAATCATCCGGTGTTAAAGCAGGCGTGACCCAGTGGAGCATCATGAGAATCGAATCTGGAACGTTCCCAATGCCACCGTAGAAATTCGTAATCGATTGCCATATGAAATCGGCTTCCTCTTTCGGCAACTGCTCCTTTCCCAAATGAGCGAGGCACTGAACCGTTTCTTTGGGTTGAAGAGTTTGCAATTCGTTCAGTGTAAACCTTTTGTTTTCCGGCAGCTCAAGAATTTCATTACACGTCAGACCACTGGCGATGTAAAAATTTGCAATTAACATTGCGAGCGTCAACATTTTGTCTTGTAAGAGCTAATACCATAATAAGAGAATAAGACCGATGAAAACCAACCTAGCTCCGCAAGCGACACTTAATAACTTAACCAATAGAAATATCCAAGGCTTTCCGGCACCCAAGCTGCCCCTCATAGTTTATTCAGGTCTTAATTAAGTTGGATGTTGTGGCATACGTGGCTTTCGTTGGAAAGCCAATGCATTATTTCACGCACCTATTTTTCATTTGGTAGAATGTCAGTTAGGTACCCTCTACTCACGTCGTAATAATGCAGGTGACCTTTTATTCTCCATTGTCACAGTTTAACGATACGCAATTATATTCTGTGACAAGAGTATTTTTAGAAATGTTATATAATAAACATTTTTTTTTGTTACCAAGTCAGTAGGTAAAAATGCTTGCTTTCTATGACAGGGTTACACCTGTCGTGTAATTATATTTGTTATTATAAATTCAAGCAATTCCTACTTGCACAGGTACCTCGTTATTTCATTGTCACACCGCAAAAGCCATTGCCCAAGTATCATCAATTGGAAATCGTGAATATCGCGATTTTAATTAACATTCAATGAATCGTAGTTGCAAAACATAACACGCTACATTTTCAGAACTTACAAAAGAGTTCAGTTGGTCAACCAAGCCAATATTGCCGACATTTATATGTTAGTACGAGACTAACTACGCCGGCAAAGAAATACGTAACGGTCAAGTACTGTGTGATGCTGTAATAATATATTCGACAATCTTAAGTAGGAATCAGTATACAGGATGACAGGTAACTTCTATTTCTTGAAAGGGGTTTAGGTATAGATGATTTCTAACAAAAAAAATCCTGGCGTCGGAAACCATTAAGTTTTTGAGACAACGCGATTAAGTTCTCGTCCTGTTCTTGTCTTGTTGTTTTTGAAAAATAGTGGCTTGAAATGCACAATTTTTCGACTTTCATCATCATTTTATAAAGTTCTGTCGTGGCGTCCAGCCTTCATGATGACCCAATATGCTGGTGACTGACTGACTGACCGAGAAAAAGAACGATATTATACTTGGACGGACTTGGGACATGACATTACGGACAAAAAAAAGACAATAATTGGATATGTGACGAATATTAATTGTGAATTTGTAATTAATAGTGATTTGTGATAATAAAGACAATACGACGTCGACAAAGACCCTGTTTCTTTGTACGACAGTTCAAAGGGCTAATCACAAATCACCCTGTATTTTTATTCATTGAATGACTTTAGGGATGAGCCGCTTAGAAATGTAAACGCAGTTCAGCAAGCCTTTCGTGTCTAATTAAGCACATCCTTTTTAGGACCTAATTTATAAGACACGCGTGTTACACTCATTCGCAATAAGGTATTTGGCAACCATGTTGTTGCCGTTTACATACAATTGATGACGCAATATCATATTTGAAGAATTTAAGCCGGTCTACAGCAAACACGGCCGATTGTTTGGATGCGAACGACAAACGTCGTCAAATGTTGCGTAGCCATGGCATCCGCCTTCGGAAACCGGTGATTTATTACCATAACGGACGAAATACGAACACCGTGCATTATGTAACTATTACTTGTTTTGCAGTAGACGAATAAATAAGGTTCCTAAAGATTCTTTGAGTTTTGCCCTAGACCTATTAAGTACCTACATTGTGATAACACCTAACCAAACTGTTTTAAATGACCTGACAACAAGGAAGGCGTATGGCGGCTCCGGAGTGCTAATTACCATGTAATCATACTGCTCTACCTGTATTTAAACATCATAATTATCTATGTTGTCGCCATGATGCAACAGAAAAGGCACTAAACTGCGATCGGGCATACCTGCAGGGCATCATTGATGTTTTTTTTTTAGATAGGTACCGAACTTCCGAAGTCCTTAGATTGTGGGGGTTTTAGGCGGGATAAACTTTTATGAGGTACTTTCTTAGCCAGCAAAACCATGACCATAATAATATGAGAAAAGGTACATTCTACTTCACGTTAGGGTAAACACAGCGGTATGTTAATCACTTGTACTTAGGGCGTTTTCTCAACATAAATGGGTAACCTAATGTTCTATTGTATGTATTTTAATTAAGAACACCATATAAATATATGATTGTTTGTGAGCTAGGTAAGTCAACATTAGTTGGAAACGCGGACGTAAAAAACGATTTATGCCTATTTGGTCTGGTTGTTTAATGAGCACATTGACACTTCACGTGCGGAGAAGTACCTACATATATCTATACTTAGTGATGACAATCATAGAGTGGGTAATAATAAGATAATAATCCTTAAATCTTAGCGCTTACGTAATATATGGATATATTATGTAGTCAACTCGCACTTTATTCTTACCTGTTATTATCACATTCTTTGAACTATCTAAGAAGTCAGGTAGGTAAGTCATCCATCCATACACTTACCTAATATGAGTTCACTACGACTGAGTTTAGTCACTTATAATTAAAAAATATATTTATGAAAGCCATGTCATTGCATATTATGTTATCTTTTCTAACCATACTGCGATTAATTGTTATTTGAAATCTCTTAATTAAATGCTTAAAATCACAATTTGAATCTTTTCTGGAATAATAAACGTTTCTTATCAAGGCAAGATTCTGACTTTCGGTATTTAGATTAACATTGTTACTTATTAGTTTTGATTTGACGTACAAATTCTTTAGTTAAAATTATCTCAGTATTCAAAAGCAACAATGGAAAATACAAAATATAGTCAATTTTAGGTGAATATGACCAAACAAACAAAAATAGAATAACACGAGAATAACGTATCGTTTATTTATAATAAAAAAATAGTTATCCGACTATGTAATTATTCCAGTTGTATTAAATCGAGCGGATAAGTGCACGTGGTATGTTTTCAGTGTTTAAACAGATTAGGCCAATTGCATTATGAATGGATGTCTTATTTTCTTTGGTCATTAATACTCATTAAGCATTTTATCGTTTGATTAAAACATCCCGGTGCAACCAACCGGCATTTGATCTTGATTGTAAAATAATGGCAGGTTAGTGCACGCTTGAGAGGGCTGGTATACCTATTTGTAAAATGCAACGAGTAGGACGCTTATAATGCATAATTTTATCATTGTCATGTTATCTTCGTGTGTTTATTGATTGAGCCTGTTTTTTTAGCGGTCCGTAGACTGCAAATAGTCGAGCCGAAAAAATGTCTAACTTATTCCCGGTTTCCTCAGCCCGTCGAACCTATACGAGTAAACTTTGACATTGGCGCCCTCGATCAAACTTCCATTTATGGGAATTAATATCGATGGGAAGTAAATAAATTATGAGCTGAAATGTTACAAGGATCCCTAGTTTCGCTTAGCAGTTATTTTATATTTTACGTTTCGAATACTCGTAATAAGGATAGTTAGTTGACGCCTAGTGGGTTTAGTAGATTTGTTCATTAAATGGGAATGTGTACTTGTCAGTATTATCTTATTCGAACCTAAAGGAAACAAAGACTACTAGCTTTCGCCCGCGGCTCCGCCCGCGTGGACTAATATTTTTCGTATCCCACGGGAACTGCATATTTTTCCGGGATAAAAAGTAGCCTATGTGTTATTCCAGACTATTATCTACCCCTGTGCCAAATTTCAACCAAATCCATTCAGTAGTTTTTACGTGAAAGAGTAACAAACATCCATACATACAAACTTTCGCCTTTATAATATTAGTAGGATTTAATCTCTTCGGGACCGAGAGGACGATATCACCACGATAGCAAAAAATATCGGTTGTGCCTCGTTACCGTGGCTCCTAGTTGAACAAAAGCCCCATTCTTTACAGAACATATTAACACAAATATTAGGCAATAAATAAATAAGCCATTATACCATAATACCCTGTGCACGAGTTGGCATTGTATTTTGTAATGATCAAAATGCAATCCGATTGGCCTCGTAGAAAAATGACTAACATTTGGCAGAAATATTACGAAAATATTAATACAGCACGACATGGTTACATAACAAAATGCCTTATCTAAATGAAGCATCTAATCTGTCGGCAGCTGGGATGCTTTAAGTTTAATAGTCGATAAATTGATGTAACGATCATTGGAGGAGTAATATTTTTTCATGTTATTGCTCTCATATACTTAGCAGTCAAATTAGCTGTAGGGTAGGAATGATATCGATTAGATCGTTCAAGGGCTTATATCCTTATTAAATAAGTAATGACGACGACAATTGGGAAAAATTTCCCCAATGTTATGTTTTCATACCACTATTACTGTATTTAAATTGTACTCGTATCTAATTAGAGTTCATCATCGGGTGTCCGTCGTCCGTGCCCTGCGTCTACGTAGCCATACACAGACATAAAACAAGCCTGTACTAGAAAGCTTAGTAGTAGAAAGTAGGTACACACCTACTTCTTTTACACCTTTAACGATTAAGGAATGAGCAAAGGCTCAGATATGTAATTTTTTTCTCACTTTGAAACATAAAAAAATAGATGAAAAAACCGGTCAAGTGCGATTTGGACTCGCGCACCGAGGGTTACGTACAAACCTCTAGATAAGGAGTAGTAACTTTGAAATTTTCAAAATTGTCAAAAATATTCTTTTTTTTATATGATGAAACTGAAAATTTACGGTTTTCGTAATTTTTCCTATATCTGTACTATAAGACGTGACTTCGTACTAAATTTCAAGATTCTAAGTTTACGGGAAGTACCCTGTAGGTTTTGATTTCCGTGCGAGTTTTGAAAATTTGCGGAAATTTGAGGCTTAAATGGCTGTATCTTTTGATTGCGTTGGCTGAGAAGGTCGATTTTTTTACAGCTTCCAGGGACAGTAGACCTAAGTATCATATAGAAATTTCAGTTTGATACCTCCACGCGTTCCTGATAAAAAGGTCTTGACAGACGGACGGACAACAAAGTGGTCTTACAAGGGTTCCATTTTTGTCTTTTGAGGTACGGAACCCTAAAAATAAAATCAAGACTGCTATAAAACTTAAGGAACCACATCATAAAAATAAACAGCGATTAGGTAATTCACACCTAGGCAAACACGTTTACCTACTATTATTTACTATTGTTACATTTGCACAGCCATAAAAGTAATATTAAACTTATTAGGAGCTAAATAAAAATTTGGCTTGATTGATCAGATGGCATCATCGTAGCGGCGGTCCAATGAACTGTCAAAATCCATACAGTTTGTGTATTTTTGGAGGTAATATTTTAGAAATTAGGTCTTTTAAAATGATTATATCCTTTATAATGTTATGCAGTGCCTGTGAGGGTTAAGAAAACAAGAGTACTTGATTTCTCTACATGAGATAAAACCGATAAAATGTTGTTCAAGAATAGCAAAAAGCTAAATACTTAACATAAAATCTCAGAAACTACGAGTACAAGTGCTGGACGATTTTAAAATTTTGCATGGGGTTTCTTTTTGGGATGTAAGTGCCCATTAACACGGGAACTCGACAATTTAAGTGTTGTTTTTGGAGTTGAGACACAATTTTTGTATATGAGTTGAAAACAATTTTTTGTATAGGGACGTTAATTCAATATGAAAATAAATTTTGCATAATTTGCCACCCCTAAGTGTGTTTTTGGAGTGAAAATAATGTACGAAAAAGGTGCTGGGAGGTCATTTTCTTTCTAATACGCACAAATAATACATGTAACAGGAAAAATAGCAAACACCCTTGTTGAATGAATCGTTATCCAAGTTTGTTCGAATAGTCGAATTTAGAAACAGGGTGACCAACTTATGGCGCTGTCACATAATTATCCCGTTCGTTTTAACAGCATCCTTTTTAATGGGTCCGAAATATTGTAGTATATTTGATCTGTAAAGCGAAGTACCATTGTACAGAGAGAGGTGCTATATTACACACGGCCGTAGATTGGTTATATAAAAAAAACATACTAATGCTGAAAAGAAAATAAATATAATACTGTCAAAAACTCGCATTCGCAATAAATATTGAATCATCCAGATCAAAAGTTCTAAAAATACTTGCAATAAAATTAAGTATACATAGATAATACACATTTTTATACAGCACAATACATACGTATCACACAGCTATAAGAATTTTTTTTCTTTAATAATATTTTGATCTTCATAAAAGCCTACCACTCTAGGTATATTTGATTGATAACAAATGATCCGAATATTCCGAATTAGTAAAAAAATGTGTCAAACAAAAGTTAATCCTGGTTTAAGTCAGCACTAAGTTAATATTATAAGTTAAAATTATGTCAAAGCAGGTATGCACTCATTTATTTTCGTTATTGTAATTTATTTTTTTGTATCTAACTAATCAGTTACTCTGATACTGCTTAATAGTCCTCCTCCTGATTTAAAACTTAAATCTTACATTAGGGGGTGTTTAAGTTTAAGGGACAAACTTACCGAAAAAATTTGCAAATACATAACAAATAAGTAAAAAAAAGTGCCTACCCTAAGTGCTAGATAATTAGGGGGCGTCACTTTACACGAGCATGTTGGCAAGTAAAAAGTAATTATTTGCGCTAAGCTTGAAATAAGTAATTAAAAAATAAATACTCACGCGAATAGTTTTGGCGCGTAACTTGAGGTTTCGCGGCCACGACAACGCGTGTGTGCGAGCGCGCAGGCGCGGAGTATGTGCTGGGCTCACGCGTGCGCGCTCGCCTTTTTTGTTGATTGTTCTTCTTAACCGTAACAGAAGGAACCTACTACGAAATTGCGGACGATATGAGTCAAAGTCGAAGGTACTTGAGGCGCAGTGGTTGCAGCGCTATGGTAGTGATACCGAAAGTTAAGCAACCTAAGGCGCAGTCTTGTTTGGGATGGTTTCTGACCATTTAAGTGACGTCTATTTTCAATCATCTTCGTGCTTCGGAAGACACGTTAAGCTATTAATCTCGGCTAATATCGACAGATATTAGTCGTTAAGTCGTCAGAGGTCCTCGGGCGGCTTAATAACATCCGACAGTTTGATCACTCACCTTACAAAGCCCTGAGCCCGCGTGGTGGAGTATGGCTCGTACCATCTCATATGAAATGAGGCCTGTGCCCAGCTGTGGGACGTATATTAGACTGATGGATGAGAGAATGAGACAAACGATAAACGAAAGCCTGAACCTATTAACAAACATTATCGTTTATTAAGTAATTATTAGTTACTAATTGGTTTATACTTACAATGTAGGTAAAGTGTTTCATAGTAAGCAAATGAAAGAACGATTATCGTTTTGACGGGTGTCGAATGTCTACTACGAAATTCGAATTCCAGGGACGCGTGCGACGCAATGATACCGAAATATCCTGTAAAGATTAGAAAGCTCCGTAGACAACGCGTCAGATTTATGCTAAAAAAACAACCCTGTTCGATAATTTACCAAAAATTTAACGTTTTGGTAAATTTATACGTTGTTGATTTTTGCTTTAACTTAAGTAATATAAGTATTATTTGTAGTCAGATTCATACCACTTACCTACACTTTAACTTGGTTTCCGACCTACATCAAATACTCAGATTTTCATTTTTGTTATACTTATGAAGAAAAATGACTAAGGTCCTATATTATTTGGTTTGGCTGGGCCGTTGTGTGCTACTCCAGATCGTCACTTTTGGTATGGTACAAATCATGCTTAACAATTTTTCCTACGGCGTTATATTCATAAGTCCCACAGTTTAGCTAGGCTACTAGGGTTTTTCATCAGCTAAATAAAGTGTAGCCTTCAAAGTGTTCATGTTAGTCTATTCAGTCATTTTCACTGAGATGCGCGTTCAAATAAATAGACAATAATTCTTAAAAGTTTTGGAATGTGTTTTGTTATCAATTCTGAGTGTACTACATACGAGTAGTTAGCTTTTCCGAAAATATACTCCAAGTTATACTGTACTTACTTATTGCCCTCTTCAGCTTTATCAATGTAAAATAAGTTTAATATGGATAAATAAAGTTTTGTTGAAGTAATCATTTACTGCCAGCGCACATCTTCGGGCACACTCGTCGGAACTCGCAACGGACGCAACGGACGGCGTGTCAACCAACCACACAGTCATGGCGACAGTGTATCCTTTTTTTTTAACACGCTTTTATTAGCTTGACCCATGCTTGACCTGTATGTAACTATGTATGTAACGGAATCTTTGCACTTCATTTTCACCTACTTCTAGGAGTCTGATTAACATGGAAATTTGCACAGGGGTCAAGGACCGATGACAATGCAATAATTTGATAAGAGTTTTCGATTATCCTTATTAACTAAAAAAATAAAATTAATTTTAATATTGCTGAAATCGCCTTCTTACATTTTCCGCACGGCGCCATCTCTTTCACAAACATTACGAAAGTATCTAGTAGCGTTCGCTTAGCTAGTTAGTTTCGATAGCAATCATTAGATGTCGCTGCTAATGCTATGCAGTTTTAACTGATGCAATTGATTTGCACTAGAAGCTCTGTATTTTGCCAATAGATGTCACTATTAACTAACACATTAAGTGTAGTAACTATTTAGTAATCTGTGATTAAGTACCAATGACAATGCAATAATTTGGAGATTTAACTAAAAAAAATAAAATAAATAATAGTTTAAAAAACTAAAAAAACACGCTTTTATTGCTAACTAAAAAGAGAAAATAATTTCTGAGTACACGGAATTTATATTACAGTAGAGTAAAAAGCGTGGGGTGCTTCGTATAGTAGTATGTGAAAATTATCCTATTATTGGCACGTATAAAAGTATGAAAACGTCATAAAGTGCACCCCACGCTTTTAACTCTACTGTAATATAAATTCCGTGTACTCAGAAATTATTTTCTCTTTTTTAGTTAGCAATAAAAGCGTGTTTTTTTAGTTTTTTAAACTATTTTTTTTTTATTTTTTTTAACGTCAGGAAATGTCAATTACGCACCGTACCCCTCCGTCGGGGACCGGAGGGGCGTGTGTGGGACTCCCCCGTCTTCGGGTATACCCACTAAAACCTGACGAAGCCCGCTGCGTGTGGCTGTGACAGCAGGGGCCGCGGTGTCTCAACAGTCCCGCGACCCTTGCCAGCAGCAACGTCCGCCCTCTAAGCAGGAGGGCGGATCTCCACGGAGTGGGGTGAGGAGATCTCATCCCACTCCAGACGGCACACTGGCGCCGTCTCTCAGGAGGGTCCGGGCGGTTAAGCCAAGACCCTCGTTTCGCCACGAGGACCAGAGTCCCAAGGACATCCCCTGCCTCCTCTGATAAGCCAGAGGGGTGCTGGGAGCCACAACCACTTCGGTGAGCCGCCGCTCGATGCGAGACAGACGCGACTCACTAGTGCCTCTGCCGCCCGATACGGGAACAGACGCAGAGGCACTCTCCACAGAGCATCTTGGCTTCACCTGTCGCTGGATTGCGACAGGCTACTGAGCCCCCTCGCCACGGCAAGGCGTGCTCTATTCGAGGGGGGCGACAGTGTATCCTAGGCCAATGTTTTAATAAAGTCAGCTCTTGTATCAAAATATTCTAGAGGAAGTAGGTAAGTTTTTGAATTTTTTTATTAGAACTTACCGCCACGCCGCGTATTACAATTTTCAGGGCACTGTTGAAACTGCCCCGTTTTTGTAGCGCATCAGCTATGTCAACGTACTCGGGGGTGGATAGCTTTGGCGCCATCCTACGTAAAAAAAGCGGCTTCAATTCGGTTCGTGGCAGTAGCAGCAAGAGTTTTGAAGGTTGAAGGCGTTAGCTGACAGCGGGGATCAAGGAATATACTGCGGGGATTGTCTGTTTGTTGTCGGACACCTTATTAAAATAGCACTTTCGGTTGTAGAATATAAGTACTAGCACATCTAGGTTTAAGCATACTAACAATTTTTGGATCCCTAAGTTTTCCGAAAATACATTTTTTTGTATTTATTGCCACTTCTGTCTCGCGACTCCAGACTGCAATCGTGACAACCTATGGCAGTGGCTAAACCAAAGAATATTTATACTCAAAAAGAGGGCTAAGCCGCTGAGTAGGTAGGTATGCATAGCCCCACTGTTCATCGATAGCTGACTTTTAATCTTGGACTGTGGACATACTAATTAGATCAGAGTCATGGCTGTAATTACTAAATAAGTTATTTAAAGTAAATTTTATTTACCTATTAACTTTTGTGCAATTTGATATGTTTATTGAAGTATCAAGTAGTTAGGTGTGTAGGTATTCGCGACACTATCACTTGTCTTCGTCTAATGGGACAAACAGGGCTACTTTCGACTATAAAATACCTGTATAAAGTATCTACACTATTGTAATAAAGAGCCGCTAGTTTATTATAAATGTAAATACAAAAAAAAGTTTAAATACATTTATTGAAATAAATTAACATTGAGTCCAAAAAGGACTTTTTCTATTTATAAAAAAAAACTATAAAAAACAAGTTTGCTTAAAACCACCTATCCCCTAATCTAATTCATCCCTAATATTTTTACAAGAAAAAGTTAACATAAAATCCAAGAAAGTACAGGAGATATAGTTCTTTAGGTTAAAAATGGCATAATATGAAAAGGTTTTGTTCAATAAAACAATGATGTTACATGTAAAAAAAGAAAACTAGTATTTTAGAGTATTAACAAGGACACTTGACAATATGTGAAATAAAGCTACTTTACAATTTTACTAGTAAGAAGTACCAAAAAAGATTTCATATAATCGGTCAAATTACAGAATTTATAGACGCACTGCTTTTTATAATACTGTGAATAAACTGTGTACTTACAAAATTGACTTAGTTAGATGGATAGATAGATATAATAACTATTAAATGAAAATTATTACTGCTGGTATCTTTTCATTTTTCTTTCCATTTTTTTTCTTTTCTTCTCATCCTGTTCTGTGTCTAGGGGAGCTTCTTGGAAGAACCATGGTCCAAGTATGTTCTTCCATAATAGCCAGAATGCTCTTACAGGAATTAATAACAGTAGAAGCCAGAAATAATTGGAAAATATAGCCAGAGCATGAGTGATTGATGTTAATATAACCACATCTTTGATGTGTCTGAAAAAAATATATTTACTTAATAGCTTATTCTGGTGGCTTCACATGCATAGATTAGAAATCTTGAAATTATCATGGCTCTCTAATATATGATGTATTTTACTATAAAGTAGAATCCCTATTATCCAAATCAATTAAAACTAGTGGTAATTTGGATAATTGACAATCCGGAAAATAAATTTTGTAGTCAAATCAAACAATATTTGTTTAAATGTTATATTATGTAATGAGTTTGACATATGTACCTACGTTGTTTAGACAAAACAATATAAAAAACAATTATACATGTGGTTCAAATATAATGAATGACATTGTAATATGTTGTTATATGTCTGTCTAGTTGCGCAGTATAAAATTTCAAGCAGCAGCTAAAGCCGTGACGCGAATCCGGATATTTGTATGTTCGGATAATCGGGATTCTACTGTACTCTTAAACCTAGAATCACTTTATCTTATAGTAAAAAAAATCCAAAATCAGTTGAGAAGTTTTAAACATCTAATCATGTACAGACTATATGTTTAAGCATTGAATTAAAAAAAATTATAACAAAATACTCACTCTCCCATTCCACCTTCCATATTGAGATCAAGTCCAGGGTCAATGAGCTGGTTGTTGTCAGTGTATTTTGGACGACTGATACTTTTCATTGTTTGATGGCACACTGTGTTCAGTGCAATCACAAAGAGGTTCAAACACTGTCAAAGAAATATCATCAAATCATTTCAGAATTTATGATATACATATTAAATCATTTAAGCTGCTCAACCTTTTTGTAAAGGCAAAAGAAAAACTGTCCCAAAATAATATGTCTCAAGCACAATTTAATTTAGTACTCAAAATCTTTATAGAACCAATAAGCTGGATTAAATTTCAAGATACTAACAATACTCCATGCTGTTGCACTATCCCAATAAACAGCCACATGGACAATGCCGTGGAATAGACCAGCACCCAGAGCCATGTTCCGATAAAATGATATTGTCGCTGAGTTTTCCATCAATATCTGCTTAGCACCTTTAGTAGGCTGTTTTCCTTTTGGCTGAAAAGTATACATTAATTTCTTGAAAAATGGTCTCTTTAGCTTTTTAAATTGTGTATTACCAAACTAACGCTCCTGAAAGTGAAACGCGAATGCATGAGTGACGCGGCAACATGTGCTACTCATAAAAAGGGCAATCTAGACGGAAACGAGAAAGTGCAACTAGTGGAAACAACACTACCTCGCTAGTTACATACTTTAGTAAGTAGCATCGCATTGATATTGATCAGAAAGCACCTAATAATGTACGAGAATGACATGACGACGATATGAAGCGCTTCCCTTTAGCTTCCTAACTTAAACAAAGCCGAAAGTGTAAAATGAAACATCAGTAACTTTCTTGGGGCTTTGATAAAATTATTAAGATAAGGGGCCGCTACGTTTCAGTCAAAAAATCGCTCATAAACCGAAAAATACTTACTGGCGGCATATTGACGATCCAGTTACTAGGGAGTAGTTAATTTTGTATTTTTTGGAGGAAAGTGTGAACTAATACTACTAAGGTGTATTTCTCACTGCAATTGAAAGTGGCTTCAAAGGAATTTTACGACGAAAAGTGGAGAAGAAATCAGAAATCGTAGTGAAGTAAAAACGTCGTAAAAATCTGTATGTAATTTTAATGTCATTCTCCTCTCACTTGTCAAGAAAAATGTCACGTACATGTGGCAAACGTTCAGAAATAGCATCTGAAAAAAATAGAAAAATAGAATACAAATACATTGGCGCAATATTGGCCCAAAGACTATTCCACTAATGTGGTGAACAACAAAAAGTTTTCAATCAATTGTGTCAAAGGAATCTCATGAAAATTAAGTTAATTTGACTTTTCGGATGTAAGTACTGGGGAAAAAGGAATAAACGATGATATTACTTTGTAATTTTACAGGGTGAGACCGATCCGATAAAATACTTTCGGGACAGTTGGATAAAGCCTGTCTAGACTTATACTTATCTCTATGAGATTTTGGACACTGTATCTACGTTTTAATCCACATTTTTTTTCAAATATCAATGTGGTAAAATGAAAGAAAAGTACGAAACTAGGATTGAAAAAAAATATTACATCTTGATGAAAGGTACCTCACTTGATTCCTAATAGTTCTTTTATTTTTGCTACTAGCCTGTCTCTTCATATTTTCATGTACACTGTACACTGAAATGTACATAATCTCACCTACAATAAAACAGAACAACTGCCAAAGTAAATCAACACACACAAGCTCTTGCACAATCTTACACAAAATGATCACTTTCACTTGACCGCACACTCCTTAATGGATTCACCCATATTCCATTCCAGGATTCATCCATATTCAAACGGGATCCATTTCGATAATGATAATACCGAAACGACAACAAAATTCCGTGACCGACGCACGCGTCGCGTTTCACTGCGCGTACGTTTATCGAACGCCTAATAATTGTAACGCCAAGCCTCAGCCACCATAGCCAATCATAGCCAATCCTAGCCAAGCCAGCCAATCCTAGCCAAGCCAGCCAATGGGAAGCCACCGCCATGCCAGTTGACGCTCCCCACTACAACTTCCGCCAGCTGTGCGCCCTTGGGTGGGAGCAAGCCCTTATAACGGCCAGACAGCTCAGTCTAGCCCACTTTTGCCCTCTTAGCCACTGAATAGGCCGAAACTCTGCCAATTTGTATTTTGATAGTTGATTATAACCTAATTTAAATAAAATCTGTGTGCTTGTCGTTTTGCCTGGTTTTTTATTTATGCCACTCATTACACTTCAGAAGTGGGATTAATAAAAAGATTCGGTCATGAAGCGCAATCACACTGATATACCTGAAAACGGAAGGCCTGTTCGCCCTTCTGGATGGATTGAATCTTCACCGACTCGCAGCGAAAACGTAGAAGAGGATTCCGAAGAAGTAACACCACCAGCGAGGAAAATTCTGAGAAGGCTTTTGGAGGACGAGGTGCAGAAGGCCATGCGTGAGCTGAACGAAGAAGTACCCGCAGCCATCAAAATAAAGGTGCACCGCGCAGCATCCCTCATACCTGAATTTGACTCGGATAGCGACGATTGTACAGCAGTAACTGCGTGACTCAAAAAGATCGACCAACTGGGTGAGATACATGGACGGAACGACGCTACCAAGGCATTTCACCTGCAAAACACAGATTTTCTGAAACGTATGAACGTAACGGAAATACGCGAAAGATTTAAGGTTTTCACTACATGCAAAGAATGCCTCCTTCCTGGGACATCAATCATTAAGGTTTACATAGAAGACAACGACGAGGATAACAATGTGGTCACCCGGCCGCAACATTACGAGCTAGCAACTACTCCATCCCTGCTACGCTGTTGCGTGGCTCAACGGGCTACATCAAGATCGTCAACTCTGGCACCGGGAAGATCGTCTGGCAGCGCGGCGAGGTGCTGACCAGGGCAGACAGCTGCGACGCCACGTCTCTTGTTGATACACAGGTCAGTAAAAAAAGCCAATAGTATTTTGCCATTGCCACTCAAGCCATCAGCCATAATTAGCTCGCCATATTATTACATTAGCATCAGCCATAATATTGTTTCAACGGTCTTACATACGACTACGAGCTTAGCCTATATTAGTACCATAGGAGGGGTTTATAAATAAAATTAAGACAGGACCACTAAATAAAAACGATTATGATCATTTAATTAATTTATTAACCGATTACAAGGATTGTTTGGCAAGTAATACAAACGAACTAGGGTGCACTGATTTGGTACACATGAAAATAAATTTAACAAATTCACAGCCGGAGCAGGAGATAGTTAAAACGAAAGTATCCTGTAATATAACTGTAACTATTAGATGCGGGGGGTGTTGTCAAAGAATCAGAGTCCAGTTTCGCTTCTCCAGTCATTTTGGTAAAGAAAAAGAACGGCGATTATAGACTTTGCGTAGATTACCGGGCGCTTAACGCCATCACAGTCAAAGACAGATTTCCGTTGCCACACATCGATGTTCAGGTCTCAAAATTAGCAGGCAAGAAGCTCTTCACTATCCTCGATTTCTCAAGGTTACCACAAAACTTAAAATAAGCCCCGAAGACACATATAAGACTGAATTTGTTACACCTCAAGGTCACTTCGAGTATACACGCGTTCCGTTTGGTTTCGCAAATGCATCGTCTGTTTTCATGCGGTTGTTGAATAAAATAGTTGATTCCATAAAAAAAGAATACTGCGGGGGTAGTTTATAAAATAAAACTTTATTCCACACCGGTCATAGCGATGACCCGAATAGATTTTCGCACGAATTTGAGGTCTCAGCATTTCTTGATGACATTTTACTACCTTCTTGTGACGTTGCATCGGGGTTCACTATATTAGAAAAAGTTCTTTGTAAACTCAGATCTGAAAATCTTAAACTTAATATGAGTAAATGCGAGTTTTTGCAAAAAAAAATATTACCTACTTGGGGCACGAAATATCATCAGATGGTATTCAACCGGGTCAAGCTAAATTGACAGTTGTGTCACAGTTTCCTACTCCTACCAACGTTCATGAAAAAGACAGTTCTTGGGATTGTGTAGCTATTTTCGCAAATTTATAAAGAATTTTGCAGTTATTGCGCGTCCTTTGTCCGATCTTACAAAGAAAAACAGTGTTCGGGTTTAGGGTAGTGATCAGTGTCAAAGTTTTGAAGAGTTAAAACGTTGTTTATGTACAATTATATATTTAATAATAATAATAATAATAATTCATTTAATCCTCGCCATTTCATTACAATTCTAACTCTAAAACTACTACTACTAACTCTTACTATAGAACAGTGAAAATAAAATACAATTTGGAATACATGCAATTAAAATGATACATTAAACATTATCATTAATTAATCAGAAATAAAATAAATACATTAAAATTCTCAAGAACAATAATAATAATTTAAATTGGTAATACAATAATAACTAATTACAAGGTACATATTTGTTTTTACCTAACAATATGGCTGGCTGTCACCTGAACTAGGAGGATTCCTGTATCTCAGGATGACAGCCCTCCTCCCCTTTACACGTGGGGCACAGATACAGAACAGGATTACGAATTCAATCAAATAAATTAAAACCTTTACTTGCGTTATTTGATCCTACTTTTCCTACGGAGATACATACGGATGCATGTAAGTTAGGTATTGCAGGCATATTATTACAACGACAAGCCGATGAGACATTACGCCCCGTTATGTACTTTAGAAGGGTTACAAGTAAAGAGGAAAGTATGTACCATAGCTATGAACTGGAAACTCTTGCCGTTGTTGAGTCATTGCGTAGGTTCAGAGTGTATATTGTAGGAAAACAAGTAAAAGAAGTCACCGATTGTACAGCGGTTCGAGCAACTTTGACTAAGCGCGAGTTTATCCCTCGTATACCTAGCTAGGTGGTGGTTATCAATACAAGACTACGACATTAGCCGGGGGATCGCATGAAACACGTAGACGCGCTGAGTAGGAACCCTGTTGTATATACTATGAACATTAGACGGCTTTAAATAACAGTTTGGTTTTATACTGTGCAATATCTAGATGAGAAACTTAAATGTATCATTCACTAACTCAAGGGTGGTAGTGCTTCTACAGATATTACTTATAACTATGAACTAATAAATGACAGATTATATCGTAAAACATTAGTCGGAAATCGCCTAGTAGTCACTTTTTCGGCTCGATGGAAGATAACACAGATGCACCACGATAATATCGGACATGTAGGCTTTCAAAAATGTTAAGAATTAATAAAACAAGAGTATTAGTTTCCTAAAATGACCTGCTTTATTCGCAAATATGCAGATGCTTGTTAACACCGTGCTTATGTAAAAGAAAGTCAAGGTAAAAGGGAAGGGAGACTTTTCCCAATACCTAAACCTTCTGAGCCAATGCGTATGGTGCACGTTGATCACTTAGGGCCTTTTTGCAAGACCATAAAGGGTTATCAGTACATGTTGGTCCTGACAGACGCTTTTTCTAAATTTGTCACAGCAGAGCCCACTCTGAAAGTAAATGTAGTAGAAACAATTCGAATTATAAAAGAAGACGTTTAGCTTATTCGGGTATCCAGACAAAGTAGTAAGCGACCATGGAAAAGCCTTAAGAGTAGAAATTTTAAGCAGTTTTCGAATGATAACAGTTTAAGCACATATTAACCTCTATTGCTTGTCCAAGGGCTAACGGACTTGTTGAACGTACTAATCAAACCATACTTAACGCGTTACGAGCCACGATCCTAGTGAGGCTGCAAATTATTGGGCTAACTGCTTGCCGGATGTCTTGTGTAGAATAAATAACACGCCTAACGTTAGTACAACTTACAAGCCCTAGGATGGGCGGGGGCAACGTCAAACAACTTAATATAACCTTTTTGCTTGCTTCCTGCTTTTGCTTTCTTGTTTGACGTCTCCCCCATTCCCAGCATCTGTCCGATGCTGGGTCTGGCGAATGGTTTAGGGAGGAGCGCAGGTCGCTAAGATCCCCTAAACAAGGCCAGTGGACTATCCTTCTCGAGGTTGCCGCCTGTTATTGGCCAATTACCCTAAGTAATTGGCATAACCGAAACCTCTGGCCGACCCCCCATTATTTCCCCCCTATAACCCATCCTTCTCCCAGTCCAATCCCGCATAGCCGAACCTGTGGCGGCGCCTATCCACACTCCAGGCTCACACAGCCTTGGGGAATTAAATACCCCCAAAAATGTTGTACCACACTCACCATGGGCAGGTAGTGTGCGTCCTCTTCGCCCAACCAAAAATGATGTCAGCACAAACAAAGAAAGACATACCCCAGGAGGGTACCACGCACAGTGGAGAATCCCTCACCGAGTCTAACTCGGTCTGTCCCACGTATTCTGGGGGGGACAACTTGTGCTCAACACCAGGCCCAAGCCTGGATTTATCAGGCCTAGCAGAGGCCATAACACTGCTACCGTCAACCTCGACTACCGACACCCCCAGAGTGTCAGAGTGGACGGTAGTAGCCCACCACAAGCGCCCCTCTAAAGGGGCCGCTAAACCCACCCCAAACAACCATGGACCGGCAGGACACTCAGAACGCAGTCGCCCCACGGCGCGCGAGACGAGGGAGTCCCAACAGTCCGAAACACCAACCACAACTAACCAAAGGTTGCCAAGCCGACCAGAACGCAGTCGCCCCACGGGGCGCGCGAGAAGGGAAGCTCAACAACCTGCAACAACAGGTGTGACACCGACCGCAGCAGCGGAAACGCAGCGCGAACTTGTGCCATCTACCTCCACGGGGGTGACCTCCGCAGGAGTGGCTCGGCACAGAACGGAGTCACCACCATCACTCTACGGACCACCGAACCAGCCGAAAAGGAGACGGAAACCGAGAGGCGGCCGAGGTCGACGTATCGAGGCGGTGGCTTCCATTGCTCCCGCAGGGGAGCAAACTGGGGCCGGGAATGGCCCGGACGAGCGTGCTTCCTCGAAGCGAGCTCGGCCGGACGAAACCCGGACTCCCAGGGGAGAAGCCAAGCGCCCGAGAACCGACACGAGGCAGAGGCGGACGGTGAGCTACGCAGACGCGAGCCAGTCGCATCTGAGAGTAGCGGTTATCACTGTCCCCCCACGCGACCTCTCGCAGGAGCAGGCAGACCAGCTCAGGGAAACTATCGATGATAGAATCCTGCAAGCGGTACTGTCCCCGCCGTCTCCGAGCGCGCAAGCTCCATCTTTCCGGGGGCGCCCCTTCCTCATGGATGGGGTGCTCGCGATGTGGTGTGAGAACGCGAACGCTTTAACTTGGCTCGAGAGGGAAGTCCAAAACATCGCGTCACCTATATCCGAAACCACTCTGGCTGTCATCAGACAGTCAGACTTAAAAAAGAGGCTCAGAGCAGGCCTCCTGATACATACCCGCATCACCGACTCCGCGATACTGCAGAAAGTCCTTTGTGCCCAGAACCCCTGGTACAAAGTCGACTCCTGGCAGTGTTACGACATGTCGGTGACTGACCAAACTGGCGAGGCTGGCTCCAAGGAGAAGGTGGTTCACCTTGTCCTGGGAATCCCCGAAGACCAGAGGCAAACCATCCTGGACAGAGACCGCCGGGTAGCCCACATGACGGGAAGTGGGTACATTCGCTTCTTCCCTTTAGTAGAGGCGACCACGGCCGAAACAAACCAAGCGACAGGGCAAAACGACACGACGCCAACTTCAGGGCCTTCCACCTCCGCTCCCCAACCGGGTCCGAGCAGGATGGAGGCGAGCTCGCCGCTGATAAGCGCGGGGGTAACTAGCGACGAAGATGACGTGCTACGTAGCCCCAGCCCTTAGCTCCCTCACCGTCATCCAAACCAACCTCCAGCACAAACAAATTGCGGCGGTCACTTTACGCAGAGTGCTGGAGGAAGACAACCAAACCGTCGCACTGATCCAGGAACCCTGGATCAGAAACAACAAAATACTAGGCTTGAACAACATCAGTGGTAAGTCACTACTATACACGCCAGCAGAAAAACCAAGAACGTGTATTGTCATACCCAAAACCATGAATGCCACCTTAATTAACCCTTTCTGTTCTAGAGACCTTACAGCCGTTAAAATCAACCCTATAGAGGACCAAACAACCCTAGTGCTTGCTTCGGTGTATATGCCAGGCGAAGGCGAAATTCCCTCAAAGGAACTAGTCGAGCTGGTACAACACTGCGAAGCCAGTAACTGGGACATCATCATTGCAGCAGACTGCAACGCACATCACACCCTGTGGGGAAGTAAGGATACAAACAAAAGGGGTGAGCAACTAACTGAATATCTATTCCAAACCAATCTGAACATTATAAACAGAGGCACAGAGCCCACTTTTGTAACGTCCAGATGCCAAACCACTATCGACATCACTCTGGCAACACACTTGGCGGCAGATCTCATCGAAGGATGGCAAGTATCCAACGAGCCGTCCTTCGCAGACCACAGACGCATCTGCTTCCAAATAAACATAAAACCACCAAACCCCACCCCATATCGTAACCCCCGTAAGACAGATACAACAAAATACACAAGCACACTAACCAAAAAACTAAACGACTTCGAACCCTCTGACGTGACACTCAGCACAGACAACATAGAAACCAATGTACAGTTCCTGACCGCTGCCTTAACGAGCAGTTATGAAGAAGCCTGTCCCGCCGTCATACCCATCGACTCGGATAAAAATCGATGGTGGGGGCCAGAGCTTGAACGGCTCAGGAAGACACTCAGGACACTGTTCAATCAGGCAAAAAATACCAGGACCACTGAAGCCTGGGACAAATACAAAACAGCACAGAAACACTACAAAAAACGTGTCAGATTCAGGAGGACGGAAGCCTGGCACAAATTCTGTAGCAGCATAAACTCAACAAACCAAGCCGCGAGAGTCAAGAAAATACTGTCCAAAGGGGACACTAATCTCCTGGGCTCTCTCAAAAGAGAAAACGGCACTTACACAAATACAGACCACGAAACCTGCAGACTACTCCTAGAGACCCACTTTCCCGGAAGTCAGATTGCATCAGACTCCGAATGGCAAGATGAACACAAAAAAGCACCAACTATCCAAGAATGGGAAACTGCAAGTAGAATCGTAACCACGGATAAAATTGGCTGGGCCCTGAGAAGCTTCCAACCATTTAAATCCGCTGGACTGGACGGTATATTCCCAGCGCTTCTACAATGGCACTCGAACCAAATCACTCATCACCTACTACAAATTTATAGAGCCTGCATAGCTTTCAAATACGTACCGAAGCAATGGAGGGAGGCAAAAATAGTCTTCCTGCCTAAACCAGGTAAAGAAGACTACACCCTAGCCAAATCCTTCAGGCCTATCAGCCTAACCTCATTTCTCCTGAAAACACTAGAAAAACTAGTAGATAGACACCTAAGAGACGATGTGTTAAAGACCAGATCTCTTCACCCACAGCAACACGCCTACAGGAAAGGCAGATCAACAGAGTCAGCACTACACATGGTAGTGCATAAAATAGAATCGGCCATTAACAACAAAGCATCAACACTTGCCGCTTTTATTGACATAGAAGGGGCATTTGACAAAACAATGCACAACAGCATCAACCATGCCCTACAAAAACTGAAAGTAGAACCAGTCATAACGGAATGGATAAATGAGCTGGTCAGTAAAAGGGCGGTCCAAATTGCGGTAAAAACGATCACCCGTGCAAGGGTGGTCAGGGGGTGCCCCCAAGGGGGCATTCTGTCACCACTCCTATGGAACATAGTAGTAGACAGCCTCTTGAGGGCACTGAACGAAAGAGGCTACACTACTATTGGTTATGCAGACGACCTAGCAATTCTGATAAATGGGAACGCAGAGAACATCCTCTGTGATGTAATGCGTGCTGCTCTTCAGATTGTAGAAAAATGGTGTGAGGAACACCAGCTGTCAGTCAACCCCAAAAAAACAGAGCTCATCCTTTTCACTAACAAAAGGAAGCTACCAAATCTAGAACTACCAAAATTATTTAACACCGAATTAACCCTTTCAACTCAAGTAAAATATCTGGGCATCACTCTCGATAGCAAGTTGAACTGGGGAATTCACATTGACAACAAAATTAAAAAGGCCTGTATAGCATTCTATCAGTGTAAAAGACTCCTTGGCAGAAAATGGGGTCTTAACCCAAAAATCACACTTTGGCTATACACGTCAGTTATCAGACCCTCCTTAACCTACGGATCAGTTGTGTGGTGGCCCAGAACGCAACTGTCCACTATCAAATCCAAACTACAAAGCTTGCAGCGCCTAGCGAGCGTGGCAGCTACAGGATGTATGAGAACCACTCCATCAGCCGCCCTAGAGTTCCTATTGAACCTCAGACCTCTTCATCTGGTCATACAGGAAGAAGCAAAGGCAGCTGCCTTAAGACTAAGAGCAAATGGGCTATGGAAACAGAACACTATGACAACGCACTCCAAAATCATGGAGGACATCACAAAGGAAAGACCCCTTCTAGATGCACCCATGGACAGGATACCATGCCACTACATCTTTGATCGAGAATACATTATCCAACTTACCGAAGAACGGAAAGACAACTCTGGCGTCAGAGAAGTTAGGATATACACAGACGGCTCCAAAACCTCACTAGGAACTGGAGCCGGAGTATTCTCGTACGACTTAAACATCAACATATCAACCACCCTGGACAAATTAAACACAATTTTCCAAGCAGAATGTATCGGAATTATCAGAGCAGCACAGGCGGTTGCAGCCAGAGACGCCGGAGACCTCAACATCAAAATTGTCTCGGACAGTGCATCCGTACTTCAAGCTCTACAAAACAACACCATAACCTCTGCCCTCATATTGGAATGCCACAACGCACTCCAACACATTGCAAGGAAAAATAAGATAACCTTGCAGTGGATCAAGGGACACAGCAACTCTCTCGGCAACGACGCAGCCGATGAACTCGCGAAAAAGGGATCCGCGACAACAGTGTTTGGCCCAGAACCGCTACTACCTATACCGCAGGCCCAAATAAAAACATGGCTGCGAGAAGACACCGCAAAAAACCATCTGCTAGAATGGACAAACAGTGAAGGCTGCAGGCAAACTAAAAATGCAGTTCAGATGCCATCTAAAAAGCTTGCCCGCAACCTCGCCAAACTAACGCGCGACAATCTACGCAGAGTTATAGGGATAATAACAGGCCATTGTCTCCTAAACAAGCACCTATTTAATATAGGTGTAACAAACAGCCCGCGATGCAGAGGATGCCTCGAGGAAGAGGAAACGCCACAGCATGTACTCATGGAGTGCACAAGTGTGGAAAAACAGCGAGCAGACATTCTAAAAAACCCAACATCATTCCCGGAAATCTTTAGTGGCCTAGGCAGGCTGCTAGCCTTCTGGGAGGACTTGGGCTGGTTGGAATAGAGGCAAACACGCACAATGGCCCAATCGTGAGGCTAAGTGCGGAAAAAGCCCTGCAAAACTAACTAACTAACTAACTAAAGCCCTAGGATTTCATGTTTGCAAGGAGCTCTAGGCCTCGTTGCGATGTAGCTGTCTTAAACCGTGAGACTGGTTCTGTTGAGGATAGGCGTAGGAAAGAAAGCTGGGGAAAAGATGAAGCGTGATTTTGATAAAAAGCGTAAGCTCAGCCGGGTTTATAGATAGGGAGATTTAGTATTGTGGAGACAGGCTCCCACAAATAGTGCAGCTAAAGTCAATACCAAGCTCGATGATTTCTTTTTAGGTCCCTATATCATAACTAAGGTTGTTGGCAATGACAGATATAGGATACGGAGCATTAAAGGCTTAAAAGGCTATAAAGCTTTTACAGGACTAGTTGCTACAGACTCATTGCGGCCCTATACAAGCACCGTACCTATGTCTGACATTGCTAGCAGCTCTGATGAGCAATTGGAAACCGAAGACCTCATTGATTTACTTAAGAGCTAATACAACCCTTCCCTATTGCGGGAGCAATCATTGTTTCAGGACGGCCGAATGTAACGCCAAGCCTCAGCCACCATAGCCAATCATAGCCAATCCTAGCCAAGCCAGCCAATCCTAGCCAAGCCAGCCAATGGGAAGCCACCGCCATGCCAGTTGACGCTCCCCACTACAACTTCCGCCAGCTGTGCGCCCTTGGGTGGGAGCAAGCCCTTATAACGGCCAGACAGCTCAGTCTAGCCCACTTTTGCCCTCTTAGCCACTGAATAGGCCGAAACTCTGCCAATTTGTATTTTGATAGTTGATTATAACCTAATTTAAATAAAATCTGTGTGCTTGTCGTTTTGCCTGGTTTTTTATTTATGCCACTCATTACATAATTAAAAAAAGGCGCTCTTAGATGGACCTAATAAAAAAGATGTTACCGTACAATTGTAGTTTATTGTATTTCTGATGACCAATGGGTGAATGTAAGTAATTTATGTTAGTTATATACTATTATTATTTCTCTTGAATGACATTCAGAAGAAAACGAAAACGAATTTAAATAAGGTTGACTGTATTTTTTTTCTTTATGCGTTTATTGGTTTCCTGCAACGTGAACTAGAAATTCGTGGGTTAATGATAGCCAATCAACGGTCCGACTAATTGCTTCATCTACATCTTATTAAATATAGGTCAATTTAGTTTAAATTACTAGTGCGTTTGGCCCGCACAGTAAAGGAACAAGTTAAAATGAGGTAAATTCTCAAAGCGATTGGTGGATCATGTAATTTATTTAAGCAATTGAGCCAATCACCATTAAGGTCAACGCTTTTTCTAAATTTATTTATTTATTCGTCAAAAGTGCTTGGGCCAGCATAGCACAAACGTTTCGTCATAACAGTTTTAGAACGGCCAGTCAAAGCTGCCAGAAACAATCCGTCATTTCAGAAGCCGTCAAAGTTTAAAGCGGGAAATATACTCAAGTCCAGGCTGTATAGATAAAATCCTTTGCCTTTTCCAGAATGGAAAAAGAACCAAAAAAATTAACGCGGGAAACGAAAGGAATAAGATGGGCTCTGTTTCTTAATTTTCTAAAGGGTGGAAGGTGGAATTATCATCATAATGTGTGAAGGAAAATAATGGAGTAAATGTAAGAAATAGATCTGATCGATATTTCCGCGTAAAGCTCAATTTCTTGAGCATTAAAATGTGAACCATCCTCGCATTTCAATGAGTTAGGTTAGGGCTTAGTTTGTAAGAATTAATTAATTACTTAAGAAATACACCTAACCAATGACTAGGCAGCGTGGTCTAAGACCTTAGCCTGTTCCTAATGGAACAAAAAAATCAGTAGCCGTCAGTCTGACATTTGTTTGTCCTGTCGCGTCCTCCTTCTGTCTGTGCAAAGCGAATACATTTCGTTTTATTGATTTTAAGAATTAAATGTCTGCGGAATAATCTCTTTACTTTTACGCTCTCAATCAGTAAGCAGTTTTTTTTGTCAGTTTTATGTTTATTTATTTCCCAAGAACGTTCGCCTGTGCTATGAGATATTGGAGAAATCTGATCTTCAGCTTCAGTTCTTGACCCTTAGAAAAGAATAAACCTTGCCTTAATTTCGGCAGCCCCTGGATGTTTTGCCGGTTAGCGAGCTAAAAGGCATATTTTCCGTATGTTACATTGTTACCTTGGAAAATACAAGGTAAGCTAATACTTTCACCAGTACTGTACTACTTATTATAGATTTGAGTAGTTTCCATGCTTTGCTATGGTGAATAAGATTGCAAACTGCGACTGTTCTAAAATATGGTTCAAATTAATGCTGCAAAGATGTTTTTTTTTCTAATTTTAAGCGATTGTTTAATGTATTGGACACTTTCTACTACAAAAGTCTATGGTAGAATGCTTTGCTGTCTCATCTTAAACATAAATGTTGACTGTACCCATAGTTGCATTTATTTATTCTATGTGAAGTTAATGCAAATTTTGCGAATTAAACTCAAATTTATTTAGGACATATTTTTTTGTTTGTATCTTTCTAGCACAGTTTTTATTTAATATAGGTGCCTACTTTTGCAATTTACATATTTTCTATTTTATTCATAATATTTCCTCCATCTTTTTACTTATAGTGTATAGCTATGATATTTCTGATCTTTACATCTTCAATGAAATAAATTACAGTTATGATACAATGATATTTTGAATAAATATCACAAGTAACATGATCTAATGTCATGTTTTAGGTTTGATAGAAATCAATGAATCGTGAATTCTATGATAGTTCTGATGAAGATGACATGGAAAGTCAGTACCAAGTTGATCCAGAATGTCTAGTACTCACGCGGCCTGGTCGAGATATGCACAATAGATGCTGTGGCGGCAAAGCATGGTGTATAAAGGTACCTTATTTGGTTGTAATAAGACATATACAGAACTGTTAAGTAGTACAATGAAGTAAGTTATTGCATAGAAATAGACTGTTGATGTTGACCTTTCTGTAGCTATTCCATGTTTTATCCTGGTTGTTTGGGTTTCAAATCTCAATAAAATGTTTAAAGTACAATGCAATACAACAAAGAAATAAATGAACTGAATGAAAAATAGCGATAAGCATGATGACACCTTAATATTTTCTAGACCATGGCATTTAATAATATAGCCCCTATGAAGTTAATACAACCAGTTTATTTCCAAAAAGCTGTAGAAACCAATTTTTAGACACACAAAATTCAATAAATATTCCGTACATTGACTCCGATTTCTAAAACATTACTGTGACGTCACGATTTTGTATTCCCATACAAAATCTATGGAGGCAGACTGTTTTAACAGATAATAAAGAGTATGTGAACGATTGGTGGTGTCATCTAGCCTATTGTATAGAACTTCCTGTTTTATCTAGATTTTACTTTCCATGAAATCAATGTTTGACCTCTCAACACTATGAATTCAGATATGCATCTTTTGAAGATTCATGAGTTGCCCCATTATGTATTAAACATTATGTTAGTATGTATGATAAATAGGAAACAACATATACCTAATCTAGGGAATGTTTTGTATTTCAGGATATATGTGGTATTATATGCGCTGTGTTGACATGGCTCTTGATACTGTATGCGGAGTTTGTTGTGATGATGGTCATGCTGCTACCAGGGCTGTCCAGTTATCCAATATATGGATATGTTAACATTTTCATATTCCAGTGCTTGGCATTCCTAGCATTTGCGTCACACCTTAGGACAATGTTCACAGATCCTGTAAGTGCTACATTTGTTTTTTAAGTAGATAATGACAATGACACATATAGTTTAAGTATATTTGCATGCTTTGCTTTACTTTTGAGATGTTTGTATGCTTTAAATCAGAGGTTTCCAAACTTATTTTGCTAGTGGACCCCTTTCAAACATTTTCTGGTTCCGGTGGCTCCCTGAAGAGGTGGACTCAGACTTTTTTAGGGCCTCGCGCAGTTCAGTACACGAACTTATTTCACGATCTTTCTGACCTCTAGAAGTTATAGTAACCAAAAAGATACATAAATTAGGTCTAGAGCGCCCCAGATTTATGGGCTTTTTGTTCTTTCAAATGTTCGGAAAATCGGTGCGCTAGTGAAGCGAGCTCCTGCGAAATGATGTCCGGAAAGGGACCTAGTGCAATTAGGGATTTTAGATATATATTTGCGTAAATATAAAGGAATATCATTATTTACCTATTATTTATTTATTAATCCTTGATTGCATGTTGTTCTCAAATGTATGGGCCTAGTGGTATTTTGCCTTTAGCAAAGTCATTGATCTAGCATTGACTAAATCACAATAACGATTAATAACTTATTTACTAATTTATATTAATCATCAAGTAACTGTATCTGTTCTCTATTTGAGCCAGATAAATTATTGTGGACCCCCATTTTTAGATTTCGCCACCCCCATCGAGTCTTCCGTGGTCCACCTGGACCACTTTGGGAACCCATACTTTAAATATTTAATTGCACCCTTTACATGTAATGTGTAACAAACAATAGCTTACAGCATTCTCTCTGATGAACTATTTAAAATACTTTATCAATAACAATCTCTTTTTTCCTTATAATCCAGGGTGCAGTCCCAAAGGGGAATGCAACAAAAGAGATGATCAAACAGATGAGTTTCCGAGAAGGCCAGGTGATATTCAAGTGCACAAAGTGCTGCAGCATCAAGCCGGAGCGAGCCCACCACTGCTCCGTGTGCCAGCGCTGCATCAGGAAGATGGACCACCACTGTCCGTGGGTCAACAACTGCGTCGGGGAGAACAATCAGAAATACTTTGTTTTGTTCACTGTAAGTAGTTATCAAGTTTATTTTATGATCTTCACTTTTTTTTTGAATAATTGTTTTTGTGTATCTGTATCCCAAACTTTTCGTAATCTTCATACATGTTCTAAGTTTTCATAAACTTTGTTATAAAGCCGTTTGTTTGTTTCACATCGGAGAGGTCCTGGGTTCGAATCCCAGGTCGAGCCAAAATTGTTTCTGAGATTTTCTGTCATGAATTTCTCTAAAACAGCTCGGAGTCGGGAAGTTGGCGGTGTTACACCCCCGTGCCTCGGAAAGCACGTTAAGCTGTTAGTCGTGCGCCTGATCTCTTCCCGGTCATGTCGGATTGCCGCCTCACCGAACTTTGAGAGTGATGGAACAGTGTTTGCACCTGTGTATTGCGCTCACACTTGTGCAATATAATATCTCCTGCGTAGTTGGCTGATCTCTGTTGAGGTTGGCCGCCGTGGTCGAAATCGGTAAGGAGGACTATTATAAAGTCGTTAAAATTTAAAATGCTTTCTCATGAAAAGATCGAGGTCGAGACCAGCTGTGCTCTCGAGATTTGAGCTTAGCAACACATAAGCGATTCATTTTTATATTTATAGATACATAAATATATTTCAGTTCTACATAGCAGCGATATCGGTGCACTCGCTGACGCTGTCGGTGTACCAGTTCGTGACGTGCGTCAGGCACGAGTGGCGCGACTGCTCCGCGTACTCGCCGCCGGCGACGGTCGTGCTGCTGCTGTTCCTCATCGCCGAGGCGCTGCTGTTCGCCATCTTTACGGCCGTCATGCTCGGCACGCAGCTGCACGCGATATGGAACGACGAGACAGTGAGTGCATACTTTAAAGATCGTGGCACACTTTGCCGGCTTGGCATTGGCACAGCTGCAGCACGGCTTCGCCTCGAATTTGGGCTAAGGCAAGCCGCCAGCGCGCTAGCTACGTGACGTCCTCAAGGTACAAGCGCGCCGGCTGCAAAATACGTTACATTCTGGTTTTTCTGCGGCGACTCGGAGTCGGCCCGTAGTGAGCACGCAGCCAGCTCACTATAAGCACGCCGTTAGCGCGCTGTAAGGATGCGAGCTGTGAGTTGAGATGTAGTTGAGCGGTAAGCGCGCTGACTGCATGCGGATGGCTTTTTCATATTCATATTACAAAAAATATTGCACGCCTCACAACTTAAAGCTCTAATATGAATGACAAGTTAAGTGCTGAATTGGGGCCGGGCGGGTAAAGTGTGCCATTACCTTAAGTCGACTTTTCTCTTTCAAATATATATCTCTCTATTCTCTTTGCAAATATCTCAAATAAAAATGGACTATGTATACCATAAAAGCTGAAGATTCACGTCACATAAGATTAACACAATGACCAAAAATGGCTGCACATTTTACAATGTTAAATATTACAAAAAACACTTTTTTGCACTGGTCAAGGGTCAATTTTAGGGCCCATTTTGTTTATAATACACAGCGACGATGTCATAATGCATATAAAACACTGCAAGTGTCATATCTACGCGGACGATTTGTAAGTGTACATTTCTCACAACCCAATGATACACCCACAGCATCTTAGCAACTGAATGAGGACCTGGATCGTATTGCTGAATGAGCCAAAAAGAAGACTTTGGTTTTTGATGGAAGCAAGTCCAAATATCTCATATTAGGCTCAAAAGATCAGGTACGGAAAATTTCTGAGAGGGGTTCAAGTAGACATTGAGGGACTGTGGAGCGCGTTCGACAAACACATCAACACAATTTTAAGCGGTTATTGCTACAGATTGAAGGTTCTGTATCAAATAAGAAATTATCTAAGTCTGGCCAATCGAATAATGCTTTGGGACTCATTGATACTGTTAAGATTCAATTACATGGATGTGGTATACGGTCCACGGTTATTAGTTCGAACACAAAAAGCAATGCAATGGGTGCAAAACGCGTGTGCTAGATACTGCTTTCCGATACCGCCTCGTGAGCACGTAACTCCGTACAAAAACGATGCCAATATATTAAGAATACGAGGGCCACACCGAAAAGATCGGGAATAGAAAAAAGTACAAAGATAATACAATAAGTTTTATTTTTATTGTTTTTCAAAGTATTCTCCCTGACAATCTATGCATTTTTGCATTCGATCGAACCAATTGTTATAACAGTAATTCCAGTCTGAAGTGGACATAGTCGAAACGGCCGATTTATAAGCTTCGACTGCCTCTTCTGAGCCTTGAAATCGATCACGTAACATATCTTTGATTCTTGGGAATGTAAAATAATCATTGGGGCTTACGTCAGGGCTGTACGGAGGATGGTCCATCAACTCCACGTCTTCCTGATTTAAAAACGAAATCGTTTTGCCAGCGGTATGTGAGCTCGCATTATCCTGGTGAAGGATTATGCGACGGTTCGGATTATTTTTACGTAGTTCGTTGAAGAAAACAAACAAACAAACTGTTGTGTACCATCTGCAGTAACCGTTCTTTGTTCCTGTAAAGGGATCGTAGCCACGTGCCCAGTTTTCGATACAAAAGTGGCGACCATTTTTTTTGATACGCTACGCGAGCGAACAACTTTTGTCGGCTTGACCTCACCTTCGAAGACCCAAACAGCCGATTGGTGTTTCCTTTCTGGCTCATATGAATAAATCCATGATTCGTCACCAGAAACGATGTTGTACACTGCATTTGAGCTCCCTTTGTTGAACCGTCGAAGAGCAGACCGACAGCAATTAACACGAGCCGACTTCTGTTCCTCGGTCAAACGATGGGGCACCCAACGGGAAACTAACTTTTTGACACCCAGTTCTTAATGCAAAATGTTTTGAATGGCTGTCATACCAATGCTGATAGAAGCGCGAATCTGCTCGTATGTCACATGTCTATCTTCCATTATTAGTTGACGAACAGCATCGATGATTTCTTGTTTTACTGCTGTTTTTGGCCGACCAGTAGAAGGAACTGTGGTGAGAGAGGAACGTCCACGACGAAACTTAGAATACCAACGATTTATAGTCGTTTTACTAGGTGCTTCAAGTTTATAAATAGAAACAAGCTCGGCAAGACATTGTTCTTGAGATAAACCTCGACGAACGTTGTGAAAAATTATCGCACGAAAATGTTCCCGCGTAAGCTCCATTTTCCTCACCGTTTTTTAATTTTTTTTAAATTATAAAAATGGAATTGTGTTAAGAATAACATTACGTTTCATACACCAAAGAGGTTTTAATCTAATCTATTCCTGAGTATTCTATTCCCGATCTTTTCGGTGTGGCCCTCGTAATACAGAATACACTATGCGACACTAATATTTGGCATGGTAAAAGGCAATATCCCAAATTATCTTACGAAAAAGTTGGTGTGGCGGGGCAATGTGCAGTTTCACAAAAGTCGAAGCTTCAGTTTTGCTCTAGTCCTGCTCCCGCATCGAAACGTGGCCTTCAGAGGAAGTTTAAGGTTCGCCGCGTGCTGGAATGACCTTACACCTCCGTTGCAATGTCTAGAAAAATCAGTTTTGACGTTTAGGAAAACCTTAAGTTTATAAAAATTATAACTTATTACATTTTGTAACTACTTGCGTTATACTCGTATATTTGTTCCTTTTTTCCGTTTTGCTTTTTTTTGCTTCTTTTATATGTGTCTGTTGATCTTGTATCTGTTTATAGTTTTCATTTCGTTCTGTGTATGTGATGTCCTTAATCATAAACGCTTTTCTTTCTTCTTTCTTTCTTTCTATATTTGCAAGAAAAGTCGTCATTTATTTTAGATCGTGTGCGTGCAATCTAAATATGAATCGCAAATCATGCCCTTCCCGGCTACTGTGGTGCTTCCGCGTAGAGAAATGCTGGAGTTTTATTAGGACAATGCCCGTTTTATGACGAACGTTCATTATACATGGCAAGCAGATGGATTAATATATTCATTTTTGTAATAATCTAGAGTAAATGTATCATCACAAGAAACACAAATAATTAACTTAAGTTATTATTAGTTTTGCTATCATTCTTTGTCAGATTTTGAGTGTCCCTAATTAATTGTCCAGGTAAAACAATGATGTCAAACGTAGTCACTGATTAATTTTGATAGAATTAAAAGTTTACAAAAGATAATCTAAAGAATATTTTTATTACTTCATTCGGTATTAATTGAACTTTCAATTAAATACTTCAAAGTACTGAAAAACAACAGCATGTACTTGTAATACACGCTGAAAGAAAAAATATACTACCATAACACCGCTGTCCCTAATTAGGTGACCAGGCCTGTATGTAGCTATTAGCTTTGAGCAAGTGTTAACATGGGCACCATACTTTAGAATAACATAAAATCAATTTATTTTTGTAAATTTACTCGCAAGTAGCACTTTTACACGTCCCAACATATAAATTAACCCTACCACCGCTTCGGGACAATTTGGGCCAGTGCTGAGAAGAAGCGGTGCAAGAAACTCAGTCACTATTGTCATTGCCTCTTTTAAAATTTGATTTACAATAATTGTAATTGTTTACATGCAAACATTATATAACATATCTTTGTCATTTATATAGTCATCAATTTATAATATCCTTTTGACATTAATACATCTTTTACAACTGTTTTAAATTTATTACCCATAAATGAGTGACCAACTTTATGAAGCCTAAAATGTGGAACGGCAAGCCTATTTTTTTTGTCTCGTGTTGAAGTATAAAATCATAATAAAATTGGTCGTCAAATTGGCCGTACAAAACCATTCATATTAACACAGTTTCCCATGTTCCTTTCCAGGGAATCGAACAACTGAAAAAGGAGCAAGCGCGCTGGGTCCGCAAATCAAGATGGAAGAGCATACAATCGGTCTTCGGACGCTTCTCTATACTGTGGTTCTCGCCCTTCACCCAGCCATCGCCAAAGACAAAACTGGAGAGCTACTTATACAGCGTATAAGTCCAGGTAGTCATAACGCACTTCTATCATCGTTTGAGTGTTCTCATCTCCCTGTCCAAGGCTCTTTTCAGCCGTCGTCTCATTCTATTCATGTACTCCTCATATCAAGAAATTGGCGATGCCGATTTAAGCAATACAATACCCTAATTTTAATATTCAATCGTCGTGTCGTATAATTGTTTGCTATGTGATTTTTAATATGATAATTCACCTAAGATTTAATTTTTAACATTTCAAAAAGTTATTTATTATACACAAATGACTGATATTGGAATTAATATGAGAACAATCTAAAATAAGGAACCAAACAGCTGCATTTACTATAATAATTGTTAGAAGTATCGATCACAAATTATAATTGGTATTCGGTTAAATGTAATATAATTATTTTAACGATGAGTTAAGATAACATCGTGAAATGTACTTTTTATTGTGTAATGATTTGGAAATGACATAAATAATTTATAATGTCGTTGAAATATGTTAATATTTCAAAATGATAATATATGTAAAGTTTTTAATAAATTTAGAAATCAATGAATTCTGTAAAGCTAAGTATGACATCACGCAATAACTTTAACTGCCGTGGCGTTTTGAATAGAACATAAAATATTATGACTGAAGTAATGGAATCAATAAATATACTTTTTATAATAATAAGTATATAGTATATTACAATGGATACTGCGTAAACAAAGTGAACGCGAATATTATTCGAGGTTTGTTTCTATACAAAAATCAGCATCACACTACCTTAAAGTATTAATTTGTTCGGCAATAGTTTATATTTGTGCATGGAGATGAAACACTACTACCTAAATATTTACTACTATTTATAAAAATATCGCCACGGGAAGTTGAGTTGAGCCGGCCGGACCTATATTTGTAAATTTGTATTATTTATTCTTAATTTTTCTGCAGGCAGGTGCTATCTTAAAGTCATTTTTGATGACTCCAGCCGTACACCCAAGCATGCTTTATCATAACGTCGAAAATGTGTTCTTGAGTATGGAATATCATAAATTTTTGACGTTTAAGTAATTGGTGTTGTAAATTTTAGACATAGGTTATAATAATATATTTTCGCTGTGCTCGCGTGGAAGCAATATAATTATTTATAACAACGCAATTGCGAATTGCGAGATGTAAAAATACCTTTACCTTAATTTCTTCAGTTGACTTGATCTCAAGGAAAAGTTTTGGATCTTTCGCTACTCAAAACTTTGTGATATTCAAAAATCAGTCAAACGCATGTAGCTAAAAAATAAAAATACCCTAAAACACTAGAACCTACTCAAATATAACAGCAAGATGCCCAAAATTAGATGCTCAAAAGCGAATTTGTTGGGCCCTTATCACTATTAAAAAGTGAGCATGCATACTGATGGGAAATATTCTATTCAAAACCATGATTGATGACAGTAGCGCCTGATTTCCACATATCCGTGAAGCTTCATTTTCGTATATGTTCCTTATCCAAGACATTTGCATTCCGGTGGCGGATCAGTGCTGGCACTGACATAACCACGGAGATGCGCTGTAAAATATATGTGAGAATATTTTTGACAGAGCTGGAACGACAGACGACACGGAACACTGAACTGTATATATCTGCATCACAGATATGTTGAATCGAGCTTAAATGAATATTGCTGGGACAAAAAAAAAGTATACCAGACGAAACATGTATCAATATGTTCATAAATTGGCTTATATTTTTCAATGATTTCAAGTGCAGTAATTAATTTAGTTGCACCAGCAAAAATTAAGTATTGTTCTACAATATTATGATAAAAATACAATGGGAAACTGCTAATCCATTGCTTTCGTCTGCGAGGGTAGAATTGTATACTTTTTGTAATATAGATACATAGGGCATTGCGTGCAGGTAACGCATTGTTTATTGTTGTAAAATATCGCTTAGTAAGTTGAGTTTTAATTAATTATATAATATGTATCAAACGCGGCCTCCCAACATTTATGTCGTGTCCCAGGTACTATTTATACGTCTGATGTCGGAACAACAGAAATTAGCTGAATAATACCTAAAGCATTGTATGTATGTACGTCATAAACAACACAAATGAATATTGTTCAACAGATCAATCTCCAATAATGTTTTTTTTTTTAAATTACTTGATACTCAGGAAATATGGAGTTGATTTTAGCTACAAGATAATGATGTCACGATTGTGAATTTTTGAAGCATAATAAAGGGTATGACAACGATTGCTGATGTCATCATCCTAGATACCTCACGCACTGTAACACACTTTTGCAGCCGTGCTCTTGAAAAAAAATAGGTACTTGGACGTTTTATAAATCTTTCTTGTATATTGTATTCTTCTAAGAATTCCATGAATTAAAAACCTGTCGGTGCTTAACATTCATATTGATCAGTTCATTGAGATTTTTTTAGAATTTTGTAGATTAATAACAAAAAGGTCTAAAGTAGGCCCTAGTTTAATACTGCGCAGGCAGCCTAATTGCAGCATGAAGCAATTAATTACTGTCATGTGTTTTTGTTAATTCTAAAAACGTGGAATATCTGTAGACGATTATTTATTTATATTTATTTACCGGTCTCAATTTCACATCCCTCCTCAAATCATCAAATTTGTTAAGGTTCTAATATAATGATACATTTCAATCAGAACCTTCGTTACGATAGCCACCGTTTCTATTTTGCATAGAAACTATACTATTGACTTAGATCAAACCAAACAAAGGAAGATATGGTACGTCCTTACAATTGTCAACTTAAAAATGGGCCGCACACGTGCGCACGTGTTAACAACTCGCAGTACTGTGGTGGTGAGCACGAACATTGTCGTAACGTGTTCGTGTCGTCCAAACGTCAAAAACTGACAGTTTCCCCATACAAATTGACAAGTTAACGATAGGTGAACGCTACGTATACGTTACGATAGTAGTTCTCGTGCTCACCCATCTGTCGACGACTAGGAGCGAAGCAGGTGCATAATTTTGTTAAAATTCGTTGCCTGAAATAAATGTTATTATTATTATTATTGGACTCAGTATAGTAGGACGCACGAATCGCTCATACCCTATCTGCCTCCATTTGTTTTGATCTAAGACTTGATCAAAATTTTGATATATGTTCTGTAGGTTTCGCCATCGAGATTTACTAGTCTCAATAGGCACCTACGCGTGTTTTTGCATAATTTTAGTTTATTAGTCTAGACCATAATATAATTATGTTGTTTGTATCATACAATTTGTATGAAATACGTGCGTGAACTCTTACCAGACGGCTCTAAAGGTAGAATTAGAACGGCTAGATATACCTTTGTGATTTCTCTTTACTTACGAGTAGTATTATTTCAAGTTATCGATCCTAAGCTATTATAGATATGGGTTACGATGTTATTTATTTTGTTGCAGTGATATAGTTTTGTATGGCGAGTTATTTATTGTGAATTATAATAATAATATTAATAGTTTTATTCGTGGCTAATATCGAAAATGTACGGTGGCCAGCACGTCGATGTAACCACTGCGGTATCTTATCTCTATATCTAATATATAAAATTCTCGTGTCACAGTTTTCGTTGCCATACTCCTCCGAAACGGCTTGACCGATTCTAATGAAATTTTGTGAGCATATTCAGTAGGTCTGAGAATCGGCTAACATCTATTTTTCATACCCCTAAGTGATAAGGGTTGTCCACAATAATTTATATGGCAAAACAACGTTTGCCGGGTCAGCTAGTAAGTATATAAAATTTTCGTGTCACGATGTTCGTTCCCGTACTCCTTCGAAACGGCTTGACCGATTTTCATGAAATTTCGTGAGCATATTGAGTAGGTTTGAGAATCGGCTAAGATCTATTTATATAACAAAACGTTTCCCGTGTTAGCTAGTAATAAAATTATAATATGTATACAACAACATCACATTCATTGATCTGACTCTGTGGTAAGTAGCTTAAGCACTTGTGTAACAAAAATCAGAGCCAACAGCGGTATTACAAATAAACTTAAATAAATACATATTACACCCAGACCAGTTAAAAAAGTCATGTTCACGCACACAAATGTTTGTACCGTGCGGGGGTCGAACCCGAGACCTCTTGGTTAATAGTCAACTTCGTGACCATTACACCAAAGTGGTCGTCTTATATATACTTATAATACGGGCAATTTTGCAACAGAAATGGGTAGACTGATGTGCTTGCCACTGTACCTACGTGCTGATGCATTCCTGATACCCGAAATCAGAGTGAGGTTGATTAAGATAACGATATGCTAATAAAAAATCATGATTCTTTGGCTTTTAGCAACACATTATGTCAAATAACGTTGTGATTCAAATATTCATTATATTAATGACTCTTGTGAATAATATTTATCTGCTGTTACCGAAATGCCTTTGTTACCATTTTTTAAAGATCCAGACTATATTGAAAAAAACAAATTGATGTATATTTGATGTCTGTGCAGCGTGTTTCTAAATTGATGTAAACAAACAAAAACATCTATTTTAATAGAGAAGTATAGATATATTTTTTATATCGTTAAATACATCTTATTAAATTAGTTACTATGGTAATAATGGTGGAACTGTGCACTTTTTCGTGGTATGTATGTATAGTAGCGTCACTCCTGTTAACTGCGATAGCATGCCGAACAAAGAGTACTAGGTTAGAGCTTAGATTTGAATAAAATGTATAAAACTCGTTGCCCACGGAGTAATAGAATTTTACTACGTCTATAATATACAAATAAGTCGGGTTTTCTTTCTTGACGCTATAACTCCAGAACGCATGAACCGATTTCCACGGTTTCGCAATCGTTGGAAAGATCTCGCTCCGTGATGTTTATAGAAACAAAATTCAAGTAAAATTAATCAGAAAAGTAGAAAAACAGGGACAATCATTTTTCACATATAGCGCCATAATGTTACAAGAAACGCTAAAAGGCGTCAAAGGAGTATGGTGGCATTTTACTAAGGCGTTGTCCTACGACAGCAACGCAACGCGATAAGTGCGACGCGACACGATGCGACTGGTACTTGTATCAATGACAATCGCGCTTTGTCTCGCTTACATTAAGGGCTGGCAATAACCTATTTAATAAACATTAATACTTTTTTGGTGAAATTCGAAATTATGACAATATACTATGACTTGTTGCCATGTGATGATTTTTAGTTAATTCCCATGGCAAGTTGGCCCTTGATTATCTATCAAACAAAGAGCTGGCCGCTAACTCCTTCTTGTTAATACCTTTTTTTTGGTATTTGCATGATATTCCTAAGCCAAAGTTATAAAAGGTTTCCTTGTTTTGTATGCTTAGTATTGTTTCTACGACGAATCACGCGGGCAGCTAGTTATTGCATCTATATTCTTTGACGACAAAGTACTGCAAGATAATTGATTTGTGTTTTGGACACAAACACAGTCGCCTACTACAATATAAAAACGTGCATGCAAAGATAATGATAATAATATTGTATCATTTGATATAAGTAATTATCTAATTATATTATAATGCAGTGAACAGTTTTCGCTGTATAATATAAGTCATACACGTTTACTGTTATATGAGAGAAAAATATGACCATATTTAAATCATTAGGTACCTACATAATGTATAGATTTTTCGACAACGCAAGTTTGGTATTTTAGTATAGCTAGAACTATGATATTTCCTCCATCACTTCTTCAATAAAATGCAGATGATAGTTTTGTATTCATGAACATAAACAATAATAAAACCCAGTAATAATTTGAGAAGAAAAGTTTATGTTAAGGCTTAGCCACATAGGTATGCAAGTTTTAAATACAGAATGAGCTGTAAGCGTTGTAATGGTGCTTAAGCTGTACTAACTTATTTGTAATAGTTTAAAGCAGTCGATTAATGAAATAATCTTACTAGGCATGATGTCACTTATCGTAAATATTTTCAAGTCCATGGTGTGTACGAAAATCGAAATCCGTCAAGACGATAATCGTTTTTTCGTTTTATGACAGCACGTCAAGCTAAAAACTGAGGCATCTTATGCGGATTTATTAAGGGCGATCAATTTCGTAGCGTGATTTGCGGTCGTTGTGGACACGTTATTGTTATGAAGAACATCGTTTCTCGTAGTAAACCTTCTGTGGGGTGAGCGCGAACAACCGTCATATTACGAACTCGTAGCGTTTACTATTCGTTTACTTGACAATTTATATAGAAAACTGACAGTTTTTGACGTTTTTGCGATACGAATACGTTACGATAATGTTCGTGCTCACGTCACTCGTACTGAACGGACACTGAACGCAAACGGATATGAAGCTACAATGGTGTGTGTAATAATAAAGTATTTAAGACGAATCACTGGTTATCGGAATTGTTATACTTACCATTTCATGCTTCTTACATTTTGATCTCATCCCAACTTCTGACCAAGCTACCTCATATATTAATGCCAATTAACAGCTTTTTCCGGTAATAGAGTAGATGAATATGTCTTGAATATAACCATTCATTAATTAATATTAAATGTGTTTGAATAAAATTTCGTAAAAACTAATACTACCTCAATAATGTCTGCGTAGGAAATTTAAGATGTGATCTCTCTTCTGTGATGAGTTGGGTGCTAAAATATTTTTTTTGTAACTTATTTAAAACAAGGAAAAAATTACCATAAAAATTGCTAAATTTTGGTTGTGCTACCCATTTGCAGGGTGATCAAAAGTGATCAGGAATCAATAGTTTCGTTCTTGATATTATGAAGTGTCATACACTTTTATCAATTTAATTCGAACACAAAGGTCTTTATTTATGAATGTTTAAATTAAACTAAAAGACTTTCTTGCTAAACCGGCTAAATTTAAAAAGTGTAAGCATTGGTTGGAAGATGGCGATGAATTAAGTTTTAATCAGACATTGTGCCTAGTAAAGTAAAACAATATTTGTTGTTTTGTGAAACTGACTAGTATTGGGTGCAATCTTAACGGACTCAGTAATAACGATAAGCTTAGTGAGAGCTGTTTTATTGTTATAATATATGTGTAATAGAAGCTGTAGACAATACCGAAATTAAACGTTCTCTTATGCTTGGTTGCATAATGTTAACTAAGTAAAAACGTCAAAAATCTCTCAAACACAGTAAAGGTACTGGTTAAATGAATAAGTAAACGGTTCAACTAAACTTTAAAGCTATATCAATGTATAGTTTATTGTACGAACGGAAGCAGATCCAGTTGCTAACTCGCTCAGCGGCAACTTATAAAGCAATTTGCTATGAATATTTATTGTTTTATATCCACGCAACTATATCTACGTCTATTTCGAACTTGAGGCTCAAATGTACAATCAGGGAATACCATGTTCTTATTTCTTTATCGGTTAGACGTGGACAGTATTACAGTATAAGTTTCCGCATTACGCATTTTTTTTTCAGTCCGAACTATTATATAGACATATCCGTATTTTAGAATGATAATTGTGTGACCAAGATGAATGCTAAAATACAGATAACTGCTGGCAGAATATAGTTTTCTTAACTTGTTACTTGCTTCTGTTTCGAGTTACTTATTGTCTGCGAATTTCTAATGAGCGGAGTGCTTGCAAACACATTGCGTGGCGTTTTTGTAAAAACAATATATGTATATATAAAATTTTTTGAGATGCGTACCTGCATTATGATGACGAAAACTGCTTGTGTGATTGATAATATTGATAGTGCGAAGCAATAATAAGTACATATTTTTCATGCACGTGTACCTGATTTAAATATCAAACATCAAGTTATATTCTACTCGTATTCTAAAGGCGTACATTTATCATCGCTGACAAATTTATGTTTATTTTTAATGAATAAAATGTAAATAGAATGACATTTAATTTTGTAATAACTTTTGTATAGTAATTTTTTGTGGCCACAGCAGCATTACAAAATACATACCTGATTATGATTGTCAGAAAAAGTGCCTAATTTCAACACAAGATGTATAATACGAAGTAGGAATATACACTTTCACAAATACTTAGGTAATTTAACAATATTTCTTAGTATAGTTTAGCAAATTATGTTTAAAATAGTTATTGTAGTGAATTTGTATTCGTGCAGAATCCTTTACTACCTGTAAGAATGGTTAAATAATATGAATAAACGCTTATAGCTTATCTTCGAAATAAATGTTGTTGTTTTATTTAAATTTTAAATGCCAACAGGTACATATTTATTTCAGGCAGTGTCCGACCGATTCTGGTTTTACGACTGCGACGGATTTTTTATCTTGTATTAGACACAAGATAAAGAAATGAAATACAAACATTCTCAAAAACTTTTCTGCATAAAGTTTTTTTTTTTAATCAAAGTAGAAAAGCGAATGAAATGAAAGAGAGTAGATAAATCAAATGGAATACAGGCTGTTCTCAAATGTTTCAATTATTGTTATTGTTATTGTGTGTCTATCCGTCCTCTCGGTTGAATATTTGAAATTAATTTGAGGTCACTTCTATAGTCATATATTTTTTTCAACATTTTTAAACTAAGCGAATTCGATTTCCACACAAATGTCAGTCGCTACTTGGCTTGACCCATCTTGATCTGACGCAAATATTTCACGTGTTAATTTCGCTTATTGGACGTTGCGTATTTACTTAAACCACGGCCAGCGGCCGTCATTCGGTCTCAAACAGTCTGCGTTAAGGCCCAGTGTTACCGACACGCAAAAGGGAAAGTGTATTGTGTTGCGGAACCGAATACTACACGTCGAATTTTAGCACCAACCCGCGTTCAAGGTGACCGAGATCCGGACCTGCCAGTGTAATACCTGACGTATTTATTCACGTAACATCGGCCCTATCGAATTGGAGCATCTACAAGGTAGGTGCTAGTAGGAAGTAGTAAGCTTTTTTTTGTTTTTTAGTTGCGTTGCGTAAAGTTCGGCTTCGTTGCAGATGCAAACGTGTGGAGCTTTGTTGATAGTGGCGATGGTGATGCCATCTCTGTGCCTGCCTTACGACCCGCAAGACGACGGGTTGACGTCGGTGCTGCCATCTGACGGGAAGTTCGAGGCCTTCTACCAGCGAGAGGCGCACGGCATACCGAACGGCTCGTCGCGGCCTGCGCACGGGCATGGCAGTTTTTACAAGCACCGCAACCCGGCTCTGGTGGATGTCAAGAACGCACCCGCATACGGCTTTCGATTCGACGGCAAGAGGCGGTTCAATTTCGACGATGATGAATAATTTAGAAAACAGTTTTTTTTCTCCAAATGTAAATAAAGAGTGATTGACATTTTATTGTTTTATTTATTACAACACTAGCGGACGACCGCGCATTCGCCTAGCTTTCGACCTTAGATACAAAGTTTAATCGCCTATTCTTACTTTGTTACACAACTTCTGGAACTGTATCTTTCTTACATTAACAGAAATTTAAACTTTTATGTCAAAAACCTATTTTTTAAATATCTTCCAAGAACAAACTGTTAACCTTTTTCAGCTTTATTCTTATACTAGTGGACGCCCGCGAACTCGTTTGCCTACATTTTGGGCTTACATATAATGTTGCATCCTCAATACAACTTCATTACACTACGTTCTGGAACTTAATCTTTATCACATCAACATAAAGTGTTAAAGGCGTTATGTTTGCATCTCATACTGTTACGCTGGACTGCTAGTGTTTCACATTCAAAACTACAAATCTTAAGTAATATTTTTTGTATGAGAAGAAATTTCGTGTTAACTTTTCATTCATACTCCTTACGGTATAGATAGCTGCCCAGCTAACCAACGTGGCACATTAGATCTTCATTTTAGAAATGGGAGACAGAAAGTGCTCGTCACGTTGAACTTCTTTTCATAAGGCGTTATTTTTATAACTTTTATTATTGAGCTGCGCTGCTAGTGTTCAACATCAGATATTAGGATCTTCATTTTTGTAACATGTATGTAAATTGCTCGTGACGTTGAACAACTTGTCCGTAGGTTCATACTTTTTGCTTGGGCTCCTGTGTGTTACATTAGGTACTCCTGATCTTCATTTTTGTTACGGGGACGAAAAGTCCTCGTCATGTTGATCAATTTTTCCTATAGCGTCATATTCATAACTCTATCATATAAGCTAGGCTGGGGCTCCACCTCAGATCAGATCTTCAAAATAAATTGTAGCCTGTAACCTGGCCGGGATTGTCTTAAAAGATTAGTAAAGTTTTCATTAAAAAAAAATCAGCCATTTTCAAGTGAAGCGCGGACTAACAAATATAAAAACAGATAAATATTGTAAAAAAGTAGCGGAATGTGTTCTGTATTCGATTCTAAGTAATACCCCAGCCATTTTTTAAATTAAATATCTCCCAAGTACAGACTTTTCCCTCTTCAGCATTATTGTATTGTATTAATATATGCGAAACCAGCGGGCAGCTAGTTATATGTAAAGATTTCATTATGTAATAATTTACAATTAAATATTAGGAACCGCTGACGAAAAGGTGGCTGTATATAATTCTACAGCTACCTTTTTGTCAGCGGTTCTTAATATTGAGTATCTTTTTTTTTTCTCGCTGTCATCATATCTGCAGGGGGGTATGTGGGACTCAACGGCTGGCGTGCAAGGCCGTAATACCCACTAAAACCACAGCGCATTCCACCACTCCGCCATTGTGGGGGGTGCCATGGGGTCGCGTGAGCATTCACCACGGCACCCCGGCGGATAGCACGAGGGCCACAAACTCCTTGACGGCGGAGCAAGGTGTTGGGCTCCGCCACCACCCGGCCGCAGAGGATAGGGAGGACGGCAACGACACACCGCATCTCCTCTTCCTCTGCGGCCCCACCGCAGCGCCATCCAACGGTGCGCCCCCGTTTGGTCGCGGGAGATAGGCCGCACGGCAACGACACACCGAGACGTCTCTCCTCCCGCGACCACACCCGACTGCGAGGGACAGCCAAAACTGTCTCCCACACCCGCACCCTTGGACGCATCCTGCGCAGGCCTCCCCAAGCCCACGTGGAGCGTCCCCTCCCGGGATCCCGCTTAGCTTCACCGTGGGTGGCAAAGCCACGGTTACTGAGCCCCCCCACCACGACAAGGTGGAGATCCCACAGGGGGGGTAATATTGAGTACCTAATCCAGCATAACTTGACTAGTTTTCAGTGTTTAGAACCGCGGTCTCTCTATATACAGTTTAACCAACTTTCGCACTTTTGCGTAAGTAGGAGAGTAACGATCTCCACCTCACACACATCACATAGGAAAGTTTAACTTTCATTTCAAGAACCTCTTGAGTAAAACGTTTTCTGAGCTTTTCTATTTGATTCGCGATGGTTAGGCTACTGGTGAGATTTTGTTTGAATGCAACGGCACTTCAAAATGCTTTATTCTCGTTGTACTTATATTGTGGTTGCAAAGCATAAAGAGATAGTGCCTAGAACTATGAATATCGTAAAATAGTAAAATGTATGTTCTTTTGATATTCAAGGGTCGGTAAGAGAAGCTCTTTAAATTTCAGCAATTCACACTAATTATGGTAACATTAAACCTGCAATAAGGGGTTGGACTACCTACACTACTTACTAATATTAATAACTACCTACGTCAATACATTTTACTTTTGATCTTTTTGATATCACAAAACGCCTTAATTACGATTCAACTCTCATTATTTTGAACAGGGGTTGGAGGCCTCCTGTATGCACGGGGCCCTGGGCTGAAGCCCTTAGGTAGATCCGCCCCTGTGTCATTATGCTTATTGAGAACGGTAAATTATCCGAAGTGCAGCGTCCTCTAAGACTTATATCGACAGAGATATCATGGTACCAATACTGGCATGTAAAACTAATGAGATCATCTACATACGAGGATAGTAGAGTAACGGTATACAATTCACGTCGCATCCTGTTATTTAGGGCACTCGCCCTCATCCATTACCTCCTATCTATATCGGTAATAAGACGAAGGACACTGGCCCATAAATGTGTCTTCAATGATTGATACTTGCCACTAAATGGTAAAATACGAGTGGCAGGGACGCAGACTAAATCATGGTAAGTTACATAAATTATATTGATTATTTGAGTGATACCTAATAAGATGCATTCCTTGAAAGACGTTGGAGAATAGCTTATAATGGCAGTCATTCAAATCATATGATACCATGTCCGAATCTTGTTCGTTTCTGAGTTACAATAGATTTGAGTAATACGGAATTACTAAATTTGTATGCAGCATCCCATAATTTTTTCTTGTAAATTCTTCGTTAATTTACCTAAACCATAACCGTTTGTTACTATTTACTGTTCACATATTACTTACTTTATGTTACTTCAGTACGTTTTAACTCAAACACTGAAGAATTTTGAAAAATCCTATCTTTACATTACAGTATTGATTCGATAAACTGTATTCAGTATGGGTGAATTGACTGATACAACTATCGCTAGTTACAACGCTAATAACAGATACGTTTTAACGGACCTGTAAAACGTATTGCGGCTTATTTTGTCGGATAGATATTTTCTACTGGATGCGGAATACTCTATTATGTGTGTACTCCCTCATACATCTACATACGCTTATAACATACACGTTAAAACGGACCTGTGAAACACACGATATATTTGAACGCGCCGTAGAGTTTTGGTAGACAGGTCACAAATGCTGCCCGATTTCTGTCATATTATGTGTACGTGGAATTATGGATTCCACTCGATGTATCAACGCGTTTCCGAAGTTATGGGTCATGCTTGACAGTCATACAGATGGAAGGATTATACAAGTGGTCCTAAGTAGGAAGGCTCTATTTGTTCCGTTACGGGAAAAGAATTAAAATGAGAGAGTCTCAATTAAATACAAAATCGGAGATTAGGGAGTAAGGAATCGGAACATTACTTAATAACAATCAAATTATTAATTATTATTGCCATTAATAGTAGGTATAGTGTCTCCACGAGAGAGAAGATGTGAAAATATGTGTTTCAACCTATAAGAATAAAAAAAAAATTCTCAACAATCACACCAATTCTCTAGTCCCAAAGTAAGTTACGAGGCTTGTGTTATGGGTACTAGACAACGGATAAACATACTTAAATACTTTTTTTTGTAAATAAATACATATTATACATAGATAACTCCCAGACCAGTACAAACACACATGTTCATGCACCTATATTAATGTAATGAATAGTTGTTGGCGTTGTCTTTTATATATAAAGTAAGTTTAGTAGTTTTATAATATAAGTAACATTAGAAATGACTGATAGATTTTTTACTTAGAGTACCTATCTCCTCTTTGTTCGGGGATTTCGGTGGGTTAATCTGAATCGCATAGGTTTGGATGTATATGTCATGCAGTATTCATAGTGCAGGAAGCCTTAGGCCAAATGATATTGACAATACTACTTATTGATAATACTTATTGGGCTTATTCCCAAAGCTCCGTGACTCTATTGTTCTCAAAAATTAAGTTTCAATACTTTGATTCCCAACGGCTCCACGACTTTAAAAATATAAAAACATTTTCTTTCCCAGCGGGTCCATGAAAATGTTAGGTACAGTCAGCATTAAAATCAGGAGGGTTATAAAAAGATTGACATTTTTATTATGAAATAAAAAAAATGTGAATTGATTAAACAATGAGTCTTTATGGTGACTGTTTTTGAACTATGTATATTTAAAAAAGAAACAGATTTAGAATAAACACTGTAAATCATCTTACACTAAAATAGACTTAAGCATTTAAAACCACAGTCTTGGTATAATCATAGTTAATAATCTTAATCTTACACTGAAACAGACTTAGGCATTTAAAAAATCACAGTTTCGGCATAATCATAGTACATAATCTTAATCTTACACTAAATAGACTTAAGCAATAAAAATCACAGTTTTGGTTTAATCATAGTAAATAATTTCAAGCTCACACTAAAATAGACTTAGTGATTTGCACTCATATTTTAGTAAGTCCGTGCACTTCACTTTGCACCGGTTGTTATGACAAAGGAGCAAGGTCAACTGATAAGAGATTGCTCTGTCGCACGCATCATCCCTGCATGCTATTTCGCTCATACCTGTAGTGTGTTTCGCTCTAATTTAGCTAACGTGAATAAGCACAAATGAATAGACTATTTTTGCAAACGAGTATGATAGCATGGTGTTGCTCAGCAAAGTGACAACTGCTAGACCACAGATAGATGAACTTCTTGAATTAAACCTGTTAAAGTGAAATAGAACACTTTCTACGTTCACTCGCGTTCACTTTATGTTTATTTAGTAATGACGTTTCAAACCCTTTGCATGATTCGTGGTCGCAGGGAGAGTGGTGTTTTATTTCAATATGTAGTGTTTGCGTAAACATTAGAAAGAAAGTGCTCAACTATCATTACTGTTGATTAGCAAACACACATTAGCTCACACCTCAAATAATTCGTGGCCGGCCCTTTCTACAACGATAATAAAACGAGCCAACAAGTTGTTGTTTTGCGTTCGTTCTTTGCGATACAAATAGCACAATTCCTCTTGTATCGTTTTTGTTGATTGTACTTCGAAAAATTCCCGTGGACCCGTTGAGAATTCATACATGAAGGTTTTAAAATATATTTTAAAAAATGATGGACCCATTGGGAAATGGAGAACAATAGAATCATGGAGCTTTGGGAATAAGCCACTTATTGATACCTACGTATCAAGTGTTGAGTAATCAATCGAGAATTGAGACCGAAACGTACGCAAATTTTTATTTAGTAATATTTCGATTCCTTACGCAACACAATAACCGTATAGATTTATACATCTGCGGTATGATAATGACAATTGATCCGAATTCTCTAATGGATCAACAAATTTGGCCAAACAGTTAGGAAAAACACAACCAATAAGTTTGCTGTAGATATAACTTACCTTAGTTTGTGGACAACTCGACGACGATCTGCATTTATCACTAGTTTTAAAAGAATAGGTTTACATAAAATGCCTACTTCATTGTTTTACGGTTGGAGAAACATCGGCAGTCAGCCGGCGATCAAGGGTCCTGCTCCGGCCCAGTAATGGACACGTCCCAGCGATTCGACACGAATGTCAGCCGCATCCTTCCCTTCGCCAGCCACTAGACCGTGAGCCGGCACCCAACCGAAAACTCATGTCAAAACAACCGACCCAAAAAAGTGGAAAATTATCTTAAGTGGCCTGTGTCCAAAACCCCCTTTTAAAACCGGGCTAATATAACGGTAACGTTCTAAGTAAAGATAGAAGTGTAGATAAGTTAATAAGATTATTATTATACATCATGTTGGGGTCGGGGACCGGCTTGTAGGGTCGGAATGTATCTGAAACCGTGTATAAAAAACGGCTGGACTCCGGGGATCGGTCATTCCGCGGCCAACCTGGGTGCTCGTACCTCCGTTCCCTTTGACGCGCCCTTTTTTGTGGAGGTATCCCTTAATCCTAAAGTCCGTTAAGTTAACAGTACAGGCTTGAATCTCGGCTACGGTGTACGTAGTACTGGTTGTAAAAAGTTCAGTTCCCGAAAACTAGTGCGATGTATCCGGACTCGAATGGTGTGGTGAGTGCTTTTGCATTATATCATATTTTTTTCACTTTTTAATTTGCTTAAAGACGATGAATGTTTTGCAACTAATTTTTAGTTGTTTTTCGGGGTCTAAAATTTAATTTAAAGGTTTTTAAAAAATAAATTGTTGGTCTTATGGATATAAATAAACATTTTTTTTTCTAATTTTTGATCCGTCTTCCAATCCCCTGTCGATGCTGCGAGTAAGTTTGTGCAAGTCATCTCTGGTGTGAGGGTTGCTTTATTGTACAATGCAGTTAGTACTTTTTCTATTCCCATTGACTGGCGACGTATTGTGACTGGTGAATTAGTGATAGCTGCCGACATAATAGCGATTAATTGAGCTTTCAATTTTGTTTTTATTTCTGTTTTGTTGTTTTTATTACGCACGGACTGCTGGAACTGTTGGAAGCTTTTATTTCTGTTAGACATTTTTTTTACTTCGTTATGGTGCGTAATTAAGTACCTCAATCACGATTCTATTATGTCGCCGTATTTCTGTAATTTATAGAGCTGAAAGCCTTATTGATAATGTGAAGAATAGTAACACCATACATTGGACCTCAACATATGTTTATATTTCAAAAACAAGTCTCAATTACCCAAAGACACCAAGTTTTTAAAATACTTATAGCGTTAGACGTGGTTAGACGAGTTATGTATGAAATAGGAGTTTTTTAATCCCATGTGTTAAAGACTTTGGTAGAGTAGGATAATGAAACTTTTAAACCTTTCTAGATAGTATCCAATTTTAAATTATAATTGTTTTTTTTACTTCATAATGCATTAAAGTACTAGTTAACCGTGATTAACTAACTAATAATCATAGACATGTTAGAAAATTACTATTGTTAACTTTATGGTTTCGTGTTCAACTGGTAATTTTATTGGGTTCATTTAAGTTAATTAGTCCGAATTGGAAAATACTTCCTTTAATTAGGTAAGTGCTCGGTACTGTTGTGAGAGTTCTGTTATATTTAAAATAATGCTGGTGGTCGTTTTTAAAAACTAAATTAATTTATTTTGAACTATCGATGTTTGATTTGATTTTCCTGTGTATTTCTTTGGGTTTAAAATAACGATCTTTTGGGTAAATTTATTTGGGTTTTTAGTCCAGTATTTATTGATAGATAATAAATAACGCTTCATTATTTATAAATAGATACTGGCGTTGGTATTCATGAGTTTTTGACTCCTCTAACAGCTATTACTCGTAAGTGACGGTGTCTTCGGGGTTAGACATAACACTATAAAGAAAAGATTTGATTGTTTGTTTGAATTGAATAGGCTCGAAAACTACTAAACCAATTAAAAAAAAATACCATTAGAGTCGTGCAAAATCCCTGATGTACATAGGCTATATTTAGTACTAGCGGCCCGCCCCGGTTTCGCACGCGTGGAATAATTGTAAACCCGTGCGCAGCCGGTATGGACTTCTACTTAACAATAAAGGTGTCACTTATAATGCTGTAATAGCTGTAACAATGAAACGCATCTCTCCGTTAATCTCGAGGTCGTTGACCTATTTGCCCAATCCCATCATCGTCCAGCGATAATAAATAAAGTATTTATGAGTTCGGACCTACACGGTCCATTTAGTGATTAGCCACGGACCGGCTCAAATCACTTTATAATGCAGCCAGCCCTGGCAAATCGTCTGTGAGAATAGACATTATGAACATTTTTTTTGTTTTCGGCTTGTACATCATTCAAAAAAATGGGATACGTATTTATTATTTTACATTAGAATAACATTTATTCAGCGCACAACGTACATTGAATTCAATTGATTTAAATTAAATAAAAAATCTTTTATTCCGGACCATAAATCCATAAAAGTGTTAGTGACAGATGACTTAAAACTACGTTAGTATTATTTTTTAGTAAAAAAATACTCGTATACATAATTAAATTTGGTGGGAGACAAATGTTCTGCCACCCAGTGCCTAAATATGGGACTATCCTCCCTTAATGCAATAGTGTTCAGGATGGTCTTGGCGCTCCCACGCACCCTGCGCATCAAGGACCCGATTCTTTTGCGCATAATGGCATGAAAGCCATCAACACGAGCTGCAGCGACCATTCCTGAAGCACTACAGTGTCGAGGGAGCCCCCATAGCATCCTGAAACCATTGTTATACTGCACTCGCAAGGCATTGATGGCTGTCTGCGTATATGAGGTCCATAGGCTGCAGGTGTAAAATGACTGGCAATAAGATTTAAGGGATAACAAAAAATTTATTGAAATAAATACTTGAACATAAAGTGGCTCTAAGAGTGTTACGAACGAACTAGGGAACGAACAAACAAGCGAGAAATCTGCCAAGCATGCGCGGCGCAACAAAACAAAATTGTTTGTGAATATGCTCGTACAAGAATTACGGTGCTAGGTTGATTCAAATGATATGATATCACGATTTCAGAAGTCACGTAGAAGCTCAGTAATTTCAAGAAATGTTTTTCGATATTATTTCTGACTTGATCTGAAATTGTTAATTCTCGTACTGGACAGGCAAATTTCATATTTGTTTTTTCACAACCCTGTCATCATCCCTATTCTTGATGGCGCATTGTTTGACGAAAGTATCGTCTGTCTGAATGGATACATTTAAAACTGGCATATTAATCTAGATATCTTTCCACGTAGGTAATTTAATTGTTCCGAAACAAGAGACAATCGAGTCAGAAGAAAGTGATTACTTTTGCCGTGTTAGACTCGTAACAATAATACTTAGGTATGTCTATAGTACGTACCTAGAGACTACCTTCCTATCTGTTGCGTAACTAGACTGGAAATCTTGCGATTGAAAGTCTACCGTTGGTGCTTACAGCGTGTGACAAGTTGACATGACAACCACGAACCTTCGAGATGGGATTATAAGAGTTAGACACAGGAAAGTAAAGCGAGAAGGCAAAAAGTTATGTCTATTTAATCTAGTATAGGTACCAACTAGGTAATTGTGGCGTAGTATTGGCAGCGCTTTGATAGTGATACCAAAGTCGTTAGTGCGGTCCTTTTTTTTGATGGGTGACCATCCGACCATCCAATTGACGTCTATTTACAAGCATCTTCGTGCTTCATAAGGCACGTTAAGCTGTTGGTTTCGGTTAATAACATACAAACAACCCCTCCATCAATCCGCACTGAGCCTGCGTGGCGGAGTATGGCTTGTACCACCATCTAGCTAGACAGTAGATGTCATCTTGTACAGAGGATTCTCTTGCTTTTGCGCCAAGTACATACTTAAGTTATGCCAATTCTCACATAGCCTCAACGTTCCTAACAAAACTTACTTAGTGCAATACCTCAACAAAGCTATCGAACAAAAAAACCTCACTAAAGTCGGTCCATCCGTTCATAATAATATAAGGATAATAATAGAAGAATAAGGGTCAAACATCCCTCTTTCTAGTCGATGGTTACAAATAAACATTCAAAGACTGTTACGTTAATTTATGGAGCGAGCATTTGAATAAATTACTTAAGCCGTTGATTAATCATTGTGCTTCTCGCCCCGTGATCGACAATAGTGTTTATCCGAGACGTTGTAATCATCAAAAATTATCATGTTGTTATAATTTTCGTTGCATAACGAGTGCAGTCATCAATCATCGTGCGACAGTCGGTTTAATTGGTCTACGGCCAAGGCCCTCGGGTTAACAAGACAAACAACATTTCTAGTTATCCCTACGGTGTCCTAATTAAAAATACATTCAAGCTGTGATACCCCTAATTTTTTTTTTAATTAAGTTTAGCGGCAGCGCATGGTTATATCTTCTACTAAACAAGATGTAAGACGATAAATATCGGTTTGTTATTAACATGAATACTTATAAAGGCTTTGTTAAACACAAAGCGAAACGGTGCGGTAGCGCGGAGGGTTCTTGGCGTGTTTACTGACCGTGCTACCAATTTGAAAATCTACATTGTCTTTTATATCAAATGGCTTCAATAAAAGATTTTAATATTAGCTTAAATTTAGAGTATTTTTTTATTGATCAACCTACAAATAGCTACGTAGGTAGCTCTAAAATCAGTCCCTAAGTTGTGAATTCAGTATATTGCAATATGTATATCATAACTAGACTAAGATTACTTAATACAATAATCAAGCTAAACCTAGTTATAATTGTCTATGCGAATGTTATAACCGTTTCCTTCTTCCATTTGTGAAATAATTGCTTTGCGAATTGTATGAAATTGCTCGAGCCTATTTGCATGCTTATATAAAAATGTTAAGGTATAATTGATTATCGAAATACTCCAGTACCTTCCAACCGTGTAACGAGTTACAACACATTAAAGTATCAATTAGTTGATTATTTGCTACCACATTATTATATAGGTTGGCTATTATGAACATACTTCGCTTGGATGAAGTAAATGGACTCAATAGTCACCTTACACTTTTGTACAAAGGAATATGTTTTATTTGTTAAGTATTTTTTCGCGTCTACAACGCTATTTTTTTTTTAATTTCGAAAAGACAACACTTAAAAAAATTAATTAATTTCAGAGCATTGGACCGGACTTCCAAAGGTCGGGGGTTCGATTCCTCCCCGATGACCGGAGCCGAAAAGAATTTTTTAAGTGTTGTCTTTTCGAAATTAAAAAAAAGGAATATGTTGTTACCGTCGAATACCGATAAGTTTTTTTAATAAGATGATACAGGGTTGAAATGAAGATCATGTAAGAAACTTCGTTATCATTACGTACGAACTGCCCCTTAAACAGTATACCCCTAGACCCCAGCCGAGTTCAGTGACTTTTAAACAACTGATTTAAACGGAGACAACTGCTCAGTATTACTGTCTCTATTTATGATTAAAATTTCAGTTAAGTATTACCTAATGACGTTTAATCTTTTTCTTGTATATTATGTATTTATTTACAAAAAAAAAGTATTTAAGTATGTTTATCCGTTGTCTAGTACCCATAACACAAGCCTCGTAGCTTAATTTGGGACTAGAGAGTTGGTGTGATTGTTGTGAAACATTTATTTATTTATTTATTTAAAAAGTCGTTTAAATTGGCTCTAAACTATAATATACTCTAAAAAACCTATGTAAGGTATATGATCCATTATCTATGTAATACAGAGAAGATATATCAACATCATAGAGTACATTTTATGAGTATAACAATAAATCGGTAAATTACATTTAACTGTTGTTTGAAATGAATAAATGAATATAAAATATTTTTTCTTTTATACTTACTGCCATGAATGCCTATATGGCCAACGGATTCATAACTATTTAAAAGATTGAAGAAATATTCGCATAGCTTTAAAATACTCGTACCAGTGGTCTGGTAAGATCTACCAGTGCAAGTGCTCTATTCTCGTTACGTTTACATAATTATACATATTTTGTTTTATTCGTCACACATGAATCTAGCGCAAATTACGACGTTTCTATTTAATAACCATTTTTAGAGTTCCTCAGAAACGAGTAAAGGGAAACTCTTTTTGAGTAGAATACATTAAACTTAATTAGTTACAAATAAGTATAGTAGTTTTCGGAACGCTCAGTTTTCCGTCAACATTAGGTCTATCCAAATAGATACTGTCATTAAATGGATATTAATAAAGAGGTTAACCTATCACATATCTCCGCATTACGAATAATATAAAAGTGGATTTACTTTTTAACTAATCGGATAGAGTCCAGGCTTTATAATACCAAATGAAAATAAAGAAACAGAGAACTCAAGCTATTAAAAAGCTTTATTTGAAGTGAAAGATATGGTGATGAAAAATCGGAAAGAGAAGCGTCGTTGCAAATACCTACGTATTACTATTTTGCCCAAAAATGTCCAAGTTGCAGCTGCGGTATCGTGTACCCAAACAACAAACTTGTATTAACTACCTTGAGTATTTTATTTTACAAGTTTTATTGTTGAAAGGGATTAAACTTTGTGACTGTAATTCTATCATCTATAAAATGAAATCTGTGCACAAAGAAGCATCTACGGAGCACTCCTTGCGTGTGCACTACTCGCACTTGACCGATTTTTATTTTGTTTTACCTCTCTACCATTGCACTTCTCGCCAGCGTTTGTTTTTTTTTTCATTCCGGCCCGTTCCTATTACGTTACTGTTAACGTAACTTATTTAAACTTAAATCAAATATAGTTTTGTGATTGGACTTTCACAATAGATTGTTTGGGATATTCACAACGAAAAAACTTCGTAACCTACTTGTAAGTTGACATGATTACGTCATTCTCATTAATAAATCTTTTAGCAACGAACATTTATGTTTCTTTGTTTGTCAATTATGATTCGTTGGGCATCAATGACTATTAATGACTGTCGACGTTGACATGCTTATTATTTAGATTTCGAAAGTAACAACATCTACGAGTAATACGGTAGTTGACACCACCAATCGTTGACGTACTTTTTATCAACTGTCAAAACGCTTTTCTTAATAGAGTTTGTATGGGAATAACACACTTTGTCGTCATCGCGTGCAATGCCGACTGAGTGACTAATTATCATTTGAATTCCAATTAAAAATCAAATAATACGAACTGCAGAAAAATATTAGTGTAAAAGCATCTGAAATTATGAATTATTTTAGAGAAAATCAGTTTTTGAATATTTCTTTCATAGTGGAAACAAGCCTATTCTTCTTCTTGCAAGTCATAAAGATTCAATAAGCAGCGCTTTCTTTAATCTATATCTTTTCCAGATTAGGCATTTGCTACCAGTCCTTAAAGCTGGAAATGGTGTTCCCCACTATGGTCACTAGAGATAGATAGATAGATCAACACTTTATGGTACAACACATTAGAAAATTACAGACACGTTAAACAAAAAAGATGCACAATTTAGCCGTTCTTATCGCTTGTAGCGATATTTTCCGGACAACCTTCGGTTAAAGGAACATTTAATGAACAGGATATGTTGCATAAGCTTATTTTTTTGACATTTACCAAAAACGACTTCTAGCTCGTTATTTTTTGACATATTAATTATTAGTATTTCTTTTTCACCCTCTTGTCTCCTTAGCAATCACAGATAGATTTCGAACAGTACTTAGTATTTATCAAGCTTAACAATCACACAGGGGATCCGTTGTTTCAGTAGTAGTAGCATAATTTAAATTACGTCACACATTTACAATCGCAATCCATACCAGCACCAGCAATTTATAGAGTTATTCGTATCGTTTACAAATGGATCGCGTGCAAAAATAATGCTCACCATTGAACACGAATTTACATGAACATTGTAATTAAGTTTGTTTCTTACTCTTCATACAAAACATAAAGTATTTATCTAATGTTTCGCTTTTTTCAGGTTTGTTTCCTTCTAAGCCTTGCGCTGATTTCAACGACAGACGCCTTCTTCTTAAAATGGGCTTCAGATTCCACGTAAGTTTCTAAATTATTTGAAAAAAAAATAGGGTAGATAGTACTAAGCTATTTGTATTTTTGGAAATCGATGATTATTTACACTCTTTATATGGCGACAGAAGGCCTACTACGAGAAACCAAGTCCGTCAAAAAGAATAACGTGTATACACGACAGCAAATGCCTCAGTTTTTACCAAGACGTGCTGTAATGTGTAATTTGTGTCAAAAAACGGATATATTATATTATTGTCAGATTTTGTTTTTCGTAGTAAGCTATTTATTATTTTTTACTTGTACATACTCGTCATATTATTTCACGCTTCTTTACCCGTAAAAACGTATTCCCAAAAGCAGTCACGTATTTACCTAATTATTCACTCATTTGAACGATTTTCGATGATTCTGTTAGTGTGTAATGAAATTAATTACTCGTAGACGTATGACTTTTTAGGAAAACTATTTTTTTCATGTTTTGCCTCTAATATACTGTTTTCACAACGCCATGCGAGTTTATAGGCTACTGCGAAATAAGCATTAACTAATAAGTAATGTAACATTATTGGACATTTTCTACATTACCTGTCCGAATTGAATGGTATTGAATAACATCAAATACCATCGTTGTTCTATTACCGTGCCAAGCGAGCCATGTACTGCCGTGTTATAGTTGTCTAGTAAATTAATGGTTAATTAAATTATAACAATCTGATCTACTTCGTTACACATTACGTAACACCTTGTTAGACGTTGCCATGACTAATGCTGACTGTTTTTCATATTAACAAATATGTTTAAGCTGTAGACTCACATAACACTTACTTTATTGTTGTAATAAGCGTGTAGAAAATTAGATATTTACCTAAGCGAATGTTGACCGTGTTCCAAGTTCCCACTAAACTCGTAGTTCAATCCGTATTTTTTGCCCAGCAGGCCTGCCGCGTCACAGAAGACGTGGATGCAGCAGATGCAGCAAATGCAGCAGATCCAGCAGCCGTCCCCCTACCGGTACCAGTACGTCTACTCGCCGTACGAGTCCCGCAAGATCTACCAACAGCAGCCCCAGTATGCCCAACCAGAGGCCCCCATGCAGCAGAGCATGGCCCCTATACCCATAAATGTCCCTGCAGGCACTAGCTTAACCCCCGTCTCGCTCCAGCGCGTCCAACTAGTCCCCTGCATGTGTCCCATAGCCCCTGAAGACGCAGAAAAGGTCCAGGAAGTCGGCCCAGGCCCGTACCTAGCCCAGACTTACACCTACGCAGCTCCCCAGAAGAAACCCGTTGAAGCAAACGACGCACCCTCATCTCAGCAATAAGGAAACGTCTCCAAGACGTCAACAGTCCCACTAATGATCCATTCTTATAAATATATTTATTACATCTTAATTTATGCTAAGAAGACTGATAGTTTACGGGCAAATGATGTATGTCCAATTTAATTAAATAAATAATTGTGGATTTTTGTTTTAGTCTTTCATTCGATCCCACATTTCTCGTTGGTAAGGAAGGCACTTTCATAATACTTTAGAAAAACCGAAAATACGATTAGACTCCCGATATCACCTTATCTTCCTATGGAGCCTTAACGTAGAATTTGAGAAATGATGTTTGCAGAGTTACAATGTTAATTTCACGGAAAAAAGTCTCGTGTCGGGTAAAAGTCGGGTTAAGGGCGCTCCCCGGCAATCCAAGTTTGACATTGATGAGCTCAATCTCTTTATTGATGAAAACAATGGTAAATTGTGAATGCGCAGGCAATGCACGGGTCTTCCGCATGGATCGCCTTAGGAGTCCTCTTCTGCAAGGTGGTGCACACGACAGCACGTCACACAGTGCGGTATCTATCAACAAACACAACAAAAGAAGGATAATAGACGTTGTCTGTCCTACACATTTTCTACTCTGGCCACCCGTGTCACCATAATATTATTGCATGTGGTAAAGCCATTTTTTCTTTGTAAATCGTATGCACTCAAAAGTCTTCAACGGAGGATTTGTATCTGTTCATTCGGGTTTTTTTAATGTTCGTTTTTAGGTCTTACCGATGTCAAAGATTTTCCTTGATAAACTTAAGATTTTTTTTTAAGTCATTTGAAAATACTAGTCAGCAACTGCTCACAGACTCAGAGAATACTACCACATGGGCGACTACGCCAGAAATGTCCAGAAGCAAGTATTACACAAACACTTTCATTGTGTTTTGATCACCAATACCAAAGTCATATTCACGCTCTGATAAAATACTTCATAACACTGCCTAATTTTCATGAAATTTGTTATTTGACGTCATTGCTACGACTTCTTGAATCATTTTACTATGTTTGAATAACATGACGGTTAATATTGATTCAAACTTTGATTAAAACTAATAAACTTAACTAAGCAATGAATGAATTTACAACATTTCTACAAATGTAAAACAATGTAAGAATGACCTAAAGCAAAACTAGTAGGTAGGCTCTAAGGATTGGCTATTCTACATGGAAAAAACCTTGTCTCTATAAAACTGAAGAAGAAAGAACTCCTTAAACATCAGTTCCAAGTGTGTGATCTGACTGGGAAAACTATTTGTATTTGAGGTAAGAAGTCGTTATTATTTTTCCCAAGTCTTTTTCGTACAGTTTTACTTCGATTTAGGTATACGTCTTTTGAATTAATTTAGCGGTAAGAGTCTATGGTTAAGAAAAGTGAATATGCTTCGTGACAGACATTAACCAATATTTTACAATGGCAATGTTTAAAGTGACAAATATTATTGTCATTAAATGACACTTTAAACAAAACGTCAAAAAATAAACCTGGGAAAACTTCATATATAATAAGAGTGCTCTTCCATAAATGGATGTGAATGAATTAAAGCCAAAACGATATTGGCCAATTAATCACTCTTAAGCGTTATTTGTGGTTATAAAAACACTTCTACAGACCTCTGAACCATGTTTTCTAGGAGCAGAACCCGTGAACTTCAAGGCTCAACACTCCAGGACTATATTGACGAGTTGCATTTTTACTTCATGCCCATGGATTTGAATGTTGAATTTCATAACAGCAAAATAACTGCCATAAAGAAAATTAAGTACATTCTCAAGCACACGAGTCGGCGCAACTTACAAGAGTCTGAATTCAAAGATGTGCTGCTTTGCGCCCTGACCTTGGTCTATTATTTTGGGATGCGACTCAAAATGAGCGCGCTGACGTCAAGTTTCTGGTCCTGGTGTGAAAAAAGGCAGTTCCTCAAAGCAGAATCTGTGTTCCAAACTACCATGGATTATCTACACCCGGAGCGCAGCGAGACAACTATAAGGATCACTCTCAATTTTTTCACCGTCGTCGGTCTATGGCCGTTTGAGAGTTTCGTTTGCCAGATATTGGAAGTCGTGTTCTACTTTACCAGGGGTAAGACAAAGCTGTTCAACATGATGCTGACAGACATCCACCGAGTGCTGTTCAACGATGTAAAGTCAGCAAGGCATCGAATGAGAGTGTTGTACGAACTGCTTAGAAGCAACAATTGGATTATTACCAAGCAAAATTTACTGCCATTTATCACTAGATTGTTGGACTTTTTTGCATGTAGTATCAACCGAGAAAATGCGACTGCTTACGGATACTTGCGCAAAGGTTTTGAAGTCTGCCTGCGGCGCATATTTGAAAGGGTTGATAATAATCAGCGCGTGATAGTAATAGCTACTATGCTCAATTGGTTCTCATTGGTTCATATGAACGATGACGAAGTGCTGGAGTTCTCTGCTCTTCTTGATTACGCTGCAGAGCTTTATACGGTACAGACGTACAGCGAGAGTTTCAAAGAGGGACTGATTGAGTACGTCCTGTGTAGCTTAGTTGGCTCACATAAGGCACTTTACAGTTTGGTTGGTTGTCGCCTGTTGCTGAGGTTTTTGGACCGGCAGCATAACGCCGCTTACTTGTCGGGCCCTACATTATATTACGAGTTTACTCAAGTAAGTGTAAAACTGACGACACATTTAGATAAAATATTCTATGTTTTAAAATCTTTTAAGGTCATAAACCTATTTATCCTATTATTCATACTTTAAGGTGCGTCTGAAACTGGGTAAATGTGAGAACGATGACAAAATTTTCATAAGACAGCACAGGGAGAAACTGCACTATTACCTGCTCAAAGCTATCAAGCTGCACAGCGACAAAGCTGTTAATTTAAAGGCTGTATTCTCAGTCATCTGCTGCATAATACTAGAGGTTCCCTGTGGACTCACGGCAGCAACGGCCGCTTGCTTGCTCATGACTGTTCAGGACTTCGCTATCAATGAGGAGAACTTACAGCCAACTTCACGTTACTGGCTGCATGCTATCGTCATATCCATCATGTCGCTTATATGCTGGGCACACAAAGCGCCAGTGCTGTACCGATACGTGAGCCAGATCATAGCGATGAGGGCGAGAGAGGCACCTCAGTTGAACCCTCCTCTATTGGACATGTACAAGATTGGCCACCATCACCTCACGTGGAATAAGCCCACGCTTTTCTTTGAGGATTGGGAGTTGAGGTATGCCCTCTGGAAACACTTTCAAGACACAAAGGTAACGATATCATCGATTTACTAAGATTTTTGAGTTCTTTTAACGAGTTTAGCTACTGATTATAAATTTTCATATTCAGCCATCAAAGTCAGCAGATTCTACAGTCAACCAAAACAAAAGGAATATACCTTCGATGGATATTAGGAGCTGAATATTCCTCACTGTTTAAGGTGAGAAAATTGTCATAGAACGCTTTTAATTTTCAGCACAAAATATGAGAATCCTGAATTCCTCAAGGAAGGGTCTGATAAGCGGCTCTATGAGGCTTTAATTAAATCACTTCTGCCTTGTGAAATCTTTGTCATGTCTTAAAAATGTCTTCAGACGACGTTTAATCTCTTTGTAAATTCTAATCTTTAAACTTAACTATTGATATATAACTTACTAGTGGCCGCCCGCGACTTCGTCCGCGTGGAAAGTTTTTATCTTAAAAATTCTTTATGAATTGTAGCCTATATGTTATTCTGATGTATAAGCTATATTGTGGTAAAGTTTCATTCAAATCCATTCAGTAGTTTTTACGTGAAAGAGTAACAAACATCCATACATACAAACTTTCGCCTTTATAATAGTAGTAGGATAGGATAGAAAATAATATACAATTAAATCTTGCCGCTCTGGAGAGCAAAAGGGAAATTGCTACCAGTATACGGCCCTTGATTTGTCAATACGAATTAAATAAATAAATATAAAATCAAAGCTATCAAATGCCAAGAGCCAAAGCAAATGCAAGTTGCACGAATGAATAGTACAAATGCCGGTTACACGCAAACCTAAGTGTATATTTCAATGATTTGTTGAGTAATCTAAAATCAACACGCAAAGTTTATCAATGCATTTGTTGAAATAAATGCATTTAATTAAACAAACTAATAAGTTGCAAAAACGCATCTGCTACGAGAGTAAAATGGCGCAACAAAACAAAGTGCGCGTGAGAATTTACAATACAAAGGGTGCAGATGTTAACTTTCCAGTTTATCTTGCGTCGGTTAGCGCTATCGTGAACAAATCACATGGTAATAGCGACAATGTAAACAACTTGCCGACAGTGTTGTTATTTTCACTTATCAATTTAAACATCACTTGCACTGACTTTGTTTATCTAGCCAAATTAATGAGACATTTTAAAAAGCTAATCATGTCAGCCTGTTGCAGTCCACTGGTAGACATAGGCCTCCCCCAAGGAGCGCCACAGCGCACGATCTACCGCCCTTTGCATCCAGTCACTACCAGCTGCCTTCTTCAGGTCATCTGTCCATCTAGCCGGGGGGCGTCGCACACTACGTTTACCTAAGCGTGGTCTCCATTCGAGAACCTTCCTGCTCCACCTCTCGTCGGTTCTGCGACAGACATGGCAGCCCACTGCCACTTGGAAAAGCTAAAAAAGCCGCCTATTGCTTTTAAATTATGGATTTTAAATATGGACGGTCCAATAGAGACTGGGATACAAGCTTGCATCCATTACAGACCTTGTTCGTATTCTGCAGTACAGTCCGTAATTTAAATGGATGTGACCAAAGAACAAAGGATTTTCTATAAAGCGAATAAAAAATTATACCTTCTAAAGGGAGCTAGTCGGTGCCCAATATGGGGTACTTTTATCTTCATTAGGTATAAGTGAATCCCTACGAATTCGTAGGGGGAATACTGTACCTATACAGTAGACTCTCTTACTCTCTGTATATCTGTGTATTACAGGTTTACAACGCAGCTCTGCGCCAAATCTCATTTTCGTTCCAAATAAATAAAGATTTTAAGTTTCACCGCTGTACTTACCATGAAACGACATCATTATGAGTCAATTATTTGGTTGCAAAATTACTTAGACCAGTTGCAGAACACTATTGGAACCAATTTTGTAGATTTCGTTAGAATAATTTGTTGTTGTTTAAGGCGAGTTATGAAGCGCGAAATGTACCCACGCAGTTGGCCCCATGTTACCGCGACTAATTCCGCAAGTTGATATTTTTCAAGCGAACATAATAAATTATCGTAAACAACCGTAGGGCCCGCACCGTGGTAGATTGCCCAAGCGCTGTGAATTTTGATTAACAAATAAAAATATTTCATTTAGTTAACGTTGTGCGTTGCTAAGGAAGCCTGAAAGAGTTTGGAAAGTCCGTAAAATAAGATGATGGATCATTTATCCTATGAGCAACGGTAACGAGACACAATTACTGTTATACTAGCTTCCCGCCAGCGCCTTCGCTCGAGTGGAATTCGGTTCTCTAAATATATTAAGCATATTATAATACATTAAATATACCCTATTTTTATAAGAGATAATGTAGAATTCTAATTGTAAGGAACTTTTTAAATTGGTCCAGTAGTATCCGAGGCTAGTCAATCAAACAATCAAATCTCTCCTCTTTATGATATTACTTTAGATTCCCGAAGAGTTGCCTCTCACCTGCTCGAAGCTCCGCCTCAAAGCTGTTATTGCTTTTTTCATAAGTGTTTATTTACTCCGGTTCTAATTTAAGAATGCATCAGTTTTCTTCGTAATTCTCTAATGTACTGATTTTCATGATATATCGTTCAAATTGTCAACATTCCTTGGCCGTAGCGTCCCGCTAGTCCAAAAATATTAAAGTCATCTCTTTTATCACGCTATTTTACCGCTTTTTTACCACTATTTAAGAAACATCTCCTTTTTCCACAATCTCAATATATGTTGTCGTATTCGCAAATGTGTCCGAAATAGTGAACTGGTATGGGGCTGGTAAAAATCATCAGAAAACACGGTGGTACTCTCAAAAAGTCCATTCGAAGAGCTAACCTCCACTATTCATAAATCACAAAGGCCAGATTTAAAATAAAACATCAGTAAGTTATGGTTTTCACTTAAAAGAAAAAGGCCGTTTTGTCTTGTGCTGCTGAATCGTATGACTTTAATTCATTTATAAGTGTACAGTATGTTTTTTTCAATTGGTTATCTCAACTGGTAAAAGCTGGTTTATTGATGGGACTAACGCGTTTATGTCTTTTGTAGGCAGCCTGTAAATTACGTTAACAGATCATGCTCATAAAAAAGTCATATGACCTTTGGATTAAGAATTCAGTTTCCGGCGGGAAAAATCTGTCGAGATCTAGAAAAATCTAACCTCATCTTGAATAGAGATGGAAATACCGATTTGCTATGAGAATGAGCGGAAAATGTGCTCACGCGGTTTTTATTAGGTCTGGATATTCGCGTGTGTATGTGCCATATATAAGTATTGGTAGAGGAGCCAGCTTTCATTGTCGTTCTGGTACACTAAGGTGCATCACGCTGCACTCGTGGAAAGCGCATTTTCCGCTGCACTCGGCTCAACCGCGTACGATTCGTTCACACGATTTTTGCGCGCTTTTTCATCCAACACACAACGTATGACTTCTGCTTTCCAACACTTTGTTGTTAGACAACAATAGACAAGATTATGGATTGCCGAGCTGTGGTAAGTCTTTTGTTGAACATGTGAATTTAATAACGATTATAGTGTTCGTTGGATCGATAAGTTTTTGTGTGTAAGCATGCGCGTGCCATTAACATGGTAATTTATGTGTGTTTTTTTAATTATTACATGTTATTTATATTAGAAGTATAAACATCTTAAACATGCATCTCGAATCTTCGCTGCGTGCGTTCATTGGGTAATGGCAATGCACTTAATAGAAAATAATTTATTCAAATTTGTGTATAATCATAAAGTATCAATACTTAAACATATGCATTTCCGTTTGCGTTCCGTTTATTGCGTCGTTAATTATTACAAAAGCTTTAAAGATTATGCGATGGCCATTGAAGCGATCCGTTATATGTATGATAATTTTGTATAAAATTATATAAAATTACATACATCAATAAATGCTTGTTATGACTGCACTATATGATGTGTGGATAATTGCTGTGCAGTGTAGATCCGGTTGACAAACACAGTCTTTGCAGGACAGTGTACGGTTATACAAGTGTTTCTATCATAGTTATTTTACATTGTAGATTGGAAATTGGAAATGTAAATGTAAATCTGTAGATTGTAAATTAAAAAATAATTTGATCCAACAAACACATCAATCAGGAGCTTTTACTACGATTACGTTTGTGATGAAAAAAAAAGCTTTTACACTACCAGCCGGATAATAGCGCGATGAATTCTTATCATGTTTCCTTATGAAAACTTTATTATGGACGCCGGTGCAGTACATCTATGGCAGTGAGTTTTCGGAGAGATCACAAACCAAGTCCACGTAGCGCTACTGTTAGAGTGAATTTGTCACCAAAGCTTTTAGTGATTTCTAGCCTCCTTTTTGTCAAAGTCTTCAAAAGTGGCTATTTTGATTAACACTGTGTATAAAATTAAATAGTAGGACTGTTGTCAAAACATCAGCTTACCAGAATACGTGGTTAGTTATTGCAACCTAGGGTAAGTAAATTGTGCCGTGCTAATAATGGCTAATAGTTTCAAAATTCTATGTATCTCTGACTGAAAGTTAAAAAATTGTGAGCTTTTTACTTAAACTCTCTAAGGTTATCGCCTTTAATATGAAACTAATTTGACTAACCTGATATACTTAAGTCGCAGCTGGATTGAATATTGACACCGTGTACCGGGCCGTAAGATAGCAAGCTAGTGATAAAGTTTTTTCGACGATAAATTTAGGTAATTCAGTATTTAAAACCAGTTATAATCATAGTTTATTCAGTTATAATATAACTAAACTACCAAAAGAAAGTTTGACGACATTAATAACAACTTTGTAACAAACAACTCATTAATCAAATCCAATGAGAGCGAAACATCAGAGAAAATTAGTTGAGTTACATATGCCATGTAAATGCCTAAATAACCATACAAGTTATTAGGTATTTAGACGGCAGTTGTAACTCAACAATTAGGTACCTTAAAATATTTTAATCAGTTCTTCATTTAGATATTTGAAATGATTTTTTTCGTTTTTCTTTCAGCTGTTATTTTGTTTGGCATCGTTTCTGCTGTTGGTTATTGCTGAATGGTAAGTTGAATTCAAGCCATTTTATTGTTTACTAGTGGATGCCCGCGACTTTACACGTTCGCCTACATTTGGGGCTTACATAGAAAGTTTTATCCTTGTCTTTTTTACATCGACCGAAACTGCTTATGCCGTTTCTAACTGGCGTGTTAAGCTGGACTGCTAGAGTCCAGCTAAAAAGTATATGGTACGAACAACTGAAAAACAGACAAAAAATCAAAATAGTAGTGGAATGTGTTCTGAAGTTGATTCTGAGTATCAATAGTAAATTTTTTTCTTAATATCTCTGTTCAGATTATTATAGTATAGATAAGATTTATATAAGCTTGTTAAAATGTCGCTATCTATATTACGAGTAATACTAATAACTAACTCTTAATCAACTCATTGGCGTATCGTAATAACATGCTATACTTTATGAATTTTTCTTTTTCAACAAGGCAAGATTCACTTTAAAATAGTTCGCTTTACTTTTTTTAGTCAAGTTAATAAACCATTGTCAAGTAAATTGTGTCACAAATCGGAAGAACCGTTCCGAGCGGAAATCGCGGAAGCGGCAGCGGAGCGGGTCCGCGCTCCCGCCCTAAGTGCGGCCCTGTGCCGGATGCGTGCGCGCAGCCGTCGCGTCGCCGCGGTGGTAGTGTCAACAAACGTTATGTCACTGGGGCGCCATCGTAGAACCAAAAAATAATACATTTCTTTATAGTCATCATTGAGGTGCTTATGGAGCAGTGGTTGCAGCGCTTTGGTAGTGATACCCAAAGTTAAGCAACCTAAGGCGCGGTCATGTTTGGGATGGGTGACCATTCTGACCATTTAAGTGACGTTTATTTTCAAGCATCTCCGTGCTTCGGAAGGCACGTTAAGCTGTTGGTCCCGGTGAATATCGACAAATATTAGTCGCTAAGCCTGGTTAGAGACCCTCGGGCGGCTTGATAACATCTGAGAGTAAGGTTATACACTTACCATACAAACACCCCTCCACCAATCCGCACTGAGCCCGCGTGGTGGAGTATGGCTCGGACCACCTCATAGTTGAGGTGAGGCCTATGCGCCTCGAAAAAAATAGTCATCTAGGTGACAATCGGTTCCTAGCGACTGGCGCGACCGCGACGCGAGACCATGGCTCGTGACATCTCGCGATTTCCTTTGTCTTCTGACTTCCCTTAACGACCGGGGATTTGTCAATGTTTCATAAAAATCTAAATTAAGCAGTGTATCGAGCAAGTACAAAAGAAATCGCCCGACTCGGTCGCGTTAAACCGAATGCCAGCTTAAGTGTACTCGTAAGGTGGTTTATATAAATAAATCTGGGCCGAGACGCGTAATTATGTCTATTTGTATTTTCCTTTTGCTGCCTGAAAACCCAGGTATCCAACTTGAGTGCCAGGGCCAACCTATTTCTACATGAAATAAACAAGCAATCATTCCATAAAACTAAAATAAATGAGTAAACTTTCGAAAGAGCAAGATAACTAACACATATATAACATCCGCAGCCGCACGAAGAAAGTCGTCATCCACGTTCCTTACAAAGTGAAGAAGATAAAGCACACCCACACGGTGTATAAGACGATCCACCATCACCACACGCACCACGACCACGAGCATGGCCTGCCCCCGGTTGACGAGCATGAGCACTTCCACCACATGCACATACACGATGAGCCCCCTGCTGGGCAGCATAGTCAGCCGGTGCCGGGAATCGGGATTCCCGAGTTCCTCCCTGACGTCCCCCTGGATGTGCCCCTGGACCTGCCAGACATCCCCCGCGAACTGCCCGTGGTACCCAACCGGCACGTGATCCCTCTCTACAGACGCGCTTAGGTGAGTTAGGTTAGATAAGTTGGTTAGGTTTTAAAGTTTCGTCACGCAGCCGGCGAGGTGCCGCGTTGTCGTCCTGCCAGCACCGGGATCACCAGGGTTAAAAGGGTCCTTCCAACACATGTATTTCAAGACGAGCCCCCGGCTAAACGACACAGCTAGCTGGTACCAGGGTTAGGATATCTGAGTTCCTTCCTGACGTCCCCTAAACGTGCCGTGACATTGCCCTAGCGCCTTATTTTGGCTCGTGAAAGCAATGTCATGTCGGCTGTGTGCAATCGATAAAAATTTTGATTGAATTTTATGATACATAGTGTAATGAAAACGTTTTTTTATAAGTAGATAAAGTATGATCAAGTTAACTTAAGTATTTTTGCTAAAAGACCTTCGATATCGATTCTAAAAGCTTAAATTTATTTTCACAGGTAATCACCAGCTTTAATCAATGGAGATTGATAGCTTAAGAAAGCCATAATGCGTTTGAAGTTTAGTCCCCGATTTCATAAATGACCACAAAAAGAGGTTTATCAGTTTGCATTATAGTTGCTGAAAGCAAAGAAGAATATTGGACATAATTAGGAGGACGAGAACCTCAATAGTTTTGTACAAACGTGAGTTTATTAACGCATGGTATGTTTCATTATTTATTTTATATTCGCTACACGAAAGGTGCCCAAAATTTTCACGCAAATTACAAGTACTTATCAACCTACATTACATTCTAGTATCACTCCGTTGTAAAACTAAATGAACAGAAATTCAAATTACTACAATGACAAGATATTTTTATAACGCACTCTACCCCGTAATGTGCCATTCGGCTTTTATCCATAATTTATGAACTTATTCCTTTAATGAGATACCGATGCCTTCGTACTACTTTAGCCCAAGGGTAACTTTGACCCATTCAGTAAAAAGCTTGAACCTTGATACGCCAAGTACGCAGGCATGGTAGATATTTTGTCTTGAAGTAAGTCTAATATGTTTTTCTGACTCAAAAGTTATGCATTCATTCTCCGGGGTGATTTTTCAATAGACAGATAATTGTCTGACTGATAAATATGTACCAAACTTATTTAGGATTATAGTAGTTTAAATACGGAGACGACTTTTGGATACGTAGCCTAGAATTTTTTTGTTGAAATTTTATCGAACTATTTGAACTGTTAATATTATATTTATGCTATGATCATTATTTTAATATTAGCTGTGACTAAGTACATTTATAAGTGTATTGTTTTAATTTATATCTTTAGTTGAACTAGTTATTGCAAATGAAGCGCTTTAAATCACGTTCTTTATTTTTATAATCAACCAGGTGGACTTTATGTAAATGTATTCTTATGCAAAAAGTTGAGCAGTATATGTTTATTTATTCATAATAAAAAAACAGTCCATTTCTAATTTAACTCAACAGTATTTTTTAAGCTTTAATTATTTTGTGGTCTTTACCACTTGAAGTTGCCAATGTGTCAATTGCAAATCTGAGTGGTTTTTTTTAAATTTAATGGTAAATATTAGACAGAAAAAGTACCTACTTAAAAACTTTGATTGTTAAAAAAATAACAGATTGTTATATATCATACCGGAAAACCATAAACTTATTTTACTGAGTATGTAATTGGCATATTGTTTAAGTAGTTTTAATCGCGTTATGTGATTTAAGAATTTGAATTATATTAAGCGCGCTTCCAAATATTTGTGTTCATATTCTTGGCACTTTCATTGTTGCAAATTAATTTTTCACTGCCTTAATATAAAGTCTGTTAAAATTCAATAAAAGTTTATGTAATTTACCGTAACGTTTATTCTATATTAACCAACTTCACCTCCAAATAAAACGAGTAATACGCAAACTAATTTGTGAAACCACTTTCTTACAGATGATTATATCGCAGCAGATAAGTAAGATAATAAATATTAAAAAAAAACTCGAGATTTTATCGTTTACCGCTCATAAGGTGTAGTTGTACAGGAAGCGTACTTATTGGAAAGATTTTTGGATAATACAATGCAATAAAATATACCTCGCCTACCATTCACAATGATCTGTTACTACAAATAAAGTAATATTTCAAAGCAATGAGGTATCACGGTTAGGCTCTCGCTCCCGGCATAAATAATAGTATAGTTAAGCACACGAAAGAATCTTTCCCGAGGGAAATCAATAAATCGGAATGGAATGGATAATTAAATTTTAATGGGACGCGTTTACACTTTAAAATATTTACGGTCGCATTCTGACGCCTACAAGTTTTATTTATTGGACGCCATCTCGAGCCTCGGCGATCGATACATGGCCGCTGCATCGAATGGACCCCTTATCGGCACCTATACTCCTAGAAATAGGGAACACAATCCAGCGAGACCCGAACGTCAAAAGATAGTTTTTGTTTTCTTTTTATTGGGCCTTGCTTGATTATTGGAAACGTTCTGTGTTCCACTTATAAATCTAAAGCCTAATAATTACTCAAATGGTACCGAAACTTAAACTTTTTATATTGAAACACGCCGGCTTAACAGAGAACATGAATGGCGGCGTAGCAGCCAGCTGACAGGATTGCGGCATCCACTACACTGTTTTTGGAGTGGCAGCGAAATAGTTATTTCACACAGTGACCACAAAAAAAATGTGACACCACACTTCCTTGTCAGCGATAGAACCTTAATTTGACGGTGGTAGAGCAACAATCGCTTGGCCTGCCGCGGGCCCGCCTTTTGGCATGCTCCACTGACAATGGCAATTCGTTGTCTTTTTGCTGATATTACGGGTTTATTTAAGTGAAATTGGATAAATGGTCATCTCACGATGTTGCGCTATTCAATCCGGTGTGGTGCGGCAGCCGTGCGGGGCCTGCGCGAGTGATGTCTCCATGATCACGGATAAAAATAAAAACAGGAATAAACGAAAGTAGTAGGATTGTGATGTAAACAAACATTCTCACTTGATTATTGGTGTTAGTTCTGTTGAGTTTTGGGTTCAGATTGACGTGGACTCTGTGACTCTTGTGACAAGGGCTGAAGTAGGATGGATTTGCTAAAGTACCTGACCGTGCTGGTGGTGTTCCTGATCGAGGATGGGGATACGGGAGGCCATGGCGGAGAAAAACACCAGTAAGGTTTTTTTTAATAAATACACTTTTCGAGCGAATTCAGCTATGCGAATAGTAACATTGCTTTTTATGTGGTTATTCCCTGAAATGTGTAATTAATCTGACCTTTTATGAACTAGTACAGTCTTACACTTCATTAAATTAGTTAAACAAGTCTAATGTGTAATTGAGTATGTATGCAATTTCTATACTAAACTTAAAAGCTCTGCGCGTTTAGGTTAGATTTTAAAGCAGCTTAAGCGTAGGACAACTTAACACACCAATTTTTTCCGAATGGTTAAATGCAAAATTGATTGATTAATAAGTTATTAAGCATTCATCCAATATATAGCCATCAACCAACCACCAATTATATATATAGTAGTAAAAACTGTTCATTTAAATTATATATATATATAATTTAAATGAACAGTTTTTACTACTGAGTGAAGCCTGATCACTTGTTAGTAATGCATTTGCGACCAAATATGCGCTTACGTTTATTAAAACACTCCTACTTTATTAAAAAGTTACAAAACATGTTGATAGAGTTGTATTAATGCTCATTATTTTTTCTTTCAGCTCTCATGTCAAAATACACATGCCAGAATTTATACATCACGACCACCACACGAAGGTGATTACGATCCACCATCATCACCACAAACCAAAGAAGGAGCATCACCATCATCACCACCATCACCATCATCCGAAGCCGCATATTCCTCACGGGCATCATTACCACAAGCATCATACGAAACTGCATACTACAACGGTATCCAAGGGGAAGCATCATAAGCATCACGGTCATCATCATGGTCACCACGGGCATCACGGACACCATGGCCATCACGGACATCATGGCCACCACGGACACCATGGCCATCATCACGACCATAACGTTCACCTCGACAGTCCCAGCCCGCCTATTATTCCTCATCATACGCCCTCATACAATTACGAACCGCCAGCGACCACATTTGAAGAAGACTTCTCGTCTTTTAGTCCGTCTGTCCCCTCGTATGGCGGACAATCGGGTCCTTCGTATGGTGGACACATCGCTCCTGCAATTGGAGGTGGTATCCAAACGCCACGCGTACATGGCATATCACACACAGTAAAACATGTCAATGTATACGATAGCTTACCCGGAGCACTCCCCGTGAAGCCCGCTAACACCGGTCATGGTTACGAAGTCACCGAAGCTGAGGAAGATGATGATGATTCGTTTACGTCCGTTAATAGCTTGCAGCAGTCGTTCCCAGCGACCTTTGCTTTCGTGCGGGGGGCGGCGCCCGCAAACCACGACCCTTTCGCTGAAGTGCCCCAAGCGGGTGGTCTCCAAGCTCATAGCACATTTGCTGCTGTACCCACTTCGGCAGTTGCTGGTGTGGAAACGTTTACTGGGACTGTCCAGCAACAGTCTTTTTCATCAACAGCGCCTGCTCAAGTGGACCTGTCGAGCATTCAGCCCACGGGTGAATTTGCAGGAGGATTCCAGGGAGATGGTGGTGGATATGGTACCACAGCTGTCAGTGCAAACGACGGAGGTTTTGGTAGTACGGCAAACACATTTGCTGGTGCCAATGAGGGAGGTTTTGGCAGCACGGCAAACACATTTGCTGGTGGCAATGAGGGAGGTTTCGGTAGCACGGCAAACACATTTGCCGGTAACGAAGACGGTGGGTTCGGAGGTACTGCGAACACCTTTGTTGGGACAACGGGAGGCACAGCATTTGCTGCCGACGACAACAAACTGGATGACGAAACCCCAGTATCCTACTCCAGAGTGGGCGGCATACAACAAGTTGTTAAAACGGGGGGCTCGGAGACAGTTGTTTACTAAGTAGTTGTTATCAATTGTTGATTGTTATTAGCCGACGGGCTAAAATACTTATTTATTGTGCTAATGTGTAAAAATGATAGAGAAATAAGCTAAATAACCATAAGAGTACAAAAGTAATAAACTAATCTGTATTTAAATGCTGTAAAGTGTACTTGTAAAATAAATTGTTATGTTTTCTGTTATCGATTTTTGTGTGACATAACTTGTAGCTTAGCGTGTATTAGTTTGTTTAATGTAGCGTATTTGCGGTAAAGGAGAAGACTTTCACTGTTTTATAGTAGAACGTAATAGAGGCATGGTTGAAAGCACGTATATCGCCGTCATTTGATGTCATAGTTGTACTTTGTGGCTCCCAAAAAGACGAATGCCACAATTGGATATGCCCCAGTTCCGCATTGCTCGAACTGTGAAAAATAAACACCAACCAAAGACGACGTAACGACAAACGACTTTGATAGTAAAAGATTGCCAAATAAATTATGTAATGGTGTGCGTCTGTTTGACTGATACCTTTTTATTTTATTTACATTTGTATCAGCTCTACTTTTTACGGACAATAGGAAACAAGGGTTGTCGTTTGGTTGTAGAAAAGAAGTTTGGTTTTGAATTTGATGTTTCCTTTAATGCCCAAGATATACGATAGGTACACGACGAAGAAAAACAATGCAGCGCTAGAAAATCAGTACTTGTAAAGTCACATCTACCAGCCGTAAAAAGCCTGGATAACTTTGACGTCATTTTGATAAAAACCTCCTCATACCTCTTATGGCCGGTTTCTATGTTCTATGTACCTTAAAGTTAAAGAACTGTCAGTTTCATACCAAAAAATTACATACTAAAAGATTACAGGTTTTTCTGACCTTTAGTGGAACAATCACACTCTCAACTGTAACATCCGTTATGTGCATAAAGAGATGATTATTTTCACATTTATATAGAGGTTCCTTTTCTGCTCGGGACGACATAGGTGCGAGTACAACGTCAGCAGCTGCAAGTTTAATGTTAAAGGTAAGCGTTAACAGGTCCGCATCGGACGCATCGCAAGCAAAGGATTTTATTTTGCGTCTCATAAACACTGCGGATCAGTGGACGCTGTTGTATGAGTTGAGTACGTATTGTCCTACAAATAAGCTTTTCTTCAACCTCTTTTGAGGAATGTAGCGCAGTACCTGTTACCCTGTATAATTTCTTTATTTATTTTCACAAACATATTTGTTTCTTCGGTTTACGCGAACAGTAGACATTGAAATGAGACACTTTTACGGATCATTTCGCGTTTTATTTACATTTTGTTTTAACCTGACGTTTCGGACCCTTTTCAGCGTTCGTGGTCACAGGTAGACCGAAACGTCAGGTTAAAACAAAATGTAAATAAATCGCGAAATAGTCCTTAAAAGTGTCTCATTTCAATTTTACAAACATACAAATAATGGTAGAAAATACTTCACCAATATCCTATCTACCGTTGACTGAAAGATAACTGTCACTTTCATAGCAAACTCTGAAACGTCACAAAACTTTTAATTTGAAGCTGTCAGTTATGTAACTTTCAGATAAGAATAGATAGAATACTCGTATTGAGACTGCTCATAAATAGTTGTGTATTTTGTAACCGTTAGGCTGATGTCTTCATTAATAGGTCACCGGGTTCGCAGATGGTATAGCCTTATTTAAATTCAGAATGCTACCTATTTCTTTGTCATGACAAACATCCTATAATTTTCGTTGTTTATTTTAGTGCTTTTATTTCTCTCGTAACGTTCACGTTGCAAACGTGTAGAAAAACATTTTTCTAACTAGATTTGTGTGATGGTTCCCGACCCGCCCACGGCGTGGAAAGGGGTTCTTTCTGTGGCACAAAGTCGTCATTTGAATTGTGCCTTATAGTGCCAAAAGTCCCCGTGAATTTGTACCTTTTACTTTTGAGTTATAATAAGAGTACGAACGTCGTCGGGCTGGGAACCACGCGTCTTGGCCCAACCACACCGCAACCGTTTGAATTTTCATAAAACTACCAACCAACTGCATCGTAAACTTAAAGGATTCGATGAATTTATCCTGTACACGTTAGATAATTTACTACATTATTCACCTAACCTAAGATTTAGTACTTCGTCATACGTGGATGTGATTATTCATACCTGTTCTTTAGCATGATTGCCGAAATATTTCAGAATTCCCAAATTAAGGTCTATCTTGTTCTAGCTTCTGCTCTAAGAGGAATGAAGGAAAAGTTTTTGACCAAAAAATTGGTTTCGATATTTATTCCTCTTACGACACAGGAAAGCTTCCCAGATTCTCACATTCCTCTTGAGACGTAAATCTGCGACGCCCCACAATTACTGAGTGCTTACAATTTTTTTCAGATATCGTATTTGTTATTGTGAAATGAATGTTAGTCTTGCACACCACATTTCTCGCATTGTTTTACAACATTTATCCCAACAATTGATGGAAGACAACGAATACAATACCTACGAGTATTAGGACTGAAACACACTGAAAAACTGATACAAACTGAGTCTGAATATAGTTTAAACTGGAAGTTAAATTTGTGCGTAGTAATTGAATAGACTACAAGTTTTAAAGAGTAGGTAGGGGATTCTGCCATACTTTGGCCATAGCCGTACCTAAGCCGGTTACAAACAACTTTTATGCAAGTTACAATATAATTATGTGGTAAATAATAATGGCACTTAAATTAGGCACAGATGATTTAAGGGTTCCGTAACCAAAGGGCACGAAACCAAAACGGAAATCTTATAGAATCTCCGTGCGGGAATCGAACACTGGACCTCAGAGATGGCGGCGGCGGACACCACGGCGTCATACTTATTTATGGCCTTATTTTTTATGCTATATTTGTTTATGCTCCTTAATTTAGTTTGCCACCTTTCGGAATAACAAAACCGAATCAAACTTATCATAGCTACTACAGTCAGAAAGCAATTAATCTCGTTTTAAGCATTACTTTTGGTGTAAATCGATGAAAATAATGTGAAAAGAAGTAAGTGAATGAAAGTGATGATATGAGTCAGGGAAACAGCTTTAATGGCTGATCGGAATTTGACCAGCCATAGCTAAAAACCATCTTTCGTGTTAAAAAACCGTATTAAGATCAGTCCATCCGTTCGGAAGATACGATGCCACATACATACACACAAAAACACAAGTCATACTCACACAACAGACATAGGGGTCAAACTCTTATCACCCCTTTTTTTCGTCGAGGGTTAAAAATTGAATGATTTAACAAAAAGTTCAACGACCCCATCCTAGACGAGTGATTGCCCACTGACCGACGACTCGTACCCTCACGTGCGAAGTAAATTATGCCGATTCAACTTTATCTCATTGATATAAGATCTGGAATCGAATGCTCTTGTAAGTATAGGTACACAGATTGTGCTTGCTTCCGGAGTCATGATAGGAAACAAAACCTTTTCAATGGAGCATTTGCGGCTGCGCCGGAGTGGAGCAAAACGAGCAAAACCACGTAGAAAGTAACGTCGCAGATTTGTTTTATTTGCATTTAGGGAACTCTTCATTCACTATTTTACTACCAGACCTCACTCGATCTGAGCAAGTTTCTCGCCACGTTGGGAATGTAGCTGAAGAACGTTTACCAAACTGAGGGCATTAAGAATTTATTAAATTACTTGCCAAAAACTATTGCAATATTGACAACAGAGTGTAGGATCTGAATTTCTCTAATTTAATGTAATTCTCTTATTTAATGTAATTAAACGTAAGAGTAAGATGCGATAAGAGTAACTATTCAGATTAACTTTTTCATGTAAACAGAGTTCCGAGGGACAGGAATAGAGGTACCCACCGTGCGAAAAAGTATTGAATAGTAGGTAAAGGACCCTCGTTTTTCCGCTGTCGTTTATAGAAAAAAAGTATTAGTTTTATATTTTTTGATATAAAAACCTGGTCCTGACACTAAGGAACATATAAAAAAGAATCACTACTTTGATGCAGTCAGCTTGAAGTTATGCGCGTACACACGTTTCTGCGGTTCATTTTCTTTCCTGTTAACAAACATACTACGTCCCATTAGGAAGAGAAATGATACCAACACTAATCCCTGATTTCGCTCACGGCTTAGTGAACAGCCGTTGTCAGTGTCAAAATTTAGTTTGAAACTGACACTGAATATGAAAAAAATTGTCTGACTAACCATCAGGTCACTCCTGCGCCTTTTTGTCCCAGCGAATCCTTTCTGACACCGTTTCATCCAATCGCCGCGCCTCAATCGCTCAATCGCTGACAGTCGAGACAGACGGAAGGTGCCACCTGAGCCAAGTCTTAACCGGCCATTTTAAAGTCCATGAAAAAAGACCTGTGGTCTATTCGATAGCTTAATCATCCCTTGGCTTATCATTTAGGTGCCTATAGTCGGTTTAAATCTACATTCAGGTCTTGCTTATTATAAAATGATATACCTGTTTGTGTACGCAGTCAGTAAAATCTGTACATGTTTCAATAAATAGTAGTTTAGTAATGGTAGAACGCTATCAAAATACCAACTTTTACTATGGGTGAAACTTATCTTCAGTCTAAAATAGTGGTTATAGCGATTTTGATCCAAATTGCAAATTAAGTAATGTGTAAACTCAACTGAGCTCTGTCGTCCAGTCACAAGATCTACCCACCGTTTTTTTTTAAATTGTTAGTCTGAATTGTACAAATTCTGTCAAATTGATTTTATTTTAATTTATATGTAGTGTGTTATAAAATATATTCTATGTATGTATATTTTGATGCTATTCACGCTTATAAATAAGTGTCCGACAAATTTTGATGATAATAATAAACCTAAGTTTTCAATAAGCGTTCAGAGGACATTGTGCAAATCGCAAACCTAAACATGGAGCGAATCCTGGCGAGGAGCAAATGAAAGAATAAATAAAAAAACGTATTATTTAACTTAACAAATGTATAAAATTAACAACAACATAACAGGTCCCGTTTTAACCGGGTAATATTCACAACAACAGTCTTATACTATTTTACTATAACATAAGTAGGTATTTATGGGACTATTTACATAAATTACATAAAGATCACAAACCTTTACTACTGAACTGGGGGAGGAGTATTCAGTAAATTATTTTGTACATACAATGTTATGTGTTTCCTGTTTCAATGATCATCAAGTTGTCGTGATTGCGTAAATGCACTTTAACAGGAAACTGAGTCATCGTCTATTTTAAACTAGAACAAAGCATTGTCTTTGATCTGATGAGTAGCAGTGATAAACCATTTTGAAGAAATAATTACAAATTCATACAGAGTGCTCTCAGTGTAAGTAGACAGATAAGATCGAACTTGTGTGAATGCTAATGAGCGACGAGTAACACTGTTTTATAATACCCTGCGTAAGATGGGTCTCTGATAGCGTACGCGCTTAGAGGCACAGAGGTTGTATAGTTGTTGGACCATAGAGCAGGATCTCTCCACTGGTGTGTTTGGTCCATGTTTAGTATCCTCCTTCAGAGCCGTACTCCTCGCCCGCGGAGGACAGGCCGTAGTCAGCGTGACCACCCTCGAAGCTCACTGGGGAGTCATGCGAGCCGCCCTCGTCCGCAGCCCCCCAACCGTGTCCTGTAATCAATCAGCTCGTATTTAGTATGACAATAAATTAAATCCGAGCATATTGCATGCATTATGCTTATACGATACCGTCTGTTCGAGCGAGGGTAATCAGTCTTACAAATAGGAGTACGGCATGAAAATTCCCACGGCTGATAATTTTATTGCTCCGCTAGATGCTTGTTAGATTTTAGATAGTTGTTTTTAGTGTTATTGTTGTTGATAGATTGTTGTCATTAGTTGATTCGATGTGACAAAACAGATGTTCTGTTGGTATACACATGTATGACAAGATGAATGCATAATGCGATATCATTTTCAAGAGATGTCTTCGGTTGGCTTTGGTCACGGTGTGTACATGTGTTTTATCACAGGACCTACCGGTAAAATACAACAATTTAAAAAACCCTCATTGTTAAAACACTCTTTTTGATAGCCTCATCTTCTGTTATTTATTGAACTCAAATAGGTAAGAAGCGTATCAAACATTATACTGTTACAACTAAGGTTTTTTAATAGGAGCAATATTTATTTCTATAGAGCGAAAAATGTACACAGAACCAGTGTACCTGTATAGAACCAGTATATAATGTTCCTTTGAAATTTTTTTTTCTATTCTATCAAAATCGACTGTTCTATATCTATCTATATTTGTTGGTCTCACAAATTCCATATCTTACCTCCACCGAAATGCGGCGCAGCCTTAGGTTCCCCGTACGTGTACCCCAGCACCTCGTAGTGGTCGTCGCCACCACCTCCCCCGCTCTTGTGATGGATATGCTTGACTATGGTGTGCTTGTGGTGGTGGTTCTTGACGAACAGCGGCACGTGGATGATCACCTTCTTGTGATGTCCGCCGCCGTGCCCGCCCGCCATGATGACGGACGCCAACTCGGCCATGCAGACCATCACCAACTGCGAAAGAAATATTATGTTAAAGCTTTGAAAACATAAGGCTATTGTTTAGACACACTTTTGATGGGACTGGAGTTGCCTCAGGAACAAAACTAACTAACGAACTAACGGCCGATAGTCATTAGTACCTGCACTAAGTCGTTCTCAGTTGTAGGCATTGCTTTTAGCGGCTTGAGGGAACTCGAGGAGGTTTAAGTTGGTAAACTTGAGAATGGTGATGGGTATAAGTAAAATCCGTTCAGCCCCCACATCACTTTCCTAGAGTCACACGGCCGTAAATAGAGTAGTAGGTACCGCATTTTAGCCGCTTATAAAATTTATACAACAGCAGCCGACTAAAAGTTGTGTATTTTTACATGTCTAAGTAAAAAAAAAATTGTGAAAATCAAATCTTCAGTACAAAAAGTGATGTCCGGAACCACCCATCCCAGTCCCAATAAAACATTAATTATCATGATAGTTACACATAAGAGCTATCCAAAATAAGCAAAAAGTCCATAGACCAAAAGCTCTTAAGGATTAGACAAGTCGCAGGCCGCTTAGCAAATGATCATGAGTAGAAAATTTCGCAGAGCACGTAACGGTTTTACTTGCATTCAATTACATAACTATTACCTATGTTCCAATAAAAACATAAACATAGGGGCAAACAATACTAATGACGGTTAGTCACCGCATCGTGTCCAGACATAAGAACCGTAGGAAATTTCCAGATACAGCTTACGAGGTATGTATATACTTTCACGAAGCCACCGGTGCTTAAACTAAAGCACGTTCACTCATCAAAAATATGACGAGCCCTCAGTGTATTTTTGGTAAATAATATACCTACGTAGTTTTTAGTAAACTCCATCGTCTACATAACAATGATCAGTGGTATAACAACTTTAAATAACAAAAAGAATCAGAACAACTTAAGAAACCGGACAAAGTTAGTTGCGTGCTGTTATCGAGTTTTTTATTATTTTCTTTTTAAGCTAAGACCTTGTTGCGACACCACCAATGGCATTTTGGGAGACTGTAACAAAATCTTTGCCGGAACAATATTTTTTCCTGTTTGACTTCTGTATTCCTAGATACCAAAACTGCACGCCAATTACCATAAACTTTGACATTTATAAAGATTAGTAAAGCAAACTTAGAATTAATTAATTATTTACCAAATTTTTCGAGTAAGAATTTTATAGGTTAATTTTCTATTCTAAAAATTAACACCAAAGGTTAGTTTACCAATTAGTATTATTCAATCCAGAAAAGGATGTACATAACACATAACATATCAGTTTTGGGTACTTTTACTTTTTATTAATGTGTTAGTAATTGTTATGTATGTTGATGATGATGATGAATATATAATGCTTACCAAAAATCTTGCAGACATGTTGCGAATGAGGCAAGGACGGCGAGTGACCGAGCGCGGGTGCGGGCAGCCTGTGTGTGATAAAGAAATTTTAACAAAACTTCCTTTTATATTCCAACGTGGCCCGTTTCGCGACACTGCCTCTCAGCCGCTTCTATCACCACTAACAACAATCGAAATTTAACTCTACGTAACCCACGCAAAGACTAGATCACCAAGTCAACAGCAATTATCTCAGAGCTTAACGACTCTAAAAGAATTTGAACTGAATTCTAAGACAATATACGAGCTGTTTTTAAAGATATCTGGCGAAGCAATCGCTTACTATAGACACTATTTTACTATAGTGAAAATGCAATCTAGTTTGCCATCGTAGGGTGGAAATTCGATCGCAGTCATGGAGATGGAAGGTTTTCGAAGATAGCCGTCTTAGATACAGCTCGTGTTTTGAAGAAGGTCTAATTGTCATCAGATAAATCCAATCGCTTTACTTTTACAAATCCGAGGAAAGGGTGTTTAAGATCGCAATTTTTTGAATAAGTACACACGTACGTAGTAATTATTATGTTTCGTTGACTCAGTACAATAAGACCTGTCTGACACCTATTTAGATATACGTTTCAAAGTAATGTTATGGGTCCAAGATTGAAATATCATTTTCAAATCTCATACTGCTGAGGAGGCATGATACGATAACAGGTGATCTGATTACAATGCCTCATGATTTTCCGAGCTCCGTAAAGCCAGCCTCTCCAATACCAGGTTTGGTACTTTAACTAAAATATATACAAATAAATATAGAACATCACATACATCTGATTCCGTGGTAAGTAGCTTGAGCACTTGTGTTACAGATATCAGAATCAACAATGGTATTACAAATAAACTTAAATAAATACATATAATTATTACCTAAGGGTATAATTACAGTAAATTACCCAACGTTATGGATTTTTTACGGATTGATCAAAGGATTAAAAAGTTTAAATCAACTGTAAGTGTAAAATGAACTCTAGAATCTCCATAATGTAGGACTTTTCATAATGTAGAATCTTGGATGCACTTTCATTATAGTGAATCAATAAACTATACCATAGTTTTGTTATTCTGACTGACTCCAAAAGTGCGTTACAATACAAACACATAGAAATCAGAAGTGTCGACGAACAAACGACATGGTCGTCTGCTGCTACTCCATGTAGTGGGCTACCAAACATTACCTGAAAACAGAAATATGTGTATAAATATTTCAACCTACTGGTGCTAGAAGATACCCCCATGGGTTCAAAGGTCATGAGTTCAAACCTCTGGGACACTAGCATAGCATAGAATCCCAAAATTACATCAGCAGATATGTTTAAGTACACTCTATACTAAATCTAATGCAATAGCTGCAGGGCGTCACTGACGGCTGACGGCTAACTGACGGCTTTTTTGCCCAGATAAATTATTCGGCAAACGTTTACGATTGGTTAATACCAGATATAAAGCATAATCTATGTACTACACTGCACGGAGAATAACAGGTTATGTTTAAGAATAGCAATTTAAAAAAAGACAGATAAGAAGAAAACAAATTCAAACTACTATTTCCAAGCAGGCAGTTTGTTTGGATTAAGTATTAAAGTTTAGTTTATGATGTTGGCTTTGAATGAATAGGGGCTCTGATTCCTTCAATGCGATTGTAACAAAATTTTAATAGAAATGCCTGATTTTTAATTCCAGTATGTAAGATATGGCAAAATCGAGCAATTCAATAATGATTTTGTAACGATTGCAATAACTGAATGAGGGACCCAGTTCAAATTCGATGAACTGTTACAAACAAACGTGATACGTATGTTTTTTTTCGCAAAAAAAATCCCATAGATCTGACGTCGGGCTCTTGGACTATTTAATGTAACAGTTATCTTGGAATCTCCAGTACACTGTGTGAGTCAGCATTTTAATGAACTAGGAAAACTCTGTAATAGCGGCATTACATCGGTGGTTATAATCTCATCTATTCCTCTCGGCGAGACGATAGTAAAAGTGAAACGCCTGCATTTGATATGCGCAAGAGTATTTGTTGATGTATCACGTCAACCTTTACCTAAAAATAAAGTTTTCTAACTTTTCAGCATAAGTTTGACACTAATAGAGCTTTATTTCAAGTGAGGAATTGTACATGTGTTTACGACAACTCTTACTACTTACAGTCAATTTTCTTTAGCAACACTATCCTAACCGACCTATACCGAACCACTGTATCACTGTTATTATGCTAATACTCGTAATATTACTATCGCGAGATAGGTCGCAAAAAAAGATACGTTGAATTCATTTAACGGAGACTTCAAATTCTATTTCATACATTCAAAAGACTCCTAGAAGTAGGTACCTAGACGACTTCCCACAAGCAATTCTAGAGCAGATATTGTTATCTAAAGATTTAAAGAAACATATTACGTAGTTAATTGGGGTACGAATCTTCGAACTCCTGTATTCAATTTTTTTTTTTTTCCTGTACAGGATTTTCTATGTATATTTTTTTCTGTTTAAAAACAACTATATTTGAGTTTTCCTGTCTAACAGTGTCGACACCTTGGCCTAGTGCAGCCTAGGTCAATACTCTCTTGATTTCAGCCGGAAGTTTAACAAAAAACCCAATTAAAAAACCAAATATTTACAACATTTTTATTGTGCTTTAGCTGAAATAAGGCTTATACGTATAGATATTTCGTTGTTTCAAGACAGATTAGCCAACAAGATAAAAGCTACTAGGTTTCCGAAAAAAAAATAACTTGTAAGAAGTGAACATAACGTAATTTATCATAAATGGTGTCCTTCTTGGACCTAAGCATGCTTGTTACTGGTAGGTCTGGTCGTATATAATGGCAGTTAAGAGAGTCCAATGATATACATATTTAAAATCTTCAAGTGTGATAGGTAGGTATTCTACCTCTAGTTTTATTTTTATTCGGTTTTTTTAAGGATAGTTTTTTTTTTCAAATAGAAGATGGTATCCTCATAAAGACAGCATACAATATTTAGTGGCATGTGCCTGAAGCGAAGCGGGTTCGATCCCCGCACAGTAGAAGCATAAGTGTGCATGAACATGTGTGTTTGTACTGGTCTGGGTGTTTTCTGTGTATAATGTGTAGGTATTTATTTACAAAAAAAAGTATTTAAGTATGTTTATCCGTTGTCTAGTACCCATAAAACAAGCCTCGTAGCTTAATTTGGGACTAGATAATTGGTGTGATTTGTGAAATATTTATTTACTAGTGGCCGCCCGCGACTTCGTCCGCGTGGAAAGCCTTTATCTTAAAAATTCTTTATGAATTGTAGCCTATATGTTATTCTGATGTATAAGCTATATTGTGGTAAAGTTTCATTCAAATCCATTCAGTAGTTTTTACGTGAAAGAGTAACAAACATCCATACATCCATACATCCATACTTACAAACTTTCGCCTTTATAATAGTAGTAGGATTTATTTATTTATTTATAAGAGGCAAAACTATGTTGCTGCTTGCTTATACCAGTTCCATCGAACCAAGGGCATCTGCACAGAGATGGCTGAAAGCTGAATTCAATTGGAATTTCCTTGCCAGATTCCCTTTGAGAGCGATCGTTCATCGAAGTATTCCTTCCACTGCTCTGTGCAACGGTGCTGTACGAGTACAACTGGCAATAAATCTAAAAGGGTAAGTAGAAAATTTACAAAGACTCAAGACAAAGTTGCTTTTATAGCTTGCATATCAGCTGTTTCTATCCCAAAAAATTAGGTTATTGCCTTTTCTGGGACGGCGTACAACCAAACCTGTCTCAGATTGTAGAAAACACTATAACGAGCAATTAATATTATTGCATCATATCTGTAAACTCAGTCGGGATGGGTATCTTTAATCCAATGTACCTTATATTGGATGAAAGATAAATAAAAATATGGCTCTGAACTAACATATTTCGTTGCGCTATTTCACGAAAATAATTATAGGAGGAATGTTTTAGTGTTGTGTCGTTTTCTAACTTAGTTACACGGGGTTCCGGACCAATCAAATACAACTTGAGTCTTTACAACTCAGTCATTGTCAATTGGGATGATGACACCTATCTTAAATATTATCAAGAACATGGTGTTTAAAAAACATAGCCCCTATGAAGTTAATACAACCAATATATTTCAAAAAAGCTGTAGAAACCAACACACGAAACGCAATAAATATTCGGTCAATTGACTCCGATTTCTGACACATAACCGTGACGTCACAATCATTTATTACCATACGAAATCTATGGAGGCAGACCGTTTTGACAGATAATAAAAAGTATGTCAACGATTGGTGGTGTCGTCTAGCCAATTCTTTACAATGTGAAATTAGAACACACTTATACACAGCTAAAAATGGACTGCCACAGACGGGACTCGAACCCGCACCTCTCGCAAGCCGGGCGATGGCTCTCCCAATTGAGCTACCGTGACACTTACTCATTCAGTCCGAATTTCTTTAACTGCTCTTTATGCTGCAGCCAGCTATGATTCATCAATGTTATGGTATTTCTGCGAAATTGGCTACAAAATCAGGCAGGCTACGGTATTACTCGTACACTCCAGGTACATCGAGCCAGGTGTTGTAACAGATGAAAAACTTTCCGTAGGTAGACATGCCGACATGATGTTGGCGACGTGTCTCATACAAACACATAGAAACCAGAAGTGACGCGACGTCATGACGTATGCTGCTGTTTCATGTAGCAAGCTTCCGAGTAGTATCTTTAAGCAACAACTCTTTTTAAAGATAGCTAATACAAGTTTAACCAACTAAACAAAGCCAATACCCATCAAACCAGAACGTAGATCATTCAACTTGAAACAGAGAGTTTCCTGTGATCGGAAGGTCATCTGAAGAAATACTATCTGATTAGTTTCACACTGTAATTGTTCAAAAGTAGTGTCAAGGGCATAAGATGTTTTTTTCTTATTAATATATCGTAGCTATCGAAATTTCAGCGACTCTGGCTGGTCATTGGTCTTTGCAGTCAGCAACATTGTTATTGAAGTTTACTCGTACTTAGGAGGTGCTTCTTCTACATACTACTGTGTGTACCAAGTTTAACGGGATTAATAAGAAAACATTAATTAAACTAAAAAGCGGCATGACTAAGAATATTTTTGGTATTCCTTTGTTTTGAAACATACCTATTTAGGGCACATAGGAACATATTTACCTACCTGTTTAAATTTCATAATGATTATTTGTGCAAATAATTTCACAAATAATCATTAGTTAAATGGGTACAGACATACTGTTAATCATACGACATCGGGTTTTTTAAAACTTGACATTAGTCAAGTCTAAATTAATAAGTTTGTCGACACGTGTAGATTTATTACTTCTAGAATCCATTTTAAAGCCATCTTGAATTGACGCTAACTAACAAATAAAATAAAAATCAGCTGTTAATAAGATTGAAGAACTTCATTCTGTTTCTAATTAAATTAAAAGAAGGCACGCCGCAGGCGGATGTAATGCAAAAATAATACAAAAAAATATTAGGTCCTTACATATGAAATTGGCGTTTTGTCGTACTGGTCACTTTGATCACAAATTTTTCCTATTTGGTTAGGAATTCGAAATTCAAATTTATACAGCTATTTCCACATGTAGTTGTGTTTCGTAAACCGTCATTCATTTGTTTTTTTACTTATCTTTTTTCTGTTTGCATCGCTCAATTTACAAAATGGAAAATTTGAAATATCGCGTTATTTACGAGTACGAGTTCCACCGTGGCACCAGTGCTGCGGAAACGGCTCGAAGGGTTAGTGATGTGTATGGCGGTTGTGTCGCAAAAGAAAACACAGTGCGTTTTTGGTTCCAACGTTTTCGTTCTGGAAATTTCGACCTGCAAAACAAGCCCCGTGGACGGCCGGAGACCCAAGTTGATAATGAAGAATTGAAGGCTATTGTGGAAGCGGATCCATCGCAAACCACGTCCGAGTTAGCTGCAGGCTTTGGCGTTAGTGATAAAACTGTTTTAATCCACTTGAAGCAAATTGGGAAGATTAAAAAACTTGAAAGGTGGGTTCCTCACGAATTGAGTGAAGCAAACCGGCAAACGCGCGTCAACTGCTGCGTTACATTACTTGACCGGCACAATAACGAAGGGATTTTAAATCGAATCATTACCTGTGATGAAAAGTGGATTCTCTACGATAATCGGAAGCGCTCATCGCAATGGCTGGACCCTGGCAAGCCAGCCAAAGCCTGCTCCAAGCGAAAATTGACCAATAAAAAGTTACTTGTAAGCGTTTGGTGGACTAGCGCCGGTGTCGTTCATTACAGTTTTCTCAAATCTGGCCAGACGATTACGGCAGATATCTATTGTCAGCAATTGCAAACCATGATGGAAAAGCTAGTTGCTAAACAACCAAGGCTGGTCAATCGCTCTACGCCACTGCTGCTTCACGACAACGCTAGACCACACACTGCACAACAGACGGCTAGCAAATTAGAAGAACTTCAATTGGAATATCTAAGGCATCCACCGTTCTCCCCGGACCTTGCTCCAACAGATTACCATTTTTTTCGAAATTTGGATAACTTCTTGCAAGGGAAAAAGTTCAACGCAGATGGGGCAGTCCAAGTCGCCTTCAAAGATTTTATTGATTCCCGTTCGAATGGTTTTTTTAGTAAAGGGATCAATGAACTACCTATGAGATGGCAAAAGTGCATAGATTACAATGGCTCATACTTTGATTAAATAAATATGCTATATAAAAAAATTTCGACTTTTTGTTCCTCCCATACAAAACGCCAATTTCATAGGTAAGGACCTAATATAAGCAAGTGTAGTCACTGATTCTGGTACACTTACATAACTATACACTATGTAATAGAGACTTTCACGTGTTGTAGGATTATAGAGCATTCATATGTTATTTAAGGAGTATAAATTACAATTAGTTTGGTGTCTTGATTCTTCATTGAGGTGCCAATGATGCGTCATGTGGTGTGAACCAAATGATTTTATTTTTGTATAGAGGTTTTAATTTTTGGTTTAAAAATGAAGTTTCGGCTTGCGGGTACCATAATACCTGTGTATTGTATATTTTTCAAGAATTACTCAGGCTTATTTGAAACAAGCGGCTCGACCTAGCTTCGCACGGGATATATATTATATCTATGGATTTTTTCATAAAAATCATTAATGTATATAAAAATTTTTGACAGGGGAAAATTAACCTTATTTATTAACACAAGTTCAATCATCGGCTTTGTATTTTTGATACGATAGTTAGATTTTTTATGATAATCACACATGAACTCAGAATGAATTTTACGCAGAAAAAAAAAACATTTTTAAGGCTGTTTTATTGCTAATAGTAATTTCTTCATACCAATAACTTTAAAAGGAAAATTTATTAGAACAATTTGTAGCACGATGTTGTTAAATATAATCGACAAAGGATTGATGAAAAAGAGTGTAGTTTTTTTAATTTAAAATAATATCAAAATGAAAAGGTACGTACGATGAAGATAAAGTTTTTATCTAAACTATTTTACGACACCTTCTAGTTGATTCCTAACATAGTAAAATATTTTTTAAGTATTTTAAACTTTGGCCATAGCTAAAAAAAAGCATGTGAAATCATTATTAGTTATTATTAGTGTAAAAGTAGGGCAAAAAGTATAAATTTTGTATAATCTAGGCAGTGCTTATTATTTTAGTTTCCTAATCCGAATTTTATAAAAAAATAATAAAAATCGGGTTTTTTTATTATTTTTTTATAAAATTCGGATTTTTGCAAACCCTGAAGTAATACCTATTGGAATGGTTATAGGTTCATCTCATATGATATTAGGAAACTAAAATAATCAGCACTGCCTAGATTATACAAAAATTCGTACTATTATTGTATTTTCTTACTAGAGTTTTTTCTAATGTTTCTTTTCGGGTATGTAATAAGTACAATAGCAGATACACGACGTTTATTTCCGGTTTGTTATTGATATAATTCTACAATTTCCGGAGACATGCTTTTGTATCAATAATATGGCGTTACGTAAAGCCTTAGTCTGTGCTCACACTATACAGGATGTCTGACACCGCATGTACAAACTTTTAAAGAAGTTCTATGAATCTGTTCTGTTCCATTTTTACTTCACCGACCAGATAAAAATATGACTTCCAATTATTTTACACGATTTGATTATTTGGAGTTTAGAGACCACTCATTTTGTTTAATCAAGTATATTCATAGGAAGATTTTATTGAAACATTTTAATCTCTTGCTTTAAGCCGGCGACTTTTTCACCAATATGGCCTGTCGGCCAAAAAAATGGCTTGTCTTTCGAAAAAGCCATTTTTAACCGTGGTATAAAGTGGTGTCGTTTTTCGGGGTGATTTACCCCAAAAAATTACACTTCGTGCCATCAAAACTAGTGCACGCCACGTTCTACTAAGTTCCTTTCGAACATGATCTATAATTAGAACGCTATCCATTCGGGTCCAGCCATATTGATTATATCGGAATGCAGGGTAAACAGGATGCCGGGCTAACGATCTGGGAACTCGGCACGATGTGATGGTAATATACATTTTTATTTTGGTATTGTTTAGTCAAATGCAGTGATCAGTATAGCATAGGTAATAAAATATTTTTATTTACCATTATTTTATGATAATCGATTACGATGATCATAATAAACTGGAAATAAACAGATTGACTCTCAACTAGGTATCTGGATGAGTGTGAAAACACATGTTTTTAGATGAGAAAACGTAAATGATATGAAGAAGATGAATTAATCGAAAGCCTCCCTAGATTAATGATTTCTCATCTAAACCTGCTTTTGTTCCTATATGATGTTTTTATAGTAGAAAAACCCGCAAAAAAAGTGTTTTAACACTTATCCAGATACCTAGTTTAGAGTTTATATCCACCCCTAAAAAGCTTTTCAGCGAGAAGCCTGCCTGACTCCAAGCATCACACTAAGCCCTCCGCCCGCCTTTCATACGAAGTTAAGCGGCTTAACCATAGCAGTCATTACTTGATAGAATCACCACTTATAAATCCACAGGTGCTAATGTTGACCTCAGAATCAAACGACCTGTCCGAAAATAAAATCGTTTTGGGTGGTCCCCCCAAACACCCGGGCCACGCGGACCCCCCAAGACGCACCCGATGGCAGTTTATTTAGAATTATGACATCTCATTTACTTTAACTATTCCAATTAATTAACCGTAGAAAACTTAACATCATTTGACGGTAGTCATTTGTTGGATGTTAATAGTTTCTGTAGCGTCCTTTGTAAATAACGGTAAAGGGATGGGATTATACATCGTAACATTCCGATTCTAAGGGCTTTATCGTGTCTACAAGTTTAAGTAGACGGTCGACGAAAAACGTAATAAAAAGCCTTTACACCTTCCTTGGTGGTTTCATAAAGCTGTGATGACATCGGATGGAGGCTTAAAAATGGAGATATTTTTCACTTTACGTGCAGTAATCTCAACAATGGTTTGCTTTGTTGTTCAAATTATGTACAGTAAAAAAGCCAATAGGACGTTTTATTATCTTTTTGTATTAAGATTTTTGAGAAGCCTCTAATAGCTACTTACCACTGGCTTAGTATTTTTTACATGACTACGACGAAGCAAAAAGGACTTTAACCAGTATGTATCTACGTAAGTATCTACGTAACTATCTACTATCTATGTATGAATGTTTAATCCTAAGAGTAAACCCTTAATGACATTAAGACAAATGATGTGTCATTAGATGTACCTAAGCTGCTGGTTACAGGCTAGGTTATATTGCAATTATTTGCATGTGTCGCCCTCTAGGACCCATTAAGTCATAAACAAAAAAATATTTGCATCGTGGAAGGTCGTGTTGGGTATCAAACGAAAGGGCTTAATTCGCACATCTTAAAATATACACATTCAAAATAAAAAAATAGTTCTAAAACTACAACCCGACTACTCAAAAAGGATGTTCTGATGATAGCCGATGTCGTATGCCACTTTCCCTCTCAACATTAGTGCTAAAATAGTTTTTAACGTATTAAACTCTACAAGTAACCAAAAGAAAACGTCACGCTTCTTTACATCTATCTGATGTGCCTTTACATTAAAATTACCGTGATTACGATGGAATCACTCTTACGTGTGACAACCTAACGACCGTTTGGACCGTTATAACAATGGATAGCGACAGTGAAGTCACGGAATTACCAGTTGCAATTTACTGTAATAAGCTTTAAACTTATCCATTTTGACTTTGAAAAGTTGTGTCATCTTTCCCTGCCTATCATGAGGGAGAGGCACCTTGAACATTTTTCAAATGGAACTTTGTAACTTATCTTAAGATTCTCTAGTTCTAAACATTTGTACCGATCGACAAGCTTTAGAAATAATTGCTTTACCTATATTATACAGCACCATTTAAAGAAGAATATGTGAATGTAAAAGTCAAATGTTCCCAAAGCTACTCCAAGTTTTAGCCGTAAGCCGTAAAGCCTGAAAAATGTACGTAAATGACCAATAAAAACAAATAGTAACCAGGTCTATCCTTATCAATTTCATAAAATCAAGTTAATAATTGATTGATTGTTAGATGACCCTACAGCAAAATAAATCAATTATTGGTACCTACGCATGCGTTTAATTCTTTTTTTAATAGGTACTTGTAATAATTATTTAATTTTACAAACTATCAAAACTCAGCTCTCGAAGGTAAAGCTAAGGCCGACAATCCATGTGCCCACTTTTAAATCCTAGCTCACACAACTTATTGTTTCTAATGGAATATCTTTTCAAGAATGTCTACTCGTACGTAGAACAGAACAGCAGAATTGTTTATACGGTTTTACTCCATCTGTGCAGCACACTCGGTATCACCGGCAAATTAAACAACTAGCGAAAGCCTAAGCCACAACGAACTACGGTTGCAAGTCTTCCAAACAGATGGGCTGTGCAACCGTTACTGTAAGCCGCAAATACCTTTCACTTTGCCAATAAATTCGCAAACTTGTACCCAGATGGCGTCGCTATGTACGTGACGAATCGCTGAATTTTCAAATTAATGAATAAATAAATATTATACAACAACATCACAAAATTCGATCTGACTGTGTGGTACGTAGCTTAAGGACTTGTGTTACAGATATCAGAATCAACAGTGGTATTACAAATAAACTTAAATAAATACATATAAAACCCAGACCAGTACAAGAAGACATGTTCATACACACAAATGTTTGTACAGTGCGGGGATCGAACCGCGACCACTTTGTTAATAGTCAATTTCCTGACCATTAAACTAAAGTGGGCGTCAGTAAATCACGTTATATTAAGCCTAACTAGGTACTAATCTTAAAAAATATTAAGTAGACGCAAAGAATATGATGTTTTTTAATGCTATAGATGCCAAGCTTGCTATTTGGTCTGTCTCAAAGCCAAAAAAATGGGATACAATACAAGACACTGTCATCTCGCCGTACTAATAACATTACTTTTCTAACTTACTACACTAACAAGAAAATGGTATTTCTTGCACCATACGAAGACACCATACGAGTTTGTGTAGGAAAACTTACATTGCAATGTCGATGACGAAAATCACGATCGCCTGCCGAATATATGTCACATTACTTCTTGAAAACGAATGTCAGTTTCAAAAAAAAACATAGCGATCACGATTTCACCATCGAGAGATCACCAGATCGTCACCGTCTGGGGCCAGGGGTTGACCAGCCTGTAACCACGAGTCCTGGGTTCCGTCCACACCCCGAGGGAACGATGCACCGATTTACCATCACACAAAAAATTCAAAATAACCCGACTCTCTAATAAACCCCGCTAGTCTTCTACGTCCTGCTTGTACATAATAAATCTTTAAAAGTCCTCCACTTGAGCCAGTGGCTCTCAAACTTTTGAGGATTATCCTGAATAGTTCATTCAAAAGGGCAAACGTCAAACTTGAAAATATTGCCAGTATATACCTATACTTGTAATTGCTAGTTTACGCCTTATATTATGTTAAAATACTGATATAATAAGGGTTTGTTTGTTTAATATGTATGTGAAAACCATTATCGACAAAGAAAAATGAATTTAAAGTAACTAAAAAAATATTGAGTTGACGCAAATGCTTTTGGATTTAGTTTATTAATGCAAGGATTAAAATTCAACCTATTCAAAAATGTTATGAATTTTTTTTTGTAGTATGTAGGTGATAGTCACACTTAATAATATAAACGTGAAAGTTTCTTAAATGTTTGATTGATTTTCGGTAAATTACAATTAAACTACTGAACGGATTTTGATGAAATTTGGTATACATACAGGGTGTCGGCTGTCTTGGGTGATAGGAATATTTTTTATCCCGATTCCCGATTTCCCGAGGGAGCATTTAGATCCCTTGGGATAAAACAGGAATCTTCGCAAGTCACTTTTTTCTAAAAAAACCAGGACAACGTCTGCGGGGTCGTCTAGTAAGTACTAGAATAGGAATACATTACACATTCATTAGAAAATAAGTTGAACAACAAACGATATAACTAATCGATGGTAGGGTAAATTTATATGTTGGGACGTGTAAAAGTGCTATTTGTTAGTCAACTTGCAGTACTAAATTTATTTTATTGATTTTTAATCCTTTAAGTTTCAAGTTTGGTGACCGCTGGCCAGCATTTTAATGTGGTCTAATAATCAGAAAGAAAATAAAACACCGGAGTACCGGTGGGCTTTAGCATGGCCCCAGATTGATGTGCGCGGGCGCGAGTGGCCGCTCTTATCGAAGCCTTTTTTCACTTTTTAGGGTTCCGTATACCTCATAGGTATAAATAAACTAAGGTCTGCGTAAACTGCGTCACAAACAGTGAAGAAAGAATACAGAAGTCAGGGACTCTAAGGCGCGGTCGAGTGCGGAATGGGTGACCAACCATCCTGAGCTTAATAAGTTATATACGCACTAAGCCCGCGTGATGGAGTATGTCTCACCTATCAGTTGTTTTGAGGCCTGTGCCCAGCAGTAGGCCGTATATAGGCTGATGAGATACCAATTAGATTCAGGAAGGGTCGGCTCAGGGCGGCCTCGGCCTCGGCGCAGTAGTGTCGTGTGATTTTTATTTATATTTTGTAGGATTTTATAATTAAAGCTTGTGATAGCTTTCTATATATATATATATGTTTTTATTTGTACGTTGCATCTTTGAAAAATCATTGATACGAACCCAGGACCTCTCGGATGTAAGGCAGAAACTTTGCAACTACACCAACGAAGCAGTCAATCATAGAAAACAGGAGCGAAATGATGATGGGACACTTCAAAAACCTAGCATTTAGAAAAGTTTTAGGGTAACATCTGGCGCTCGCCCTGAAGTGCCGATTTACTAGTAGCTTCCCAGCACCACGGCGTGCGAGACCGGCTCGCGCCTGGCAGGTTTTTTGTTATTATCTTTACTTTGAATATCGCCTCTCGTAATAAGGGTCTGGACCGTTAAAACCAAGGAATGGGCGACCCAGTGAATGAACTCCCATATCAACAGAATTCCCGTTTTTTGGGTTCCTTTCTGGCTATCGGTAACAGAAATATTTAATAACAGACTTGTACTGTTATTTGTAAGAAATAAATGTGAACAAAATGCATTTTTAGTATAATTACCTATTAATCTAGAAAAAATACTAATAAAATACTATTACGGCATCCCCCCATTGCTGAATCAGCTTAAAACTTAATCTTTAATTAAGAGGGATTTAGCGCAAAAGGTCAATTAATTGTTGATACATACAATTTACGTTACGTAAGTACATAGCTACCCACGCTTCATCTAGTTACATAAACAGCTACATAAGTAAGTAAGTACAATGTTTTAGTGTTAGTTTGCGGAACACTTTTTCCCGTACAGGAGACACGCCTGACTAACGCACGCCTGTTTTAAACGTTTGTTTCTAAATTCTAACGATACAAGTCGAAATGCTAGCCTTTTTAGGGTTCCGTACCTCAAAAGAAAAAAACGGAACCCTTATAAGATCACTTTGTTGTCCGTCCGTCCGTCCGTCCGTCTGTCAAGACCGTTTTTCTCAGGAACGCGTGGAGGTATCAAACTGAAATTTCTATATGATACTTTAGGTCTACTGTCCCTGGAAGCTGTAGAAAAATCAACCTTCTAAGCCAACGCAATCAAAAGATACAGCCATTTAGGCCGCAAATTTCCGCAAATTTTCGAAACTCGCACGGGAATCAAAACCTACAGGGTACTTCCCGTAAACTTAGAATCTTGAAATTTAGTACAAAGTCACGACTTATAGTACAGATATAGGAAAAATTACGAAAACCGTAAATTTTCAGTTTCATCATATAAAAAAAAATATTTTTGACAATTTTGAAAATTTCAAAGTTACTACTCCTTATCTACAGGTTTGTACGGAACCCTTGGTGCGCGAGTCCAACTCGCACTTGACCGGTTTTTTTAAATAAAGTTCACAAATAAAGCCCAGGGTACACTAGCGGTGAAATCTTTCGCGACACGCGTCGGATTATTTACGAGTTGCTTGCGCAGCTTCTTCTGAATTCCGGCTAAAACTTCTAAAACCCAGAGCTCAATTCCTCCCGAAGCTTCAAAGTTCTGAATGTAGAAGAAATAAATGACTTTTTAAATAATATAATCTTGCAATATCCCGAGACTCGTTTCAGTCACAGTTCAGTACACACTATGAGTCAGTCACATTATGAGTATTTTTCCAGAGATACGGAGCTCCGTAACGTCGCATGACATCAGTGACACGTGTTGCTCGTGATTTAACTCGTGATATAGATTTAACTTAAAAAGTACAATATATTTCTACCACTTAAGTCGCTTAATAATGTTCTATTACTCCTGTCGATTTATTACTAGACGCCAGCTATATACCGGTAAATTGATTAGAATGTACGAGCGGTGTGACAAATAATTTGTATTTGAAAAATGCGGCGGTAACATTGCGCACGATAATTATATCTTCCAGTCAAATTGCTCATCGCAAAAACCTTTGTGTAGTACGAGTAATACGCCAATATCACGCCTTACTTGACGGATACTAATTAACACTTTTTTTGTGCCAATTTGTGAAATATAAAGAGCCGTGTTCATCGATTGTCGTGATGATGTTGCAAAGAAAAGAAAATTGAATTGATGAGGGGGTCTAAGCAGACGGCATGTTTTCTGATATTGGCTGTATACTCGGATTGTTGTGATTGCATTACGTTCATAATACGCGCGTATGACCCGCGTAATGTACTCACAATTGAAGCGCTTTTAAAGCGCGTATACGCGCAGCATACTACTTATGTAGTTCCTTACGCAATCGATAAGCTATTTCTTCCAGCAATTTTATTTTTTCCAGCTTATTTATTCAGGATAGGAACCATTGAGGAGGGAAACATATGTCTCAAAATCGAAGCTAGAAAAAAAAATTGCAAGAAAGATTAATGTGGTATAATAGTACGAACGCACAAGTATGCAGCACACAAAGTGTGGCCGGCGGAGCGATTGCGTGCGGCGTGCAGTTCCTGCATGGTGAAACTCATGAAAATGCGCTGCGATCGGGAAATGCTGTCGAGAAAGTGATTTATAAATGCAACCAAAAATCGCTGTTATGCTAGGGATCGGCCCATAAATAATTGGCCTTATGTTTAATTATTAAATGTCCGATATGACAGCAATAAATTAACGGTTGAATTTACTAGCAACAGGTAAGTGGTGAATTGGTTTTGAATATGTGCGCATATAATATGCAATTGATATTGGCTATGATTGATAGCTTTCGTTACATAAATATGTCAAGGAAAAATGCTTAGTTAGTGAATAGTCTTAATTTTTTTTCGAATTATAATGACTAGACTCGTCGGTGGCTTTACCTTCTCGATGACATGAACCAATTTTTACAATAGTTATTTCAATTTGATGAATAACTCGGATACATATTTTTTGGATCTCTACGTATATTATCGCTACTTCAACAAAAGTTAGAAAAATTTTGTTAAATCAATGAATGTTGTGTAACACATGAAATCGGTTCGACATAAAAGCTGAATAACACACAAAATTATATGCTATGACCCCGTTCCCGAAATGGTTCCCACACTAAATGAGAACTTGCTATTAAAATGTTACGAGGCGGTAACCAGGGTAATTGTGACCAATTTCTGGGGCATTTTATTACCCATGCAACTATCAAATTGTTATCTAAGCGAGTTGGAGCCGGTGCCACGCTCCAGCGATGCCACTCTTCTAAAAGCCTTCGATCGTGTGCGTACACACTGAATGCGCGGTCGCTAGCGGAGGCGCGGGCGCAGGCGCGACTAGCGGGCGTGACAAATACGAGTAGTAAGGCGTGGGGTTCTCACCTTGGTCAATACAGTGTGGACGCAAAGGCTTTTCATATGTTTGATATTTCTAGCCCGCCACGGTAGGCTCGCAGTGTGGAACCACACATAGGTTTGGGCCTGTGTAAGTAACTGATATGGAATCAGACACTTACGCCAGGGAACCTGTTTTGCCCCATTAAAAGTTGATGCACCTAATCAGTATTGACGGAGTAACGGTGTGTTGATATAAAATTAATATTTATAGTAACTTAAACTTTCCTACAATGGAATATTCCTTCCTGGTAGCTATGTAAGAATTAGTTTGAAGGGAAATTGGACTATTTCAAGGATAAGATCACTGCTTTTGTTGCAATGCTTTTGTTACACTTTTTGACTAGAAGAATTAATCCAAGATGATATAGTCGATGGAATCAGGCGTTACTTTGCGGAAATCCATGACTAAAGCTGAAAAAGAGGATTATTTTTATTTGTCCAAGATAATAATTATGTCCCACTAAAATGTTTCCATTAGATAGGACTTCAGTCTTGTAGCAAAAACTTTTTTTGTCACACAATTAAGTCGGAAAAGTTGATAACATTTCAATAAATACTCATATCAAATCTATAACAATAAAATTTATGTTTTCACGCTACTTTTTATCATCACCAATAGATAAATCACTTTGCGGTAATCTTAAGGAGCTGATCTAAGCGACGGAATCTATCCATCAATTGTTTATTTTGTTTAAGGAAATGTAATGCAAAATGTATCCATAACCTTTAATGGCCAGTCGGGGAGTAGAAAGCAGGAAACGATTTACGCAACACTTGAAGAAATAAAACATCAATACTGTTTTCTTATTAAGCCGCTCGAGGGCCTCTGACCAGGCTTAACAAATACAAAATACAAAAATACAAAAAATACAAAATATTTATTTCTTTTTAAATGTGTACATAGCACAATTAGTGGCAGCAGTCTCCTTTTAAGCAAATTTATGCCTGTGCCAGGAGACTACGCTCTTAAGATCACTAACCTATAGTATAAATGCTAACTAATCGTAGTTACAATATTTGCCAAGAGTGTGTGCGCGTGCAAGTATAATATAAGTAAAAGTAAAGAAAATATAGACGATTATGTCTACCTAGCCCTACGACAGGTGTCTTGGGATCGGGGTTTGAAGCCACTAGGTAGTCTCTCTGTGTGTGTGTGTGTTTGTGTGTGTGTGTGTGTGTGTGTGTGTGTGTGTGTGTGTGTGTGTGTGTGTGTGTGTGTGTGTGTGTGTGTGTGTGTGTGTGTGTGCATGTGTGTGTGTGTGTGCGTGGCGTGTGCATGTGTGTGCGACTAATATCTGTCGATATTAACCGGGACCAACTTAAAGTAAGGTTGGTCACTTACCTTACACCCCTCCACCAATCCGCACTGAGCCCGCGTGGTGGAGTATGGCTTGGATCACCTCTTAGTTGAGGTGAGGCCTGTGCCCAGCAGTGGGACGTATATAGGCTGATGAGTACTCATCATAGGCTGATGAGTACTGTTTTCTTCACGATGCAATTACTCACCCGTGTATATTTATGACTAACATTTTAACTCTTCGAAATTGATACGCAATTACCGTGCGTACCTTTAATAGAAAAAGTGGAGTGTTATAAGTTTGTTATGTCTGTTTGTTCGTTTTGTGTGTGTCCGTCTGCATCGGAGCGCCCGATCGGGTGGACCGATTTCAAATCGGTAATCTTGTAATTCGAAAGAGAATTTATTCACGGTGGTTTTTAGCTATAGTTGGTTAAAATCCGTACAGCCTTTGAAGCTCACCTGCTGTTTTCATGGCTCATTCATTTTAACGTGCTATCAGTGAGACCTTAATTATCACCGTCGGCCCGTGGTCGATAACGAAATGAAATTCCCTATCGAATTGCGTTAGTAAAATTAACAGGGATAAAAGAAAGAAGTCACGTGACTTAGTTAGTCTCACCGACTATGCTTAGTCTACACTGCTCATTATGTAGTCGTGTAAACCATACATTATAATGTACAATTAAATGTTGCAGCAAAAGTGTAGCTTCGTGCTCAAAATCACTGTTACTTTAGATATACGGTGATGCAATGTTAGCCGTTACACTACAAACAATAATTGTAAACGCGAAAGTGCTTGCTTTGTATCAGTCAATAAGATTAAATTTGGCTTAGCAAGAAATGCCATTGCAATGTAGCGCAAATGAGTGAGCTATCAATTTCCCCCACGTCCGGAATCACTACTCGGGTCTATCTACACTAGTGCATTTCATTTGGGAAGTAATGTTTTATACTTTACTTTGGTTACTCAGGGCTGTATTCAAATCATGCATTCCGCTTACTCGTAGCGTTATTTAAAAAAAAAAACACTTTTTAACAGCGCTTAAACAAGATTGTAAAAGGTCCCTAGGTCCCTTCAAAATTCAAAACTCTTCCACGAGTCATTTGGATATACCTTTTTAAAAATGGAGGCCGAATACACATTCGTCGTAACTATCGCTTAGCTCATATAGGTGCTAGGTTGCAACCTAAACATTTGTATCATCGAAATAAGGCAACAATATTTTTTGCTGTCGAAGATATTCACAAAATATAGTATTCATTGATCTCATTTATACGGTTTTCATTCTCAAAGTTGTAACGCTTTGTCACATTGCTTGGCTCTTTACTCGGTTGGCACTGAAACTGTATTATTTAAATCTAGAATTACAACTAAACTTTTTCTTAGCAAGTACCCTAAAATTATCCAACGCACAGGCTACATTAAAGTAAAATCTTGCATTTTAATGATTACAATTTTACAATAGACTATGCATTTTTTATTATTATAATAATACTAGCGAACCAGGCCGACCTTGTAATCAAAATTTGTTAAGTAGTTTTATAGATCTAAGTATACATACATACATATGGTATACAGATATAGGAACAGACGCGAGAAGCGACTTTCGTTTATACTATGAAGTAATTAACATTTCCCAAACGGTAATATCCTGAGTGGAGCAGCCCCCGCGCAGCGAAGCGTGAGCTGCACAAGTGCAAGGCTCTAGCGCCGCGGTCATGGATAGTTGGTGTTTAATGCACTTATGCGCACTAAACGACCAGCGATCTGAACAAGTAAATACAACGAAGGTTTGTTCAGTAGTCTTGCTGTTTAGATCAAACTAAACAGAGGTAGGTACTGAGGTAGTAACAGGACAAGAGATATTGAATTTATCGTTCCCCATTCCTTAAGTGGACTGTGTAGTTACTTTAGCGTGGCAAAATGAAAAGTTTCAGAATCTGTTGAAAGCGTTTCATGTGAATGAAAAACCTACAGACAGACGTTCTTCATTGTTTAATAAATCCCCAGTAACAATAATTGTACTGTTATGTTGGTATCTGCAAATCCTATAATAAAACCTCTATTGATGTATTAAAAGTGAGAGAAAGACGACCATATTGGTGTAATGGTCAAGAAGGTGACTATTAAACAAGAGGTCGCGGGTTCGATCTCCGCACTTTACAAACATTTGTGTGCATGAACATGTCTGTTTGTACTAGTCTGGGTGTTATATGTATTTATTTAAGTTTGTAATAACACTGTTGATTCTGATTTCTGAAACACAAGTGTTTTAGCTACTTACTACGAAGTCAGATCAATGTACTCGTATGTGATGTTGTTGTATATTTAAAAAAAAACTCTTATTCGCTACCAACTCACAAAGTAAGCATAATCAAAAATTCTTGAAATCAATCAGTTATATGTTGTTAGTTTTGGTTAGAGCAACCCCACTGTATCTTTACGAGGACGTAAACGTATTCACCGATAGCATAGTACTGATGCAATGATGGCGGCGGCTTTGAGCGGTTCCCAGATCAGTCGCTCAGATAATGGCGATGATGGGCAGTAGAGAGTTATGCTGATGCTTTGTAAATGGACTTCCTTAATGTAAACTTACATTTACTACATTGAGTCACCATAACACGTTAGGGCGCGTTCATATATGACGTCCGTTTTAGGGCCAAACTCGTCAGGGACGGCGCGGATCCGTCAAGTCCATCAGGTTTTTTTCCATACATTTTTTGACTATCAGTGCCGCCACCGGCAAGCAATGTATAAAAAACTGGAGGGACTTGGCGGATCGGCACCGACAATAAAGAATATACACAGGTGGCAGTATACCAGACCATTATTTCTTCTTGGAAAAACTCCTCAAAGCCATTACGAAATTTCAGGCTAATCACAAGAAGTATTTTTTGAAATTCTTACAATCAATCGCTTTACACCTCGTTCGAATCGCGATCGACTTAAATCAAAGTTGTCTTCATATAACTTACTGGACCCGCTTCCAACGCTGATGCTAGAGGTATTTCTACCAATTAAGGCGATGACAAAAAAAAATCTAGTTTAGACAAAAACTTCTTGTATACAGTTTTATTTGGCCTTAGATTCACATTCAAAATATGGAATTTTTTTCGTCCTACCCCCTGGGGGTTCGTAGAATAATGGACTTACATTGACATGTCCGCGCTACGGCGCTTGACGCAAATCAATCATACTTACTTGCCTTTGCTTTCACAGTAAGCTGATTCACAATGACAGCCGCCTTAGGGCGCATTCACACGAGATAAGTCATTGACGATTTGTCAAAATACGCGACACGTCAAGTGAGAGTTAACGTTCACATTGCATACGAAATAGAAATAGAAAGATTTATTTGCTCAAAACATGGTTGCAATAGGTGGTAGGTACAGATACAATAATAAGTCCTCAAATTTTACCAAAAATTATGGCATGCAAATTGTACGAGTAATAGTAACATTAAAAATATAATAATTATAGGTCCATTTAAAGTCACATTTACATTATTATTTTAGCAATTATGAATTAAATATATATATATATATATATATATATATATATATATATATATATATATATATATATAATTGTCAAAATCTGATAAAATAATTCAAATTAAACAATGTCCAGAATAAATTCAATTAGTCCTATACTAAACAAACAAAACTAATTACGCAAAAAGGTCACTGATTTTATAGAAATTCTTTTCTTGAAGCCATTTCCTGAGTCTGTGCTTAAATAAATTCTTAGGAAGTGATTTAATTTCATCTGGAATTGCATTAAAAATCTTAACACACATTGCATTACACTGTTTCTGGTAAAAAACCAATCGTGGTGTATTATTGTAAACAAGTTTGTTTTCATGCCTTAGATGATATCGATGCTGTATTTGGTGTCGTTTCTTAAAAAGATCATTATTGTTTTTGACAAAACAGGCAATTTCCAATATGTACATGCAAGGTAGTGGCAAAATTTTAAGCTTTTGAAACAGTGGCTTGCAAGAGTGACGAGGTGTTTTACCACATATGGCCCTCACACATTTTTTTTGTGTTCTTAATAAAAGAGGAGAGTCGGTTGAATTTCCCCAAATCATAAGTCCATACCTAAGAAGTGACGCTACGTAGCCATGATACGCTGCTATGGATGTTTTGATTGCCGATATGTGACTCAGTCTATTAAGGACAAATACATAACGATTTAGCTTGTCGCGTATATATTCTACATGTTTCTTCCAATTACAATTTTCGTCCAAAACTACACCTAAAAATTTCGTATTATTTACTTGTTCAATATTAGTCCCGTCAAAATTAATGTTCAGATTTAATTTCGTTTGGCGATGTGTGCCAAATTGAACGTATTTAGTTTTATTTTGGTTAACGTTTAAATTGTTGTCGTGAAGCCAATGTATTACTCTTCTTATGGTATCATTTATATCATCTTGCAACTGTATGGCATTCTTACAACAAGAAATAATTACTGATAGGTCATCGGCAAATAAAATACATTTGCGTGAAATCACATCAGGAAGGTCATTTATACTCGTATACAGTAAGAATAATAGTGGCCCAAGAACACTTCCTTGGGGAACCCCACATGCATTTGTCATAAATAGTAATTATTTAAACAGCAGCAAGCCTTTGATAAAACCGTCACTCTTCGGGATTTTTTACGAATAGTGATATATTAAAAGAAGGGGAGAACCCCGATTTCCATTTAACCTGATGAACTCAATAAAAGTCATATTCGGAGTTTTCCGGGACGGGGGCCGCGTGGATACTCAATGAATAACCCATTTGAAGAACCTTAACACGCGTTGCGTTTATGAAATCGTTTGGCAGAAATAAATTAAAAAACATAACTTTGAAGCGCTATTCGGAATGCTCGCTCGCGTATATTTCCTCAAAGGCACATCTGCTAGTGTTACGCTATCGGGTATTATAACGCGGATATTCGCTGTGCGTGTGCGCAAAGGCCCTACTCTACACTCCTATGAGTAAGTTAGTAAATATTATTTGACAAACAATGATACAACATAGACATACACAAAAATACTATACGTGTGCCAAAAAGGTCGCGCTCAGTATACGCCGTATAGTTGGTTGACACGACACTGATTTTCAGCGAGAACTAATGGGCAGTGAAGGTGAAACAAATTTGTAACATATTCAATCAAAAATAAAAATCAATAACTATAACAGCAGTTTTGATTATATCCGTTCGTAGCACTCATGCCAGGACCAATGTGCCAAGTAAGCGACGTATTAGAAAAGGCAAAAGTAATGTTAATACTCATACAAACGAAACAATCGTTAGTTTTGTCGATCTAAACAACATATCTATGTCTATATTGCATAGTTGACAAAATTGCTACCAAAATAGCTTCACAGACTAGGGGTGTAACCAACAGACCCTGAATATAGCACCAGGCATAGCAGAGAAATGACTCCTCTCTTATCAGAACCATGAGGTTCTGTTATTTTTAACATTAAACAAACGAAAGTCGGTAGCGAATTTCATATCTTTGTCTAGGCTCCCGGTAACCCAATAACGGTTTCTTGCAAGTAAAAGGACTAAAATCGATAATCGCAATGACAATGGTGACCAAGTTTCCAGCGCTGTTTGTCCCGAAGCTGCGGTACAGTTTTATGGGTCGTGGAAAAGTGCTCCCTGTGAGACTATTTACAGAAATAAACGGCTTTTGACGTGACAACGTCTTATAAATTGGTTTGCCGGGTGACACTTCAACTGCGTTACGCTCCGCTCACGTTATGCGCTCACAATGAGAGCGAGTGAGAGGCACGCGTCCCTTCGACTCGGGCATGGTTAGCCCGCCTAAGAGCGAGAGAGACAGAGCGAGAGAGAGAGAGAGTGAGAGAGATAGGCATACACACTGGTTCATGTTATACGAATGAATATTCACATTAAAATTATTTTACCACTCAAAGTCGTTGTCACGTAAAACTTTCGCCCGTATACCGACTTTACAGGCAACCAATTTTTTATTACATTTTGTTACGATAGTGCGATACGGTGTAGGCCCCCAGGCAAGACGACACGCGATGTTTTCATCGCGCACCCCGCATTTACATTACAACACAATGACCAAATATGAAGCAATGAAAACAGTAATGACATAGGTTAACAGATAATTGGATGTTGAATCATTTTAATCATCATGCAAACCTAGATGTTTGGTTTTTTTGCACGATACAGAGAAAACTGCGAAGTTAAAGGCGAAATCACTTTGAAACGTTAACTTTAAATCTTATGTTTAACCATAAATTATGACTGAGACTCTTCTTCTATAACAGAAAAACGCACATATCTCGAAATTATACTTGACTAGTGGCCGCCCGCGACTTCGTCCGCGTGGAAAGCCTTTATCTTAAAAATTATTTATGAATTGTAGCCTATATGTTATTCTGATGTATAAGCTATATTGTGGTAAAGTTTCATTCAAATCCATTCAGTAGTTTTTTCGTGAAAGAGTAACAAACATCCATACATCCATACATCCATACATCCATACTTACAAACTTTCGCCTTTATAATAGTTATACTTGATTGTACAGTTTATATAAAATCATAAATTGGACTTACTGGCATAATTAATGATTTCTATGCTAACTCGTTGATGTCTTTTATATCGGAGAGCGAGAATAGTGAATTTTAATGGTCAAATCTAGTATGTCAACAATTACTGTAAATTTTTATTGGTCAAGCAGAAATATGTTTTATGGGTTAAAGGACCATGACCGTTTTCGTCCTCACCCATCAACAGAAATTAAATGATATTTAAATGGTAGATCTCAGCGAGTAAAGCATTTACATATTCGTATGTCGACATTGAGCATATCGATATGGTTTTCAATTTGCAGACACTACGCTTGGGATCGCACCGCGGGACGTTCATGCCAAATCCGCATCTAAACGATCATATCGATATCAATTTGATGCTGTTGGTGGGTGGGGACGGTGCTCATATATTTTTGGTCATGATCTTTTAGTTGATAGTGTGGTTAGTATGTACCTACAAATGCTGGTGGTCAGTTACGGATGACGAAGAGTCAATGTGTCGCTGAACTCTCACTCAGGCATGGACAATTCATTAGAACACAGTTTGAAAAAATATTAGGTATCAAAAAATGTGTAACGGCAGGTGTCAATATTCTACCAACCTTCAACTGTCAGTTTCATAGAAACGGCTGCAACCTCAGTGGGGTGAGCACGAACTGCCATCGTAACGTATTCGTAGCGTTAACCTATCGTCAACTTGTCAATTTGTATGGGGAAACTGACAGTTTCTGACGTTTGGACGACACGAATACGTTACGACAATGTTCACGCTCACCCCACAGATAGCTTTAGTATGAAACAGACAGCTATCTCACTTTCAATCAAAGGTATAGTACCCACGTGAGCGACGCAACTCGACAAGTGCGACACAACGTGACAAGTGCGACGCGATGCGACCAACACGTCAATATGTCAATGTCAATCGCGCTTCGTAACGTAGGACACGATCTTAAACGTACGTTCATTTGATATTGACACGTCGCGTCGCATTTGTTGCATTTTTCACTCATGTAAGAAAACGGGTAAGTGTAAATAAACTGGTTTTTTTTCTTCATATATGCTTAAAATTTTATGTACCTTTTATTTGCACCAACGTAAAATAATAAAGTAATTTACTTAAAAATCATAATATTATACACGCCAGGAGCACTTTTAGGATAACAATCTAGTTTAAGCTTAGTTCATAAAATTGTGATTTTGTAAGGGTTGTACTTTAAAGGGTTGTTGTAAAATAACACATAACCGTTGCCACTCGGCCTAAAGATTTTAAACTACAGTTAGACAGGCACCCGGCCTGACACCCCTGCCTTAAATCCATTGCGCAACCATCGATGAACACTCAAGATTAATATACGAATGATCTGTTAGGCTAATATATTACGTGGGACCTATAAATAACTGTTTTAATTATAACTGATGCTATCTCGTTCCCGGATAGGCAGTAACCTGCGATTGGAGATAGTACCGTGATATACGAGCCGCAAGCGCAGTTGTTGGTATGTTAGTTGTTGATGTCACGTTAATTAATTACCATTTTTGGTTTATGATTTGGATGTCGATGTTTGACAAAGTGGAATGTTTATGGCAAGTGTTTTACTGCGTCCAGCATAACTAAAGTTGAGTAATTTTAGTTCTCTAAAAGTAATTCAAGAACAAGTCAAATCACTACTTTCTTGACGAGTGCTACCAATTTCTTTCGCCTTTCTTTGATGCACTTAAAGCGGTATAATAGGCTAGATGACACCACCAATTGCGATGATGACACCTATCTTAAATATTGTCAAGAATATGGTGTTTAAAAAACATAGCCCCTATGAAGTTAATACAACCAATATATTTCAAAAAAGCTGTATAAACCAATTTTTAAACACACAAAACGCAATTAATATTCGGTCAATTGACTCCGATTTCAGACACATGACCGTGACGTCACAATCATTTATTACCATGCGAAATCTATGGAGACAGACCGTTTTGACAGATAATAAAAAGTATGTCAACGATTGGTGGTGTCGTCTAGCCAATTGTTGACATACTCTTTATCATCTGTCAAATAGATCTGCGTCTATAGATTTAGTATCAGAAATCGAAGTCAATTGAGGTTTGAGTTTTGAGTGTTCGCACCATGAAGCAAAAACAAAGAGGAGTCGTAACAGTCAAATTTCTTTATGAAACGACGCGTGATATTTTGCGGGGTGCGGGGGTGTTCAGCTCTGCCCGTGGCTCCGCCCACTTCGCAATATTTAATCTATCGGCTAATAGCAAAACTACTAGTTTAGGTGTATGTTGATGTTACTACTAGTTCAGCTATCTCACACTAGATGTCGATAGTCTTGTATATGATGGGACGTACTCAGAACTTTAAGCTTAAAAAAATGTAATATGTATTTTTTTTCTCTTTATTATCATGTAATAAACCGTTACATTACAAAACACTTAACTAACATACTTAGTACAAGTGAACCACTTGGGTATGTAATAATTATACTAAGGGTTACAAATAAAGTTAATAAATACATAAAAACAAGAATTGGACAAATAATGTATGTAAGCCGTTTGGTTAATAATTTAATTATTGCTTATTTATTACAGGAAAGAGAACCAAGAAAGTTAAGCTTTAATTTAATATTTTTAAAAGATAAATTATCTCGTAATTCTCTTGATAGTTTAATTATTAGGCGAGGCACAATAAAATCAGAAGTTCGCTTACCGTAGTCATTATTTACGCGAGTCGAGCTGCACCTCAACTCACGCCAAGCTACCGATCGTGTGTATACAGGGTTGCTTGTTTGTGGCTGATTTTTACACGTCTTGAAGAACAGATTTTTTAGCAAAATGAATTTAACTTGGATTTGAACAGGTTGATTACTTTACAATATTCAAAAGGCCGGAATTGTCATCACTATATTGTTGCCTGATTCCTTTTGGTACTATATTCTTTAGTATTCTTACTTGAAGATCGTATATTTTATTTAAGTATGTATTATAGGTGCGTCCATAGCTGCATAAACCGTATTGGATGTACGATTCCGCTAGAGAATTATACAGCATCATCCTCACCTTGTACGGGATCCGGTTTTTAAGAATAATTATGTTTGCCAAAACCTATCTCAACTTATAACACACATGTTCATTATGATTGTACCAGTTAAATTTATTGTCAATCTGTAGACCTAAACATGTTTGGCAATCTACTATTTCTACGGGAGTACACATACAATTAAGCAAAACAGATGAGTGAAAGTATTTATGGTCATGAGCCAGAATGCCCTTTAAGGGAACGCTTTAAATACGAGTATAAGGTGATTTAATCGGCAGTAAATTAGTTTTTGAAGCGTTGACAACTAGTCCTACATCGTGACACTACATCAAAAGAGCATTAAAGTCCATTTGCAGCATAGCCCATGCTTCATTAGGAGCCACTATGGGCAGCCACTAGGCAGGTGTCATCAGCAAACTGATAGCATTTACTATTTTCATCCCATCTATTCGAAAAAGACGATTTCTGTCGCCTTTAAGTGCGCCCAAAGGTGATGCTTCTAAGCGACATAGGTACTATTACTCTACTCTTTGCCACAGACTGTCCAGCGGGCAGAAATGAGATTTTGGTCCTCTTTATTGAAATAAGTGCGACCAAAAATTCTTTTGCTCGCACTTATTGAATTTGGAACATCTTAGAGTTTCCCGCCGAACGCAAGAGACTGGCTGGTTAGACGGAACGTCCGTCGACCATCGCCCCGCCGCCGCCGCTGGCAACTGAGTAAAAAAAAAAAACGCGCGAACTACGGCCCGCGTTTTCATAAATTTTCACATTCAAGTTCTTGGTTTTTGTGGGATACACATATTTACATTATTTAATTATTTATAAAATACTTAACACTAACACTTATAAATTTATTTAATATTTATTTCACTTATATAATACAATACACTTACATACTAAACTCATTCGAAATGCTTACACACTAATATTTACATTTAAACACAAAACATTATTAAAATTAATTAAACAAGCAAACCCGAATGATACCCGTAGTATGCGGCGAGCGAAATAGATCCCCGCGCGATAAGAACTCTGCACTGATCGGGAATGATCGTGCGAGCTCGCGGCGAGCGCTCGCCAGTCGAGCGAACGCACTATAGCGCAAGACCCGTGTCGCCCGATGCACCGCGGTCCGAACCTACCTTCCGCTACGTAACCAGTTTTGTAAATTCGTATTCGTCCATATCTGTTTGTTATTGTTTCGTGTTTTTAACTTTCATTCTTCGTATGACTCTGTGACTCTTTGTGTACTCCTTCTGTTCTTTCTTGTGTGGTTGTGAAATAAACTGTTTTAACTGTGATTCCGGACTAAGTTATTTCACCTAATAAAACCTACACATATAAAATATATAAAATTAACCGGAGTAGCAGCCCCGCTACCTCCACAGTTTTGATAAATTATATTCTCATAGAGGGTGATGAAAAGTAGAGTGTATCATTTGGACGCAAATATATTTTTAGCTCGGGCGACGTACTTTGAATCCCTCGCTTCGTTCAGGATTCTACTTTAGAATCCCTCGCTGCGCTCGGGATTCTACTCTAGAGTCCCTCACTTCGATCTGGATTCAAAAAAGCGCCCTCGCCGTAAAAATATTATTTTGCTTCCTCATGATACAATCTACTATTTTATTATAATTGTTCATGTCGTTGACATATGAAAGAAAGTGTAGGGGCCCTAAGACCGATCCTTGGGCCTAAATAAGAGATGGTTTGACATTTTGACCGAGTAAACTTAATTTTATATTATTTAGAGTAGATTTAAAAATAATAGACAAAATTTTATTCCAAACATAACTTTGTTTAAAAAAATCGATTACCAGTAAAAATAATAGTTTTGGTTAGTTGTTGTCGGTTAGTTGCCCGTTCGTTTTGTATTGTTGTAAAGTGCTTAAAACGAATATCAATATATTTTTCTGCAATCGATTTCATCAGAAGTACAATATGATTAGCTGTAGGTGATTGGTCAAACATATGATTGGCCGATGGTTTGAAACAATCTTGTCCAATAAGAGATTGTAATGTATACGATACAATGGTATGTTTACGAAAGTTAGGAGTATTCAAAGATTGCGATTTAACAGAACGAATACTGCATTCGGTCCGAATACATATTTTTATGACATCTCTAGATCTAGATCAAATCCAGGTCACTATCATTATAATTATCAGCATATAACTCTTTGCCTTCATTTACCTCATTTACCTACTTTTTCAAGCGCTTAACTTGCATTTGTAGTCTTCTGATTTTTAATCCAGCCCTTTTTTCTTTAGATCGAAGTTGTCCTATTTCTTTTTTAGCTTTTTTTTTCCAGGCAAATCATTTAGTATCAGAAATTCATTTAAATCACTTGTGGTAGGGTCTACAGATGATTTTACAGGCTCTGGTAATTTTCTTTTAAGCTGTAATATAAAAAAATAAAATTAACTAGTTATTTTTTCAAAATAAATAAAACTCGGTCACGCAAATAACATTTAAACAAACCGATTAATCTAGTTTTAAAGTAGGTAAAATGCCCTTTTTCAATTTTTTAAGGCCCTTTTTTGTCACTGAAGTCCACGTCAATGAAATGGCCAGAACAAATCTTTGTATATTTTGTTGGTGTCCAACCCGGTCTATTAAGTTTTGAAATCCATTGCTATTTTAAATTTTGGTCAGATGGAAATCTGAAACGAACATATAAAAATAAAAATTTTTTTGCAGGATCATTTAATTCTTAATACGGTCCTGGATATTTGTTATATTTAAAATAGTTATTCTAGACGACGACAGATAGCGGCCCGTTATTAATATAATAATAAAAGCTATAAAAGTACTGTTTTAGCTACTAAAAGGTATTTAATACTAAGTTTATAACAGTTTTCAGTTTAAACGCATGAGTATTACAATATACTACTGCAAAATGATACGTAAACTTATGCTTTTACTTCCCAAAACTGTCGCCATCTAGTGCTAAATAGAATAATTTGAACTGAACTGAAGCTGAAAGCTGAGAATGTTATAGACTTTTTATTTTTAATTTACGATTAAAATTACTTACAAATGAAATGTGATGCCATCCATATTATCAGAACGTCTGTCTGAGTAACTTTGACATTGTAAAACACAACACTTCATCCTTTTTTTTGTTAAAACGCAAAAAACACACTTACAATGCGAGTCGCGTTACGTGTGCATCTGACGAACGCTGAGAACAAACTAAGCTAGGCCCCGCCCACAATGATGACGTCAGGACCTAGTTGAAAATCACAGTGCACAGTTGCTTAGGCCAGCTCCTCTTTGTTTTTGCTTCATGGTTCGCACCCTTTGCGACACTGACCAATTCACTAAAGGCGCGTTCAGATATAACGTCCGTTTTACAGGTGCTTTTAAATGTGTATGTTCCGTATGCAGTTGCAAGAGCGAGTTCACACATGATACTGTATTCCAGATGCAGTACAAAATCCCGATCTGACAAAATAAGCAGCAATCCGTTTTAGAGGTACGTTTAAACGTATGTCTTATTAGAGTAGGTATGTATTTTTATGAGCTAATTCACACATAGTAAAGTTCATTGCATCCAGTATATCCGTTTATCGGATCAGTACTGTGCTGTTCTGTGTAAATAATATCTCCAGAAGCGACGTAAAATAATAATATAATAATAATTTACAGCATCACATACATTGATCTGACTATGTGGTAAGTAAGTTTAGCAATTGTGTTACAGAAATCAGAAATAACAGTGGTATTACAAATAAACTTAAACAAATACATATAACACCCTGACCAGTACAAACAGACATGTTCATGCGCACAAATGTTTGAACAGTGCGGGGATCGAACCCGGGACCTCTTGGAGTAATAGTCAACTTATTAAACATTTACACCAAAGCGGTCATAAAACGGAAGTTATATGTAAACGCGTCATATTGTAGACCCTTATGTTAATGGTTCGCAAGCTTAAGACCAGACTTAGAAGCACAGGCCCGCGCTCAGCAGCGGATTCTGCTTGCACACAATGGATAGCACCGCGCGGTGACGCGTTGCCGGTGTGTTATGGTTCGCATGGTTTTCATAGAAACTAAGGTAGGTACTTGCTTACAAATAATAAATCTGTCGCCCCGCGGAAGGCGGGAGCGCTATGCATTGTAATAATAGCCTTCTCATTCTACTTACCAAATTAAGTGCTAAATCGATGCACAAATATGCGACTCTAAATCGATGTTAAAAGTAGCGCAAGCGACAAAGGTGGACCAGCTGCGGCTGGTCGGCAAAAGCCGCAATGAATAACAAGTCTTTCTCCCTATCATCAGCATAAAGCATCACCGGAATAAATTTTATAGTCATGTTAATGTGGTTTCACGCCCCAGAAGGGGATGAGGTGAAACATCGGACGGGACAAAAACAGAATTTGTAGAGAGCATAGTATAGCGTATTAGAGGAAAAGAGCGCACACGCTTGCGAGTGAGTCGGTTCGTATGCCGCAAGGCAGGTAGGCCGTCGCTGAACTGCGGTCATTTTCGAGTTTGTTCTTTAAAATCCTCGAGGTGAAGAAGCTACCGATGATTTCCTCGCTTAAGAAACGTACAATAGATATAAGTTCAATGTAAACAAATGAGCTGCATAAATAAATAATTGATGGTTCACTGTTCACACGGCCGGCGAGGACTCGATCCTTACTAAATCCACCAGATTTTTTGTATTAAGGAAACTGACTCCGAAACTTTGCCGGCGAGGACTCGATTCCTACTCAATCCTCTAGATTTTTTGTGTTTGACTCTGAAAATTGACAGTTATTGTGTACTTTTGACAGTTTCCCACTACAAGCGATTGGAGCGAGGTCCTACTAGCTCAAATATTCACTCCATCACCAGTGATAAGACCGTCGGAAATACTGACTAAGGGTGCGTTCACACATAACTTCCCTTTTACTGATCCGTTAAAAAGTGTATGTTATTAGCGTATGTAGTAGTATGTGCGAGTTCACACATACCTTCCAGTACAGTATACTGAATCGATTCAGTAGGTACTGTAATGTGCTGTGTGAATACTATATCCAGTAGCGACGAATCCGTTAAAACGGGTCCTGTAAAACAGACGTTATATATGATCGCGCTGTAAGTTTTCAGCTCTATAGCTTCTCATTATTTGCCGGCAGTAGGAAAACGGCCTTCATTGTATTATTGTATTTTGACCTTTTCAATGTTCAATAACCATTTTTCAGGAAACTGAGTATTTCAAATTGTACTAACAGTTTGTTAAAACAAATGACTTAAAAAATAGGACTAGCAGAGTCTTATTTGAGTGTATATTACATTAATCCTAAATAGTGATGGCTTTCAACGATTATTTTTGCTCACTTATATTTGTTTCAGTGTATGACATAACCAATTTTATACCATACTAGTACAGTGCCGGCACGGCCGGTGGTGGCGAGTGCAGGTGCAATACCGATGTACCCGCCGTCCGCACTGAGCGGCGCATCGCTGGACTCTTTCAGGCGTGAAAATGAATGTTATAAATGATCAGGCGCACCGCGAATAATTATCATACGAGCTTGAAGGCCAGTGCGGTTTCGACTAGTGGTTGACTTAAAAAAAAATAGGAAAATAGCGCAACGAATTTGTTCTACAACCGTCGACAGCACGGAGCGACAATGGATTGGTTGAGATTGGTCGGTATCTATGTGGTTTACAAAATAATGTGATGTGACAGTGTTTAGTGTGACCCCCAAGGACTGTGGTATAGTGACAGTGGATTCATTCAGTGCTGAATTCGTGACAAAAATAGGTCCTATAGCAGAGGAAAATCGATTCAAACGTCATTCTAAAACAGGTCTTATGAATGAGTGTTACAGTGATCTACTAGGAACAAGAACTAACACTAAAAAATATTAATTTATCAACTTACAATAGGGAAAAAAATAAACTATGCTAGTTTATTAGTATATAGCATAAAATTTTATGACGAAAAAAAAACACAAAATGTTAATGTGTAAACTAAAAGTGGATGTTACAAAAAAGTTTGAAACTAGAGTTAGCCTACAAACATATGTAACTGTTAAAAGAACTTGCTCTGCGGTGTTAAAATAAGTGCATACATTATTCTGCTAATATTTAGGCATATATTCTGTATAATTAAGAAAATGTTAAAGTCACATTCTTCTGGAAATACTTGTTTGTCGCAATGTATACAGCTACTTATAAATATAAAAAGCACAAGCAAATTGTTGATATACTCGTAATCAATGTGATAATTGTTTTAACATAAAAAATACAGTATTACAACTTCTAAGCATTCCGGGTTTGAACAAGATTTACCCAGGACAACTAGCCCACAGACATGCTTACATACTTTGAAACAATAGATTATAATAAAATACATATAAACATCACAATGGTTTAATAATGGATAGGCAACATGCGATGTCACAACACCATAGGATACAGATCATATTATGTCACTCGGCTATGACACTCAACTCCAACTTTTACAAACTTTATAACTCTGCAAATTAATATACAATTTAAAAAATACGATCAAATTGATAACCACCTACTTTTTTGAAGTCGGTTAACCTCCAAATACTCGGGAACATTCGTCCCATATGCATATTCAGAGAGTGCAAAATTTAGGCGGGATGATTTTATGATAGCAGTATTCAGAAGAGATTGGAAGAAACATTAGATCTCCAAATACTCCAATAAATTAAAACAAATTAAAAAAAATCATTTTAAAATATTCTTAAATATTCTTAGTTGAAGTCTATTAATAGTTGTGCAGGCCATTTAAAAAAATGAAAGCTGAAATTTCAAACCTAAATTGCGATTAGTAAACGATCTGGAATCGAAATAAAAATGTTACTTAAAAGGAGAGCGACAGAAATGTATAAGAAACTATGTAATCCACCATCCACGGTTGTCAGCAGATCAGGCTTGACGTGCTTACATTTGCGGGCGAACTCCATGAAATCGCAAAAATACCGTGGGTTGTTAACACACAGTCACATAGAAATAATAAATCGTGAACGTCTTAAATATTTTTTTAAATTTTGTCACATGTCACAATAATAACTATCACAATGCAACAACAGAATAACGTTATAATGAAATTAAACGTCTTTTTGTTTTTTTCACAGTTCGCTCTTCTCATAGCTGTTGCTTCAGTACAGGTCGAGGCAGAAGGGCCCAAGTAAGTTTAATTACTCTTAATAATGTGTCATCTATATATAAACTATCTATGTAAACGGCTTTGCTGATACATTCATTCATTCTGCACTTCTGATCTTACGCATCTTACGCAATAATGATTAGTTACACGTAAATAGATATGTATTGGATGAATGAACGTACAATTATCTCTAAGTGATACGAGAAAATGTCTTTATCAATCAATAGTGCAAGCGAAAGTACTTTAAGCTCTGCGATGAAAAATTTTCATTGTCAATGTCACTGTGCCGGCAATTGCGAGTTAATTTGTATGTTTCACCGCTGTGCGTTAATTGCATGAACATTGAACCGCCAACCAGGCGCATAATCACCGCCTACCGATAGAAAGTGTGAGTCAGACCTCCAAGTACACATGCCTGTGTAAAAAGTGACTTTATAAATCAGAATACTTAAGTACTCGTATATCAAGTGTGACGACCGCCGTACGTCCGCGACGTCGGCCCGAGAGGGAAAGCACTGCCGCGTCACGCGCTCAGCCATTGACACTAAGCGGAACAGCGCTGCCAATAAAAACTCGATAAACATGCATGCAATTCATTACCAACGATTATAATACCGCCACTCTAGTTTTCTTTTGTTACAGAAAGAAGATACGCATACATCTTCCGCAAAAAGTGAAGCACATACACCACCATAAGAAGATTTATATAACGAACCATCCTGCATCCTCCCAGTATGCACCGGCCTACTTACCAAGTGCGGAGGGTGCAGTGGCCGTGCCCACAAATGTTGCGCTCCCAGCCGTAGCCGGCATCATGCCTCTTAACTCCGTGGAACTGTACGACGAGCCGCAGACACGCCTGCCGGGCGTCACGCCGGCCGCCTCCAAGCTCCTGCCGCTGTACAAGGCGCGAGGATACTACGGCCCGACACCAAACGAATGGGATGACCAAGAATACGACCTCTCCCCGCCACCGGAATCAGAAGACAACAACTACGCCGCCTCGGATTACAGCAGACCATCGGCCGGAGCGCCTCCCGCTCCGAACCATCCACCAAAAAGGGTTAAAGTCATCAAAGTTAACGAAACTCCACGTAAAAAGGCCAGAAAACCTAAACCAAAAAGGCCGCCAGTCAGAACTCCTAGACCTCCACCAGAAGAGGAACATCCCGTGTCTACTTTCCATGAGCAGTTTTATTCAGACGTAGACGGGTCGGGGACAATCAGAAAGATTAGGAAACCACCACGAGTCGAGAAAATTGTCGATGGGGACACCGAGCATATCCACACTTACAGCGAAGAGCACATCCACAAAGTTGTGTTTGACGATGGGGCGGTCGGCAGCATGTCTGCCATTAGCCCGGGGCGACCTCTCATTCCCCTGAACAACGGCCAGACTTTAGTAGCAATTCCATCGGAATCGCTGACCGGCTTCACAGCCGTCGGCTCATTCGGGTCACCGTCTCAGTTGGAGTACGCCTCTTACAACCCACGCGATGTCACTCATGACCACATTTTCCACGATCACGGGGAAATCCCAGCCGATATCGATATATCAAAAGACGCATTGGGCTTCCCTCCAAAAATATCATACAATAGCCAAGGGCTGAGAATTAATGGCAATGGTGGCAGCAATTCAAACAAGAGGTTCAAATACAAGTACACTAATAAACATCCGAAACCAACAAAACCTACGCCTGAGAACGATTTTTCGTATTATGAGAGTATTTACACACCATTTAACGGGTTAAAAAAGTTGCAAAAGCCTAAAGTATCCCATTATGGTGGCCAGGCGGATTCGAATTTTGACGATTACAGGCCGGCTCCAGCCTTGAAGTTATACGGAAAGCACAAACCTCGAGCATACGGGCAGAGCGCCTCGGAGTTTCGCCTGCAGTCCGCGAGCGCCCCGTCGCCCTTCTCCGTGTCGTCCACCGTCGTCCACGACTACCAGCCCAAATCGTACCCAGGTGCACCACCACCTTCAGGATTCTCAAAGTTCAAAGACCCTTTCGTAAACTTCAAAGACGGCTATTCCATTAACTACGAATACGATACTTATGCCTCATCCTCCAATGTGCATACTTCGGAAGATAAAAACGACAATTCGATGTCTCTTCAAGGTGTCAAAGGCAAGAAAAAATCTGTGTCGACCCAAAATATAAGTTTCGGTGGACAAGACCACCAATCGATGGTCGATCATTTGGAAGATAACGCCGCGTCCCCCGACTTGAACGACGATGATACGCCTACTGCTTTGGACAACACCTTCAGTAGTTTCGACGAAAATAAATCACCCGATCAAGTGACGTCTACACCGTACACGATAAGGGAAACGTCACCGGTGCACCACTACTACACGGCGATGGCTGTGAAGGCTCTGCAGAGTGAGCCGGCATCCATGCCCGAGGCTTCGAATGACAACTTTCAGTACGCTGAAGCGCCGACACAGTCAACCACGCACTCGCCGTCAATAGCGACGACCACTAGCACGACACATTATTTTGAAATGCAAAACTCCAACACGGTGTCAACAGAGCCCCCTGATTACACGGCGGAATCTGACCAGAGGCGGAGGCCGAAGCCCAGAAACCCTAACATGAGTCCAGACCGGGATTCGAGGCAAAGATATCCAGTGCTCCAAGACTACAAGGCCGACGACAGACCCCCGATGCAGCACAAGCTTCATCACCAAGATAAGTACCTCCACGATTCCAATGTTGACTCCAATATCAGAGGACAGTTAAAATATGGTGACAAAATTTGAACACTAGTGGTATTTATTTAGTAGTTGTATATATAGTAATTGTTCGTGATCTTAGTTCTATATTTGTTATGCTCGACGCCGTGAGTGAGTTGATACTAATTTAATCTACTGCTTTAGAACATTTTTATTTAATGCTGTGTTATAGCTACAATAATCTATTTGATTATTGGTTATAGATAAAGCGAGACGACAATGGTATTCATGCATTTTATACGAATCATTTAGGCGAAGTGTAAGTATAAAATTAAAAAATCCCTAATATTCATGGTTTTTTTTCTTTGGCTTTTATTATTTTCTCTAGTCCATTACCATCCATTAGCTTCTTTTTTTCCAAAACCACACCGAGTGCATTTAAAAAATAATTAGGTATTCTAGCAGTCTAATTTCCTAATTTTCTTTAATCTTGCTCATCATGAGCTATATGAAAGAAATATCGTATAATAAGCTATCTTTACGCTCTGTAACGACCAAGTGCCTTTGAATATTTTCGTAGTTTCTTCTGACCTTTGTTTAGATTTGCCTTGACTAAGAGCACAGGAGTCTGTATTTTTTACCGCAGGATGATTTGTAGCATTTTGTTTACAGAGCCCGTTCAGTTCTTTGAATTTGGCCTTAAACAACTGAGATTGAAAATTTTATATTCGAACAACATACTAACTGAGTAGTTTTTACTCTACACACTTTAAGACAGTGGGTGATATGGTGGTTACAGCATCTGTGCTGACTTTATTCATAATAAATATTAAATCGATCAGCCCAAGTAAACTACACCAATCTCTTTTATCGCGAGCATTTATTACCGGCATAGAACTTAACTTCCTATATTCTATTTACTCGCAAACCACCTCCGCTATCGGAAACGGCTGTTGAACGGAACTTTGCGAAAGCTCGTGAGCGGGTGCGCCTGCGCTTACATAACGGACACTAGTCTGGCAGGCTCGAAAGCTTGCTCTTGATTACGTCACTCGCTATCTGATGTTCCTGATGTACAAGTAGGACCGCACGTCTAGGTAAACAACAGTGCATTTTTTTTAATGTTTAAGATTGAGATAGCCTGGTGTACTAACGTTAGCACATCAACTTAAAAACAACTCCGTCGTTTGCATTTGTAACAGCAGCAATATGGCTAGCAAAAAATATACAGGATGATATTATGCTAACTAAGGTACAGACATAAGCTGGCTGGCTACTTACAAATAAACTTCTTTACACTAAGACCCTTTTACGGAAGTTAAACTGGTGTTAACTCCGGGTTAAAATAGTGTTATATGGGTGCCAAAACTTCGTATTAACTTTTCACCCTGAGGTCATCAGCAAATCGTGGATTGTGCAAGTAAGCCTATTAGATTCATCTTCCTTATTGTAAACAGACCTCTGCACATGTTATCTGAGTACATTACGTCACAGTAGTATATCTTTATTGCCAGATCTTCCTAACAACTTAATAAATGTTGAATATTTTTTGCAAGTTTATTATGATAATGATTCTAAGTTTAGCATACAATTGGATACTTAGTCTCAAGTATGTACGCAAGTAATATTACATCCTTTTGTATATTTTATATCTTGCAAATCAGTTGGAGTAAAAATAAAAACAATTGAAAATTAAATATATTTTACTAAAACAAAACAACAATAAAATAACTTAACCTAAACCTATTTACAACAAATTGTACCTTCGCTCTTTGTACATAAAACGATAAAGCTTCACGCCCATTACACTGAAGGCTATGACTTAGTTGGCTCCTACATCTTTGCTACGATGTTCATTTCCTTCGGTGGTAAGGTCCTCCTCCGTGGCCGGCGCCCAACGCGTTAGTGTAACTGTCGCCACCGAAGCCGTGGCCGCCCCCGTGGCCTCCGCCGCCGAGATCCGACAGACTAAAGCCTCCGTGGCCGCCGTGGCCTCCGTGACCTCCTCCGCCGCCGCTGCCGAATCCTACACTATAGCTGTCACCACCGCCGAAACCGCCTCCGTGCCCGCTAGAGCTTCCTTGGCTGACGAGGCTGTAGCTGTCACCACCGCCTCCGTGACCACCGCCGAAAGATTCGAGGCCGTGACCGCCGCCACCGCCCCCGTGACCCCCGACACTGTAACTGTCGCCTCCCCCGAAACCGCCCAAACCGTGGCTATCGTGGCCGCCTCCACCGCCGCCGTGGCTGCCGATGCTGTAGCTGTCGTGGCCACCTCCACCACCGCCGTGACCGCCGATGCTGTAGCTGTCATGACCCCCTAGTCCACCCCCGAATCCTCCAGAGCTGTGGCTGTCGTGTCCTCCCCCGCCAATACTGTAGCTGTCATGTCCACCGGAGGAAAATCCGTGTCCGCCTCCGAAACTGGCAGAGAATCCTCCGCCGCCACCTCCGTGATGGTCGTCGTGGCCACCTCCGAATCCACCGCCAAAGCCGCCTCCGATTCCTCCACCGATATCGTGTCCGCCGCCGTGGTCGTGGCCACCACCGAAACCGCCCCCATGGCCACCACCGAAACCGCCACTGAATCCACCCCCGTGTCCGCCGCCGTGGCCGCCTCCTAAGTCGTAGCCTCCATGACCTCCCAGGTCTAAACCACCGCCGTGACCTCCCAGGTCTAAACCACCGCCGTGACCTCCTCCTAAGTCATGGCCTCCCGATCCTCCGTGGCCACCACCACCGAAATCGTGCCCGCCGCCAAATCCGCCTCCATGTCCGTGGTCACCACCACCGTGGCCTCCTCCGAATCCGCCACCGATCGAGATGCTGTGTCCGTGGTCACCGCCGCCGTAGCCACCGCCTCCGCCGTGACCACCTTTCAGGTGATCAGCGAACCCTCCATGCAGGTTATCGGCGAGTGCGCCTCCGTGGCCTCCGCCGTGCCCGCCGCCGCCGTAGCCGCCGCCCCCATGGCCGCCTCCGAAACCACCGCCGAAACCACCTCCTCCGTGGCCGTGGTCATCATGGTGTTCTAGCACAATCACCTCTTTGTGTGAGGAGTGTGATTCCTCAGGTATATGGACTCGGATGTGCACACTGCAACAACAAAGTTATTTTTGAGTCACATTCAATAGCGGGAACATCACACAAAAAATACATGGTTATCACAATAGATATCTATAAAACAAAACAATAGATCGCAAAGCCAGCAGGTCAAACGTGACATTAGTGAAAACAAAGTGCAAGGGTAGAACTATCATTAGACACAATGGCGGATTTTCACCGCTTACCGCAATGAAGAGACGCGTGTGAATCGCTTATAGAAATCTCAACCAAATTACTCCATCCACTGTATTATTTTTTTGCGGTTCCCGGCTTCATGGCACCTAGCAGTAGCTAATCGGAATTTAAATGTGCGTTATACCGCCTCGTCGTTTGAAAATTACTGATAAACAATAGATTTGGTGGATGGAGAAACCGGCAGAGGAGTGGGAACATGAAAAATATATTACTAACTGTTCATGTCCTCCAAAAGTCGCGAAGCAGACGCCAACGCTAGCCAGTAGAAAGCAGCTCAGCTGAAATTATAACAATTATGCTGTTTTTAACACAAGTTTTCTTAAACATAGAGCGGTGCGTTAGTTATGATGTCTCAGTGCGTTAAGCAGAGATCATGTCTATGCATGGAATCGAAAGTGGTCAGTACGGTGTTCTAGATCTCTTGTTCCGAATGACGTAAGAGGTAATATTATCCGAGCACTTGCGTGTGAGCACCTCTTTTTCATACGACCGTGCTTTTGTCGGAGCCAGCCCCTAGGCGAGCACCATATCACATTTACATAGTACATCATTTCGGCAAGATTACCGGTAAGCAATTATTTATCTGCATAATCTTGCGAAACTAGTGAGTAAAAATTTAAAAGTACGCTTACCGAACGATTAGATAAATTTAATAACACTATTGTTAATTAGATAACTATGTACGACTGTGATATAAAATCGTCCGGTAGTAAAATCGTTCTTAAAAAACTACAAACGTTATAGAAAAAAAATTATGTAAAATGAAAAAAATATGCACAGCATTTGCTAGAATTTGCGTAAAAGCGTACACCATTATTATCACTGTTCTATGCTGTTCTGATGTAGACCACGATCTCTTATTTCCGAAACTGCAAAATGTCCTATCCATCTAGGATATCCTGGGTTTACTCACGGCCAAGTAAGAAGCCATGGTGCGTGGAAGTACTCAGCTCCCACCTTCACTGCAGCTCTAAAAGTTTCAACTGTTGTGACGCTGCAAGCTCCGCCGAAGCCTTATATATGACAGTGAATGTCTACAACCCCTACTCTCAACTCTCTAAAACATGTTGATAAAGTAAACAAGCAATTAATTTAATTTTCTGAAATGTAGGTACGCTATAGACGACCTAAGACAATGTTGAATTGTATAACCTAATTTGTATTTTGTGGTCCACATCTAGGTTTGAAGGTGGTCACCGATAATGGACAGTCGTGAGATTTTATTTTGTTTTATTTTACTATGATCTAGATGTGCGTGAATAGAAAGAGGAATTTAATTTAAAAACAAAAAATAAATAAAAGTTTTCATTTTATTGAAACTTTGATAAGCCACTAACTCAATATTAAAGTCAATTACCTAATTACAATTTTTTTAACACTTTATTTTACATTTAAAAATAAAAATGTACTTAGTGTCCCTTATGAAAGGAAGATAGAGTGTGTCTTTAATTAAAGCCTGTCTTACGGTTTGTTTGTCTAACGAATATTTTCACATTGCAAATACCTATGCTGCTCTGGCCGCTACTCTGAGAAATTCTTTCCAAAGGTACATCCGTTGTCAGTTAATTAGGGACAATTGTAGTAGTATATGTTTTCTTTCAGCTTGTACATAGGTAAGTTTTCATTACTTGGAAGTACTCAAGTGAAAATTCAGTTATTACCGAACAACGCGAGAAAAATATAGATTATCAATAGTAAATTTTTAGTTTTATCAAAAATAATCAGTGACTGTGTTTGACTTCAATGTTTACCTAGACAACTAATTAGGGACACCCAAAATCAGATAAATAATGATATTTAAAATATAACTTTAATTACTTATTTGTGTTTCTTTTGATGAGACATTTATGCTATATTATTTAAAATAATATTGGTAAATCAATATGCTTTCTATGATTATTTATGACAAATCATTATAGAAAGGGGAAATCCCAGTAAAGCTCCAGCATTTCTCGAAATTGTGTCCTAAGTCTTGTGGAAGCCGTAGAGTTTCTGAATTGATCAAAAACATTGAGCCACAACTTGCTTCTTTAATTTAAGACACATTTTGTCGATTTGTCTGAAATCAGTGCTTTAAACAGGCCATTATGTACCGTCACCAAATCCTTACGCTCTGCCAGATTGTGATCTATGTTCAGTGAAACCGAAAACAACTAAATCAAGGTTTAGAATAAAATCAGTGAGTGAACTTAGAGCGTAGTCTCAGAAAATTTCCTTCCAAGGTTAGCGTACCGGTCACGGGATTTCAATGCAATATTTACATATTGAATATTTATATGGTACAATAAACTTTTATAATCAAATTGTCATTGTCATCGCAACTTAAAGTGAATACAAATTTTCAATTCAAAAATTTGACAGGTCTGAAAGTGGGTAAAATTGAGCTTTGCTAGATTTGATTACAGACAAATAAACACCGGGACAAGTCAAACTTAATATAAGTTTATTATAATAAATCGGGACACAATCACATACATCACACCCTGATCCCAGATCAAATCTTAAAATTATGCCACTCATAAAACGGTACCATTACAAGAGTTTCTGCGGAGTTACTCATAAATAATTTATAGGTAACTAACGTTGGTTTTGCGTATAATGAGGGCAACGAATTTAAATACTAAATTAAATATTTAAATATTAGGGTATTTAAATATCGTTGAATGAGGGTCTGTTAACCATGCTTATTAATACTTTAGATTATCTGCAAATATTTGTAACTCTTGCACGAATTTATATTTTGACATTCGAATAGTTTTGGAGTAAAAGCAACATACATTTTTTGTCAGGTGACAGTAAATGACGCTATTTAATTAATTCACATCGAATTTTCTGATAACTACATAATACAGGATTAAGCTAAAAATGGATTAGAAGTCTATTTGAAACAAAGTGATTGGCTTTTAGTTATACCTAGCCTCAGTACATCAACAATTTGTATAAGTATTTTTACATCTTAATAAGGTCTAACAATTTTATTTAGCTAGCAAATGGCGTATTCGTAATAATACGGCATCCGGTAAATGATGTCATAAACGGTAGGTAAAACAGTGAACTAAACTTTTTACTGGTTAAGTGTCAAAGCAACCTCCCTGGGATAAAGTATTACGCACGCACGGTACCTATTATGTAAGCAACTTAACCTTTAGGAAGTTAACATCATGAAAAACACCTCGCAATCGCAATAGCAACGAGTGTTGATCATAATTGACTGATACATAATACTTATCACTTTGATGAGCGAGAAACTGGTGTCAGTGTTCTACTCTGCTCGACTCTGTCTTTTTGTCAACGCGTGTGTGAGAAGGACGGACGGACTGGCGGTTTTTATCCGTAAGGGACAAGAGGTTGTTTGAAAACATCGTTCCATGCAAAATGTAGTCAAAAACGTATATTTCACGGGTGTACAGTCAGGATGTGGAAACGTGGCATGAACGGGAGGTGGGAACGTTGACGGGGTAATTTTGTCGTCGACCGTCGTCGCGCCGTCTCGTCCCGCTCCGGATTTATCTTTCATGTGCTGCTTCTTGCACTACATTTAGTGTCTATTGCGCCTAAACAATTGGGTTCGCCAACAAGTTTAGGTGATCACGTCCGGAGTTTACAATGTTTCACGTTAGCAGCGACCTTTAAATACATTCCGTTAGAATAGGATCCCAGTTGTTGCACAAATACACGTAAGTAAGTGTCAGTCAATGTGACCAGTGGTTGTCTCATTGCGTCGTTGCGTTTCCTGATCCAGAATACGACACTAATGCTAGGTTTCGTGGTGCCCGCTAGGCTAATTGTAAGCAAAGGTAGGTATATCTAGGCTAAATACTTTCCTTTCGTGCAACGCTTTACGTATACCCACCTCCAGCGGAGGACCTGTTTGATTTACTGTATCTAATAAAAGGCAAAGACAAAATAAAAGTGGCCTAGACTTAACGCTAACACCGATACAATTAACTAAATAAGAAAGAAGAAACAAATAACTAACAGCGATCAAAAACATGACATGTTTCACCAACGAAAGATTAAAAGATAAAAAATTCAAACAATAATACAGAAGATAGTTTACCAATCGTCTTAGCTTTATCGCTTTCACCTACAAGCTGAATCATACAAAAATACCACACGTTTTACATAAACCATCAAATAGCAATGATTTATGAGTACACACCGTCTGTAATCGTCCGCTCTAGATTCCCGTACTATGCGATCAATTATTTAACTAGGTAACCGCAACTGGTCCGCCGGTAGGCTGTCCACCAACAATCACGGCACTTGACATCAAAATTTATGTAATCGACCTTTAAGGTGGTATTCCGAGTCGGACTGCGATCGCGGCAAGCCGCATACATCGACAACAGACCAGACACACGCCGCAGATATAGGCCGCAGTGCTGCAACGCTTGGAATTTCTTTTTAGATTAATGATTTTTGAATTAATTTCTATGAATCAAAATTTTTGGATAATTTGATAATCGTGTCGCTTGTTGTTTGTAGTTTAATAACACCTATCGCCAACATTTTCAAGACCATGGCATTTAAAAATAAGTTGTTGAAACCATTTTATTTCCAAAAAGCTGTTGAAACCAATTTTGAATTACACAAAATTCAATAAATATATAGTCAAATGACTCCAATTTCTAATACTCTAACGTGACGTCACGTTAAGGTATTCCCATACAAATTTTATGGGGGCAGGTCGTTTTGACGGATGATAAAGAGTTACAGCTACCTATATCAACGATTGGTGGTGTATGTCGTCGCGCCTAATAGTGGTCAGCAGACTATCTCGGAAATCTCCTTTTAATCAGAGTTTAAGGAACTGACCGCTAATCTAAAATAATTGGGACCATTCTCTGCTGGACTGTTTTACATGATAAATGCAACGTAAGTAAGTACATATATTCACGATAGTGAGGCAATTCTTGGGCTAACAATCTGCCAATTCAGTACCTAGGGCTGAAGACCGATTCAAACGCACGAGTGCTTTAGAATACGAATTACGAAACAAACTAGGCACTTTTCTCTAGTAAAGACAATTGTCAATTTACAAACCATGAACTTAAATCTTCTTGTACTGTAATGGAAAAAGGTATTTTCAATACACAATGGGATGGCACTTAGCTCTTTTCACACCAGAGATGATAAGGCTGTGGAAGCGATACATAGTTGATTTTGTTTCACAAACGAAACCTTTTTAAAGATGTAGGGTAGAGTCAGGACCTATGGTAAGGACAGTTTATCAAAAAACTTCAGTAGCTATTAAGATGATTTAGTATCTTAAGTTAAGTTTGCAAGATACTTATATCACCACTTTTCGTGTAAACTGGTTACTTGAAAATCCTAACAATTAAAGAAGACATTGTAAGGTTTTACGAGTGTGTGAAACAGAGCAGTAGTCATTTTTATTACACCATACTTTTCGGTCTCAATACGAGTAGGGCTTGTAGACTTGAATGTGATGTTTATATATTCATATGTTTGTCACAAAATAAATCTCTCAAGCCCTACAAACAAGATTTTTAGTCCTGATTGTGGAGCTAAGATTTTTAGTCCTGATTGTCACCTGTTATTTGAATCTTTGATCTTGCGGACACCAACTGTGAATGAATGAATGAATACTGTCGCGAGTTGCGGCTGGACAGTGTGCTAACAAATCACCATGGTCAAATATGGGCCTAAATTATGTTTTGATAGTTAATAGGCGGTGCCTAGGACCTGGAAAGTATTGCACCGCGGTCCGAATCACTCGTGGTGCGAAATGGCAAAGGACCTACAAAAAAATGACACTAAGGTAACCTTTTGCTCCACTTTTTTACTAGGGCGCATTACGTGTTGCAATCCGCGATAAAAACGGAAGTGCCACTTAAGCAAAGGGTGATTGTCATGTAATCATACTCGTACAAACAACTTTCATTACAACTGATCGATACTCATTAGCTGGTCGAACTTAACTAATTATGTAGCCGAAAACCTTAATTTATAGCCTTACTACTAGGGATACCTTAATTTGCTAAGCTCCGTACGTAATATTTAGGAAAAAGTTGCTTATTGACACCTAAATGCATTTTATAGAACACATTCCAAAACTGTTTTACTTTTTTTCTGTTTATATATTTATTTAAATGCGCATCACGTAGAATAGATCGTATGTGCAACTCAATGAAATTCGAGTGAAATAAGGATCTCTTTGGGGCACGGATCATCAAACGATAGGGATAAAACGTAGGTAAATTGCGACGAGCGGGGGATCAAGCCTATGTCGCAGAAAGAGACCACCGACCATTTCCATAATAAAAATTAAAAATAGCTATAACTAATCCGATAACCGATTTAATATGTTAGAGACTCGTGATCCCACAGACAAACTATGTAAATAGTTTTGTGGGACTATTGTCATTTTAGTTTAAAACGTTGTTTGTTTAATAAATAAATTCAGTGCAGCGACATGCAGTACTTGGGGAAGCCTGTATATTATTCTATGTTCTTTAACTGACGGTGTCCTACACTCCGTCCTGTCCCGGCTTCGCACGGGTGAACAATTAATTAATACTATTATTATTCGTAATAAATATAGCCCCATGTTCATCCTTATGAAAAAAATTGGTTGCCTGTAAAGTCGGTATACGCGCGAAAGTTTTACGTGACAACGACTCTGAGTGGTAAAATAATTTTAATGTGAATATTCATTCGTATAACATGAACCGGTGTGTATGCCTATCTCTCTCTCTCTCTCTCTCGCTCTGTCTCTCTCGCGCGAAACGTGAGCGGAGCAGCGTAACGCAGTTTCTTGAGGTGTCACCCGGCAAACCAATTTATAAGACGTTGTCACGTCAAAAAATACTTACTTCCAATTAGAATCCTACATTATCCCTAGATAATGTAGGTAATTTTTTAATTCGTTGTTTCGAACCCTGTTCGCTCAATTCAAACAAAAAAATATCAAATCAATCCTCTTTATAATATTATTAGTAGACTAGCGAGTGATAGTAAAGTTACATCGCGTCAGCATCTTGACCTGCCATTTGAACCGATGATTTCAGCGAAAGTTGAATGTGCAGTATTACCAACATTCTGCGCAGTATTGTTAAGTGTATCATCGCTTCGGTATTACTTAATAGAGGTAACATTATAACATATTACGTGCAGAAACGCGCATCCAATTAATATAAGTATTGAATTCAATTTTACGGGCGGGGATGGAAGTCGTTGATCCAAAACGTAGGTCCATGTAGGTTTTAAGTTACGTTTATATATATATATATATATATATATATATATATATAGTCATATTATAAGGAATGTGCCCGCTCTTTCCTCTCCCTGGCATTTACCAGAGATTACTTCTTTAGAAGCGTATAACTACGAAACATGAACTTAACTTTTAAATCAGTTTGCATTCCTTTAATATTGTACCTCTATTATTGCAACAACTTACAAGGGAGTACGCAGCTGTAAGGTTTTTTTTTAAGAATTTTCCTTTTTACAACAAGTTATCATATAAATAAAGTCATCATTAAAAGGGGTGAGATTACCGCAATTTGTCGAGTTTTATAAATTATAGAAAATATTATTTATGAATCCTTCTTTACAGTATTTTTCAGGGCCGGCACCTTACTGATGTTCGTACGTGCCTGACAAGACAAGACAAGACAAGAGCTTAAGAGGTTGCGTAATGCGAAACTTGACTAGTGTCTTTTCAATTGCTTCCTGCTTAAAGCGGTCGCAAATTGTATTACATAGTATTATAATGGTAAGACGAACTCGGTCAAACGGTCACCGCCTAGGAGCATGAGAGTGCAGAAAAAGTAGGGTGATGACTTCTGTGGTCAGCCCGAGGTCGCGAAGTGATATAAGGTCGTGTACGGTCTACAACACGTCCAGTCACCCATGTAAAATATAAAAAAAAGGTTTTATTGCGACGGGAATAGAGCGGTCTCAAACTCAGAGTGGGGTATCTTGATGTGCTGTTGTCTCTACAAAAAAATAAGCTAAAATCATGCGCCCCACTGCGTTACAAGTTGAAGTGCTAATTTAAAAATATATATAAACAATACAAGCCTAAATAAATTTATTGGATATTTTCTTTAAATAATGAATAAATAAATATTTCACAACAAGCACACCAATTCTTTAGTCCCAAATTAAGCTACGAGGCTTGTGTTATGGATACTAGGTTTAAAGATATTTATTTCTCATAAGAATTACAAAGAAATTCACTTACTGAGAAAACAGTTTACAAAAATTCAATACAATTAAAACAGATGAGCGTGCAATATTATAAAACTAGAGGGTAAACAGGATTTTTTTTGTTAGACGAGCGGACCGTTGACTATTGAATGTGAAACCGACAAGTTATTGTCTCAAGGATACTAGACAACGGATAAACACTCTTAAATACTTTTTTTGTAAATAAATACATATTATACATAGAAAACACCCAGACCAGTACAAACACACATGTTCATGCACGCTTATGATTGTACTGTGCGGGGATCGAACCCGCTACCCTTGGCTTAGAAGTCCGACCTGTGGACCACTGCACCAAGCGGTCGTCATGATGAATGTCATGAAAGTACTTCAAATTACAAAAAACTAAAAACAAATAACGACTTACTATTTTTGTACACGGATTATATCTACAAAACTTTTTAAAAATAACCTAATGGGTAATGCGAAAATTCTAAAGTATTTTTACCTCAGCGCCAGCCACTCGATTTTAAGATTTGAGTTCCGGTAGCATGGCAAATATTTTCAGCTTATCCGACAAGGATAGATCCAGGTATAAATACGAGCTATTGAAGTACTCATTGTGTTCAATTAATAAGGTAATCTGGAAAACACAAAAGATATGATCACGGATGTTTAAAGACGGCTAACGTGGTTATAATTGTTTTAAAACCTGTTAAAAACGTCAAATAACTTTGCCTTTTGAGTTATCAACAACCTACTGCATCCATATCATGAATGCCATCTTAGTCCTATCTGATTTTACTTATAAATTTCCTTGCGCACACAAATAACTCTGAAAATAATTTAAAAAGCTAGTTTTAAAAAGAAAGTGTAACGTCTCAATAACTAATTAGTTAAATAGTAGTAAGCCAAAATGATGTATAACGTTAAATTATGATGACATAAAAAATGTTTAAATTTTTTTAATCGCTCCTTGCTTACAATCTATATATATAAAAGACAGTGGTGTTAGTTACACTATTAATAACTCAAGAACGGATGAATCGATTTGGTTGAAAATTGGTGAAGAGGTAGCTTAGAACCAGGAAACGGACATAGGATACTTTTAATCCCGTTCGACCGCGATTTCGAAAACGAAGGGATTTCACGCGGACGAAGTCGCGGGGGGGCCACTAGTTTAAAATAAATGTGGTGCTTTGGCTATTGTTCTTGTTTTGTGTTTTTTGAGTCTCGCCTCCTCTGTTTGTGTTTTTCATATGTGTTTTCCAGTTTTTAATGTTTCTAAAGTGTCTGTCTATATTGTGAAATCTTTATGTGTGTGTGATGATCTAAATCAATAAACACTTCTTCTTCTTCGTCTTAATGATAACCATTGAACGCGGCAGACGTTGTCCCGCCAGCTGTTTCTGCATTATCCCCATATTTTTATAAATTCTAGTATTTTTTTTCCTCTTAAATTACTAGTCTAGTACAAAAAACAGCATCAAAATATGTTAAGTTGTTTTAAAGAAATCAAGTCTAAGCATACATACTCGTACATATTACACTATTACAGGCATAGGGACAGACGCGGAAAGTGACTTTGCTTTATACTAAGTTTGGATAAAGCTCGATTATTCAAATAATAAATCAGTTTATTTAGTCTTGAACCTATGCAAAATATAAATCCCCTGTGGGTCATCGTGCACACTTCCTTAATTATACGAGTATCAAAATTGTATAATGATTACCGAACTTAGTCTAGACATAAGAACATACTATTTTACTTACATAATTATTAATAAGATGCTATTTAAGTGCTAGCATTTCATTCCAAAAATAGTAAGTTCAACGAACTCTTATTAACATTATTTAAAAATAAAACTAATGTGTTAATTAATGAAAATTAAATATGGATTTACTATATTTTAACTATGTTTTGATATCAAATAGAAAGTGGAGTATAGGAACTAAGTGATCAGACTTAAGTATTAAAAATAATATGATATTTGATCTCGAGCAAAGATTTTGAACGTTGTACGTTTATCCAATTTTCTCTACATCATGGATCTTTTAGAATTCAGGTTATGAAAAGTCCTTGCAAATCAAATACGGCCATAAAATTTTTGCACTTCATTTACCAAAATATCTTACGCAACAAATGTTTGGCAAACCCGAGCAAAACAGATTTTGCAGTGAAACTGACATAATACTTAGTTATCAAAGGTGCATCGCCTGGAATCATCAGAGGTGATTCGCGGTGTTTTTACCTTTAAATAATTATGACTGCGATTACGTGAGTACGTTCACTTTTATTTTTAGAGAGGAAGTTTCCGACGCAGTTGTGCAACGATGCCCTGGGCTTACATGTAGTATGGAGGTAGGCGTGTACCTATGCATACCTCCTTGGGGGTGACCTTTGGGATTGCCATTATAATATAAACTAAACCCTTTTAGGTGCTTGGAATGGGTGACCATTCCGACCACATAGAAGACGACTATTTACAAATATATTCGTGCTTCGGAAGACACGTTAAGCTGTTGGTCACGGTTACAATTAATTGATAACGTTAAGCCTCGTCTGATGCTCTTGCGCGGCTTGAAAACATCTGACAGTAAGGTTGGTCACTTACCTTACTTACAAACAGCCCCTCCACCAATCCGCACTAAGCCCGCGTGATGGAGTATGGCTAATAATACCACCTCTCAGTCTAGGTGAGGCCTGTTCCCAGCATTAGGACGTATCTAGCCTGATGAGATGAGATGAGCTGGTGACATTGCGTCTCCAACCAACACCTATAGCCAGAAGGGTAATTGGTACAATCACACTCTGGGTTCCTCATCACGAATGGCTTTACTTTAGGACTTCTGTAAGCTGAACTTATAATAAGGTTTGGAGCGTCCTCAATGGCAACAAGAAAATTTGACTTTATTAACATACTTTAGTTTGTGAAATTTGGCAATTTAAGAATTAATAACGTCCGTGTTGTCGTCATCCTTGAATAGGCTGTGTTATATTTAAAACACTGTTTTACCATTTGTAGTTATACCGATAGGGTCAAGTACCCCTAATGACCCCTGGACGAACGAATACCTCTTATGTGTTACCTTTTAAATAAAGCTACATTGTGGAAGCGACTGGTCAACAAGACTGAAAGCGGTCGTACTTTATATTACACTAGATATAAATATGTGCATAACGTGTTTATTTTGTTAGAGTACCGCTTGAGGTAAATGTAACTATGTAGGTAATGCCGAATCACTAAAAGTCAAGTGGCATCTAAGCTATTGCTCCATACAGCCTATTTAAAACTTAAAAATGAACTATATTTTTGGCATTAATAATGCTTTCTTAACAATGTAAGATTAAAACACTCTTAAAGAAAAATGCAGTCAGTTTTTTTCTTTTCAATTTTAATTTCTAATTACATGAACATTAACTATAAAACTTTAACTAGGGCAGGTGACCCGGTTTTGGCCATTTTAAGAATTTTGTCGACTTTGAGGCTTTCCTATCTTATAGTTTTTGTTATCACAAACATATTTCTTGTAAAAAGTCATTTAACATATATTAACCTTGCCTAAGAAAACCGTTATTTTTAAAGCACATCCAATAGAAAAATAAATTGTATAAAAAAGAAAAAAAAGGGAGTTTGTGCCATTTTTGGCCAGATTCATGCCATTTCTGGCCACGGTCGTGTGCCAGTTCTGGCCATCAAAAAATAAAATCAGATGAAATAAAAGTAATCAAAATTTATTAATTAAAATGCACATTTTACAAACAATAGTTTTTATTTAGTTAGGAAAATATGAAATATTATAACATCACTTGAATTTAACTTACAAATAAAGAGATCAACATTTACATGAGGTTGGTAAAAGCTGCAAAGTAAATTGACCTCCCCTTTGTGTTAAAAATAGAGTTTTTTCATGATTTATTGGATATTTTTGTTTCGTACTTTAGTATATTGCAGACTTATTATCTAATTCCAAAATGTTATTTAAATGACACAAACATTTTTTCAAGAAACTCAATCCTTACCAATAAGGAGGGATCTGTTTACTCTGCAGCTGACTTGTACTTTGTACTTTTGATGACATTTTTTTGCGTTTAACGCTTAAGTAATTTTATGCGGTGAGTACTGAAATAATTTTCTTTTCGCGACATCTATTTTGTTACTAGGTATTTGATTTTGGTGAAGGCATTGTATTGCATCTCTGAAAATGAAAAAAAAGCCACGATAAAATATAAATGGCCAGAAGTGGGGTGTCTACGAGGGCGGTTTGATAAGTCCATGACTTTGAAAAGAAAAACATATATTTTGTGTACAAAAACATTTTATTTTTCTATACTCTCCTTTCAACTCTACACTCTTTTTCCAGCGATGCTCCAATCTCTTCAACCCATCCAAAAAATAATTTTTGTCAAAGCCTGCAAAATAGGCCTCGGTTGCAGCTATCACCTCTTCATTGGATGAAAATCTTTGCCCAGCAAGCCATTTCTTCATGTTTGGGAAGAGAAAGAAGTCACAGGGGGCTAAATCTGGTGAATATGGAGGGTGCGGCAATAATTCGTATCCTAATTCGACAAGTTTTGAAGTCGCGACTGCAGACGAGTGGGCCGGAGCATTATCCTGATGAAATAGAACTTTTTTCTTTGCTAGATGCGGTCGTTTCTTCATCAACTCTTCATTAAATCTTTCCAGCAATGCAGCATAGTAAGCACCGGTTATTGTCTTGCCTTTCTCCAAGAAATCGATGAAAATAACCCCTTGACTGTCCCAAAATACTGTTGCCATCACTTTACCAGCCGAACATACCGTTTTTGCCTTCTTTGGTGCACGTTCGCCGGTAGAAGTCCACTGCTTTGACTGTTGTTTAGTCTCTGGCGTATAATGGTGGACCCACGTTTCATCCACGGTTACGTACCGACGCAAAAATTCACTTGGATTGCGATTATACATAGCCAGACATGCCTCAGAAGTAGTCACGCGATTTCGCTTTTGGTCGACTGTCAGTAAGCGCGGCACCCATCTTGCAGAAAGTTTTTTCATTCCCAAAATATCGTGCAAAATATGAAAAACTCGTTCAGTTGAGATGTGCACAGCCTCAGCTAACTCGCGTATCTTTACTCGACGGTCAGCCAAAACAATATCGTGGATTTTGTTAACAATGTCATCAGTGGTTACCTCAATCGGCCTTCCTGGGCGCTCGGCGTCATTGGTTGTAATACGTCCACAACGAAACTCAGTAAACCATTTATGTACCATTCCATGAGACGGCGCTGAATCCCCGTAATATTTTTTCAACTTGTCTTCGGTCTGCTTAATGGTTTTCCCGCGTAAAAAATAGTGTTTAATCAAGACTCGAAACTCGGATTTCTCCATTTTCGAAGAACACCTTCACAGCCGCCAAATTTCTTTTGTTATTAAATATTGTTTTCGCGCCATATTTGAAAATAGAATTATTTTAGGTTCGCAAAAATATTACTTTTAAGAAAATATCATTAAAAATAAAAAAAAGTTTCTATTCAGCCTGAAAGTCATGGAGTTATCAAACCGCCCTAGTATGTACACCAGTTTTAGCCAGCCATGTGGCCAAAGATGGAGAAATTCATAACTTTGTCTCCATTAGTGGCCACCTTCTCGTAACCTCACTCTAGAAACATATGGCGACAAAATAACTTTAGTTCCACTTAGACAATATATTCTACATGTACTCGTAGTATTAACATAAACATCCAAAAAATAAGCAAAGATTTAAAAAAAAGCCTTTTTGTTAAGATCTTAACAATTTCACGCTTAACTAAAAAGGATGACTTGTTTTGTTGCATCGAAGTGAAGATTGACACATCAACAAAGCTGTCAACGGTATCAGTGTTGCCAATATTCAATATTTTAAATACTGTACATCATAAAGTAATTTATTTGTCTATTCCTTAGTTATAAATATTTGAAGGCCCCAATGGCCACAAAGGGGTCGATGGCCACAACCGGGTCACTTGCCAATAAGTAGGTACAAAGAAGTGTATTTCTGTTGAAAAATCTGTGTTCAAGTTATTTTAAAACTACCCTTCAAAACAAACTCATTTAATTAAACCAATCAAATACATTTAGTTCGTACAGTTAAATTAATATTTTTTCTAGGTTTTGTTTCCATCTAAGCTTAATAGAGGTACCTATAATCAAAAGTTTGTGTACATAGCTACCGAATAACTTATGTTCTTATGTTTAAGTGCGAACAGCATAAGCAAGAATTACGTTATGTTATCGTACTTATCTTCTTAATTAAAATTAACTCATAGTCAACTAGAAGAAAACGTAAAAAATTTGAATAATTTTGATTAATTCGTTTCCACAAGATTATAGTTACCTTATGATATTCATATTTTAATAACTTTATTAATGTTAAGTTCAATGCTACAAATACTCTTTAAAGTAGGTAGAAATTACGTACTGGTGTCAGTTTAAGATTGTTGCGACTTGGTTGTAATTGTTGAATGTAACTGTTCGGAACTCATTTCTTTTACTAATTAATATAAAGATAATACATGTAAGTTATTGTTATTATTTATTTCATTAGTTTGTAGTAATACGAGTATAATTTTTTGCCCACTATAAAACATATGGAAATCAATATACCTTGGTAGGTAGGTACATTTAATGAGATAATATAAGGAAGCTTATTTATTATACACAGGGAGTAAGCAAATATGCCATAATATCACCTGCGTCTTAGACTGAAATAAGTTCTAAGTATGGTGTTTTTAGTATAAAATAAGTAGATGATTTAGCACAATTTAGATAAACATGTTGTGTTTCATTGAACAATGATATGAATCAAAAATGATAACTAGCCATGATAACTAACGGGTTTTCCAGTTTGATATGAAACCTTTATCTAAACAATATACAGAAATCGTTACATCCATGATGACTCGACTTGTATATTAAGTAGTGTTATGCCAGTCACCATGAGATAGCATTGAATGATTGCTTTGAATTGAATGAAAGTAATTAAATGTTTTACTAATTTGATTGCGCATGGTTTCCGCGATCTTATTAGATAACTTTAATCGTGTGATTTCTTTGTTATCATAGCTGTTCTTTCCTGGTAGTTGGAAATGAGTAATCATCATAAGTATTGTAGCGGTGAATCGCGTTCTTAGTATGTTTTGAGTGGGTACTTTTTTGCGTTTCTCACTTACTCAAATTGAGAGCGAATGAAGCCCTCGAAATAATATGAGAAATATCTCAAAATCTCTCGTGACGAATATAGAGTAAAGTTATTTTTATTAGTAGACAACGAAATGTTTAAAATAATGGTGTGAGTATAACTATAAGGCTCGAATTAGATCAAAATTGTATATCACAAAACTTAATTCCAAGTACCTAAACAGCACTACCGCCAATAAATATGACACATAATTAAAGTTAAGGATGATAGTAAGAAAACAAAATCGGAATCAGAAATTTCAAATTGCTGAGGTGCTTGCGGCGCAATGGTTGCAACGCTTTGGAAGTGATACCAAATGTTAAGCAACGGTTAATATCGATAGATATTAGTCGTTAAGCCTAGCTAAAGGCTCTCGGACGGCTTAATAACATCTGACAGTAAGGTTGCATTCTTACCTTACAGACACCCCTTCACCATTCCACACTAAGCCCGCGTGGTGGAGTATGGACCACCATAAGGTGGTGGTCCGAGGCATACTCCAACTATGGAGTTGAGGTCAGGCCTGTGCCCAGCAGTAGGACGTATAAAAGCTGATGAGATGAGATGACTAGGTTATTCGTGGTGCGGCTGTTTCTGTGTATCTTCATTCTATAGAATGTTCATTTTGTTTTTACTGCTAGTGGGTATAGATCAGCAAGCAAACACATTACTGACTTATTCTTTGCCTTGACGTATACGGAACACGCATGGCAAAACATATCAGAATTTGCAACTTTGCATTAATAAATTATCTTCCTAAAAATTCTAATAAATTTTATGTAAATCCGATGCGGAGTTCGAAACGAAACTTTTACCTACCTCATAGTCTGCTATAGTTTGCGTTATGAAAGCTTAAATTAAAAGTAAGTTTCATGTTGGTGTAGTATTTACCTAAGGTTAGAGTTTACATGGAAGTTATTGTAGTACAGTGTAGGTTTGAAGTTCAGAGAAAGTTTAATAATTGCTGTTTTTTTAACAAAAAAAACTTTTTGATCATTTTTCCTTCAGTACTTTTTTATAGAAATTCCTTATGATTACCTTGGTCAGTGAAGCAAGTATACGCATCTGTCTAATCTGTGGCAAAAAAGGATCAAAGAACACGCAAAGATTTAGAATATACCATGGAATATACAATGAGCACACGCGTGAACGCTGCGAATGTCAAAAACTGACAATACAGAAGTCAAAGATACCCTCTGTCATTTATTGTCAACTCCAAGTACGACCTCGAAATGGAAATAAATGCTCGTATTACATTCATTTATTCATGGAATGATACCGCTTCTTGGTAACAAAATACAAAACAAAAAGGCTTATGACATCACCAAGTTATGTGGGCAGAGTTGGAGCGCTTACAACTACGGATCCCAAATCTTTTGACAGAAGTAACCTTACGGGTATTCTTACTTCTTATCGTCTGCCTCATGCAAGTAAAGGTTAAACCACATCTGCACCACATCTCTGAGGTGGAACTCCAAAACTACATGAGGCCACGAAAGGATTCCTTGGTCCCGCCTTGGATGATGGTGATCATCATCGTATTGGTGCCTCTATTCCTTCTATCCCTGCCATATATGTTAACAAGGAACCACGAGGACACCACACAGGCGTTGCTCGCTTGGACTTTAGCACTGACTTTAAACGCACTAGTTACCGAGAGTACAAAGCTAGTGGTCGGACGACCACGGCCAGATTTTTATTACCGGTGCTTCCCGACAGGAAAAGAATCAGGGTCCATCTGTACAGGAAGTATTAGAGACGTTTTGGAAGGGAGAAAATCTTTCCCAAGCGGACACAGCAGTTTTGCGTTTTGCTCCATGGGTTTTCTGAGCGTGTGGCTGTGTGGCAGACTTAGGGTTTTCTCATGGGGGCGAGGGTCGAGCTTGCGTGTGCTGACCTGCTTGTTGCCCTTGCTCCTGGCTACCGCAGTCGCCATAAGTCGCTGCTGTGACAACCACCATCACTGGGAAGACGTCCTTGTCGGATCAGCTCTAGGATTCCTATCGTCGTACATGTGCTACCTTCAGTACTACAATCCTTTGAATTCTGAGCTATCCGGTTACCCGTATCTGGTCACTGAAAATATTTCATTCACTACTTCAGAAATAGAGTGCAGCACCGAAGAATTGGACGTTTACTTATCTGATATTCAAGGTGAAGTAAATAGTAAAAGCGACCAAAAGGACAACTGAATTGTGTTTAATTTTTATAATATATTCCACTTGATATTCTTCTTCATTATTCTTATATAAAGTAAAAAAATGCGAGTATCGCAAAATGATCAGTTTATAAGACTCAGTACAAGGGTATGTCTACAACAACCATTTGCAATCAGGCTATTTTATGACTGAGCTTTTAAGTAAATCCGGAATAAATTGCAGGTATTTTGGTTGGGGTTTTTGGATATCAATGAACAGCCTTACGCCATTACAGCTGCCCCGCTATAATTGGATTCATTTATGTAAACATGCGACCACTGAATTTTGAGGTTCCACTGAATAGCACCAAAACTGGCATATGGTACAGGTGGGTGCAATTTTAATTTCACTTACTCGTCCTAAAGCCGAATTCTTGATATTACCTCGCACACTCTTCAAAAAGTATTTTTGAACTTCAGAGACATAATAAAGCTTCTAGCACAAATTTTTATGAGCGCTAGCATCGCTCGCGCACTTAGCGTAGGTGCACGCTCGTTATAGATATTCTGAGATAATCATTAAGTATGGCCGAAAATTTCGAGCGCTCACTTCGCTCGCAAACTAACTTTTTTAAATAAATATCTCGGGGGCTCGTTAGAGATATTTACCTGACTTCACGTAATTTTGAGAGGTTGTAGTCAGAAACTATAATAACTATAAGTTCAGAAGGTTGTTAAGGTCTACTCCCAAACGCATGCTTTGCTTCGCATACTAATTCATATGGCTTTAACATATTCTAAAAGATCACCGCAGCTAAATAAAAGCCTTTATGCCTTTTTGAAAAACCTTTCAGAAAAGTTATAAAACTTATGTACTTACTACATACTCTCGCGAACTAACTTTTATAAACTTCAATAACGAAATCTTGGACACTCGCTTTGCTCGAGCACTATTACCAGCCTTTTTGTAATTCTGAGAGGTGATTAAGTCAGAAACTGGAGTAGTAAAGTTCTGAAGGGTCGTAAAGCTGTGAACAACGCTTGCGTCATAGCCGTTTTGAGTCCTCGCTTGAGCTAGGTATCATGACTTTTGAAATGGTAAGTAATAGCAAAGGGGCCCTAGTGTATATGTTGCACCAGGGCCTCGAAACTACAGATAACGGCTTAGAGAATAGGGGTGGTTGATTATGTCATTACTAGCTGACCCGGCAAACGTTGTTTTGTCATATAAATGTTAAGGGTGGACAACCCTAATCACAAGGAGTAATAAAAAAAATGATGTCGGCCGATTCTAAGAGCTACTTAATATGTTCACAAAATTTCTTGAGAATCTGTCATACCGTTTCGGAGGAGTACAGGAACGAATATTGTGACACGAGAATTTTATTTTATACTGCTGAGAAGGATTTATTTATTTAAGCTTTATTGCACAACAATACTTTGTACAAAAGGTGGACTTAACGCTGTAGGGCGTAAGGATCAATGTTCTATCAAAAATAACTGATTTCAGATACTGCAAGCTGGTCACCGAGTTCTCTTCTCATCCTTGTGGAATCTCAACATTCTGAAAAGTGGTGGCGACAAGGAGGACTTCTACGACACCGATCCGCGAGAAGTTTGCACACGAAAATCGAAAATACGGATACGAAGTGGTTCATGAGGGAAATATTTTCCACCATGCAAAAGCACCCGGTTTCTGGAAGCTGCAGAAGTCACTTTGTGTTTAGAACGACCAGCTTTTCTTCTTTGCTTTTGGTTACACAGGATACATATAACCTTCTTGATATGCACAAATATGTTTTCCCTATCAGGGTGTGGCCCCGCGCCAGTGCAGTAGCCGACCGCCTGTGGAGTCCTGCCGTGGACGGGATCTACAAGACGCAAGAAAAGGAGGAAGCTAAGAACAGCTTGGAGGAGCACACCTGCCGCATGAGGCGGCCAGGCATCCAGGCACAACCCCCACGAGTCCTGATGTCTGTGTCACTGCTTTGTACGAATAAAATCATGAAGACAAGGACCCATAAACAAAGTTACATGTTATAGTGCTCTCGGACGCGGGCTCGCTACTTAGAGACCGCGCGTGCGTTTTGCAAGTAAAAACTTGGATATCACTTCGTGTTTCATATTTCCCTACCGCGCCCGCGAGTCTACGTGAACCAGCACATAAGTCTACAGGGTGTATTCGTTGATTTTCCGAAACTGTAAGAGATATTTAAAATGTATAAACAGATTTCGAAAGTACATAATCTAATGTTTAAAATTCTATTTATAACTTTTTTTAACAAATCGAAAGACATCCGAAAAAATAGTCTTAAAACGTCCCCATACTTAGTATGATTTCAGTAAAAATCCGTTATATATTTTTTAAATAAGGTTTTATTGTTCTAAAACATCATTTTAGGTTGCTAATTTTTAGGTTCGTAAATTATTAATAATTAATAGTATTAATAATTTATGAAAAAGCGTTATGAAAGGTAACAAAACCCCTCTACCAAAACCGTACTAATTGTATAGGGAGCATCAGGACGTTTCAATGTTAAATTTTTGGATATCTATCCATTTATTCAAAAAACGTATTGATGTCAGTTAAATTATTGCCTTTTTATTAAAATCATCCTAATGTTTGGGGAAGTTTTAAGTTAAAATGTTTGTTGTTTACAGTTTTATTAAAAAAAAAGTTTGTTTTACCATTTTACTCATTAGGTAATGTTTTTTCGATATCAGTTTAAAATTTTAGATATCGCTTTCGGAATAATCGGCCGTGCACACTTAACGAATACACTCTGTAAAAAGAAAATTGTTATCGCGTTGCCATAACGACGTCTTCGCACGGCATAACACTAAGTAAATTTGGCAAGGGATCCTGGGTTCAAGAGATTTAGAGAAAGATTAGGACATTGCACAAACAGTTCAATGTCCTAATCCTGCGCTAAGGCAGTAACTTTGAAAAGAATATAGGTTTTCAGAGGCATCTTTCTATTATATCATTTTTTCGCTTTATAAAAGTCATAACACTATTATAGAGCATTGTAATGTCACTGTCAGGTTATTATTTTTTCTGTAGGTACTGAACTTTTGTAGGTAAGATACAATATTGATACAAGCACATGTATCAATATTGTATCTTATTATCATTGCTATTTTATTTTTAATCTACCAATGACAGAATTTAGCGTACTTATCAAACACGTCTTTGATTAAGGTTCCAGACGATAATTTTGATAAATCGAAATCACTAATTGCACAACATAACTATTTATTACTATCTTTTTATTATAGTTCAATCAAATTCAACATTAATTGTAGTACTAGTTTATTAATACACAGGTACGTAGTTTCAGACAAGTAGATACTAGACGGCTGCTACGATTTTTGCACTTGCAGTTTCAGAACTCAACGGTCTTCAGTGATGGAATTAAACAGTTGTCGAATTCCAATTCCAGTTACACTTAGAATCACTTATGTATTATATTTGCGTATAGGTATTCCATAATCCACTCGAGTCCCAATTTTTTACGTCTGAAAAATGAAACGAAGTTAAGCTATACGAACTTTAAAGAGGAATTTCAAGACAACCGTTTACCAACGAGGTATTTTGGCTATACAACTTTGAAAATCGTTTAATCAAAAATATTCTGATTTATTTATTTATTTAAAAATTATTGCACCATTTGGGATACAATTGGCCGACTAAATGCCATTCTCTGCCAGTCAACCGCGTGTGAAATATATATAGATAAATTGGTGTTGGCAAAAAAAAGGAAAATCGAAATCCATAATAAAGTATAGGAAATTTTAGCACGCAAGTTTGAAAAGAAAAATTACTATATTGTCATAGGGTACGGGTATTAAACGCAACACCTATTTGAAAAATAAATTTTATTTTGATCGTGATAAGATCCGCTGTTATTTAGTACAAATTAGTAAGAGTTAGACCAAAATTTGTTAAATTTATTGCCAAGTTTCTCGCACGTTAAGAAATAAACAGTCGTGACAAAATCGTGAATGAATTGCCAGATTTGACGATTCAATTTAGTTTTGGTTACGATTGCGAGCGAATTTAGGCCCCAGGATTGAAGCTGACTCTGTGAAAACTTTTATTTAGCAGTAGATAAAACATGTTCACTCTTAAAATGTACTTTACATAAACGTGCCTATAATATTGAATAGCGTGCGTGAAACTGGTGATCATCATACTAATACTAGGGTAAACTACAGTAAAATGGATATTTAACAATTGAATAGTTCAGCAATAACTTTATTTTAGCAACAATACGTGTTAGTCATTATATTTGAAGGCGCATTACTAGCGCCATCTTCGGTGATACGTCGGAATGAGATTTGACAGCCGTCAGTCTGGCGGAGCGTCGTGTCGATCGTCAGCGCCGCCATATTGGACGACTCTTGTATTCAAATGTTAACGGCGAGCGCACCACGGTAGCTTTTGTTCCGCGTAATCCATTGCTCTTTGATATTGGCGATTATTGTTATTCGTTAATCAAGTGATTTCCAAATCAGTAGTAAAGACATTTTTGTAAAGTTTTGTTAATTAAATAACTTTGATTTGATCAATTATTTCAATTGGCTCCTATCTACTCACATATTTGATGGCTGATTTTGAAGAGGCCGGGCATTCGCCCATATATTTAAATAAGTACAAAACAATACAAATGTTAACACTATTAATGGATACAACAAAGTAAATTCCGAACTAATAATAAATTAGCCCTCATCCTTAATATGAAAATAAACGATTGCAAGTTATATTTTATTGGTTGGAATTTGCATGCAATAAGAAACCGCGATCCTTAAAAAAGAACATGTTATTTTAGAAAGGGGTATTTAAAAATGTAAAGACTACATTCGGATAATTACCAAAAATCTAGCTATCTCAAAGCCTTAGCCGTGTAAGGAAACATTATAAATAGTATATTTCTCATTTCTATCGGAAACTGGATAACGCAAAAGCTTTATATAATGCGCTTACTTTCTTCATTCATCATCAAATCATTATTACAAGTATATATTCCGATCCGACATAAGAGTTTACACTGTAACACACGCTGCTATCCATATACCTACACATACATACAGTATCTCAAAAAAATCACATAAAACTTGTTTTGTTAAGCATTAACAAAAAAGCATATGAAATAATAATAACTATAAAATGCAATATCATAATTATAATAATTGATTTTAATCTTATAAAAATAAATAGTATATCTATGTATAAATGTACATTATAAACTTTCTAGTCGTACAATCATACAAAATAGAATCTAGCTAGTTAATGATAGTTTATTAAATAACAATAGTAAATGCATTGAAGGTTAGGTTGAAAAGTATTGGTACAAAAAAACGATCAGTCGATACAGAGATTCTAATTATCGATACTACAACATACGAACTTACCATTTACTTATTAAGTGAGACTTACTGAGTGATGTTGGGTGACACAAACTGAGACTGTGATACTCGTTTCTAATTAATCAAAAACAAATGAAAGCTAGACCCGGTGTTACCACTTCTAGCAAGTTCACAACAGCTAATCTGGGCGCCCAAGACCCGTCCCAATCCACTCACATAGAGACTATGGCGGTCTGCGAAATATCGCAAAACTCGTCTATTAAGACACGAAATGATATAGTTGATATCGATATATGCCTGCGCCATAATTGTAAACACACACCGTGGAAACCATAGACGTATAGATAAACTGACAGACAAAAAAAACGGAATGAGAAAAAAAAACAATTTTCTTGCCAAGATGTCGCCATTTGATACCATTTCATGCCTGTAGGTGGGTGGGGACGGAACGGGTCATTGTCTTTTAGTTTAGATTCAATTACCGTGAAAAATTCTCCAAACCAACATTTAAAGAAAAACTTGTCACGAGCTAGGGTCGTCACCGGGTCTAAATCAACTAAAAGCGTGAGCTGCTAAGATCACAACTCATCTTTGACCTTGGCGTGACTTTTGCAGAAGGCCATCATGTCTTCTAAGGATCTATCACCGCCGTAGTCCGCTAGCTGTTTGCCTTTAGCGAATATTTTGAATGTTGGCAATGTTTCTATGCCAGCTATATCGGCCACCTTGGGGTTTTCGGCCGCGTCCACAGCGATCACTTTGATCGGTGCGTTCTCGTTTTTGAATGTGGTTGCTAGGCGACTGAACGCCGGTTTCGCTGTGACGCAGTGTCCGCACCCTGAAATAGAAGAACAATGAGAACCTTTTTTTTTAGTACAGGAGTATAAAACTTCAATCTGGGATAACAGCTAACATTGCACTTGCAAACAAGAGCATCGAAGGTATGCGCCACGAACGCAGAATAAATCAAAACCCTTTTCCGCCTGGTTTAGACACGATTTTCTACCGTATCTACGTCCGGTCTTTAATCCCGTTAGCATCATTTTAACGTTAAAGCCAAAAATATAAATAAACAAACAGACCCGGCAGACGTTGTCCTGCCCGCTGTTTTGGCAGTTTTTCAATATTTTTAATATTTTTATACAGCTAAACTTTCCCCTAGAGTCACTCGATCTATTTAAAAAAAAACTGCATCAAAATCTGCTGAGTAGTTTTTAAATTATAAGCATACATACATATAAATAACATAGGAACAGACGCGGTAAGCGACTTGGTTATATATTATGTAGTGATAAATGACATCAAAAGGCCCCAGACTAGATGAGTAATAGGCTTAGTTCGCAGATTAACTCCTGCTTGGTAATTAGGTATTAAATTTTTCAATTGAACTCTTTTCCACAAAAAAAATATATCATAAAAACTCACAAGACGCATAGAACATGACAAAGGTGGGCGTGTCCGAGGATATGATCTGCTCAAAGTCGTCATCGCTGGCCAGCACCACGTTCACTCCGAAGCCGGCCTCCTGGTTGGTCTTCGGCGCCTTCTGCGAAGTCTGGTGGCTGTCCATTTGGCTGTGGATGAACGAGACGAAATCGGCCTCCTGAAATAAAATATATTAAGAAAATTAATAAAATCGAATTATTTCTGTACATAGAAGGCGCACTTTTACACATCTCGAGTTATAAAAATAACCTAACTACTGCTTCGGGACAATTTGGGCTAGTCTAGTGCTGAGAAGATGCAGCGCAACAAACTCAGCTACTACTTTGTTATTTTAAATACAGGGTGTCAAGATGTAGTGAATCAAACTGCAACAAAAACTAGCCTGGGTAGGGTACTATCCAGAAAATAAGGATTACATGGTTAAACCAGTTTTTGTTTCGACAAACTTTTATGACCAAACTAAAAGCATAAAGGACACTGGATATGAGTGAAATTTGGCTTTCAAGATTTGATTAGAAACAAACAAATAGGAACAGGTGAAATTAAACAAAAGCTTCTAAATTCCAATAAAAACATTAAATTTTTATTGAGAAAATGTTCGTTTCCCAATTTCCGTGATTTCTCAAGCTCTAGTTATCGAGGTTTGGAGTAAAGACAAATGCCTAAAAAATGCCCGCAAGGAACAGAAACTGCCTACATCCCTTAATTATACATAAAATCAAATATAAATTATCAAATTGTTCTTAAGTCTGTTTAAGTAGGGAACAAATTCTTCGATTTTTTTTTGTATTTATTTTGATAAACATGGTGAATAAAAGTTTTCATTCATATATATTTGACAAATCACATGACTTCCTGTTAGTTCCTAGTGACAAGATATTATTTGACAAAGGTCAATTAAACCATTTTTAAGACAGTATTTTACCTTTTTATTGATGTAGCCTTCATATTTTGCAAATCTGATTATTAAGCATGCCAGCACAAAAATAAAATACATTTATTCATAGGGACTACATAGGAGAAAAAAAAACTGATAAGGCTGTCTTTTGCTTCACTGAAAAAAAGACATATGACATAACAATTTCATTTTGTCCTTTTGTTCACTTGATTCTTGTTTTCTTGTTGTGGATTGCCTTTAATTTATGTGATATTTCATAACGACTCTGGCTACTTTAAAAGGAATTTGACGCTCACTCTGTACACGGTTATACCCATTTTTAAACACGGACTTGAATCGGACCTGCCTAACTCGACGACTCAGCTTTTTCAACACGGACTTGAACCTGCTTTACGAGACGACTGTATTTTTTCCGATTGGACTTGTGCCTCATATGCTTAAAACAAAAAATGGATGGGAGTATACACTGTATAAATTGCTATTTGGATATTACACGAATGAGACGTAACTATTTGTCAATACAAAATGATGAAGTACGTTCTCTCATACAGGAATGGATAACACCACAAACTGTAAGTATTGATATTTTCTTGCGTATAGGCTAAACGATCTGTCATTTTAATAGCTGTAAACATTCAAAAACCTATTCTAATTATTTCTTCTTTGTCTCACAGGTTGATCAACACAGCGCTATTTGTGATGCATGCCTCAGAGTAGCCATTCAAACTATCACTGAGACACCAGGAACTAGTCGACCAGTGAGACATTTTGGCCATCGTCATGTGTGTGTTTGCTGTGGACAATCTGTTCTACGACAGCGGTCGCATAGTTTAAGATCAAACACTGATCGCGAAAGACACATAATGAATATAGTAGCACACAACCACGACAGGTAAGATTTGTTTTTAATATGCTTAATACCTAAATTCACCCTTCTTCGTGCTTCATATTAAAGTGTACAACAATTGGTAAAAAAAACATAACAGTTATATTTTTGTTGCAGCTGCGTTCTACAGAGTTCATTTGCCATCCATGTTGGCAACAGTGCAAGCGGGCTGCCTCACCCTCTACTCCTTTGCGAAGTCCCAGTCAGGCATTTGAAGACACTTTGAATTTACCTCAACATGAACAAGAACCTCAAATGAGACCCGTCATCTCGTTACCCAATTATGGAAGAGCAGTTGATACTCAAAGTCATTGTTTCTATCCAGGATGTAATATGACTGACAGACATGTGGTACCTGTTACGTTGACGGTGTGGCTATTCAAGGACTACAAGTATTATGTACCACAGAATTCTAAAATATGTAATCATCATTTGAACAGTGACTTATGGCACGAACTTCCAGCTTTGGAAGATATGAATCATGAATTCACTGTAGATCACATAGAAGACTTAGCATCGTTTGTTAGTTATGAATGTCATGCTTTAGACTTTGAAAATGTAAACTTGATAGAAGAACATCTGATGTGGTACTTCCTTGGAATGAGTAGAAATCAATTCAGTATTTTGATGAGCGAGGTTCCCCGTCTGTGACAAATGCATAGAGGTTCTACTGCCCTTGGAGCTTATTTAATGAAACTTAGAACTGGGTACTCCGATGAACGAATATCATCACTTCTGCAAATACCTAGGAGTACACTGGAACGTCTAATGGCTGAAGCAAGGGAAAAACTGAATCAGTATTCTGTTCCTATGAACCTTGGGATTGGACACTTAACAAGAGAACAAATTGCTGAGAGAAACCTTCTCATTCCAAATGGACTGTTTGGTGAAGCAGATGGAGAAAGGAAGCCTGTAGTCATTGTTGATGGAACATATGTCTATGTACAGAAAAGTTCAAACTATTTATACCAAAAAGAGACCTACTCCTTACACAAGTACAGGAACCTTGTGAAGCCATTCATGATTGTTTGCTCGGATGGTTATATTATTGACGTATTAGGCCCTTATCCAGCAACTACGTCCGATGCCAATATAAAGATTAGTGAATTTGATGATTCCAGTAAACCACTCAGGCAATATTTTCAAGAAGGCGACGTCTTCATTCTAGACAGAGGATTCAGGGATGCTATTCCACTCTTAGAATCATGCAACTATTGTGTTCACATGCCATCAACACTACAAGAAAATCAGTTCCAACTGTCAACTTTGGAAGCAAATAAAAACAGAATAGTAACCATTTGTCGCTGGGTTGTTGAGGTTGTAAATGGAATATTCAAGCAGCAATTATTTCGGCAAGATTTTTTTAATCGGGCGTCAAGGCATTTGATAATTGATTTTGCCATAGCGGCAGCATTAATCAATCGATTCCATGCAAGGATAGTTGACAGGGCCGATGCTGCAGATATACTACAAATAATCAATGCTAACATGTTTACAGAAAATAGACTAGCGGACTATGTGATCAATAATCATTTAAATCGTCGCAAAGCCCACTTTCAAAGTATTAATGTGAACAATAATAATCTTGCTGATTTTCCACAATTGACCTACGGCGAAATGGTTTTGTTGGCATGTGGAACTTATCAAATCAAGCAGGCCCGTTCCTACTACGGTGAACATAGACGTGCGAACGGCATGTATAGGATTGAGGTATGCAGGGAGATGGACAATGCATTGGTTGATGAATTAGATCTTCCAGATAATTGTTTTTTTACTAAGAGGAAAAATACAGAGCAGACATGTATCACATAAAGTGTATTTTGTTTATATTATTATTAATAATTCTTTATCCGGAAGAGAGGCTATACAGCACCGATACTGTAACTGTTTAGTGGGACGTCGGGCAGTTGGTACCTGCGCCCATATTATGTCAATAATATGGTACTTAGCATGGGCCCGCTACCAATCTAATATATATCCTCCTGCACAGTTTCTTGATGACTTGTTGATTGTATTTCAAGATGAATAAAGTGTTTATTTTTTCAATTTGTGTTTATTTTTCCCCTTACATACCTTGGTAGGTAGGTCGAAGACAGCGTGTGCAATATAATTAAATCCTATTTTCTTTCGTACTAAGCAGAATCGCGTCCATCTTTTTTTACGTCTGTGGACATAACCTATCTTTCGCAAAATTGCTTTTAACGGGCTTCTCCCTAGTTTTTTGTCAAATATTTTAATTGTGATGGATTCCTTGCCATTCAAAGTACAATTTGCCATAAGATTCATTTTTGTTCTTCTTTTTTTTTTGGGATAGGTTTGCTCTTGACCCAAGACTAAGCCCAACGAGGCAAAGACTGAGTCTACGATGAAGCGAGCTCACCTAGAAGATGCCTTTTCGCTCTAGCTTTGAAGACTCCCAATTTGTAATTGCAGGGAAACACTGACGCAGGACTGAGTTCCACTCTTTTGCAGTGCGCATCAGGAATGTAGATGAGAAGCGCTTGGTTCGTAACAGTGGAACATCGACACGGTACGGATGGTATCCTGCGGTACGTCTGGTGGTGCGATGGTAAAAGGGGGCCGGCGGAATAAGCTGATGTAGATCATGACCACACTCGCCGAAGTAAAGCCTGTAAAAGATTGACAAGCAGGCGACTCTGCGGCGATGAGCCAAGCTCTGGAGCTGCGTGCTTACAAGCCTCTCGTTACCTATGAGCCTCTTGGCTCTGCGTTCAACCGAGTCAAGAGCAGCAAGTTGGTATTTGGCGGAACCATCCCAGAGGTGGCTGCAATACTCCATGCAGGATCGGACTTGCGCTTTGTAAAGAGTTAAAAGCTGATCAGCTGTGAAGTATCGCTTGACTCTGTTCAGGATTCCCAGTTTTTTTGCTGCAATTTGAGCTTTGATCTCGATAGTGGGGCCGAAGTTGAGATTTGCCGTCAACTCCACGCCAAGAAGCTCAAGACGCTCTTCTGAGGCATTTTAATATATGGCTGATGAGCAATGCCCTTTGTAAGTTTTTCTTACAAATAGTAAGTAAATTAAATTTGGCTTTCAAGATTTGATTAGAAACAAACAAATAGGAACAGGTGAAATTAAACAAAAGCTTCTAAATTCCAATAAAAACATTAAATTTTTATTGAAAAAAAGTTCGTTTCCCAATTTCCGTGATTTCTCAAGCTCTAGTTATCGAGGTTTGGAGTAAATTTGTAAGTTTTTCTTACAAATAGTAAGTGTAAGTAGTGAATAAAATAAATGAACCAGAATGAATTACTTTTCTCCCAGACTACACTCTTTCACAGGCGTGCGACGTACGCGGATACCCCACCATTCAGTAGCTGAAGCACTCGATGGTGGGGTACTCGCGCAGGTGTAGGTCGCGCACAGCTCCAGGTACGCCTTGCAGTCCTCCGCCGCGAACGCCACGCTAGCTTAGTGGCAAGTTAGCCAGGGTAGTGGGGGTATCTTTACCTTCCATAGTTGACGCATTGAGCATGCGCACATTCTAATATTCAAGGTCCCATCTCACACGAATGCGATCTAGTGTCCTTTGTTAAAATTTAAATCACTCTTTCTCATTTCAATCCACTCGCGTTACAATTTAAATCTTTAAGATTCGCAAACCTTTAATAGGACCGTTTTTTTTGCAGACAACCCTACATCAAAGTCTTCGCCATAAAACATCACTTATGATATAAAAAATATATGATCCTATTGAGTGAAAGTAACTAACATTGACATACCTGTTTATACCTAACACTTCAGTAGTACGCCCAGGTATATAATAGACAACCTAACGGCTGCACTTTCTTTTGGTTCTGTACTTACAGTCAGGACAAAATTTTCTTATTATTTTCGTTTTTAAATATAGTCTGTCTAGGATTTTTCTAGCAAACCCATTTTTAATACATATATTATCTAATATACTAAATTTATTAAAAAATATGTTTCATTCTATTATTAGCTCTGTGGAGGTCGATTTAAGTTCGTATCTTCAACTATTACCTTTCTTCCAGCCGTGTAGTCTTTTACAGCCTTGTCGAAGTAGCTGAAGTATTTGATGGTCGGATACCCGCGCACGTCGTAGTTGGCGCACAGCTCCTGGTGCGCCGTGCAGTCCACCGCCGCGAACGCCACCATCAGCTCGTCCGCGAACCGCTCCGCCGCCTTCACGAACTCGGGCTTGGTGCTTTTGCAGTGGCCACACCCTGTATTCATAGATAGATAAATGCTTAGTACAAGCCATAATGAAATAGATACATAAGTGCTTTGTACAAGCCATTAAAAATATTATTTGCAGGTCAGTTAAACTCATTGGCAGAAAGTGGTGTCAAGAAGTCATGGCTTAGAGACCCAAAAATAACCTGGGGACGAAAAAGAACCTCCTAGTCTCCTTGAAAAAAGGCGACCACTCTCGAAACTATGCAGCCCTAAAAATAAAATATGCAGGCCTAAAAAACATTAAAATACCCCCGACTGGATCCAGGTAAACAGCTGATGTTAAAAGCAGGTAAAAATCCGTCCAGTTTTTAACAGCTGGACGAATTTCAACAAGTCATAGCCAATAACAAGCGTGATTTAATTGGCACGATGACACCTATCTTAAATATTTTGAAGACCATGGCGTTTAAAAAACATAGCCCCTATGAAGTTAATACAACCAATATATTTTCAAAAAGCTGTGGAAACCAATTTTTAAACACACAAAACTCAATAAATATTCGGTCAATTGACTCCGATTTCTGATACATGACCGTGACGTCACGTTCACATATTCCCATACAAAATCTATGGAGGTAAATCGTTTTGACAGATAATAAAAAGTATGTCAACGATTGGTGGTGTCGTCTAGCCTATTATCTTTTGAATAAAATAAACGCTTTGAAATCGATCCATCCGTTCGGGAGATACGATGCCACAAACAGACACACAAAAACATATTAACACACACACGGACAAAGGGGTCAAACTTAACATCCCTCGTTTTAGTCGGTGCTTCAAAACGATGAGACAACCAGCAGTCCAATTATGGTAACTGTAATATTTTTTTCAACCTTGGATTACAATGACCCCAAAATAAGAACGCAGCCTTTTTCATGCTAAGAAAATGCATTACGCAAACCGACCACACTGGAAACGATATTACGTTATTAAAGAAAGTACACACGGCTAAAAATTAATTTAGACACCTTGCATACTCATAACTACGCCATTCATCTACGCATCAGACTAACGTCTATTTAAACTTTATTGATTCTAATATCGTCAGAAAACGGCTAAGATGCACATACTTTTTAACCTCTGTATTTAAATAGGTTTATTTTAATAAGAAGTGTTTAATATTCTAGTGCGTTATGATGAACTATCGGCCGCTAGTAATTAATATAGCCAATGTACATCAGGTATAGTGTAGGATTCGAATGGTAAAATAATTTTTAAAATCGGTCTAGTTTCGTTGCCTATTTAATTAAAACAAACAATTAAATTGTTCCTCTTTATAATTTTAGTATACTAACATTGTAAACGGTGTTTTCCTACATCTGCGCAGCGCAAATCGAAAAAATAAGCGCATAATAATCCGAGCTTATAATAATATATACATGACACGTCCTACATATCTACGAGTACAGGTATGGTAAAGTATTGTAGGCGCCTCCACCGCCGTCACGAGGTGGCGCGTGCGTAAGTGAGAAAAAAATATTGGATTCTTTCGCACGATTCGCAGCGTTCAACTTTTAGTAGTCCAAAGTCCAATCAGTCAAAGATAACATCATCTTTGAATCAGTCTAGGTTGCTGTAAAGCCGTGTGTACCTAGGCAGGCCTTAACATGAAAGTTAGGGAGGTTTCTACTTACACGGCGCGTAGAACATGACGACGGCGTGCTTGATCTTGCGCAGCGTGTTGCGGAAGGTCGCGGCGTCGAGGTGGCGCACGGGCGACGGCTCCTCGGCCCAGGGCTTCTCCGGCGGTGGCGGGGGCGGGGGTTCTTGCGGGTCCTGCGATAGGTATTGTCAGTAGGAAGTAAGTAAGTAACTGCGTAAGAATAGAAAACTTAGGTGCGCGGGACGCGAGTATAACTAAATGCGTACTCGAAGACGCACTTGATGATCTTGTGTGTGTGTGTGACAGCAAAGTATAGAAATATAGCAACAACCGGCATTGATATTATAAGTCAATTTAAAAAAAAAACTCGTTTAGATTCGTAAATAATAAGGTCTCATCGTAATAAGGTTAAGTTTGCGTCACGGGTTTGTGCTATAAGCTCTCTTGCTACCCCTACGATTGACCAATCAAAACTTATGAGGTCTTACTTGTGACTTAACGTACATGTGTGGGTTTAGTTACACTGGTTCTCGTACATATCAGCGATCATGCTATTTCCTGGTTATTTCTTGTTCTGTCACTCGCCTTAATAAAACAAACAATCTGCATCTCTTGCCCCGCGTCCCCCGCGTGCCCCACGTCGAACTTGTTCTCGCCCTTGGGGTAACCCTTGACGCCGAAACGCGATACTAGCTCCGAATGCTTGGTCGCATCGACCGCTGCTATGATACTGGCCTTCTAGACGAATTTCTACTAGGCCCCTGTCGGTCATGTTATCAAGCCAGATTTATGGGGGTCTAACCGGCCCCTTCCGCCGAGACCCGAAGGGGGTGGCATAGCCAGACATTCCAACGTAATGTTAGCCTCATATCGATTCACTAATCGATATCACGCTAACCCTACTGGCAATAGGCGAGCGACGCACAACACTCGAGTCGAGCTGTCATCGGACCTCTTTCAACGTGTGATTGAGTGAGGGAAGCGTCTTCTGATCACGCATGTTTATTGGTGTATCGTTAACAATTTAAAATATAACCCAATAACCCGTTTTATTGGAGAAATCCTCCGTAACAGCAACATGCAGGTTTTCGCAAAACATGACCACGAACGTAAACGCGTCTTCTGCAGCTTATTTGCTATGTGACGGACGTAAAACTACAAACTCTTTACTCTCACTTACCTTAATAAAACTAACAATCTGCTCCTCTTGCCTGGCATGGCCCGCGTCGAACTTGTACTCGCCCTTACCGAAGTACTTCAGGGTGGGGTAGCCCTTGACGCCGAAACGCGACGCTAGCTCCGAATGCTTGGTCGCGTCGACCGCTGCTAGTATACCGTTTATCTAAAACGAGCAATAAGATTTACTAAATTTTATAGAAAAATATAATTTAGAAACAAATTATTAATACCTATATTTAAAAATAGCGACCCGTCCCTGCTTCGCACGGGTGGGCAATATTTGCACGCGGATCTCAATTTTTTTCTATATTTATTATAGCCTATGTTCATTAGGGACTACCTCCAGCCCCAGTCATAGTCTTATCTCTCAATTCTTATCTTTAAAACAATTTGAAGACTTAAACCATTTTCACACATGTAAAACAATGAGCAACATCGCGCGGCTTATTTTTTCGTCTGTGTCCGTAAAAAATCAATGATAAGAACGCTGTACCCCTGGGCTTTCAGCGCAACAAACGTCAATATATTCAGTTCAGTGGTGACACAAGAGCTGGTAGCGACCTTGCTCAGCGTATAAGCTTAGCGATCCAGCGAGGCAATGCTGCCAGTTTCAAATTGCACATTAATATTTTTATATTATCTTTATTCTTTTTTATAGTACGTATACCCAAATTTTACATATAACCAAATTTTTTCCAACCTTTTCGGACTTGATCCTGGTCGCAGCTTTTTCAAACTCTGGCTTGATTCGTTTACAGTGACCACACCAGGGCGCGTAGAATACGACCAGCGCGTGTTCCGCTTTCGATAATATGCTATCGAAATTATCCGCTGAAACAACATAAACATAACACATTTCTTTCACCATCAATCAATGTTTAAGAGTAGACCTACGATTACCTCTACATAAATTAAGTCGCAGCAATCGAATCAAATTCATAGTTACACGTCTGTGCTCATTTATCAAAGGTATTTTTTTGCTAAACATAAAATAACATGGTGATGCAAGGAATTGCTAATGTCACAAAAGACAAGCACTGACAAAAGAATATTGTGTCAAATTTTATCTTGAAAGAGGTTCAATGTCGCAGAAGATCCAATGTTCCATGACATGTCCCATTCCAGTGTAATATTTTCCCATATTATACATTTTGAACATAACTTTCACTTACCAGACAAATGCACTACATCAGTGTTTTCAGACCAACTCTCATCAGCCACTTCCTTTTGTTTCTGATGTAGCTGTGTAGTGGGATCTCTCATAAAATCAACAATAGCTTGCCTCTTATTTTCTCCATTATAGGGGAACCGCAGCTGTCCTTTCCTAAAATTATTATATTTTTTTTAATTTAGAATTAAGTATGATTATTTATTTATAATTGCAATTTAGGATTAAAAAACCATCCAATTGATTGGTGAGCCATAAGCTATGTATGATTTAATGAAAAATCAATCTGAAAAAAAAACTTACTCATAGTATAACAGTGTTGGGAAGCCCGTTATATTGTACTGTTGTCTTATTTTAGAATTCCCAGGTTTCGAAACATCAATAGCCGCTAACAATGCTTCTCCCTAAAAAAATAAGTACAGAATATCAACCTTTTATTCATCTAACTGTGGGCGAGGGGGGCCTTTCAACACTTTTTACGCTTCCCGGCATACTTCGGGTTGTCCAGTTCTGGACCAATTTACAGTTTCACAAAGCTTAGTCTGTTCTCTGTCTATTCGGCTAAAATATCACAATAAATAATTTTATTATAACGAAAAATGTGCGAATCATAGCCAAAATATCCATTTTAGTCGATGAAGTCAAATGTTGAAATGTAGTTTTTAAATATCCATAAATATGACGAAATTTTAAGGTTTTTTACATTTATATACTCAACATTACAAACGATGGAGCTGAAATATCAATACCACGTTATAAATTAAAAGTTACAAAGAATGTTTGATTAAATAAACAAGTAAATGAACATAACTTTTAATATCAATAAGTTCTAAGTCTCATTTCAACAGTAAATACTTCTGGATCAGAAGTCTTTGTCTTGCTAGTCAATTTCTCATTCAATTTTTTTTTCAATTGTAAGCAATTTTTAGTACTGCCACCTTTATAGTGTTCAAAGCTGCCGCAGGGTTATTTGAAAATTAAAAAACCATTTTTTTCCAAGTTAGTTTAAAAAAGGGTGTTGATATGCTGTCTATTGCATGATATATGAATCATTCTGACTAATAGAGAGAATAAACACACCACATCTCTTGAATTGGGTGAGAGAGATCCTTACGCGCTTTTAAAAAAACTTGGAATTTGCACCTGATAATAGAAATTCATAACTCAACAACAGACTGTCAAACGTCGTTAGGGACTACTGAGAGTTGTGCGAGTTTGTGTTGCCTCATTCTTAAAAATAATTACAACATTTCCTTCAAAAAAAAACGTAAACTCAAATGTTCAAACCTGCCCCTGTTCAAAGGTGCCCCCTTCTCCCCTATTGTTCATGACATAGTGGCAAATCAGTCATTTAAATTTAGTTTTAGTTGTAGATAAATAAAAACTCATTGCGGAATTATAAACCTTACCTTCAAATCATCAGCAGCTGAAACATATTCAGGCTTCAGAGTCTTACAGTACCCACACCAAGGGGCATAAAACATGATCATTGATTTTTTGTATGCTGCTGCACCTCTCTTTAGAAACTTTGTCAATGCCTGTAAATCAATTTGATTAATTTTATTGTACATGGTAACATTGTTAGCAATATTAAAAGTAGCAAGCTGGCAAGAATAGGTATATGTTTAAATTGTAGTCTAGTCTAGTCTAGTGGACACGCAAACATTGTCCTGCCCGTTATTTTTTTAAATTCTTTCTTTGTAAGAACCATCCCCATACTTTAAGGAATCTAATAAAAAAAGAATTGGCCAAATTGGTCCAGGCATTCTTGAGTTATGTGCTTACCAACACATTTTGCAATCCATTTTTATTTTATAGATAACACTGGTCAACAGTGGTTTTGTTGCCCTAGATATGATAATGATTTTGTCTATTTTTGCACACAATTCATGAAACTATCAATGCTTTTCTAAGATTTACTCTCATTTTTTTTAAAATCTTTATTTTAATTTTATATTACAAAAATAGAAAAACAAAATACAAAATTAACAGATATATTTATAATGTTAGTTCTGTTGTGAGAAATTAGGATACATCGAAGTAAATAAAGAGTAAAATATCGGAAATATGTTTTATATTTCCATAAAAGCGCAGTGGCGCAGAAGCCTTAATCATGACTGAAGAACTTAATATTATTTATTAAGACTTTTATTTCTAAGAAGCCAATAATTGTTTAAAACATAAGACATGCAAAAATCATAAAAATACGAGCACATTGAGAACTTTTATGAACTCTGGACACTTGTATTCGAAATCTGGACACTTGTAAACATAAAATTTCGCGAAGATATCCAGTGCAACAAAAAATTTTTTTTTTTGTAGAGCTGTGTTATCATTCTAATGCACATATTTAATTTATTGAAGTAATTTGGTTTGAATAAAAATATGATCTGAATATTTATTTGAGTGCATAAATTTTTAAGAGTATTCGCCTTTTGCAAAACAAACTAAATATACAAGGACATTTTATTAGTGTTTAACTCTTCAATCCATTTCCATAATCATAAGTTTGTTTAATCTGTATAACTACAGACCTATAAGGAATTCGCTATGCTGAATAAATATTGCACAGGCAACTAGATGTTTATAAAACAATAAATTGCACACATTGCAGAGCATGATACAAAACAAACAATATGAATATGAACCAGTTAATAAAAGTAACCATAGTGACTCTTAAATAGGTACTACTTACTGATAAGTTAGCCTGATAAGGTATGAATAACAATAGTAAAATTAAACAATGGGGAGCCAGAGGAAACAGTATACAGATTTGGACTTATTATAGGTCTTATCAAAAGATATGAAAAATATATTTTTTACTTAGAGCAAAAAAAAACATATGTTTCCAAAAAAACATGTATTTTGGACCTTGTAGCTCTATTTAGTAATATTTTTGAGAAACCAAATCAAGGGTGCATTAGCCACTTGCTAGCCAAAGAATAAGAATGTTTTTATTGCCACCACAACACAGAATAAAAAATTGAATTGAATGTTGTGCTCACCTCACTATCTTGAAGATGAAATATGTCTGCGGCCTCTGGGTCTTCTTCCCACGGTAGGTCCCCTACGGGATCTCGAAGGAAGTTTGACATGGAACTAATGGTTTCACTTCTATCATAGTCTTTATGAAAATCACCATCCTTATAGTGTTTTATGTAATAAGGCAAATCAGAAGGTATTTTCAACTTCTTACACAGTTTCTTTGTTTCACTGAAATTATTGAAAAGATAGATTCCTTGAATAGATGTAAGCTTTGCTTTGATACTAAAGAAGGAATTAGCTATGGAAAACATCAATGAAAAATACCTATAAAGGGACCTATTCAGAAATATATCGTAGGGAGAGCTACCCGTCAAACTTGTTTACTTGGAAGGTACCTAAAACGTTTCTTGATGGTACATTTTCACCTAGTCTTAAATATACCAATGGAGACAAGATATTATTATTTAAAATATTACAAATATCTCACTGACCTGTTACTACAATCCACCATGACCAGGGTAGCCTGACCTCTCATTGCATCGGCTGTGTCTCTGAATACATCTATAATCAGTTGTGATGATTTCGGCACGTTCACATACAAAATCAAAACATTGGTCTTAGTTCTCAACAACTTTTTGAAGTCTTTGTGATCATTAACATCTGTAACTACACTTGATTTTTGTTTCTTGGCTTGCACTGATATTTGTACTAAGATTAGTAACACGGGCATAAACACCTAGAACAAATTCGAAGCGTAAACACAAAGCAAAGAATTAACTTTACTATAAAAGAGCGGTTAACCTCACATGTTTATTACCTCCCATAACACATTGAGCCTCATGGCTGGTTAATTCTTTTGTTTAACTATTAAATCGTTTAATTACTCAATAATTAACAGATTGTTCATATGTTAATTAACAATATCTTGGTTTTATCGCAAAACTCCACTCCACTCGGCAACAAACTGTAAACGTCATTAATTTTTAATGTTGCCAGAAAAAGAACCAAATTCCACATTTCATCTTTTTTAATAGACTTCAATAAAAGGAGTAAATTAAGTTATTTTATTTTTTGGTAATAACGATGCAAATATCTTTAAAATTATCATTTGACCCTATTTTTATTAACTTTTATGTTTGCTGGCTTGCTTTTATATCTATGACATTAAAAGTCCTATTAAAAAAAAAATCCACGGGTTGCACTCCGGGTGTGCCGGCAGAAGTGAAAACTTAACAACCGTCTTACGGTTTTTCGATCAGCATCACGTGACCTGACGCGAGTTTCACAGTTTCTACCCATGCCACAAAAGTGCTCAACGCCGCTAAAGAAGTTTTCACTTCAAAAATGCAATAAAGATATGTAGTCCCATAGAAATTTGGTTAAAGTCAATGTACAAGTTATTCCAGGGATTTCCAGCAAATAACTTTATCTCGAATCAAAAACCATTGAAAATGCTGGATCCCATCAAGTCCTACTTAACAAAAAAGTCATTTTTGCATTGTCAACCTTCCAACAAAATGAAAGGACGCTACTTGAGGAGACAATTAATACAAGCTAATGTTGAGATTACACTGGTTTATTGTACTAAAGACGTGGTATTATATATAAGATATTATATATGTTATTAGATAGAGGTTTTGGTACATGACTTATCATATTAATATACTTAGTTATACATCACATCACCCTTTTTACAAGAAAAAAATAAATTTGTACTCGTATAGGTAATTCTATATTTAGTAAGCTACATTTCATAGAGTGTGCGTTATATTATTCAAAGACACAATTTTGTTTTCGTAATTTTGTTATATTCTTATGTTTAGTGCAAAGATACCATTATCTTTGGTTTAGTGTATTCTTTACTACTTTAATAATTTAAATCTTCTAATACTTAATATGGACCATAATAGGTTGACTCAATTTCATTTTCTGAAGGATTTCTTTTATAAAATTGCCTTTTTTATAACATATGTATTTGATTAACATTATCATCATATCTACTATAGTTCTTTCAAATCACGAAGTCGAGCAGAATTTACTTGTGGTAAATATGTGTCCGTATATGTGTCGATGTGTGCGTGAAAACGAAAGCGGGTATGGTTAGCATAAAAATAATACCAATATTTTGTATGTTCAATTGATAATAAAATAAAACAACAAAACTTTTAAACTAAAATGTTTATTATTTAAAATAAATAATAAATAAGGGAATGTATTAAAATAAAATTATGTTCTTCTACATTTGGGTTTAAGTTTTAATTTAAGCGAAACATAAGACTTAAATAAGGATATACAATTGAACTCAAGATATGGCAAAATTATGAAAATAAGGCTAGGCTGGAACTATTTAATAACAAATTTCTATCTATTTTTACGTATGTGAAAAATGTGTCGCCTTAATCTTCTTCGGAAAAACTGTTGCTTTCGTTAGTTTCAAAGTCAGTCGTGCTGCTATCACTTGATTCACCCACATTAATTACAAATTCAAAGTCATAATCAAAATATTTCATATACTCCTTTTCAATTTTTTCGACATGCTTGCATGTATTAAGCCAGATGTTGTTATCGATACTGTTTAAACCTTCAGCTATTAAATTTTGAACTTCTGTCATATTTTGACCAATATTTTTCGAGGCAATCTTATTTTTCAGAATACCCCAGATGTTTTCAATGGCATTTAATTCGGGGTGATATGGTGGCAGTCGTAGTATTTCGAAACCTTTGCTTTTTATTATCTCGTCAATTCTATATGAAATAAAACGCTGCTTATTTCTGATTATTAAATCATACAATTCTACATTGCGGGACAGTGCATTGAAAGGAATACCGTGTTCCGTCAGCCACTTTTGCATGTCGCTCTTGCGCGAATTTGACGTAGGTATACTACTACTTCGAGTATTATGGTAGGATGCGTTGTCCATCACTATAACAGATTTATCTGGTAAATTTGGCAGCAGCTTTTCATTCAGCCATTTGCTATAATTATTGGAATTCATATTTGAGTGATAGTCTCCAGTTGTGGATGATGCTTTGTATATTAACGAAGCATCTTTAATAAATCCACTACTGCTACCCGCATGCACTATAATAAAACGAGCACCGGTACTCAATTTTTTTAAAAATGACTTGTCTTTTGTCTTAGTATCTAGTTTTTTTAAATTCCACGTGTTTTGACGTACGTGCGAAGTTAGCACATATGTTTCGTCTGTATATATAATGGGACGGCCTTCTTCACGGTATTCATGAATTTTTTTCAAAAAATTAAATCTCCACAATTGTATTTCATGCCTTTCTTGTAAAGATTTACGATTGTTTTCAATTTTGTTCCATTCGTAGCCCATTTTTATAAGCAACGAACGTAATGTGCTCAAACATCCGTCAAAACCAATTTTTTCTCTTAATGCTGACTGAAGTTTTGCCAAAGTTGGAAGTTCATTGTGTTCTATATGAAAATTTTGAATTGTAGTTCGAATAATTTCTCGATTCATATTATCTAAATTAAATTTACCGTCTCTTTTTCGTCGCTTTTTCATGGGTGAAGTAAACTTGGTTGATGAAGATGGCAACTCTTTCTCTTCTTTTAAAATCCTACTTACTGTGCGTTCACTGACGCCTGTTGCTTGGGCAGTTCGTTCTAATATGTTTGCTAATGGACTTAGGTCACATCCATCAGTGTTATTTGCTTTCATAAAATTATATTCATCTTTTAGAAAGTGAAAGACTTTAGCAATGATTGCTCGACCCTAAAAACAATAAAATATACAATTGAATAAGTATCAAAAGTCAAAACTAAACTATTACTTAAATTAAAAAATAATCATTTTTATTTAATGTCAAAACTAGAAAAAAAATATTTACCTCGCTATGGATAACTTTGCGCTTTGACATGCTGACAGTACTTCACGGCAATTAGCGTCCGGAAACAATAAACACAACTAACCTGAGCGACAGCGCGCTCGCGACTGACCGCGTCGTCATACACGCACACTATTGCATTATGCATGTACACGTTTAAAAACAAATAAAGACTACTCGCCTTCGTGAAATGCAAGAACTGTACTACGAATATATTTTCTACAAATAAGATAATTATACGCATCCTGTTGCGTTCCTTGAAGTCTATGTTTAATATCTAGGGCATAATTGTCGTGGGTCCACTACGTTAGGCACAAAATAACTAGGCAAAATACAATTCTTACCAAACCAGCTCATGAGGAGTATATGTATTTCGTTTCCGTATGGACCGTATTATTATAGAAGAAGCACCAGTACGGCAGCATCCAGCTGCTGCAGTGACTTGTCTTCTTTTCACAATTAATTCTTAAGTAAGTATACCCATTGTTTTAAGTGAGTTTTCCAGCGCTACTTTGCTCTCGCGATGTTAGGGCAGTTGCGGCCAGATTATTTATTTTCAAGAGTTGGCATACTTTATTCATTGTACCTGATAAAAATAAGCTCCGCGATCAGTTGCGATTTCTCTATCAAATCTCTGCCAAATCTCTCTCCGACAAAACCATACACTTCAATAGACCAGACATATTAATACACGATAAAGTGAATAGAAAAGTTTACCTAATTGACATCGCTATCCCAAATACGCACAATCTTTAAACAACAATTTCAGATAAAATCTCTAAGTAGCAAACCCTTGCAATAGAATTAAAAACACAATGGCGAGTCCAAACAGTCCTGATAGTACCCATAGTAATCTCTTCCACGGGAGTCATACCAAGAACCCTAAATAGGAACCTTCTAGTACTCGACATCTCAGACAGAATAATACCTCTTCTCCAAAAAGCCGTTATACTTAATACATGCCGAATCACACGCAATTTTTTCTCATCCGACTAACAACAGGCTGTTTCGCTTGGCTGAAGCCCGCGTTACATGCCTTAAAAATTACCCATTGCTAACCACGATGGAGAAAATGAAAATATATAAAAATAATAATAACGTTTATTGCAGGCAACGAATTACAACATAATTATGGCCCATATCATAAATACCTTAAAGTCTAACATACATATTCTTATAAAACATACATAAACGACAAATTAAAACGTTATTTATATCACACAAACACGCGCGTCAGCGAATTGATACGGCACGTGCGGTGATGTCGGCAGGTAGGCGTCCCCTGAATTTTAGATACACGACTCCCTGCGGCCAGAAGTCCTCCTTTATGAAGGTCGCTAGATGGTGGGTCGGGACCCTCACCACAAATGAATTAAAATTCACTTTGTGACGAGATTCCAATCCAACCGTTCGACCCTCAGAGTGAATTTGGACTTCCTTCGTATATGATCTTCGACGTCTTGGACCTTCGTAGACCAATGCACACGGGACACATACAGCAGCGTTGAGCGAACTTCAGCACGCAGCTGTTGGTCGGGTCCAGTCGGTGCGGTGCCGACATTGTTGCGGCTATTGGGCTTCCTCTTCTTCCTTTCCACTTTGGTAAAGCCCTGTTCATCGTATCGATTATTCGGGTGATTTTGTGTAGATGTCAGCTTCTTTTCTTTCCCCGATTTCATAGGCTGCCGAGGTGGTAAGGCAGCTGCGGTTGTGTAATATCAGTTCCCCTGAGGATGAATTTAGTTTATCTGTACCTATGATTTTTTAAGAAGGTATGGTGGCCAGCACATCCCCTTTTTGTGCAAAATTGCCCTTATCACAAGCTCACAAGATGTTGAACTTACATTTAAATATTGCGCACTCAATATTTCACCATGTGATGTAGAGGGAATAGGTGAAATGGATAGATGATATTTAATGACAGAAAAATAATAGCAGTTAAGCACCTATATCATAGTAAATAATAACTGTATTTAAAAAACACCTATTTTATTTTAGGTAAACTAGCCTAGGGTGTACAGTAAATCAGTCTGAACATGATTTTTTAATATTTAAAACTTATTATAAGTGAATATAAAACAGCATATTTTATACCAATAAAAAAATATTTTTCTTCTTTCTTCTTCATATTATTTAAGGTAAAACCAAAAAGTTAAGTTCAAAATAAAATCAATAATCATATAAAATCTTGCCCTATGTTCATGACTTAGGCTTTTTGAACATTTGGTTTTTGCTAGAATGTAGTTGGTAAATAATTTTTACATAAATACATTAATCATCTTCTCCATTCACTAAGCTGACATCCCCAACATCTATTCCTGTATCATTAGCAGTGTCCTGCACCAACTCCTAAAAGAAATAAAAATGTACAATGTTAATTAATTCATTTAACATACTATCCTTATTAGGAGATGAGAAAACTGCAATTTGCATAACTTCAACACTAAGACAAAAAATAGGCTTGCCTATCCACATTTTAGGCTTTATAAAGTTGGTCACTAATTTATGGGTAGATATCATTTTTTAATAAATTATGTGAACATTTATCTAAACGGCTTAAGATACAGTTCTAACAGTGTATTAATATCAAAGGATATAATAAAATTTATGATTATATAAATGACAAAGAAATATGGATATGTTTAAATGTAATAACAATTATTGTAAATCAAATTTGAAAAGAGGCAATGACAATAGTGACTGAGTTTCTTGTTGAAATTGTCTCAAAGTGGTGGTAGGGTTAATTTATATTAGGTCCTTACATATGAAATTGGCGTTTTGTCGTACTGGCCACTTTGTCCTTTGATCACAAATTTTTCCTATTTGGTTAGGAATTCGAAATTCAAATTTATACAGCTATTTCCACATGTAGTTGTGTTTCGTAAACCGTCATTCATTTGTTTTTTTACTTACATATCTTTTTTCTGTTTGCATCGCTCAATTTACAAAATGGAAAATTTGAAATATCGCGTTATTTACGAGTACGAGTTCCACCGTGGCACCAGTGCTGCGGAAACGGCTCGAAGGGTTAATGATGTGTATGGCGGTTGTGTCGCAAAAGAAAACACAGTGAGTTTTTGGTTCCAACGTTTTCGTTCTGGAAATTTCGACCTGCAAAACAAGCCCCGTGGACGGCCGGAGACCCAAGTTGATAATGAAGAATTGAAGGCTATTGTGGAAGCGGATCCATCGCAAACCACGTCCGAGTTAGCTGCAGGCTTTGGCGTTAGTGATAAAACTGTTTTAATCCACTTGAAGCAAATTGGGAAGATTAAAAAACTTGAAAGGTGGGTTCCTCACGAATTGAGTGAAGCAAACCGGCAAACGCGCGTCAACTGCTGCGTTACATTACTTGACCGGCACAATAACGAAGGGATTTTAAATCGAATCATTACCTGTGATGAAAAGTGGATTCTCTACGATAATCGGAAGCGCTCATCGCAATGGCTGGACCCTGGCAAGCCAGCCAAAGCCTGCTCCAAGCGAAAATTGACCAATAAAAAGTTACTTGTAAGCGTTTGGTGGACTAGCGCCGGTGTCGTTCATTACAGTTTTCTCAAATCTGGCGAGACGATTACGGCAGATATCTATTGTCAGCAATTGCAAACCATGATGGAAAAGCTAGTTGCTAAACAACCAAGGCTGGTCAATCGCTCTACGCCACTGCTGCTTCACGACAACGCTAGACCACACACTGCACAACAGACGGCTAGCAAATTAGAAGAACTTCAATTGGAATCTCTAAGGCATCCACCGTACTCCCCGGACCTTGCTCCAACAGATTACCATTTTTTTCGAAATTTGGATAACTTCTTGCAAGGGAAAAAGTTCAACTCAGATGGGGCAGTCCAAGTCGCCTTCAAAGATTTTATTGATTCCCGTTCGAATGGTTTTTTTTAGTAAAGGGATCAATGAACTACCTATGAGATGGCAAAAGTGCATAGATTACAATGGCTCATACTTTGATTAAATAAATATGCTATATAAAAAAATTTCGACTTTTTGTTCCTCCCATACAAAACGCCAATTTCATAGGTAAGGACCTAATATCTTGGGACGTGTAAAAGTGCTCCTTTTGAGTCTATTCAATGTTTGATTTGATTACTCCAAACTAATTTAACCGTCTACCTGCAACAATATTGAGGTTGTTAAGTAGTGAGATTAGTTACCTTAAAAACTTCTATGAAACTGTTTGCCTCATCCAATAACTTTTGATTCTGAGCATTCTCTTTAGTTAATGTTTCATGGATGAACCAAAGTCTTTCATTTTCTTTTAATGCATCTTCTAGAGCAATTCTGAAACAAATAGGAACAAAAACAAAAATAAATTTGAAGTCATCAAAATTAATCACAGTGTACTGCCCTCAAAACAGAAGCCTTAACTTCCTGACAGTAAATTCATATTTTGATTGCACAGTTAAGCTAGTAAGGCTGACAGGGATAACTTAATGAATAAATAATACACACAAATCACCCAGCCCCAAACTAAGTGTAAGCTTGTGCTATAGTGCGAGAATAATGGATAGAAATACTTTAAAATATTAATAAGCACCCATGCCTTAGGTACAAATGCTCATGCTCATCACTACATTTGCCTCTAGCAGGATTCGAACCCGCAACAGCCAGTTTTGTAGTCCAGATCACAAACCATTAGACTGATAATTTCATCTGTTACCAGACAATGGCTTAGAGAGCATGTACCTACTCTGCAAATGGTAATGTGAATTCTGATCTTAATAATTACTACAAAAGGTTACAGTATTTACCTCCTCTTCTCCGCTAACGTTTTCCAGTACAATTCAGTAGGTACATCACTTGACAGGTCGCCGTCTGAAATCCAGGCCTCAATATTGACTTGTGTTGTTTTTGAGCATGTCTTTTTTCTGTTTTCATTATCTCTGAAAAGGAGAGAATACCTTAGATTTTAAAATATGTTGACTTTTAATCATCAACAGATTATAGAGATTATAACTAAGAACAAATCGAATGAAAATAATGGCCAAAATATTTACCTGGACTGAAAATAATCTTTCAGACTCTTTTTAGATTGTCCCAATTGGTCTGAGTCCTCTACACCGTTGCTGTGTAAGGAGCTCAAATTCCGTCGGCTGCAGTCCATGTTATTTAAAATATATGCTAAAAATCCCAGAGAAAACGGTTGGAAATTATCTAAAGATAAATGTTGCGGTCCGAGTCACGATTATATCGATATCATCGCGATGACAGATGGTCCGAGTCGCCGTGAGCGCGCTCACGAAATCATACGTGACGTCACGCATGACGTCATTGTCCCCTCCATCTTGCGCTCACAGTGCCCATGCCTCGAAGCGTAATCTCTGTGAGCGGTCTGTCAGTGCTAGTGTCAAAAGTAGCTGTCGCTGTTCGAACCGTGGTAATTTTTAAATCGTCATTTCATTTTTAAAGTTTTAAATTGATCCAAACATGGATTTTGTACGCCTTATTGTGAGGGACGAAGAAAATAATAGAGAAGTGGAGCTTTCCCTTACTCCACAACAGAGGGAAAGAGCATCTAATGGTAAGTATTTGTTTCTAATCCGTTCTGGTGGTTGCACCAAACATTTGGGCATCTTAGGCAAAATTAAAATGCTGTTTTTCCTAATTTGTTTCAGACGGGGCGCGTATTTACAACAATTATTAGATAAACACGACCGAGAATTAAGGCGGGACCAAAGTGAACGCGTGGAAGTCGGAATGTCGGACGATGGTGAATTTCTTTTTCATTTTGCTGTTGTGCCTTATCTAATAATTATTATCTAATTATGCATTGATGTATTGCTTTATTCAATTACAGAAAATTCGGAGTCCAGATCATTATTTTTATGGCCCGAACCATGCATACAGCTGCTGCTGTCGCTATATGAGGAGCGCCAAAATGATTTTTTGAATAAACGCCACAAGAAAGTATATGAAGAAATAGCGGCCCAGATGCGCAGTTTTAATCCATTATACACGATGAATGGCACACAGTGCCAGTCAAAAATTAACAGCCTAAAAAAGATGTATAAGAAAATTTTAGATCACAACTCCACATCAGGAAACGACCGGGCAACATGGCCATATTTTGATGTAAGCATTCATATTCAATTTTAATTATGGTCGGGCAGGTAATCATCCTCCCAACTTTGTCATGAAACCTGGTGAAATAAATATACAATTTATTTAGAGAATGAACGAGTTGTTTGGCTCAACCGGGTGGGCTCATCCAGTGGCCACAGCTTCTGAAGCTGGCCCAGAGGCTAGCAGTAGTTCAGCGCCCATGCTGGAATCGCCGAACAGTAATAAAAAAAGAAAATTTGATGCTGCCTTTGAGGAGTATCTAAAGGAAAAAAAACAAATACAAGAAGAAAAGGCTCGCCTAAAACAGGCCAATATTAATAGGTTGCTGGAGGTAAAGGAAAAGCAACATAAAGAAAAAATGGAGTTGTTGTGGGCTATCCGCAATTCAATTAACCGTGAAAATAATTAGTTATGTTGTAGTTCAGATTAAAACTACAACATAACTAATTATTTAGCATACTATATTTAATTTTTAATAATTAGACATGCCTATTTTTTTGTAGCTAGTTTTAAGTGTTGATTCTAATGTCATCTACTTTTGTGATAATTTCTCTGTTTAAAGATGCCATTTGATTTTTAATAATTAGTCATGTCTATTTTTTGTACCTAGTTTTAAGTTGATTCTCATTTCACCAAAGATTATGGAATAGGCTACTCAAGAGTGCTGCTAAATCCTATGTTTAAATTTAAACAGTGCCATTTGATTTTTAGATTAGGAACCTATCTGTTAAGGATAAACAATAAAACATTATGTATGTATTTTGTCATTTTATTTCATGAACTAGGTATATTAACCACATTTTAAAACGTCAAATATTTCTAATTATTAAATTATTCATTATTCTATCACGTTTGGATACACCTTCCTCTCTTTGATCAGGAATAAGACTTCCTCGGTTTCTCAGTCTCAACATAGTTTCAAATTGAATTAAATCCCCTTTTAAAATGCATATATTATGCAGTACTGCAGTTGCAAGTAAGTATTCGGGAATCTTCTCTACTGTCGTCATTGGCAAACAGTCAAGTATACTGCGCCATCTGCCTTTCCATAGCCCAAATGCTCTTTCAATAGACATCCGAGCAGAAGAGAGACAAAAATTGAAATTTTTCTGTCTTCTGCTCAAATGCCCATTGTCCCTGAAAGGCACCATAAGTTTAGGGTGAATGCCATATGCCCCATCACCTACAATATGCGAGTCATTCGGAAAATACTCAGGGCTGTCAATAAATTGCTGCACTGGAGAGAGCCTGAAGACTCTACTATCATGAACGCTTCCCACGTTTCCTGCAAACATGCTTGTAAACAGCATGTTATGTGTACAGACAGCCTGAAATCAAGAATATTTTATTAATATTTAAGGAGATAAGAAGCCGTGGTAGCCTAGTTGGGAGTGAGCCTGCCTCAAAATCACGAGGTCCTTGGTTCGATCCCTGGCACGGGCATGTACCAATGAGTTTTTAAATTTACGTTCATACTTACCACAGGCTTTTCGGTGAAGGAAAACATCGTGAGGAAACCTGCATATACCTGAGGAAATATCCAAGGGCATAAGTGAAGTCCGCCAATCCGCATTGGGCCCGCGTGGTGGACTATGGCCCAAACACCCTCATGGCCAGGGTAGGCCTGTGCCCCTGCGGTGGGGACATTTAAAGGCTGATATGATGATGATGATTTAAGGATATTATTTTCTGAAACATTTTTTTTCTTTATGGCTCACCTGTACTTGTATGGAATGATATCCTTTCCGGTTTATGTATGACTGTGAATCCTCTTTTGGTGCATTTATTTTAACATGTGTTCCATCAATGGCACCAATTATTTGAGGAAATGCACTGTATTTTTCAAATTCTCTCATGACCTCATTTGCCCTCGCTCCTGTTGGCCATTGGATAAATTGTGGAGCCAAACAAAAGAGAGCATGTGACACTCTCCTAACACTTCGAATGGCTGTAGCTTTCCCAACATCAAATTTTTCACAAACAGACCTGTGCAAGGTAAAATAAAATATTTGTGTTATTTTTATGCCAATGATGAAAACAGTGTTTTCATAATTCATTATTCTTACTTATTGGTGGTTACCTACCTATATGAATCTGGTGTCGCCATGACCCACAATGTTAAAAGAAGCTGCTTTTTAGAGTCAATAGGTTTCTTTCCACTCGTTGTTTTGGTGGTGGATATTGTAGGCCCAATCAGCCCTAGAATAAACTCAAATGTTTCTGGTAGTAATCTGTGAATTTAGAATTACATTATTAATTGAGTTCATAAATAATCAGTGTTTTATTCTTGCACACTATAGAACCACCAACCTGAAATGCGATTTGAATTGTTCAGCATCATAATTTGTCACTGTTCTTTCCACATAATTTTGTATGCGTGGTATTCGGTGCAGATTTATTCTTCTCTTCTTGGCCGTGATTATTAAAGCCACATCCTCGTCTGAGGACGAAGAGGACTCGATAATCAAACGCTCTTCGTCACTATCGTCGCTGACGAGAGCAAAAATAGTATCTAGCAAATGATTCATTTTGGGCAGTGAATCCAGTAATTTAGACAAATCAGTAGGTTTGAGGTTAGACGTGCCAAAAAACATGTAAAGAAATCAATAATTATTATGTATCAGAATTTGTTCATAGATTCTCCTTTTAAATGTATAAAACATAAAAATGAACTAAAGACATATTTTTTAGATAACACTTTAAATGTTTTATTAAATAGTTGGGCTAGATCTGTTAATAGAATTTTGTGTGGTAAATTAACTTATCATGGCGAGGATGAAATTAAGACGGCGGCTCAAGTCTATCATAATAAATTTAAACACTATAAAAATAGAAAATGATAACATAATACAGGTCTTATTATCCATACTTATATTATAAATGTGAAAGTGTGTTTGTTTTTTCGTCTTTCATGTCAAAACGAAGCAATCGGCTTGATTTTTAGTATGGGGATAGTTGGGAGCTGGGGAGTGACATAGGCTATTTTTTATCCCTGAAATAATCATATTCTCGCGGGATAACGTCGTGTAGTCCACGCGGGCGAAGCCGCGGGCAGAACGCTAGTATTTTCTATTTTTATAGCGTATGAGTGTTTAAACATTAAATAATGTATTTTAAATATCCATGTTTGTAATTTACGTTGTGAAATAAATTAGTTTGTTGAATATTTTATTAGTTTCATTAATAAAACTCTGATTTTATTCAGATAACTGAATTTTTCTTTAAATTTTAATATTCGACAAGCTATTTTGTTTTAATAGACTTATTGTAACATTAATAATTGTAATTAATGACAATGAAATATTTCTGTATCATTTCATTACAATTACAATGTTGCAATTAGGTCTAATAAAACAAAATAGCTATAGGTGAATAGGTAGGTAGCTATAGCTATATATATAGAATATTAGTTTAGGGTGCAGAAATGTAGAGGCGCTGCTATCAATTGGTTGGCATAAATCTCCCGAGAGAGGGCACTCTATCCCCAATGTATTATACTACTCTATGAGCTATGCGCGTTAAAGAGTGGTCCGAATCAAGAACTGTCATTTATCGGTTTTAGCGCGATATCCGACTCGGACCAGCTGTGAGCGTTGTAAGCGTCGTAATCGATGTAATCGTGACTCGGAACGCAACCAGAATGTACCCATAGTATTTATAAACTGTCAAATGTGACACTTGACAGTAGTATTTTCACCAAGCGGAAAGGCAATGGAAGGTACGCAACCACGCAGCCTAACTGTCACTTACTGGTTGATACCGAGAAGGGACTTAAGGGGGGGGGGGGGAGGGGAGAAGGGGGTCTTGATTTTATTACACCTTATATACCTTAAAAGTTGTTTTATAAATAATCTATTATGTTTATTCACATTCGTTATTCTATAGCTAGAGTCATGAAAATAAAAACTTATCAGAAATATGAAACGAATGTATCTTGATTCCCATGCACAGTTATTAAAATGAAAAAAATATAACTCAATGTCAAAAAGGTCACTTTGAAAAGTTCGTTCTCAATTTCACTGATGCGGTTGACAGCAGTTGACAGCAATGTTATTCTAAGCACTGATTGGATATTTGCCGTATCTTAACTAATGTCTGCCAATACGTTTAGTGTATTTCAATGTTACCCTGATCGATGGTGTTGAACTGTGTGCGTGTTGAAATGGAGAACTTACTAATCTCTCATTAATAGGTGCTCAGTAAGCGCATCCGCGAGTCATTTTTATTTTACGAGAATCCAGGTAAATATCTAAATTTTCTACTTTCGTTGTCGGAATAATAAACAAAACGATGTTAACTTACTAACGTGCCTGCTAGATGATTTAGTATATAAAACAGTATAAGCGATATTTCTTGACTTTGAAATTTTGACCGGCTCATTTTGCTTGCGTACCTATGTAGGTACGGTCATTCTCTATTATCTTTTGATCGTAAAGGTCTTACCATTATGACCTCTGCTGAAGCCGCGACTATGACCTATGAATAATCTCGTGGTACAAATAAAGTTTTTCCCTAATCCTTGGGTTCTTCTGACTCAAATGATCAATCAGATTACAAGCTCACGGAATGTTAATCCCCTCTAGGTTCTCCCAAATTATATTTGATTATTAACTTACTTCTTAGGGAAACTGCACCCTTATTGATTTTTTATGTAGGTATTTACCTTCAACCTTAAACAAAAAATAATTATAATAATACCTATACAACTATGGCCCAAAAATGTCCAGTAAAGTACCAATAACATATATTTTTATCATTTAAACCAAAGGGCTTAGTGTCTGGGGAGTTCAGATTTGCAGTATAATAAACACATCCATTGTTTTATGTAGGCCTACATTCATGAAAAAAATCAACCTACCCTCTTTACTCAAATGTACTACTCATAGGAGCTAAAAGAATTCTTTAAATTGTGTTATTTATTTAAATAATTTAATACTTACACTAGGTTGGTAGAAGAGTTTCACTTGTGAAAGTAGAAAAAAGTAATCTTGCCTATTGTCTTTTAGATAAAACAATCAAAATGGGTCGCAAATTTGTTGTTGGTGGCAACTGGAAAATGAATGGTGACAAGAACCAGATCAATGAAATCATTAACAATCTCAAGAAGGGCCCATTGGATCCAAATGCTGAGGTAAGAATCTATTTCATTCTTCTGTGTCAGTTTAAGTACCTATGAGATTTTTTTATTGAATCTGATTTGATCTAAGAACTTGCAATTTACAACCATGTTTTATTCTTTGCTATTTGTCATTATTCATAAATTTAATAAATAGTAGGTACGCACACAAATACTATCAAAGCTCTTATATACACTATATTTTTGTCAGAAATGAAATAGTAAATCAACATTCAGTAATGCCCACATAGTTTTTTTTTATTTTATATATATCTACAATCAGCCTCTTGGCTTTAATCAGATTGGATGTTCTGCTATTACTCGTTTGGAAAATGCACATCCAGCGATATGTCATCTCTTATTATTATTATTACTGTCTTATGTTGAAGCCAGTTGTCTCTGTATGTGAGCTGAGTAGCTAGACAGTTAGTGTGTCGCTCAAGGCGTCGATTGTAGGACGCAGAGGGTATCTTTATTTCCTCGTTGACTGTCGGCATTTCCAGATATTCATGCACTTCCATATTCCGTGTAAACCATGGCACATGGATCAAGATCTTTAACACTTTGTTCTGATAGCGCTGGAGGATTTCTACATTTGAGTGGCTTGCTGATCCCCAGAGTTCTATACCATAAGTCCAGATTGGTTTTAGGATGCACTTGTAAATAAGGACTTTATTTTCTAAGCTTAAAGTTGATTGTCTGCCCAACAGCCAGTACATATCTTTAAACTTTTGTTTGCCTGTTCTCTTTTAGCTTTTATATGAGCCCGCCAAGTGAGTCTTCTATCTAGGTACATGCTTAAGTATTTAACTGTCGTGTCTTTTGGCAAGACAGCTCCATCCAGCGTCACGGGCGAGCAGTCTCCTCTCTTTAGTGTGAACGTAATGTGAACCGATTTCGCTGGGCTTGCCCGTGCAATTCTTCACTTCTTCAGCCATAGTCCAATTTCATCTAGACATTCCTGCAGTTTTTCGGGTGCTGTGTTTGGATCATTGATACAAGATAGAATTGCAGTGTCATCTGCATAAGTTGCAGTTACTACTTTTTCTGAGGTGGGTAGATCAGCAGTGTAGACTGTGTATAGAACGGGACCCAACACCGAACCTTGGGGCACTCCCGCTTCTATTTGGCTGATAGATAACAGAGAATCCTCACATTTGACCTGGAATGATCTGTTCTGCAAATAGGACCTCAATAGCATGTACGCAGTATTTTGCAGATGAAGCTTTAATTTATATAACAGGCCCTTGTGCCACACGCGGTCAAAGGCTTGCTGGATATCGAGGAAAACGACCGAGCAGTATTCTTTTCTTTCTAGCGCTTGCCGTATCGTGTGTGCTACTCGGTGTATCTGTTCTGTTGTCCCGTGATTTGTGCGAAAACTAAACTGGTGATCGGGAATTACTTTCTGTTCTTTTAGTACAGGCAAAAGACGTTTTAGCATCAGTTTCTCGAAAACTTTCGACAGCAAGGGAAGTCGATTTATGGGTCTGTAGGATGTAACCTCTGTAGAGAGTTTGCCCGGTTTGGTTATCATGTTTATTATTGATACTTTCCATACGTCTGGGAAATTTTGAAGTCTCAGTATAGCATTAAAGAGGATTGTCAGCAGAACGATGGCTTTCCTTGGTAGTTATTTAAGAACTTCTGCTGTTATAAGATCAAACCCTGGTGCCTTTTTTTTTCAAATTCATGATAGTCTTTTTTTACTTCTATGGTTGTCATTGGTCGCAATGGTGGCGACAGCTGTTGGTAGCTGTTTAAGACATCATCAATTTCCTGTTCGGTGTGTGCATTATCCGGTTCATTGGGTTTAAATACATTCTTAAGGTAGTTAGCAAACAACTCAGCTTTTTCTTGGGGTGTTCATGACCAATTGCCGTTAGCTTGCCTTATTGGAGGCATGTGTTCTTTTGAACTTTTCAGTGATTTGGTCATTTTCCAAAGTGTATAATCATTTTATCTATCATTTCTCGTATTTCCAAAGTAGTATCAAGACTTTGTGGTTAAGATGACATGTATGGAGTTGACAGCCAGGCCGCCTTTTGTATTAGGTTTGTTGTATGGCACACAGCATCCTCTAATTCCTCTACCGTTTTTAGAGGGATGCGCAGTTTGACATTTTCATCGATATAGTTTCGAAACGAATCCCAATCAGTTTTATGGTTATACAGGGTCTCACGTGGTTCTTTTCAGATGACTGTAGTGCTTAGAGTGCATATTACGGGTGTATGGTTTGAAGAGCCATTTAGGCATGATACAACTTTTGTATAGAGTCCCGACATCTTTTTAGTGATGAAGAAGTCGATGAGATCTGGAGTTTAGTTGGGGTCTGATGGCCAGTGAGTTGGTTCTCCTGTTGATAACACATTGAGGTTATTAGTATCAATTGCCTTTTTCAGTTCTCGCTCCCTTGTCGTAGTCAGTCTGGAGCCCCAGATGGTGTTTTTAGCATTCCAGTCTCCTCCAACTATAAATCTGCCACTAAGTGTTTGGAAGAAATCGGTAAACATTTGTTCGTCTATGCGATGCTTTGGGGGACAGTACACTCCGGCCACGTTAAGTGTTCCCTCCCAGTCATCTATTGATATTATTGCGGTCTGTATGTGTGCGTGTGTAAAATTTTGAACTGCTTGGTGTTTTATGTGTTCCCTGATTATCACTGCGCCCCAGCATGTGAGGTGCCATCTGGATGGTTGGCATAGTATATACTGCATCCTTTGAACTTAGTTACTTTTTGGTCAGTTTTGTGTGTTCTGAAACTAGTTATATGTCTATGTTGTTGTAATTCATGAATAGTTCTAATTCTTACTTATTTGAGAGTAGGCCATTTATGTTCCATGCAGCTATCCGAAGAAATTTCATTTTTTCTGCTGGGCTATTAAAGTCGTTAAGAGGCCTATTAAGGCTCCCATTTGTTGTATGAGAGTATCTATCTTTTCCGACTGTTTTATTATAATTTGCTCTAATGAGTTTGTTGACTGAGATTGTACATTCTCTATTTTCGTATTCCAGCTACCAGTAATTGCAGTGTTTGGTACGTTTTCAGGTGGGTACAAAATGTTTGTTTTCCGGTTATTTTTGGAGTGTGTGGTGTCTGGGGAATCCTAGTGGAAGGAAGTCTTCTATTCGAGGTGTAGGCATACGTGTAGCCTTTATCTTATCTAGTGGGTCTTTTCTGTTCGCAGTGTGGCCCATTTTTCTTGCCTGTATCTCCTTATAGACTTGGCAGCCCTTATAGTTGGCTGGATGATCACCTTGACAGAGGGCTCAAGTTGCTGGCGAGTTCCTGTCCTTTTTTAAACATTCCGTAGTTTTGTGTCATTGTCCACATTTGACACACCTGTATGGGCGCATACAGTTGTTTTTGGTGTGCCCATATTGTTGGCACCTTGTTGGCACATTGTGGTATTTCAGTTGATTTTCGTGGCTCTTCAATTTTGGCTCTTGTGTGGGATTTTCGTGGGTCTTCAATTTTGGCTCTTGTGTGGAATATGGTTTCAATATTTTTTATTTCTGGGTTTTTAAGGCTAGACTCAATGTTTACGAAGAACATATTTAAGGGCTTTTTGTTTTTTCTTGATATTGCACAGATGATTTCTCTTCGTATCTTGTTGCCTGTTTTTTCTATTGCTTCTGTTATAGCTGATTTGGGGGTTGTATGATGTAAGTTTTTAATTACAATTCGGTAACATTTATTTTGCTTCTGTGTGAATGTATGTCCTATGAGGCCATTATTCCGAATGAGTTCTATTAGGTCCTTATATATTTCAGTTGACTGTGTAATCACTCTTAGCTGATCTCTGTTAATGAATTTATATGAGTAGCCATCTCTGGGTATCGTCTTGTTTAATAGTTCTGTTAATTTTGATAAATCTTCTACGCCATATAATATAATTGGTGGTGGTTTATAAGTTTTTTTGGCCTTAGTGGATGGATTTTCTGTTACTTCTTCAGTAAGATCCATAGCAAGTCCGCTGTATCTGTTAGAAGTAGTTATTCCTGTTTGTGCCATGTCGTCAAGTTTTTCAGTTGATGGCGGGCTGTTGGACAATCTCTTCCTTTTGGCGTAGCGGCCTGTAGGTACTCTTTGCCAGGGGGGAGGGCAAGCTTTGTTGGCACAATCATCTCTGGTATTCGTATCTGAAGACGTGCTAGGCACATTCGCTACTCAGTGGTTTTAGAAATATTTCCTAGTGAAGACGATCTTGGTCTTGTAAAGAATAGGCTTGGATGAAATGCCTGTTGAGTAAATTTTTTAGTTGTGCTTCCAGAAGCATTTACCGTCACGGAAGCCTGGTCGCCTACTTCCGCGCAATCTTCGGTAGGAAATTTCACACTCGTTGGCCCGGGTACCAACGAGCGCCGGGGGTTAGCCAGATCGCATGACATATCAACATTCTTATCATTCATATTTCCATATTTGAAAGTGGGACACACGCATATCGCTTTCCCAAGGCGACATGGCCATACTTTTAGGAGGGATTTAGTCCTCCTTGGCTTCAGGTAGGCCAGGAGTCACGTTAATTAACCGCCGCCTGTTGCTCGGCGTTGTTGCTCATTTAGCACCACCCGGGGGGCACGTGTAGGGTGGGCCTAGGAAAAGGTGGTAAATCCTACGGACGCGAGCAACCTACCCCCCTTAAGTTAACCTTAGTGTTGTTCACTGTAGTTGAAAAAACACATTTTAAATGATTTTAGGTGGTAATTGGTGTTCCTGCTATCTATCTTGCATATGTCAAGAGCATTGTGCCGGATAATATCGGAGTTGCTGCCCAGAACTGTTGGAAAGTACCCAAAGGTGCTTTCACGGGTAAGAATATCTTAATTTTGAAATTAGCATATTTAAAACATGGAAGCTCAATTGGATGGCTTCTTAAACTACCATGTTACATAACTTTTAGGTGAAATATCCCCTGCTATGATCAAAGATGTTGGATGTGACTGGGTCATTTTGGGTCACTCGGAAAGGAGGACAATCTTTGGAGAGAAAGATGATCTTGTTGCTGAGAAGGTAAGCTTAAGCTATAATTAAATTTATTAATAATTTTTGTGTAATAGCCCCTAATTTTGTATACAAATACCCTGTACTGTGTCCCAGTAAATACGAGGGTGAATCAAAAAGTTCTTAGAAGTGCATATATATGAAACCTTTTTGGATCAAGTTCGATATTCAAATTAAAGTGTCTATCACACTAGGTATATTTATGCAGACTGTCACTTGTTTTTGTCAGTTCGTTCGCATGTAATAATTTTTTTGTGCAACGAGTTGCTAAAAAGTCAAAATTATGGATAAAAGTGAGTTACGTGCGGTGATAAAATATCTCAGTTTGAAAAAAATGTCTACGAAGGAATTTTTTTTGGACATTCAGCAGACATTAGGGGGTGATGCTGTACCCTATTCTACGGTTGCGTACTGGGTGGCTGAATTTAAAAGAGGTAGATCAAGCTGTAAAGATGACCCGCGTTCTGGGCGGCCTTCAACCTCCGTTACAGAAGAAAATGTCAAAAAGGTTGAGAATCTGGTTTTGGAAGACAGAAGAATGACTATAAAACATATAGCTGAGATCCTAAAGATATCTTTTGGTAGCGTTCAATCCATTTTAATTGATTCACTGGGGTTCAAAAAAGTGTCTGCAAGATGGGTGCCACGAATGTTAACCGACGAAAACAAAAAGCGACGTTTGGAAATTTCCAAGCGTAATCTCGAAATGTTCCAGCGTGATTCGGATAATTTTTGCCGTCGTCGTCATTTTGATCCTGAAACTAAAAGACAAAGCATGTTTTGGAAACGACCATCCTCTCCATTCATTAAGAAATTTCGAGTTGCTCCTACCGCTGGCAAAGTTATGGCCTCTGTGTTCTGGGATAGTGAAGGAATCCTTTTTATTGATTACATGCCAAAAGGCCAGACGATTACTGGATATTATGCAAATTTAATCCCGAAAGTGCGTGAAGCGATTAAAGTAAAACGTCGTGGAAAACTGTCGTTGGGCGTGTTGTTCCTTCAAGATAACGCTCCTGCTCATCGATCGGAAGTTGCGCTCAACGCAATCCGCTGTGCTGGCTTCAATCTCCTTGACCACCCACCATATTCTCCGGACTTAGCCCCAAGTGATTTTCACTTATTTCCAAAGTTAAAAGAGGAAATTCGTGGAACAAAATTTCACGATAATGACGCGGTTATAGCTGCTGTAGAGGACTTTTTCGAGAGTCAAGAAAATAAATTTTTTTCACAAGGAATGAGGAAGTTAAAAACGCGTTATTCTAAATGCATTGCATTGGAGGAAGATTATGTAGAAAAATAAAATATTATTATTTAAATCTTTGCATTTTTTAATAATTTTTATTATTGCAAGAATTTTTTGATTCACCCTCGTATTAACAAAAAAATATAATAATTCAAATCTGAAATCAATGAAGGGTTATTAACTTTATTACCAATTCTGTAACATCAATTTCATGTCAAAAACAGGTTGCCCATGCACTGGAATCAGGCTTGAAAGTCATTGCATGCATTGGAGAGACTTTGGAGGAGAGGGAAGCAGGCAAGACTGAAGAGGTTGTCTTCAGACAGACCAAGGCTCTCCTGCCAGCCATCGGCAGCAACTGGGACAAAGTCGTGTTGGCCTACGAACCGGTGTGGGCTATTGGTACCGGCAAGACAGCTACACCTCAACAGGTAAATGTTTACTTAGTGTTTCTTCTGATGATACTTTTTGTGTTCCGGTGAAAAAATCAAAGTAAAAAGCAAATGAACACCAATATTTTGACTGATTTAGATCTTATAAGGCCGCATCAATACCTATATGGGACACCGAAAACCTATGTTCAGATTCCTTAAGTTAATTTTAAACACCATTCATCATCATCATCCTAGCTGATGCTACTAATACACCGCCCAGGGTCCAAAATTAAAACACGATAGGCTGTCCCTTAACTCATTGGACTTTCACCATACTACAGTTTCTAAGCTCCATACAAATAAATCCACTTTAGATGATCATCGATGGGAGCCAACCTGGTCATTAACATCATCATAATCACCCGTCTGACATGCACTACTAAACGACGTTCAGTATATCTCCAAAGATAATCAGAAAACCGTTTTACAATGTGTTTACAATTTTTTTTAGGCCCAAGACGTCCATGCCGCCCTACGTACATGGCTATCAACCAACGCATCCACCGACGTGGCTGCAGCAGTCAGGATCCAGTACGGCGGATCAGTCACCGGTGCCACTGCCAAGGAGCTCGCCGCTTGCCCCGACATCGATGGCTTCCTCGTAGGAGGTGCCAGCCTCAAGCCAGAGTTCGTTGACATTGTCAATGCTACACAGTAAAAGAGTCATGGAGGTAACGGTTACATCGATGTAAAACACATATTGTGTTGAATTATCGTACAAAATATAGTTGGAATTTTTAGCTGCTTTTAATGATCACGAAGCCCCAATTTTAAGCGATAGAACTTATTATGTCATCTGTTTCATGTGAATATACCATTGTTTAGATTCTCTCATCATTAGGCAGCAACATTTGCGACATCGTTTAATTATTATAAATGCGAACCGTTTTGACCTCCGTGACAGCAATTCTTACTTGTAGATAGAGATACTCGTATAATGTGGCGATTCTCATATTATTTTAAATTACATTCGAAAGAAAACTTATGTGTAATTGTAAAAGACACATGTCCAAAAACGCCATATTATTCCTGATATAGTCAAGCGTTAATATAAGTTATGTTTTAAAGTAACATTGTGAATGCTGGCGATTTATTTGCAAGTGATTTTGCTTAGTGCAAATAAGATTAATTTAATGTGTTCATTATCTCTTTTTTCTTACCTTGTATGAAGCTGATCATGTTGTATTGAAATCGTGTTTATTGTTTTGTTATTGCATCACTTTGTTGAGAGATTATATTATATTGTTTATTATTGACACTATGATAAAAATCCAATCAATTTATAAATAACTCTGTGAAAATCAGCAACTGTCAATAAAAAGTAACAAACAAAACTGTATAATTTTTTTTTGAAAAGTTTAAAACAATAAATCATATTTACCAAATTATTCATGTTGTTTCGCTAATGTTGTTTAATTTATCCGAAATACAATCACGGAAAAACCTACAGTCCTACAGTAATTAGATTGATATCGACCTTATCTTTCGTACTTGTAATTATTTAACCGGTATCTTGTACGTGCCTAATAAAAATACATGAAATCAAAAGAAAAAGTTACTTATCTGATATTCCAGGTTTGTAAAAACAATAAATAAAATAGTAAAACAAATGCTAAAAAATTAGACTTCACTTTTGAGATTAGACCGAAAGCACAGATTACTAAAGCGGGCTACTCACACAACTGCAGCAGGGGCAATCTAGGGTGTAGAAGTGGGGAGGACCCTGAATTGCCACCTTAATTGAGATGTGTGTAGACAAGCAGGGGCAATTTCCTAGATCGCCCCTGCAGCAGGGCGGCAGGGGCGCGAGACCATCCTTGCTTCCTAAATCACCCCTGCCGCCCTGCTACGTTGCCTCGTGTGTAGCGCGATCGGGGCAATTTCTTGTTCAGTTGGTTGGCGACCGACAAGGAAGCTAAACCGATCTTTTGATTTTTTGATAATACTGGTGCCATTATCAACACGTGCGCTCGCTCAAACTTACTTTCGAACACTGTACTGCAGGCAAGTGTGTAGAGATACTCCCGATATCGCTACGACCGCCATGCACCCTAGATTGCCCCTGCGGCAGTTGTGTGAGTAGCCCGCTTAAATAGTACTCGTACATGATTCTAATACTATACCTATAGGATGATGCAAAGTTTTTAGAAAACTTTTTAATAAAGTCATGAGAAAAGGTAAAAAATAAAACGCATGGTATTTTTTTTGTCGGCTTTTAAATCCCTCAACACATAAAGATATAATAACATTGTATAAAAACCACGATTACGTAAATATACGAGGTCCTTAAATATAAAACGCAACCTTTGGATAGGCGAATGAAATTTTCAAAAAAAGTAAAACTAGTTAACTTATTTATTTAATGCTTGATTTCCATATTTTTGAAACCAAATCGTTTTACAAAGATGGAAATTCTCATTCAGGTAGAAAAATATTTTAAACCGATAGCTTTTAGTAATATGATTTTTAGTCCCATTTTTTATTACTGTAATTAAATAGATTCGGTTTTCCAATATGAAATCTGGGGAAAAGTGATGAATGTAGTTACTTCCTAAAGGAAGAAATTCATCAGTCAACTTAATTTCTAGGTTTGTTCCAGCGAATGTTGAATGAAATAGCGATAACTATTATTGAAAAGTAAGTTCAGTGCAGCTATGAATTATCGATATTTTGTAATGAACCCAATAATTGATTTATAGCAAATGCCACAATCTGAAGTAAAATATGAATACAAAGCCAAATAATTGTACTACCTACGAACTAAAATGCACATGTTTACTTGATATTCCAAGATTGGTGTGACCAACAGTAAAAATGCAAAATCGCGATGACAGTACCTTTTCAGATTAGCGCAAATTGTCGTGTAATAGTGCACTTTGTGGATCGACACCTTTTTATTTCAAAAAACATTTATCTTGAATTTGAAATCAAGTGAAAAATTAAAATCCTGCTAGAAAATAAAATTTGGGTGTTTTTCGTTCGTACAGGTGAGCACAGACTCCAGCTAAAATATTCAATAAAGAAAAACTAAAAGAAACACCATTCAGAAACAGTTTCTAGCAAAATCGCCCTAAAATTTAAATAAACAAAAAAAGCATATCTCCAGAAATGTTAAATATCGCGGAACATACATTAGGGTCAAACGTTTGGTATTAGTGACCCCTAACTCCAGACCTTCGCTGGTACAGGTTTCCTGGGACACCCTGTATATTGTTTTTTCTAACCATGCCTATGTCCCATCTACTTTATGCGTGATAAGTTTGAGGTAGCATAGACCTACCTTTGGTTTATATTAGCGTACGATCTTGTTGGCCATAAATGTATGGTTGTGAGAGGTAGTATAGTGAGCTCCTTATTTGACTAGTATGAATGTTACTTTTTTATGTCTATTATTTAGAATTTTCAAAATTGTAGTGTATGTTTTTATTCAACAACTCAAACAAAATATTTAATTCAGACCAATGACCATAACCCCATTACAGGCATTCAACAAAAAGAGCGTGATCGTAACCCTACGATATAAGCAATTAATGTTAGGCTTCAGTTCTCCCTATATTATAATCACAATTAGTTCAAAATCACATTGACTGGTTATTGTGTTGTACTAAACATTCCTAATAGAACTGTCCGATCAAAAAAGGGGGTGATTCTGTTGCTAAGTATAATTTGCACTGATTTTTTTACATCGCCCTCTTTAAGATCGAACAGGCTTTACAAGTATTTGCGGAGAGCGTTTTAAAAATACTTAAAATGCTTTTAAGAGGTAAATGATTAAGAGGTCGTTCTCGAAAGCGCAGGCGCGGGCGCGAGCTCGCTACGTACATGTTCGTATTTGAACACTTCGCATCTCTCTCATCAGCCTACATACGTCCCATTTCTGGACACAGGCCTCACCACAAAAATGAGGTGGTACGAGCCATACTCCATCACGCCGGCTCAGTGCGGATTAGTGGAACGGTGTGTGATAATATCACACATTGGATATAACTTTATACGTTAGATATTTCGCGACCGCGCCCGCGAGTCTACGTGAACAAGCACTCAAAAAGACGTCATTAGCCTGATTCGTTCGTTCCGTCGAACACAGCGGAACCGATGAAAGGCAACGCTTTGACCACCGGCCCTCCCAGAGAGAGGACGGACTTCACTGGACTGAACCACGACGCCAAGAACGAGATGACGAACAACCAGAAGCAAATCTTCACTATCCAGTCTAGCACGTACAGGCTGAAACGAAATGTTTTCATGTGAGATAAAGTTTAAAAGTTAGGCATAACATATAATGTGGGATATGGGTAAGGAGAAACGGAACGCAAGGTGTGCGAAAGAGGTTTGATCAAGTTGGTGACAGAAAAGACGTAAGATAGGCAACTGTATTTGAATTTGAGTGGGAGAATATGAGAGTGATGGCGCATCCACACATGATCTGTGGTTTTTGTTTAAGCATGGGAGAGCGAGTCGGTGTGTGAAAAAGCGTAGGTAAGGAGAAAGAAGTGTTGTTTGTGAGAAGTATTTAAGAAGTGTTTGAACAACTCCAAAAGTAAAGAAGTTCGTTGAAACTGATCTGCCGACTTTCCCTTCTACATATAACATATATAAAATGTGTATGTGTGCACTTACACGTTGTGATAAGCTCTATTTATCGGGACCTTAGCTGGGTCCTCCTTGAGACAAAACAAGCGGCCTCCATTCACACATTTCCTCATGTACTCGTTCCGGTCCGCATCAGTTATATCAGTATTGAAGATCACCTTCTCTTCTTTATTTAGTATTTTATGTATGCTGTCGTAGTTGTTGCAAGGGAACGACCAAGGTCGCATGGTGAAGTATTGGAGGACCTCCAAACCTTGACTGATCCTTTCTTGGATTCTCACCATGCTGTAAAAATAAGAGAAAATTAATATCAACACCTCTGGTCTTTGATTTCACTAACGTATAGCTTCGATGACTGAAAAGTGCCTATAACAAATATGTACGAGTAATACTGTCACTATGAGGTTTAAATTCGGCCAAAACTTAAATAGAAATAAACGTGCCACATATAAAACGCCTCGCATTAGGGAGGCTTATCACAAAACTTTGACAGCTATAGTCAAGTTACCAAGTTTTTTTCTGGAAACTTAGTTTTCCTAAGATAATTTGAATATTGGAGGCTGCTACGAAGTACAATCTTCGTAATTAGATATATGTTAACCAAATGCGTCAAAAAACGTTGTCAGTACAGATCGATGCACTAAACTGAATTTTCCTTTCGGCCTATCGATCAGTCCATTAACAATGTTTTAATGCAATTGTTTACTTAACACGTATCCAATTATGTATCTGATTATTGATTTATCCTTTGAAATTCAAGTTTTCGGCAAAAAACTGATTAGCTGTCAAAATTGTGTGATGATAACTTAAGCATCAAAATAACAAGTGTGACAATTTTTAACCAACTAGAGCGTAACGAACAACAAAGATGGATTTACTGCTATAAAACACGAAGTCATTTTTAATAAATTCCAAACGGTAACAAAAAAACTTACAATCGTTTCTGCCCGAAGATAAACATCAAGAAGTCAATGAAGTACGCTGGTACTAGATGGTAGAATATACGGCGGAGTTCATGAGCAGTCTTGTTGGTGGTGATGTCTCCATTAGGGTACCACAGGGGCCACTCTAGGGGGTACTTGCGCCCGTAGTCCTTGGCCACGTTGAGGACGTCACCCCACGTGGTCGGCTTCTGATGTCCGATGTTCACGTTGTACACTGGGATTAATTCTTTCCTGTCGAATTGGAAAGGCTTATTAGTAAATGTGACATAGGCGAAATGTGACCAATTTTACAACGGAGTAATAGCCAACTATGTATTGTACTAGGATATTTTATGAACAAATACGATGCCCAGCACGTCACACTTAACACTGCAGTATCTTATAAGGTTGTGATACGGGCGATTTTGCAACAAAAATGGATAGCCTGATGTGCTGGCCCAGTGGCCAAAAATTGGCCGTAAGTTCATTACATTTCTCACTAGGTACAGTTACCTCGTGTGAAATGTACCGACCTTATTAAAAAAACTCAAAAAGGTCTTAGGAGGATTCAATTTGAGGTTTCTTCGCTTTGATTAGAAGGTAGCGGTTAATAATCCACAATGCTTTTACGGAACATATTATTTCGAGAGCTAAAGAAACATATTCTTTAGAAACGGAATGCTAGTTTCTATTTACAGTGACTATCCTCCTCTTCCTAGTGGTCCTGCAATGGTGACTGCCTTATGAAAGCCATAAAAAGTTCTATGTATTCTATCATTTGGAGGGTTAAAAATTACTTTTCACTTTAAAAAAAACCGAATAAACCAGGATAACAGTGACTGATTTTGACCAGCATAGCTAATAAGCACCGTGATTAGATTATCTTTCGAATGAAAAAGCCGCAGTAAAATCTATCCACCCGTTTCGGAGCTACGATACCACAGGCAAACATACATAAAAACACAAACACATATACACAGACATAGGGATCCAACTTATAACACCCCTTTTTCGTCGGAGGCTAAAAAGAATAGGAGTGAATAGTTGTACTTACTTCTCAGTCCTCATCCCCTCGATCATTCCGATGGCGATGATGGCGTTTATCGCTATATCCACCGGGATGACCTGCGCGTAGAGGCTGCCATCGCACAGCATGGTCCTGATGACGCCCTTTCCGGCGCCCAGCATAAGACCAACTGGCCCGTTCAGGTTGTCCACCCAGCCTGGCATAGGTTCTTGGTATGCTGGGCACACTGGAACGATATTAAGAGGGTTGAAGAATTTTTACGTTGTAGACTGCCTTTGTAGTTTAATCGAGCAAGTTAAGTTCGATTCCACTATGGATGGCGATTGGCGAGTGAACATAATTAAAGAAGTATCCCCACAGATAGACCGAACTTATTTCTTATTGCTTCTGAACGCACGTATGTAATGCTCGAAATCATTAATGGACTTTGTCTTGGTAGAGGTCCTGATTTATTGAACTTGGTAATTTTTTTAAACGTCCAGACTGTCCAGAGTTTACTTAATTGTTTGATTAATTTTAGTCCCGATCTTGTTTTAGATACGGATAATGCTTTTAAACAGCCGGTTTGTGTCACATTTTAGTTTGCATATTGTCCCTGCCATTCAAAAATTGGCTGAATTCGGCTGATCATATTGGCCATTTTAAAGTACGTAAAAGTAAATTAGATTTTGCAAGAGGTTACAAGTATTAAATATCTCACCAATGCTAGGCCTGGCAATAACAACGGGCAGTTCAGGGTAAGCCCTCTCAACAACGTTTTCCGCCAGCCGTTTGGAGAACGTGTAGCAGTTGGGGTGGGGGCCGAGAAGTGAAGGTGTCAGCAGTTCCAACTGCCTGTCTTCCAGCCATTCGGTTAGCTTGATCACCTCTTCGGGCTTTGCGGGAGGGGCGTGCAACTAAAAGTAAAAGAACGATTAAATTGCTGTATGATTTTTAGCTGGATAAGCCAGCAATGGAATCAGGACGGTCGAGGGAGTACCTATTGTTACGTTCATATTTTCGGGTGTAGCCAGCGCGTTCGCACGCAAGCGGTCAGGCTCGGTGAAGCTTGTAAGCGTAACAGGGATAACTACATCCTTAACTTAAAGCGTGTGGATTAGAGATCCGCAATGTAATTCAGTCTGCATAATATCGCTGACTCCCAGGACAGAAAGAGGTTATTAAGCCGTCATAAACTACAAGTTGGAAGCGCGCTTCATAAAGCAGCAACAGACATGTAGTCGTCGGTTACTTTGTGTTTGTATAAATCACGTTACTAACTTCGTGTCCGCTAGCTACTCTGTAGCTCTGTAGCTGTATTCGACAGGCAGCAACTATTACGAGCAGTGTCGCGACGATAAGTCGTCTACTGCTGCTTCTTTTAGCGCGCTTCCAACTTGCACCTTAACCCCGGGACAACATTATCGCACTAACGTTTGCCCAATAACATATCACCCTGTGTGAATGGGTAATATGTAATGATTTTTGACCAAGAAAAAAGCGATGGCCTCAACGTTTATTGGTGTTTTGTTGGTGCTTTTTTCTAATGGCCAATAGCGTTAGTTTTCGGTTCAATGTGTTAAGCTGGCTTTACACTGTTTGTAGCACGTGTTTCTTGACTTGCACCCATACTTGTGTCAATGTCAATCGCGTGTCAGTAGGCGTACATAGGTACATACATTTGTTTATTGTCGCGTTGCGTCGCACTTGTCACGTTCGTTGCTCTCGTTGGACCAAGGGTCAGGTAGCAGTAGAAGAGATTGTTGCTAAGAGGTACACCGTCAGTACCTACGCTTATGTACGTCTACGTCAGCTTATGAAATCGGCTTTGACTCTTAACTCTCTTATATTTAGACTAGGTTTGAGCACGGTTTTTTGGTAATTTTGATTGAATAGATTAGACGTACTGTGACTGGAAGTGATAGATAGATCCATTCGAGCCCAAATCGCTGTCAATTACCTTTCCAATATCTTGTCTCGGCCCTTCACAAAAAAGTCAGCAAAACCTTTCGCTTACGTAACATAAAATGATCGATGAAACAAAAAAAAACAGATTGAAGTAAGTATCTAACTGTATAGTACGATGAAGTGTCTCAACGCACGTTTCCGAGCAATTCTGATCAACTTTCGATCCAACGGTACGAATAATAGTCCTCCGGGCCGATTTCGACCACGGCGGCCATACTCAACAGAGATCAGCCAACTACGCAGGAGATATTATAGCGCACAAGTGTGAGCGCAATACACAGGTGCACTCACTGTTCCATCACTCTCACAAGTCCGGTGAGATGGCAATCCAACATGACCGGAGAGAGATCAGGCGCAGGGCCGAGGCTCGGGGGTGTAACACCGCCATTTTTCCAACTCCGAGCTGTTTTTGAGAAATTCATGAAAAAATAACTCAGAAATAATTTTGGCTCGACCTGGGATTCGAACCCAGGACCTCTCAGATGTAAGGCAGAAACTTTGCCACTACATCAACGAGGCGGTACGAATACCGCATTGATGAAGACATATAGGTGTAACTCTGCTGATCTGGTTTAATAAACTATTGTAAATCATAGCAGTTGCTATTTACACAAGGCACAAATATGGTAGGTAGTTATGTCCGTCGTGTTGGTTGCTCACTATGCCCTTGCAAGGTTTTACGTTCAACAAATAAAACGCTTGGTATGTTTATTCATTGTCTAGTCACCATTGCAAAGGTGCAGCAACAACGCTTACGATTACCCATTTTTGTGAAAAAATTGCCCTTATTACAAGGGAATAAGATGCTGCAGAGTTTATTTTGATGTGCTGTCGTGTGTGCCTACCTACTGCAAACATGTTTAAAGTCAGTAAATGAAGTGTTGTGTGTTGATTAAACATGGGACTGATTGATTTTTTAGTGATCCAGAATCAAGTGAACCAAGGTTGACTTTTGATGCAATTGAATTTATCTTTTGAATGCCTTTTCATTATCAGCCTATATACGTCCCACTGCTGGGCACAGGCCTCACCTCAACTATGAGGTGGTGCGACTTGCGAGCCATACTAATTGTTGTGAAAACAACAAACTCTATATATCTCTATATATATAAAATTCTCGTGTCCCAATGTTTGTTCCCATACTCCTCCGAAACGGCTTGACCGATTCTAATGAAATTTTGTGAGCATATTCAGTAGGTCTGAGAATCGGCTAACATCTATTTTTCATCCCTCTTAATGATAAGGGTTGTCCACCGTCAGCAGGACAACGCCTGCGGGGTCCGCTAGTATACGTATAAAAACACTAGCGTTTGTCGTCTACTCAAATGGCCGAGCAACTGTTAGATGATGGAAATTCAAATTGATTGAAAATGTTATCTTAATGTTGGCAGGTTATACGTCGTTATGAGTGATGATTGAGGGATTTTTACAGTGTCACAGTATGCCATAAGGGGCCAACCATAAATGACGTCGCACGTTAAGGGGGAGGGAGGGGTCGACGTAGCGTGACATTGTGTAAAAAGAGGGTGGGATTAATTTCTTTAATTTTTTCTTTCTTAATTTCGTGACGTTCCATTTCAAAACTCATTATAATCACAGAATGAGTTTTGAGCACTGTTGTTGACTTCCCGATTATCAATGTTTCTATATTTTAACTTTTAAAGTTGGCTGGAAGAGATCTCTCTTTAGAGATAAATCCTACATAATTTAAATTTAAATAAAAAAAAAACACGGGTTGCACTCCGGGAGTGCCGGCAGAAGTGAAAACTTGATTATTAAAGTTGTGCATTTTTGATTTATTTGAATCATCTTACGGTTTTTCGATCAGCATCACGTGACCTGACGCGAGTTTCACAGTTTCTACCCATGCCACAAAAGTGCTCAACGCCGCTAAAGAAGTTTTCACTTCAAAAAAATACGGAACCGCTGAAAAATTTAAAAGATTTAACGTCAAACTAGGGAGGTAGGGGGGGTCTTACAAATGTGACCAGCTGTGACAAGACGGAAGGGGGGGTTTGGGGGTCAACAATAATGAAATTTGTGTGTCTTAATTTATGGATGGCCCCGAATTCTAAAAGAAGAGATCTGCTAGGTGCTTACTCTAATACATACCTTCTCATCTAAGACCTCGTAGTCTGGGTAGCAGAAAGCCGTAGAGAGATGAATGAAAACGACCAAGTTCTTGATCCTTCTGGCCACGTTCAGCGCTCTGAGAGTGCCAGAGGTGTTCATGTTAACGTTGTCCTTAAGCGGAGCCTCCAGCCTCAACGTGGCCGCGAAATGGAAGATCACAGAGACTTCCTTCGACAAATTCTCTATGTCGATTGAGGAAAGTCCCAAGTCCTCGAATAAGACGTCCCCTTGTAGCGCCTTTAGTTTCTTCAGCGCGTTCGGTCGTTCGCTTCTTACGCGATCGAATAACTGTAAAAGTAATATTTGTTATGAATGTGTAACCTTTTCGAAATACATACCTCTATAGTAAAAATATTTATTATTCGGCTCTTTGTTAGTTTTAAAGCGGCCTAGCGGCCCCGCCCGCGACTTCGTCTCAGGCGCACTCACCATGAAAAATTCTTGTGAAACTAAATTTATAAACCTCTATTTATAAAAGTGCCTCTAAAAGAATTAGGTTACTACATAATAAAACAACGGATAGTCCTACCTTTAAGCTAGACGATCAAACAGCCAAAAATCACAGCCAATTATTTATTTAATTGTTTGTGTAGATCATATTGATCAAGGGAAAGTATAAAGAACATACATTACTCATTGAAGAAATGACAAGAGGGGCGCTTGTCCAAATGATTCGTCCAAATTTTGTTATTAAAAAATCTTTGTTTGTAGGCGACTTCTGGGCCTTTAACAGAAAATTTTTTCATAACGTCGTAATACCTTAATTGTTTACTTTGTGGTAAACGAGCAAAGTTTAATTTAAAAAGCTCTGTTCACAGCTTGGGAGCTAACCTCGAGTAGGTAAGTATAATTTTGATCTTACCGCCAATCGTTGCATGGTCTCCAACCGCTGGGCCACAGATTTGCCTTTCTTTGGCCTCATAATGATGTAGATGTTCCCGATGTCGGGCACGGAGAAGAGCAGCTTCTCAATCAGGACCTTTCCCATGAAGCCGGTCCCGCCGGTCACCAGGACGCTCCTGCCCTTGTAGAAGTCGCGGATCGACGGTGACGACGCCATGGCTAGAAAAGAAAGGACATTATTAGTAAAAAAAATACTAAGTTGGGTCGTACTGAATGTTTACGCAGCACCTGCACTATATTAGTGTACTACTATAGTGCAGGTAATACTAGTGTACTACCCCTAGATCTGTTTGCTAATAACGTCTAATCGGTATTAAATACACTTTCTTACAAAGGACTACGATCCTCTAAAAAATTACTAGATTAATAATTACTTATACCACCTCACAGATTAGGGTCTTGTACCCAGCAGTGGAACGTATAAAGGCTAAAATTTAACTAATTTATCTTTTATTTTCACATAAGAACTATTAATGACAGTACGTTCGTTTGAGTTACGTATTTATTGTGAAGGATTTTCCTCAAGCATGAATGAATAGTAAGAAAACTAGTTGTGAACGTGTAATTAAAAATAATTGAAGCATTCATAATGTAATTCTTGAAGCTAGGGAGACTATATCAAGTATTATCAATTATGTAGGTCTGTAGAATCTACACAAGTGAGTAATACGCGTCGTAATAAGATAAGAAAAGTAACTTGGGGATGATTTTACCGATTTCCATTCATGTTTAATAAATAGTAAATTACTTGCTACAAATATTGCCTTTGTTTGGTAAAAATACCGTTGAATTAGATGTTACCTAAACATTTGCTATGTTTTGACTAGCGCGTCAGCACGTAGGTAGGTACTGTCTCACTGCCAGCTGTGCACTCTCTGAGGTCGTTCACATAATAATCTTGAATGAAGTAGTCAAAAAGACCCGTTAACGTTTGCCTACTCGTTCAATGGCGTTGCACAATTGCTTAACAGTGACATAACCTTGAGTTTTAAATGTTTAGATTTAGAAGATATTATAATGATGCCGCTTTTTTTATTAGCAACACCGTCCATAAACCGTGAAAATAGAATAACAAACTAAATAAAACTTAGTAATTGTAGTGTCTTGTTAGAGAAATATTGTTGTACCATAAATCAGAAGAGTTTAAAAACCGAAGAGTTTTAGTTTTGCGATCTAATGCTTGTAGATCGTAATATCATTTCAGTAGTACTTATTACATATTTACCTACTGTTATTGCCTGCCTAGTTCTTAGATTTAGCGTGCTACTACACAAAAACACATATGTTAGAAGATAAATAAAAGATCCTTACTTAAACCCTTGTCCGTCAGGCTGTAGACAGTACATTTCTAGCATACAAAAAAAATGGCGACATCTTTAAAGGAACATTCAATATTGCAGATAATATACCCAGATCGTGTCTACTATAAGTTCTTTTAAATTATGTCAGTTCATAGCTGCTAAGTAATTTTATTCTGTATCATACTAATGACAAAAGTATTTGAGCAGGCACTCACTCGACCTCAAGTATCAACGTTGTGGGTTATGGTTTTATAATAGCCAGTATCTTCCAGTGAGAACCACAAACCATGGAAAATCGGTTGTTTATGCTCATCGTTTATTGGGTACTTGCTGACTATGTCTTATGAATATAAGTCGTTGTTAACGCGCGTAATACATTACTTTGATTATTACATGATAGTGCACCTCTACTTGAGTGTAGGTACATGATTAAGTGAAATTTTATTTTCTTCAAAAATGCTTGTTGTTCGTTAGTCTCGCTAAAACTGGAAAACGGCTGAACCAATTTGACTTATTTTAGTCCGGGGAAGATTTAAAATCTCAGAAAATTAAGAGGAAAACAACAAATAATGAATGACATAATGTTCAATGCAGGTTAGGTAATAATATTTAAAATAATATTTAATATAGACTTAAATTTTCAACTTCTATCTAAAATACAGACTTTGGATTTTTTAGCTATATATTAAAACAAAATTACGTTGTACTCGTATGTAACCTTCCAACACATTAATTTCTTGGGTACAATAGCTAACGCCGGCTACGCCTTTTAAAGCGGGCTACTCACACAACTGCAGCAGGGGCAATCTAGGGTGTAGAAGTGGGGAGGACCCTGAATTGCCACCTTAATTGAGATGTGTGTAGGCAAGCAGGGGCAATTTCCTAGATCGCCCCTGCAGCAGGGCGGCAGGGGCGCGAGACCATCCTTGCTTCCTAAATCGCCCCTGCCGCCCTGCTACGTTGCCTCGTGTGTAGCGCGATCGGGGCAATTTCTTATTATTTTATTTATTTATTTTTAAAACTTTATTGCACAAGAAATGTACAAAGGGTGGACTTAATGCTAAAAGCATTTTCTGCCAGTCAACCTCAAGGTCATGCAGAAAGAAGGCAATGGGTGCAGTGAAAATTATATAAGAAAGGAAGTGTTTAATAACGTAAAAATAAATTAACTTAATATATAGATATAATATCAATACATAAAGGTAAATATTAAATTATATTATAATATACAAAAAAATAAATATCAATTAATTAATATGGGTAATATATACATATAATATATAATAATATTTATATATATGCAATTTATTCATTTAGAAAACTTCGAACTTTTTTCTTGTTCAGTTGGTTGGCGACCGACAAGGAAGCTAAACCGATCTTTTGATAATACTGGTGCCATTATCAACACGTGCGCTCGCTCAAACTTACTTTCGAACACTGTACTGCAGGCAAGTGTGTAGAGATACTCCCGATATCGCTACGACCGCCATGCACCCTAGATTGCCCCTGCGGCAGTTGTGTGAGTAGCCCGCTTAAGCGGGCCTTAATTGCCCCTGCTTGCCTACACACATCACAATTAAGGTGGCAATTCAGGGTCCTCCCCACTTCTACACCCTAGATTGCCCCTGCTGCAGTTGTGTGAGTAGCCCGCTTTAGCGTTTCGAGTAAGAAATTGATGACACCTGACAATTAGCATCCTCTCTCTATAATTTGTATTTTTTGTTGCAGGACCAAATACTAGTCACTTCCGGTACCTTACATATTACTTCTTATAAGTACATATTTATCACTACTCAGTAAATAAATTTGTAATAATTCATGACTAAGCACTATCTATGAGCTATCTAACATAGCTTCTGTGTGCTACTACGATTCTCACAGCAAAACTATTTAAAATCGTGATTGACACATTCATTAGGTATTACATAAAGTCATTTGCGTCAAATACTTGCACTTTATTCATAATGCCGAGGCTTTAAATAAATGTATTTACCTGCAATGACCGTGACGTGGTTTTAAAGTTTGTAAGTATTACAAATAGGTAAGTATTTTGCGAAATTAGGAATTAACATTAGGTTTCAACTTTTGTCTGGTATAAATTCGGCAGTTAAGGGTAGGTTGTATTAAACTTCATTTCTAAACTAGAAGACACCGCAGATGTGTTCAATATGACATGATGTAAACGTTGTCATCATGTCTGAAGTTCTGCCAGTACATAAAATTCTCGTGTCACAATGTTCGTTCCCGTACCCCTCCGAAACGGCTTGATTGATTTTTATGAAATTTTGTGAGCATATTAAGTAAGTCTGAGAATCGGCCAATATATATTATTCATCCTTATTGATAAGTTAAAGTTTGTGCGCAATAATTTATATGGCAAAACAACGTTTGCCAGGTCAGGTAGTTCTTATAATAATAGTTTTTTGCATTTCTTCTAATGAAATTCATAGACTTAAAATATACTAGTTGAAGCACAGAACAAAGGACAGTGCCTAAATCATACATTTAGGCGATTTATTTTTATTTATATAGATTACTGGAAAAAATTGCGAGGTAATGAAGTGATTAACGATTTTAGCGATTCAATCAGTCCGGAATAATGAGGCTACACTGGCTTCACCAAAAACATTCCATCTCAAATTGCGTTTTATTTTATCTCATTTTAAAAAGGGATGCACTTACTTAGAACAATCATAAATTAAAGAACATAACAATACATTTGCGATGTTGACTTTGTAAATAATCCTTTTTATTCTGTAATCGCAAAAGTTTGTATGTATGGATGTTTGTTACTCTTTCGTGTAGATAAAGGGTATCCACGCGGACGAAGTTACGGTTGCCTACTAGTATTATTATATCACTAGCTGGACGGGGTTTTGGCAAAAGGTCGAGTGCTTGAGTGGGTGTCTTGGTAATATTTCTAAGTAGAAACGTGAGACCTTTCTAAACACGAAGATAAGCGTTCCAAAAATAAAATAAAAAAATTAATGGTATGGAATATGGTGACTGGTGATTTGGCTGAGACAAAACATACGTGCATCCTAGATGATTAATTCTCTTTGGTTAGAATTCGTATCGGAATACTACATTGTGACGTAGAATTCCGTGAGAATATTTATCTAAGTGCAACTCATGTAGTACGTATTTCTTGAAGCTTTATGTGCCTTCGTCTGTACACGTTATCGTTGTGACGTATTTCGTTTATCAGAATAGGCCTTCTGAGGTTAGGTTTGGCCGATTGTATGAAACTGACAGTTATCCTACTTTAAGTTAAAGGTAGATAGAACATTGAATCCAGCCGAGAGTTTATAAACTTTGTCGATATAAATAAATAAATATTAAATATTTCACAACAATCACACCAACTCTCTAGTCCCAAATTATACGAGGCTTGTGTTATGGGTTCTAGACAACGGATAAACATACTTAAATACTTTTTTTTGTAAATAAATACATTTTATACATAGAAAATATCCAGACCAGTACAAACACACATGTTCATGAACACCTATGCTTGTACTGTGCGGGGATCGAACGCGCGACGATTGGTTTTAGAAGTCTGGCTTGCGGATGGACCACTGCACCAAGTGGTCGTCGATGTCTTGTTAATAAGGTCACATTTTTTCAGATTGTCTCTGAAAAAATATATCTGAAAGTTTATGTAAGGTATTCGGCCAAATTGCTGAAGCAAACTAAGCATACTTTAATTTAAAATTAAAATGTACTTATTTCTTAACCATTTAATAACCACTTACTTAATACAAAGCCATTAGGAATGCTCACCGTACTCTAATAAGAAATCAGTTGATAGATCTACGATCGAAATATTACGACGTGCTCGTAAAAATCTAGGTCAATGACCAGTTTATTTATAGAAACTATTACTAAAGCCTTCAAAACAAGCTAGGTGAAATATTATAGACACGCCTTTTTTAAAAAAAATTAAACCTATAAAGTGAAATGACTTTGAAATAGTCTGTAGAAACTTTGTTATTATTTTATTTTATAAAGCCATGATTTTTGCAAAGTTGCGCACGTATTGTTGCCATACAGTACGTCTGGTTTTTCATAGAAAAATTTACTAAGTCTGTGATCTAATTCGCCGTGCGTTTTACAAGAAATTATCAGAAACGTCTTACTACTCGTATTAGAGAGATAAGCATGCTCTTAAGCATGCTCTATCGTTCGATTCCATGGAATCCAGAGATAGAGCATTGTTAATGTATAATATAAATAAGATGTTTTCTTATATAAATTTATTTTATATTTTACATTTAATCTCATGTGTCATATTATTGGTATTACTATTTGTGTGTTTTCTCTTTTATTTATTTTCTCGCACCGCCTACTAATTATTTCTGCTTAGCCCAAAGGTATGACTAGTAGAGAATGCCCTACGGTGTTAAGTTTACCTTTTGTTGTGCAATAAAGCTTAAATAAATAAATAAATCGAAGTGATGAATACCTCGTGTGTGCATAAGTTTTGAGACGAAATAAAAGTTGCATAACTTTTTTTATAGTTAACATATATTTCTAAAATTTTCAGTAAACAATAAGTAGATAATAATAAAAAAAATTACTATTATTTTTCAAAATGACCACCCTTATTTTTAATACAGGCCCTTAGACGATTTGGAAATTTTCTTCGACAGTAAAGATTTTCTCATCGGTCAAGAGTATTTTCCTCGCATCGTGTCTTTTAAGCAGTATTGGACAACGTTCGAGTCGCAATTTACGAAGGCGATCGTTTAAAACATGAACTTTCCTACGGCTATATGCCTTCACCTTAAGATCTTATTTCAGTTGTAGTAGTTTCAGTTTTCTGTTGACTGAAACGCGCGAAATATTAGTCTGCAGAGCTAGTTTTTTCTGAGTTCGACATGGATTTCGGCGAAGTCGCTCTCGGATAATTTTGATGTTCGCAGGCGTCCTTACAGAGCGCGGCCGACCACTCCTTTGGCGATCTTGCAAAGAACTTGTCTCCTTGTATCGTTTAATAGTGTGATACACGAAGTTAAGGCTCACACCAAAAATTTTCACCTCACGGAAAATCTCCATTGGTTTTTTTCCCGCCTTAAATAGCGAAATCACGGTCGCACGCAAATCTTTTGTTCTCTCCATCACGAGAAAATTGAAAGAAATGAATTTGAAAATCAAAGGACTTAATAGTTAACATTCGAAATTCAAAATTAGAAAAAGAAATAAATAGCAGCCAGTAATTTTTTATTTCTTTTTTTTTAGCACAAAGTTTGTCTCAAAACTTATGAACACACGAGGTAATCAGCTCTATCTTAGTTACGCGACGTACATAGGGAACATACATACATACATACTTCGATCTGAGGTCGTTACGTTCCGTTCTTATTTTCTGGTTTAGCCGGCACGTTTGCTCTTACAGTCTAGCTTATAAGAGTGACAAGGATGGCAACATCCGAAATTACGGACTATGGCTTAGAGAGTAGAGGGGCACTTACAAGGTGTTATTTAAATTCCTCTGTCCCGGTGTGAGTCTGTAATCAAATCTTGCAAGCTTAATTTTATCCACTTCCCAGTTTCCGAAATTGTTCATATACGTTAAGTTTCAAGATGACAATGTACAATCTAAATATATAGAACTCAAAGTTGACTGACTGACTGACTGACATGCGATCTGTCAATGCACAGCCCAAACCACTGGTCGGATCGGGCTGAAATTAGGCATGCAGATACGAGTATATGTTATGACGTAAGCATCCGCTACAAAAGGATTTGGATAAATTCTACTCTCTAAGGGGGCAAATTTGTATGAAACTCTGTGGCAAAAAACTAAAATTTACGAAGACAAAGTCGCGGGTGGCCGCTAGTATGAATCAAAAAGCTTTGTTTTTTCTACTAAAATAAGGTGGTATATCCGGTCCTCATTTCGGCCTTGTAACGGTAACAACTAGAACCATTGCGGGTTGATACGAGTATTGTGATATAGCGGACGAACTCACTCACTCCACTATTTGGTTAGGTAACACAGATAAAAATTACTTAGCATGTGTTTGGGTAACCCTGAAACTAGTTTTGTAAGAGCCCAATTTTAACAGACTACTAGATTTTTAATGCATTTTATGAATATGAATTGGGAAATCGGTATATATTATACTAAGCAAACAATTTAATTTTGTGGTCGTCGCGTAAACGAGTGCTTTACAATTTGTTAATTTTCAAGTAGGTGGGTATTTATTGCAGAATTTAACATACTTTTTATAATAACACTGAAACATTGTCAGGATTTGTTTGTCAAGGATTGTAAGTTTATATTTGTTTGGGAAAATAAATTACCATAGTGAGTTAAATGCAGTACACGCTATGAGAGATTATGCAATATAAAAGGCACAATCAAGGCTAAACTTCCTTTAACACAAAGTTATAGTTGAATATTAATTAAGGAAGTGTGCTACATTAGTGACCACCTCTTGAACTAGGTATTCGATATTTCCAGATGTTTCTTTCTATTGTGAGTCACATAAATCCATCGATTTGAATTATTTAAATATTCAATAACGAATATATTAGAGATGAATATAGTAAACATAATATCGAAACTGAATTGTGATCGATGTCGATGAACCGCAAAAACTTTCCGCTGTGGCCCGAATTGACCGACTTTGACCAATTTTGACTCAAATCAACAAGTTAGTATCCATTTCCATTCTAAAAACAACATCAAGCGGCTGAGGTCGGTCAGCCGGCATTTAAAAGACGGTAAACTCAGCAAAAAAAAAAAATTCTTTTCGTTTCTACAAGATTGCAATATGATTTCTGAATCAAAAGGTAATGTACTAAGAGTTTTATTTTATTAATTCATGGCTCACAAAGCAAGTTATGGTCAGTGAATAACGAAAAGTAAAACAGTATACAAAGCTAGACTGAAACTCTAAGCATGTAAGCACAATTTGTTCTAGCTTTAATGAAATGTTAGAGTGAGTAAATGTCTATTGTTATGCAATAAATATTTAGGTGACAGCATAGCATAAACGGCGTAACGATTCAAAAATAAATTATTTTTGAAAAAAAAAATTGTTTTGAAATGTTACCTGTAGTAATTAGGTACGAAAGGTACTCGTAAGTACGAAAATCCTACTAAGCTATGTACTACTAAGATGAGACTTCCCCATTAGGGTTATAAATAAAGTCCAAGTGTAATCTAGTTTGTAGAATTAAGAAAAATATGAAAACTACACTTATTATTAAGGGTAGCTCGTTGAACTCTTTTGTATGGGGGGTGCAACGACTAGGACTCCAAGGAGTTTTTAACATTGTAATCATGATGCATTATACTTAAAACAAATTAAATACCTCACAAGTGTTAATCCCTACTAATAATATAAATGGAAAAGTCAGTTTGTTTATTTGTTTGTTCTTCTTTCACGACGCAACGGAGCTATGTTATTTAATGATTTTTTGTGTGGGGGTAGGAAGGAGGCTAAATTAAATGAAAAAGCAACCCATAGCTTACCGATTGAAGTTTTGAGGGCTATGCGCAGTTACAAACCTAATGCTGGTTCTATTTTCTATGAGTATGGTTGGATACTTAATGAAGTTGTAGTAAGTTTACTACGCGACCGAAGCTGCGGCTGTCATTTAATATGTTTGAATTATTTAATATGTTTGAATTTTAAAAACTTTCCTAATCCTATTCATTTTGAGCGTAATTTTGAATATCAATTTAGGTTTCGCCACAGCCGGTTATAAGGTCGTAAGAGCTCATTTATCAAAGAAGATCTATCCGCTAAATATCTGTGTAAATCCATTTTTTAGTATGCAAAATCGCTTTTAGATACACAAATCGATAATTTTTATGCGATACGAATATGATAAATCGTAAGCTATTTTTGGATGAATGAAACAAAATTGCGAAAGCTATTTCGACTCTCACGCATCTATTTTTAGTTTCGTTATAAACAAGCAATTTTGGAATGGAATTTTACGGTACGACTGCAGAACGACAGGCATAATTACAGTCGTAGTCGTGTGATGGTGCCATAAACAAAAACTAAATTAATGTTGCGGCTAGAAAGTGGCTGTTCGAGGCGAGCGGTTCAAGGATGGGCTGTATATCTTTTGCATACATCGTTATAAGTTTTGAAGCTCATTCAAAAGTTAAACCCCAAACACAAACCCGTAGTGGTAAAATTAGTAGTACCTAATTAGTAAAAACCTTAGTCTATAAAATAAACTTGTATGCAAAATTTGAAACCTCCTCATTTCATGGTAAGTAACCTTTCGATTTTATATGTACTTACTTGTATACACTCAGATATCTTGGCATAGATATTTCCATTACGCATGATTCTTCAACAAAAAATTAAAAAAAAACATTATATTCTTCGGGATAGAAAGTAAAATGGATAATGCCCCAAACAAAAACTACAACAAAAAACTTTAGCTAGACAAAACAACGTTTTTGCCAGCGGTTTTCATTAAAAAAAAAAAACACGGGTTGCACTCCGGGAGTGCCGGCAGAAGTGAAAACTTGATTATTAACGTTGTGCATTTTTGATTTATTTGAACCATCTTACGGTTTTTCGATCAGCATCACGTGACCTGACGCGAGTTTCACAGTTTCTACCCATGCCACAAAAGTGCTCAACGCCGCTAAAGAAGTTTTCACTTCAAAAATTGTAGGCTGATGTGCTGTTTCGAGACGTTACATGTATAGCAAAAACAAATGACTGTCGTTCAAAATGAATACCTAAGTAAAAATGTATTTAAATAGGTACTATTTGAGATAGGCAGATTATAGAAAGCCATTAATATTTAGTGTATAATAATTTGATGAAGGTAGGTATTTGAATTGATTTTGTTTATCATAGCGATTTGACTGCACTGTTTTTTATTGAAAATGTTTTGGCGCAAAGCCAAAGTTAGGCGAGGAAAAGAAATAACGATCTACACAGAAGCTGATAGTTTGTTAGCTAGTGACATGGTTTCCTTTGCTGAACAAATGGTAACTATGAACGATTGACTAGATAGGACCTAAGGCCTTACTCAATAACGTCTGCCCGTGTTCTCAGGTCCAGCCAGCCCGTTCGCTCGCGCGGTGAAGCTTGTAAGAGCGACAGAGATGGCTACAACCGAAACTGCCGACAACGGCTTACGGCCAGTTTCATCTACTTATCGTTGACTCACTGAAAGTTAGACAACTGTCAAGTTTCATAGAAACCTCTGTAACCATAGATAGCATCAAGTACGAACCAGGCGGTTTCAGCCAACGTAGGCTTGTGAGTGTGAAAGGGCTGATTTTTATGCTGCGTGTTATGCATTCTCAACTTCAATGACCTAAGTATGATGACTTCTAGGATGGATATAGTTGCAATTGTAAATTTCTAGCATAAGCGATCTAGCCTGAGCGAGACTGAAACAAGCCAGTTATACTATAGTAGAACTGTAATTGGCATGTTTGAGTCTCGGAAGTTCAATTGAAAGCTCTGATTTACGAAATGAAATGGCAATCTAAAAATAATAATAACTCGCAATATGAAAAAAAGATATATGAAAAAGAATGTTTCTAGTCACTTATCAGCCGCAGTACACAAAGCGAAATTCAAAAAATGGGTGAACGGTCGAGTGCCACCGAGGTAGAAGAGGTTTCCGTTTCGTTACATAAAATATGCTGTTAGCCTTTCGTTTCGGGGCTTTGACCTGCCTATTTTTAGTCGAATCGGGTACTTATAAACTATGATTTGCTGTTATCTTCCAGTTGATGAGAGCGCTGGTGAAATTGCCGACGGTAACGAAACTTAACCTCCAACCATAGACAAAAAATACACAAAAAATAGTGAATGATCACAAGCGGCCTATGAGGTCACGAATGAAACGCACGATTATGGTAAGAGTATCGAGTTTTTCAGAACTGCGGACCGCTTTTAGAGTAATGCACTTCGATCTAAAATAAAACCCATACGAGTAATGATTGTGAGTGCTGCAATATCTTAACGTTGCGGCAGAACATTCTGTTCTAAAAAAACAAGCTTATTGCTTGTTTTTGAATTGCTTTTTCATTCGGTTGTGTCGGTGGCGAAATTGAATATATGAGATGGTCTCAAGGCTCTACGCCCCACGTAGTGGTTCTTATAATTTATTAAATTTCTCAACTATTGAGATCGATTCTTAACGACGTTTGAGAAATTGCAAGGATAAAAATAAACGTATTAACATTTCTGCATATATCTGACCCCGAACTCACATCGTCTGGAGCTCATTATTTCCTAATGTGACTCTATTTTGTACATTCTAACGTTTGACATGGTCGGTATTAGACACAGTGAAAAACAGAAAACAATACGATAGGAAATAAAAAATTCAACATCGAAATGTTAGAGCTACCACGCGAGAATCAGAGAAATTCTATTTATCATATTATTACAGCCAGATGCATTTAGGTATTAGACGAAGGATTATAGTTTTTGTTTTTTAATTGTCTCTTTATTTACGTAATATATAAAGTGAAAACATAGAGTTATGATCATGGGTAGTCCTAGAGTAGACCACATAACATAACTAAAATAAAATCCTGGACGACCTCTATGAATAGAATAGCTTTGTCGTGACGACGTTTAAAAGTCCCATATAATGATATAGTTAGTTAGGTATATACAACTGATTTCTGAAACTTAGATAGGGGCTGGTTTAACATCATACCTCCTGTCAAAATGGCAACCGGCTGACATTGGCCGAAAGCCTAAAAGGTAACACCGGAAGTCAATTCAGGAACCAGTGAATGTAGCAGAGATAAAATTTAAAAAAATATCTACTGATTGCCTGAAATGAGGGAAGTTTTTATGAAAATCCTTCTGTTTAAAGGTTTGACTTATTTAACGTATTACAGTTTTATATTTTACATAATAACGGTTTGAATTTTCACATTCGTATTTTCTGAAAAGCAATTTTTACACAAATGTTTGATTACATTTTTGTAAAAATCGATTTGTGTGGTACGATCATCATACCCCCTAAGTCATTCCAAGGTACCAAGCGTAATTTTTAAAAATGTTGAGAAAGCAGACTAATGGCGCGCCGCCCGTCTTGCAAGCTCTAGCGCAGGTTCCTGTATTTCAGACTGAAAAGGGCTGCACAGTACCTCCGCACTAAGAAATAGATATGCCCGTGTGTTCTATAGATAGATAGATTAACACTTGATTGTACAACACAAAACAAATGTTACAGACGTGTTTGACAAAGAAAGATGTATAATTTAGGCGGTCTTATAGCTTGTAGCGATCTCTTCCAGACAACCTTCGCTGAAACGAACATGGTTTTTGTTTGAATGGTATTGCTATCATATTGTATGCTGGTTAGCCTACATTTTTGCCTCTTTGCGATCACGCTTGACTGTTAACTAGCTTGTTTGTTTGCTTGATACTGGAGTAGAATACTGTGAATGTGAAGAGCCCCTGCAAACCATGGTCCACCTTATTAATTGTCCTGCGTGCCCGACTACCTGCTCGCGTGAGGACTTACTAGTCAATAACCAGAGGACTACCAAGGTAGCCGCTTTCTGGGCAAGTAAGATTTAGCCCGTGTTCTTGCCGACACGAAAGAAGAAGAAGACCGAGTAGAAGACAATATATGGTTTCGGTCTCTACTTAGTCTTTTTAATAAGATGCCACATACACGTCGGTAACTGTGTAAAATACTCGTTCTACAAACAATATTGTTCAATATACCTATACACACTTTAATATATAAATACACATTTCTCCTACATTAAACAAAGTACCCAAATCCTTACTTAACATGCACAAATACATAAAATTCGCGTGAGCAAATAAAAACTTTCGCAAGGCTAACATTATCAAATTTTTGTTTCGTCCCTGTGTGGTGTGTGTGTGTGTAAGTGAGTGTAAGACGAATACGAACGAATATGAAGACGTAGTCAATAGTATTAAGTAAGTAGGTGATAGAGGCTCGTGTGATTCAATCTACTTACATTTTTTATAGGCACTAATGAACGAAGTAAATAAAATTCCAATATCAATTGGCACATTGGGGCGTTTTGGAGAAAGAAGAAAATTATCACATTTCACATTATGGTTCGGCGTAAGAGGTGTGGCACTATAGAGATCTAAGTTATTTACTAGGTATTTTTATGATGATTTGGTCTCAATAAATAAAAATCAAACTTTGTTGGTTAGATTGTTAGTGTTAATGTTTTGTTAAGTATTGAAGAGGTTTTTTTTTCAGTTAAAGTGCTGTATTTGTCGGTCGGATACGTAAAATTAGTACATCATTTTAAACAAAAAATGTTCTTACATTATGTAGTCGAATTTATTCAAGTGTTTTCATAACTTACTTAAGTTAGAAATAAAATTCACAATGTTATATGTGGATTTAAAGATCACATCAAATATGAGTAAAAGTGAATAACAAGTAAACTTTTATAAGTCAATAATAAGTAATTAGTTGCTTTAAGATTTTGCGTTATTTCATCCATTAGAGTTAAATCAGATCTATTCAGCCCCGCACCCTTTAAGTCTGTCTCTATCTTCTTAAGAACTTTCTCTACAAAATAAGAATACCTCGATCATCGATAGTCGGATTTTGTGTGCTAACTGGTGTCTCATTTTCTTGGGTGAAATAAGGTCGAGTTTGGTCATCATACTTTAAGCAAAAACATTGCTGCTAATTTAAGACTAATCAAAATGTTTAAAATAGACGGGAAGAAAAGCAAACGGTTAGGTTGACGTTTGTCACAAATGATTGAAAACCCCGACCTACTCTGAAACCAAATCAATATACATATTTTATCCAGTAATCACTATTAGTAGACGTCTATTTACAAGCATCTCCGTGCTTCGGAAGGCACGTTAAGCTGTTGGTCCCGGTTAATATCGATAGATATTAGTCGTTAAGCCTGGTCGGAGGCCCTCGGGCGGCTTAATAACATCTGACAGTAAGGTTGGTCACTGCCTTACACACACCCCTCCACCAATCCGCACTGAGCCCGCGTGGTGGAGAATGGCTCGCACCACCTCATAGTTGAGGTGAGGCCTGTGCCTAGCAGTGGGACGTATATAGGCTGATGATGATCCAGTAATCAACCGAGGTAAGCAAATTAAGGATACCAGACGAATAAACTAACGGAGTGACGGTAATTATCTTATTAAATAAGGAGTAAATTATAATTTATTTTTTGCTACAATTGTATTGCGAAGACATTGATCAGTTGTCCTATTGTTTAAAGCCTATGACGGAATAACTAACGCAAACCATATTTACAAGGTTTCCGAGGTCCTGGATGTCATTTATCTTGAAAAGTTCAGACATTAAATCTGTCTAATTGAAATGAAATGAAATTTTATATGCGCAAAAAACGTGGTTCAATTGATGTTACATATACAGTCAGAAGTTCTTATATTAATCATAATTTTAATAATGTTTGGTAATCAAACAAATCTGTAAGTTTTAATACTTAAGAACTAGGCAAATGTATCGACATTGTTTACCTATTTACTATAAAAAAAATGGTCTAATTAAACACTATTTCCTCTTACTCGAGGTCTCTCAATTCTAAAGCCTACTCTTAATAAGTAGTAGTAGGTAATAATCCTACGAAGCTATCTCTTAAAGACAGACTTAGTACTTACTAATAGTAGATATTTAGTTACCGTACATCATACAAATAATGCATATCAGTTATGTACACAATTTTGTACGGTTATATGTTTTTGGCTTCTGTCACAATTTTAGAGATGACTTAATAGTCAAATGATATGGTTTAATAGTTAAATAATATTTAAAACGAGAGATTGATGATCTTTTCAAATTCTTAGCACGCGTTAAGATAAAGTTTAAATTAAGAAATGACTGGCAGATATCACAAAAATTGCAATCTGACCTTGAAAAAATAAATTTCAACCATATCAAATTCGAATTCAGAACGTTCTTTAGATTTGAAAATCATAGAGAAGAAATAAACAAAAGCGCACTTACTTGGAGTAACGTGACTAGCGTTAGAAGAGGACCAACTCGAGAACAACCTGTCGCGCGAACCTTCCGTTGCGGACTGCGTGAGCGGCCCTAGGCCTAAGATGTTAGATAACTTCAATCTCAAGGCTTTATTACCAAAAGTTCGGCTCTGGTTCAAAGTCCGACGCGGGGCTAGATAAAAACGGAAATGGCAGCGCCATTTTTATATATCTCTTTATAGGCTTAAATATCGATGTTATTAATAATAATCTAGACTTTTTATTAGTTCTTAAATTAGGAGCTCTAGCCTAAGATCAAACTTTCACAAATAAAAATACGTAATTCTTATGCCATTTTGTATGATAGGTGATGAGATGACTCGTCTTCTTCCTGCTTCTTTGTAGTGCAAATTAACTTTTAGTTATAATACCGCTTTGCACATTTTCATGATAGAGACCCGATACAAAGTAGCAGCAACGGTTCATGAGATTCACTCCAGGGAGAAATACTCTGATGTACCTACATTCATGTAGCAGACGTTGTCGCTTCAACAGATTACGCTGACGTAATCTGTGATTACAGTTGGATGTATTTGGGTTCCTGCGCTGGCCTCGTTTAGTGGAAATTGAAAGCAAAATAATTTTTAGCTTTAGTCATGGATTTCCGGAAAGTAACGCTTGATTCCATAAACTGTATCAAAACGTATTTTGATCGGCGTCTGCAATCTGCATCGACGCTGTCGCGATGCAAACGCGATACAGTATTGATGCAGTCACGCATTGGTATCAGCCCCCCTATTATTATCTAAGCAATTATCCGTAGTTTTTGATGTAGCCATCCCTGTCACTCTTACAACCATGAGAGCGAATGCGCTGGCTACACCCGAAAATACGAATGAAATTGATTTGATTTCAAACGTTAGGCAGTACGCCCTCAGTTCTGCATCGCGAATTCGCGACTGCATCAATACTAACATTCGGCAACATCAATGCTATGATATGTCGTTGACGGCAACTTAAATGTGGTGGTAAAGAATTAGACTATTCACAATATCTATATTAGGCCAGGAGCTTCGATCCCCGCACTGTACAAACATTTATGTGCATGAATATGTCTGTTTGTACGGGTCTGGGTGTAATATTGTAGTTATTTAAGTTAATTTGTTTCACCACTGTTAATTCTGATAACTGTAACACAAGTGTTTAAGCTACCTACTTGAGTATATTGTTCTGAAATACTTACCACGGAGTCAGATCAATATGGAAGTATGTGATGTTGTTGATTGTTATTTATATGTTATAGTGGACCCGGCAGACGCTGTCCTGCCCGCTGTTTTCGCAATTAACCAATATTTTCTGATCTTTTTCACCTCCCCTGGACTTCCACAAATATTTAAAGGCTAAAATGATTGAAATCGGTTCTGCCGTTCTCGAGTTTTAGTGAGACTAACGAACAGCATTTTTTTTTTAAAAGCGATCTAACCACCTGAATTTTCCCTTAGGAATGCGTCATTTTCCCGCGGTAAAAAGTAGCCTACGTCCTTTCTCGGGTATCAAAATGTCTCCATACGAAATTTCATGAAAACTAGTTCAGTAGTTTAGGCTTGATTGAGTAACGGATAGACAAAGTTACTTTCGCATTTATAATATTAGTATGGATTTTTTTTATTGCTGGCGTCGCGATGCTTTCGCGCGTTTCAAAACACTTGACAGCGACGATGCTACAAGACGTATAAAGGGCTGAGGCGGAGATGTGCAATTATTCGCGGCTCCTGCGGCACCGACGGGCGACCATTAAGTATCATAGTCAAACGATTTACATACGAGATTAAAGTGTCATCAGATTCCGATCGATATATTAAACTGTGTTTATAATCATCAGACGTGCGAACCGTAATCGCAACCGCGGCGACTGCATAGGAAAATCAATCACTTCGCGATTCTGCGACCTTAGGCTACTTAGACCTTACTTAGCCTATGGTCGCTTGATCGCGATGACTACAGGCTTTATAGATTAGATTAATTTAAAATTGGCACAACAAACTACAAATTGTTAAAAACCAAATTCTTTCTGATTTGATAAGTTCAAAATATTACACAGCTACGTAATAAAAAAGCACAAATGTGTGTAGTAATCATTTTCATGTTTGTATGTTTTTTCACACTCCCTGCGGTCGCTCGCCTTCGCGCTGATATGTGGTCACTATACTAACTTAACCTAGCCTAGTGTTTTTAAAGGTGCTTATCAAAGTCTAGTTTATGACACTAGGTGGCCGCTACCGCGACACGCTCCCTGTGCTCGCTCGCCTTCGCGCTGATATGTGGTCACCATACTAACTTAACCTAGTGTCTGCCACAAAACGGTGTTTATCGTAGTATATACGTGTTTGGTCACCATAATAACCTAACCAAACCCAATACGTCTAAACCCGTAAGGTATTTTTCAAACAAAGCAATCGACGATCGCTGTTGGAACATGCTCCAGAGGTTGGGTCAAAAGAAAATATAAATCTAGGATAATGTAAAACAACTGACCCGGACACGAAGTCAATTGTAGCATTATGATTTATGTAGGTATTTGTTGTTCATATTAAATGCTTTAATTTAATTTTATTAAGGCATTTTTATATTCATTAAAAGTTTTAATTGCTAAATTGCTAGGTCTTTCAGTTCATGGCGCAGGTAACACAGCGTACTTCTGAAACGCCTGTGGTGGATGTGAGAGTCAGTATGAAGACTCAAAAAAAAAACTGAGCCCCATACTGGACTTAAGGTAGCAATTCAGTGCGCACCGCTGCCGCGCTGGCTTGCTTTGCTCAAAGGCCGCCTATGTGTTTAGGATCCTGACACGCACAAGATGCCAAAAATAAGTAGGTACTGAAGTTATAAAAACACTTCTTATATCTTTTTGTCCATTGAATTCAGGCGAACTGTAATGAAATAATGAAAGTACTCAACGAGAGCAACAAATAGCAAAAGTGCTCATACAAAAGTATTATAATTTTTTCCATAAAAATTTTGGAATAGTAGTTGAAGGTTTTAATTAAAAATTGAGTTATATTTTACTGTGGTAAGTATAATATATTTAAATTGAAATTATAATGTTTAATATTTATTGCATTTTATGGTTTGTCATTTAAGTGTAAGATACTGTTTTAAACTTTCCTGTTGCATTTTTACAATAAACAGTTCGCCCGGGACCATGATCTGTGCAACCAGATCGAAACGTCGGGAAGGTAAATACTAAGTTTTACCTTTTAAAAGTGTTTGTGTTGCGTAAAACCCGTGAAAAAACTGTGTTAAGTGTAAGATGAATTAAAAAATGGTGATATAAGTTAAAGTATTCTAAAAATATGACATATTGGATTTAAGTAATTTTAAATTGTGGTATTTAGAATTAAGTATTTAATTTGGGTTTTATGGTTTTTGACATTTTGTACCCATACTTGAGTTTGTAGTATGATCATGACACTGTGGAGGTACTTAGGAACCACTGTAAGCGACAACAAGAATTATGTAACTTATTCGACTAGTTACTTATTGTAAAATGTATTCAATGGTATAATGAATACTAAGTAATGAACTTAGGATCAAGGCCTATAGGTCATGCTATAATTGTCTCAGTCGAGTAAGAAATAAGACGTTAAGGAAACTGCTGTCAATTGATTTATCGGTATTAACACCGTTTAACTTGATCTGCCCTAGTCAAATAAGGTAAGTGATTGTTCTATTTTTAACACGCTTTTATTAGCTTGACCTGTATGTAACTATGTATGTATGTAACGGAATCTTTGCACTTCATTTTCACCTACTTCTAGGAGTCTGATTAACATGGAAATTTGCACAGGGGTCAAGGACCGATGACAATGCAATAATTTGATAAGAGTTTTCGATTATCACTATATGTCACTATTAACTAACACATTAAGTGTAGTAACTATTTAGTAATCTGTGATTAAGTACCAATGACAATGCAATAATTTGGAGATTTAACTAAAAAAAATAAAATAAATAATAGGGCGCCATCTCTTTCACAAATATTACGAAAGTATCTAGTAGCGTTCGCTTAGCTAGTTAGTTTCGATAGCAATCATTAGATGTCGCTGTTAATGCTATGCAGTTTTAACTGATGCAATTGATTTGCACTAGAAGCTCTGTATTTTGCCAATAGATGTCACTATTAACTAACACATTAAGTGTAGTAACTATTTAGTAATCTGTGATTAAGTACCAATGACAATGCAATAATTTGGAGATTTAACTAAAAAAAATAAAATAAATAATAGTTTAAAAAACTAAAAAAAACACGCTTTTATTGCTAACTAAAAGCGTGGAGTGCTTCGTATAGTAGTATGTGAAAATCATCCTATTATTGGCACGTATAAAAGTATGAAAACGTCATAAAGTGCACCCCACGCTTTTTACTCTACTGTAATATAAATTCCGTGTACTCAGAAATTATATTCTCTTTTTTAGTTAGCAATAAAAGCGTGTTTTTTTAGTTTTTTAAACTATTATTTCTTAATGTAACATGACAGTGTTATATTTACAGGCGAATCTGCGAAGGTCTACGGTCGGGCGCGGGGCTCATAGGTACATTGATGTCCTTCTTATGTACTGTAGATACATAGGAGACAGATGGAATGCGACCTTTCTTAATTTTTTTCTATTTAGTATCATTATTGACTCTCTGTAGTGATTAATGGCCAGTCTTAATATCCTATCTACCATTATCTGAAAGTTATATAACTGTCAGTTTCATACTAAAAGCTATATACAATTTTAGGTTTTTGTCTATCTAAGTTTATCTAACTTTCAGACAAAAGTAGATAAGATATTGAAACCGGCCATAAAAGTCCTAGCTAATGCATATCTACGAAGAACATCTATGAAGTTAAAATTGTTGTCAAATTGCAAAATTTGAATTGAAGATGACGCCGCATGTAATCTCGATATAAAATGAATGTTTTATTTTTCAATAAGCTTGACTCGAAAAAACTTGACAATGAAAATTTAATAATTATTTTAAAGGTAAGTATAAGCATGTACATAAATTTCGCCCCTATGCGTGTATAAGATGTACATAGAAGGCAGATGGAATGGTACTTATCTTCATTTTGTATCTATTTAGTGAATAGCTCATGCATATCTACGAAGAACTAAGCCTATGAAGTTAAAATGTTTGTTAAGTTACAAAATATGAATTGAAGAAGCTTGCGATTTCCCGTAAAACCGACACTTTTATTTATTCTATAATACACTTGACCTCCCGAAAAACTTCGAAATAAAACACCGAGTAGGTAATCTGAATAGTTTAATGAAATAACATGACAGTGTTGTATTTACACAGGGAGCTGCACAGGTCTGAAGGTCGGGAGCGGGGCTCCGGGGCTCACACGTGCAAGGCCATGTCGCCGAGGCGGCGCACCGGCCACATGCACTCGCAGCCGGCCGGTATAACCATGGTTCTAGTCTCCCAGCAGTTGCTGAGGACAAAAATCTCTTCATATTATTTGTGCAATAGCATTGCAATGTTATCTGTGCATGTCGTGGCAGCCTGTAAGTAAGGCAACACTCTAAAATGATCCCTAATGATCAGTGTATATCAACACATACAACAAAGCATACACCACACGTATGCTTTGTTGGTTGTCCTTATTAAATAAATAAACAAATTCTTTTCCCACCAGCCTGTGAGGGGGTGATAGGGCCTAAAATACGATTGAGGTACCGTTTGATCTCGGCGAGTAGACTGGGCCAAAACTCTAACATTTGTTCGAACTTGGACACGTTTACGCGGACGAAGTCGCGGGCGCGGGCTTCTAGTATATTAAATAAATACTTTAATATATATAATATTAATACACTTATCTGATCACAAAGTAGCTTTGTGTTATGGCAATCAGAAACAACGAAGGTACCAGAAACATCCAGACCATAGACAATAAATTGGTTTTGCTACATTGTCTCCGTCCGGAGATCGAAGTCGGGACCTCGGAGATGGCGGCTCTTGAGACCAGTGCCCACGGCACTACACCACAGGCGTCGTAAAGTATGAATAAGCTTTTAACCCAGTAAGGCCGTATCCGGCTCGCAAAACATAAAATATTGATTGGGTTTGCGATAATTTTAGCGAAAACTTCAATAATTTAGTCATCGATTACTTTGCCATTTGCAAGACTTATAAACTTTCAAAACATTTATTTTTCATATTTTGGCTAAAAATAGCGCGGTGGCTAAGTTCTAAAATAAAATTAAATGCTAAACTTAACTAGCTAATTAGCATGCATTTCTAATTATTTTGAACAGTAACAGACATTACTGAAATACCTGGAATATCGCCTTCTAGTTAGATGTATTGTCTTGTTCCACTGGACGCATGAAAATCCAAGGCTGGAACATATCTACAAAAATAATGAAATAAAATGTTATTTGAAAAGTTAAGACCAGAAAAAGTAGCTAGGCTAAGAGCTAAACGTCTAGGCTACCGTCTAGGTTACTACTTGGACATACAGTTACCCTATTACACTTTAGAGCACGCGACCTTATTTTTGCATATCCATTTTTTCGAGAGCTGAAAGATTTTCAGATACCTTATACATGCAAAACATAGTTCAAACTTTCGTTTAATACTTTAATGTAACACTTTTGCCTAAACTCGGCTGCGTGAAAGTGTGAGCTGGCTCTTAATTATATTAAGTAAAATATTAAAGCCTATGTTCACCAGGGATTATGTAGGATTCTAATGGTAAAAGTTTTTCTTTAAATCGCTCCAGTAGTTTCGGAACCTTTTCAATTCAAACAAACAATCAAATAATTCCTCTTGAAAATATTATAGTACTAACAAAAATGTATGGTACTTGATCCTTGAAAGCGATATGTACTGAAAAAGTAAGAGTATCGGAAGTGGTTGAACAACTTGCAAGGTTTGATAAGAGAAAAAATTGGGGAAACTAAATAAAAGCTTGGTATGAAAAGGAATTTAATTTCGCTATTATCAGCCCCACAGGTATTTCGAGGTTTGTGATTGTAATTAACTAGTGGCCCCCCGCAACTCCGTCCGCGTGAAATCCCTTTGTTTTCACAATCGCGGTCGAATGGGATAAAAAAGTATCCTATGTCCGTTTCCTAGTTCTAAGCTACCTCTCCACCAATTTTCAGCCAAATCGGTTCATACTTTCTTGAAATATAAATAGTGTAACTAACACCACTTTCTTTTATATATATATAGATAAAGAGACGCGACGCAATTTGACAATATCGATAAGACCGCCTAAATTGTATGTATATCTTTCTGTGTTTGTAATTTTTGTATTAATTGGCGGTGTGTAATAAAGAGTTATCGAAACAAATCTAATCTAATGTCAAATGTGTATGATAATGTCTTATGTGACATTGACACAAGTAATAGTCGCATCGCGTCGTATCGCTGTTGTCATGTTGCGTCGCTTACTTAGGCAACGCCTTAGGTAACTTTTATTTGCGACAGTGCTACGAAAACGCTACAGGGGTTCAAAACGATTCTCATTCATTAGAGTCTCATAATGGGCTAGATGACACCACCAATCGTTGACATACTTTTTATTATCTGTCAAAATGGTCTGCCTCCATAGATTTTGTATGGGAATACATGGACGTGACGTCACGGTCATGTATCAGAAATCGGAGTCAATTGACCGAATATTTATTGAGTTTTGTGTGTTTAAAAATTGGTTTATACATTTTCTTGGAAATATATTGGTTGTACTAACTTCATAGGGGCTATGTTTTTTAAACGCCATGGTCTTGAAAATATTTAAGATAGGTGTCATCATGCGACTTTTCGACTGGACAGCACCAGCGGTTGCATTCGAGTTGTAATCGATTGCAACGTCTGGTGCTGATTTTTCGATTGCACGAGAATCACTCCCACGTATGCCTGAGAACTTATACCGAAAAACGATAACGTGTACAGGCGACAGCACAGCGAATTTATCCCCCCCACAGACGACATAGAGAATACTATCCCCCCTACTTACACGCGCATAAGATGTCAAAGATTTTACCTTGACGTGCTGTCATTACGTGCGTCTGTCAAAAACGAAAAAAAGATTATCGTTTTCACGGTTTTTGCTTTTCGGAATATGATCTCTTGACCTCTAGTGTAATCTAATCGTCATCGTTTGCAAAATGTGTGGAAATGATATGATATTCCCCCTTGACAAGGTATTGGCATGACTGAAGAGCATTCCTATTCGCTTAATAAAGGTGATTCTGGTCCAGTTGGAACATTGCTTTGGTATAGAAAACAAGTTAAGCAAACTGGCGCGATCAAACATGAACGCACCTAAGGATGCTTAAAGATGGGTGACCATTCCAACCATTAAGGCTAAGTGACAGTAACTCTTTCGGTCTGTGCTTACACGCCTAAACTATTGAGCCGATTTCAATGAAGTTTGGTTCACGTACTTTTGCGGTCCACGCCGCATGAACACCTCAAGGGCGAAAATCATTTGCACATCGCGCGCATTCCCGCTTGCTAATTGCTCGGCGTGTGTCGAAATGCATGTAAACCATTTTCGTTAGAAACTGTTCACGCGGCGCTGACCGCCACCGTACGTCGAGTGGACCTTCACAAAGGTCAGAGGATAGTTTTTATCCCGGAATACACTGTACAGGGTGTATACAGCGCGGTGGATTAGACCAGTCTTGAGCACAGAATTTTTTTTTGCCTGAGACATGGTTGTCACAGGAAAAAAATATTTTTTGCTGCGTGGTTTTTTTATTGAAATTTTGAAGGTGGTCCCTGGAATATATTCTTAGAGACGGCGATGCCAATTGTGGGAAGGTAATGATGTAATAGATTATTTCAAACCTCGTTTGTGGCACCGATGTCATCGCTCGACGTACATATCACTTCCTCGTAGTATGCAGGTCTGTACTCGTATTCGTTCGTGTTCAGCTTCTTTATCTTCCTCTCCAGGTGGCAAATCGGATAATGTTTCTGCGAATAAAAACAGCGGACAATAAATACAAGGTGTAACAAAAAACCCCGTTATAACTGAAGGGTGTTGTTGTGCCCGTAAACCTGAACAACTTTCGCTAAGAAACCTAGGTCGAAATCTCAAAAAATCTTTTGGCTCTCCCATAGTAAATCGATCAGCTGATTGGCAATTTTGTATGGGAGGTCCGATTTTTTTTTGAGATTTTGACCAAGGTATCATTGGGAATGTTGTGCAGTTTTCCGGGCACAACAACACCCTTCAGTTATAACGGGGTTTTTTGTTACACCTTGTATATTACTACTACCTACCTAACTAATGATCGATGCTTTAATTTTTTGTCGCTTTTGTATTACTATTGTTGTATTGCAAACGTCACGTTCTGTTTAACATTAGGCGATATTTAATATGCTCATTTGTTTCGATATTTTTGTGGCTTACCAGAAATACATACTCCTGTCCTGTCCTCCTACCTACATAGCTACACTGAGAAAAAAATCTGGTATCTGCAACAAGAATTGAGTAGTCTTTGTAATGCCTATAAATGTTTGTATTTTTTGTAATATGTGCGACAACTATACAAATAGGTAATATTTAGTAGTTCGGAGTGGGGTGAAATAGGTAAAAAAAGTACTCAATTCTAATAGTTGCACATATTTTGTTTGACACATAAATTATACCCGTTACTACCTACCTAAGTAGTAGGTACTTAAACTTTACCAATGCTATATCAGCGTTGCATTTGAATAGTAATCCGATTGCGTCAAGTACGGGTGGCAAGTGTGGCAACCCTAGTTGTACGATATTCTTCTCCACGTGGTGCATTCAATTTGCCGTATTGCGGCTATGTTTTTGCTCACACTGCACATTATATAAGTATGGTATTGAGCCTGACGATGCTCACTACCAAGTGACACGTTTAAGTACCTTTTTAAATTTTTTTTCAACAATCAAGCAATCAAGTAAGATGACAGTATGCATGCAAACCTGGTCACTCAATTGTCTGAGGCCTCGTTCTTTTGACCCTTGAAGAGATTCTGTATATTCCGGCAGGATCTGGAAAATTATTAACAAAACATATCTAGTTAGAGTTGTTATACACCAAAAAAAATATTCAGATAAGCTCCTAAGCCTTGACTTTGAAAAATTGACTTCTGTCTGTAAGTTCCAAAAATAATAGTTTAAAAAACTAAAAAAAACACGCTTTTATTGCTAACTGGGGTGCACTTTATGTCGTTTCATAGTTCTCTTTTTATAGTTGTAATTAATAGAATGATTTTTATATATCAAACCAAGCACCCTACGCTTTTTAATCTACTGTAATATTAATTCTTCGTACTCAGAAATTATTTTCTCTTATTTAGTTAGCAAAAAAAGCGTGTTTTTCTTAGGTTTTTTAAACTATTATTTTGACGTGACAACGTCTTATAAATTGGTTTGCCGGGTGACACCTCAAGAAACTGCGTTACGCTGCTCCGCTCACGTTTCGCGCGAGAGAGACAGAGCGAGAGAGAGAGAGAGAGAGAGAGAGATAGGCATACACACCGGTTCATGTTACGTATGAATATTCACATTAAAATTATTTTACCACTCAGAGTCGTTGTCACGTAAAACTTTCGCGCGTATACCGACTTTACAGGCAACCAATTTTTTTAGTTAATAAGGATAGTGGAAAACAAATTACTCAAATTATTGCATTGTCATCGGTACTTGATACGTGTGCAAAGTTTCAAATAAATCCGATTGCTCAAAGTTGGTGAAAATTGAGCTCAAAGATTCCGTCACACACATCCATACAGCCTGAGCTAGTAAAAGCGTGTTAAAAAGTTACCTACAATCTTCCATATACTCGTAGTCTGGAGATGACAGCATCCCGTCTACTAATGGCTGGTTTCATTATTCCATCTAAGTACCTACCATTGACTGATTCACTCTTATAGCTGTCTGAGGTTAAATGCCATTTGTATGAAACTGACAGTTGTCAAGCTATCAATCTTTCAGTCAAAAGTAGATTTTAATACCCTAACTGTCTGGATGATGAGATAAGGCTGCTGCTATAACAGCATGTTTATATTTTAAATGGATAAATATATATTTTGTTTATATGATTTATACCCATTTTTTATTTTACTATTCCCGGCCGACCCCTATTTTTCTATAAATAATAGCAAAGGGAAGGACGGATCTGCGGGGTCCGCTAGTTTTTTATACGAACAGTATATGTTAGGCACCATTACCTACCTTTTTAATGTAACAGTATGGAAGAATTGGCGTCTGTCACACAGTTTATATATAAACTAGTATAGACGTTAATAATCCCCATCTTCTTCTGAGAATTTTTTGCTTAGTCATATATTTTTTATGTAGATACTCTGTACTTGTTTTAAGAATCAATAAATTTATTATTATTTATTTATTTATTTAGTTAACTTTCTACCTCACTAGGCTCGTCGCAGTCAGCTTCCTCGGCCATCTGCCGTCTCAGCTCGAGCTCATGCTGCCTGTTCCTCTGCAGCCGGCCCAGCACGGAGTTCAGCACTTTGTCAGGGTTGGGGATCCGAAGGACGTGCTCGATAAACTCTTTCGTTGTTTCCTCGCTCGAGCCGAGAGCTGGCGCCAGGCTCAGGCATGTTATGCACAGGACCTGGTAGAAACAAAAAGTAAAAATACGCTGGTCTTCCCCTCCGCCAATCCACACTGAGCCCGCGTGGTGGAGTTTGGCTTAGACCACCTCATAGTTTAGGTGAAACCTCTGTCCAGCAGTGGGACGTATAAAGGCTGATGAGAGAGAGAGAGAGAGAGAGAGACGCTGGTCTGGTTGGCAAAATCAATAAACAGAGCCAATCAACTGTTCAGTAATCTATGGCCGAGCCGTTGGTGGACGTGCGTTCTATCCTCCAGAAACCTAATTTATGGGTCATTGGATCATCTCAGGAATTAAAAATACTAGGGCGAAGGAAGTTTTAAGAAATAACATAGTGCACTATTTCTATTTTTATTCTAACATACGTAATTTTTAAATTATTCGTAGTTTGCAAGTTAATTTCAAGTACGTTCGAAACTACGGACATCGGCTTACACAGTTGATTTCAAACCGTGTCCGTCCGTTGTTGGCGGCTGATTGGCCGCGAGTCCGCGACAGCCGGAACCCAGGAGGCACAAGTGGCCAAATGCTCTGATTGACGTCAACTGCCCGTCAGCCTACCCAAACACAACAAAGTCAAGATGGAATTGCCAACTATAACTGTAAGAAACTAGAGGTCAATTTCGAATATTGAGATCAGCTGTTTCGTGCTAGTTTGATGTGCTGAGTATCAACTGGGCCTCTGCCACCCAGGTCAGAGATTACGAACCTTTCAATGCATTTCCTTGTTTTATTGACTTGCTCTTGTGTGGGTATCATGACTTGCATAAAATCGCAAGGAAACTAACACGCTCACAATTAAAATGAGACTATTCACTTCTTCTTAAAATATTTTTTTTAAACTGTACATTGGAAGACATTTGCAAAACTGTCGAATAGTTTTCTCACACCCACGACACTTTCCTTGATTGTTAGTCACAGTCCTTTAGTTTTATAGTAAACTAGCTGTCCCGGCAAACGTTGTTTTGCCATATAAATGTTTAAGGTGGACAACACTTATCACTAAGGGGTATGAAAAATAGATGTTGGCCGATTCTCAGACCTACTCAATATGCTCACAAAATTTCATGAGAATCGGTCAAGCCGTTTCGGAGGAGTATGGGAACAAACATTGTGACACGAGAATTTTATATATATAGAGATAAAAGCTTTGCTTGCTAAATACCTAATATCCCCTCAGGCTCTGCCTCCGGTGCCAGCCATGTTTGACGCATTTTCTGATGCTATGGAATGGAAACGTTGCGCTGCCTACCTCACCCCTTTTTGACTAAGCCTAAAAAACTGCTATTAGATCGAAAGTTGTGTTATCTCTTTCTGCACATGACTCAACGATGGTCGGAGAACATTGGACCAGTAGTAACAAAAGATGCAAAACTAAATTGACGCTAACGAACTGTGATTGGCTATCCCTGCGAATCCTGCGATGATAAGTTATCCCGTGGGCTGTCCTGGCCGGCGCAGGCGCATCGAGCCAGTGTGCTTGGTTCTCCCGAGGGACACACGTGACTAACCTAACTGATATTGGATTAGTGCAGTTGATACGTTGACATACGTAAGCAATAGGACAGGACAAGGTAAGACGTTTTTCTATTAAGACCGTCTCAATAAGTGAGATGCTTTTAGGGAATCGGCGAGACTTAATAAAGGTGTTTTATTTAAATTAAATAAATTACTTCATAGGGTACCTTAAAGATGATTTAAGCTTTTGTTGTTAGGTAGGGACAAGTGTCTTTGTATACAGTACGTTTTGCTTATACTTTTTAATTATCGCCGATACATGGGTATAATCGCATCAGCGACAATGAAATGGAGGATGTGGGTATGGATCCATAGCAGACAAGAATTGCATCTAATATATAAAATTCTCGTGTCACAGTTTTCGTTGCCATACTCCTCCGAAACGGCTTGACCGATTCTCATGAAATTTTGTGAGCATATTGAGTAGGTCTGAGAATCAGCCAACATCTATTTTTCATACAAATAAAAAATAATAATTTATATGGCATAACAACGTTTGCCGGGACAGCTAGTTCATAGATAAAGTTACACTTTCTTTATCGTGTTTATTTATGGTAGTAAATTAGATTATTTGACTTATTGAGCTGCACATAAAAGTAGTTCATAAATTACAACCAGTTTTTGTGCCGTTAATATTGAAAAATAGTGTGCAAAAAAATGTTTAAGATCAGGTATATCATGATAAAATTCGTGCTTGATATCATTATTTTTTGTAAACATGCACCACCAGCGCTTTAACCATAACATCTGTACAATAGAAAAGGTTTGAAGGTCATGGATCAATCCAGTTCAATCTTATTTAGTGCACTCTTTGTAAGATCGTCATCGTTTTCGCGTTAGTTGCGTAATGCCGTTTATTAGGTACCTTATAATTCCTCATTGTGACTAATTAACGATGCACCCGTGTTTTTCTGCCTACGCAATTGCTGTGCGATTGTACTTACGACATGGATACGATGTCAAATGTGAAATGGATGCGTATATGCCAATAGTAATTTAAACCCCACTCAAGAGAAGCCTCAATTTTATTTTTACATTATGAGTTTACTCACATATAACCGCTTTACTACCGACTAAATATACAACAAAGTGGTCTCGTAATATCTTAATGTACTTAAACTATTTTTTTTTTAAATCTCTGACTTAGAAACACCTGGTCACTCGGAAAAGTGTATTTTATGGGCAAATGTGAAATTGCATTCATTTAATGCCCTAAACATTTCCATACGCAGTTGGCAAATAGATCCCAGTGGCAAATACAAGTAAATAAATCATTGCTACAAGTACCCCATGTCCGGTCGTCCGACTCCGAGAGGCGCTCCGCATCCCGTATATAACTATTGGATGTACAGTCACTACCATATCACACTGTAGGTTTCTTCCAAAATCGACCCTATCACGGATGCCTTAGATACATGCGTTTGTTTGTTGTCAATGTGAGGTCTGTATAACAGCTATATTTAGATTAGACCCACGCTGAATAAACCAAAATGATCAACTGCGATGTGACTTTCTTGATGTTTGTATGTATATAGGCTATCGAAAAAATATGACAGCTTTTTTTGTTTTAAAGGGGTTTTGACCTATATTTCAATCATAATATTTTAAGGCATTCCTCTCATTAGCTATAATATTTTATACCATAATTTAACGTTCTAAGTTTAATAGGAAACACTGTTCAATTGATTATAAACTGCGTAAAATGTTACTATTGGTAACGTACCGTAGCAAAATTGTTTCTGATCAATGTTGTTCCATTTTCTTTGATAAATCACAACGTATGGCTTTTGAATCTTGGTGATAAAGCTGAGAGCTAAATTATGATTATTTCCTTGCCTTGTTTCCTTCTGAAGATAACATTAAAGGAGAGTGATATAATATTTACTGTTTTTCTCGATCATAATCATTTGGAGGTTGCACGAAAATACTTGTCAGTGACAGCGCTATTTCGTTCGATAATCACCATTCTAGTCATTTTCTGCAAACGAAGATAAGTGGTAGTTTGTGATGATTTTAAACACTTTTGGTTTTAGAAACTTCAATATGGAGATCAGACGGAAACATCGGGGGACCTTCAAAATGGAGCCTGTTCCTGAGAATGGAATCTACAAATCCAACAATGTTGGAAGCAGGTAGGGTGTTTTTATTTGGTATTCCTTAGTGTTATGTGGTGCTTAGGTCAAAGGATCATGCCATTATGGAACTCTTTTCTTTTAAGCTTTAAATGGCATAAAAAACCAAACAACCGAGCAGTTATTTTCACTAAACTTATAAAACGTGTAGTCCTTTGTTCGAATTCCTTGTATCTACTTAATTAATATTTTTTAAATCATTATTTTTTTATGGAATTTCTTAAAGTATGGGTTCCCTTTTGACACCCTATTGTTAAAGGCCATGTTTAAACAAAAAATATTTTTGAGTTTGCTATGTATTACTTGACAGTTTACTTCTTTATTCACAATTTGATCAGAATTTTCGACTTAATGACAACCGCTTTAGTAGCTGATTTAGGTTTTGTGGTTTTGTAGATGATATTATCATCTAGCAGTCAGTGTTTTTTTAAAGTTATGAAATAATGATTTTTGGTTTAGGTTTTACCTAACTTTTGTTTTATTCCATTGAAAAATAATTATAAGAAAATTTTGCTAAGCGATTATCAGTCACGAAAAATTTAATATGTATATGCATCTTCTTCTTCTATATAGAAATGAATTAAATTGCAGTTCGTTAGTCTCGCTGAAACTTGAGACTGAACCGATTTTAATAATTTTGATTTTGAATTAATAGTGGAAGTTCAGGGAAGATTTAAACGGTGAGAAAATACCTATATATAATAAAATTGCGAAAACACAAAGCAGGATGACGTCTGCCTGGTTCTTTAGTATTAGATAAGTTTTAGATTAGCAGCATCAAAATATTTTTTTTGCGTAGCCCATCATCTTATTTTGAAAATACATAACTAAACAGTCTTAGAATAGTATTTTCTTAACACATTTTTTATTCTAGACTAGCGGACCAGGCAGACGTCGTCCTACCCGCTGATTTCGCATTTTAAAAATATTTTCTTACCGTTTAAACCTTCCCTGAATTTCCACAAATAATTCAAAACCAAAATCAGCAAAATCGGTACAGCCGTTCTCAAGTTTTAGCGAGACTAACGAACAGCAATTCATTTTTATATATAAGACTAGCGGACCCGGCGAACGTTGTCCTACCCGTAGCTTTTTTTAAATTTTCTGATCTTTTAAACCTTCCCTGGATTTCAACGAATATTTCGAGCCTAAAATTATTGAAATCTGTTTAGCCGTTCTCGAGTTTTAGCGAGACTAACGAACAGCAATTCATTTTTATATATAAGACTAGTGGACCCCGCAGACGTTGTTCTGCCTCTGCCCATTGATTTTTAAAAATTTTCTGATCTTTTAAACCTTCCCTGGACTTCCACGAATATCTCAAGACCAAAATTATTGAAATCGGTTCAGCCGTTGTCGAGTTTTAGCGAGACTAACGAACAGCAATTCATTTTTATATATAAGATATCTTTTATTATTATATTATATTTTAATTAAATATAGAAATGGATCTAGTAATGCGTATTTATTTGATAAAAGTAAAATACGGCTAAATTAAAAATCATCTCGGAGAGGATTCGAAGATCGATCTCGGAATTTGTAAAATTACATGCTTGGCCAAAACGAAATTAGGTGTCATAAGTAGACAATGTGTTTTCGTATTTGATTACGATAGTTCTCGCTTATAAAATGACGAATGTCCGGCGTTCGCAGTGGCGACAAAGGGGTATCACAGACAGAATAAGAGAGATATGATGAAATGTCAGGAAAGTCATAAGAAGGGACGGCGCTATTGCTTATTGCAAGAAAAGAAAGAGATGCACTACATTTCACCTACACGAGGTCTACATAGTTTGCTTTTGGAGAATGAAAAATCAATCAATCAGTAATTTATGAATGAAAATTGTAGATAATCGGAAAAGTGCAAGTACGCGATTGTAGATTTTGATGAAATGTACCTATTGTACATATTGAAAATGTTATGCGCCAACTGAAAAACCTCATTGATTGCCAACTAAAATTTAAGTTTTTTTAGGGTTCCGTACCTCAAAAGAAAAAACCGAAACCCTTATACTTTGTTACCCACTTTGTTGTCCGTCCGTCCGTCCGTCCGTCTGTCAAGACCGTTTTTCTCAGGAACGCGTGGAGGTATCAAACTGAAATTTCTATATGATACTTAGGTCTACTGTCCCTGGAAGCTGTAGAAAAATCAACCTTCTAAGCCAACGCAATCAAAAGATACAGTATCCGCAAATTTTCGAAACTCGCACGGGAATCAAAACCTACAGGGTACTTCCCGTAAACTTAGAATCTTGAAAATTAGTACGAAGTCACGTCTTATAGAACAGATATAGGAAAAATTACGAAAATCGTAAATTTTCAGTTTCATCATATTAAAAAAAAATATGTTTGAAAAATATTTTTGACATTTTTGAAAAATTCAAAGTTACTACTCCTTATCTACAGGTTTGAACGGAACCCTCGGTGCGCGAGTCCAACTCGCACTTGACCAGTTTTTTTCAAAACAATAAGCATGTTTGTTTTCATAGTTCTTTGTAATAATTGCAAAAAAAGTACAATAAAATCCCATATTTAGTCCCACTTTTTATAACTTTATGATAATCTTCATCGTATTAACTGTCTGCTATTAAAAATTTCATGTTATTGTCTCAATAACAACAATTTTCATTTTCAAAAATGTGTCCAGCGTTCTACTAGGGTGATACTATTGTTTAGCACGAATTTAAAATTTTGAAAAATTATAAAGATTAGAAAAAAAAATGCCTTTAATATGTGCAATTTATGAAGCCTCGCACAGTAGATAGATTAGCAAATGCAAACCTGTTACTAACTGCGTTGCATTTTATCAACAAGATGATATCAGTTGACAACAATAACATAATGTACGATTTCATACTCAACTCAAGTTTACGTATAAACTTTCAACAGACTAAATAAGGCTTTTGTCATTACATTACTGACTCGGGGACCATTTGCTTGAAAGATTCCAAAACCATGAAACGATGCTTCAACGATTCTATTCATAGAAAATTGCTTCAGACATAAAAAATTGGGAAAAAACAATATTATAACTGACCTTCAGTAGATCTTGAGCCACCATTATGAAAATAAACTCTCTTATCTTTCTCTGTCTCTCTAATTTAGTCAGGACTGCGCCAGGAATTTAGTTTTTGTGAATGATTTCCCAACTCGTTCCTCTTTTTATACCGGGTGTAATCTCAGCCAATTACATTTCTCTAAGTGTTTTCATAAAAATGGTGACGCCAGTTATTTGAAGTAACAATATATTAGGGTGGATATTCATTTCACATTTATTTAGTTACTGTGTATGTCTAAGCATTTGTGACGAACGACCTGCGTGGTGTGGTGGCGTGAGTACCGGTTTCAATGTTACCCGGATTCGATCCCTGGACGGAGACAATTTTGAAAACCATTTTTTATTTTATATATACATTCCAGTAGTTTCGCAGCCTTTTCAATTTAAACAAACAAACAATCAAATATTTCCTCTTTATAATATAAGTGAAGACAAATATGATACAGTGAAGCTTGTCTTCATCAAAAAAATATTCTATCCAACAGTTCAATAGTTTTCCAAATTGATGATGATGATGTGTACTGAATAAAGTTTAACGTGGTGTGCCGAAGGTATCTCGAATTTTTATGATATTATTTTGTGTAAAAATAAGTATTTTTTTAATTTTGGTGTTAGGTTTTTTTTAGTATTCGGAACTTTAATTTTCGATGTTTTCATTTATTGTAATGTTGTGGTCTCCACCCTGTAATATCGCGATTCTCAATTAAGGAATGTCCATAATTTTCCAGCTCAGGTGAAATGAATTTGTCTAATAAAGCACTGATTTAACTACAGTCAGATTAGCTTTGTTTATCTCCTGTTATCGCGGTACCGGTACTCTCTTTGATTGTTCCCGGTAATGTCACAATGGCCTGAACCATCAAAATAAATTAAAAAACCAATTCCATAATCATAATTAAATGCCATGGCTGTATATTTTTAGTTTCATTTAATCAGGATTATTATTCCTGATTTCAATTCATGTTTTATTGAGGGTTTATCTCCAACAGTTTTTATTTTAAACCCTTTTATTTAAATCACTTATAATTATTTTTTGGATCAGCTTCACGGTGTTTTTTGTAAATGGTCGTTATTTAATTTTGTGAATTATTTTTACTTGCTAGTTATTTCCATTGAGTTACTTTCAATTCAACATCTTTCCCTTACGTTTTCTGATTCTAAGAAGAAATAGGCCCTTTGTATTGGCCTAAGTTCTTATTGCATTTAACACACAAGTAGGACAAAAGTTTTATTACATTTCAACTATACGAGTAGAACATAAGTTTTATTGCAGTTCCTATTGATTGATCATAGCATCTTTCGTTTTCAGTGACGAGCCACACGGAGACGTCATTTCACCTGGAGTACATGGCGTTTTTAGACAGGCAGGTGTAAAACTTTAATATGAGTACTTGTTGGGCGATTGGAATATAAATTGTATGTACCTTTCTTATAAATGCTTATCTACTCTTTAACCACACCGTTCATCATAGAAATCTATACACCAGTTTTTGCAATATGCTCTTATGATTACCGTAATAAATTGAAGCGACATTGTTACAATCACATCACAACATCATATACATACATTTCTCTGATCCCGAAGTTATTTAGCTTAAGCACTTGTGTTGTAGGAATCAGAAAACGAAGATACCATAAACAGACCCGTGATAACATTGAAAATTGGTTTCCAATGTTGTCTCCGTCCCGGTCGAACCCGGGACCTCAAAGCTCTGGCAGCACCTTGAAACCAGTACTTACACCATTACACCAGTGAGGTCGTCATGTTGACATGAGTTTTCGTGTAATAATGTGTAGGTTGTACTATAACCAAGCTTAACGAATATCCGTCGTGCCTTCCGAAGCTCAAAGGGTTCTTGTGCTAGACGTCACTTATATTGTCGGAATGGTTACCCATCCAAAACACTACCGCGCCCAGCTGGTAGCTTATCTTAGGTATGCCACAACCAAGACGTTTTGCGAGCATTGCGCCACGCGCACATTGATGACTTGTCAGAACCTACATCACGGCTCTCAATCTTTTTTGGTGGCGAAACCCTTTTGGATAGCGAAACAATCGACGGAACTCGGAACTGTATTGCTTCAAAAGTCACATGTGTCGTGAATTGCACGCTCATTTAAAACCTTATTTTATCAACTTATATCGGAATTTGTGATACTGTGGGTGATCAGATCAGTATAGGGTTTTATCACAGTATCACGATTCCATACAGTAGCCCGACGGAGCCGTCTAGACAGAGCAATCGTGCGGTGTCTGCGGGGTGAGGGGCGGGTGGGAGCGTACCCAGCTGCATACAACTCTGTTGTATACAGCTGGGTACGTTTCAAAAAGGGCTGTCGCGTCTTTATAATTTACTTGCAAATTCCTACTAAGTACTTTTTGATAAGAAACTTGGTTTCTGGCACCGTTTTGACAAGTAATGTTAACTATGCAGTGTAAAACATGCAAATAACTAACATTTTTGTATACAGGGTGTCCCAGAACTCAACGTCAAACCGAAACGAGGTGACAGGATTGATCGTAAGCATCATGACAAAAATCAGAAAAAAATTATATCCCATGCAGTTTGAAAATTATGGGCATTTTAAGAAAAACCTAGAAATTTAGTCAAACTGTAACAATTTTTCGGTTATTATAGTTAATTTTTATGCCCGGCTAATAAGTAAGTAGATCTTTTTTAAGAAGATGTAGGGCCTATATTGAGGCTGATGGAAAACAATTTGAACATTTATTGTAATAAACAATGTTATTTCCCTATCTGACTTTTATTCCAATAAAATTGAACTAAACTAGGTCAAGATTTTTCATTATTTTATTAATTTTACTTACTTTTGTTAACTTTTGTAAAAGTGGCGTCACTATCTGTCTCGCTCACTCATGGCCTGTTGGCCAGTATCCATCTCTGTCATCATTTTGCCGTAAAATTAAGATCCTGTCATGAGTTTGTGCGAATCAAAAATTATTTTAACAGAGTAAAATTGGTTAGCAAAAATCGGGTAACATGAGGTTTTTATTTTTTACTCGTTTTTTTTAGTATGAAACTAACAAGTAGTGTACCATTTTAGATTCCTGATTAAATGCGCCAACTTTTAATGGCACTTGCCAAGGCACTCTAGTACATTTTTTTTAAAGGAGGGCCTTCCAAAGTCGACAAATTGTGAAAATTTTAAATTCATAGTTTAACAAATCAGTCTTATTTCTAGGAAACTTGGGGCAACTGTTTCATCATTTTTGACTGTCATTCTGAAATGCTATTTAGGGTTATGGTTCCAAAGTATAAATGAACAAAAATAAAAAAAAATTACCATAATAACCGAAAAATTGTTACAGTTTGACTAAATTTCTAGGTTTTTCTTAAAATGCCCATAATTTTCAAACTGCATGGGATAGAATTTTTTCTGATTTTTGTCATGATGCTTACGATCAACCCTGTCACCCCGTTTCGGTTTGACGTTGAGTTCTGGGACACCCTGTATGAGCCGACTTTGATGAAAATTGTTTTCTGAGACTATTTTGTCAAAAAACTACTATAATATATGAATAATTAAAAATTCCAAGATGACGGCTAACTTTTTGGAAATGAAACTTCCTCATAACTTTACGACAACTTTACGACAACCTGTCCAGCGTCAGTAGCAACAAGTGTTATTGTTGTGTGTACAACCTTCCTTCAGATACTTCAGAATTGAGATAGAAACTTTTTAATTCATATTACTATTATTAAAAACTCGAGGGAAATAAAAACATAAAGGCCTTATTTACCTTATATTTATAATCGACACGTTCTGCCGAACATAAAAATGGATAGTCTCGAATTAAATTTAAAAAAAAATCTATATATTCGCCTTCTACCATGCAAAAATTTGTCTAATCCGACAGAAACATAGTTTTACGATGCGAAACGAAGCAATAGTGACGAAACGTATGCGTCTGTGTAGCGGCGCTGTTACCTGCGAAACCGTACCGACAAGGACGCAACCATTTCATCTCGCTAATGTTAGAGTGAGACAAAGCATATGTGAAATGCTGCCATATATTATCTGACAGATTTTTCGTTGTGCGAATTCGCATGCGAACGCGTCAATGTGCTAAAAGCCTGTGTCTGGACTAGCTGGATAGTGCATGTCGAAATTCTCCTCATATTTTGAAGTGGTAGATGAATTTGGCATAATTTATATTTTTATAACAAGCACGTATTTTAAAATATTGAACAGAGTTTTCTTATAAATAAAAGTGAATTGTGACTCCTGAAACGTAAAAATATAGTGTAATTATATTACTATAATGAAGAGACAGCCTAGTAGCACAAATACAAGAAACATTAATAAATAAGTCAAGAAACTTTTCTCATGATGCACGTAAGTTAACTAATGTTTTCAATTCTATTTTTACTTTTTTTTGAGAATACGAGCTCACGCGCAACGTCCTCACTGTCGTACTCGCGTTCCCTCGTCGTGTAGCCTCGTGGAGAATCTGGATGGGGCATAAAATAGACATACAAACTGTCACTCATGCTAGCAAAACCTTACGAATAAACGGGGTGGGTATTGCGTGGGAAAGGGTTGGAGGGTAGGGCTTATTAAAAAACAGGTTTTCTTTTCAGTAAATTTCGTGGTGTTCATTTTTGATCTTTTGACTGGTCACGTGATTAGATTTATTTAGATATACTTACTTACTCATTTTATTTAGATATACTTACAAAGTAGTGGTGAAAATGGGGTTCTCCTTTAACCGCCCTGACGCGACGTGTCGCAAAACATGTTGGGCGAACTGCCTCGCCCGGCAACTTCATACTCGCCACTGAAGTAAGAGTGAGTATTAGGTAGATGGGTGTAACGGTGGCGCTATTTATTTTATTTAATATTTTAAGTAGGTACATAAGTTAACTAGTTTTGTTAATCTCATGTTTTTTGCGTTAACTGGCGATATTAAAACATTCCTTAGAGATAATTATACGACATGATTTTTTAATTACTATTAAGCATAAAAATTCAACTGTAGGACGTTAGGCTGGCTAGCCTAAGGCCTAACGTCTTATGTGTGTTGTGACGTCAAACGGCGTCTGCGCCATACTATACTTATAAAATATTGCTAAATGTACAATATTTTTGTGAACGAGTTGCAAATTTTGGCTCGTCAAATATCCTGTAGGTATGTTTGATACGTTTTTGTAGGTACCTAGGATAATGTTTGATAGATATATATTTTTTTCTCATAAAGTTAGTAATTTACATTATAGGTTTTCGTTATAAGCGCCACCTTGTGACTTGCCAGAGAAACATATTTTAGAAGTTTTGCTATAGCTATAAAAAACCTCTTAAATTATCGCAAGCGACGATATCTGCACATACTCGTAAAAATTGGTTGAGGTTAAGGTTTCATTTACCAGATCTCCAGCCGTTGATCTGCAGTTAAAATAAGAAAATTTTAAAACTGTTTTTCTCTAAATTAATTCAAAATTTCAGATCCCTTTACATTGATATTTTTCTGCAGTTCGTATTATTTGAATTTTGATTGGGATTCAAATAATAAATGATGACGTCAAAGTGTTATTCTCATACAAACTCTATGAAGAAAAGCGTTTTGACAGTTGATAAAAAGTACGTCTATGTTGGGTGGTGTCAACTACCCTTTTAAAAATAGCTCTAGAAAAAAGGAACTGGCGAGCATGAGTTTGCTGGCGTTAATAATGAACAAAAAAAATATAGGCACGTGTAAAGAGCTGCAGTACCTAGGTTTTTTAAATTCATGTTTAATCAAAAAGAAAGTCGTATTACTTACCTATTTCACTACAATTTATTTAATAATTATCATTATCATTTAATAAATTCATATTTATCATAAGATCATTATGCGGGTAGCATAAAAAAATCTGTGCGTTGGGCAGGCTGACGCTAGCCTGCTTATCTAAAACTTTTGTTTTTAAACTTTTTTTAGTTCACAGTCATTTGTTGAGACTACGAGTAATGCAAATTATAGCATGCAAAGTAATATTTTTTGTGTGTTGTTAATTTAGAAATCATTCGGAGCGTGCGATCGAAAGCAAACAACTTTAACTTCGTACGCAAAAGCTGCGCGGCTGTCGATCGGAACAGCGGCTGTGGGAATCGGAAATTTGTTCAATCGCAAAATGGCGGCCAGCGTAAATGCTTCATGTCCGTGGCCAAATAGTGAAAATGATTACGAATTACGAGATGTTATTGGTATGTGTTCTTTAAATTGTGGTGTGATTGCTTGTTAGTTATTATTTATTAATTAGGACTTTAGCAAACGAGTGAATTTTGCGAAACATGTGTGCATGATGTAAACCTGTCAAACGATTGAAAGTGTCATCTTTGCATTTTACGTAAATTATAATAATCGTACAAACGGAGCTAATTTGACCCTTCATTTAATTTGCTTATTCCTTTTTTTAAAGTTCTTAAAGCTATTTACTGCACAAACCTTTCAAGGGTTTTGTAAAAATTATCATAACCCCATCGCTTCAATAATTCAGTCAGGTGTTGAACTTCGCCTTCTACCTTAGTGTTGTTTCATTTTATACATTTATTTAGTACATAATTAAAGGAATAACACAATATTCCTAATCTTATCTGGTTATTTTAACAATACATTCAACATTATGCTTGTGGTTTTTAAATGTATAACCAACATTTTAATTTCAGGGGTTGGAGCCACTGCGGTTGTGTATGGGGCTTTTTGTAAGCCCCGGGGTGAAAAATGTGCCATTAAAAGAATTAATTTAGAGAAGTGGAATACTTCCATGGATGAACTCCTTAAAGAGATACAGGTATTTACAGGTTTTTTTGTTTTGTTCCTTCATGGTTTCATGAATAAAAAATATTTATATTGTCACTATTTTGAAGTACTCTCCTATTAATGAATAGTGATCTTAAGTATGTTTATTCTAGTTGCTAAACGGAACTGCAAAAAGTATGTGTATGTATGAATATTTTCTAAAGCTACTTTCTTATTTTGTTGCAGGCTATGTCTAGTTGTAATCATGAAAATGTAGTAACATACTACACCAGCTTTGTAGTAAATGATGAGTTATGGCTTGTACTCCGGCTGTTAGAAGGTAACATTCCAATGTATTGCATACATAAGATCTGTCTTGAAGATAGAGGCTCATTTTAAAAATGTTATAATCTATATTTTTCTAATCACTTTTTAACGTTTCAGGTGGTAGTTTGCTGGATGTAATAAAACACAAAATGAAAGTAACTAATTGTAAACATGGTGTTTTTGATGAGGCAACCATTGCAACTGTCCTCAAAGAAGTATTAAAAGGCCTAGAGTATTTCCACAGCAATGGACAGATACATAGGTAAGTAATATTTATTGAATTTTGTTATATATCTGTGTCACATTAATAATCAAGAATAGAGTTGTTTATAAAATCTTTGTTAATGTATGTGTGCTATGCCAACCTTAAGGTTTAGATATCATAAGCGAAATAAATCTTTTGATTAATGATATTCCTGCATTAATTTAATCCAATTTCAAATTAATATGATTTAAAAAAAACATCTTAATATGTTTTTATAATACATTAACTCCAAAGGGTATTTATTTTCTATGTAATGTGTGCACAAGTTTATTCATTGTTATGTCTGATTGTGAAAATATGATACGCTCAGCAAATGTTTTTTGCATATTGTTATTTATGTTTAGTTCAGCTAGCTTTTTGCTTACCTTATTAAAATGCATCCTTTGCGAATGAATGTAATGCAATTATAATTTATGAAAGCAGCTATGTCAGAGGCCAGTGTAAGATTTCATATTGACACCTTCTTGAAACTTATGTTCATTAACAATATCATATTACAAACCTATGAAATGATCTACATTTTAATATATCTTTGAATCAATCAATTTATTCAAAATGAATTGTTTATAAACATAAATTTTTAGCTTTGTTTTGTATATTATGTGTAATGATTTTTGATTAAAGCTGGCAAAGCGAAGGTTTTAGTAAAAAGCAAGTGGATTTTCCGAAAACGATTTGTATACCCAAATTGTATGCTAAAATCAGTCGAAATAACTGCTGTGACATAAAATGAAAACAAAAATAGTCAATTTAATGAGTGCTGTTTTTGAAAACATTGCGTAACTTTGGGTATTGAAATGTCAATTTTACAATTTGCAGAGATATAAAAGCGGGAAATATTTTATTAGGTGAAGATGGTACTGTACAAATTGCTGACTTTGGTGTGTCGGCGTGGTTAGCAACTGGTAGAGACATATCCAGGCAAAAAGTGCGTCATACATTTGTCGGAACACCGTGTTGGATGGCTCCTGAAGTTATGGAACAGGTGCATGTAACATAGTATAACATATTATAATTATTTTGATAGATAAAAAAATGTCACAAAGGCAAAGGTTAGCACAAAGGAATATGATTGAACAATCATAATCAAATGTCACTATGATTGATTAAAAAACAAATCATAGTGTTCTTACAATGTTTTTTTACTTTTCAGGATCATGGCTATGATTTTAAAGCAGATATTTGGTCGTTTGGTATAACAGCTATTGAAATGGCAACGGGCACTGCACCATACCATAAATATCCTCCGATGAAGGTTTTGATGCTCACCTTACAAAATGATCCACCAAATTTAGATACAGGTATCCTTTATTTTCTTGTTATAAATTTAAACAGTTCTTTTAATACATAATATTACATAAACAATACATTTTAAAAATAGAGACTAAAATATATATAAACTTCTTTACAGGAGCTGACGAGAAAGAGCAGTATAAGGCGTATGGAAAAACTTTTAGGAAAATGATTATAGATTGCTTGCAAAAGGATCCTTCAAAGAGACCAACAGCCACAGAGTTATTAAAACATCCATTCTTCAAAAAAGCCAAAGATAGGAAATATCTTACACAGACTCTTGTAGCAATTGGACCTAGTATGGAGACCAGAGTGCATAAGGTAAAGGGCTAAAAACCTTTTATATTCCTTCAGTTTTGTTTAATTATACGGAAAACTAACACCTTACGATTTGACTTAAATATTATTTCGATATATTTAGATGTTATCTATCAAATACTACAAGTTTACATCAGTTTCGAATAAATTATTATATTACCTTTTTTGCTAGCGTGGTTTCCGCTACAAAACATACGCCATGCAGTGTCATTTTTCATTGTAAAAATATGCTTTCCATAGGTAATATTTTTAAACATGCGAACGTTGCTACCTATTGAAATAAGACGTTTTCGCTGAGTAAAACCCGTGCTTATATGCCGATTGAACCTAGTAACCGACGGCTTTGAAACATAAAAACAATGTGATTGTAATTACTAACTGTAATCAAATAGTACTGATTCATTAGCATAACGTCACTTACTTACGGAAATGATGCTTAGATTTTGTTGATGCGACAAGTATTTTTTTCTCTTTTTTTATAAAGACAGTTTAAAGCCTTTTGGGTACGTATCTCGCGACTGTTACGCATCTGATATATGTTATATATTGATCTGACTCTGTGGTAAGTAGCTTAAGCACTTGTGTTACAGATATCAGAATCAACAGCAGTATTACAAATAAACTTAATTAAATACATATAACACCCAGACCAGTACAAACAGACATGTTCATGCACACAAATGTGTGTTTTAAAATGTATGTCTCCATTTTAATCAGTGCAGACTTAAAAATAATGGTGATATAACAACGGAAAATGTTTCACTCATAAGGTTGACTGAAACATTGTCCGTTTTTATATCACCATTATGTTTTAAATTTGCTGGGACAGCTACGCAGTTAAATTTTTTACAGATGATGAGATGCTATTGTCTTTCCATTGTAACAACAAATATTAATTCTTAGTTAAAACCCCCTGAACGAGCTCGGAAAATAGCTGATGAGTTTCAATGATTGGACGGGTTTTGACCAGCCATGGCTAAGAACCACTGTGATTTTATTTCGAATAAAATAAATAAAAAACTAAAAAAACACGCTTTTATTGCTAACTAAAAAAGAGAAAATAATTTCTTAGTACACGGAATTTATATTACAGTAGAGTAAAAAGCGTAGGGTGCACTTTATGACGTTTTCATACTTCTCTTTTTATAGTTGCCAATAATAGGATGATTTTCACATACTACTATATCAAGCACCTCAAGCTTTTTACTACGGTAATATAAATTCCGTGTACTCAGAAATTATTTTCTTTTTTAGTTAGCAATAAAAGCGTGTTTTTTTGGTTTTTTATTTTTATTTTTTTCAGTTAATAAGGATAGTGGAAAACTCTTATCTTATTATTGCATTGTCATCGGTACATAATACGTGTGCAAAGTTTCATAATAATCCGATTTCTGGAAGTTGGTGAAAAATGAGCTCAAAAATTCCGCTACATACATTCATACATACATACATACACCCCGATCTAATAAAAGCGTGTTAAAAACCGCCACAGACACACACACAAACAGAAATATCGGTCAAACTTATAACACCCCTCTTTTTTGTCAGGGGTAAAAAATAATGTGTGGAGCCAACAGTAACTGTGTTTTTTTGTATTTTTTTTTATAATGGACGAAGTGCTCCGTAGTTTTAGGTGCGCGAGTCTTCACATGTTTGGCGGATTTATGTTGATACTTTACACATCTGGCAATAAGATTTGTTTAACATTTTAGGCTAGCAAAAGGCAGCCGGGCACGTCGGGTCGTTTGCACCGGACGCTGACCGGCGGGTGGGTGTGGAGCGAGGAGGAAGACGAAGGCGGTGAGGCTCACGAGTCTGATGAGGAAGCGTCTCTAGGCGAGGACATGAGGCCCATGAACCAGCTGCAGCGCGCCGACTCCAGCGGCAGTGATAATGATGAGGTGATTGTAGTTGGCAACTAGGTAGATTCATAAGCATATCCATGCTTCGGAAGGCACGTTAAGCTGTTGGTTTTTGTTTTAAATAAATATAAATCTACATTAATATCGCATACGTTGATCTGACTCTGTGGTAAGTAGCTCAAGCACTCGTGTTACAGATATTAGAATCAACAGTGGTATTACAAATAAACTTAAATAAATACATATTATATCGATAGATATCGCTATTAAACTTGGTCAGAGAGGTTTGTCACTTACCCCTCCAACAATCCGCACTATGCCCTCGTGGTGGAGTATTTCTCGTACCACTTTGGCGCAACAGATATTATGGTCGGGGACCAAGGTCCGGTAGTCATCATCTTGATTTGTCTATCTATATTATTCTGGATCGAAATCTTATATACCGCGGTTCATGTGCGGTACTAGGCCGGTACAATTTGGCCGGTACTAGGCTAACAGCGCCATCTAGCCTTATGGAGCCGTATCAGCTCTCGCTTCTGTGCTTGCCGTTAGGCATGCACTTGTGATAGCGAATGATAGAGGTCGCCACACCACCTCTTAGAGGAGGTGAGGCCTGTGCCAGTAGTGGACGTAAAATAAAGGCTGATGAGATGAATCAGATGTCGCCTGCACTAAATACTAGGGAGGACAGAGGTAGTGGAGCTCACGAAGGAACCAACTGCAGCACTTTGATTTAGACAGTGAGTTATGACCCCGTAAATTTGTCGTAAGTAACTAGGAGGGAAGGAAAGGAGAGGGGCTTAGGACGAGATCGGCGAAAGATTGAGAACGAAGGAAAGGACAAAACAACCCTATGCTCTAAAGAGCTATTCTTTAGAGCACACATGATTAAATATCGCACACACCGCATTTTGAACACCAACATCGAAAATTAAAATCTTAACAATATTCATAGTGCCCCATCTTGCTGTCGCGCGCAATGCAAAATAGCGGCTACTACAGTCCGAGTATTAAATAGTGGGAGAATGAGAGAGGAATAATGAGGAAAGGAGAATAATAGTTATTGCCTGAATACCTGTGAAACTTTATCCTTTAAAAAGACAATACTATCCCATATAATTGGCTAGATGACACCACCAATCGTTCACATACTTTTTATTATCTATTAAAACGGTCTGCCTCCATAGATTTTGTATTTCTGATACATGAACGTGACGTCACGTTCATGTATCAGGAATCAGAGTCAATTGACCGAATATTTATTGAGTTTATGTGTTTAAAAATTGGTATCTACAGCTTTTTGAAAATACATTGGTTGAATAACTTCATAGGGGCTATGTTTTTTAAACGCCGTGGTCTTGAAAATATTTAAGATAGGTGTCATTATGCCAATTATGTTGTATTCGAATTCATAAAATAAATCAATGAACATTCGATTTCCAGGAACCGAACGATACAAAAGAATACCAACAACCAACCGAAGAGGGCCGGGCGTCCGAACAGAACGGTCCGCAGGTCATCAACCTGGTTCTCCGTCTGAGGAACGCTCGCCGCGAGCTGAACGACATCCGCTTCGAGTTCATCATGGGCAAGGACTCTTCGGAAGGCATTGCCACAGAGCTGGTTGGTGCGGGCCTGGTCGACCCTCAGGACTCGGTGCCGATATCGTCCAACCTGGCCAAGCTGTTGGAGGCACAGAACCAGCCGTTGGCTACCGCGCCCAAGGCTGTTACATTCCATTTGGTGAGTGTTTTTTTTAAGCAAGAGCGAACCATGTTATGAATAACGATAATTTAGAGAAGATGACTTTATTGAGAGTGTAACAGCTTATTATTGCATATTTTCTAACTCTATGTCACACAATAAATGCATGCTATAATTTGGATGATGACACCTATCTTAAATATTGTCAAGAACATGGTGTTTAAAAAACATAGCCCCCATGAAGTTAATACAACCAATTTATTTCAAAAAAGCTGTAGAAACCAATTTTTAAACACACAAAACGCAATAAATATTCGGTCAATTGACTCCGATTTCTGACACATGACCGTGACGTCACAATCATTATTTACCATACGAAATATATGGAGGCAGACCGTTTTGACAGATAATAAAAAGTATGTCAACGATTGGTGGTGTCGTCTAGCCAATTCTGCCTGTCCAACGGCGCGATGCGGAGAACCTATGAATAAAATATTACTCAATAGGATTGTACAAAATCTTCTGGTCTTTTCAAACAAGATTATATTTTTGAAAAAAAAAAATATCTTCAACATATATCTTTGTTTCCAGAATTCTACCGCACCGAATGAACAATTCGACGACAAAGCATTGATAGGTTTCGCGCAAATTTCCATCGCCGAATAAGGCGTCCGAGCTACGGGAAAACTTTATCGGGAAAGCGGCTGCGTGGGATTCCAATGAAGTAGTAATTTACCCCTAGTCTAGTAATTATATGTACTTGAATTTGTTTATGGTGCTAGCGGTTGAAAAGGCACGGCTTTTAAACCTTTGTATAGAATATTTATTAATTTATTTATTCACATTTGCATGCTAGGTGTATTTACATTATATAGATGGTAGTTATAACGCTTAAAAACAAACTTTTACCTAGTTACCAATACGAAGCGATATGTGAAATTTTCGGTTTTCCCATTAGTTATTTTTTTAAAGCTGGCCATCAACGTATACCGAGCCAAAGACGGTTTTATTCATTTTATGGTAAGGGTTTATGAATGTAATTTTAAAAGTGTACATGGATACCTATTCCGATGTACGCTGCGAATTCTAAAATGTTGCGAAAGTGTACTAAAACGACGTTACGTTTTTGTAGGTGTTTTTTCATTCAATCATCTTACTTACGGCTATTATTTCTAAGGTCAGGCAAAATAACACAAAGTGCAGTATGATCAAAATTTCGTCATCTGATACGTAGGATCTTATTATTGTATAGTATCAAATTCAATCTGTACACATTATCGTGTGGTATGCTAAAATCAATCGGACACATAGAAATTTGCCCTTAGTGATATGGTTTGCAAGTTATTAAATATTAAGAAAAGTATATTATTATGCGAGTATGTGCGTACAGGTATTAGAATTTATAATAGAGTACCTATCAAATTTACCAATGATGAATGATTAATATATTATAGTTATTTAATTCCATAAATGAATATATTGCCTATTGCTAAATTGCAGGTTTTAGTATATATATTTATTTCTACATGAACATGGGCAGGAAATTACGAATTTCAATATGATCTGATTTTACATTTTAGTTTGTGCATACAATTATCCCCATTCTTATGAAACATCGTGGTATTATGCAATTTACTTTATGACATGTTTTTTGTATATTAATATTCCATAGTTTTCGCTTTAGTTTGTGTATTTTATCGAGTCTTTCCGTATTATATCCCGAGTTATTTGATTTGTTAGTGTCTGAGCCTTGCAAACTTTTGACTAAGGTTGCAGGAGTGCCACAGTGGTCGCCTGAGCTGAAGCCAAAGGTACCAACCGGTGGGTAGGCGGGGAGGGGGCAGAACATTCCTTCTACCATGCTATATAAACACTTTTAGGTCACATCTTCAAAAATTTAGCACATAGATCGTTCATGTTTGGTGACGTTTTCATCGAATTTATTTCAGGAAATTCATCTCGGACTTAAACTTTCAATATTCTATACCTAATCTTATTCTAATAAATAGTCATTTGTACTGTACTAGCTTCAATGATCCTAGCGTGTGCTTATGCGTCGTACAATTTATGTTGGTACGGTTCCGCTGTGAGCCTAATATTGATACAAACCTTATCATTGCCATACCTGCTAGCAGGTCTCTACGCTCGTTGCGGTTTTAGATCGAGTCTTGGGGTATTTGGTCTCACGATTGAGGCCCCTTCACAGGTCTCATCGATGTTTGTTTGTTGCTGTTACGCCAGTAATCAAAAGTAGGATGCGGAATTCTTCACGATCACCGATCGGTTTAAAGTAATGAGTGTGTGGTTCTGATGACTCGGCCATCACGACGTCTACTTCTACAGGGTGTTTCAAAAACTACTGTAATAACTGAAAGGTGTTGTTGTGCCCGTCAAACTGAACAACTTTCGTTAAGAAACCTAGGTCAAAAACTCGCAAAATTTTTTGGCTCTCCCATAGTAAATCGATCAACTGACTGGCAATTTTGTATGGGAGGTCCGATTTTTTTTTTGAGATTTTGACTTAAGTATCTTGGGGTTGTACAACAACACCCTTCAATTATTACGTTTTTTTTTGTAATACCTTGTATAGTAACAAAAACCTTTTCTATGACATCTCATGTTCTAAAGAGACCTTAAATATTTTATTATGAGATCGGTGACTGCAAGTAGAACAAGGCTTACCCGTTGTCCTATTTGAGCGTCGGTTCGTGCGACGCGATACGACGCTGAGATATCAAACAGCCGTCATTTATGATAGTGTCTTCAAGTGTCTGTCTAGTGTCTTCGTGACGAAACGCGACTGACATTGAGCCGGATGTCCACTATGTTCTAACCTCTTGCGCTCTATGCTCCTGAAACTGCTCCACATAGTAAATATGTAGAGCGCGAACGTATCTACTGTGGCGCAAGAGGTTCGCGAACATAATAGATACTCTGAATCGTTTGTAGTATTGCGACAAATGCGACGCGACCTTATGCGAGGTTGCGTCGCTTTTGTCGGGTAGCATCGCGTCGCGTCGCACTTGTCGGGTAGCATCGCGGCACGTCGCACTTGTCGGGTAGCATCGCGTCGTGTCGCACTTGTCGGGTAGCATCGCGTCGCGTCGCACTTGTCGGGTAGCATCGCGGCACGTCGCACTTGTCGGGTAGCATCGCGTCGCGTCGCACTTGTCGGGTAGCATCGCGGTACGTCGCACTTGTCGGGTAGCATCGCGTCGCGTCGCAGTTGTCGGGTAGCATCGCGGCACGTCGCACTTGTCGGGTAGCATTGCGTCGTGTCGTACTTGTCGTGTAGCATCGCATCGCGTGCACTTGTCGGGTAGCAATGCGTCGCGTCGCACTTGTCGGGTAGCAACGCGTCGCGTCGCACTTGTCGTGTAGCCTTGCGTCGCGTCGCTTTTGTCGGGTAGCATCGCGTCGCGTGCACTTGTCGGGAAGCAATACGTCGCGTCGCACTTGTCGGGTAGCAACGCGTCGCGTCGCACTTGTCGTGTAGCCTTGCGTCGCGTCGCTTTTGTCGGGTAGCATCGCGTCGCGTCGCACTTGTCGGGTAAAAACCCGTATAATATCTTAAGAAGCATCTCTGGTACTTTTGGGCGAAGTTCCGTCGAAATTCGACAAGATCTTCCCCTTCTACCTGCCGAGTGGTACTCTGTGGCACCGGGCTAAATCAGTTTAGAGGATCACTACGTACCTTGTACCTCGGGCACTCTAGTTGAGATTGCAAGGTATACTAACCAGACACTAGCAACTGCGCTAACGGGGTTTAGTTAGATGCTATTATTTATTTATGGAAGTATTGACTGTTAATGTGCGACAACAGCTGATAGCTGTCTGTATTTAGATACAATTACGGGTTGTTAGTATATGATCTGAACAAATCTAACTAGGTTACAACTTTCACTCAGTGCAGGATATGAACATTACAGTATACATATTGATAAGCTTTACCACGTTACGCATCTAGTATTATCTACTTACCATAACTTCTACTCAATCAGAATACCCAAGACACTACTTAAGTTTACACATATGAGTCTTAATAGCTTAATGGAAGTATCTACTAGGATAAAGCTGTTGTCGCACATTCGCTAAGTTTTGCTTGATTTTATTTATGTGACCAGAATAATATTTAAGTGTACAACGGAGTTACAGGGCAAGTTTAGGGGAACATTTTGTGCTATTGTGTGTATCATATTTCATATTGGCCATTACATAGCAAAGTTTTTTTTTATATTATATTTTAAAGAAGACAGGGTTAGGTTGGCATTGTTGCATTTAAATTAGCGCGATAACTGCTTTTAGATTGTAAAGGTAGGTGTTGTCAGGGTTTTCAAAATATGTAGTTGTTTACTTGTGCCGAAAAACTAGGTGCAGTAATGATTAAGTATTCTCTCGCAAACCATACACTGCAGAAAATTGGCCCAGTCACTCCGGTGTAAAGATATTTTTAAGCATTGAGTACTACCTTTTATGAGAATTCCTACATTTATTAATATAGCTTTTATTATTTTAATTTGAACAGGATATTATAATGAGTCTTTAAGAACGTGGCGTTACTAGATGTGTGTAATATTAATCCGTAGATCGTATTTCTGATGATCGTGACCGCCGATTGCATCGCCGAATAGTCGAGTTATGCGCTTACCAACACATTTTGCGATTTTTGTTTAATATTATAGATTTGATGTCTTAAATGTAAATGAAGATCTGCTACTGAATTATTTGAATAACTTCAATTTCAGCATTGTGTTATGAAAGGGATGTAACTTTTAAATTTCGCCTTCTTAATTCGGTATGAAATCCGCAGTCGCGGTCTAAAGTCGAATGCGTCGACATCCATTAGTTATGCTTCTAATATATTCTTATCGTGGTTTAAGGCAGATAATTATATAGCTGATTGTTAATATGACGTGCTTTAGGTAGGTGTGTTTAAAGGCTGGCCTAATATTACCTACTTACTTATCTAGATAACTAGTTTAATGTCCATTGTTTAATTCTGGAATGAAAATTTTATATTTAAACCTAAAAGCTAACAGGTGTGCCATTGATGTAAACCATCTGTTGTAGGTAATGTACCACATAGCATAGCTCGTAATATCAGAGTTGCTGCCACGCTGATGTGAGAGTAATAATTGATACCGGTGCTGCCACACAGCTGTTAAAAAAACTCACATTTTAACAATGAAAACTATAAAGCTAAGTGCACATTAGAAAACAAACGTTGCGCGCCTAATGTGTAACAACTTAACCCTACGCGCCTCCGTTCTACATTTTCCGCTATGTACACCGAATGTGAACTTAACGTAATATGTGATATAATGCTGTGTAGTAGCACCATGTATTCAACATAAACATAAAACATCATTTTGTATAAGTGACAATAATTGAAAGAATTCCATAAAATCGGAAAGCTTGTAGCTTTATTATACGTGTAATGTGATACTAAAGTATGTAGTTTGTCTGGCGTCCGAGATACATATCTGCGGTATAGCGTTGTGTCTTACCATATCATATGATGACGGCCATTTCATAGCTCGTGGTCCCCACTGGTAACGGTCGTTGTAGCTAACACGGTCTCGACGCTTAATAAAATCAATTTAGTATTTTCCAATTAAGTTATAGTATCTGCTAGTCGTTTTGTCCTAGGTAAAAATCCAAAACACGACGTTATGTATCTGTCTAATTATACATTTTCATGTGGTGCCTAAACGATTTTAACGAAAGACTTTAATCACTGGAGACTGACTGAAGTAGACCGACATTGGCGTGTAGACTTGTTAGAAAAAATGGGATTGCAGTTCTTGTTGGTGAAGCTAGATAAAACTATCAAATTAATGATGTTCTCCTGCAAACTGTTTTTTTTAAATGTTATCATACCCACACAACTGTAAGAATTTAGGTGTACCTCTAAAATGGCAAGGTTAGTTTCTTAGTAAATCGTGGGAAATGTTATAGATTTTAATGGTGTTTCTTGTTGCGATCTTGTGTTTTTTGTATAAGCGAAAACCGATTATATATCCACGTTTAAAAATATTTTTAAGTACCTAGTAGCGATAGAATTATATCAGGACAAAGCTAAATGCATTTGAAATATTTTTAGTTGTTAGTAATAGTTTCAGATTGAGTAATTTTTAGTTGCATTCAAGTATCGTTCACACACATAAATATTTAAGCCATTCTATAGTATGTTTATCAAAAGTAATTTCGATCGTCATAGCACAATCATCATAGGCTCAGCCCATTAAAGTGTTACGGTTTCATAAAATCTGTTATTCAGAGATGAGTATTCGGCCTTAGGCAGGATCTTGGACTAAACGAAAGTAGAGCAGGGTTTGATTAGTTAGTGGGCCAAACTTCGCATAGATGTAAACATACCAATGATACTTCGCATACGTTTTTCCACAAAACATTTGCATAATTCACTGTGTTGGGTTTTGGTAAAATTATTTTTAATTGGCTTTATAGCTAGCTACACTAGTAATTTAATGTGATTGGTACACATCTTGTGTCGTATTGAAAACCCGAATTGGATTAAATATTCATTCCATTTAGAACACATTGCTTTAGTGTTGAATTAGTATATTCCGAATGAAGTAAAAAATATTAATCCCTCAGGTACCTACGTGATACTTTCATTTCAGTCTTTAAAATAAAAACGATGTTAACAATTTAGGTCAGATTATAGCAGTTTTGGCAAATTCCATAATTTTTTTTGGAAAATGATTTAGATATAAATAGTTATAACATAAAGATACCTACTCGTATCAGTCAATTAAACATTTCCACTAATCAACCTATGTAAAGTTTTTAATCATTGTCCGAGAAATTAATATTGTCGCTTATTTCCGATTTATGTTTACAGAAGATAAATTCAGTATTTGTGTTGAAATCATTAAGCAATATGTGAAACTTTGAATTTATTAAGGTTTCGATTGGTTGCCGAGTTTTTATGTTACAATTGGGTATTTGACATCACCAATCGTTGACATACTTTTTATTTTGTGTGGTGATAGCTCTGTGACGTCATCATTCACGCTCAATACCGATTTACATACTCCTGTGGTACTTTTTGTGAATTTTTGAACATGATTAAATATCAAAATATTGCGAATAATAATAAACGGTCACTCAATTGAGGTGTTAAATTACGTGTTAATTTTGGGCATTTGTCAAATACGCAATTCTTGCTGGTAAATTGTTTAGTGCAATATTTGGGCTTTACCAGTCTTTTATCCATTCGATATGTCCTTTGAAATAATACATTTCTACTAAACAGGTATTATAGTGCCTGGGCATTTATTTCTAGGACCTGTGTAATGGTTTTGGTTAGAACTTATCCTATGTTTATATCATCAGCCTATATACGTCTCACTGCTGGGCACAGGCCTCACCTCAACTATGAGGTGGTGCCTACGCGGGCTCAGTGCGGATTCAATTCAGTGGGTGTAAGGTAAGTGACCAACCTTACTGTCAGATGTTATTAAGCCGCCCGAGGGCCTCCGACCAGGCTTAACAGCTAATATCTATCGATATTAATCGGGACCAACAGCTTAACGTGCCTTCCGAAGCACGGAGATGCTTCCTACGTTTACTTGTATAATTTAATTTTCAAAACGTAAGTTCCCATTCTTGTCCCTTGTATGGTGAAGATCTTATTTGTTCAGGGCCACGATGACGCATTTTGTGAAAGGATTGGTAAAGACCAAATAAGGTCAATCTTATGACACATCGTTTATGAAAACTATTGTTTACATGTTTACCGTATACACATTTGTGCCACCCTTGGAAGCTAAGTAGTGCATTTATCAACTGATCTAGCTCTAGTACTATTTGTAAACCAGCACTTTGTACTTAAACCAACTGCACACATTGCCATAGTATTATATAAATATACCTGATTACATGTCGTCATCGGTCTTAGGGCAATATGTTAAACATTTTAGTTTTATTTATAATTCTTCATTTTGTCTGTCGTGTTGTCTTGGCGTCACTGTTTTTATTACGATCAAATATATATCATATTCCATTAAATGTATTATTTATTTACTTCTTTCCCACTTGTAATAATGCATTGATTTCGCCTTGATTTTGGTAGGTAGGTACTAGTATTTAAATGATCTAGTTAGCTTTCACAAGTTATCGTGTTTGTAGGAGAAAGATCTAAAATTAGAAGGCATGATGACAACTATCGCAAATAGTTTTAATAATATGGCGTATTTAAAACATAGCCTCAATAAAACTATTATAAAACCAATTATTTTCGACATGTGGTGAAACTGATTTTAAAAATGACGTCAAACTATGTATTCCCATACAAAATCTATGGAGGTAGATCGTTTTGGACAGATGATAAACAAGTGTGATGCATACGCTGAGAGAATTGCGCTGAGTACCAAAACATGAAAGTTATCTAATACTTACTCGGGTTTAGAAGAATTTGTAGTTGGTAGTAAATGGTAAGTTTGCCAAGAAACAAGAATTGTTATATTGAGCGTTCTTCAGAAATTACACATTACCTAAATAGGGTAAAGGTTATAATTGCCATAATTCTTGCCTCCTTAATTGCTTCTTTCTAATTAGAGAATGAAGCCTCCTGTTCTCGCTATTAACCGTGTAAATGAGCGATGGAGGGACATTCTAATTAGGGCGATGTAGGTCGACCCATTGCACTGTTCTGGTACCTATTTGAATCTACACACGCACCAAGGGCCAAGCAACTAACCGTGACTCGTCTGCACTATATTTTTAAAATGTGAGATTTGTATTGATATTTTGCAATGACAGCTCGATCTTCTTTATCTTATCGTGTCGACCTAGGCTTAAATATATGTATGGAGATCAAAATTCAGCCACTGAAAAAGCGTTGTCACTGGGCTTGTAGAGGTCCTCGTGTGTACAGGTGCTGGGACACGCTGCGAAAGATAACAGATGTGCCATTATCTGTGGGGAAACACCACACAACCATGCGCTCTCCGAGCTGTAACTCCACCTTTGAATGTTCTCGTTTTTAGCTCGTTTAAAAGCTATAATATTCCAGGTCCTTCTCTAACTACAATCGTAAGAAGCTCTATTACTTGACTTACTCTCCACGGAACTGGGCATTCGTTCATGTGGTCCTGACCGAGGACCGTGATTAACCGCAGTAATATCTGCATCGTTCCATCACCAGTACGCCAAACACGCAGCGTCGTAGAAAATCAGCAAGGCCTTGGACTTATTATCGGCTGCTCCACAGCGAATAAACACTCACATCTAAGTGCTATATTTCTGGGTACGCTCCTATAAAATAATTGAGAATCATCACATGATAGGGGTCAAGTACGTCTGTGGCCACAAACAATTCCCGCTAAGGTCAAGAACAGTCCGATTAATTGACGAGAAAAATATAGCGGTTACGTCACCACAACATGACACAGTTTTGGTTAAGCAATTTTTTTTTGGTATTCCCATTTCGAATTGGCTTATCAAGTGTTTAAATTCTTACATTTAAACACACAAGTAAACAAAGTAACAGTTTACTTCTGCGAGTGATTTGTATGAAAAATTAAATTCATTCTAATCATTACCTTACCACTTACATACTGCGATTTTTAGCTGCGATGCAATCGTGATAGTGTCGCGATGCAGCATGGATCCAGACCAAAGGCCGTAGTCTCTAACGTTTCGTCCGTGTTTTGGGGTCTTGCTAGCCGTTCGCTCGTACGGACAAGCTTGTAAGAATGACAGGGATGGCTGTACCCAAAACTACGGACAAGGGCTTAGAGAGTAGGTCGCCAGTCTCAAATGATCCACCTTTAAACACTGGCGTTACTTCTAGCATCGGCGATACAGTCGCAATGCAGATACTGGCCATTAATTCGCTGTTTGTAAGGTCTGTATAGGAAAATAAAGGAGATAAACCAATTTCCAACTAGAAATCTGACGAACGACAGCTAAAGCCTTCAACATACAACAGGCGGGTACCTATTGTATGTTATGATGGGTAAGGCTATTATGGGTAAGGCTTTAGTGTTTTAACCCATCAGCACACAAAACGCACGTAGGCGGGTGCGGCTATGTTATGTTAAGTATGTATGTATAAATTATATGATTTGACGACCACTCTGGCGTAATGGTTAAGAAGTTGATTATCCCCGCACTGTACAAACATTTGTGTGCATGAACATGTCTGTTTGTACTGGTCTGGGTGTTATATGTATTTGTTTAAGTTTATTTATAATATCACTGTTGATTCTGATATCTGTAACACAAGTGCTTAAGCTACTTACCACGGAGTCAGATCAATGTATGTGATGTTGTATATTTATTTATATATTACTAGCTGACCCGGCTAACGTTTTTTTGCCATATAAATGTTTAAGGTTACCGTTATCACTAAGGGGTATGAAAAATAGATGTTAGCCGATTCTCAGACCTACTGAATATGCTTACAAAATTTCATTAGAATCGGTCAAGCCGTTTCGGAGGAGTATGGGAACAAACATTATGACACGAGAATTTTATATATATATATATATATATAGATTATATTTAAAGCAACATAGCCGCACTCGCCGACGTGCATTTTGTGCGCTGATGGGTTAGTCGTGCTTTTTGCGTTAATCAGTTTGAACGATCAGCTCAATGAATACCTACTAGCTAATTCTATAGTTATTTTTTTGGTAGATTAATAATATAAACATGAATCAGTTTATTTTAATAAAACGAATGAAGTAATTATCACGGAGTTACGGGTTATCATACAAGTTGCGTTTCGCTAATCTTTGAGGCCACGTGACACTGTAACGCTGTTAGTTGAACAAAATGGGTATTCCCCATATTGTTAGAAACTATAAGGTAGGTTATAATTCACACTGAACTTACAAAAGTACAATGTCATATTTATTGCTTAAGCATAAAACTACTACCAAATCAGTGGCCTTTGAGAAACGGTTAAACCAAATACGAAATATATACTTAAGATGGGTAAAAAGTAATGCTTTCAAGGCGAGGGCTTGATTAAGCGAGGCTTTGAACCCCGGCTAACAAACGTTACGCAGATTCGGAAATACTGCCTCCCAAGCGTAGCGCGGGAGGGTAATAGAATCCAAGTGGTGGATCCAAGCTAGCCCAATTCATTTACTCTATTTCTGTTTATATAAATGAATCTGCCAAACAAACTCATAATACATAACTCATAGTGATAACTGCTACAAAACATTGTGAGGCAGGTCTTGCGATTCTACACTCATTTATATTCCCATGACATTCCTTACTTTTTAATCTCTTACATACTCAATATTTTGCTACAAAGCTACAATTATAGTGCCTGCTCACCATCAGTATTAGTTCGCACTATCCCGAATAGACTAACTAAAAATGCTCTTTATGTTTACAGCCATAAGACTACCGGGGAATTCGAATCATTTTACAATCGCACGGAGTAATTAAGAGGCTCAAGTTTATCGGTGCGTATATAAAAGGCGGGAATGGGCTCGCGAGCGCATATGCTCAGTGACTACAAGCTTACGTACAAGTTTGTTTGATAGTAAAAGAACATAGGATGCTTTACAAGTGTGTGCTCGTGTTCGCGTTCTTCATGGTGCTAGCTGACTGCAATCCTACGCAGACGAGGACACCTAGCGTTGAACGTGAGTGATGTTTTATGACACCCTGTATTGTGTTAAACTCTCGCTGGCAACATCTACCATAAAATCCCTGTTTCCCTCGATCACGGCACCAGGGGTGAACGGATGGAGCAATCAATTACTCTTTTCTGTGTTTTTATTGTCACACATAATCATAACAAATCTAAATATGTAATTGGTAGGATAATACGCAAAGCTGGTTGTCTTACAAATAAGAATTCATTCACTGATAAATAAGGTATTACTTGTAATGCTTATTTATCAGTGAATGTTAATGCTTGTTAATGCTTCTTCTTGACAAGTCCACCTCTAAGCAAATAAGGAATTATTTGCTTTCGATTGATTTAAGACTTGCATTTGTTGTTGGCATATTAACACAACTAGAATAAACGGCCATAAGAAATATTCAGTGCATCGATCTTTTCATTGACAATGTTTTTACGCAGTAGTTAATTTAATATGTATGTAATTACGGTTTCGGATTCGCGATTTGAAATCCAAGTTTTCAGCAAGAACCTGCTTAGCTGTCAAAGTTTTGTATGATCTTATTGAGAAGAATAAGCCTTTATCACAACAATGTGACTCGTAAAGTCCGGATTACTCTAACTTATGATATCATTTACCATTACCATTTGGAGTCAAGTTGATGTGGTTTTATATCGTTACATCCTTGCTCTGCTAGCTTGATAAAAAAGTAAACCTATTACCTACCTGCGCTGGTCACCCTAGATGTATATTTAGACCAAATCCCTGTGACGCAGGTGGATAAGCTTATTTGAAGCCAGACTGGCTAAGTAATTTGCGTACGTGCGGTTTTAAATCCAATTATCACACGCACCAACCAATCCCTTTCCAAATTTTATGAAATGTATGAAGCGCTGTTATGTTTTGGTCTGTGTTTTTGAAATATTCATAAGAGCTTTATCCAATAAAGTATTTTGTGTCGTGAGAAAATTGATGATCTTAATTCTTTACAATACTCAGATATTTTACCCCCGTCGAAAACGAGGGGTGTTTATGTCATAGAAGTTTGGGTTTGACTCCTATTCTGTTAGTGTGTTTGTGTAAAATGTATGTCTGTCGGCGGCATCGTGGCTTCAAAATATTGCGCAACATACTTCAGTGCGGTTTGTAATTCTAAAAATAACTTAATCACTGTGTTTGTCTATGGTTAGTCAAAATCTGTCCAGCCTTTGAAGCTCACCAGCAGTTTTCTTGGCTCATGCTGCGGGTTCTATTCTGCGGGTGTCATCATCCCAATTTGGGATGATGACACCTATCTTAAATATTTTGAAGATCATGGCGTATAAAAAACATAGCCCCTATGAAGTCAATACAACCAATTTATTTCCAAAAAGATGTAGAAACCAATTTTTAAACACACAAAACGCAATAAATATTCGGTCAATTGACTCTTTGATTGATTTCTGATACGTGACCGTGACGTCACAATCATGTATTCCTATACAAAGTATGGAGGCAGACCGTTTTGACAGATAATAAAAAGTATGTCAACGATTGGTGGTGTCATCTAGCCAATTTAGGGTATTATTGCGTTCCGTCATAGAAGAAGATTGCTAGGCCTCAGTGGTTGATGACTCCGGAAGTAACTCCTTTAATTTCACCCTTATCTACACTTAACAAGTTTTGATTAGCGCTAAGTGCTACCCCGTTTCGTGTAAAAAAGATAATTACATTCAAAACTTTGTTGTGAATATTTAGATATTGCAAGGGTGTGACTAGACCATCAAAATCGCAGACGGTAGGCACCACGCCGAACGGACACGTGCTTTATAATATCGTGACACAAACAGCACTGACATTTGGCATAAAAACTACTTTTTCATCCCATCTATTCGAAAAAGACGATTTTGGTCGACTTTAAGTGCGCCCAAAGGTGATGCTTCTAAGCGACATAGGTACTATTACTCTACTCTTTGCCACAGACTGTCCAGCGGGCAGAAATGAGACCAAAAATTCTTTTGCTCGCACTTATTGAATTTGGAACATCAGTTTCCCGCCGAACGCAAGAGACTGGCTGGTTAGACGGCACGTCCGTCGACCATCGCCCCGCCGCCGCCGCTGGCAACTGAGTAAAAAAAAGAAAACGCGCGAACTACGGCCCGCGTTTTCATAAATTTTCACATTCAAGTTCTTGGTTTTGATAAATTATATAAAAATGAGTTACAGTGATATGGAGTTAAGGTGACAGTGATATGGAGTTAACTCCTGAAAGTATAAGAACCGACGCAAAAAATGTGATGGATAATCTGTTACCTGCAAGATCCCGGGAGAAATATATGAAGACCTATGACAATTTCATCGAATGGAGAAATGAAAGAGGAACCAAAAATAATTCAGAAACTGTGTTATTCAATAATTAAATTTTATTAAAACTGAGCCGCTTTTTATTTTCTCATAGAGGGTGATGAAAAGTAGAGTGTATCATTTGGACGCAAATATATTTTTGGCTCGGGCGACGTACTTACTTAGAATCCCTCGCTTCGTTCAGGATTCTACTTTAGAATCCCTCGCTACGCTCGGGATTCTACTCTAGGATTCTTAGACTTAGACTTCGCTCTGGATTCAAAAAAGCGCCCTCGCCGTAAAAATATTATTTTGCTTCCTTATGATACAATCTACTATAGAATCTTTCTCCTGAAATGAGATTAAATACAGCTGTCGAAGATTATAAGTTGATCAATTTAGCCGCTTCAACACGAAACGAAATAATTTTTCGTTCTTAACTTACTTTGGACCTACGACGCAGACGATTAATATAAGTAATATGATAATTTAAGATACCGTCACATATTCGTTGTCTCTAAGCGAAAGTCTTAGACCAGTGTGTTTGTCAGATCACCTATGGATGTGAGATGTGGTCCCTTAAGTAAAGACTTAACGGACTTAGACTTATCAGTCAAAGTGCCCGCTGTGTGCTGCCAGATGACCTATGGAAGAGAGACGTCGCCCAGCGAGCAATGGAGAGAGCGATGCTTGGTATTTCTCTGCGAAATCATCTTTAAATTGAAAACATACATACGAGATTGTCTCGAAGGATTGCTCAACTAAAGTGGGAGTGCGCAGAGGGGGGGGGGGGGACATAGCGCGGCGAACTGAAGAGGAGGTCGAAGGCTGATATTATGATGATGATGATGATGATGACGACTTTAAGATAACTTTTAGTACGTCAAAATATATAATACAAAAATAATGCTGAGTGGGGGCCTTTTTGGTTAAACCTTCAGTTTTCTTTCATTTTAGTTTTATAATATACTTAGTCCTAATCCTGTGTAAATTTTCAAATGTAGTTTTTAATCCATATAAAAATATACATTTTTCTTTCTTACAAAAATCAGATTTGAATTTCTTATTGCGATGTAGATTACACTGTATCACTGCACGGTTCAACACTGTATGGAAGATATACATGCCCCGTTTCTTCAATGGACTGTTTTGAGATGTGTTTTTTCGACCATATGGTTTTAAGGTGTGTCAAATCAGGTGGACTATCAGCCGTTGAAGTTTGTAGTGTTGTCCTCAACATCCTTCCCTCTTCTACTAAAGAAGAAGGTAGTATTTATCCCATGTTTAAATAATATCCAAAAAAATTGAATGCCTCCTTTAGGTTATATTATTGCGCTGTCGTTCACTTTGAATTGGCCGCCTTATAAAATTTAAGCAAGGGATTTCACTGCCTAGTTCATTTGTAGAAGTGGTATTGTTAAGACAATTTGTGTGATTACAAATATCGTGCTACAATTTAGCAACGTATTTTTATTTCAGAAATAATAGAGATTGAAGAGCCTTGCATCAGGCAAGGCGGGCTGTGCCTAAAGGAGGAGCAGTGCGACCCCAGCAACGTGGTGACCATGGGCGCCGTCCTGTGTCCGCTGCAGAGGCACAAGGGCGCTGTCTGCTGTTATCTGTGATGTATGTGTAATCATCATCATATCAGCCAAGAGAGATTGAAGAGCCCTGCATCAGGTAAGGCGGGCTGTGCTTGAAGGGGAAGCAGTGCTGCATCAGCAACGTGGTGACCACGGGCGCCGTCTGCTGTTATCTGTGATGTAATAATCTTCATCATATCAGCCAAGAGAGATTGAAGAGCCCTGCATTAGGTAAGGCGGGCTGTGCTTGAAGGGGGAGCAGTGCTATATCAGCGATGTGGTGACCATGGGCGCCGTCTGCTGTTATCTGTGATGTAAGTGTCATCATCAAATCAGCCAATATCCATCCACTGCTGGACTCAGGCCTCTCCCAGGGTGACTTCCTCCCTCCCTCTCCCTCGCCACAACATTCGGCTCTGTCTTCAGCATCCAGCCCCGACCAGCGACCATCACTAGGTCGTCGGACCATCTGGCCGAGGGTCGGCCAACACTGCACTAGTTGACACGCGGTGTCCACTCAAAGACTAAGGTGTATAAATTTATACAGTATAAAGTAAGGTCTATAATTAAGCACTTACTTTTGCCCGGCTTTGAACGCGTTAAATTCATTGTTATTAACGTTCCGCATAAATCCCTCTATATATTTAAAAAAAAAAACTGCATAAATACGTTGAGAAGTTTCAAATATATAAGCATACATACATCAAACATAGGAACAGACGTGGGAAGCTAAGCTACTAATTTTGCTCTATACTATAAATATGCTATTTATGCTATATAATTTATACTTTGTAGTGAATCTGTAAACTGATTGTGCATTGTCATCCAAACTTTAGCAAAACGATTTACATATTTTCAAAATACATAGATAACGAGTATAACCAGCCAGTTTGTCATACAGAAAAACTTTTTTCGCAAAACTTTCGTAGTGGACAGGTACATTTGAATAAAATCGTATCGAATTCGAAAATAAAAGTTAGTGTTTGGAATTTTGGCTTTGTATACCGTCGACAGTAAAAGTATTAAAACCTTTTAGTGCTCAAATATTTAAGAGGTAAATCTTAAAAAATAACGTCGAATCGATAAGCTCCTCCTCTTTTATTCTTCACGTAGGTATTCCTTCTATTGTTTATTGTTATTATGTCAACAAAAACTAAAATAATTTCTTCTTATTTTTTCAGGAGTGCATGGAGTTACAAGCACCTCAACTTTAAATTAAGTATAATTTTACATAATATTTAATCCTAAATTAGTAATCCGAAGATCAAAGCAATAATTTATACTCGTATACAAGACGATCCTTTAGTTGAATTTGCAAACGCTTTTGATTGGTAAATTCAAAGCATTATGATTTTTAACAGATATTACAAGATATATTCTTCAAATTTTATTATGTAAGTATTTTTATTAAATTATTGTAAGTAAGTTAGGTAGTGACTATGCGAAAGTAAATTTGTTATTATTAATGTACTTATTTAGAATGTACCTTAAAAGTTGTTGTTAAATAAATTATTACTAAACAAATGTAATGGGTATTTTAATTGTGGTAGAAGAAGATATACAATATTGCACACACATATTACGGTACAAGCATTTAACCGCCAGGACACATATGAGACTTTCTGTCGCCGTGGCTAGGTAAATCAGTGATAGTCGCGAGTTACGGCGACAGTGTGCCTTTGCTTTAACCCATAAAATGTCTAAATAGGCAGTCATTTCACCATCTTTTAATTCTGAAAATTATTATATTTTTATTTCCCAATCACAAGAGTTAGTAGTTGAGTTTAGTTGAAAAATTCTTGGAAAGGTAATAATGCTTGCTTCGGTACCGTAACCTGGAAAAACTGGAAAACAACGTCTTTCCTCAAGTTTAAAAAGTAAAGTATCAATATAATTACTTAGTAAGATATCCTTTCATATGTCATAAAAAAGTGAAGTGACGTTTTCGTTTCTACCTAACGTTACTGTAATTTACTCAATTCAGCACTGATAACAGCATGACTGCAAGCGACGGCTAAACTCTATACCTCTAAAATAGAGCCCATTTAGTAAAGCTCCGGCTTTTACCCTTTGTGTACTGGTGTGTGCCCCAGTACTTTTTGCGGCTTCGCGCTGGCAACACTCATCGGGGAGGGGGAGGGGTGTTGGAACAAAGCTTCCGAATGTCGACTCAAAGCTCCACTGAAGAGTGAAGCTAGTTGCTAGTATCGTTCCCCCGTCAGCTTGCGTGGTCGTGTCGCTCTTCGCTCCAGCCGCCACACGCATCAACCAACACCGGTAAGTTTAAATTTATTTTATTTTTGGTTTCTGCGAATTCACATTTACTCACTTTTACATTTTAATAATTTCTATGTGTATTTTAAGGGGTTGTTTACGAATTAACATCAGCGGTGTATGAAAATCATTGGCATTTCATTTCAAATTAATTATAATTGTATGTTTTGTTTTTCAACAAAACTTGTCCTTTGTAAAGCAACATACGTTAGTTAGGTGAAAACTGTTATTTACCTTATATTTTCATTGGAATTCATTAGTTTTTAAAGCTATAGTGCCCTAAGTGGGAAAAAGTAAAGAGTTATACAAACGCTCTTGTAAGTAGAAGTATTAGTTTTGATTGATCGTTTATTTAATTTTTGTCTGTGTTGCTCATAGTCGCAACGTCTTATTTTCGCTAACTTATCCAACAAACTACATTGCAATATGTAAAATGAATTGTATGTGCGCAATAACATAGTTTTACGTCGACCGTACTCCTGAATGCTTAATATCCGTTGATATCAATCAGAGCTGGGATTCCATACCGAACTCTAGCTCTCGCACAGAGAAACCCCAGCGCTCCATTCCCCAGCGCATATTTGATAAGGTTCGCTCTCCAGTATCAGCGTATTATTCACGGGCGACTAAGGCAACTGGCAATCATCGGGGCGCAATCTAAAGTTTAGAGTGAGCCGCGGGCGAGGCCGCCGGCAGACGTATTTAAAAAGGCTTTGAGCCGAGGTACCACGTTACGTGGCTTTTGTTCGCGATGTCGTTGTTTATAATATCGAGTTCCTTTCATTGCGGTGCGACGGTAGGGCTGCAACTGGGATGTTACAGTATTTTGTGAAAAAGCTGTGAGGAATTACTCAAAACTGCAAAGTTAAATCCGAACTGGTAGACCTTAGTGTAAGAACGCTTATAATTATAAAGAAAACGGTTAACAATTTGGCACTTGTAGTATGTAGGTACTTTATTATTTACTTCTACATTTCTTCATTTCAAAATAGTTACTTACTTTATACAAAATACAAATTTATATACAAAATAATGGTATACATATTAATACTGGATTAAACTTATCCAAGCTTGTTTTTCAAAAGTAAAACGCGCTTTAAATAACACTCGTGCTCGAGCAGGGAAAAAATAGAAAATATATCTATTTATACATATAATAAGACTGTAAAAGATCGATTTCTGTACATTGAAGATTTTTATGAAAAATTGTTACAGGGGGTCTTAATTACCGTAATAGAAGCCAAAACAACAATTTTTAAAAATTTTGTCTGTCTGTCTGTCTGTCTGTCTGTCTGTTTGTCCGGGCTAATCTCAGAATCTACTGTACCGATTTTGACGGGACTTTTTTTATTTGACTCAGTATCAACTGGAGAGTAAACTGGGATATAAATAATCACGCCGATGAACTTAGGGGGCAGGCAGGAAATTGAATCTCAGAATCTACTAAACCGATTTTAATGGGACTTTTTTTTATTTGACTCAACATTACTTGGAAGGTAAAGAAGGATAGAAATAAAACGGTTTTAGATACCAAAATATATATGAAAGAATTATTCCTCTTAAAATGACCTTACAAAAAATGTCTGCGACAGTATAATTATGTCTATGCCCAAAATAGTTTGGAAGAATAGTGCAAATAAATTGTGGTATAAACATTTGAAAAATAAACTTAAAAAAATTCCACGCGTACGAAGTCGCGGGCACAGCTAGTATTAAATAAATATAATAGCCAATAGTTGCGTAACTTTTTTGCGTTGCGTTAGCAGTATTTAAAATTAACGGATGCTGCCGCCTATGAATCGATAATATCATTGTTGAAATTGCACAATTTAAGTTTTTGAATTTTTAAATATAGTAAACATCGAATGGTTATACGATTTAAATGTACGCGGCGTATGTTTTTTTTTAAATTTATTTATCATATAAAAGACACTACAAACATATATGAAAATAAAGATAGCAACTAAAACCACTAAGGTTTGTATTTGTGCTATCGGAGCTTACAATTTACAAATAGTACAATAAATTACTCTGAAGCGAAACTACTTACTTAACTTTCTATTACATATTCAAACAATAGGGTACAATTCAAAACAATATTAATAACAACAAATAATTTTAGGCTACAACGTTCCGAGAAAATATTCTTTGAACTTAATTTTTTTTTTCTTTTTTTTTGTAACCTCGGGCGTTTGATAGTGCGGCTTCCCTGCGCGCGGGGCCAAGCGCCCGCGGCCGGCCGCCCCGGGAGGGCCCCGCGGCGTTCGGGATAATTTCCAAAATGATTGTTCCGTACCCCGGTGCAGATGAGAGCCGCGGGCGCGCCTCGAAGCTAGGCGAAGACTAGATCGCAATGTACGGGCTGAGGCGGAAAGTTCGAGTTTTCATTTAAAATAATGTTGAGCTTGTTGCGACAGCTGTCAAAAACACAATACGTTATAATAACGGATCAACGTTCACATTGCATACGGAATCGTGTTTTTTAATGATACGTCACAATTCAACTTTAAATATACATTTTGATTATAGGTATGTTATGTCTAAGGTTGAGATATAATTTTCGATTTCTTTCCGACTTCTTGGTATTACGTATTTAAAAAAAAAATGAAGGTAATAACTTGTCATAATATAATAAATTAGTCTAATTTCGCTTTCAACCACACAAATGACTAATAAAATGCTAACGCATGTAGAATTTTAATATTTGCGCTTTAAAGGTTGCCCAGAGAGGTATACTTACCACTCGGACCTAACAACTCGTTCTGTGGAAGAATACAAAAACACCGTTCATTGTTTATTTATACCTAGGTCCTAAGTCCAATCAAACTTCAAATAGTTGTTGTCGAGAGGTATTAAGGCTTCTTCTGTCGCTTCTTAGGCACTATTGTAGTTCCACGACGTATAATCAGTTAAATCGGCAAATATTGCTGAAAAAAAAATTTACAAAACTATTAATTATGCGGTTTTTAATGACTATATTCGCGAACAATCAAATATCATTTTTAGACAACGATATTTTTTATATAATAATTTTACCTGAAAGCAGTGCTAAGTATTTTAAATAAGTAAGTAAATAAATATAAACGTTTAATTTAGACGAGTGCTTCATGTACAGTAACCATATAGGTAGGTAGGAACATAGTTGTTTACTAGTTAAGGTCAAAAGAGACTCGGTCAAAGGGGAAATGTCGATGCTTGAGTTGATTTCAAGCTCAAATATCCCGGCTTGGCGCGATGCGCCAATGGTACTTGGGGATGTAAATCTAATATTTGACCAAGTATCATACTGATTACGACGTAACTCAACTAGCAAGGGGTTCCCGGAAAGTGCACTAAGTTGGTGCTTACTAAACTATTGCATAATGAACTAAATCTGGGCCCGATTCCGCTAATCTATTGTTACAAAATCGTAATTGAACTGGCTGATTTTGACATTTCGTCCATACTAGACCTGTCAAAAACAGGCGATTAAATTTCGATTTAAATACGATAGTTTAGCAGAATCAGGCTCCTGATCGGGATTTTTGTATGAGAAACCACCTGAAGACTTAATACTGTAGTTGGTCATTTATTTAACTAAAAGTTAAGTACTTAATCTGTAACGATTATCTAAACTCAATTTGGCTTATTTACTTGTTAAATTGACTATAACAAGCAACTCTAAAAGAACAAATTTAAATTTTTTGGTTGGAATGCAGTAACAGATTTAATACGAGTATAAATGAAACCTGAAATTTCACGTTCACATCGGATTAGACAGCTTTTATATAATTTACTGTAGCTGACATCTGGATAGGCTTACATTACAAGATATTGATTTGTTTATTTAAGCTTTATTGCAAAACAGAACTTAACGCCGTAGGGCATTCTCTACCAGTCATACCTTTAGGCTAAGCATAAGTAAGCTAGTTATTGAAGTGCCTGGGGCTTAAATAATGGTCAATTATAGGATTTTGGTTACCATTACTATGGTTTTACGGTGAAATAATAATTGTCTCTATGTATAAGGAATGTTAAAGATAGAGAAAGTACGTAACCTACGTATTATTTACTTAGGTAGACGCATGATAAAACTTTATTTTATGTGATACCGAGGATTTTTCATTTATGATTTACACAATAATATAATCTCGGACAAAATACCAAGAGTGACGAGGGAAATGTTTTCACCTTCTACACCCACCTATGTACGGATATTATGAGTGTGAAATTAAGGGTACGTGTACACGGTTTGAAAAGTCGCTACGCTAAATTATTTATTGATCTAAAAGGTTGTCCATTTCTTAAGTTGTCATTGCTAAGCGCGCTTTAGAAAAAAGTAAGTCGTGATGAATTCAGTCCCTTCTGACGCAGTGTGTCTTACAATACTGCAAACGCTCCGAAAGTATTATTATTATTAGCTTTACCAAGGGGGGGGGGGATGTTAGTTATGCTAAAATCAGGAATTTAGTCGACAAATGCGTTTGAAAGTGCGACAGAAAATGTCACAAAGGCTCAACGACTTTTCCGGCAGTGTACAAGTGCCCTTAGCCAGCTACCGAACACGATACTACTCGTCACTCATCGCTGTCATGGCTTTGGTCATGGTGTTATTATGATACTACAACGCAATCATTATAATGGACTGATGACTGACACAAAGATCTATCGAATTACAGTTTGGCGTTAATGTGTGCTGAAAATGAACATTATTCAGGCCGTATTTAATTAAATGACTTGATGTTACGAAATAATTAGGTATAGGTTTAATGCGAAATGGCGCTGTGTAGTTTTTTGCTGATTAATTTTAAACTGTATAAGTTAAGAAAAAAACCAAATACAATAAGATGAAACAGGGGAATCATAATACAATAATAAAGTGCATGAGTAGGCAATGATTTGGTGTCGATTTAAAGGCGGAAAATATTTCGTTAAATTATTTCCTTAATTTTGATCTACCAGCAAAACGCCACCGGCCTCGATGAAGATACAAGGCGGTGCCTCCGGCTGCAGACCCTCGTTTATTCCTTCATGTGAATAATAACGGATCTGTATGTATAATGTACAGTCTAGGTTATAAATGTGTACAGATTTGGCTATATGCCTTAGATACACGAGAATAGATATTAAAATGCATACGAAATACATTTTTCTATTAAAGATAAAACATAATTGAAAAAAAAAAATTGGTTGCCTGTAAAGTCGGTAAACGGGCGAAAGTTTTACGTGACAACGACTTTGAGTGGTAAAATAATTTTAATGTGAATATTCATTCGTATAACATGAACCGGTGTGTATGCCTATCTCTCTCACTCTCTCTCTCTCGCTCTGTCTCTCTCGCTCTTAGGCGGCTCATAACCATGCCCGAGTCAAAGGGACGCGTGCCTCTCACTCGCTCTCATTGTGAGCGCGGAACGTGAGCGGAGCAGCGTAACGCAGTTTCTTGAAGTGTCACCCGGCAAACCAATTTATAAGACGTTGTCACGTCAAAAGTCAAATCATTATTTACATTATTATTATTATTTTTTATTTATTTATTTATCATATAAAAACACTACAAACATATATGAAAATAAAGATAGCAACTAAAACCACTAAGGTTTGTATTTGTGCTATCGGAGCTTACAATTTACAAATAGTACAAAAAATTACTCTGAAGCGAAATAACTAACAAATAACTAATAAATAACATGTCAAATAAAAGCTTAGAGTCATTAGTAATACCTACAATTCAAATTCATTAAATAGGTAAAATTTAAAATTCATTGTCCCAAAAATACTCGTCTACATTATAATAACATTTTTTCACTAGTTGGATTTTACTATTAATTTTATTTTATTTAAATAACATTTTATTTGGAGGGTCTGACAAACCTGTCTTGGAACCTTAGCTGCCCGTTGAACCGTAAGCTGTATGAATATGGCGACACATCAAAAGTTTTTAAACGTGATAAGCACATTCTACACACTTTACAAAACGATGTCCTTGTACCTGGTGTGGAACCCTAGGTGTCCAGCTAAAATGAAAGGCGTATCAATATAACACTTCAAGAGTGATGTTGCGAAATATATTTTTTGTTCCCAAGCAGTGGATGAAGCCAACACGGTGCTACTCTGAAAGTCAGGCCCACGGCCATAGGCGAAGTCCGTCGAGCACTGAACGTGATCGCCCGTGGTCAATTAATTTTTTTTCGGTAATAACAACTTTATGGCTTGCTTGTGAATAAGTCCACAGGATTTTTTATACACACTCTTATGCTGACGGAAGTGTTTTAGTTCTTTTGGTGATGACATTGTTATAACTCAGCAACCTATGGATTCTAGTCTTGGAAATGAAATTTCGGACAAACCTAAACTACTACGCTTTGGAACGAAGAGAAATAAATTTAGTAAGATTTGATTTTGAAACTGGTTCCATACAAAAAAATATTTGCAATGGAGCAGCAGAAATCCCCATAAGGGTATGACTATTTTGTACACTAGATGATTGTAGGTTACACAATAGACAACAAACATATTTTGAGTTTAAAAAGATTCATAAGCAATTTTAGTGAAACTCAGATTTAGAACTTGTTCCAAAGACCAGCAGAAACCACCCAATTTGGGTCGGGCAGGAGTATTTTTGTACACTTCGTACTTATGTTGAGATGCATTCGGGCAGGTGGAACGAAAGGCGGCACTTGAGCACGTAGGCACCCAGGTCACCTGGGTGTTCCAAACACGTTCTTGGTAAAAACCTCTTTCCTAGGTTCTAAATAAATTTGATTCACCGACTAAGTATAAGTCTATGTCAATTTTTCATATAAAACAACAATGAAAATTGATAACGGAAAAATTTGTTACTCTCCATAAACATTCGTTTCCATCATTTCCGGTCACTTTCAAAACTTGGGCACGTTTGTGTTTTTTCAAAACTTAGCAGACAGCGACATTGAATGTGAAAATGTATTTGTCGTAAACGTCCTTTAACTTGATAATGAAACAGGTATGGCTTAAACCGTACACTTAGAATGTAAGAATTTAAATAGCTAATAATAAGTAAAGTAGTGTTATCTTTTGGATTATCGGATATCCATCTATCAACGACCACGACCCCGATTAAAACAACTCATTTGGTGAACAGTCTTTCACATCAATCTTTCACAAAAAAAGAAACTCAAACCAGTCATACCTATTCGGTTTTTCAAAGCTGCACTATACGTGTTTGCGCTGTACGGATTGGGTGGTTCTGTGTGGTTCGGCGATAAAGGCCGCGGGGGCAACCCTGAGACGAGGCCCCAGTATAGAGTCCCGCGATATGAACCGACGCACTCCGCCGTCTTAGCCTTGGGCGCCGCCGCCGGCACTCTATACCAAAGTGGAGGCCTACTTTGATTATGCTTTGCGGCCAACAGCAGGGTTGTTGATCCAAGAATAGAGAAGAAAATGTTGAAACTAGTATTGAGCGGAAAGTAATAACGTTGTACGAATTTGGTGATTCATTGTGTAGTTCGCCGTTCGCGGGTGAGACCCTGAGGCGAGGGGCCCCATTATAGAGTCCTGCGCTAGGAATCAACGCATTCCGCGGGGAGTAGCCCCAGGCACCGCCGCCGGTCCTCCACATGTCCTATACACCAAAGAGGAGGCCTACTGCGATTCTTTTTGCTCACGGGGAGTGCTGCTATTCCAAAACATTAAAAGAAGTTTATTTTAGCAGAGAGCAACAGCGTTATAAGAATTAGGTAGGTGTACAGTTTGGAAATAAAGGCCGCGGGCGAGACTCCGGGGTGAAGTTGATTGCGATATGAACTGACGCACGCCAGTGGGGCCCCAGGCGCCGCCAGCGGCCCTGATACCAACGTCCAGGCTGCTCTAATGGTGTCCGTGTTTCGACTCTAGCTATCGCTTTCGACCTCATGTTCAGCTAGCGCAACTACTTAGATTTAATAGTAGCCGTCAATATTTTTTCGAGGCGCGTTATGACAGTTATCAAACTTTTGTACTGTGAACCAGGCGTACCAATGTTCAAATTCGAATCCATTTTTTTATTCCATAGCGGATTGGTTAAATTATTTAAAGAAACTGCAGTTATAGCATTCAAATATTTCTGGCTTTAACCTAAATTAAGTCCTTAAATTTAGTTGCGAAACGGTGGTCCTAAAACTAAATGCGTGTGACTCACTTTTTTCTCAAGCGACACTGTCAATTTTCGACTTTCTTTTCTGAGTTGCTGCTACCTGGATGCCTATCCATCGGTGCGAAGAAACGGAGAAATATTAACCAATAGGATTGTCCTTTGAAGGGGAGTGGAATTTAGTGCCATGGAACCTCGACATCGAGCAAGGAGAACTGGCAGGACATCATGAAGCGTATACTGTCGTCCGTACACTACACGATGAACTCGACCACTCTGACAAGAGTGATACGAAGAAGAAGAAGGTTGGTTAATATTTCTCTGTTTCTTCGCTCTGCGGCCTCGCTCTGAGCCGGTGGACGGGCAGACTTCCATTAGAATAATGTTATGTAAATAATGAAGGAAACTCTCTAAAAAATAGAAGGTTGACATCCTTGCGTCTTTGAAGAGGAAAATAAATACGAATTCCTTATGATTACGAAAATAAAGATTGTTCGTCTAAGATTTAAAAATAAATAAATCAATGTTAAAGACTTACCCCTCCATTGTATTCCTTCGAAATACTTAGAGTACTTATTTAATTAATTGGAACGCAAAAAAGATTTCGTAACACAAGGGAATAAATAAAGTAGGTACTTGAGTAGAAACTGATAAAAATTTGAAAAAAAAATGTTTCAGAACTTTTAAAGCCGATACGACTTATTAGGCGTTTAAAAAAGTGGTGTACCTACCAATTTTATCGGAGTAAAACATTAGTTAAGTGCTTTACTGTACCGATATATAAGTAACTAATTATTATCTTTTCTCCCTATGTCCTAGAATTTGAAAAGCGCGTTTGATCGATTGACTACGAGTATTTCATTGAATATCTAACAAATGTTTTTTGCATAATGGAGACTAAGATATTATCGAATCCTAATGTCTTAACTTTCTCATAGTTCGGTATGGGTTCACACGCCTGGGGCCCGTAATTATAGTCCTGAGGGAAAGGTCTGCTCCAGGCCTGGCTCAGGAATCCTGGCTGGAAGATCCATAGGGAAAAATATCTCAATGCTAGAATGCTATTGTTAGATAACTTAAAAAACTGATTTTTGCCCACTGCAGTTATAGATCTAGCATATTTCAACACACTGCCAGCCTTTGTCATTATATTGTAAAACTAACGTTCAGTCTCGTAAAAAATAAAAACAAGGTTATATCAGTTTACACACATAAATTGATTTACAGCGTGTTCTCCTAACACAGAAGAAAAGTTTTAATTTGCCTACATGTGTTCAATAACATCTTTATAACTTTTATCGTTTTCTCGTGGGTTGCATAAAAGGAATGAAAAGGAACATACAGGCAAACCTTACGCATTCATAATTGTTGGTATACTGCACTTTGTGTGTCCTTAAACGAAATGCCTTCTATGGTCTCGTCCTTTTGCAACCACTGGGCATTCACAATCCCCTAATGCCCACTAGCACATATGTCCCTCTTTTGAAGGGACAAAATAAAACGTTTTAGAGCATTGCGTTTACTCGTGACACAGTCGGACTTCAATTATTTTTATCTTTTGAATGCATCTCCGTTGCACTCGCCTGGTGGCGACCTATCTTGCTTGTTTCTCACCTAACACCCCATTCATACGGTAAGTTTATGCTTTTGTGAAGAGCGTTCTTATTCATTCCCACATTCGTACAAACGTCGTGCCCGCGAAACCGGGTCCTGGACAGTAAGATTTCTTGACTTCGACGTAGACTTTTGACTGACGTTATGTTTTTGTTAGGGAGTCAGATCCTACTACTATTATAAAGGCGAAAGTTTGTAAGTATGGATGTATGGATGTATGGATGTATGGATGTATGGATGTTTGTTACTCTTTCACGTAAAAACTACTGAATGGATTTGAATGAAACTTTACCACAATATAGCTTATACATCAGAATAACATATAGGCTACAATTCATAAAGAATTTTTAAGATAAAGGCTTTCCACGCGGACGAAGTCGCGGGCGGCCACTAGTTTATAATATTCTTTACACCAGCTGACGATTGGAGACGCTGTGTATATTTATTTATTTATTTATTAGTTCGATAGTTCGATTAGGTAATATTTTCACAAGCTTTCATAATCAAATTCTGTATTGTAATCAAAACTAAACAATATAGTGTATAGAAAGAATTTCAATACAAATTTCAGCTAAATCGGACACCATTTTACTATAAAAGCTTGTTAAAACATTTCACGTCGTACATTGGGCATCTTTTGAATACAAGTACTACAGTACTCACAGAATACAAGTACTATCAATACATTAAGCCTTCAAATATCGTCATCGATAGTAAAAACCTAACCCCAAAGGGCTGTCCTTCTTGGAGTAGGAGATTTTGCATAGTGGCGTTGGGACACGTGCGTCCCCCTCGTACCTGTCTGGTTCCATTATAAATAGGCCCGAGGCTGATTTGTCGGTTTATGATAACTTAAACAGTACTGCCTGCCGAATAACATGATGATGCAGTGACAACTGATTATTATTATTAAACGTTCATGTTGCTCAGTCTGGTGTCATAATCATACTTAATGTCTTCTGATACCCAACTGCATGATGTCATAAAATTAACCAGAAAGCTTTTAAATAAATCTATCAATCATCACCTGCACTGCACGTATATCAATTTTAATAAGTTGGATTGATTTCCATTCCACGTGTACGAATTCCGATAGCACAGTCGAAATACATTATTGATATTTATAATGAATTTTTATCCACCATGCGATAAAAAATCTTCTGCATTTTAGTGTTGGCAAGTGCAAGATTTTCTGAATCATGACTTTTGTTTCGATGAAAAGGAGAGTAATCCTCAGATAATTTTGTTTAGAAAATTCTGTCAGAAATTCAGAAATCCAGGAAATCGCGAGAATATAATCATGCATAGGTAGTTCAATCGGAGAGAACATTTTAGAAACAACTAAGTAAATTTGATGATTATTTAGTACACATGATAAAACTTTGTTTTATTTGGAGCCCCTATCGTGTCGAAGACCCTTTAATATGATAGTGGTGACGGAAAGAAGGTCACTTATGTTTTTCATCATCATCATCAGCATCATCATCAGCCTATATACGTCCCACTACTGGGACTGCTGCTCACTTCAACTATGAGGTGGTGCGAGCCATACTCCACCACGCGGGCTCAGTGCGCTTATGTTTTTATTGTATGAAAAGTAATGTAACGAAAGTACATTTCACTGGAGTCTACAGCTACTTAATTATTGTATAATATTTGTTAAGATAACTTGCATGCTCTTATGAACAAATAAATAAAGTTATTATTATTATTAATTGCCTTTCAGTTACCCAAAATGCTGCCAGTAACGAAGCCAGGCAGCCCGCAGCCGGACGGCAGCACGGAGAAGCTTCCCATCGCGGGAATCCCGCGCGTGGCACCCACCACCAAGTTCAACGCGCCCGTGCACATTGACGTTGGGGGCACCATCTACACATCCTCACTCGAGACTCTTACGGCGTGAGTACACACCTATAATTACGAAATCAGGTAGCCCGAGGCCGGACGGCAGCACGGAGAAGCTGACCATCGTGGGCATCCCACGCGTGGCAGCCACCACTAAGTTCAAAGCGCCCGTGCACATCGACATCGACACCTCTACACGTCCTCTCTGGAGACTCTTACAGCGTGAGTACATATTGATACCAGTGACGATGCCAGGCAACCCACAGCCGGACGACAGCATGGATGAGCCGCCCACCGCCCACATTGACGTAGGGTACACCAACATCACGTCCTCCCTGTAGACTCTTACAGCGTGAGAATATACCGGTGCCAGTGACGATGCCAAACAGCCCACATCCGGACGTCATGTTTGAGCCGCCCACTGCCTGACGTAGGGGACACCAACAACACGTCCTCCTTGAAGATTCTTACAGCGTGAGAGCATACCGGTCCCAGTGACGATGCCAGGCAGCCCACACCCGGACGTCAGCATGTTTGAGCCGCCCACCGCCCACATTGACATAGGGGACACCAACAACACGTCCTCCTTGAAGATTCTTACAGCGTGAGAGCATACCGATGCCAGTGACGAAGCTAGGCAGCCCACACCTGGACGTCAGCATGTTTGAGCCGCCCACCGTCTACATTAACAACACGTCCTCCCTGGAGATCCTTACAGCGTGAGTAGCTAATGCTGCCCGTGATGATGCCAGTCAGCTCGCGGCTAGACAGCAGTAGGAGAAGCCTCTCACCGTCCTCATTGAAGTAAAGGGGCACCAACTACACTTTCTCTCAAGAGTCTCCACTCTTACAGCATGCGTACTCACAGCCGTGTAAGCCAGAAAAAATGAGCAATTGCGACCCCGCTTTGATTATGCATGGTATAATTATCATCGCAGATAAGATTTAATATTTAATACAAACATCAATAATGTTTAAAAGAATCAGGCTGAGCGGTCCAATTTCGCAAACCACCGTCTAAGGCACCTTTGAAAATACTTATCAAGAAATCTATTTTGGACATGGAAAACCTACGTCAAAAAGCGCTTGTCACAGCATTACCTCATTAGGTGTCTTCGCGTTATAGGTAGACATGTTTTATTTATGGGTGTGTTCACGAGGTCCTCGTTTGCATTATAATTTGAAACAGCTCGTAACGCAGGTAGCTAGCAGTTAGCGATGCTAACTTGATTATTATCTTCGCGACATCAGCATTTATTTTTACACTATACGAACTTACTGAGGATAATTGCGGGCGGTCCGAGTAGCCCGCAAGGTTTCAGCTGCCATATAAATCGAGGTTCGGTTATGAAAAATAATGAATTGAGGTTATATACGGTTATGTAACGGTATGTTTGTGGAAGGTGGGATTGTAAATAAGCTTGTTTTATCTGTACTCGCTCGGCGTCTTATTTCTCGATGGGAACGGCGGCCCGCGGCGGCGCCGGAGGCCAGCAGCCCGCGCCCGCCCCCGCCTGCCTCTCGCACCGCTCGCCCCTTACCCAGCTCTTTTAATCAGCTCACTCGAGGGCATGAAAATAAATAACTTGCGACTCGTACACATCGACGAAGAAATATGCATATAGAGGTATGGTTTCTCTGTCATAAATCAATGCATCAACTTTTAAGCCGTGACACGATTGCAGTGAACTTTCGACATACTTTAATAGTGCCATTTCAATGGGTGTGAGAACTCGTATGGTAAATGAAAGTGTACACAGTGGAGCGAGTCCCGCCTGAAGCTGTGCTGAACCTTTGTTGGACGTAAAAAAAACAGTTTTGCAAGCCACATGCTCCGATTATTAACATTATCCGCGGAACTTTAAGAAGTATTTACGGGCACATTCAATCTGAACTCACACTTAGTTAAAAAACGTTGTAATGAAGGTCGAAAAACATCTTTTAATATTAACCAAATAACTTAAAGCGAATGGATGTCAAATATATTACAGAGTTCTTCAGTTTCTAACATTCATTTTGATCATTTCAGGTACCCCGACTCCCGTCTCGGCAAGATGTTCAACGGCACAATTCCGATTGTGCTGGACACTCTGAAGCAACACTACTTTATAGACCGCGACGGAGACATGTTCCGCCACATATTGAACTTCCTCCGGAACAAGAAGCTGCTGCTGCCAGCCGACTTCCCACATCTGGACTTGCTGCTCCACGAGGCTCACTTCTTTGAGCTTGATCGTAAGTTTAATCTAATCTCATCATCTCATCACATCTCAGATATGATGAGGCGTACGAGTTCCACCAGGCAGGCACAGTGCGGATTGGTGGAGAAGTGTTTGTAAGGTAAGTGATCAACCTTACTGATGTTATATATATGATAGCGGGCAGGACAGGGTCTGACGAGTCCATTAGTATAGTATAAAACTGACAGCTATTTACAGTTATTTCATTTTAGAGATAAATAGAATATTGAAAATTAGAATCCTACCGTAAAAGAGTATGGGAGCAACCTCCTCGCTAGATAGACACTATGTTAGTGGCGAAGAAATTGCGTGCCTTAGGTGCAAGGTGAATTAATACGAAGGAACTCGTAATAAGAGCCAAAGCTTAATTTTAACGTTGATAGCGGGTATTAATAGATAATATCATTTTTCTTGTAAATAACTCAGCATAGTTTGTTTAATTGTCAACTCATAGTAGCATAAATATATCGATGAAAAAAGTTTATACCCAACAGTAACTAATTCCATTAAACCAAGTTAACTTTCGTAAAAAAAATTTAAATACCTTACGGATATCAAAGGGCTAATCGCACAGCATTTGCGTTTATTGTCTTAGAATCGCTAATACATCTTGTCCAGTCCTCCTAGTTCTGACCAACAGGCAACCCCCATGGGTTGCCTGTTGGTCAGAACTAGCCTACCTGCCTTGTAGTATACGAACCGAACCACGGGAGAGCGCGTGGGTACTGTGTGGGTTCTTCCCCTACGGCGCTATTCTGTGCTCCCTACGAACTCTGTTTCCATCCCATCTGTCGTTTTACACATCTCCCCCTTCTGTGGCATATAACCACATTAACATGACTCAGCGTCGGGCTGCTCTTATGAGTTTACCTTCACCTACTGACCAAGAGCCAATTGGTTCCAGACATGGTGTTCTCGCTGAGCAAGCTGAAGAGTGAGCGAGAGGGGGTGAAGCAGGACCGCGACTGGCTGCACCAGGCCACCGAAAGGCTGAAGCAGGAGACAGAGCTGCTCATGCAGGAGCGAGATCGACTGCAGCAGCGGTGGTCGTGAATAGAGGTAATAAATAAACAACAACATCACACAACCTTTAACCGAAGGTTGTCTGGAAGAGATTTCTACAAGCGATAAGACCGCCTAAATTGTACATCTTTCTTTTTTAATCTTGTCTGCAATTATTGTTTTGTGTTGTACAATAAAGTGTTAATCAATCAATCAATCACATACATTGATCCGACTCCGTGGTAAGTAGCTTACGCACTTGTGTTACAGAAATATGAATCAACAGTGGTATTACAAATAATACATGGAACAATCAGACAGTTTCAAGCACCCAAATGTTTGTACAAAAGTTAAATCGAAAATCGGAGACCGCTAGGAATTTTGCAAAAAATCAATAAATATAAAAGTCAAAGGTGACTGACTGACTGACATAACGATCTATCAAGGCACAGCCCAAATCATTGGACGGATCGTGCTGAAATTTGGCATGCAGGTAAATGTTCTGTAGGTAGGTGTAGGTACATGCAGGTAGGTCCCTTAAGAAAGGATTTTATTAAATTGCACCCCAAAGGGTTTAAAATAGGGGTTGAAAGTTTGTATGAAACTCGGTGGCAATAAAGTTATGTCCACGCGGACAAAGTCGCGGGCGGCCGCTAGTTACTTCACATATATATAATGTATGAAGTAATTAGTTGCGTAAAACATTGTCTAGGTACAGAACGAGTAGGCAAAAGGGAAATTCAGTTTAGTGCATCGATCTGTACATATAGGAACTATGTTTTTAGACAATAGATTACTTAATATGTATGTAAAATTACAAAATTCCTTCTTCATAGTGGCCCTTGATTTTCGATTAATCCTTTATGGGAATTAGGATTAAAATCCAAGTTATCGGCAAAAATAGTCCTCCTGGCCGATTTCGACCACGGCGGCCAATCTCAACAGAGATCAGCCAACTACGCAGGTGATATTATAGTGCACAAGTGTGGGCGCAATACACAGGTGCACTCACTGTTCCATCACTCTCAAAGTTCGGTGAGACGGCAATCCGACATGACCGGAGATCAGGCGCAGGACCAACGGCTTAACGTGCTTTCCGAGGCACGGGGGTATTACACCGCCAACTTCCCGACTCCGAGCTGTTTTTGAGAAATTCATGACAGAATATCTCAGAAACAATTTTGGCTCGACCTGGGATTCGAACCCAAGACCTCTTGGATGTAAGGCAGAAACATTGCCACTACACCAACGAGGCAGGCAATCGGCAAAAAACTGCTTAGATCACAAATTTTTGTGATATGCTTCTTAAGTTTACCTTTATTTTTTCAGGAGGACCATTCACGTAACGCGGCTTCTTCAAAAAGGCGAAGAGTGTAAAGATAAAGGGTATCTACACCCAAATGTACGACAGGGTTTTAGTCACTCGTCTATTAAGTAGAAATATAGTAATTATTGATGTCGTCTCTTTTGTTCACTAAATGGTGTAGATCGAAATGTATTTAAACCCCTTTTTGACAACAGAATGCCCCAAAAAGTATTCTTAAGTTGAGAGACAATTTTTGAAAACGGTTAATCTCACACACAAGTTGTTTATAAAGTTACATTTTTACTAGCACTCTAGTGCTTAGACTTTACGGTACTCGTATTTATGTGTTAAGTTTGTACTCTATTGCATGGCCAGTTGTCACTATTTCTTGGACGGCCACCCTGCATGTGTAAGGGAGCTTACAAGGAGAGTTACAGTATTATCTGCGACCAGGCGGGCGACCCAAGACGGCAACAGTCGCCGACCTTCGGCGGTGCTCGCGGGGTTGTCGGTCACGGTCGTCTGGTTTGTCTGTCGTCGGCGAATGTCCGCGACTGTCGCCGATATAACATTTTTTGGTAAAAACTAACATTGACATTGACATTGTTGTTCTTCAAAAACTCTCCATAAATGTTCAACAGATCAGTTCTATCATCAAGTAATTGTGCCAGGCTCAGCGGAGTGTGGGCTAGTCGCGGTTACACTGTCGCCCGTCTGTGAGCTTCCTAAGATGCAGCAGGCATAATAAGCATGCTAAATATCCAGAAGATATTAAAGTGTTCTTTAGAGCACGACTTTTATTGGTGATATTTCCGTATGCCACACTAAGCAGTTAGTGTAAATAAATTATATTTCTGTTAAACTCTTAGATTGTACTTTAGTTATTAACGTTAGGTAGTAGTACATTGTAGGAAATCATCCGTAAATAAGTTAGTTGAATATAAATGACACAAAAAAAATAAGCTTAAAATATTATTTGTAATGTTAAGAAAACTACTTAGATGTGATATTTATAGGCACTGAAGTGTAATGATCAAATTGATATTAGTTAAGAACTTTGCTAGGTAATTTTGGGAAGCAAAGTTAATTTTTACTAGTGAAATATCTGTAAGTGCTTAAAACAAACATTTCATTATATTTTCAAAGCCTGAGGCAACTTCGTTCGCGCAAGTGAAACAATAATATATTTCATATTCCCTATCAAACTCTTCTCTAAATTTTTGTATGTAAACACCCTGTATTATGTATGTATATAGATAAAAGCAATTATTACTGTGTGGTCACCACAAAATCGTGTACGAAAATGTATACATGGTGTCCCTAGATAAAGTGCAGCCCCGAAAGGAGGTGAAATTAGATCAATAAATATTTTAAATTTTAATTAGCTTGGAAAAAAGACGTTATCAATTACCTAACATTGCTACAATTAAAAAATTTGGATTTTAAACATGTTTCATTACAATTATCTTCAAATTGTGCAAAATTAAGCCCATATTAAGTTATACTTATAATTGTGTAAAAATAATTGTAAAATTAAAAACTCAAAAAATAAAAAATATAATGAAATATACAATTTTTGGGTCCAGTTTCACCTCCTTTCGGGGTTGCACTTTATGAATCTTAATGAGTTCAATGTTAAGACAGAATAAATGTTCGTTTATAACTTATTGGTCGACATGTTTTATTTAACGGGGCCCTACCAAACTTGAACCAAAATAATAATAATAATTTAATACTTAGTTTAATTTTCATGAATTTTGCCTAAATTCATTAACGCGTAAAAGAAAATTGCGATTAGACAACGTCATTTTGAAACTTTGCGTCTGGAATTCAGTTACCTACTTAATTCACGATCATCTAAACTTTGTGGATAGAGTAAGGATTGACGTAGGGGATAATAATGATGATCGGTACGTTTAATCAGTTTTATTAACATTCAAAGCATCTACATACATTTATAAACCTCAACTATACTTTTACTTCATAAACTTTAAGACATAGTTCATAAAATTACGAGTAGTAATCATGTTTATTTGACAACCAACGGTACTATTACTTTTGTTAGTAAGTAAGATCTCAGGTTTTTATTATTCAAATCAGGTAACGTATATATCAAATGATATCTACGTAACAAAGTTAAAAGTATTCAATTAACATAACATATTGTTAACACGGGGTCTTTTTAGAATTTCTGTTGAACAAGAGAAACAGTTTTGAAACCTGCCTGTACCTAAGAACTAATTTACTTGATTTTTTTGATAAAAGTAGTAGTACACACCTTTAATTATAACTAAATTAATACCTAATGCAAACTGCGTCACTTCTTCTGCAATGAAACGAGTAACTAATTATTTGAGACATAACTACATATAATGTTATCGTATACATAAACTTAGTAAATGGCATAGTTACCATTACCATTCTACTTATTTCGACTAAGATGGCATCCAATATCAGTATAGTTTTGGCTATTTGGCCAGAGAGAGGCGCAAGAGATATTAAAGTGAACAAGACGTGTGTCGACAATAGTCAGGTGGAAATTTTCAGAAACAATTTTTCCCGACTCAGGATTTCACTCTTTAGGACCTCGTGGATGAAGGCCGGTTAACTTATTAGATTATCACTTACACACTAATTATAACATTTACTTAGATCTGCACATAAAATATTTCACTTATTATTAATTCTTGATTGATTTGCAACTCCTCCTGCTATCAAAAGCAGTATTTTACGCAAAGACATCATTATAATTAGGGAAACCTTTTGGGCTAGTTTTCCGTTTGAAAATGGTCGGAATAAGATTATATATAATCACCTCCGTCACTTACAGTAGCTTAAGTAATCAATTTATCTTCCTGTAATCGGATTTCAGGGAACTGAACCTTACCGTCTGAAATTACCGAACACAGAAAATGCTTAAATCTACAATAGATTTATTGTTAAACTGACTAGATTTGTATTTACAAAGAAAATATCTACTTACATTATGAAATAAATGAATATAAAATCTAGTTTAAGTTAGGAAAAATAAAATGTCTGTCGCCAGTCGTTATGTAGATACCTAGCTGCAATATCAATAACTGTCGCAATTAGCAGTCTTTGGTCTTCCTCCTGACAGAAAAAAAAATGCAGTAGGGTGAAAAGTGAAAAATATTTTAAATAGCACTGTATTGGGCCGAGTTGATAATGTAGTTTCAATATTTTTATTAAACAGAGTGATTGGTAATTAGTGGCGGAGCCGTTAATAGGAGGCGTTTAGGGTTATTCTGTCAGATATAACTATGAGACCCACTGTTTTCATTTAACGCTTTCCAGGACATTCCTACTTTATTAAAAGAGTAATAAATCCTAATTTAAAAAAAAATAAGAAGTATTAATTGTTAAATCTTCGTAACTGTCTTTCTTAAGATTTTTTGGCCTTTATTAAGTAGGAATATGTTGAAAAGGGTTGAATAAGAACGGTGGGTCTCGTAGAATAACTCTATACTACCTCCTCCTAACAGCTCCACCACCAATTACCAGTCACCCTGTATAGAGAGAGGTAATACTTACCAAGGTTGATGACATAAATAAGCAATATACAATTGAATATGTACGAAAATATTTTTAGTATTTTTATAAATAACATTTCTATATGTGTCAATATTTAATTACCTACCTACTTACTAGACCAAATTCACATTTAAAGCGATTAAATTTCCAGTACATATTGATGTACTCACAACATGCAAAATATCCACATTACATCTAAGCTTATACATAATAGGACATTGTATTTACGGTAGGCTTTAATAAAATGCAACAATATTTTAAGCCGATGGGTGGACAATTAAATACCAGGATTCATAAACTAAAAATACAACAAAATTAATAAAAAATGCCAACATATTTCGCAAAGCATTTCTTAAGTTCTTACTGTTTGCTTTGGTAATGAAAAAAATACCTGAGTAATAGATACATGATTTTATTGTCAATATTTACTAGGTATTATATAATCATATATATATATATATATATATTTATAACGTTTTTTTTTAATTTTGTATCTATCTGTAACATTTATTTACACATATGCCTTATATGAAATATTTATTTATTTATTATCTTTATTTTTCTGTTTAATCGGTAATGATTAATGACTAATTTAAAGTTCTTTTTAGAGTATATGTTATATATATATTTTAAAATGTACAGTATTGACCTCTTCTATATGAATAGCTGTGCCTTATTCAACAGATTTTCGTTCGTTGGTATGCTTAATCAAATTCATACTTGTAGAAACAAACAACAAATATTTTACAATTGACGTTACCAGACGGCATAAGGTTTATACTTTAAATAATTTTGAATATAGTTTGGATAAAATAGTCATATTTTAAAATTAATAATGTACTAGTTTTAAAGTTTCTACAACAATGGACTTGAATAACAAGCACAAATATTTTTTCAGTCTTCGTTTGTCAGTCTTACCTATCACAATACTGAATTTCATGAGATTGAAACTAGAGTAAAGGAACAATCGAGGTATATTTAACAAACGAGGAAAGAACAAACATGTTAATTTCCTCTCAATGTTACAATTTATCGCCTGCACATAAAAATACATTAAACATTTATTATATAACATATACTCTAATAAGAACAAACCGTTCAGAAGACAGAGTGGCATAGGTATTTTATCTACGGCTTAAATACTACAAACTTTATTCTATTAATATTACTTTATATTTTTTTCCTTCAAAGTGAAAAGGTACATTATTTATATTATAAAAATATCGAATTTCAGATATCTAGTAGTGATAACGAGTATACTCAGGATAGAACGCAGATATCATCAGTTCCAAAGAGAGAATTTATAAAACTTAACAAGACCCTGCTCTCCACTCGCACTAGACGTTAATGTTTTCGATGTAATAATTTTTGACACTAAATATGTTGGCATATTTTACGATGTCAAACACGACATTAGTAAAATTTCAGTTCTACTCGTATTTAACTTTCTCCTGATGTACTCGATAGTGTTGTTGTTAATATTTGGCTTTTAATATACTAAACTAAGAAGAAAAAGGAACGAGGTCTTATAAGAACGAAGAGTCCCTAATTGGTCAAAATAAAAGATACTTCTACCATCAGTCTCCACATTTCCTCTTTGTTATTGTTAAGAATGAAACTGTTCCTAGTTTTGTTTTAACAACAAGTGATATATATATATATATATATTTTTATATTAAACAAATTGATACAGTTCTTTCATTATGATATATTTTTTCTAATAAATTCATACGTTTCAAATAGTAATAAGTATACATATATTTTAATAAGTTGGACTACTAAGTCACTCAGTAAGAGGGGAAGAATAAATAAGCAATCAATAGTAACCTCAAAGTTTATACAGTACTAAAATACGAATTGGTATAATTTCAGTCTTCCAAGATTCCGATACCATAGTTGGGTTAGTAGGCCCCAAGTTATTACGAAAAAAATATAATGGTTCAGGTAAAATTGATGTAGTACCGATTTTGTTTTAATTTTTATAAATCCTCTAGATAAATTATCTTTCGAGTATTCTTGATTTAAATCTTAATAAAACAAAGTTATTTTATGATATCGTGTAGATATGTAAACATACCAAATACATTGGATGTTACAATGTTTAATATTATTAGAGGAAAGTGTAGATAGATTTGACCAAATAGCAATCAAGATTTCAAAACCAAATATCACAGATTGGATATTGTGTAGGTGTACTTCTTAAATGTTCAAGTCAATAGTCGTCTAAACAGTTTAGTCGTGTATGAAGTCTCTTAGTATAAACACGTAACGACGATAATACGATCACTACAAGCACATGTAACACTGAACACTGAGTATTGAAGTAATTTTTAAGTCAATGGCTTCACATACACTTTATAATTAAAATCAACTGTTCTCCACTAATGCAGTTAATTATTTACTGCTCTGAGGGAGGGTCGTCTCCACCAGAATTATCTTGATCTGGGTCCAGGTTTTTGAGGAAATTTTCGAAATCCTCAGGTTCGTCCTGTAATTGTTGAAATTATTATCATCTTATCTTAATACCTATATAGCAAATCAAAGTGAAATCTACATATGTATTAGAAACGCAAATTGAATCGTTAGAAATTACACACATATCATAACTGATGGTTGATTGAAAGTATTTTACTCACAAATAATTCGCTGTTACACAATCAAAAATCATTCGCAGTGGCCATAAACGGAGCTGATTGATTTTACAAGCATACAGCTTACAGTTTTATTTGCTAAGTTATACTAATCACGACAGTTGTGTAGAGTGTGGGATGTAGAAAACGTCAGATGTAAGAATAATAAAATGTGTGGACAATGTTGTTTGAAAATATAAAAGTAATGATAAATTAATTTCTTATCAATAGAAATCAAAACATACCTACCTCTGCTATATCGCCTGGTCCAAAACTTAGGACTCGAATGTCCAGGTTGCATTCTGTAACTAAAGAAAATATATTAATTTCCCGCTCTGCTGCATTTAAATAATTTATACGATAGCGATGGTTATCATTTGTAAGACATTGTTATACTTACGTACATCGTCGTTAAACTGGGAATCTAACAGTATGTCAGCGGTTGTAATGTCAAGATCCTCAGCACCAGTCACTGGTTGACCAGAAGTAATGGGTGCACTTAGGTCAACGATATTCTCAAGTATTGATGCTTCAAAATATTCCTCAGTGCTCAGAGGAATGACGCTAAGATTTGGGCTTGTTGGAATATCAACTCCGTTTAGATCGAATAAATTGTTAGCTTGAAGTCCCGCAATATATTCTTGGTTCAGCGCAACATCTACATCCAAGTCGGTATCCAATCTAGCCATCCAGTTAAAGTCGTTACTTTCATTATTTGTGTAAGTACTATTAGTATCGACGTACGATTCAGTACCAAATGATATGACTGTGTTCAAATCATCAGCATCGTCAATAGAAACATTTGGAATGTTAAGGCCAGTAATTGTTTCACTGGAATGATCAGTATTCAGGGTAATGGATTCGGTATCATTGGTATTGGCATTGTAAAGAGAAATATTGTAGCTGGATTCGTTGATGAAGACTCGTTGTGCAGCCTGTGCACTAGTGATGGTGGACGTAGACCTCCTAGATCTCCTAGTCCAGGATGGAGGCCTTCCGCCTGCTCTTTGATGCTAAGCACCGCTGGACACGCCGAAGCCAGTTTCTTGGAATAGAACTTCTTGCAACGAGGCCACAGAGGACTCTTCGTTCGTCCTCATACGGTCGTTGCTGGGTCTAGAGGTTCCCCTTTTAGGAATGGAACGGTAAGCTTCAATCGGCGGTAGATAATCAACAAAATCGAAGGGGCTGGGACCCTCGTTCCTGGGTTGATCTCCAGATTGCCTCTCCTTTGAGTTGCCTCTCTTGCGAGTTTTATGCATTTTACTCATCAGATAAACTTTAACGGAGAAGTTAGGTTGGTTAAGAAAGCTGGTAAGCCCGAACTTATAGGGACCTTGCAGAACCCGTTTCACTGCAAAAAAGCAAAGATTCATAAATGAGTATCATGACATTAAATAAAAATGGCGCACAAACAACGATTTTAGTAGCGGAAAAGTAGTTTATAATACGAGTAACATTATTTTCACTTATTTTACAGTCGTTATTTTCTCCGTTTAATCGACGAGTGCTGTAAAAAATAAGTTTCAAAACTTAAACCAGCCTATGTACTCAAAAGTATGAAACAAGATTGATGTTGATGTTCAGATGATAGACCTGGTCGTATGCTACTTCTGTTAAAACAAACTTTAGCACTGATGCCTCTATGTTAAAAGGGAAATTGACTATCATGTAAACATCAATATGAATCGTCTGTCATACTTTTGATTTTTGTTTTGGAACATTGGGGACATATTTATCATGACAATGTATCTATTTTTGAATTGTGCTAAGTAAGCCCTTTCATTTGGTACCCAAAAAATATCGTTCAAGCCTAATGTGTCCTAGAGGGCGCCAAAGTGCAATTAATTGCATGTGGCAATGTAACATGACCAGTGGTCAGCTTGGGCGCATCTAATGATACCTCATTTGTTAAAATATAATGAAGGGTATGAAAGTTTTGAGGAAACAGATGAACATACAAACATACATACATACATACCGGTCCAAATCATAACCCTCCATTTTGCTTCGCCGTAGTCGGGTAAAAACTGTAATGCGATATTATGAAAACTATTTACGTTATTATCACATAAATAAAAATGACAATTTACCAACAATTGCATGATACGGTAAGACGACTTGCATCTCGCGCACAGATTTTTATTTATTATGATAAAATCAATAATTCCCAAAAAGACACAAGAGATTTTAGCACTTCTTCGAGGAGGAAAATAGAAAATTTCAGAAATAAACGATATTTTGGAAACTTTGCCAAGTTAACATTTTAGTTTATTTACCGCCGAAGTGATTAAACATACTCCATAGGTACAATGTTACAAATTTTCGTTGCACTTACGAATTTTTTGAAGCGTATCTCTTAAATTTTGTCTTACAAATCTTTAATCAGAGGACTTAGTTGTTTGGTAAGGAAACTACAAATAGTTATAATCTTCTTTGTGGTAGGAATTAAGTTAACAAGCAAAGAAAAATTCCACTGCGCATAACTCACATGTTAACTTTATCACTGTTAATAGAAGACTGGTATGGCGATCCCGATATTTTCATGGCAATCTTGAACAAATGATACGTCGATAACGATCCAAGTTCATTACACTTCATGTCTTATACGCGCCATAATTTTAGTACTTATTCACCAAGGTGATTCGCACTCAACACAATAGGAGGAGCTTACGAAGAGCACTTTAGGAGCTTTCGTATGGGTTTTTTTATTTATTGAAAATTATCTATCTAAATAAATTATCAATATGACACTAGGTTTCGAGCATAAAATATGGAACCGTGGTCACCTGTATAGTCAGCGCAACGAACGTTTCTTCAGCCGCTCAAGTTCAGCACTTTCAAATTGTCCCGGTGTCAATTGCCAATGCCATAAGCAACAGACGATGCAAGGTAGATACTTATACGTATGCGAAGCGAATGAATGGCTGCCGTCCCTCGAGCCCCGCTTCCGCGCTGCCTGTGCTCCTGTGACCTGCTTATCTAGGTTATGACCGATATTACGATTTAAGTACTGACCTATCTTAATATATTATCCGGTGCCTTCCTCCCAATCCGAACGATATATCAGCCAGTCTTATACAGCACTCGCGGACGAGACGAGACGATGTAAAATATTTTAAAATTTATCTAGATTCCGACCCACGGGTGAATCCAAAAATAGCTGCAGCACTATTGATCTCTGTAATTCAGAATGCGCATCTTTGTGCGTGAAGTGCAGTGTGCTGTATTGATTTGTGTCGAACCCTGAAACGACGCAGTACCTAGGCAGCCTACGTGGCTAGCCCGGGAAACTTATTACGCAACTTTGTCTCCTTAAAGGAATTAAGAACTTTTCAAAGTTTTTCACCCGGTTCTTGCTTCATCAGTCGGAAATGTGTCTCTCAAATAGGTCACTTTGTTTAGAAGAAAATATACATCTAATTTTTAATCATAATAAACATAATCATATCGTGTATATTAAAATACATGTCTTGTAGTGATATGCCACCAGAATGAAGTAACATTGAACGTTTTTTAATTTGATCGATAGTGTTTGTCGCAATAAAATATAATTCTAATGCACGCTTCTATCTCTCCGCGGCTGCCTATAGAGGTAGGATCACGCTCACTATCAAATGATTCTATTGTCAGAATTTGCGGTTGAGACATTTTGGAACGACCAGTAAAAGGGCCTATGTAAAACTAAAGGAATTGTAACGATATCGAAGCGTAACGAGTTATTTCATATAATGTTCACGCACAACTATTGGAACGATTAATAATAATAAATATTCGTACAGCTACTGGCCGCGATTCAGTGTGTATTCCAATTTTAATATTTGTTTAATTCCGGTACACAGTAAAGTACAGTTTCAGTTTACAGTTTCGTTATTCGTCATTGATTTTAATCAATCTAGTTTTAACACAAACAAAACAACAGAAAGTTAGGTAACTCCAAATATCGAAGTGGTACTTTGTTAAACGGGTACTTAAGGTTTGTTTACATTTTATCAATTGATCGAAAACATAAGTATCTTTCGATGAGTACAGTAATTTTATTTTTGCACACAGTATTGATCGACAATCAGGATGTATCAGTTAATAATAGCAAAACACTTTCTAGATAGGTGCTTTTTCATAACGTAATGAAAGGTACGTCTAATTAATTCGATAAACTCTCGATAAACCAAACAACACTTTTTTTTGACAAAAATGTGTAAGTAAATAATTGCATTGCGAACCCATTGTTTGCTGCGACTTCATGTCGATAATGTTGTAGGTAGATAGATAAGGTTATTCCCTACTATGAAACTTTCATTTCATTATTAATTGGAAAATAGAATTATACTTCGTAGATAGATATATAGATTAACACTTTGTTGTACAACAGTACAACACAAAACAAAAATTACAGACAAGTTGAAAAAGCAAAGATGTACAATTTATTAATTTAGTCTAGTTCCACCGTCCGTTACGTAATACGAAAATTACGAGTAGGCGTAAATATGAGCAAATTTTCTGAATGGATATTATTCGGGTATTTTAAAAGAAGTGGGTAAATACTTTATCCTCCCTTATATTTTCTTTTTAATAAGGTACTTGTAACATAATTAGGAAACACTCCTTTCGTCGACCAAATTATGTGAGCAGGCACAAATATGAGCAAATTTTCTGAATGGATATTATTCGGTTATTTTAAAATAAGAGGGTAAATACTTTATTCTCCCCTATATTTTCTTTTTAATAAGGTACTTGTAACATAATTAGGAAACACTCCTTTCGTCGACCAAATTATGTGAGCAGGCACTTAGTAATTTGAGCTATAATTTACTTACTGCGCGTTTACTCGTCGCCAATGTGATGTCTTGGTTCTTATCGTGACTAATTTAGTGAAACCACCAGATTATCAGTCAGTAGTAAACACAGCCAAAGGAAACGTCTGCTCGCTACCGCCACCAGAGCGAGAGTGCGACCGAGGCGCCACCGTTGGTCTGCCTCCTACATTTATTGTACATCACAGGAGCTTTAGCTCCTCCAAATTAATTTCATTGTTTACAATTAAAGAAAATGTTTATTTTTTAATCGTGTTCCTAAAAATGCGACCGCAAGATCTCTTGGTCCTCCAAAAGGACTTTAAAGAACAACACCCTGTGAAATACTCACGAAAGAAAAAAAGCGAATGGTCACGATATTGATGACGAAAAAAATAATAAAATCTTTACGTATTTCCAAGAAAAAGCACAGGCAGGAATCAGTCTGGTCGAAATGACAACATTATAACACAATAAATAAACAGGCTGATGAAAACCGTAAGTCACGTAAGTATCGATGTTTCACAGGCTGGAATTAATATTGATGTGTAGAAACATCGATGTAAAAATTCAAGTTTCCTGCTTTAAGTTTAGAATCATTTCATTTATTCATTAGATATTTCTTCGAAAAAAATATTGAGTGTACAGTTTTGACTTTCTTATGATTTTATTTTATTATTATGTATAGATGTATAGATACGTCATATCTGTCCTCTATGCTGCACTGGCTGGCTAGTTAACAGGATAAGTTATAAAACATTGAAATATAATTAGCAGAAGAATAGGCCCCAAGGGGCGTGTCTCTAGCTGTGACGTCAGAGTGGCAGCTGAGGAGAGGAACTGGCAGGCCTCGGTCTTATTAGCGCGGCGACTATCGGATCGGATGGACGTTCACTAGCTCTGTTAAAATAACGGCTAAGCATTTTGTTAATTTAATTATTTTTGTTAACCATTTTAAATAAAATAAAATTAGTAGGTTAATAGGTATTCTTTTTTTTAATAATAAGGGTCTAAAACGCTAATACATTCGTATATTATTTGTCATTACACTAACATCACTTTTACTCATCATTTTATTTAGGATATAAACTCAGTTTTAAATAGAATTGAATTCTAAGATGGATTATGCAGGGTGTACTAATTTATCACCAGAAATGGTGTTTGTGATCACTAAAAAAGGCAAGGAAGAAATCATACGAGCCGGATATCGATACATACATAAGAAGCTAAATAAAACCGGGTCTAGCTTATGGCGTTTCGAAAATAAATTATAGAATGCAACGCTAACATTAGACGGTGGCCGAAAGACACTAACGCGAGAAAAGCCACATTATTGTACACCGGATGTAAATAAAATGGAAATTAAAAGCTGTTGACAGTTTAAAACAACGGGTATGCCAGGACATGACACTCATATCTTCATTGTATAAAGAATGCAAATTTAAAGAAAAGGAAGAGTTTGTGAACGTCATTCCGGATTTTAAGAAAATAAAGACTAGGTTTATATAACAAGAGGCTCAAGTTCTTTAATGCTAAAAAATCAGTTTTCAAGAAATAGAAAGACGTTACTACCAAAGTTAGCTGGTAACTATTTATTTTCTGATGATGGTTCAGAGGATAAAATTATAGTTTTTGTAAGTCAGGAATCACGGGCTGTTGTATCGACATTCAAGCAAGTTATTTTAGGTTAGTTGACAGTACATTTAAAAGAAGCACTAAACCGTTTTACCAACTTTTTACAATTCACGGCGTGTTAAATGAAGTGGAATCTGTAATCGTACCTTTGATATTTATATTCTTGCCAAATAGGAGGAAAATACATATAAAAGATTAATTTAATTAATAAAGGAATATTTGCCAGATTTAAGGTTTATCCAGAGTGACTATGAAGTTTGTGCAGGACGGCGTCAATATAAAATTGTAAATAATTACTTAAGTTGATTTGTATATTTCTTTGTGATTTTTTAAAGAAAGACGGGGACAGCCGTCATCAGCTTCATGAGTGGGAACCCAAGGTCGAGCTGGCGCTGTTCGCGGACGACAGCGCATTTTTCACCACCACCCCATGGGTCAGGGCGGCGGTGGAAAGGATGCAGAAGCAGCTGGACCTACTGCCGGACTGGCTGGAGAGATGGAGGATAGCGGTTAACGTGGGTAAAACCGCCGCCATCTACACGGGCCCCAAAAGCAGGAAGTTGCCCGAGCTGGTCCTCAACGGACAGAATATTAAGTGGCAGCAGAGTACCAAGTACCTAGGCTGCCACTTGGACCAGCGCCTCACCCTCAAAGACCAGGTCAAGCAACTGGTCAACTCCAGCCGCGGGGCGCGCGCAAGACTGCGCCCCGTATTTCAGTCCCGCCTGCCCACCAGAACAAAGGTGGGCATTTACAAGACGTACGTGCGCTCCAGGCTGACATATCATTGCTGACAATCATTGCGTACCAGACTGGGGCCGCGGCCCCAGCCTGGTACGCAATGATTAGCGCAACCCACCGTACGAAGCTCCAAACCCAGCAAAACATAGCGCTCCGAATTATAACGGGGGCCGGGCGCTATGTTAAGAATGCTGTCATTCACAGGGACCTCAAGATGGAGGCCCTGCATGAATTTGTGGTCCGCACATCCCGGAGAATGTATGAAAGAGCGGACCACGGGCCGCACCCCGGGCTACATAATATAGCCTCCATGCCCACGGTTTCACAGGCGAGCAAGAGGCCAACCCCACGACAGGTCTGCTTCTCCCTCAATCCGCCCTCCCACCTACCCACTCCCCAATCCCAACCCCACCCATCTAACTCTCTTCCACTCCCCAGCCAGAGTCGGCTGCAGTCAGCTTGCCCTGCTCATCGGGCCTCCCCGAACGGGGTCTCACCTGATGGGCAGCCCGCAACGACTGTGCAGCCGGCTCTGGCAGAAGATGAAGCTAGAAGAGACCTGTGGTCGTAAGACGGTAGCGCAAGCGGCAACTAATACCGTGGGCTAGTAAGTACATGAGAAGAAGCCCGGGGAAGGAGCTTAGGCTCGAAACCAAACCGCCCCTAGCTGGGGCGAAGAAACCCGTCGTCGGAGCAATTCATTCGATCGAGCAGCAGCACAAGAACAATACCTGAAGAAAATTACTCCGCACCTCAGAAGAAACCCACAGAAGAACCACCAGACAGCTAGCTACACAAGAAACACAATACAGTCCACTTTCGAAACAGTGGGTTGGCTGTCCCCTACCGTGACCTGACCTCGGCGCCTTTTATTCGAAGATCCCTACATCACCAAGGCATCTTGTCAGTCGTGCCTTCGACTTCGCACCAATCCCACATAACCATATTTACGTGACGGCGCAGGGTTAATTTGGACCCAATTTTGTTTCTGTCGAGAGTCACTATCGTTGTCACGTACATTTTTGGTCCTTCGAGCCGGATCCAGTGTGAAGAATTTGGAAGAGTGAAGATTTCAAGATGCCAATCACACGTTCTCGTACTCAAGAGAAAGCGCCTACGTCGGAGACGGAAACATCGTCAGGAACCGAGTACACCGGCACCACTATGCCGGACACCTCGGCCACAAGCCAAGCCTCCGGTACCCCGGCCACGGAGCCAGAGCAGCAACCAGCACCACCGCCAGCTGCGGAACAGCGCCCCGCGGCCCCTTCGCGAAAGAAGACACTCTACGGTCTCTAGGAAGAACAGAAGACTTCTGAAGGCCTAAGAAGAGATGCTGCGCATACAGCTGGAGTTGGCCGCTGCCAAGGTGGCAGCGATAGAGGCGGAGTCGGACACCGATGAAGATGACCTTGACACCGTGATTGATGACCCCGGCAACAACAACGATGAACGCACCGGCAACTGGGTGGACACCAACCACATGCAAATGTTGGCTATAACGGCTGCACCGCACAATCCAGAGCCGCTGCCTTTACCGCCGATACCGACGCAGGCGCCTGCCCCGCAGGTTGCGACGTGTCCTACAGCGGGAGAGGTGAAGTCAACGTATATCGGCGCCCCACCGGCGGGAGAGAAAGAGACCGCAAGAAGTGACATCGCGCAACTCGCCGCCGCTATCACAATGGCTACAAGAACGAGCCAGCCGAGGATGAATATCGAGCTACCGATATTCGCCGGGTCCCATCAAGAATGGCTGATCTTCAAAGCTGCATACGAAGAATCAAGAAGCGGATTGACATCATTGAAAACCTCGCCCGCCTACGTCGCAGTCTCAAAGGACGTGCGACGGAAGCAGTGGAGAGCCTCCTGATGTATAATGGTAACCCAGAAGAAGTTATGAAATCGTTGGAGGCAAGATTTGGTCGTCCGGACGCTATTGCTATGTCCGAACTCGAACGATTGCGGACGCTACCGAAGCCTCAAGACTCGGCACGGGACTTGTGCATATTTGCCAGCCGGGTCTCGAACATCGTCGCAGCCCTGGGAGCCATCAAGAGGAGGCACTATCTGTACAACCCGGAAGTCACGAAAATTACAATTGAGAAGCTGACTTCCACCATGAAATATCGGTGGTACGACTTCGCGGCCGAACAAGATACCAAGGAACCGGATCTCGTCAAGCTGTCGCGCTTCCTGAACCGGGAGGCCTGGACAACGCCCCGCCGCCGAAGAAACCACAACGAGCGTGCAAAACAACAGAACCCGAACAGAAGACGTACAGCTGCCTATGTTGTGAGAAGACCGGGCACGCCATCGGGGGCTGTGATGTGTACAAGAAGTTGAGCATGAGTGACAGATGGGACCTCGTCAGCCGAACTTGACTCTATGAAGGACATACTGACGCCATCTGCACGACTTAACCGCTGGACACCGACTGACCGACAAGAAATGATAACGTTACTAGCTGTGATGATTTTGCAGGGGCTATATCCGTTAAAAAACGAAGAATCCTATTTTAATTTTAATGGTTTTGGCACTATGCCCTATAAAATAATGTCTTACAATAGATACCTTCTACTCAAATCCATGTTACACTTTGTAGATAATACGGCACCGACAAACTCAAGACTTTTTAAAATACAGCCTCGAACCTCAAAATCGACTACTTCAACCAGAAATTTTCAAGCTTGTTTTACCCACAGCAAGAGATAGCCATTGACGAATCACTTCTCAAATGGCACGACCGATTGAGCTTTGCTCAAAAAATTAGCACTAAAGCAGCTCAGGTTGGCGTAAAAACATACGAGCTGTGTGATTCGTCAACGGGCTATCTCTGGCAATTTCTAGTATATGCAGGAAAAAACATCAAGACAATAAATGACAAAAACGACAACGATGACGACAACAACGACGACAACAAAGAGGACAACAACGACAACACAACGACGACACACGAGACTTTGACTAACTATCAACCGACAAATGCCACAGCAAAGATAGTATTCGACCTAGTACAACCTCTTCTGCACCGAGGCCACACGCTAATAATGGACAATTTTTATAATTGTCCATTATTAGCAAGGTGCCTGAAACAACAACAAACTGACTGCTACGGTACACAACGACTTAACCGAGAATTTATCCCAATTTCAATACGGACAATTACTAAGACAGACTTAAGACACGGAGAATTAGTAGCGACTTACTGTTCCGATTTGTCGCTGATGGTATGGCGAGACTCAAATTAATGAGTATGAACTCCACATACCATCCGCTTCTAATCGGGAAACGTGACAAATACAACCGAACGACATTAAAGCCCAGTATTGTTCTGGACTATAACAAACATATGGGAGGCGTTGATCGCAAGCACCGAGGCGTTGATCGCAAGCACCAATGTTTATCCGCTCATCCCATTGAAAGAGTGCGAAGCCGTCTCTGGTATAAAAAATTGTTTCGCCGCTTATTTAACGTTGCAGTTTTTAACTGCTACGTTTTATACCATACTAAGCACACCAAAACCGCACATCGACAGTTCAGAACAATACTGGCCGAAGACCTACTAAGACACTACAGAAATATTGACTTAACGACAGAAACCAGACAACAACGACGACGACAACGAATAGTAAAACAGTGACGACTGCAACGACGACGACCAGACGCCATACAAACTTTTCGCAAAACCGACCGGTTGTCGAGGGAGACCACTTCCCCATGCGTGCAACTGCCAAGAGAGGCCACTGCTGGTGGTGCGCAAGAAGTAAAGTTTTGACCCGGACAGTCTGGCAATGCATAGAATGTGGGGTCTACCTGTGCATTGTCGGCTGCTTCCGGAGCTTTCACAAACCCTGACTTTTTTTATTTTTCTTTTAAATAAATTATTTGAATTCATTTTTAAGACTTTTATTTATATAAAAAGTATTCTATTCTATTTATGCACTAAAATAATTTATCTTAAAAAAGTTATCTCGTCTACACTGCCCCGGTCGGCCATGTTGCTCATACATACGTCATAGCTCTCGCACCGAAAATAGGCGATAGCTAGACCTGTTTTGCTTTATTTATTGTAAATATTTTTGTAGCATTAAATACAAATATTTTAGTATCATTTTAATGGAAATATAGTCTAGTTTTGTTTACAATAGTTAGAACTATTATATATTGTATAGTATTTTTTATAAAAAAAATCTATTTTAACAGAATACAAGAAAAAATGCCTACAATCTTAAGTTCTCAATGTATTTTGAATATATAAATGTGGGTGTGAAGCTTATACTTTGAACTAATCATATTCTGTATATGTTAAGCTACACTACGGTATTTTTTATTTTGATCTAGCTTGTACAGTTATCTTGTGACAAACGTTTTTATCGGAAGATTTACCGACCGATTTCTGGCGCGAGATTGCACACTAGCGCCGGATGGTTCTGTAGGTTGACAGGTTGTGTCATTGGACGTTCTAGTGGATAAAGGTGACCATAAAACACCCAAAATTCATTTTATTTAATCAACGTATTTAATAAAAAACAATTTATCAAGACTTGCAGATGATTCAAGCCCCGGTATACCAGCGATCAGTGCACACAATAAAAACGTCACATTCAAATAGATTATCGTATAAATAAAATAGTAAAGGATCTCACTGATGACAAAATTGACGTTGAATAGTCCCTGCGGCGTCTCTCATTTATACGTTTACATAAAAAAGTATAAAGTAAAAAAGTTAAGTAAAGTATAGTATTTTAAAGAAACGGTTGCCATACCTATTAAATAGTTTGCCCGGGGATATACGACGCGAACGACAAAAATGTTTTTAAAAGAAAACTTAAAACGTGTTATGACATTATTGTGTTTTGCTCGTTTTAAGCAATATTTTTGTTAAGTGGTAAGTTTTAAGTATAAATGTATAAGCTACACCTTATTGTTTTTACAAATGTCATTTGTTTTATTGTTTCAAATTGGAACTATCGATAAAGTGCCTATTCACACTTTCTTTTGTTTTTCGAGTGTCTTATGTTTTATAAATTGTTTTTTTGTTACAATTGTCGTAATACTTTTCTGGTTTGCTGTACTTTGCCAAAGTGTATCTTCCAGCAACAAAAGCGAGGATTTTTCAAAATTGTATTTACGAGGAAAGTGTATCTTAGAGGAATGATTCAATGCAAAATATACAATTTTTTTCCTTATATTGGTAAACAATATATTGAAATATCAGGAACTTTTTACTATTAATTATTACAAAATAATCAGCGAGTCACTGTCGGAGCGCATGACACTGAAAGGTTAACTATATCAGCGAGAAGAAATTATGTATTTTTTTTGGAAAAATCACGAAATGCGATATAAAGCCAAATGTAAGTCAGGCCTGCACTAACAATGATTCATCGCTCAATAGTTAATTGTTCTGATGAAAGCACAAGCGAGTATGATGGTGACGAGAACAATGTTTTCGAATTTAAAACCTCATTAAATGTTTGGGACTTAGTTTTTCCAGAAACTTTCATGGGGAATCGAAACGTTTTGAATAAACCCAATGTCAAGTTTCACCTCCGAAAAAGTTTACCTAAAAGGTAATGGACAAATGTTATGAGTAAACTGATATCTAAAAACACCTCAAACAAATGTTTCTTGACTTTTAAGCATCACGCCATTAGAGAAAGTGACGCAATAGACATTATTGGTACATGCAAATTATGCCACGGGAAATTAAAGTACAAATATTAAAGAAAGAAAATAATTGCGACAGTGATATTATGAATACCGTCACTGGAAAAGTAAATCCTGCGACAGATGGTACACAACTTTACTAAACTTAAAATAAAGCTCACATCTCACAGTCAAAATGAACTCGAAGAAAAATTGGAATATGATTGATTATCCAATATCATGTTCGCATAACCAAGCAGTAATTCCCGTAAATATTGCATCATGAGTATAAAACATTTGTATTGTATTGTATTATTTATTTAGCAAATTACAAATTGTTAGTAGAACTTAGAAACTATGTTAGTAAGAATCATACATTATTAATGGTTTAAATAATTTAAAGTTGCCACTCCTGCACCGGTCCCCCGAAATGGAGCAGGAACGGCTTACATAAATACAGTCAAGCCGACTAGCGATCATATTCAGGATGCTGTTACTGCTCGCCCGCACCCTGCTTACCAGGGATGCACACCGCTTGCTCATAGTTGCGTAGAAGCAGTGCACACCAGCTTCAACAAACATCCCCGATGCACTACAAAACCAAGGTAGCCGCAGCAGCATCCTGAAAGCATTATTAAACTGGATACGAAGAGCGCTGTAAGCCTTCAGAGTATACTTGGCCCACAGGCTGCACGTGTAGAAGGTTGTGCAGAAAGCTCTGAATAGTGTGATTTTCACTTCCCGCGAACACCGTGTGAACCTACGAACCAACATGTTCGCTCTGATAGACAACGCTCTTCGCTCCCGCTCAATGTCTTGATCGTCTTTGAGATCGGCAGTCAAAACATGCCCCAGGTATTTAAATTCATACACTCTTTGCAATAACTTATTATTTAGTTTTACAGATGGTATATTGCCATAACTTTTGCTCCCGGTCCAAAAGACCATAGCTTGGCTCTTTTTCACATTATACACCAATCCGTGGGACTTGGCGTACTTTTCACATACCGACACCAGTTCCCGCAAGCCACAGACAGATGCACTCAGCAGCACCATGTCATCCGCATAACTAATGTTGTTCACGCAAACACCATCTATATGACAGCCAACATTGGTGCCACCCAGCACATCAATCAGGTCGTTAACGTACAGATTGAAGAGCGTGGGTGAGCTTAACCCGCCTTGCCTCACCCCGTACTCAGACCTGTATGGTCTCGACACTGCTCCATTCCATCTTACGCTATTCACCTGGTTTCCATACCAATACTTAAAGATGTTGATAAGTTCGATTGGTAAATGAGCTTTATGTAGTTTATCCCATAGGATGTCATAGGAGACCAGGTCAAAAGCCCGGGACAGGTCCAGGAAACAAGCGAAGACTGGTGTCTTTCGTTCCACATAGTAGGAAATAGTGTGCTTAATACACAGTACAGCACTTTCCGTCGACAATTTGGGTCTGAAGCCAAATTGGTTGTCATCTGGCTTAAAGAACTTATTAAAATGTGTGTTAAGCACACTATCAAACACTTTCGAGATAACAGTGGCCAACGATATCAGCCTATAGTTGTTTATATCAGCAAGATCCCCTGTTTTGTTCTTGACTACAGGAACAGCTATAGTACGCATCATGTCGCATGGCATGTAACTACGCGTCACACAGTAATTAAAAAGCAAAAATAGTACACGAGGAAGGCGCGGGCCGGCAAATTTTAAGTGCTCAATACTGAGCCCATCGTGGCCAGCCGATTTACCTTTAGTCATCAACTTCACAACATTCGCTATATTTTTAACCGAAATCTTAATTTTTCTTTCCACGTTGGGCTCAGCATCCAAAGATGACTTTGACGGCCTGAGAGGGGAAGTTACTTTGAATCGATCTACAAACGAATTTGCAATATCTACAGACTCACTTACACCGTCAACGCAAACAGGAAGGCACTGCAATCGATTGGTAAAAACTAGAAAAGTCCTTTTTTGAGTGATGGGAAGCCAAAATATCCATTTTAATTTGGGTTTCATGATTCTGACACCACTTTACACGCGATCTAAATATTTTTCTAGTCTCACACATCTCGTCAAAGGATAGACCGGAAGTTGGTCTACCCTGCAGTTCCCAGTATTTAAATTTAGACCGGGCCATCCTATGAGCTTCCGACACGTGCTTATTCCATCCCACAATAACTTTTTGTGACTTCGCATAAAATCATTCGTGATTTCAAGTTAAAGTGATTTTTGACAGCTGTCATATCACATAACAACAGAAATAGAATTGAAATAAAGAATGTTGACGACATCGCCCGCCCACCACCTCCGCCCGCGTCGTCATCCAGCTCCTCGCCATTGTCATCGTGTGTCGAGTTCGCAACGATACCCGATGCCAGCAGCGAGTCGAGCGACCGTGAGCGCGGGCCACCGACGGCCGCGCGACGTGTTCGTCCACCGCTACCGGCAAGCTTGGGGCCTGCGGGGCCTACTGCTCCGCACCCGGCGCCGTAGTGCGTCGCATGCGATGGTCTCAGCTTAATAACGGAACTACATGCGTGCCTATTATGCGGCTACAGAGGGGGAAACCAACATGGCTGCGTACCGTGAGCGGATGCTGTCTCTGTTTCGGGCTCCCGGTTATGGGAGCCCTGAATGATTTGCTGGTCCCATACTTTAAGACTAACAATGATTTGGTCGATACACATTCAATGCTGTACTGTGGAGTCATCGCGGCGTGCCATGTTGCTCGTGTTATCGGATTCTGGCCGAGCACCGAAGCCTGTCGGTGGTGCACCTGCAGTGCGGATTGAACGTCGTATCGACCGATTCAGGAATTTCATTGCAACGCTAATCTGTTTTAAAAGGGGTAATAACCGCCCCAGTGTTTTGCGCTTCGTGACCCAAGTATTCGCGGGAACTGGTATGATATAATAGAACCCAGTGCCTACATGTCTTGTGTTGCGGAGCGTATTGACTTTCTGAACCAGAAAGTCTATGCATGGGCGAGATATATTCGCCCGTCCAGGGAGAATGCGCAAAGATTTTAACAAAATCGCTTCTTCCAAAGTGATCAGAGGAAGGTACGAGTATATAGGAAGTGGGAGGAAACCAGTCAATGTATGTTGGACGGGCGCCTACCTGATGCTACTAAATTTCTGGTGTAGCAAATGGTTAATGCCCGTTGAACACAACGAGGGCGACTGAATGCGTGTGGTTGAGAGAGCGTGTGAGCCCTTTGCATCCATGGAGGCAATAAAATTGATATCAGCCCCGACGACATAAGTTGTGCGATTCGCACAGCTCAGTACTGTAAAAGTCCTGGGCCGGATGGATTGCACAACTTTTGGAAGTGGATTCGAAGCTCACATGAACGCTTGTCCGCGCACTTCCAGTATGCCCTCGAGTATGTTTCCCTGCCAACTCTCCTCACAACGGGTGTGAACTTCCTGCTTTACAAATCAGGTAGTACCACGGAGCCGAAAAACTACAGACCCATCACGTGCTTACCTACTTTATACAAGCTCCTTACATCCATTTAGCAAAAACTAATACGCTCATTGTTGCAAATAAAATCAAATTCGAAATGGATGTAGTCGGGGCCCGTGGTACTAAAGAGCTCCTCCTCATTGAAATGACTATTTGCCAACAGATCCGGCGAAGTAAATCAGCACTTTTCACTTCCTGGATTGACTATAAAAAGGCCTATTATTCGGTTCCTCATTCATGGTTGGTGAGGCTCTTAGAGTTGTACAAAGTTGGGTGACAGTTTAGAGTCCTTTATGGTTTTGCCTAGCACGGAATCCTCTTAGTACTCTGCTAAAGGCTCAGGGCTAGGCTGTTGCCTCCGTAAGAACGGAGAAGTCATTTCTCATCTGCTGTATAAGGATGACTTAAAACTTTTTGCACCTATGAGTCTTGACTGGTTGGACGTACTAAAAGTACTGAAAATTTTGTAGCGCCATTAAGATGGAGTTTGGTGTAGATAAGTGTGCGATCATGTAGGTACAGCGGGCGAAAGTTTTAAATTCAACAAATTTGCAACTTACCGAGACGATGTATTTCCGGTCCATATCAGAGGCAGAAACTTATAAATACCTTGGTATATCAAAATCTTTGGGTATCGTGGATAAAAAGCAAGCGATTGGGGAGCGCTTTTATTGTCGCCGACGAAAGTGCTTAACAGTCTTTTGTCGGGGGGCAATAAGGTGCGTTCCCTCAATGCTTGCGTTATGCCCCTACTCACTTACTCCTTTGGCATACTAAAATGAACTCAAACCAAATTGGACGCCCTGGATAGAAGAGTTCGTCAGCTGCTCACAACGCACCACATGTAAGTGTGAAGGTTGTGGCTTTTTAAATGCCAAGACCCTCAACAAACGTGAGGTGTGCAGTCTTAGGACTTTCTAAACAAATATGGGATGCATGTAGCAGTGCCTCGCTGCTGGCAGCTTGCTAGGATTAGGTTTTCGTAATAATTTTATATTTTACTTTTATAATAATGTTGTAAAAACCATACCTAAGACAAAGTTTAAATAATAATATATTAAGTTTATTGCTTCCCATGACAATAAATAAAAATTCTTTTGTGGAAACCTTTTTTAAAATTGTTGGTGGAAACTAGAGCAATTTTGTATGGAGTTTCTAAAATATTTTTTTTTTATCCACCGCAAATAAACTCATATCTTGTTTACACTGTCTGAGCCCCATTTTCAAACTAAGTACGACATAAAAGTCGGTTGTTACAACTTCAATGGACTTTTTTAGGGTTCCGTACCTCAAAAGGACAAAACGGAACCCTTATAAGATCACTTTGTTGTCCGTCCGTCCGTCCGTCTGTCCGTCCGTCCGTCTGTCAAGACCGTTTTTCTCAGGAACGCGTGGAGGTATCAAACTGAAATTTCTATATGATACTTAAGTCTACTGTCCCTGGAAGCTGTAGAAAAATCAACCTTATAAGCCAACGCAATCAAAAGATACAGACATTTAGGCCGCAAATTTTCGAAACTCGCACGGGAATCAAAACCTACAGTGTACTACCCGTAAACTTAGAATCTTAAAATTTAGTACGAAGGAACGTCTTATAGTACAGATATAGGAAAAAATACGAAAACCGTTAATTTTCAGTTTCATCATAAAAAAAAATTGAAAAAATATTTTTGCCAATTTTGAAAATTTCCAAGTTACTACTTCTTATCTCATGAACGCGTTGAGATATTAAATTAAAATTTATATTAAATACTTAAGTCTATAATACCCGTGATGGGTGAACTTTTACTTATGTACCTACAGGTTTGTACGGAACCCTCGATGCGCGAGTCCAACTCGCACTTGACTGGTTTTTGAAATAGGTATTAATAGACAAGACCTCTCAAGGATGATAAGACCGCCGGCGGTCGCGCCACTGAATAATTCCGTCAAGAATCGTAAGACCGCCGGTGGTCGCGCCTGTTCGGGCGCCTTTAACCTCTAATACCTGCCGATACGACATATTTTTGTATGGGCATGTTGTGTCCATAGTCAATATAGATATATTTGTAAGTAGTGCCAACAAACAGAAAAATAATAAATGTCAGACACGAGCGTCATTTCTAGTTTGAAAAAGTTTGAACTTTTCGCGCCGCGCTTTGGGTGTGTCCGAACTGACCGACGTATTTACTGGATTTTAATGTACTTTTTCTGCTTAGAAAACTAATTCTGTATGTTATTATTCTTCATTTTTCGTTATATGTTAGTGAATTTAATCCTAATTATTGTAAATTTCGAACAACAAAGTTGCTTGGTATTTTCCTCTTTTTCGAAGTATGAGTAGTATCCGTACGAATTTGCTAATTATAAACTATATTAGCATCGTAAATAAATTGACTATGAATATAAAACGCAAATATGTTATTTATTATATAAATTTCGATTGTTTACATTACGCAAAAAACTATTCGGAGTAACGACTTTTGCGAGCTCGCCCTTGTCATTGAATTGTAAGCTTTATGAGCTACTAGAGTTTACTGTTGGTTGAATATGCATTGTGACAGTTACGCTCAATAGAGATGTTTCCTTCATTTCGTCATGTCGATATAATTTCGAGGAATGTTATACTGGACGTTTGGAATACTTTACAAATAAATGTAAACGGATGTATTATAATAACAAATAAATAAATAAAAAATAGTTTGTTTTCCAATAACTTTATTATTACAGGTAGAAGATATATTTTTATCTATATCTATACATATAATAAATCTTTAGAGAGTGTGATTCTGTACATTGCTTAGAAAATTATAAAAATAGTCTCTAGACCTTCTTTTAGGATAATAGATGGCGAAATAGTAGTTTTTATAATGTTTGACTTTATGTTTGTATGTATATTCCGAATAGACTCGAAAACGGCAAGACTGGCACCGTATCAGTTTGTACCGTTCAATAGGTTTAGATCTAACTCAAAACTGAGGTGTCTCATGTCGATTGGTTTGTTAGTAATGGCCATGAACTCTCATTTGTATACAAGCCCATACAACTTAGAAGTCACCAGTATGACTTATACTGGTTTTCTCTCTTATCACCGGAACTACTGGACGGATTTGAATGAAACTTTTTTGTTTGTATAGTTGTTAAGGTTTAAGCAACTTATAAAATTATTGATCTTGGAAACTGAAAATTATACAGGGTAAATCTTGTATTTCTTTGAAAGTATGTTTTTTCTTCTCCTGAAGTACGCGCAAACGACGTTAGCTAGTAAGCACTAGTAAAAAATAAAAACAAAGAAATGATAGTTATTTTGTTTTAAAATGTTGTTTACCTAAACAGCTATCACTAATTATAATTTTATTTTTTAGCCAAAAACATGAATCCGTGGCGTGTTAATAATATCGTCCCAGACCACTTTTTGAGAGAACTGTACGGCGATGACGAGGACGAGTTCTCCGAGACGGAGGAGTACAAGGAAGTGGTCGAGGTAATTTCTTTTTTTCTTAGGTGACAAAATACGATTGTTACGCAATAGTTATTTACACGAGTATACGGATTTCTTTATTGAATTAATGGAATGCTTGTTTTTCAGAGTGAAGAACATAATATACAGGGTGTCCCAGAACTCAACATCAAACCGAAACGGGGTGACAGGATTGATCGTAAGCATCATGACAAAAATCAGAAAAAAAATCCATCCCATGCAGTTTGAAAATTATGGGCATTTTAAGAAAAACCTAGAAATTTAGTCAAACTGTAACAATTTTTCGGTTATTATGGTTAATTTTTTTATTTTTGTTCATTTATACTTTGGAACCATAACCCTAAATAGTATTTCAGAATGACAGTCAAAAATGATGACACAGTTGCCCCAAGTTTCCTAGAAATAAGACTGATTTGTTAAACTATGAATTTAAAATTTTCACAATTTGTCGACTTTGGAAGGCCCTCCTTTAAAAAAAAGTACTAGAGTGCCTTGGCAAGTGCCATTAAAAGTTGGCGCATTTAATCAGGAATCTAAAATGGTACAATACTTGTTAGTTTTATACTAAAAAAAAAACGAGTAAAAAATAAAAACCTCATGTTACCCGATTTTTGCTAACCAATTTTACTCTGTTAAAATAATTTTTGATTCGCACAAACTCATGACAGGATCTTAATTTTACAGCAAAATGATGACAGAGATGGATACTGGACATGTTGGCCATGAGTGAGCGAGACAGATAGTGACGCCACTTTTACAAAAGTAAACAAAAGTAAGTAAAATTAATAAAATAATGAAAAATCTTGACCTAGTTTAGTTCAATTTTATTGGAATAAAAGTCAGATAGGGAAATAACATTGTTTATTACAATAAATGTTCAAATTGTTTTCCATCAGCCTCAATACAGGCCCTACATCTTCTTAAAAAAGATCTACTTATTAGCCGGGCATATCCTCGAGAGTTGATTTCCTCAGCAGCTTGAGAAATTCGTTCACGCAGCTCGGCTTCGCTCTCAATGGGCTTTGAGTAAACTTTTTCTTTGAGAACGCCCCAATAAAAAAAAATCAGGGGATTTAAATCTGGTGATCGGGCTGGCCACGAGATAGTGCCTGAACGTCCAATCCACCTTTCCGGATATTCCTGGTCAAGGAAATTTCTTACTTGCACTGCGAAATGCGCTGGGCAGCCATCTTGTTGATACCACATGTGGCGACGATCTGATAGTGGTACGTCCTCTAACAAAGTAGGTAAATTTTCCCGTAAAAAATGTAGGTAATTCGTGGCATTCAAATTCTCAGGCAGCTCAAAAGGCCCAATAATTCTACCGTTAAATTCCAGTCCACAGGTTTACTTTAAAGCGATACTGGGATCTATCTTCTCGTATTAAATGTGGATTCTCCACATGCCACTCGTGACAATTGTGTAAGTTTATGTAACCATCTTTTTTAAATGTCAATTCATCTGACCAGAGAATTTTTTGGATGAATTGGGGATTTTCATTATGCCTCTGTAGCATTGTTCTACAAAATGAAATCCTTTCAGGATAATCTCGAGGAAGAAGACTTTGAACTCGTTGTACGTGAAATGGATGCATTTCGGCTCTTTGTAAAATACGATGTGCTGTGCTTTTGGGTATTCCCGTTCTTTCTTCAATTCCACGAACAGAAATACTTGGGTCATCTGCAACCTCTTGCAACACTTCTTCCTCGTAAGAAGACCTAGGTCTACCTCAGGCCCGTATTTGATTCGGAAAATGGCCGCCCTCCGTAAGTGAACAGTGCACATTAACAAACACGCGGTGATCCGGATAGCGCTCCAAATTTGGATATCTTTCACGATAGAGTCTAGTGGCGGCACTTGCGTTGCATCTGCACTCCCCGTAAATGAGGTGCATGTTCGCATATTCTTGTAAAGTGTAGCGCGTAGGCATGGTAGATAACAAGGATGCCAACACAAAAGTCCAATCAAATTCCAAAAGAGAGAAGCCAAAGTTGCCGGTATGTAATCACCAAGTCCAATTCACAAAAATCCAAGTCCAAAAAGAGAAGCCAAAGTTGTCAGTACCAAATCAACACAAGCGAATACGGAAAGGTGTGCGAATGAGCGAAACGTACTAACTGTTGTCAGACTGGTGGCGTAGCCATTTGCTTGAAATGGCGTCTGTATCTGTTTCATTCGCACTCGTTTAAACGACGCATCTCTGCCTCACTACGTGGCGTCACTATCTGTCTCGCTCACTCATGGCCAACATGTCCAGTATCCATCTCTGTCATCATTTTGCCGTAAAATTAAGATCCTGTCATGAGTTTGTGCGAATCAAAAATTATTTTAACAGAGTAAAATTGGTTAGCAAAAATCGGGTAACATGAGGTTTTTATTTTTTACTCGTATTGTACCATTTTAGATTCCTGATTAAATGCGCCAACTTTTAATGGCACTTGCCAAGGCACTCTAGTACATTTTTTTAAAGGAGAGCCTTCCAAAGTCGACAAATTGTGAAAATTTTAAATTCATAGTTTAACAAATCAGTCTTATTTCTAGGAAACTTGGGGCAACTGTGTCATCATTTTTGACTGTCATTCTGAAATGCTATTTAGGGTTATGGTTCCAAAGTATAAATGAACAATAATAAAATAAAAATAACCATAATAACCGAAAAATTGTTACAGTTTTACTAAATTTAAAGGTTTTTCTTAAAATGCCCATAATTCTCAAACTGCATGGGATAGACTTTTTTTCTGATTTTTGTCATGATGCTTACGATCAATCCTGTCACCCCGTTTCGGTTTGACGTTGAGTTCTGGGACACCCTATAATAGAAGACGAGGTTGAAAACCCCAACTGCAGCTCGCCATCTCCTCCTCCGTATTCGCCGCTTACGTCTCCAACTCGACATTTGTCGCAAGCGGAACCGTACGTTACATTAATTTACGTTTTGCGTCTAATTTCAAACCTTCTTTTATGTTGTGCTTTGCAGCCAATTTTTTCTTTTATTTACTTATAATTTTCGCTTTTATTTCAGACTTAGTGAAATTTCGGTTGATGACCCTGGAGGTTTTGCTCCAAATTCCAGAGACCGGTCACGATCGCCACATAGGCAAGCGAACATGCATGCTGAACCGTAAGCAAATAACTTTTTAAAAGTTTGATTTGATTCACTGGCCCTTACACGTACAGTGGTACATTGAAGATGTTGAGTCTTTACTTAATTTATATATGTTTGTCGACCCTTTGTAGCGAAATAACACTTTTAAATCACGAATAATACTAACTAATAATGTTGTTTTAATTTAAGAGGTCCAGAAGAAGGCATCGTGATCGGCATTTACGATGGGAGCACAAATTTAAGACACAGAATTTTTGGCCCCGGACGCCCATGAAATTTATGCAAGGCCAGAGCCTTTAGTTGAAGATGTGCATTCGTTTGGTTCCGCTCATACTCCCGGTATGAGCGGGACCAAACGAACCAGTACGCAACTAAAATTGCATCTACTCTCTTCCAGTCTAATTGGTATCCAACAAATGCTCGCGAAATCCTCTGCCTCTTTGCGTTCTGGATGATGCTCGGCGTGATCAGAATGCCAACAATAAAAAGTTGCTTTTCTGTAGACCCGATTCTCAGAACTGAGGTATGCAGACGCATTTTTACCCAAAAAAGGTATGTTTCTTTAATAAGAGCCCTTCATTTTGTGGACACCGATCCTGCCGTTGATGCGTTCCCTTTCAACAGTGACTCTGTTGCAAGCTCTGACCGATTATATCGTTTGAGACATATATTAGATCATCTTAATTCAAAATTTCAGGAAAATTACATTTTATCAAAAGACATTTTCATCGACAAAAGTTTAACTTTATGGAAAGGTAGGTTGAACTTCAAACAATATATTCGGTCAAAGGCTGCTAGGTTTGGAATCAAAACGTTCGAGCTCTGTGAAAGCGCCACGGGCTATTTGTGGTCTTTTTTGGTATACACCGGTAAACAGAGCTCGATTGATTCTGTAAACCCATTCGTTTTGAAAAGCACTTCCGTGGTTCTGAAACTCATCAATCCTTTGCTCAATAAAGGTTATCGATTGTTCATGGATAATTGGTACAATTCACCAGTCTTGGCGCGGTACTTGAAGCTCAACAAAACCGATTGCGTGGGTACCTTACGGCCGACACGGCAAGATGTACCTGTTTTGTTGACTCAAGCTCCTCTCAAGCAGTGCAGTGGCGAGACACTCTGGAGACATATGTGTGCTAGCTTGGAAACACAAAAAAAGGATCTCCGTGCTCTCCACCTGCCATACAGCACACACTATCCTTCATCATGTGTTTTCCAAGCCACCCACATATCCCCAGCAGTACAAACCGCAAATGGTCCTCGACTACAACAAGTCGATGGGAGGGGTCGAAAAGCCAGATGCTTGAACCGCACTTGCTTGAGAGGAAAAGATGTAACAAATGGTACATGAAGCTATTTAAAAGACTGTTGAATTGTTCCATTCTTAACGCTCGCACACTTTTACAATCATCTTCCAATACCATCCAAAATCACCTCACCTTTCGACTACAGTTAGCAGATGGCATTCTCACCAACCATTAATCGCACTGCCCTTCTAACCACCGCCGTTCTTCGACCAGTCATTCTGGTCCTAGTCACATCATTGCCCACGCACATTGACCTGTTCACATGGGTCAGACTGCTCATGATTCCGACAGAAACCGGCAAAGCGTAAAAGGTGTGTCGTGTGTCTCAATCACGGAAGAAAAACGCGGAGAACTGCCTACATGTACGAAACCTGCAAAGTGCCATTGTGTGTGGTCAATTGCTTTAAATCATTTCATTCATCATATTCATTTTCATGCTTTTTTTCTATCTTTCTCTTTACTCTTTTCCATCCATGAACAATCTATTGGTGAGTTTCAAAATTGTATGAGTTTCTACACCTGTCTTCACAAACGTTACAATGAGGACTCGGACGCACACAGTATCCACCAATATCTCGTTAATATTTCACATACGACTGCAATTAAAAACTGTTACTCACACATGTATTGTTTGTGAATACCGGGGTTAGATACGTTTGCTGTGAGAAAGGCGATGTTTAACTGATGTTGAAACGGCATGACTTGTTTATATTAGTAATTTTTTTTAATATTCATTGCTTTATTGTCAAATAATTAGTTCTCATATTTTTTGTTATAATAAAACGTCATTATTTAAGATATGAAAGTAATGGATTTATGTATAATACTATTCTTTATTTTAGCCTACAAAGGCCCATATTACAATAATACATAAATAAATCAATACAATATAAACTAATACATATTCAAAACATTAAACCTAGATTACAAATATATTAATTAATTATTTTTTCTGCAATTAATTGCGCAACGGGGTGTCAGGTAACCGGCCTCGGAACCGGCGATACACGACACCCTTCAGTCAAGACTTTGCCTTCATGAAGGTCGACAGCTGATCAGTTGGAACTCTGATCACAAACTAATTTGTGATTAGATAATTAATTAGTATAGAATTCATAATTTTATTCCCAGCAAACTTTGTTGTTTTATCTAAAAAGTAAATATGGCAAATGTAGTTAACACACATAGTTATAAGAAAGAAAAATTGTAAGATATCAAAGTAAACCATTTATTTACAGAAATTGTTATTTTACTATCCTTTTCACATTTCCCACATTCTAACGAAATCTAATAAAACAAATATCATTTATCGATAAATTTCGTGAAGGGCCTAGTCACATCTCTATTTTTCTCTATCATGTGACTACTTTCAAGTGGTCATTTTGAATTGTATTTATTATTGTTTTTTCTATTACGCTTTTCATAAATTCTCTATTATATGATAAATTGACCTTTCTAAGATATATTTCAAATAGTAGCACGATAAAATACGTAAGATAAAAGGTCCCAGCTAAGTTTACAGAAAAACAAAATAAAACAAAAAGAAAGTATATTCTCGTTTGTCATTATAATTTAATTTGCACACCAATCAAAAGAAAAACTATTCATAGTATACTTATATTTTATCTGTCTCATTAAGTTTTTATAACATTTTTTGTGAATAGGGTTGCATCATCTCTAGTTCATCATCTAGGCGGCCATCACAGAAGACATTTGACATTTGAGAATTTGCAATCTAGAAATTAGACTACCTATTTGCTCATAAAACGTACTTATTAACATAAATCAGACAAAAGCAAACTTTAAGAGTTTAAAATGGATATTTGAGTTTTTTTAGATGCTTGAAACAAAATTTAAGCATTGGGATATAAACCCAAAGATTATTTTTTGCATACCTGTGTTATTAATATTACTTTACTGAAACAAAGTATTCACAGAATTTACTGTACATTTCACTGATGTATGAGATTGATGAGGAAAAGGGGAATAATATAATTACGGATGGACAAAATAAAGTAGAATATAAGGAACTTGATAAACTAAATACGAAATAAAACATCGCTATGCACAATCATTATACATTTATTTTCTTACGTTACGTAGGTCAAGAACCCAATATTGATAGCATAATAATTGTAGAAACGATCGAAATCCTAGGTTTTAAAAGGTAGTTCACAAATATTATAATATATAAATAATAATATGTTTCAGAAAATATGGCCATTCAATATTTTTGTATATCACTATTCAAATACAATTATGTAATTATGTTAGCATTATGAATAATACGGAAAAATCAGAAGGTAAACTAAAAGCTTACGACGCTTTTGAACAATGGAGAACAACAAAAAAGTGAAGGCTCTGTAAGTATTGCCTCGGACACGGTATGAAAAGTTGAGTTTTCACCTCTGGAGTAAAGGACTGTCGTACTCTTGGGCAGATTGAAACCCTTGCGTCACTCAGGATCCAACGTCCGTGTCTTATGACAGTCCTTAACTCCCTCAGTGCATAATCTACTATGTATTTATTATTTCCTCTAAACCTTAGCAAAATTGTAACCCAATAAAAATTAGGAAGCCTCCCCGGAGAACTCATAATCCCCATGATTAAGGTCAAGGAAGAAATCAATTGATTAATCCTTCTTTTAACGATTTTATTTTTTCTTCTTCTACGAGTACTTTGCCTAACTGTGTTACAAGCTCAACTCAGTGAAACACAACTAAATATAGGTAACTTTCTAAGAATGCGGGTGCGTACAGATAATTTAACATGTTATATAACAAGTCTAACATTGTAATATGACAAACAATTTGTATGCACCGTGACATTTTGATACAACTTTGGAGAGATATAGAGTCGTAGGTAGAAAGGCTTCAACTTGGTATTTTTCTGTATTGGTTATATAACAACTTAAATATCCATCATCAAAATAACAACTACGCAACGCAGACACAGAAATAGCAACTGCTCTCGGTATTACAAAATTGTTAGTGTGATGTTTAAAAAAAAAATTTACTAAACTTTTATCGAGTGGGTCATCAAGCGTAAACTGGCGACTCTGACATTTGGAAAAAAGAAAACATTATATGGTTGCCCTTAAAAGAAAGTTTGTAGATACAAGGGATAAAGAAAAAAGAAAAAAGGTTTATGCCAAAAGATGATTGATGCGATTAAGTACCTACTCATTAGATCTAAAGAGCTTCATATCTTAAATAATGACCGGTCGATACTTTTTGTAAAAACAAGAAGTAGATGGCGTCATTTCTTCCAAAATTAAAATAATATTTCCATGTATGAAGCTCTTAAAAATCTTCAAATGGCATACGCCATTGACAGTAAATGTAAATTAAAAAGAAAATTTTCCATAAATTATTCAAGGAATAACAGGTACCCATATAAATATAGTTAAAAAAACATATATTTGTGCTGTGCACTCATACGAGTGCTTAAATAAGTGAAAGTTACGAGGTGCTAAACATAAGTGACTCTCCGAAAAATGCCAATACTTCAATCTGAAGAAACATATTTTTTTAGCCACCAAAATCTACCAAGAAAACAAGTTATGAAAAGTACCTTGTTGCATCAAATGGGAAATTCGGTGATTAAAGGCTACAGATAAGGCTTCTGTCCAATACGAAACCTTATATAATTTCGGATACTAACCAACCAGTTTTGAAGATAAAATTGAAAATGTGAAAAAATATTTGGAGATTTAGATACATTTTTGTATGGGATGTCTATTCTTACAACATGTAGAAACGAGCTATAAATTTAAGACCACAACGCAATCGAAATCAATCTATTCATGTACGGAAAACATTTATATAATATTAATAAACGTCAATGAAATACCCAAAAATAATCAATTTTCATAACAGACTAGCTGTCCCGGCGAACGAAATAAAATATGGGGGGAAATTCCGGAAACATCGGGCAGGACACTGTCTGCCGGATCCACTAGTTAAGTTATATACCTTTACTAGCTGTCCCGGCGAACTGCGTACCGCCTTAGCGTTGCAATGATTGAACAAAGTCATCGAATGACATTGACATTAGTTACGCGCGTTTTTTAAAATATGCAAAATTAAATGTATATTTCTCAATATTTCTGAGAATTTCCTTAATATTTTTTCCGTAAGAACCTTCTCCTAATAATAACAAATACAACAAAAAAAGAATTAGTGAAATCGGTTCAGCCATTCACGCGTGATGCCGTGACCAAGAAAACGGGTTTCATATATATATATATATATATATATATATATATATATATATATATAGATGTAAATCAGTCACTTCTATAATATATTTCTTACGTAGGTTTTGTCAATATTGTCCTTGGATAAAAGGTACCACGAGGAAATAATATAAGTGTAATTTATGTCAAAAAATCCTAAGATATGTTCTAAAAAATGATTTATAATAGTGTGACATATTTTCTATCACTACTCACTATTACTGGCTCAAAAATAACCTACTTATGGTGTTTTGTGTGAAACTGCCAAAGTCATCTACAAAATGCTGAATTATGTTACTACTAAGTATAAAACACTTAAAATTAATTTAAACATAATAACCCAAGAGCTAAAAATACTCAGTCTTACGAAATATACAAATAAAATAAGTAGTTCTAAATATTATACTCCACAAGAACCTCAGCATCAATTTCCGCAGTAAACAATTTTAATGAGTATTATTTACCAAAATATTTGACTGGTATAAAGTTGCGGGTATTAGATTTTTAGTCGTGGTAATTAAAAAAACAGCATAACAGAAAAGCTAGATCTTCCTCATTATTTTTACGCGTCACTCGTAACGATTTCTGATTTAACTGCAGTAATTAATCTTGTATTTGACAAACATTCTTTTCGACTATACTATACTATTTGTCGATTCAAGGTTTCGTTATGCCACGATAATTTAAATCGTACTTATGCCATCTAATTCATGTTCAAAAGCTGATCCCAGGCTCTACATGCGAGTATACACACAAAGGGTAAAATATAATTTAATTTTGCCACATGCGTGAAACTATCTAAAAAGTTAATGTTATCATAAATATACACAGGTTGCATGCATACAATATAAGAACACTATCAAACACTGCTAGTAAGTAGTTTTTATACATAATGTTACTGTAACACTGATGATGTTATTTACAAGTATGGTATGGCTAATCAACTTCCCACTATATATACCTTAAAAGAACAAGACGCGTAGGGGGTTACAAATTTTTGGATTTGACTTTGAAAATACAATTATATCTCGAGTTTCTTTCACAAACATCCATGATCCATTGTAGGCTCATAACAAATAGCTTGGAAAGTTCATCGGCTATTAGAATAGAAGTAAAAAATCATATAAAACAATTATTATATGCATGGATTATTATATTCCAATTCTAATAATATAGTCACAAAAACTTTAGTTATTGTACTGCATCATTTTTGTACTAAAATTGATTTCCCTAAAAAATTGTGACGTAACAAAAGGAGGTAATTGGAAAAAGTGCGTCTTTGGCATAAAAAAATTACGTAATATGATGTCACTTACAATGGCCCAATCGTGAGGCTAAGTGCGGAAAAAGCCCTGCAAAACTAACTAACTAACTAACATGATGTCACTTAAATATAATTATGTATACCACGTAGCTTTATGTGATATTAGATTATATAGAGGCTTTATGATATTTTAACACCAACTAAGACAAGGGACAATCAATTTTACAGTAGCCGCACACTTGAGAACCATACCATAAGGTACCATGTCAAAACAGCACTGAAAATTTTGTATCAAAATCTCTTGTTTTTTGACATGATACTTTAGTAGTACCTTTACAGTACATACGTCACCATACTACATACTACTGACATTAAAACATAATAGGTATTACCACTTATAAGGTAATCGATAAAATGTAACATCGATATATATAAAGGACTTACAAAACTCTTAAATAGATTATCAAAAATATCTAAGCATTACATGTCCTATTTCTATAAATATGTACAAAGCGGCAAAAATATAAATTTGAAAAAAATATCAACATCATTACTTACTTACATCTGTGACATATTATTTTTAACATCGCAGTTAAGATCTGTCGCGGCAATCTGTAGCATTGTATAAGCATTCATCGACATATTGACGACCGCTTGGTGCAGTGGACTTCATGTCGGACTTCTAAAACCAAGGGTCGCGGGTTCGATCCCCGCACAGTACAAGCATATGTGTGCATGAACATGTGTGTTTGTACTGGTCTGGGTGTTTTCTATGTATAATATGTATTTATTTACAAAAAAAGTATGTTTATCCGTTGTCTAGTACCCATAACACAAGCCTCGTAGCTTAATTTGGGACTAGAGAATTGGTGTGATTGTTGTGAAATATTTATTTTTATTTATTTATAAATATTTATTTATTTATTTATATTGTGTGTCGAGATCCCGTAATTTACCATCCAAAAAACTATGTAGAGTTACCATCACTATGTATTCGCATTCAGTGGTACGATGAGGAACGACAATAGGCTAGATGACACCATCAATCGTTGACATACGAGTACTCGTTATTATCTGTCAAAACGGTCTGCCTCCATAGATTTTGTATGGGTATATAAAATCGTAACGTCACGGTAGTGTATCAGAAATCGGAGTCAATTGACCGAATATTTATTTATTGAATTTTGTGTTTAAAAATTAGTTTCTACAGCTTTTTGGAATTATTCTGGTAGTAACTTCATAGGGGCTGTGTTTTTAAACGCCATGGTCTTGAAAATATTTAAGATAGGCGTCATCATGGCTATTCCTGTTCCTACGCTGGTGGATCGAGTTCATGGGACAAGGACAAAGGGAAACTACGAGCGAATACTTTCAAATACACAATCAACGGTTTTCAGATAAAAAAACCGGTCCAAGTGCGAGTTGGACTCGCGCACCGAGGGTTCCGTACAAACCTGTAGATAAGGAGTAGTAACTTTGAAATTTTCAAAATTGTCAAAAATATTTTTGAAAAGTATTTTTTTTTATATGATGAAACTGAAAGTTTACGGATTTCGTAATTTTTCCTATATCTTTACTATAAGACGTGACTTAGTACTAAATTTCAAGATTCTAAGTTTACGGGAAGTACCCTGTAGGTTTTGATTCCCGTGCGAGTTTCAAAAATTTGCGGAAATTTGCGGCCTAAATGGCTGTATCTTTTGATTGCGTTAGTTTAGAAGGTTGATTTTTCTACAGCTTCCAGGGACAGTAGATCTAAGTATCATATAGAAATTTCAGTTTAATACCTCCACGTGTTCCTGAGAAAAACGGTCTTGACAGACGGACGGACGGACGGACGGACAACAAAGTGATCTTATAAGGGTTCCGTTTTTTCTTTTTGAGGTACGGAACCCTAAAAATATTTACATCCTCTAGATAAGTAATTAAAAAAATTGTAATGTAGAGTGGTTGCATTACTCTTAAGATATTTAAATTACATACTACCTACAAGAATATTTTTAAATATAACTCAGTACAGCTGTAAAATTAGCATAATGACTACCATACCAATCTGTCGTACAGAATACAGAATTACGAGTTAGCTAGATTCAAGGGTGCGGGCTCCTAAATCTAGGGGTTTTACTAATAATGTAGCAATATGACTTACAATTATATATTATTTCTATTCGACATTACATCCTACTCTAACATTTGTTAATAAATATTTATTAATATTCTACAAAAATGCCAAAAGCACGTAGTTTCTGCACGGGCAACTAAAATCTATCATAAAGACACCAAAGTTATTTGAATAATCGATAGTTCAACTACGTTTAAACTAGCTCTAGCGTACCGTAGCATCATCAAGTAAATAGAGATCCTTCGAAACAGGACACATTTTGACAAAATCATTTCGATTGGATGTAAATCCTCATCAAATACATTCTTAACAACAAACCCATTAATGACTGGACGTCGAGCTATTTAAGTGTTTTGATTAGATTTGTAATGGGCATCTTCTTCTATTTCGTTCAGTATTTCTTCCACATCCTGCGACACCTGAAAACGAGCAAGTTAAAGGGTCTACATCAACTACTATCTAAAATTTGAGCATGGTGTTGCCAGCAAATACACATTCAATTCGCTTAAATTTATGCATTCGCTTTATTTACACTTCCTTTTTACAATTTCAAATAGTAATTCGCATATGCAATCGGACTAGATTGAAATGAAGTATGAAATGAACATTTTGAGAACAGGGAATAATTAATATGTTAAAATATTTTCTTACCAACAAGTTTGGAAAATCCGGGTCGATTGTGCTCTCCAATGTATTTATTTCCGTTTCGATTTGTGGATACGTTGTCACTGAAAATATGTTTTAAATCATTCTTGAGGCAAGGACATTTTTTGTCAGTGAAAAAAGTATGTAAGTACCTTACTCAGGCAAAAGTGCTATTAGGAACCGGTATAAAGTCTCAAAACGCAAGGTATTTTTTCATATACTAATTTTGCTGTTATACTAGAGTTGTACAATATCTCTTTTAAAATAATGTCTTAATATAAACAAAATTATAGTCAAAAAATAGCAATAAATACTTACAAGCTTCATCAAACAACGTTTCCAAAAACGGTGCGTCATTAACAGATTCAGTTTTGTTTAAATCAGTGCTCTTCTTCTTAGAGACGTTGTCCAAATCTGTGTACTCCCTCGGGCGTTTGGTCCCGGCGACAAAATTGCCACCAATAGCTTTGCACTGGTTGGTGGTGGCAGAAGGAGCTACAAATAACCGGTACTTCACCGTGGCTCCTTTTTCATTCGACAGTCCCATATTGTTAACTCCACCCCCGAAAGTCACAGTCGTCATTCGTGCATAGTTGCTTCCCCCCATTTCTTCAGACATAGCGCTGGTAAGAAAAGATGAAGATGGAATATAAGTGTTAACTTGTTCTAACTTTACAACGTCCGAATGACGGCGCTGATATATGTCGTCGAATGTTGGCAAATTCGCCGGCCTGCTGGGTATGTCAGGGGCCTGCACTTGGAAAGGCAGTTGACTCGGCTCGTTGAGATGCGGCATGCAGGTCGCCGATGGTTTACGGAAATTCATGGTTTGTGTGTTGGTCGCGGTTGAGGTACTCTCTACTTTTTGTATCTTTATGGAGCTGCCGATTTCCTTGGGGAAGTTCTTGATGACACTGTATATTTTTTCGATGGCACTGACGATTCTTTCCTTCTTTGGCGGGATGATGGCAAGTCGGCCGGGTGGCGGGGTTCGGACCGGGGACTCTCCACCGCACTCTTCCTCAGACTGAGATGAAGGCAAGTCTGTCACCAAATGAAGTATAACTTTTTCCAGTTGCCTTGGATCTTCTACTGCAAGGCTTTGCTCGCTTACCTGAAACGAGAAATAGGCTTGATAAGTGTCATCCAGGTAGAAATAAAAATACAGTAACATAATTTTAACACTGAGTTTCTTCATTCTACATTTTGTTTACAAATTCATTAATGATCTCTGTTTTTATGTATTTTCTAACTAACAAGGATGAAAGTAAATGACGCAACATGGGTTCGAAATGAGACTCAAAATGCAAGTAAACTGAAAAAATTTGCGGCGTCGTCCAAAGGCATTCACGTAACATGCAATGATTTCAAGTTAAAATACCTATACTGACAACCAATAGATCCACAGCGTCAAAAGCTATTCACTAATAACCACTGATTTCAATTCAAAATACCTAGTTCTAAAGTGAAATACAACAAAGAATATCGAAAATATTGTTCTGGGACATGCGTATGTTTAGACGCAATCAATAAAACACATTTTATACGGCATATCTAAGCCATCTATACAAGTGGTGATTTAATTGATACTGCATGTTCGGTGCAAGATGCATTTTAGTGTTGCGTGCGTAATGTGTAGAGAGAGGACTCTGTATAAGCTTTGCCTTTTGCAGGTGCCCTCTGGTGTCCACTCAAGCAACGACATCTGTCCACGTTCGGCGGGCGCACTTCATAGCTTGCGTGTCGTGTGTCAAATACGGATGTTCAGATAGCCTTCAACAGGTGGCATTTTGAACCCTATCCTAGGTATCCGATTTCCGCAGAGTACATGTTTACCTACGTTTCGATAGCGTACATAGGATCAACAAACACATCGTGAACATACGCGGATGCGGAAAGAGGAAGCGGCTTACAATGTATATTATTTTGCGATGAATATACAGCGCTTACTTTTTGTATTACAGCTGTATCATGAAAATTAATAAGGAATGCTACTGAGCCGCAAAGCAAATCACTAAACTGAAGAATCAGAGAACACAATCTTTTCACAATAGGGCCTAAATAAAACTGGTATTAAATAACTTAGAAATGAGTATGATATCCGTAGCAATATTTCACCTTGTCGCAGCTATAGCTCTATTTTGGCATCTTTGTGAGCATTTGTTGGCGTGGGGCACCACTTATGGATGACATAAATTGTACTGTCGACGACAAATATGTGTGTGTGTGTGTACCTTTGCACCTTATTTAAAATGTCGCAAGGCCAATTCTGTAAACATATTTTGACGTTCGCACTGCAAAGTTACGTTGGTTAGTTTATACTTAAGTAGCTAGTTACTTCTACACTACTTACTTCTTTGTTTTCATCCTCTGGTGGCGGTTCTTCGTTGTTGTTGACCATGAGCATAAACTTTTTCTTCATCAGTTTGATCAGGTGTTGGCCCTCAAGTTCGTCTACGACGGTGTTGGTGCACACGAAGCTGGTGGCGGCCCTGGTGGTAGGGTCTACCTCCAGGCCGCCCCTCGTCTTCAGGTATATAAACTGTCCGTTTTTGGTCATTAGGCGGTAGCAGGACTCGCCCACCAAACGGTGATTGTCGTACACTGCAATCAAAACAGACTCACCTATTTAGTAATAAAACATTAAAGCAAGTCACCTTATCTAGATTACTGACTCAACGGCACGACACAATTTGCTATCCTAATATTGACATGGCAGTGCTTTCCACACAAGTAGAACTGTAATTTCAATTGTCAAACGAAGCGGAAATTGGAATTGATAAAGTGGGCTTGAATGATCAATACCATCTTCGCCCACCACTTGTAAAGATACTGACGGAGATGAATAATTATATTTCACCACAAAACGTTAGGACAAGTTTAAGATTTAGGAGTTTGCAAGTCGTTCGAGATATATTAATAAACATTTTGATGATTTTAGACAAATTTGTGAAAACATGGTGTTGAACTTTTTCTTATACAGGGCGACTGGAATGATGATTAGACCAACACTTCTCTGAACGATGGATCGGTAGAGGTGGTCCAATACTATGGCTGGCAGGTAGCCCCGATACCATACAGATGGACTTGTTCGTGTGGGGTCGAATGAAAACGCTAGTTTATTCCACGGACGTCCCTGTACCAATCGTTGAAGACTTGCGCAAGCGAATCATCAATGCAGCGCAGAAAATACAAGGTAAGTGAAAACGGGTGTCGAAGAGCTTGTATTCGAAATTATGGTGGGAATTTCGAAAATGAACTCTTGACAGATCTTTTTTCAAAAAAATATCCTTCAGTAGTTTGGGTTTTACTTTCATTATTAATATTGATGATTCCTGATGATGATGAAAAAATTTTTTAGGATTAGAAAATTTTTAGTACGATTTTTTGGTTATACTCTTTAAGTGGGAATATCTTGGAAATGGTTAAATAGGGACAGTAGGTCTCATGCCAGAATAACCGTAGACTACCTCTTCCCTTGACTGCTTCGCTACTAATTTGCAGTCAACCTGTATATCTTAAACTGAGCAATATGTAATCACTCTGAATAAGTTTGTTTATTTGAGGTATCTACGAATATTACTACAATTTCATATATAGGTATGAACAAACATTCGCAAAGCAAAAAATCGCCAGGCAAACATTATCATCAGCAAGAAAATATCTTCATTTATATTGGGATTCCATAAATTTATTCTTTGACGTCAGAATGCAAAATAGTATGTAATTTGTTGTAATTAAATTTCAGATCCGCAGAAGTCTGTTCTTTTTTATTTATTTTATAACACGCCAGCTTATAGATACAAGGAACAATGAATGAAACGTACCAATACTGAAATGATTTGCAATTAGCATTACATAATAGAACTACGTACACAGACAATAAAGCACCCTTGATTGTTCGAGAGTTACTAATCAACCGTATAAGAACACGTTTAAACGTTATCTAAATGAGGTAGGCAATATCAAATCTGAAGTAAAACTAAGAGGTTGGACTTGATACTCCTAAGTCAACTGATAATAATATCTTTGCATAAATATATCTGTCGTTATGCAGAGCGAATGGAAATGTTGACAGTTATCTGAAGCAATAATATTTTATACGATAGATAGATACCAGATGCATAAGTACGAGTAAACAAGTGCCATCAGCCAGCCGAAGTGAAAATGCACACATGAAAAGATGTGATGCCTATACTTGACTGTCACAGACATATGGGCTTGAGTGCATTTAATAAATAAAAGTGATTGCATATGTAGCGGCTATATTAAACTAATAAGGACTTAATTTCTATATAAACTTGTGTTTGATGTCATGAAACTTTGATGTTTTGACTTATGATGCCTAATTGAATGACGTTAAGTGTTAATTTTGGTAGGTAATACTGAAAATGTGTAATATGGAATGTCCCTTGGCATAATTATGCTCACTATCATTAAAAATGTTATAAAAAGCTTTTTTTCTCAAAGTACTTTCCTTATTTAATAACAAATATATGTTATGCAATTTTCCTATTCTGATGCTTACTTAGTTAATTCCAAGAAAAAATTAAATTGTAGAGACGTCAACCAGTTTTAAAGCGATTTTTTGAATACTCAATTATAAGGAGGGACACATTACTCATGTTTTGCATTTAGGTAACAAAAATATAAATAACGTTAAATGTCTGGTTTCAACAGCAACCTTCATTTGCAATCAACTCTAATTATAACAATATGCAGGTCAAATTATAGATCACATTTAGATTACACTTGTCGATGAGTATAAGTACTTAGGTATGTACTTAGTTATAATGATTGTAGTCAACATGGCTTATTATTAATTAGTTTCGGTAAACAAATCCATTATACACACACCATTTGCAACAGAGTTAATAAAATATAAAATTGTTCCATAGGATGAAATAAAAGTAAATATGTACTAACAATTACTTTTAGTACAGAGCAATAGTGGGCATGGTGTCGATCATTTTTTTAAACCATTTATTTGGTTAAACCTTAGTTTAAAGTTTTGGTTCAGTCAAGTTTTAACCCATGTCGCTGATTTCATTCCAGTCTGGCAAAAATAAATTCCTGAGTAGTGAGTTAGTAAAGTCATGTAGACTTTATAATGACTATAAAGTATAAAGCGAAGTCGCTTCTCGCGTCTGTCTCTATGTTTGTAATGTGTGTGTATGCTTAGATCTTTATAACTACTCAACGGATTTTGATGCAGTATTTTTTTTTATAGATAGAATGATTCAAGCCCACTTAAACATTCCGGGTTAAGCCAAACTGAGGGTTGCGGAAACATTCTGTCTCTATCAGCGTCAAAATGTTGTCAGTGACATCATTTTTAAAATATACTCCTAACCCAAATAATCGTAATAATCTCCTAAAAATATAAGTTTGAAACAGCAACGCTTAGACAATAACGACGAATCAGTTTTGACTAAAACGTCGATGTACGAGAAAGTAAGGGTTGAATTTCACTAAGCAAATCGTTAGGCAATTTCACGTGATCGCAATGTTTAGTTAGTCAGTTAGACTAAGCCAGGCAGACACAGACCGCCTAGAGGTTCAATATATTTTTTAAACTGATATAAATTGTTTACAGTGTTTAACACATACTTTCTTTTAGTAACGATTACATCATCATCACGTAACAGCTAGATATATTTATAAAGTCGGAGCTACATCGTGTTTTTTTCAGAAACAGCTACAAGCTGTGTTTTTAATGGAAGGCAGATTCCGTATTTGATTCATCATAAACAATACTGAGGAGAATTTACATTATATTTTCCACGAGGAAAAGCTTAGCGCCTTAAGGGGAATGTTTGGCGCGGGAGGGCCGTGTCGGCATATGTATAAGAGGATAATGTTTTTCTCCAACGAAGTCAAGACTTTTAAAATATAGCTACACATTAAATAAAATGGAAGACTGAAAAATTTGTTTAAAATGAATAAGATACCATTTCTATGTATCGACGAGCGAACGCTTGCAAACGATGATAAACAATATCTAATTAACAAAAAAGTTAATCCAGTTTATAGGTTTGATGATGGCGATGATGAATGATTATTAGAATATAAAATTCACTGCCGTCACAATATTAGTTACCATCACAGAATGCTACTAATGTGATTGTTATTCAGTTTGAAATGATAGCATGCTTTGAACTTTTACTGTGCCATATTCTCGAAATCATGATTAGTAGGTAAATCCAAAACCCAACCTGATAGATGCTCCCGACTTACTTTCTCTCAAAGCGATGACTACATAACGGACATCATCTCGGTGCATAAAGTTCATCGCGTTGATGCCGTTCACTTCATGGGTCATGTACCCTGTCACCAAGGATATGCGCTGTTCGCTCTGGATGATCTGTCCATCGATAGCGTGGCGGGTGCGATACTCCATGCGGTAAGACTCCATACTACTCTCTGTGATGAAAGTCTCCGTAGCGAGGCGCACGACACCTACGAACACCTGTGGAAACCAATCAAACTAATAAGCGAGTTATCCCTTGATGAACCACTCTAGTAATTGAGTTCGGACATAATTTGTGTCCCTGCAATCACATTGATTGGATGTATAATACATACCACTGTGAGAGTTGACTGTTTAAAAATTTGTTGCCTGAGAAAAATGGACGAGATGGACGTCCCAAAAAAATACTTAAACTTTTATTATATTTCATATCATTCGATTACGAGTACAGTAATTATTTAACAAACAATGCTTTCATTATAATTAAGGTAAATATTTTTCGGTGCTTATTATTATAGGCTTAATTTCTTACACCCACATTTTTTGAAAAAAACAAGTGAATAATTAAATTAAGGCGAGTAAGGTCGTGAAAGACCTTAAACGCTAAGGAGTAACAGATTTATTCAAAAATCCTTTTTTTTTGTGACAATTGTGAGGTTTTACTGTAGCGTCAGAGTCAAAATTAATTAATTTTCCTAGCACCGCGGCACACAGTTAATTGAAAATGATAATTAAGGACTTTGGGTTGTTTTACAACATCCGTCTAAAAAAGCAACCAACCCCCTCGAGTGAATGGTTTCCGTCAACAAGTATATGTTTACAAAAAATGCCCAATTTTAAGATGAATAATTTACAAAAAACGTTTGACTAAAAAAGTTTTAAAATAGCACTCGCAGTTTTAGAGCAGTAGTCAATTTTAATTTAAAAACATTTCAATGTTTTCTTTTGGCTGTATTTAAAATTCCTCGAAATTTTCAAGGGCCCAGATACATCGATGCATAATATATTTTTATTATGTCAACTCATTTTGGACTTTTAGGTCCTCAAAGATAACCGTTTTACGGCACCAGTAACCTTAAAATACTTGGTCACTGACTGGTGTTTCTAGTTAAGTCTACATGTCTAGACGAATATATTCTTATTTTTATTCGTCTATATCCTGTTTGTATGCCTAAAAAAAATAATAAGTAGGTACAAAAAACGAGGTCTCTTGAAATTATTTGCGCAGCTATCTGTATAAAGACACTAAGCTAACATCAACATTCAGTATATTGAAATCCTAAATAAATCGTTGCCAGCCATTACACTAACGTCTAAAATGCTGAGAAGGATTTAGGTACCGAAACCTAATATGGTGCATTCATTTTAAAGACAATTGATATCTTACGTTTTTCTAGAATATTTAAATCACTTTTTAGTGCCAAAACATGACTTGAAAGTGATTGAAATAAACAGCGTTCTTATGATCTACACTTGTTACCTGCAAGAAGAAAAAAAAATAAGTCGCAAAAATTATTGATGGCTAAACGTGTTCTATCATAAATGTTACTTTCTGAATGATATTCATATTGTTATCTTAGTTTGGGAGTCAAACAACTAAATCAAATTGCTCATTAGACTTTCAAGTTGGCATTTGGTGTAGCTAAACAGATAGTTTGGCATATTTAAGGAACTATTGTTTGGTTAGTACAGTTGTAAAAGTCAAAATTAATTAATTGGCGATAAGTTACAAATGCACTCGGAAATCCACAGTTCAGGCGCAAAAGATCGATGACTTATTACAGATACAAATAGTCAGTTTTAAAGCAAGTCGCGTACGACGTCGACGCTGTTCATATGACATCGTATTCAGTTTTATCATTTACGCCTACAGACGGAGTTCAAGTCCTGCACTCCGTCATTTAAATCGACTAGGAAAACCCCAATGCAAGTTAGTTGTTGTACGGTAGGCTATCGCAACAAAAGACTACGGAAGAGTCGCGAGATCTTTGTTTGTCTGTGTCATGTGACTTGATTGTAATCTGCCTTGCCCAAACTCTGTGGATACTGGGTGTCCCAAATAGCATTAAACTACATTTAAGAGTACACATTTAGTTCCCAGGTGTACTTGGAGCATTATTACAATTCACTCGTGGTGTATAAGCTGCATTATTATGAAGTATTATTGCGATTAATCCCACCCATATCCGTCTAAGGGATTAATAGGAGTGTAGAGTTATACTTTTGTGCGAGTTTTGGTGTTATAAAACACTAAAAACTATCCTTTAGTCAGCCATTTGACTAAGAGTATTATAGCAGGGTAGAGATACGGCAAAAGCTGTTTAACGGTCTACTTGTTCGATGTGATAGACCTAGCATTTTAACAAAACACACGTGATCATTTATATAGCTTAAAGCTGTTATGTTAACTACTTTTAGACTTTTATACAGCTAGTAGCTGTAGTATGACTTGTTGCTGATTATTAAAATAACCGTTTTTTACTATCTGTATAGAAGTGTTTAAATGGTTTACATGTGCGCTGAATTACATCTTTAAGCTGTACATTAACTCACATAAGAATAAATTTATAGTCGTTGGCTCTGTAGTGGTACAAATGTGGGATCTCATATAGATAACAGCAATCTCACAGAACACATGTGGACCTATTTACCTCTCAATATATTAAAAAGTTTTAGGACACACGTGAATTCAAGGTAGCACTAGAGTACTTGTGTCGGATATTATAAATGTGAAAGCTGCGTAATGAGCCACTTGTTACTCTTTATTACACTCATGTGCGTTGTATGGTCCACACTGCATCCCATATAGCGCCGTAAATCAGCCCTAAGTTCGATGTTACTGCTTAAACAGCTATTATACTGCTAATGTACAGCCATAGTGAACTTAAGGCTGTATAATTTGTGACCAAACTGGTTATATAGGAGCTGTATAGTATGCTATACAGCTTACTTACACAGCCCGTGGAGCACATGTGGACGACTATACATCTTATATAGAACTCCAAATGCCACTTGGGGTATAGTAGAACCTAACCAGACGGCGTTTTTGAGCGTCCAGAGAAATCTTGCGTAACGCTCTTCAAACGTAATTCGAACGCAGGCAGGCTCGTTACCTGTGCACACTGGGATTTTCGTAAATCGCGCATCTTCTGTTCGTGCATACGCTTTTTGTGCAAAAGCGCACAGAGGATGCGCGTTGGAATAACGCTAAAGGACCCATTCCCACTGGGGCCACTGGAGCACAGGTTGTTGCCTCTGGCACCCGCGCAGCGCACTATCTGGCAGCAGCCGTTGTACCCGTGGCACTCGCGGTCCGACTTGCGCAGGCTACCCTCGATGTAGCACGATTTGTATACCCAATGTCATTAAGACTCAAGACAATGAAACTTACGATATCGTTCCCACTGGAGCCAGGGTTGTCGCCTCTTGCCCGCGCGCAGCGCACCATCTTGCAGCAACGTTGTACCCACAGGACGCGCGGTCCGACTGCGCAGCCTGACCTTGACGTGGGACTGTTTCAATATACCTAATCATAAAGACTCTAGACAGAGACACTTACGATATCGTTCCCACTGGAGCACGGGTTGTCGCCTCTAGCCCGCGCGCGGCGCACCATCTGGCAGCAGCGGTTGTACCCGCGGCATGCGCGGTCCGACTTGCGCAGGCTGCCCTCGATATGGCACGTCACGTACTGGCTCGGTTCCGAGCGCTGGCACAACTTCTTGAATCTACGGGTGCAATTATTAACAGTGAATAATATCTGCAATACATAAAATACGATTTAAGGCTCAGCGTACCCTTTCAGTATAATAGACCCTGCAGACTCCATGGTCTGTTATGGCTGAGAGGTACCTATTGTTTTTACGCATACTGCTTAGCTAGGTTATGAAAGAATTCATCTATATACGTCCCAACTCCCACAGCTGGACACAGACCTCACCGCAACTATGACGTGGTACGAACCACACTCCACCACGCGGGCTCAGTGCGGATTGATGAAAGTCAAGAAGACGGAATTACCGAATTACAATACTCGCAGCGCTGCTTTAGACAAAAAAAAATTGAGTCAAAAACAAATAAAAATAACTAGTATTCCAGTTCTGTACATTAGTTCATATAAATTTACAAAAAAATAAACATTCTAATTTTCTAAAATGCAACTAAACGTGAGTTTTCATATTGAATTGACATCATGGCGGCGGATTGTGCATTTGCACTGCTTCAGTAGGTAGATACATTTAAAATGCATACCTACTTAGTTTTTTTTTATTTCACTAGAGAAAACCTCTCTCTCTGAGACTCCAATAAAATCCAACAGCTCACATTGTTCCTGACTATTGACAACCCGTATTGCTTTGCGCCTATGTATCAAGTTTCCAGTTGTAATGCATTTTTTATAACTACAATATAAAATGAAATATAGGCTACTGATCCACTAACTAAATTGAACTGAACATGATCTTTAGCTCTGCAGAATTCTAACGTGCGGCTGAAAGTTGTTCGGTTTAGTTGTTGAAAATGTTAATGTGTAATTTAGATGCGCAACGACTACGATCCGGCTTACGATCAGCTATTAAAATATGTAGAATTGGGTTCCCTTAGACAAAGTTACATGGCATAGCCGATCGACAATTGGATGCAAGCTGGTTACAATAAGCTAAATGACACCAATTTCGTTGACATACTCTTTGACATCTGTCAAAACGATTTGCCTCCATAGATTTTATACTCTAATGTGGCGTCAAGTTAAAGTATCACAAATCGAAGTCAGTTGACTGAATATTTATTGTACCATGATAAATTGCACAAATGATTATCATCATCATCATCCTGTTACAGTCTGTCATATCAGCCTGTTACAGTCCACGGCTGGACATAGGCCTCCCCCAAGGAGCGCCACAGCACACGATCTCCCGCCCTTTGCATCCAGTCACTACCAGCTGCCTTCTTCAGGTCGTCTGTCCATCTAGCCGGGGGGGCGTCCCACACTACGTTTGCCAAAGCCTGGTCTCCATTCAAGAACCTTCCTGCTCCACCTCTCGTCGGTTCTGCGACAGACATGGCCAGCCCACTGCCACTTCAGCTTGCTACCTTAAGTCTTATGTCGTAAGATAAGATCCGGAACGAGGCATACAATTGATTATGGTACCATGGAAATAATAAAGGCTAAAGCCCACTCCAACGTATCAATACTAGGACCGTAAAAGGAGCGTTCTAGCCATAAAATATATCTTTGTATTAAAAATTACACAAAGAGACTATACCCATTGGGCTGACCGTAGGGACGTCAACTTGAATAGTTTACCGGTGCTGACATGGTCCGTGCATGACACGCGACTTTGCCAAAACGGTATGTGCAAGCGGCGAACCGTTATGTTAACGGGTTGTCATAGCTCGTCTCTAGTTTTTATTTTTTTTAAGAGCTATACCTATTTTATTATTTGAAAAGAAAGTATTCCTTGGAGTCATCGACGCAACACTGGTATGCATGGCAGAGTGAAACGGAATATACTTATTTATTTTAATAGAACGTCGATAGTGGGCATTGTACGAGTTGCATATGGGCAGAAAACGCCGTCAATCCGTTTTGTGAGAAAATTAAAGGGTAGAGTGTTGCTTGTCGTGTCTGATACGTTCATAGACCGGTTACCGTTAAACCGGTAGAAACCTTTAGTCGTAAATTGTTACCTAACGATAAATCTTCTTTTCTCGCTGGCCAGTTCTTCGGCCACCTGCTTCTTGCCCTCTGGTTCGTCTGGCACGAGAAGTTCCCCATTCGGGCCCAGCAGGTGTTTCTTCGGCATCAGCTGGTCCCGCATTAGCTGGCGGTCGTCTTCGTGGATGATGTTGAAAACGTTCTGCCCTAGGAGTTCCAGCTGTGCATAACAACATCATTATTAAGGCTCATGTCATAACAGTATTTTGCCGAAAATTTGAATTTCAAAAGATAAATCAAAAATCGGAGGCCGCTACGAAGTACAATCTTCGTAATTTGATACATTTTATGGAATCAATTCCGTTACAACACTGTCAATGTACAGATCGACGCACTAGACTGAATTTTCCTTTCGGCCTATCGATTAGCTGTCAAAATTGTTGTGATTGGCCTCTTAAAACACCTAGCAGTTGACAAATAGCCGTATAATTTTGTTTACTCACCGAAATAAAGAAAGGCATCAAAGTGGAGAAACTTAAAAACATTATCAAAAAGAAAGTTTTGCGATAATAAAAATAATTGCTCCATGTATATGTATATAAATCTTTTCAAAGTACTCCCCCTGAGCCTCAATACAAAGTATCATGTGTCTAAACCAATTTTCAATACATCATTTCAGTCCGCGCGGTGTCCGCGGGCGCGTTGTCGTGGTGAAGCAGTTTCTGTCGCGGAGAGTTGTGTTTGGCCGCCTGTTGCTCACGACAGAGAAAACTTTTGGCAAGCATTTGGTAGTATACCATTCAGCGTTGATGCTTTTTTGATCCCGTGAAGGAACTGATACCAAGTAGCCAGTTAAATTGAATAAAACTTGCGATCAAAAACCTCCCACAGCAGCTCGAAAGAAAAGTGGAAGGAAGTTTAAAAATTGGAATATATGTATACTCGTATTTCTTTACTAAAAAAGGATCATATTTTCAGAATATACTCGTATTGTAACCAGACAGTCTGTCATACAGACAAACTTTTTTCGCAACACTTTCTGAGTGTCCTGTTAATCTTAATATGTATACGGACATAGAAATATGTTCACAGCCTACTAGGAACTGCTGGAGACTCGGAAAGCTTTATACTGCAGTACAAGTTTTATGGGCGCAATAAATAAAATAAGCAGGTAGAGTTCCGTAACAATACGTATGTCTTTTGGGTTTTTCCATTCTAGGTTTCAAGGTGATACTTTCAGAGTCGGTCCGGTCTTTGACTACCTGAACTGAACAAAGATATCTCCGGACTTATTATAAATCTCAGTCCGGTTTCGAGTAGGATTCTTACTTATCATATATTAGGAAGAACGATTCTTTTAACTTTAGGAAGACTAAATAAATTATATTTTTGTGTTTTTGTCTTTCTTAACCCTTCTGCAATCAGACAAGAGTTTCCTTCCTACATTAACATTATTTGGACTATTACACTTTGCGATTGTAGTAGATGCTGAGGGCCAATTTAATAGCTCGATTTTGACATGCCATCCATACTAGAACTGTCAAAAACAACCAATTCAATAAAGATTTGATGCGAATGACTAGCCCCCTTTCCTATCAAATAGTAATAAAGAATAAAGGAGCTTCTATTTATTATATTATATTTATTATTATATTATATTCGATTAGCCCGTACGTATCGTACGTAATCCAACAGTCAATAATATTGGTGGACTAGCACTACATAAAACGACCGCGACAAAGTAAGAAGCCGCGTACACAGTAAATCGGATTGCCCGATTTATCTTTAGTGTGCACACAGAAACTGAAGAGTTTAGCTGTTTGATACTTGTGTACCGGCGACCTCTACCGTTGGTCATTACAAGTACATCATGCCTAACAGTGGCATGCTTGACAGCGAACACTGATACGACTATATAGGCTAGGTGGATCTGTTTGTTTGCTACTGCACGTGAACGAATAATGATATCAATAAGACCTGGGTCTCTAACTCCCGGTCAGTAGGAAGCGCGTTCCTTTAGCTTCCTTACTTCTAACCTGTTTCGCGAAACCTGCTCCTCCTAACCTAATTAAAAGCAGTGAGGAACCAGGCGTTTTGATACTTGCCTCTGTGTACCCTAGGTACTGCTGAACGTTCTGCGAGACCACCACTATGAGGCCGCGGTACGTGGTCGTGAGGAGAAACCCGTTGAGCAGCGAGAGAAGTGCACGGGCTGATGTCGCGCTGAACTGTGGCTCACTCTGCTGCACAGAATCACCGAACACTGCGAAAAACGATTACGATCAGACTTTTTCATTCTTACTTAATTTCAGCGCTTCATCGAAAAAAATTAAAATTTCACAGCTACAGAATGTCGTAGTTGTAATCTAAAATATAAAATAAATCGCAAAATGTGTTGGTAAGCGCATAAACCAAGAACGCCTAGACCAATTTGGCAATTTTTTTTATTCCTTATAGCAAAAATACAAAGAGCAGGACAACGTCTGCGGGGTCCGCTAGTCTTATATATAAAAATGCTGTTCGTTAGTATCGCTAAAACTCGCGAACGGTTGAGCCGATTTCAATAATTTTAGTCTTAAAATATTCGTGTAAGTCTAGTTTAAACAATAAGTTTTTTTTTAAAAAGCAACGGGTAGGACAACCTCTGCGGGTCCGCTAGTATCTAATAGATTCCATTTGTCAGTTCCACGATTTTTAAGTTGTGAAAAGTTGTTTGTTTGAGTTTGATGATTTTTTCGTTTTTGTTCATTACGGATAGATCTTAATAATAACTTATAATTAACTCAAATGATTTTTATTTTTCGATCTACGTCTTTAAATTCGCAACGTTAATAGTATGATAGCGTCAAAATAACAATTATATCATCATGATTGACACTAAATATCTGTCCGGCTCAATATTGTAAAGAGATCTTACTAAATAATTGAATAACTGCCAAAAACACTTAAAAAAGCACGTCACGTATGGACATTTTATATTTCGATGCTTCCGTTAAAAAAATAAACAACTTTTCTAAACCTACATAAACAGAGAGTCTATATTTGTTTCATAATCATAATTAAATCACTGTTTACAAGTGTGCTTTTGCTGTCAATGTACAAGACAAGTAAGTGTTGTTGGCTCACAGCCAGTAAATTTAATTGTCCGAATCACAGCGCCACATCGTTATTTGTGTTTAAATATTGCGTATGTCCTGTGTGTGATTATAATAGAGATAGGCAATCATTGAGTACCACAATCCTAGCTATGCAGGTGCTTCTTAGGCAGACACCCACATATCTATTATGCGTCATAAACGAGTTTAATATACATCTTTATGTCACCCTTTCAATCAGGTCTTAATCACTTTGTAAGCAGGTTGAACCGCGACACAAAACTGCATCTATCATTTTCTTATACTGTGGTTAGTCAACCTAAAAAATTAAATGTTTTACTTTCGTAGAAAAATATGGCAGTCAAATGTTTGTTTTATATTTCCCTCACACATTAGTTGTATATGGCATTGACATGAGAATTTATGATATGCATGTAAAACGATACGCAACGATATACTTGCATAAGAATAGGAATGTTCGTACTACATAAATAATGAGTGTTGACTAAAGTAAGGGCATTATCACACGGTTGCCCGCGCAGCGTTTGTTTCGCTACGCAACATTGTAATGAAGAAAGTTGGTGAGACGCCACACTAATAAACATACTTCTAAGTGGTGTGTCTAAACCCTAAATACGAAAAGCATGTGCGAGCACGTGCTATGATGATTTTGCTCACGTTACTTCGCACGAATGCATTCAACAGTGATAGACAACTGTAAATACAATATAACATATTAATAGTGTTATTAAGGTATTTTAAAATATTTGTTCATCATTACTAACTGGGGACAAAATCGATTAACGGCCTGCATAGGATTATTTTAAGAAAATTTGAACGGAATTGTATTTGACAGATCATCGTATCTACGTAAGGGAGACAACGTAATCCAACATAAGAATTCAAACGATATGCCAAAATCAAGTTGTGTATGTATTGTAACTATTGTAATTGACTCAAAATGATTGGGCGTTAGGTCCTGATGAAGTGAGCGTAGGGACATGCGATTGCCAAGTGGTGTGAAATGCTGTATAGCATTCTCAGAAAATAGCGTGAGCTGTGAGGGGTGGTACCAATTAAGAGATGGTATACAAGAAATCTTCATAGAGTTACTGGTGTGATGTTTTGCAAGAATGTGTGAGCGGACGCTAGGAATAGATTTGCACTTTGCACTAGTTTTATTGGGTGCGTCCGTGTGACGAGGCGGCGCAGTGACTAAACTGGATTCACTTACTTCTGATTTCAGTATTACTTCTAATCCAACAATTCACAGTAACGTCAGTTCGTAGAAGTTGCAATGTCTCTCTGACAACGACACCGATGATCATTTTGCTATTATGGTCTTAGCTACGAGTATAGCTAAGATCAATCGTGATTAAATTATCTTTCGAATAAAAAAACCGCTTTGAAATCGGTTCATTCGTTCAAGAGCTATGATGCCACAGACAGACACACACAAAAATACTATCACATATAATATAGACACACAAACATACACCGGGGTCAAAATTATAACACTCCTCTCTTCCGTCAAGGGTTATAACCAGCGGCGTACACTCTACGTACAGCGGCGTGACATGGGATCCCGTTTGGACTCTAACATCTCATTCGTTCAAAACCTGACCCACCTAACATATGAATTAGTGTCTCTTCTAGCTTCGAACAATAAATCCATCACGTCACGTTTCGAGTGTATGGTATTGCAGTATTATAGTAGTATATTTGCTATTTCAGTAGTATATTGAAGTATTTGCGCACAAAAGTCACAATCTCAGATCGAGATGATGTGGGAGAACTCCTCAATCCATAGAAGTTCAGAAAATCTTCGCCGCAGTTCATGACCATTCTAATAAGTTACGATGAAACCCATAATGATTCAACGTGGCCACTTTATAGGTATAAATAAATCAACCTCCTTTAAAAAGTCCAAACAAGGACTTTTGCCCAAATTAGCCGGTGCAAGCATGTTCATTCATCATCAACACCAGCCTATATACGGCCATACGAGATACGAGCCATACTTCATCACGCGGTTTCAGTGCGGCTTGGTGGAGAGTGTTATGTGAGGTAAGTGAACAACCTTACTGTCAGCCGGCCGATGGCTACTGACCAGGCTTTACTAGTAACATCTATCCATATTAACCGGGACCAACAGCTATAAGTGCCTTCTGTATTCCGTAAATAAAGTCACTTACGTGGTCAGAATGTTCACCGATCCCAAAAAAGATCGCGGATTAGGTGCGTAACTTTTGGTATCACTACCAAAGCGCTGCCACCACTGCGCCACAAGCACCTCATATGTGTTTGTGTTGCACCCATGTTTATTACTACGATAAAAATGTGACATTTGCGAAAGATAACAGTGGCACCGTTTTCATCATAATTTCGGCAGTGAAATTCCTTGTTTAGGACTTTATGAAGGAGGTTTAAATTTTTATAAATGTTTGTGAATGTAGAAATGTGACTTGTTTTCCTGTGGCAATATGGTTCTCCATGTCTTTCAATGGGTTTATGTTTTTTTAAGACTAGTCAACAAAACTGGGGTATTAAAGGGTATATGAAATGCCGCTACTAAGGATCACATTCAGATTATATCGTTCAGATTTTAGTTTCAGAGCTAAAACAAACAACAGTGTTTATTATTTAGCAAAGCTATATTTCGTACAACAAGCATATTCTGATGATAGCCCGGGGATTAGTGACGGCAATGTGCCAACACACATGAAAATAGCATTCAATTTTGTCTTCATAACAGTAAATTATTATGTTGATATTGCACTATGTAATGCAATACATATGGTATTGAATTGAAATCATTAGGTGTACACCGTTGTGTGTATCATTAAAATGAAAATATAATATTTTAATAAAATCGAGTCCACATTGTTTGTCGCAAAACTCCGAAACGGCGGAACCGATCCTCGTGATTTTTATATGTATATTCACTCATTTGGTATGCGAATCGGTGGTAGCTATTGAACCACGCCAATTTCATTTTAATAAAAAATATATAATTGTATGATTTGGCAAATGACACATTCAATAAAGGTGAGTTTATAAATAAAATAAATATACAACACTATCACATACATTGATCTGACTCCGTGATAAGTAGCTTAAGCACTTGTGTTACAGATATCAGAATCAACAGTGGTATTAGGTCCTTACCTATGAAATTGGCGTTTTGTATGGGAGGAACAAAAAGTCGAAATTTTTTTATATAGCATATTTATTTAATCAAAGTATGAGCCATTGTAATCTATGCACTTTTGCCATCTCATAGGTAGTTCATTGATCCCTTTACTAAAAAAACCATTCGAACGGGAATCAATAAAATCTTTGAAGGCGACTTGGACTGCCCCATCTGAGTTGAACTTTTTCCCTTGCAAGAAGTTATCCAAATTTCGAAAAAAATGGTAATCTGTTGGAGCAAGGTCCGGGGAGTACGGTGGATGCCTTAGAGATTCCAATTGAAGTTCTTCTAATTTGCTAGCCGTCTGTTGTGCAGTGTGTGGTCTAGCGTTGTCGTGAAGCAGCAGTGGCGTAGAGCGATTGACCAGCCTTGGTTGTTTAGCAACTAGCTTTTCCATCATGGTTTGCAATTGCTGACAATAGATATCTGCCGTAATCGTCTGGCCAGATTTGAGAAAACTGTAATGAACGACACCGGCGCTAGTCCACCAAACGCTTACAAGTAACTTTTTATTGGTCAATTTTCGCTTGGAGCAGGCTTTGGCTGGCTTGCCAGGGTCCAGCCATTGCGATGAGCGCTTCCGATTATCGTAGAGAATCCACTTTTCATCACAGGTAATGATTCGATTTAAAATCCCTTCGTTATTGTGCCGGTCAAGTAATGTAACGCAGCAGTTGACGCGCGTTTGCCGGTTTGCTTCACTCAACTCGTGAGGAACCCACCTTTCAAGTTTTTTAATCTTCCCAATTTGCTTCAAGTGGATTAAAACAGTTTTATCACTAACGCCAAAGCCTGCAGCTAACTCGGACGTGGTTTGCGATGGATCCGCTTCCACAATAGCCTTCAATTCTTCATTATCAACTTGGGTCTCCGGCCGTCCACGGGGCTTGTTTTGCAGGTCGAAATTTCCAGAACGAAAACGTTGGAACCAAAAACGCACTGTGTTTTCTTTTGCGACACAACCGCCATACACATCATTAACCCTTCGAGCCGTTTCCGCAGCACTGGTGCCACGGTGGAACTCGTACTCGTAAATAACGCGATATTTCAAATTTTCCATTTTGTAAATTGAGCGATGCAAACAGAAAAAAGATAAGTAAAAAAACAAATGAATGACGGTTTACGAAACACAACTACATGTGGAAATAGCTGTATAAATTTGAATTTCGAATTCCTAACAAAATAGGAAAAATTTGTGATCAAAGTGGCCAGTACGACAAAACGCCAATTTCATATGTAAGGACCTAATATTACAAATAAACTTAAATAAATACATACATATAACATCCAGACCAGTACGTTTGTACTGGTCTGGGTGTTATGACATGATAATGCGCACAAATGTTTGTACAGTGCGGGGATCGAACCCGCGACCTCTTGGTCAACTTCTTAACCATTACACCAAAGCGGTCGTCGAATTACTAATTACAAGTAGAACTACGAGCCCCGATGCAAAATAGTTCGTCTAGTATGAAAAACCGGTCAAGTGCGAGTTGGACTCGCGCACCGAGGGTTCCGTACAAACCTGTAGATAAGGAGTAGTAACTTTGAAATTTTCAAAATTGTCAAAAATATTTTTTTTTACGTGATGAAACTAAAAATTTACGGTTTTCGTAATTTTTCCTATATCTGTACTATAAGACGTGACTTCGTACTAAATTTCAAGATTCTAAGTTAACGGGAAGTACCCTGTAGGTTTTGATTCCCGTGCGAGTTTTGAAAATTTTCGGAAATTTGCGGCCTAAATGGCTGTATCTTTTGATTGCGTTGGCTTAGAAGGTTGATTTTTCTACAGCTTCCAGGGACAGTAGACCTAAGTATCATATAGAAATTTCAGTTTGATACCTCCACGCGTTCCTGAGAAAAACGGTCTTGACAGACGGACGGACGGACGGACGGACGGACAACAAAGTGATCTTATAAGGGTTCCGTTTTTTTCTTTAGAGATACGGAACCCTAAAAATAAGATATTATGAAATAATGTAAAGTAAATTTGGGTAAAGTAACTAAAAAAGTTAAGGAGACAGTAAACCACAATTTGAGTAACGTTTCAAAGTTTATTTTAACGTATCTCAAAATCTTTCATGACCTTACATAACATAAATAAATAAAAGCATATACTGAAACACATGTCGCAAAAGTATTCGTCTATCACTGGCTCTCACGCAAAATAGTTCGTCTACCACTCAGTTATGTCGCCTTTGCTTTCAATTACAGCTTTAATGCGAAAAGGCATGGTCGCAACCAACGCTGCACACTCGTCGGTCGTAATTGACTCCCACACAGCCAAGAGTTTAACGTTCAAGTCACTCTTCGATCTTGATGGATTTTTGCGAAGGACTTTCTTCATTTTCCACCATAGGGTCTCAATCGGCGATAAGTCCGAGCTGTAAGATGGCCACTCGATGGTTGGGATGCTTTTTGACAGCAGCCATGTCTTTGTTGTCCTTGCAGTATGGCAGGAAGCACCGTCTTGTTGAAAAATGAAAGAATCTTGATGTTTGAGTGACGGAATGGAGGGCAGTAGACTTTCTTTCAAAATATTTTGATATCTTGTTGCATTGATGGAACCATCCACAAATTGCATCCCACCAACAACTTGCGCAGACATGCAGCCCCAGATCATGAGAGACGCTGGAAACTTAACTTTTCGTTTTATGCAATCAGTATGAAATGCTTCATGTTTATTTCGAACCACTTTTTTTCTTTCATCGCCGACTATGACTTCAAATTTAGTCACTCCATATGATACTACGCCACTGATCAGAAGTCCAATTTAAGTGATCACGAGCAAACTTCAATCTCTTTTTCTTCTGTAAGGCAGTCAATAGTGGTTTTGGCTTAGCTGTGTACAATCCGTAGCCCATTCTTTTTAACACTCTTTTGCAGGTATCAACTGAAACATCTTTGTCAATCATGTCTCGCCATTGCATTAAAAGCAGGTTATCTCTTAATTTAAAAGGATGAAATAGTTTATTGCTTCAACAATGAATAGTGCATAAGTAACCGAACATGAGATGGTAGAATAGTTTTTCTGTTTACGTAACTGGACAAAAATAATTAAGTTAGAATAAATCTTTGTACACGTTTTTCGTCCTAGACGAACTATTTTGCATCGGGGCTCGTAGAACTCTCTTAGAAAGTTAATAATTAGTAAGTTACATCTTGAATTTCAAAATCATAAAGCTTAGTAAGGTGATACTGAGCGCTGTAAGACATAACTTGTTGAGGTAACCGTCCTTTACTTCACCTTGCGCAGTTACGCTAGCTTAAGGTGCGTACAGACTTGTGTTTTATAGCACGTCCACATAATCAGACATTATTTTTTAACTTTGCAACATGTGAAAATACGTGCACATTACGGTGCGGACAGGCTATGTAACAAAACATGTTATATAGTTGTTTAATGTTACATAACATGTTTTACAACAAACACATACAAATTGTTTGTAATATTGCATGCAATGTGAGACGTATTATATGACAAGAAGAATGTCAACAGTTACATAATCTGTACACACCCTTAGAATAATAATGTTCTATAACAATTTTGTATGACATTTATCTGAGTACAATACATATAACTGACAGCGGGTAACTACCCGCGATTTGAGTCGGCTACACTCGCAGACATTCGCCGACACGACAGACACTCAAACCAGACGACATTCGCCGACGCACCGCGAGCAACGGCGATGGTCGCCGACAGTCGCCGACGCATTGCGAGTATCGGTGACCCACGAGTCATCGGTGACAGTAACTTGAACTTACCGTCGCCAGCGACTGTCCACGACTGTCGCCAACCCAAGCCGCAAGCATTCGCCGATACACCGTCGCTCGTCTGTTAGCCCTTTAAGGGAGTGGCTACGTAAACGCGTGTGATAGTGTTCTCGTTAACCAGCTAAACTTCAGTTTCAACTATAGTTTCAAAGTACCTAAACACTCAGGTACTACGCCGGCTGCCTTACATGTACTTTGAGATGAACATGAGCGCTACACATATTAGTTAACACGAAATTGGTAGACCAACACATATGAAAACTTTGTGATGACTTTCAAGAACTTTATTACCAAGCTCTAAACGTTGATTTTTTGTAGCTAACTAATCCCTTCCACTACAGAAAAAATAGGCAGTTTTATCCCTTGTTTAAATACTATCCAGCCAACTTGAAACGTATACCTCCTTTAGGTTATGCTATTTGCGCTGAATTCACTTTGAATTGGCCGTATTTATATTTAAGCAAGCTACAGCAATACAGGTAAGTTTTTTTGTAGTGAAGGGGCAAAGCTTCGAAATGAGCAAACTAACACTGCAACTGTCATCGGTAATAGTTGTAACGTATTTTAAAGGAAGGTTTATATTAATTAAAAATCCGGAAACATCGGGCAGGACACCGTCTGCCGAGTCCACTAGTTAAGTTATGTACTTTAAATATGATTCTTGTACATTATACATCACTACAAAATCAGTACGTGTTTGTACAGTCAACACCTAATATCTGAACACTCTAACACAGTTGTCAGTTTTGAAAATAATTGTCACATAGAACATTCAATGCCATGTAGTAAAGTGTCTTGACATTTTAGCGGCTGATTGTACTTGTCGATCGAACAATGTCGCTGTTTTTTTTTAGTTCACCAATGATCATAAATTAATATTCTAATTCAATGAGTCACCCGTGCTCTAAGAGCGGAGTAAACATTTGTACCTCCTTATGACACAAACATTAAGTATTAGTACCTATCTACTATTCCTAGGTAGACACCGATACACATCGACATACTACTATGGTGCAAAAAAGTATACAGTGATTTTGAACAATGCTTAAGTCTGAGTCATACGCAGATATACGAGTATTGACTAATATTTGTCAGAAACAATGAAAGTCTTAATATATCGGAAGGTACTACGAGTATTTTTGGCCATTAATTACCGGTATATTTTTACCTTTGTGTTTGAAAATTAATACGAATCATTCAAAATATCCGTACTTCATATACTTATAACGACTCATTAGTACTTTATTAACATTGTAGACGTGTAGCTCAATAAATCACTAATTCAATTTAGAACATACAATGTAACAAGGTGCCTTTAGGATGTTTTGTTACAAATCTTTAGTTACCTGTGTTTGGTAAACTACGTGTATGTTTTCCTGAATAGCTATTGATGAATCGGAGGGGTTGTATTTTCAGTTTTCAAAACGTGCTTGAGTTTTAGCCACCAATTTTAAAGACTGCACTTTTCTTGTAATGCCATTTCATCAACCATTAAATTCAAGTTTTTTCATTTCTCATACTCGGAAAGTAGTGTTTGTTTGATCAGAGCAGCGGGTCGAAAACGATGCTTCCCTCCCTTAGGCGGGAAAAACTCATAGTAATTGCTTCCCTCCCTAGGGCGGGAATGAATTTTATAGCACAGCGTGACCTAAACCCGCACTTTACGCACGCTTTTCCGGGACCTAAGTTGTCTATTTCTGCACGGTGCGTAAATGAATCGACTACCTTCGCATATGTATAAAAAATGAAACAAAACCCTTTGAAATGTCATTTGAAGCTTGAAAATGCACAGGAATTCAAAAGCAAAATACTTTCAATGTTCCGTTTTGAATGTTTTCAATGTTTGATCCAATGAATGATCCTATGTTTCAATGTTCGATGATCCAAAGACTGGTTTCAATGTTTTTTTTTCAATAAATCAATTCGAAATCAAAATCATTTCACTGTTTCTTTTAAAATAGCAATCTCATCCCTCGCCCCCCCCCCCCCCCGCCATCCGTCCGGGGCGGCTTTAGGTCACTTGTGCTATAAAATAGTATACGATACTCGCGACCTAAGTTGCCCATTATTGCACGGCGTGAAGTTAGCGCCCGAGCGCAGCGATAACTTCTATTACACTATTGTGTAATAGTACATTACACAATAGTGTAATGTACTATTAAAATAGAACTAAAATTGGTTATTTAGTCGGCTATAATTTATTCATGTTATTACTATCAATAAATATTTTAGAAAAACTACTTCTTTTTACTTTCCTTATATTTGAAATGAAAAGTAGAGTGTTTAACACGGGTGAAAGTCATCAATTCCCACTCGGACTATAGCCGCCCTCGCTTCGCTCGTGCGTCTAAATACCTCGTATGGGAATTGATTTCTTTCCACCCTTGTATAACAATCTACTATTACCCTGGCCCAATAATATTAACTATTTTATGTTTACAATTAAGAACCATATTACTACGACTACTTTATTTAATGTACTGTTGGTGGTGTTTTTTAGTCGTCCACTGTGCGGTGCGTGACATAATATGAATATGAAGACTTCTGGGTAGAGTGATAATTTTAAGGAAGCCTATCAGTAGGCTCGGACCAATGAAACGTGTCGCAAACTAGCCCAGTGGGGTGAGCACGTTATCGTAACGTATTTGTATCGTCAAAACTTCATAAACTTACAGTTTTTCAATACGAATTGTCAAGATGCCGAATAGTAAACGCTACGAATACGTTTTGAAAGTTGTTCGTGCTCACCCCATATTATATTAGCGCATATTGGCGAACGACTCGTAGGAGGGTATCGCACTGCAGGTAATACCGACTGAAGGGATAAGGAAACGTAGGAAACCAATTTTCTATATATTCACGGGTCTGTTTGTTTCCGAGTTTCATAACATAAGGGTCAAGGCTATTTAATTTGGAATCACGGCGACTGTGAAGTTGCCCATTTAAAAATTTTTTTAACTAGCGGGGTTCCCGCAGATGCTGTCCTGCCCGTTGTTTTTTATTTTATTTTTATCTTCGTAAGAACCATCCCCGTTCTTTAAGGAATATCACAAAAAAGAAAAGGCCAAATTGGTCCAAGACTTCTTGAGTTATGCGCTTACCAACACATTATGCTATTCATTTTTATATTATAAATTACAATACCTTGTGAGGTTTAGGGAATTGAAATGATCAGATAGTTCGTGCATAATTTCGTTAGTGTAGTTACGATAGTCAACTCTTTGTACGAAGCTAGAAGCGTTGCCATTATCCTTAGGACCAGCGCGTCCAATATTTCATTCAAAGGGTTTAAACAATAAGAGTGTAGAATATGTCATAATTCAATGATGGATATTTCATTATGACCAGTAACTCTTTATGGAAGACATTCCACTAAAACTGAAAATGTGGAGTAATGCTGAAAACAACGATATATTACCAAAGTTGAATTAAGCACTCAAAATAAAATATTGTTAGCTAACATCTGTCGCTTTTAGCCCAAATAAAGCTTACAGTAGTTGTGTGCACTTCTTATTGTCTGTATAATATTTTGTTTAATTACTGTTACTTTAATAAGTGATATCTATTTTATCTACATTATAGTACTGGTTGTGCGCACTTATGTAGGGTAGAGCCAGCCAAAGGCATATCGGCTCTACCGCTACCGTGCCAGTACTATGTAGCTAGCTTTCCATTTAGCCGGATAGCCGTCACTTATTTGTATGGGTGGAGTTTGCATTCCAACACATAACAATTACATACTGGAATGTAGCGAAACTAGAAAATTATTCGTGAAACGTAGGTACGAGTATAATCTAGATCGCATTCTGGTCACTTTATATGAGTGTTAGGCAGAACGTTGAACATACGCAAATAACAAATGTGCTACTTACTCAGCTATAATTATTTGACCTTGGCCATTGGTTTTTTGTATTATTTTGTCCACTATTTGAGTATGTTTAACGTTCTGCCTAACACGTTGTAGTAATAAAGTTTTATTCTACACCTTAGTTCGTAATGCGTGTGCGACCAACTAAGAGTTGAATGTTCGGATTAATGCCACTTATTCAATGTCAATGTAGGTATAACACTTGCATTATAATGTCTGATGGTATGGAAAGGAATTAAATTATGACTAAATTTAAATCGTGCACAAGATTGTAGTTTTGAACAGAGTGGAAATCGGGTTGCTTCTTATTACTTAGATTTTGAAGTTATAGTAATAGGTACCAGTAATTAATTAATTTTAGTTTAAATTTTCACTATATTGTATCGTAATATGTGCCAAATAAATATTTCTTCTTTTTCTTCTTCTTCTTCTTCAGTACGTGGGACTGGCGCTTAGTTCTGGATTGCACTGATAAATCCAGAAATCATCACCTGTAACGATGTCATAAACTCGCCGAAACCATCCTGTATCAAATTTAATAATAGTCCTCCTGGCCGATTTCGACCACGGAGGCCAATCTTAACAGAGGTCAGCCAACTACGCAGGAGATATTATAGTGCACAAGTGTGAGCGCGATACACAGGTGCACTACCTGTTCCATCGCTCTCAAAGTTCGGTGAGACGGCAATCCGACATAACCGGAGAGAGATCAGGCGCAGGGCCAACGGCTTAACGTGCTTTCCGATGCACGGGGTACACCCACCGACTTCGAGCTGGTATTGAGAAATTCATGACAGAAAGTCTCAGAATTTATTTTTGGCTCGACCTGGGATCTAATTTATCTATCATGTCACGACACCATTTTTGTGCCTCCGTGAGGTTGTGCAGCACCCAGCGTGAAACTATCCGCCTGACGCGAAGATGGTTGTCTAAAATGTCGTTAATTCTCTCTGATCCAATTCGCATTATGTGCTGAAGCTATTGATACATAATTCGCCTATTGTCTTGAATTCAATTTTTCACTACTAGCACGTTTTCTTCTATAACAGCCGTTAAAGGAGGAATACTTCTTTCTTGATCCCCCAAAGTTAAACGACCGCGCTTGAATTCATTATACCAACAATAAATAGTTGCTTTAGAAGGGTCCTCATCACTTAATGCCATTTTAAGTCCATCGTACGACTCGACTCGACAAGCAGTTGCAATGCAGTCGCAAATCGACACTGGTCCTACTTTTTGCATGGATACAATCGCGAAGAAGTAGCTGACCATATAACTCGATGCTGCATCACGACTGCATCGATGCTTACGCGCGGTAGGTAGCACTGATGCAGTCGCGCAAATGCATCTATCTATTCATTGCTGGTGGTCGCTGTAGTCGCGCGTTGCAAAGCGAAAACGCACGTCTCTTATATACTAAAGTAATAATAATAATAAACTTAAAACAAGCACCAACCAACCACTAACAACCAAGCTAAAAACTATCTACTTGCCTTGGTATGTTAGCAAGTAGAATGCAGTGAGCCGCAGCGCCATCGACGCCAGTGAGGTGAGCACGAACATTAACGTAACGTATTCGTGTCGTCCAAACGTCAGAAACTGAAAGTTACTCCATACGAATTGACAAGTTAACGATAGGTTAACGCTAAGAAAACGTTACGATAGTTGTGCTCACCCCACAAGTCCCTTTCCGAATGAGCGGACACTGCACGGATACGCATTAAACTTCACTAACGTGTATGAACCATGCTTAAGACTACTTACTTACCGTATTGGTGAGCTCGTAAGTAGTGCGCAGTGAGCCGAAGCACGCCGGTCTTGTCGATCTTCCTGCTGGCGGCGACTACCGGCGGGACCATCGACGCCAGCTCCCCTATAGACTGGTTAAGCTTGTCCCGTCTCTGTTTCTCCGCCTTGTTGCGGATCTCGCGAGGGTTGTCCCTGAAAGGAAGCCATGTTTGAACTGTTTTTTTTTTTACTTTCCTTAAAAAATACTACAAGACTGATAAACATACTTTTGGAACCTTTTTACTTTATAGCCATTCTGGTTTAAAGAAAAGGTATTTAAAACAGTCTCATCGAATATGCACAATTTGGCAATAGTGAATTTAAAATGAAAATGACAAAATAACGCTTAGGTGCCGCCAATGACATAACTTAACGAGTTAGCAATAAAACAGACAATTGCATCATATATATGGATTTACCGAAAACTATTCAACCGGAATTCGCATTATTGAAAGTTTACAATTTCATGAGTTTTGTACTATTAAACATCCTGTTAGGCGTGATAATTACATTGTAACTAGTACTACGTGGAAACACGTCGGACAAATACCAGCTTTAGGAGCTCAAACAAAGGAAATCCTAGAAATAATTCATAAGGTCGGATACTAGAAGGACATAGGCTTATACTCGTAGTACAACTAATGCAAGTTATTATTGCCGGATGAGCTTGTTATAACTTAGTTATGACAAAATAGTCGAAACGCAAAATCACAGGTGAAAATTTTCATAGAATAACACATTTCAAGAACAATCACATTGAATCGTTCACCCACATTGACAAATAGGCTAGATGACACCACCAATCGTTGAGATACTTTTTATCATCTGCCAAAACGGTCTGCCTCCATAGATTTTATATGGAAATACAAGAACGTGACGTCACGGTCATGTATCAGAAATCGGAGTCAATTGACCGAATATTTATTGAATTTTGTGTGTTTAAAAATTGGTTTCTACAGCCTTTTGTACATATACTGGTTATATTAACTTCATAGGGGCTATATTATTTAAATGCCATGGTCTTGAAAATATTTAAGATAGGTGTCATCATGCATATTAGTAAAAAAAACGGAAAATCTCAAATGTCATCAATATGAGGGCCTCCCTATCTTTTGATAATAAAAATAAGCAAAAACATTTCAGTGATGGTTTTGAGATCATACTATAGTGCGTGAGGTTGTTCGCGTGTGCCTTTAGTAAACTCGGTACGTATCGGGCTGCCAATTTTCGACTTTGTCAAATTGCCAACCGGTGACCGCAGCGAATCATGTTATCAGACGCCAATAAAAACGATCATTGTAAGACAGAACAACGTCCCATATATCTTTATTCGTTGTCACGATGATGATGGAATCCTGTTATTAATTTTGTTTATGAAGAGCATCACAAATACTGGTTTCCAAGAATTAGATATTAAGTATTCAATCAAGTATTTGATACTATCTTATGAAATCATTATCACCGAGCCATTAGTATCTACCGTACATAAAATATAACCAAAATACCATTATACTGATTATGACTCATTATTATGGGTTAAGAAAACAGTTGTCGTAATATTTTAATATGATACTCAGCAACTATTTTTTTTTATGAAAGAGTAATTTACAAGCGGAGATCACACTTCTGGACACTGGGCGTGATTCATGCTGCTTTTTAAGATCGCAATACTCCAGAGATGTATCACATTGGGGTGACAGGTTTTTTAGACAGACAGAAAACGCACAAGACTAAACCTAAAAAAAAGGCAGAGCCCTATGTAGCCATTTTACTTGTTTTTATTTTATTTTTAACGTTGTCCAAGTAGTATTTGTGTATTATTTTAATTTGTTAATTTTAAGGTTACATCTCAATCTCAATGGTTCCCACTGAAAACCAGCGCCATGGGTCACCATGGCAACAAAGCTGAGTGGGATCCAATTTGGTTCTGTTAATAATATTATATTTTCACTGTTCTTTGTATAATTTTATACCAAATAAAATATTTTTCTTTCTTTCTTTAAACCTATCGTCTGTTTCATCCAAAAATAACAGGTGCAATTTAACTGATGAGGATTCGCCAATCAAGGCTAGAAAATGCAAATTTTCACACAATACAGACGCTGAGTCGCTGACTCAACGACCACTATAGAATCAACTTCGCTCAGGTGCAGAGTTATATTATTGTTATTAGACTCTGGCTATTGTATGAACGCTTATTTAATAGTATTTAAGTGAGTTGCCAACCGCCTTGTTGTGCAAGGTCGGTAACGTTACGCAGCGTATTTAAAATGGCATGTTTATATTTTAAGGAGGCAGGTTGTGTAAAAGGTTTTTTTTTTTGTATTTTTAGGTACAGCTTAAAAAAATACTACATACGATAAAATTTATTGATGAGAAATTATGAATGATGACGCTGTGAATGATGCCAAAATTTGTTAAAAATAAAAAAAATATGAATATGTTTCTAAATGATTTATTTAATACCGATATCATCAAAATTTTTTATATTAATACTAGCTGTCCCGGCAAACGTTGTTTTGCCATATTAATGTTAAGGGTGGACAACCCTTATCACTAAGGGGTATGAAAAATAGATGTTAGCCGATTCTCAGACCTACTGAATATGCTCACAAAATTTCATTAGAATCGGTCAAGCCGTTTCGGAGGAGTATGGGAACAAACATTGTGACACGAGAATTTTATATATATAGAGATATCATAAATACTAGCGGCCGCCCATGACTTCACCCGCGTTCAATTTCACACAAATGTTAGTGATTTGTTGCCCAGTCTACTCGCTGATAAAAGGGTACCTCAGTCATATTTTTAGGCCCTAGCACCGCGAACAAGCAGGTAGGAAAGGAATGCTCGTACACAATACGTTATAGTGATAAAGAAATAACAACAAGAGTAAAAACGGCAATAACATAGTTAAGGACCTATTTCTTGTACCTAATTGATATGTCGACAATGTTAAATTAATATTAACTGACTACGTCCTTCCGAAAGAATAAAAAAAACCGCCTTCCAAATACCTTTTTTGGCAGTTCGTAATATTTTTTCCGTAAAATTAACAAAAGTCCACTAAGTAGTCGGCAAAGCACACTAGACATAGTGTAATGTTCCTATACAAGTTCTAAAACGAGAAAAGCATTTCAACAGTTAATAAAAAATACCGTACGATTGGTGATGTCAACTACTTTATCGTATTGACAAGATACCTCCAGCTTTTGGACGCGTTGCAATGCGAAGTGATTGAGCGACATAACACTGCTATTGTCCTCGAATTTCTTTTTTGCTGCTGTGCTCTTATTCCAAACAAAACATTTGTTCAGGTCTAAAGGTACAATGCAAATGCAATTGACAAAATATGCTTTACTGCATATCTAGATAGTTAAACTCTGAAACACAATATTACAATCCAACTTTGTTAATAAATGCTCGCATATAACACAGAAACAAGCGGAATCAAAAGGATATTGAAAAACTTTTCTGTCAACATTCATCATTTGTGTGCAAGGCTCCTGGTTAGATTTATAATAGCGTGTGCATCCATATCAATATAGATAGATGTAGTATCGAAATGAGATCCATCTAGTAAAACGATGCGCTGGAGTAGTAACAAAACGATGTATTTTGTAACTTGTAACTGTGCAACCTTAACCATACCTGGATTTTAAAATAAATTATTTATACCGAACTCACGTACCCGGCAGACGTTGTCCTGCCCTTTGATTTTTTCAGCCGTTCTCGAGTTTTAGTGAGACAAACAAACAGCAATTCATTTTAATATATATAAGAGGTAGAAGAAAAAGATGAAGATTTGTATATTTTAAAAACAAAAGTGCAAGTGCAAGAATATAGCTCTAAGAACATCTTAATCTATGCCAAGTTTTAAATATAGCGCGCCACTCGCCACCGTAGTTCGGTGCATGCGATAGCCAAGTCACATGTAAAAAAGTGTAGTTTGTTGCACGACTCCTCACACCAGATAATTAATTGTACAGGTAGAACATAATATATTCCATAACATATTGAGGACGTGAAAATTAATAGGCTTTTGCACGCATCGATCGAGAGCTCTGAACGCCGCGCAATTTGGTAATTGTGCACTTGAGAAATTACTCATCATACAAAACATAAGCGTTTATATTTTGCTACAAACCACACCTGCAATCTACTTTTTCCTCCGTAAAGTATAAAAATTAGATAAGAGTAACAGGAACGTGTTATTGTGTTATGATTTAACATCTAATGTTATAGTAATTCACAAGAATAAGTACCAACTTTTGTTGAAGTTATTACAGATGTCCATAATATTGGTTTTCATGTGTCAGACTTTACTTACTACTTTACGTTTACTCTACTTACCTACTTTCAGTTGATATAATTTTGTAATTGACTAGCGGATCCGGCAGATGTTGTCCTGCCCGCTGTTTTCTCACCCTTTAAACCTCTCCTGAACAATCACAAGTAATTCGAAATCAAAACTATCAAAATCAGTTTTAGCTGTTTTCGAGTTTTAGCGAGACTAACGGACAGCCATTATTTTTTATGTATAAGAAAAGATGGTAGAGGATTAAAACATAAGTACACAGAACAAATGCGCACTTAAAATAACGCTAGACATATTTAAAATGAACTTATTGAATCCAGTGCAAAGTATTTAAATAACAGTACCATTAAGTAATAAAAGCTTTTGATTCAACGACAAAGCCTTGTAAAACAAGCTTAAGTCCAAACCAACTAGCAAGTGAATTATGAGTTACCTAAATAAATCAACACTGAAATTATGGTTGCAGCTTCAAATAAATCCTGGGACCCTTAGCAGTTTACGACGACAGTGTAATACGAGACTTCATGAAAATAACATTAAAGTTACAGTAAATAATTAGGAATCCTTTGAAAAAATCTTTACACAAGTAATAATCCTATGTTTTTGGAGTGTAAACAATTGTTTTGTAAATAGTTGTATGTAAAAACCTTTTGGCGAATTCCTGTGTGACTAATGTATCTGTTCTAATTTAGGAAAATCTTTAATCACCTTTTTCACCCCCGACTTTAATTAAATGCGATTCACAAAAACCTGCTATAAATTTTATACAGACTGTTAATTAGTGTTCCGTAGTCCGACAAGGAACCCTTATAAGATCATCAATCAGTCCGTCCTAGTCTGTCAGAGCAGAATATCTTCTACGTTTATGGACAAATTTGCATGTAACTTGGTTCGAGGATACTTCACATATAGATCTCTCATTTTTAAAAATACGAAAAATAAAAATTACCCCTTTTTAAGGGTACCTCCCTATACATGTAAAGGGGGGGGGGGGGTAAATTATTTTTTTGAGTGCACCCCCTTGTGTGTGGTATCGTTGAAAAGGACTATGAAAATAAGATAGGATTTCCATACAACACTTTTTTATCAGCTTTACCATTTGCGAGTCCCGCCAAAGTCGTCTACACGGTCCCCCGGCCCCCCTGTGATTTCTAAAGTCTTGGATCTATAAACTTCTAATCTCTCACGTAAAGAAACAGACACGGAAACTCTTACTTAAAATTGTTTCGGGTATCCTGTGATGAATACTTTCGAAATTATAAATAATATAAAAACATATACTTTACAATGATGACATTGACGGCTAGGGAGATGATGATGATGCAAGAAATGAAAACAGAGCGGTGTCAAAATTGACTACGGAACCCTACTTTATGCGTGGTCCGACAAGCACTTGACTATTTTTTTTAAGTATGACAGGTTTACAAGTAAACACTACTTAAACTTTTGTTTTATCAAAACACATTTATTCCTAGATCCCTTGGAGGGTAAAGCAACTATGTAAAAGTATACGCATCAAAATGTAAAACAATCCTGATAAAGTTCATTCCGCGATGGGTCGATGCAAATAGAAGGAAATATTTCATTTAAATTCACCAGAACAATATTTATTTCGATTGTTGATAGTCTCTTTTCCCACCAGCTTTTTTATGGTTTCAGGTACAAAATAACTTCGCCTTGGGAGAAGAAGTGACCAGAGAGAATTTAAGCTCGGAGATATCCTTTTTAAAGTTTTTAATGAGATTCTGCATGTACAACAAAAATACTATGGCAGTAAAAGTGTAATTCTTTCGTTTTTTCTTTCTGTATTCGCAATTGGTTTGATGATTAATTGTTCTTTCACGATATGAAAACATCAAAATCTGATGTTATTAATGGACTACCTTAAAACCAAAAGTGTTTGGTGACATTTGTGAGTTTGAAGACTTCGATGTGTGAAGGTGGTAGGTACGTCTGGTACAAGCGTACACACGGCTCCACATTAAGCTATTCATTTTCATTGCAAAATCACCCGTAATACGTAAGCATAAGATACCGCAGTGATAAGATTGACATGTGAAGTGCGTGAAAAATTAAAAGTTTTTTTGTTAAATATCGTACTTTGTCAAAACATTAAATTGGCCCTATGTCTGTTCTTTTCCCTCAACACCTGACGTGTTATACGCTCGTGGAGACCTGAGGTGGATTTTCGGATAATGTATAATGTCATTTAACCCTAGGCTAATTTCCATCGCTACGAGTACTTTACGATAAGATTTGTTGCTATCATTTCTTACTAGTCATAGAAATAAGTATTGTAATTGATCGTCGCAAAAGTGCACAGAATGCATTTATTTGCTTAATAACAGCTGCAGTAATGTAATTGTCATTAATCGTCTTGTAATTAAAGTCTACCTATTGTAAAAGAAATGGCGATGGTGCAATGAAGATGTAAGAGGCATTCAGGCGCGAATTACCTGAGTGATAACTAATTAAAAGTTGTCACGGTTCAGAGTAACAATGGAGATGTAGCAAGGTCGTATGTTTTAAAAACTGTCAATCATAAATCATCATGATCAGAAATTAATTGTGGTGTAAACAACTTTTTTATGGGCTTGACTAAGTACCAACATGTTAGTCCGGTCGCTTTTGTAAATGATCAACAAAAAAAATATATATTAGAAGGCGTTGGTTCTCCTGAAGGCGGAAAATTTCCACCGGAGACGGAACCGGGTACTTGTAGTGAACTTTTAATGAATTAAGGCAAAAATATACTATACTTATCTGTAGTTCATGTGATTTAAAGGTACAAATATTTCAATATAAATAGTCGCCGCATTGAATTTCTGCTTAGTTCAAGGTTCTGAAAGTGTATGCCGCATGGCGTTGAATCCACTTTATGTAGCACTAGCACTGTCAGGAATAACATTAGTTTACTTAAGCGAGACTTTATTTTAATAAGTAGTGGATAGTGGAACGGTTCGCTAAAAACTAAAAAAAAAAAATTCACATGTATACTTTTATAAACTTTCTAGGAACCTACTCTTTATACGGTGTCATGTGTTCGATAACGTGTAATCATGAACAGCAAGTGACATTATGGCAAATGCGTCAAAAATCTGATGATGTAAACTAATGGTTCATAGGGGTTATCTTAAGCACAGAACACTAGCACATAGTTACAATTTCGCCCTTGCAGTGCAATTTAATATATAACATACTGTTGACGATGCATATAAACCTTTTTTTTTATCTTATTAACGTAAATATTTAAAAAAAGTCATCTGTACGTAATAGAAATAGAAATAGAAAATCATTTATTCATACAAGTAGCAGGTTACATAAGTACAAATATCACAAAACATTACACTTTTTACAGATATGTACCTACTTAAACATGCATGAAAAGGAATCTACTCAGCAAATGCCGCAGAATCTAATGATCCGGCGACGCTGGTCGCCGAAGTGTAAGTAACAGATGACTTTTGGTCACATGCCTTGGAGTACATAGATTTTACATTCCCAAAGTAATTTATGTAAATTATCCTTGTCTTATCCTTGCTTAGTTCAGCAGATCGCTATTAAGGTATCTCAGGGTATCTCTCCAACTTTATGCTAGACAGAATTTTGCAACATAGCAGAACTAAAATGCAGTATATTTATAATAAAGCATATGTGCTCAATGTTGCAAAATACATTCTGACTACATATACGAGTAGTCCAGCGAAAAATGTTACTCTTGAGCCTGCACGGGAAAATACCAAGTAGGTATGACCTGAAGCGTTATCCGAAAGCTGTATACATGTGACGCTCCTCAGCAGGACCACTTTAGTTTCGAAAATTGTTGGCGCCGATCGGCACCGTGATATGAACCCTTATTCGTCAATCTCTTCTTTTTAAAATCGAACAATAATGTCACGAATCATTTGCTTTTACTGTCACATTTTTGACCCCTATGATGCTCGAGGCATACGCTTTTTAATATTTTCTATCAATCATTATTCTAACGAAGATATACAAGTATATTTAGGTAATTGTAAAATATATAAATTAATTGTGTGTGCAAGGGCACTGCTAAGATGATTTAATTAAGAGACAGATGTTAAAACACCAACTTTGAAGCACTACATATATTTTTTATTAATAATTGTTTTAAATAGCTTAAAAATGAACATAATACTGTAACACGTAATGTAAGTCTTAACTTTCTTACTGTTTAAGCTGTTAAAGAGTTGGTATCAGCGTGTGCATATCGCATAAGCTTATAAAGACGTTATAATGTATTATAACGTCTCCATTGATAACGTACTCCATTGATTAAAGTACGAGTATGTACCTTGCTTGTTTTATTACATAAAATTTACGAAAAATAAGTAATTTTCTAAGTTCAAGACTGCGCCTTAACATTTTTTATATATTTTTTGTTGTAAATGAAGTATTCATTTACAACAGACAAAACAATGTGGTAAGGTACATAAATATAATAGTAAAAAGAAATGTTTTATTGGTTCCGCCTGTAGATTTACATAATTATGCAAATATCGCTGTCTCCGCGTTGTTATCTTGCAAAATGGGAGCGAGCAGATAACTATAGTAACTTTGGATGAAGCTCTCCTACATTTCTCACTCAGACCGATTTGCTTAATTTGTGTGTGACGCTTGACGGCATGACTTTATACTCGTCTAGTAATATTCTTTACTCTTAATTTTCGGGTACCTAGCAGAAAACATTACGAACTTCGATAGTTTCGAGAAATAGAAAGAGGGGCATTAGCTTCTTTTTTCTTCTCCCTCGTGGAGAGTTTCAATGAGTTTCGAATAACTCGTATTAAATTTTGGAACGAATCGATCAAACGATCAAAATTAAAAAGCGCAAGAATTGCCCAAGTGGAATTCATTATTCTGTCATATCAATCGAGAGGTCGCCACGGATGAATCCTTTATTTAAAACAATAATTGTTTCAGATTCAGTTTATTTACCTCCGTAGTAAATAGTCAGAATTAAAAACAAATCGATTTAAATTAGCACACTCGTAACAAAAACTAGCTGTGTATTGTATTTCAAGAACGGACGTGTAGTAGACAAAATTTCGTTATATTTTTATGGAAATTTCCTAGAAAACGAAAAGCAGATTTTTTTTGCACTTTGCATCAGTCATCTATGCCAAAGATTCTACGGTTTTCAACAATACAATAATCTTGGGTACCAATGTAAAGATTCAACTTCAGTTGCGGTTCAGAAAATTACCTGGTGCCTCTTGGAAACATGAGAATAAATTAATTTTAATTTAACGCAGGATAAGAGTTCAGTTTTCTTATCACATCGAAAAAATATGACATCACGAGTCTTTCAAAACTTAGTGTGGCTCATGGTCCAAGAGTTCACCTTTGCACACCTTAAAATAGCATATTATTTTTTTAAAGTTTAAGTGAAACCGGATGAAGTCCTTGAACACCTAACTAAACTGTCGAAAATGCATAAGTCAGATTTTATTGCAATTGTGCAATAATTGTCCTTAAATAATTCATTTAAAATCAGCATAATTACCACGTATCAACAATACATCCGCATTATGGATAAATACAGCCATACAACTCGAACAACTTGGGTACTTCTGAAGATGGAAACTGAGGCATGTCATCGTCTAGATAATCAAGGAGAAAATGAGCGAGGTGTTAAGTTTCATGACCGTCTTGAAAGATACGACTACAACACAGTTTGAGTGGCTGAAGTCTGAAGCTGACTATGATAAAGATGACGAGTTCGAGTAATCGGCCATAAGGAGCCCGAACCAAGTCCGGATTCTCAAGTTGAGGCTCCGGAGTCCTTAGACTCAGAGAATAAGGCAAAATGAAGTCTAGACGTGATCCTAGAGGTTCGTCTAAAGTTGAATTTGGCTAAATCCCACATTTCAATGCTCCAAAAGTCATTCGGTTCTGTTCTTTTGTTTCGAAATTAACGTAAGTATTGCGTTGCTCATATGGTAAGTGAACAACTTACTGTCTCTTTGTATAACACTCCTTTAAAAAATTCGATCCCGAACCTCTTAATTAGTTCCTTACTGACCGTTTTAGGATCCAGGCCTCTCTTCCTATCCGGTTTTCGGCCCTCTATACAAGAAAGGTCTCCAGTATTACTTACAAACTCTTTCAGGGTATTTAATATCCATCGCTTCGATGCAGAAATCTGCGGGTTGATTGACGTGTGAACTGCCTGGTTACGTTTTTGCACTGACCTTTCTGTATTGCATTCTCAAAGACAATGGGACAATCCGTTTTAAAACATCCGATCATATGCGATGATGTATTCAGCAAGGAACACAGCGTCAGTTCCTTGCTTAAATTGATTCTGGCGTTTGGCTCCAGGCGCTGCCATCTGCAAACGTGGGCACCCATTGAGACGATTCATCTGTGTCTTTTTTAACGTGTTTGCGCCTCAGTTGCTGCATCTCTCTGCCTCACCGTTGCTTTTGTGGAGCCAATGTAGATGCCCTGGACCGGCACGGTCTGTGTTGTGTTTAAACTATGGGCTGCATTCTGCGCAAAGCTAGCCTACACGATGTGCCTCACAAGGCCTGCACTTCTCAAAAATCCGTATTTGAACCCAATGGCATTTGCCGGAATGACGGTGAAAGGCTCGATGGGATAACTATAATACTGTAGAGCAACGGGCGGCCCTTGGTCTGGGATTGGCTGACCCACTGATTGGCTGACATTGGCTCCATCTTATGTTTCTGTCGCATCAAGGTTCGCGGGCGCCGCAGCTCTCTTCGCGGGAGCCGCAGCCCTTTTCGCGGAGGCCACTAAAATAAGTACTTCTCTTTAGACAGCTGATTCGTACTTTTCGCGGTAGAGACGATGGGTCCATGGGGCCCAGAGGCTAAAAAACTTTATTATGAGCTATAATCGGTGCTAGTATAACTTAAGTTAATGTGAAAATATATTGTGTTCAAATAATTTTAAAAACTCCTTAAAAGTAATTTAAGTATCCTATTTTTTTTTAAATGACGTCGGTTAAAAACACAAATTGTTCAATTTGAATAATTGTAACAATTTAAAAAAGTAATACTCCTGAAATGCCGCGCCGGTGTTGCATTTGCGCGGCTTTAGCTGAACTGATGCCGTGAAAAATATGTCTAATCGAATATTTTTATTTTATTTGTTAATTTTTGTAACGCTTTGATAGGAAACGATATAAGTACATCAGCACCGCCAGACCTTCAAGATGAACTGCGAGATATGTATAGTATGTTTTTCATATTATGTCAGTTTGCGCGTTTGTACTGGACGATGAGACTCTTGAGTTTTATCGAGAACGACGCAAGAAATATAAGTAATTCACTTTTGCTTAATATACTTAAAAAGCAAAAAATCATCCTAATTAATAAATGCGTTCAATTATTATTATAAAGAATAAGTGTTGGTCCCGCCCACAAACTTTACCCACATAGAGAGAAGAGCTTACTTACTTATTTATAATAATGAATGGAGTAAAGAAAAGTAACACTATAATGTTGTAAAGAAAGGAAGGGTCTATGTTATCTATACATTTGTAGAACATACTGTGTATATTACATATTTGTTTTTCACCACAAAACACTATTTGCATTAATTTATTTGCAATTAGTTAAAAAAAATTTATTTATTAGATAAAAAAAGAACTTATTAAAATTACACGGAAAGTTTGGAAATGTATGACTTGTTTTGCACACTATGCATTAAATACTCGTAAGTGATATTATAAATAGTTTTTATAATTTCGCATCTGGCTTACAAAGCATGTTAGATGATTCTCATAAACTGTGAGAATATGACACTATGAACTATAATTTTCTAAGTTTTGTTTTAAAAATAGAACTCATGATTTCTAATCTGAATTATCATTTCTCATGCGGTCCTATATCTGCACAGCTTCAAGTTCGAGATGTGGAATAAATTAAAGATATTTAAATGTAAAATAAAATTTCCGCGACCAAGCCTTATTCAGAAGTGAGTTCGTTACAGCTGACTGAATATTTTATTGTTTGTTATATAATACAGGAAATTTGGATTGTTTGCTAATAGTGTTTATTATGGTTCATTCAGCATAAACTAGTGCAAATGCAAGTTACATTATGCACACGTACCACATTTTATTTAATGCTCAATTCCCAATCAAACAGCAAACGTAGCTGATTCAAGGTTCGGTTGATAACCGAGGTGTGTGACGTGGCCCTCCGTGCCTCCGTGGCTCCGTGGCTCTTTAACCAATAACAATAACAAATAGCACAGTTTATAAAACTTTATCACCTAACTATTGGTTCAGTCCATAAAAATCAAACTGTTAGTTCGGTATTCGAAATACTAATATCAAATAATAACAACGACTCAATTTAAAGAATTCAATGCATTTTACCACATCTCGAAAATGAACATTCATTTTATGCTATAAATATTCATGTTTACTGTAGTAGCAAACAGTTTTATTTACTTGTTTACGTTTTTACGTATGCGCGTAGACAGGTAAAGCAGCGATAAATGATTATCAGTTTTGTAGTAATTATTTTCTTAACACACGAATGCTCGCATACGACAAAAGCCATATTCGTAGCAATACCGACGTCATGTACCACTTGCATCATAAAAAAAGACAATATGCATTATGTTATTTATGTCATTTGCGTACGCAAACATCGAAGCGCATACAATTTGGTATGAAAATTAATAGGACATACACAAATTCATATACGCGATAAACATATATATAATTGATTAAATTTATGCAACCGGCAGGGTAGTAGTATCATAATAACGAGTTGCTGTATAGCGAAATGCGCCGGGTCTAGAAGAAACACGTGGGTGCTAACTGCATAGTTCGCTCGCGCTACCATCGCATCATTCGCATCGAGTTACTACTTTATTACGCATTCCGCTACATACCCGCGAGGCGGCAGAGCAGGCATTGGATTGGGGTACGGCAGGCCTCTGGAGGTGGACGGCTCCTGGTGCAGCAGGGCAGTGAGAGCCGGCGTGGAAGGCAGGAAAGCCTGCGCCGGCGGCGGGGGCGGCGGCGGAGGCGGCGGCGGTAGAGACGGCTGCTGACATGGCGGCGCCTGAGGGTTCTCCTCGTAATACTGGCTGCAGGGGAATTGGTAGGGGTCGAACTGGTTGAATGGCCACTCGCGATCCATCACCGACCACTCTGCCATGGCAGCCCAGCGCGGTCAAGATACTAATGCGCAGCGGTAGTGCACGCGTGCAGCGGCGAACGCATCGCGCGCGCACTGACTGACGCGCCCCGCCCGGTCGCTCCCGCACCACCCATGCAACTTGTAAACAAACTGCAAATCCTTTATCTGGCGATGCAGTACAGTCGGCCGCATCATGCTGCAACTGGTCATTCGCAAACGCAACTTTATACTCCATAATAAAAAGGAGAACGAAGCGTTAGATGATACGGTAGCTAGCGACTGATAAAGGGCAGTTTAGCAGCGTTAAGTCACAGCGGTTTTCAAGATATTTGCTTAAATAGGTGACCTTTTTTTCCTATCTAGCGAATGCTAAATATTTTTGAGAGTACAACCAACAACTTATTATGTCGAACTTAGTTGTTTTAATTATATATAAGTTCTCATTTTGTTAATCCAAAATAAGTATAAATGTGTAGAGGAGCAATACTCGTATTTGAATATAGGGCTAAGCTATGTATTAGAATGGAAGTAAAGCTTGTTTTTGCGCCATGGAAACGTAGGATAGCTTGTCCGGTACCAAACCGGCCACGCATCAACAGGGAAATTCTACCTATAGAAATGCGTCATTCCAGCAGGTTTGTTTATACCTAATTAAATAGAGGGTTAATTGTTCTATTTCTGCTCGTTTAAGGGCTAATTTTCCAATGGTCAGATAAATAGCTAGTGGTCGGTTAAATATAAGCTCGCCGAATTTAAGATGACAATCGGTTTGACCTATTGCATACGCAAGATGTGTTTTTCGGTAAAAAACTGATACTGAATAAAAATGTTTTCTTCTTCTTCTACTTCTTAAGTTTGACATTTCAAATCAGGCATCTTGTAATTTTATCGGAATATTAGCGCAATCTGTCTATTGAAAAATCGACTCTTACCTAATTCAAGTATATCACCAATAAGTAGTAAGTGGCAAAACACAGTGGAAGTAATAAAATATTATACAATCTAGACAGCTTACCGATATCGATCTAGGCTCTTTGCAAAATTGCGCACTTATTGGAAGTTTAAAAAACTACTAAGGCAGTCTGATTTTGTCGTTGAACTTTTATTACAAAATTAACAGGTATGAGTAAATCCGCCTCTCTATATTTTGACAGGGCATGAAAACAAATCAACTCAATTTTTAGTTATGTTAAATTTATTGATCTTGTCTGCTTTAAACATTTAATATAAATACAAATAATTACTTTCCAAGAAATCAACATGCAACTATTGGTCAGAGTTAATGTTTTTGAAAACAAAAGTAAATATTGAAGAAAATCAACTACGATTTTTTCGTTATTCTGTAACTCTACATTTCTGCATAGTTTTATAAGGCACAGTCGTATACGGGTTGACGGCAGAAATAAACAAACAAATAGTTTGACCCTAGGTATCTCGTATACAAACGAGATCGCGCCAAGCTTCCTAAATCCTATCCTATAATATCCCAAAGAATTCCTAAATCGATAACATGAACATCTAAAGAAACGAATGAGTTGCAGATTGAGAATATATTTTTTTCTGTAGGCTATGGTACAATACTATTAGTTCTTATTTTAACCACAAGATGGTGTTAGTATATTAGGAAATTGAAACTACTCGTAGCACATAATAATTACTAGTAGTATTTACTACTTGGTAGTGGCTAGATGCAGAGGGCGGGAGATCGTGCGCTGTGGCGCTCCTTGGGGAAGACTTATGCCCTGCAGTGGACTGTAACAGGCTGATATGATGATGAAATATTATATTGATAATATAAAAATATTTCAACAGAACAATCGACCGGTGGTGTCGATATCGATATTTCAAGATCGCTGCATCGGTGTAGTTTTAACCTAGAAGTTTAATTTTCAATTCAATCAAGAGCCATAAATAAAATTGTTATTCAAACGGGGTTTAGGACTGATTTTTCACTAGCTAGATAAATAGTTATAGGATTGTTAAATATAAGTCCACCCAAATTAAAATCTTATCAGACTAATAGCGCTTTCTGTTTATACAGGACGACTAGAAAAGTAAGGTCCAAATTTGTTAAGGGGCCTCGTGTTGAAAGTGTCTGTTGAAATCACATTTATGTATGTTCGTTTTCATTTTATGAAATGATAACTCACTTATGACATAAATTCACAACTTTAGGTCTATTTTATAGTGTTTTGGACGTCACTTTTCTGGCCATCCTGTATAGGACTGACCCGCGCTTATTATCATGATGCCATTCAGAGCAGTTTTTGGGACTGTCTCGTGGCTCGAAGAATGTATCTTAATCAGAACATTCTTCGGGACTGACCCGCATAACAATAATATGTTTGTTGTCCCGGATATTTTTCATTTTTTACGCAACACTTGCTACTTAAGCTTTCGTTATTGCTCACGCAGCAAGTTTTCATTGGGTTTTTTACTGAATAGCTCCGAGTACTAATAGAATTAATAATCAGGAATTAGTAAAACGTGAATCAACGCAGCTTTAACCAGGGTCTCCTGACGTAATTACGTCAGAAAATGTGCCCAGCACAACTGAAATCATAGTGTTCAGGTCAAACAGACAACGTAGGAGAATGGACTTGAAATTCAGCTATAACTCAGTACCTATGGTTTAATTATATATATATGGTATAATTATATATGTTCAATTAGCTACTCGTGGTGATCGCCACGACCAAGCTTACCAAATAACTCCGTAATTATAAACGAGCGATCCTTAGGTGATGATGACTATAAACTTGTTTTGTCGTCCACCATGCTACTCCTAAAGCTGATAAGCATTCAGAGGCCGAATAATTCTATTTTCATTTAGCTATTTAAAACTTGTTAGTTTTAGAATTGGTGAAAATTTAGAAAGTGTGCCTTGTGACGGGCAATTCTTGTCTAGTAATTTATGCGACCCTTACCGAATGGTAATATATACGAGTATATATTTAAATTAGTATAAACTCAAGCCGTTTTAAACAAGAACATTTTCGTATGCTGCAATTAAGCATTTCTCCACTTACCTACTTGTACGGCAAATAAAGATATCCGGGACGCGGACTTGATTTTTAAAAGAAGGTACTTTGCGGTAAATGGAGTGTTTAAATCACTTGAGTGTTTGAATCTACTACGATTTTTCACCATCATAAGTGACTCTGTAGTCACTTATGATGGTGAAAAATCGTAGTAGATCAAGCTCCCACTCTAGAGCAATGTAAGCACACTCTAAGAAAAAAAACCATTAAAATCTGGCCAGATTTAGATGGATGTTTGCTGTAATTTGTCATGCAGTCATTATAACTTTAATAATGAAATTACATAAGCCTCCAAACGATTGGTAATAGGATTTTTTAAAGCTGGAGTGACAGGCATCTTCTATCGCTCGGGCTCTCAGGCTCGCTCCATCGTAGACTCCGTTTTTGACTCGTTGGGCTTAGTCTTGGGTGAAGAGCAAACCTATCCCAAATAAAAAAACTGCCGTAAAGCTGGACACGCTCGGCAAGCCGTGAGCGAGGACACACGGATGGATCATTTAAATCCTACACCCCATAAATAAATAGACCGACAAAAGTCGGCACATAAAAGTAACCGGTACAACACGTGACGCGAAATAAAATAAAATGAATACGTAGAACGTTTTCACGGGAGCAGTTTGCTCTATTAATCCCGGTACAACATTTTTAGCAAACACGCCGAGCCTGGCACGATCATTGCGGAATGCGGACTGGAAAATATTATAGAGTGAAACAGACAGTTTCCTAAGCTTAGGATCTTTAGGCTGCTCGGCCTACTCTGCGCTGCAGTTTTATTTTTCGTTTATCATCATCAGCTCGCACATCGACATTCATAAACTTTCAATAACATTTCACCTCTCTTTCCCCTTTCTTAATTGTGACAGAAACCAAACGTAATGTGAAGAAAAATCTATATCTACTTTGAACAATGGCCGAACAGCAATTCTTAGACATTCGTTTCTAAGATGCAACGCTCGATAACCCATGGTTGCAGACCAGATCCTCCGTCCCTCCTTCGCATCTTCTTATTTTACCGGCTTTGTAGTAACTGTAAATTTGTATTTAAAGTTGTAAATAGTGTACAGAGTTTCTTTCTAGTATCCACACGCCAAAAACTTAAACATCGCATACCCGAAAAAAAGCCTCACCTTACGCCACGCCATAAGACTGCAATTGAATATCATACATAGATACACACATCAAAAGTGTCTAGGGATCAACATATATTTTTGCAATAACTTTTCTCCTGATTGATATTAATTAAAATTTTCTTTAAGGATTCATCAAATAAAGTGTTTTCGTTTGTCTACAGTAACGATAAACCAAGTCACCTTTACATTAATAAAGAAATTTGCCATTTTCCTAATAAAGGGATTTTTGACATTTGAACCACTAACATTAAAGTTCGAAAAAAAGACTGAAATAACAGTTTTCTTTAAAATTTTATTGGGTAACTTAAACAATTAATATGCCGTGTTTCTACCGCGAACACTAACAACACAAGAACATCGGTTTGGCATACTCAAAATGAGTTCATCCAAATCACGCTGTGGAATGGCCGCCCATGTTCGTTGCAACAACAAAAAAAGGTCTTCTTGCGACTGGATACCCTCCATATTCGGCAGAGCTCTTCTCTGTAGCATATCCCATGCATGCTCAATCGGGTTCAAGTCTGGCGACTGAGCAGGCCAGGGCATGACATTGATGTTAGCTGCGGCGAGAGTCTGTTTTACAATTCTTGCGGATTGTTCCTCTGACTCTCGTTGATTCCTGTTGATTCTTGTTGATCTGACTGACTCTTGTTGATCCCTAGACACTTTTGAAGTGTGTATTTAGATTTTTAAAATATTATATTTGTTTACGAAAACTTTGTCTGCCCCATTGCTGCTTTACTCTAGTTTTCGAGAAGTTTTCTTCGTGGTTGATGCAGTATATCAGAGCTGCAATATGTTTATATATACCGCTATGATTGTACAGGATACTACGGTTGTTTTAGGTTGAAAAGTTGTCATGGGTGATTGCTCGAAATCCAGTGTTTATATTGGTCATGTTTATCTGAAAGTACACAAAAACTCTTAATTATTAACAATACTTCAGTGATATTATGATCGTCTAAAACGCATAATAAATAAAATCTTTCCCTTAACTTTCTGTGAAGTCGCCGTGAGCAAGTCCATGTATACTTCTCAAATTTATTGATTGTGGCATGTATGTATGTATAAATGAGATAAATATGATTATTGATGTCAAAATAATAATAATGCATGTGTGCGGTCATGCATGTACAGCGAGGGAAAGTTGTACATTCAACTAATTTGCAACTTACTGAGACCATGTCTTTCCGGTCCATATCAGAGGCAGAAACCTATTAATATCTTGGTATGTCACAGTCTTTGGGTATTGTGGATGGGGACATAAAGCAAGCGATTAGGGAGCGCTTTTTTGTCGCCTGACTAAAGTACTTAACAGTCTTATGTCGGGGGGCAACAAGGTACGTGCCTTCAATGCTTGGGTTATGCCCCTACTCACTTACTCCTTTGGCATACTAAGATGGACTTAAACCGAATAGGGATGTGGACTATTTTTGGGAAAGTGTTTAAAACCATATATAAGTACCAAATATAGCACTAAATATTTTTATTATTTTTTTAATACAACAAATACCTTTAAAATAAATTATTTAAAATTGTATTACAAATTTCGCGCCAGAACGAACGAACCTGTCAAAATATACCGCTGTGACGTCACCTGTTCCAAAACGTTGTCGAAGTTGTATGTAAAAGAAAGCTATTTCATAGTTTTGTGCTACTAAGATGGATTCTAAATTTTATAAATATTGTGCGGTGCCGCAGTGTAAAAGTACTACTATTAAAACACCTAAAAAACTATTTATTCACGTTTCACGTACAAAAACGATGCGGAAAATGTGGCTTCAACTAGCCCGTCGGGATCCAGCACTTGAGATATGTATCCTGGCAGATAGGGGTTTCAAGCATATAGAGCAGATGGTACTCCATGCAGGTCTTCACTTAGTTCGACCTCCAAGTGTTAGTACTGGATCAAAATTATCCAAGCAAGAAGCTCGCCAGACTAAGCAAATTGCCAGTTTGCGAATACATATTGAGAGGGTGATACGCCGCTTAAGAGAATTTGCCATGTTAAAACCTCATGCTTGCATTAATAACTATTTAATAAAGGTATTAGATGAAGTAATTATAATAGCTTGTGCTTTGATAAATTTACAGGACTCTGTCATTAAATAAAGACCATGTTTAGTTTTATTACAATCATCACACCTAATAAGGTGCTTGTGGCGCAGTGGTTCCAGTGCTTTGGTAGTGATACCAAAAGTTAAGCAACCTAAGGCGCGGTCATGTCTGGGATGGGTGACCATTCTGACCATTTAAGTGACATCTATTTACAAGTATTTCCGTGCTTCGGAAGGCACGTTAAGCGGTTGGTCCCAGTTAATATCGATAGATATTAGCCGTTAGCCTAGTCAGAGGCCCTCGCGCGGCTTAATAACATCTGACAGTAAGGTTGGTCACTTACCTTACACACACCCACCCCTGCACCAATCCGCACTGAGCCCGCGGGGTGGAGTATGGCTCGGACCACCTCATAGTTGAGGTGAGGCCTGTGCCCAGCAGTGGGACTTATACTATAGGCTGATGAAAATCATATCTAATAAGTTAAGACTTAAGTTTTACTATGTAATGTTTTAACCCTCTACAAAAAGGAGAGTATTAAAAGTGTGACATACAAACAAGACGTTTGTATGTCTGCCTTTGGCACCATAGTTCCCATATAGCTGGACCAATTTTAATGCAGTTTTCTTTATTTTTAAGCCAATTTAATCGAGATGGTTCTGAGCTTTGTTTCATTCAAATCGGTTCAGTAGTCTAGATAAAATTTAAGTGTAACTGTTGAATATTTCACAATTTCCGTGAAACAGTAACTATCATTTTAAATATTAGAAAGGCTGTTTGAAAATAAAACATGTTTTGTTTTGCTCCAAGTTTAATCTCTACGATTTTGCGAACAGCATCTTCTAATTTTCGCCCACGGCTCATTGCAGGTGTCTCAGGAATTTTGCCACCCATAATTTGGGCAATTAAACTTCCATCAGGGGTTTTGCATTTACTAACCGAATAAGCTTTCGATGCAGTTATGCGTCCATATCGCAACTCAAACCATAATTTGTTTTGGGATTGATCTCTTGTGAGTTTTTCAATTTCCATTATGGTATGCTTAGTAATTAAGGAGCTGGCATTTACCAAAAAATTCTCATAGTCAGCATCCTTGTATTTCAAGCACAGTTGGTGCATTGAACACATTATAATTTCATCTTTGCGGTAATCCGGCTGGTGTTTCAACAACTGAATATTTTTAATTTTTCTTTCCTTACCCTCTTTTAAAAATTCAGATAAAACACTAGGATCTGGCAGGTAACTTCGTGGATTCCCTTTAGAGAGCTCCTTTGATGTTACAAATTTTAAAGTTGTGCCTACTTTTGCTAGACGTGACTTTTTCCAGTAGCATTCTACAGAAGTGCATGAAGGTTCCTCACTCCGGCGATGCACCCACATGATGAATGCCACAGCATGTTTGCAACCTCCTTGAGAAGCAGCACAATCATGACACTCGGCACTTACTATTTCACCGTTTTCTTCATCCACAACCATAGTGGCTGAATATGGTTTGCTACGAACTTTATGCTCCGGGCAAATTTTGCACTTAACTGTGCACAATTTTGAATCTCGACGAAGTTGGACATATCCCACAGCATCGTCTCCATATGACCGCCTCGAGGAGCCAAAAAGAAATGAAACAATTTGTTATAAAAATAAAACATAACCTCAAAATCATACATCAATCATTTAATTTGATAAATGTAACTTTTCCAGTTTAAATACCTACGATTGCTATTATAATGTATCCTGAATATGTTACTTACATGGAGGTCTTCACATTTCTAAATTCAGCAGAGCAGAAGTTACTATTTGTTGCGAAGAAATTAGCCACCGTAAAGCAATCGATTCTTGGCAAATTTGAACTATCTGCCTTTATATATCCACTTTCCATTATGGGAAAGCCTTTAAAAATCGATTTAATAAGAAAATTGAACGAATTTCGAAGAAATTTCACAGGAATCACAACAATAATATTATCCAAATATCAACAAACACCATAGTAATTGACAGTGAAAATTCTTGTTTGGCAACAGGTGACGTCACGAATTTTGATTGGTGTTCATTGTCACGTGACTTGAGAGTGAAATATTTAATTACATTTTATTAAATAAATAAATATCCCCTTGTTTGTTGAAGAAAATTTTGTGTTTTTTATTATTTGTATTATAGAAACTACCCTTTCGTGGTAAAATTATATACTTATTTGAGTACAGTCCACATCCCTATTGGACGCCCTGGATAGAAGAGTTCGTCTGCTGCTCACAACGCACCGCATGCTTCATCCACGACCATCTGTTATGAGACTATACATCCCGCGTAAGTGTGGAGGTCGTGGCTTTTTAAATATCAAGGCCCTCCATAATCGTGAGGTGTGCAGTTGTAGGACTTATTTCCTATACAATGATTGTGGGATACATCGCGACGTTGTAGCATTAAATAAAAACTTTACGCCGCTCTCCGTGGCTAACGAGAACTGGCGCAAACCAATAGTACTGAGTACGGAGTGAGAAAGGAGCTTCAAGGGCGGTTCTACCGGGCGCTAACGGGGCCCGATGTAGGTTTGCTCGCGTCGGTAAGCTGCTTACGATTTGGGGACCTCTTTGGAGAAACTGAAGGGTTTGTCTGTGCAATTGCTGATTAAGTCATGATAACGAATAACTATATTTTACTCCGCTTGTTATACTATCCATCCACTGCAATAACTAAACATCGCTGTTTTTTTTTCAGTTTAGGGCAATTCGCTTTGGTGCAAATCGCAAAATGTTTGATTAAAGTTCTATACAAATATAGGAGCTGTCCATTTCATCTGCAAACTTAGTTGTTCTATCGTCAAATATTTTTGGTATTAAGACAACAAAACACAACTTTTTGTCGATCTATCGCTTCGACTCAACAATCGGGATGTTACTTTATTCAGCAACTTGTAGATCGTCGTAAACGTTTTTACTACTGAAGCGCCCCTACTGCATAGACATCGTCTAGGGCCCTGAGGCAATACTCCCTAACGATTCATTCGTATTTTCGGGTCTAGCCTGCGCGTTCGCTCGCGTGGTCAAGCGTGTAAGACTGACAGGGATGGCAACATCCGAAACATCGGACAACGGCTTAGAGAGTAAGGGGGTTAATCAGTGCTCACCTTAATTGTTGCCTACGTGCGCAACAGCTCGACAGGAATTTGCAATGAAGGACAAAATCACCATATTCTTTAATTAAAGATACTTGAAAGGTAAGTTTCAGCCAGCGACCAACTGCGCAGTAAGCTAATCCATTATAAACTAATCCATACACAAATCAATCTCTTGGGGACTAGGTGTACCACAACATAGTCTCACTAGGCATTATACTGAGAAATAGGAACGCTTACGAATAGTGCCCAGGAGGAAATTTTTGATGACAAGAAAAATTGGTTATCCACCTATTTAAAAGTAACCTGTTATGTTTTAGATGGACAGACGACCTGAAGAAGGCAGCTGGTAGTGACTGGATGCAAAGGGCGGGAGATCAGGCGCTCCTTGGGGGAGGCCTATGTCCAGCAGTGGACTGTAACAGGCTGATATGATGATGTTATGTTTTGGATTTGACATCTGTCCAGTAAAATTATATTGTTTAATTTTTGCCATCTCACCCTTTGTCGTGCAAATGCATATCTAAAAATATATACCTAAACAGTAAAACCACCCCATTTATTGCACCCGGGTCGGCTACATATTCTTAACAAAGGTATGAGATAATTTTAGTGCATTCAGGAATTTACTAAACAATTGCTTAACGTTAAAGAAAAAATAAGCAATAATTGGCAAAGACCTATAAAAGTCACGTGCAGTGGTCTCTGCTTAAAATAATTTGACAGAGTCATTAGAACCACCATATAATCAACCTTAAAAAAAGTCATTGCTGGCTGTCAACGCTATCAGCTGGCTGAGCTATTTCGTGGTATATTTCGAATAATTTTTCGTTAATGGAAAAAAAGGAGTTGCTTTCGATGAGCTTACGGAGCGGACGTGTGCTCAAATTATTTGTTATTTTTTAAATCTGCGCCAGCACATTACGAACTCTAATAGTTGCTACTTAAATCGAATTTCAAGTGACCTGTGGGGCGACCGCCTAACTGAAAGCTATTCATTTACGAAAGCTATTGACGATGACTATAAGCTAGCGATCGCTTTGCCTTGGAGCGACCGCCTAAGGATCGCGATAGCTTTGCCTACCCGATAGCTTTCGAGAATGAATGGAATAACGGCGTTTTGTTTAGCTATGTTGGTGTTAAAACTTGCCGTACTGCCAAGTTTAATTAATACTAAGAAAAATATTTTAAAATTACTTTTTATTGGAGAAATGATGATGCATTATCAGTTTACCTGTTGAAATGCGTTAGAAAAAGGTATTGACATTAAAATTACACATATTGAAAAAACTTCAAACGAAGTAAAAACCAAACGCGTGGCAAGGACATATCCAGTGCTGCCTTAAAAAAAATCCTTGTTGAAATGGTAGTTTCTTGGGCTAAAATATGACCTTTTAGTGTGATACTTTTTTTTGTGAGCAATTATCAAACGTGGTTTTTCTGATAAAGAAAATTATCTACATTGTGCCTGCAAAGACAAAATAATTTTAAAAACCCCGTTTTTATTTTAAAAAAATTTTTTGTTTCGATTTTTGGTCAGAGTGATTTCACATTTTTAAGACAAAATGGAGGATAACATTACTAGAATATACACACGTCCTTTGTTTGTATAATCTCATCGAGTTATTTTGACGTATAATTTTGGTAGATTTATAAAAATAAAGTTGGCAGCACTGCTTATGAAGTTTAGTTTTCGCGCAATATTGATAAATAAAAGATAAAACTTTCTTCGCTCAATCTCGCTCGGAAGAAACTTCTACAAATTGTTCCAAGTAAAGTAAGTACTTTCTGTATACTTTCACGGGTAAAACATGTAATGGAACTTCCATTTGAGTATTTTTTACAGTGCATTTATCACATTTTCAGAATGCCGTCATCGAGACGCGTCTGTGTCTACCAACTGGAAATATTGGTATCGTGGATGGAGGCGCACCCACTGCAGGCCAGAGGAACCCAATTTGCCACTCCACAGACACAGGGGAAACAAATGGGCCTCCAGCTGTGGAGTGAAATGGCCTCTCGACTGAACGCAGTGAGTGATGGCGTATCGAAAAGCCCCAAAGATTGGAGACAAGTAAGTAAAACTTCCCACAAAAGTACCTAGGTACAAACATTTTGTGTACATTGATGTGATTCTTGTTTGTTTGTTTGTTGTTATAAAACTCGGAGGCGAAAGCCTAGTGATTCTTGTTATTGCATGAATGATTCATACTAACAACACAACTAACGTTAAGAAGTCTGTTAACCAAGCATGTAACTCACTAATAGTGCTTTATTTGGTTTGTAAACATAGCAAAATAATTGGGCGTAATTCCATGAAAAGCTGCTATCTTTTCATGTTATTTAAAGAAAAATCTATTTGCAATTATTTCATTTTATGTCTATCTGTTTAATTATTAGACATATTCATATTCATATTCTTTTATTTGCCAACTAAGTGTTAAATACATACATAATTATAGCAGGTCTTATGCTAGACAATTACACTTATAACTTAGTAACCCTTTCAGTTTGGGTATTGCAAAAATTATTGAAAATGATTTGAGGGCTATATCTAATTATTATTAGTAGGTATCTTATAATAATAACACTTACAAATATTGCATTTCGGACTTACGGTTATTATTAATTTTGGTTTACTTATGAGTAAGTGATTTTGAGCACAGTTGTGGGTGGGTTAGATCCTATTCATGGAAATATGTTCAATTATTGATGCGTTGAGGTGACTAACATTTGTGTTTGTGGTGTGCTTTAGTATTGGAATGATTTAAAGTCAAAACTAAAAAAGAAGGTGTTGGCTATGAGGCAACACTGCTTTGGGACAGCGAATTTCTTAATACTTACATTTCTAACACCTGTATATAATATAGGAAAGTTTTTATGTTGTTATAATTTAATGATGCCTGAGCTTATGATACAATTCTCAGATACAACATACAAATAATATATACAGTTGCCTTATTAATGTTGTAAAAATACTTTCATGCTATTTTACAGATGGGGTTGGACCAACCCTCAACCTCAAAGGCCCTGCCACCGGCACCCGTCACTGAAGTAGAAGAAGAGGATGTGGCCTTTATATACCCAGTAAGTATTCCATACAGAATTATGAATAATTGTTGTGTGTAAAAGTTTTATATTATTATTTCAAGTAAAAAATAAATTTCTTAATTTCAGCTGAGGCACCAGCCAAAACAACTAGAATCAAAACAAAATGTAAGTATTCTGTAGATGGATGAGATTACTTTTAATAAACTTACTTTGTAATTTTAAATGCTTTGCTTATGAATATGTTTAATTGCAGCAGCCACAGCCACGGACACAAGCGAGGAGTGGAAAAAGTTAAAAGAACCCAGTAAGAATTTTCTTAAACAATTTATTATTTAACACAATAAAGTATATTCCAAAACTTTGATGTCTAACAAAAGTTTCTATGATTTCAGCCAAAAGAAAACATATGGCTGTAACCGGAAAAAAAAGGATGGTTCAAAATGTAAGTATTAGAATAATATAAATGCCTCAACTGTGTAATCCCACAATGCAGTCACTAACGCATATTATGTCGTTACAGCAGATATTGCAGCATGTCCTCCACAGTGGGCTAGGGACCTAGAAAATCGCCGTGAGCTCGAGCACAAGCGGCGCGGGCGTGAACACGTTCCTGACGGCTTATCAAAAATAAAAGTCTTGATTTATATAATGGTTTCATTTATTACTTGGGATACCTATTTTTAGTACTAACATACTAGCCTCATCTTTCACACAGCAAATGAAGCTGAGCTTAGTCTTCCTGACAAATTCTGAATACCTATGTAGACCCCATTTTAGTTATCAGTCTATGTTTTCCTCCACAGTCTGTCCACGAGAGGTTAATGCCACAAGACGCGCCAAATGTTGTTTTCGCAACTGAAAAATGATAAAATATAAGCTACCACATATTAAACTTAATTTCATAAATCAACTAACTCAAATTAGCATTGTAATTAAATACAAAGCAAAATCACTTACTTACGATGATAGCAGTTAGTGGATTAGTAACTGCTTTCGATGACATAAGGAATAGCTTTCATGACAGCTACTCTGGCCTTCAAAAAAATTAGGCGGTCGGGTTATCTGTCAAATCTTTACATAACCATTCGTTCAATAGCTTTTAAATTGTTAAGGTCACGTGACCACACTTGACTAGCTAATAGCTTTCATCTGCGGTACGAAATACTCGTGTGACGTCATAAACGATTGCGATTCCAATAGCTATCACGTTAGGCGGTCGCCCCACTGTTGTGTGCCTCATACGCCGATTTTCACCAGGTGAGCTGTCGACCCCTGCCCCGCACCCCCGGGAGTAAACAAGACGCCCTCTTATTTTGTCACTCGCTTACACGACGCTAACTGACCAATAATTAAAAATAACAAGTATCCATAATGAGCATTCTACGCACACCGCCTGGATATGGCATTGACACCAAACTTGGTGGATCACATATGATTTTAAACTTTCGCGTTGCATTTTAACACTAACTGTCGGTTATCGGGTCTAAACGCGAACTATTTAATGAGTATTTAGGTACTCACTGCTCGACGTTTCGGCTGGATTGCACACAGCCGTGGTCACGAGCTGACTGGTGGCGCGCGGCGTCGTCTGCTCGGGGCGGCCGCTGTTTCCAGATCCACCCTCACACTTTCATTATTAAAAATGTTAGTACAGTCACCGCGACAAACAGCACTGACGGTATCAATTTGTGTCTTTTTAGGTAAAAAACCGCGGTTTGCACTTATTTATCACTGGATTCCACGCTGATGACAATTTAAATCCGTCGTCCCGATTGAAATTTTTGTATTTCTTGATTTCAATCGCTTCACGTACTATCCTAGGATAGTAATAACGATCGGTGGAGAGGATTTTTGGGTCGTGCAGTTCCATCCAATGATTAGCACCTTCCTCCAGTAAATGTTCAGCAACCGCGGATTTATTCACCTGCCGATTTTTTACAGCTGCGATATGTTCTTTCACTCTTTCAGCTATTGTTCGCTTAGTTTGTCCGATGTAAGAACTACCACAACTGCAATCAATCTTGTAGACACCAGGAGTTTGAAAGGGCACGACGTCCTTTGGCGACCGCAGAAATCTTGACACTTTGGATAACGGAGTATATACAGTTTTAATGGAGTAGTTTCTGAGGACTGTTCCAATTTTATCCGTTACTCCTTTAATATAAGGCAAGAACGTTGCAAGGCGACTGACATCAGGTCGTTTTTCCTTTTCCTTCCCTTTCCGCCTTCTTCTTAGTCCTGACGTAGTATATCCGTTACGATTAAGTACCTCCTGAACATGGGTTAACTCTGCCCCCAGGTGCTCAGGGTCACACAGTCTGTGCGCTCTGTTTGTAAGCGAGGTCGAAACGGATTGTAACTGCCGAGGATGGTGATGAGAAGAGGCGTGCAGATAACGGTCAGTGTGCGTAGGTTTTCTATATACAGAGTGAGCCAACGTTCCATCAGTCTTCACTTTGACCTGCACATCCAGGAATGACAAGGTTCTATTCCTTTCCATTTCATAAGTAAACTTTGTTTTTGTGTGTATGGAATTCAAATGTTGCAAATATTGTTCGACTTCCTGCTGACCACCATTAATGATGCAAAAAACATCATCAACGTACCTCTTCCAGAGTTTAACAGTAAAAGGTCCACTGGCTAATGCGGTTTGTTCAAAATGCTCCATCCAGATGTTGGCAATCACAGGTGCAATAGGACTACCCATGGCAACGCCGTCAATCTGGAGGTAATACTGTTCTCTGAATAAAAGGTAATTACCGTCTAAACAATTTTCAATCAAAACAATATATTCCTTCGGTAGATCGTATTCACAAAGTTTACCATTAATCACTTCAAGGCAATCCTTTAGGGGGACATTAGTAAAAAGTGACTCCACGTCAAAACTCACCATTACGTCACCAGGCTCTAAGGTTATGCCCTTCAGAATTTCTATGAAATGGTATGAATCTTTTACAAAGGACGGTGATTTTCCAACCAATGGTTGCAGCACTCCAGCAACATGCTTCGCAAGGTCGTAAGTAGGGGAGTCAATTTGACTTACGATAGGTCTCAATGGAATGTTGCTTTTGTGAATCTTCGGCAATCCATAAAGTTTGGGTGGTTGAACGGCTTTAGGCTTGTGTAGATGATTTTGCTTTAACACCACAGCGGATTCCTTATGAAGAAATAGTATGTAGTGTCGAACAGTCTATTTTGCGCAATAAAATCCCATCCACTGATGCCGAAATTTTAAGACAGGACTTGGCAGTTATATTGCGTAAGTCGAGACTACCAAAGAGTAATGTCACTGCAGAAGAGCGTCTAGCACTAAAGAGCCTGCGGAACAACGAAAATATTTTAGTGCTTAAGGCCGACAAGGGAAACGCCACTGTAGTGATGAATACTGAAGACTATTTAAACAAAATGAGGAGTTTGTTGTCTGACACCAGTGTATATAAACCTGTTCCATACAATCCCACAGCCAGAGTAACACGACGCATCCGTTCCATGATTCACGAGCACATGAACATCTTCACAGAGGATGAGTACAATCATCTACACAAGCCTAAAGCCGTTCAACCACCCAAACTTTATGGATTGCCGAAGATTCACAAAAGCAACATTCCATTGAGACCTATCGTAAGTCAAATTGACTCCCCTACTTACGACCTTGCGAAGCATGTTGCTGGAGTGCTGCAACCATTGGTTGGAAAATCACCGTCCTTTGTAAAAGATTCATACCATTTCATAGAAATTCTGAAGGGCATAACCTTAGAGCCTGGTGACGTAATGGTGAGTTTTGACGTGGAGTCACTTTTTACTAATGTCCCCCTAAAGGATTGCCTTGAAGTGATTAATGGTAAACTTTGTGAATACGATCTACCGAAGGAATATATTGTTTTGATTGAAAATTGTTTAGACGGTAATTACCTTTTATTCAGAGAACAGTATTACCTCCAGATTGACGGCGTTGCCATGGGTAGTCCTATTGCACCTGTGATTGCCAACATCTGGATGGAGCATTTTGAACAAACCGCATTAGCCAGTGGACCTTTTACTGTTAAACTCTGGAAGAGGTACGTTGATGATGTTTTTTGCATCATTAATGGTGGTCAGCAGGAAGTCGAACAATATTTGCAACATTTGAATTCCATACACACAAAAACAAAGTTTACTTATGAAATGGAAAGGAATAGAACCTTGTCATTCCTGGATGTGCAGGTCAAAGTGAAGACTGATGGAACGTTGGCTCACTCTGTATATAGAAAACCTACGCACACTGACCGTTATCTGCACGCCTCTTCTCATCACCATCCTCGGCAGTTACAATCCGTTTCGACCTCGCTTACAAACAGAGCGCACAGACTGTGTGACCCTGAGCACCTGGGGGCAGAGTTAACCCATGTTCAGGAGGTACTTAATCGTAACGGATATACTACGTCAGGACTAAGAAGAAGGCGGAAAGGGAAGGAAAAGGAAAAACGACCTGATGTCAGTCGCCTTGCAACGTTCTTGCCTTATATTAAAGGAGTAACGGATAAAATTGGAACAGTCCTCAGAAACTACTCCATTAAAACTGTATATACTCCGTTATCCAAAGTGTCAAGATTTCTGCGGTCGCCAAAGGACGTCGTGCCCTTTCAAACTCCTGGTGTCTACAAGATTGATTGCAGTTGTGGTAGTTCTTACATCGGACAAACTAAGCGAACAATAGCTGAAAGAGTGAAAGAACATATCGCAGCTGTAAAAAATCGGCAGGTGAATAAATCCGCGGTTGCTGAACATTTACTGGAGGAAGGTGCTAATCATTGGATGGAACTGCACGACCCAAAAATCCTCTCCACCGATCGTTATTACTATCCTAGGATAGTACGTGAAGCGATTGAAATCAAGAAATACAAAAATTTCAATCGGGACGACGGATTTAAATTGTCATCAGCGTGGAATCCAGTGATAAATAAGTGCAAACCGCGATTTTTACCTAAAAAGACACAAATTGATACCGTCAGTGCTGTTTGTCGCGGTGACTGTACTAACATTTTTAATAATGAAAGTGTGAGGGTGGATCTGGAAACAGCGGCCGCCCCGAGCAGACGACGCCGCGCGCCACCAGTCAGCTCGTGACCACGGCTGTGTGCAATCCAGCCGAAACGTCGAGCAGTGAGTACCTAAATACTCATTAAATAGTTCGCGTTTAGACCCGATAACCGACAGTTAGTGTTGGTGGATCACAGCCAAATCTGTCTGGTATGCAACTGGAGGATGATATGGGCATATCTCAAATAACTTTTCGTAACAAGCGTAAAAATGAGCTATCAGATTTGAAAAAACAAATGACCGATATGATGGCCCTTTTAACCGTCACAAGCAAGTCGCAAAAAGAAAATATTGACAGACTCTTCCAAGACGTTGCAATTATAAAAGACGACGTGCAAAGCTTCAAAAAAACCATCGATCACATAATCGTTGAGCAGGAAAACCTTAAATCTGATGTCAAAAATCTTAAGGTTGCCACCAACCTAATTGACAAACGAATTGATGCCATGAATTCAGAAATTAGTTCTGTCCAAAATATGTTCTCCCCTTCAGCGTCAAATTAAATAACCACAAATTGCGAGGAGCTGATGTCAGAATTTAGTGAACGAAATATACGAGCAAAAAACATTATCGTAATTGGTATTCCTGAGGCTGAATCAAGCATAATAGCAGAAAGACTAGAACACGACAAGAAAGAAGTACTTAAAATTACAAATGCTATTGACACGGCTATTCCCGAACCGCAAAAGTTATTTCGCCTCGGCAAATATAAGACCGGCGTATCACGTCGGATAAAATAGCAAGAATGATTCTACAACGCAAAAGTACTGTCAAATTGGATAGTATAAAAATCTACTCAGATCAAACAATTAAGCAACGGGCATATCTTGAAAATTTGAAAAAAGAACTTGAGAAAAGAAAAGCCAATGGAGAAACCGACCTTTTAAAGTATGTTAAAGATGTCCCTAAAATTATAAAATCGGATGAAAAAAGGCAACTACTCAAAATGTGATGACAGTACCAAAATTTCACTGCAAAAAGTGTGCCACTCATCAAATTGCTAATAAATACGCCGATGTAAAATTGACAAAAAAAATCTCTTAGATGTCTCTATCTCAATGCGTGTAGCATTATGAAGCCAGGTAAATTGGATGAATTAAAATGCATTATTAAGTGTGCCCCACAAAAATCCACATTGTTATTATTACTGAAACATGGATTAAAACTGAAGATGACGCAAAAAGGACACAAATACCCAGTTTCACCCACTACTTTAACTTCAGAAAGAATAGCAAGGGTGGTGGAGTATCCATTTTTGTTCATAATGACCTGAAACACAACATCGTTGAAGAACTTTTTCAAGACGACAATCACTATCTTTGGGTTCACATTTCCAAATTTTCACTGAATATTGGCGCCATTTACTAACCTGGACGAACGAATACTGAAAAGTTTCTGGAGACATATTCCAATCAGCTAATAAGAATGAAAATGTTTTTGGGGATTTTAATTTTGACTTACTACAACCGGATTCTGATGTTCGCCAGTACAAGCAAGTCAACAAAGTGAACGGCTTTCAGATAATAAACAAAGTCAACAAACGTTACTGCACACGTGAAACCTCGAGTACCAAAACTATCCTTGACCACATTTCAACGAACCTTAAAGACCATAAATTTCACTTTGCCATTATCGAATCCGCAATGTCAGACCACAAACACTTTTACTTCGAAATACAAAATTACCAGACTCCACCTCCAAATAAAGTTGAATACAGCAAAATCAATTATGATCTACTTTATAAAATTTACAAAGAAACCGAATTAACACCAGGAAACGATAAATATAAATCTCTAGAAGACAAATTGATGCATTGCATATCCAGAAGTAAAGTTACCAGAACTAAGATATTAAATAGACCTAAAGAGGACTGGATTAGTCAGGATATAATAAAAGGCTTAATCAGAAGAAATGGTCTGTGGCAGGATTACAAAAATGACCAATCAAACGAAGAAAAAGAACGATTGTACATTGAGGCAAAAGCACACATGAAGAAAGTTATACAAGAAAACAAATCTACATATTACAAAAAATGTTTTGAAGAATCTGCGAAGAAACCTCGTAAAATGTGGAACTTAATCAGTGACTTAACTCACAATAAGAAGAATACCGTATCATAGCCAGATAAACTAATTATGGACTCGAAGACTATAACAATAACTAAGGAGATATGCGAGTGCTTTAATAATTACTTTTCCCAAATTGGCATAAACTTGGCTAACGAGATTCCAGCTAAATACCATAATCATGACCCTCACCTACCACCCTTAAGTGATACATCGAAACTAGACATTATCATGCCAAGAAATTCATGTGAAATCAGTAAGATCATTGACAGTCTGGATCCTAATTCTAGCTGCGGCATTGATGGTGTTAGTACTAAAGCAATAAAATGCGTTAAATTTTTTATCTCAAACGAACTAGCGCTTAGTATCAATGACTGTCTCGAGCAGGGTACTTTTCCTGCAAGCCTTAAAATTGCCAAAGTGAGCCCTATTCATAAGACCGGATCTAAACATGACCCTAGTAATTACCGTCCGATATCGGTACTACCGGTGATTTCAAAAATTTTTGAAAACGTATTACATTCTCGCCTGGAATCCTATTTAAATACCCATAACTTCTTCTACAAAAACCAGTATGGATTTAGGCGCAAGTCAAATAAACTGGCAGCCACAACGGACCTTGTTACTAAAATTAAAAATAAAATAGACCAAAAACAGCTTGCATTAGGTATTTTTATAGATCTGAAAAAAGCATTCGACACGGTCAGTCACCAAATACTACTTAAAAAATTGTCATGCATTGGTATCACAGGAAGTGCACTTAAAATCTTTGAATCTTACCTGCAAAATCGAAGTCAGGTTGTTAAAGTAGGTGACCAAGCAAGTTCACTTCAACCCATAACATGTGGCGTTCCTCAAGGATCGATTCTGTGACCACTACTTTTCCTTATATATATCAATGATATCCACCAAATTGAACTTGTCGGGGAATTAACATTGTACGCAGATGATACAACAATCTTTTATTTTGGTCAGTCCACCGAGATCATGACTCCGATAGTTCAGAAAGACTTAGAAAAATACTTAGGCATTATTCTAGATAACCATCTTAATTGGAGACCACATCTAGAAAAAATAAAACTCAAGTTGTCTTCACTAACTGGAATGCTGTTCAGCATCACAAAATGCCTGCCCAGGCCAGTACGATATCTAATCTATAACACTTTGGTCAAACCTCAACTAGAGTACCTACTAGAGATTTGGGGCTCTGCTGCAAAAAAGTACCTTAACACGATCCAAAGAGCACAAAATAAATTATTAAAAATTCTATTCCATTACAGTTTTTGCACGCACACCAATAAGCTGTATAGAGAGACCAAAATTATGAACATTAAACAATCATACGAATACTTCACATGCATACTCATACATAAAATCTTGAATAATTACTTAAACATAAACATAAATTTTATTTAAAAAAAAGAATTTTCACAGAATGAAATTAAGGAATGCCAACCATTTAGTTACATACAAATGTAGAACCAACTAAAGTAAAAAAAACTGTACAATATGAGGATGCTAAGTTATATAATGCATTACCAAATTATACTAAGGAAGCAAAAAGTATTAAAATCTTTAAACAACATCTAAAACAGTATATCTTAAATAAATAATATATAAAATTAAATATTAATAATTGGTCAATAATTAATAATAACAAATAATATAGCACTTTTCCATCATTACGTATTAGTAGGTTAAACTTAAGTAATACGAAAATATATTTTATTTCTTTGGCTTTTATTTGATTCAACTAAATAAATAAAAAATAAAATAAAAATTGATTAAGCTTACCTACTCATACCCGGTCGTACTAAGTACGCTCATCAATGCCGCATCCACGCGTGAACGCAGGTTCGCACATCATTGTACTTACTGGTTCGCTTCTAAGTTCTTATCAGCTGGCCGGCAACTGAGTGCCGTCTAAGAAAATTGTGTATGTACCCCCTAGTTCAAGCATTATTTTTAGTTTGCTCATCTTAAGCGATGACTATTTACATTTGTGTCCAATTATGTTTTTCAGTAAGTGAATTGTAATTTTTTATGAGAAATAAAGATCTTTAACCGTTTAAACAGCCCTTTTAACTGGGGAGCAGACATAATCTGTTCGATCGCAGGTGAGCTCACTTTTTTCCTTTAAATTTATTTATTTCTGAACGTTGCCGTGTCGGAATGAAACAGAATGCGGTAGGATAGACAAGGATCGCATCTGTGGCGTCCATAGAGCGTCGCCCATAGAACTTGAAGTCAAAATTGACACTGCGCATTTCGCGCTCATTTTAGCGGATTAGTTTTACGGACTTATTAAAAAACAGTGTTGTACGAGTAATGAGTTATCTTGTAGTGCTGGGAAGTAACGCTTTTTATAAAAAACGAAACAAACTAGTTTTTTTCTGGGCAAAAACAGTTTCAAGAAACAGTTTCATAAAAAATGCTTTCTTCCCGACCCAATGTCCACCTAAAGAAACCTGTTTCTTTGGCCTACGATTTTAGCCAATAAAATATCAACTTTGTTTCAAATGAGGAAAATCTCTTTTACAAAAAGGCCATCGCAAACCAGTTACTTGAAAATGTTTTAAAAAATCATTTACCTTATTATATGGGTCGTAGAGCATATTTTTCTATAAATATGGATCAAACCCATTAGAAAAAGCGTTTCATTGCGTGAGCGAGATAAAATATTATAAAGAAAGAGCGTACATACAAGCTCGAATGAGACGAATATAGTTTTTTTCACTCGCGTTTCGTTTTGACATTGCTTAATACCGAATAAATATAATATACAATGACGTTTTTTTAAAAACTGTTTTTGCCAAAGACTAATAAGCGTTTCTTTACTTCACAGTCAATAAGTGTTTCTGAAAACAGTTTTGTCAAAAAACGCTCAGGCCTATTATCTTGACTGGAAAACGATGAACAGGTAAGATATAAACATTTTGTAATTGATAAATTGTCTAATTGGAACGATTTCTACAAGGTTAAATTTTAGTGGATGTTTTCCCGCTGCGGAACGAATTACTTTCTGTAATAATATCGAATCATGGTAGTTCTTTTTATTTTTAAATAGGTTCTTTTTTTTGTTCTCCATACTGCAAGCGCTCCATGAAACGCGCCCGCCCATACATAATGTTGAAAAATTTTGTTGATTTTATTTAAAAATAACTTATACATTCGATTTATCTACTGAAATAGAATCAATTCACTGCGGGATAACAACCACTAAAATTTCACCCTGTATATAACATTTTCACAATTAAATTGCGTGTTCACCTAACCGAAAAAAAAACGGGATCTTTCCGACTATCATTTTGTATTATAATTTTGATACTGGGTTCTAATGCTGTTTGTAATATGTAGCAAAACTAATCTTCAAGGTATAAGTGTTTTTATGTAGTACTCGTAATATTATCAAAATTTAATCGCCGGTACGACCGAACATAGTATATCTGCTCCGCAGATCGGGTTTGACCGGTCGAGGTCACCAGATCGGCCATTTTGGCCGTGATAAGTATGGATAAGTGTTGTAATAACAATAATACTGGTCATCTCTGTAATCTAAACTTCTTAGTACATAATATTTATGAATTATTTTTTGATTAATTCTTTTTTAATATTGTACTTCTTACTTCACTCAAAATTCCCAAACAATAAACATCGATTTTCTCCATGTACATTATTTTTATTATTTTACAATACGTTATCAGCACGCATAGTCTTTTAGTAATAAATTAATGTACAAAATGAGTGAGAATAACAGTGGTGACACAGGAACCTCCGATACCGTAAGATATCATATTAGTTCCTCTTCTTCTTTACCTAGTTTCGTTCTTCGCAATAGAGATGATTATCCATCGTGGAAATTTAAAATGCGAAACTATCTTATGCATGAAGATTTATGGGAAGCGATTTCGGGTTATCCGGTAGAGGATAAAACTCCTGAGTTGATTAAGGCTAAGCGAGATACGAAGGCTCTCACAAAGATATGCCTAACAGTAGACGGCATGGCGATAACGCATGTGAGGACTGCCAAGACAGCTGCAGAGGCCTGGAAAGCACTACAGAAGGCTTATGAGGATTGCGGTATGGGTCGTAAGCTTGCCTTAGAACGAAAACTGTATAGAATGTGTTTAGATGATTTTTTGAGTTTGGAAGCATATATTAATGCTGTTATGTGCATTGTACAAGATTTAGCGGTCATTGGGAAGACTATTCCAGATAGTTCTGTAGCAGCTATATTATTAGGAGGATTAACCCCAAAGTTTGAACCACTTATTATGGCAATCGAAAACAGTAACGTTGAAGTTACTACAGATTTAGTGAAAACAAGACTACTAAATGAAATGTCTAAAGATGCTGTAGTAGATTCGGCATTAAAGTCAAAAATTGTTCCCACTTCGAATTCAAACAAGAAACAGAAGCCCATTGTTTGTTATGATTGTAAGGAACCAGGCCACAAGCGACCAGATTGTCCGTTGAAGAAGAAGAAAAACAAAGGAAACTCGAATAAAGACTCTTCTTTACTTGCACTTGCGACTGATGACAATCCGAATAATTGGTATGTTGATTCTGGTGCTAGTAGACACATGACATGCAGAAAAGATTGGCTTATGAACCTGAAAGACTTGAATTCGGGCAAAATAACTGTTGCCAATGGTGAACAAATTGACACGGGTGGCATTGGAGATATTAGTATAAATACTTCATCTTCTATTAACTCTATTAATAATGTTGTTTTAGTACCTAAATTAAAAGCGAATCTCTTGTCTGTACATAAAATAGTTGAGAAAGCCTTTACTGTTCTGTTTAATAAAGACGGTTGTAGCTTTTATAACTCACAAAATTTTTCTTTTACAGGTGACTGTCTTTTGCATCGGTATTTAAGTGGGGGACTGTACAAACTTGACTGTACTGTTAATATTCCTCGCCAGGTAGCGTACGATGTGCACTCTGACCCTATATCCAAATATTAGGTCCATACCTATGAAATTGGCGTTTTGTATGGGAGGAACAAAAAGTCGAAATTTTTTTATATAGCATATTTATTTAATCAAAGTATGAGCCATTGTAATCTATGCACTTTTGCCATCTCATAGGTAGTTCATTGATCCCTTTACTAAAAAAACCATTCGAACGGGAATCAATAAAATCTTTGAAGGCGACTTGGACTGCCCCATCTGAGTTGAACTTTTTCCCTTGCAAGAAGTTATCCAAATTTCGAAAAAAATGGTAATCTGTTGGAGCAAGGTCCGGGGAGTACGGTGGATGCCTTAGAGATTCCAATTGAAGTTCTTCTAATTTGCTAGCCGTCTGTTGTGCAGTGTGTGGTCTAGCGTTGTCGTGAAGCAGCAGTGGCGTAGAGCGATTGACCAGCCTTGGTTGTTTAGCAACTAGCTTTTCCATCATGGTTTGCAATTGCTGACAATAGATATCTGCCATAATCGTCTGGCCAGATTTGAGAAAACTGTAATGAACGACACCGGCGCTAGTCCACCAAACGCTTACAAGTAACTTTTTATTGGTCAATTTTCGCTTGGAGCAGGCTTTGGCTGGCTTGCCAGGGTCCAGCCATTGCGATGAGCGCTTCCGATTATCGTAGAGAATCCACTTTTCATCACAGGTAATGATTCGATTTAAAATCCCTTCGTTATTGTGCCGGTCAAGTAATGTAACGCAGCAGTTGACGCGCGTTTTCCGGTTTGCTTCACTCAATTCGTGAGGAACCCACCTTTCAAGTTTTTTAATCTTCCCAATTTGCTTCAAGTGGATTAAAACAGTTTTATCACTAACGCCAAAGCCTGCAGCTAACTCGGACGTGGTTTGCGATGGATCCGCTTCCACAATAGCCTTCAATTCTTCATTATCAACTTGGGTCTCCGGCCGTCCACGGGGCTTGTTTTGCAGGTCGAAATTTCCAGAACGAAAACGTGGGAACCAAAAACGCACTGTGTTTTCTTTTGCGACACAACCGCCATACACATCATTAACCCTTCGAGCCGTTTCCGCAGCACTGGTGCCACGGTGGAACTCGTACTCGTAAATAACGCGATATTTCAAATTTTCCATTTTGTAAATTGAGCGATGCAAACAGAAAAAAGATAAGTAAAAAAACAAATGAATGACGGTTTACGAAACACAACTACATGTGGAAATAGCTGTATAAATTTGAATTTCGAATTCCTAACCAAATAGGAAAAATTTGTGATCAAAGTGGCCAGTACGACAAAACGCCAATTTCATATGTAAGGACCTAATACTTGTTGTGGCACAGACGACTAGGTCACTTGTGCCGAATAGGTATGGATCGATTAAAGAATAGTCACGTAGGTATAGATTATGTAGAAGTAGACAAGAAAAGTTGTATTTCTTGCGTAGAAGGCAAACAGGCAAGAAAACCTTTTAAGAAGATTAAATATAAGGCGGCGAGTTCAATGTTAGAATTAATACACAGTGATCTCTGTGGCCCCATGTCAGAGACTTCTTTTTAAGGTAATAGGTACGCTCTTATTTTTGTAGATGATTATACACGTTATATTTATATATATTTTCTTTCTTCTAAGACAAACGGGTTCGAAGATAAAGTTTTTGAGGACGGATAATTGGACTGAGTTTGTTAATAATGAACTCACTGCTTATCTTTCGTCTCAAGGTATAGTTCATCAAACCACTACTCCGTACAGTCCGCAACAGAATGGCGTAGCGGAGCGTACTATTCGTTCGATAGTAGAGAAAGCTAGATCTATGTTTTCTGAGAGTTCATTATCTAAGGCTTACTGGGAGGATGCCTTGAAGACTGCTGGCTACCTCAAGAATAGATCTCCTCACCGTGCCTTGAGTTGTGGAATTCCTTTTGAAAAATGGAATGGTATAAAACCAGATTTGACTAATCTTAAAGTTTTTGGTTGTAGAGCTTTTGTCCATATACCTTCATGTCAAAGGAAAAAGTTAGATATGAAAGCTGAAGAAAATATTTTTGTTGGATATTCGGATGATCCTAATTCTTTTTACTTTCAGAATGCTGAAAATCCGCGTAGATTAATTAGATCAAGGGACGTTGTCTTCTATGAAGACTGCTTTAGTAAGTTGAAGGAAACTTCTGTGCATACCTCACAAGAGAATCCAAATGTGGCACCTCTTGTTATACTATCAGGTGATCAGGAACCTGCATTGCCAACTGTACATGAGGATCAATCTCCAGTAGTAGCTCAAAAACCTCTTTGCGGTGATGTGCCTGAGGTAATTGAGGATGCACAAGATCCTGTTGCTGAAGCTTTGCCCGAAAATGATGAATCTCGTCCATGGTTTGAGCTAACTTCAAATGCAGAGAATATTCATACTAGGTATCCCTCTAGGTCAAGGAAACCTCCAGATTTCTTTAGTTATATCTCCGCAGAAGATCACTACGAACCAAGCAATTATTCTGAAGCCATTAGAGCAGCAGATGCGGATAAATGGACAGCTGCGATGCAGAGTGAGTTTGACTCTTTAACAAAGCTAGGGACTTGGTGCCTTGCAGATAGGCCTGATCAGAAGGTCATCCCGTGTAAATGGATATATAAGGTGAAAACTGATGCCCACGGTAATATAGTTAAGTACAAGGCGAGGTTAGTGGTAAAAGGTTTTAATCAAGTAGCGGGTATTGACTACTCTGAAACCTTTGCGCCTGTTATTAGGCACTATTCCCTTCGTACACTATTTGCCCTTGCTGCAGAGAATGGACTCAAGATGCAGCATATTGATGTGGACACGGCATTTCTTCACGGTGATCTACAAGAGGAAGTGTATATGTGCCAGCCCCAGGGTTTCGTTGTAAAAGGTCAGGAAAGCAAGGTTTGTCTGTTGAAAAAGTCCCTCTATGGACTGAAACAGGCACCCCGTGCATGGAATATAAAGTTAGATGAAATCTTATTTAAAATAGGTTTCCATTGAACTCCTTCAGAACCGTGTGTTTATAAAAAACTTTTTGGTTCTGAAACTGTTTTGCTGGCCGTATTTGTTGATGACATAATTATCTTTTATAAAAATGTCAAGACGTTTGACATTGTCAAACGAGATATCGAAAAATATTTTTCAATTAAAGATTTAGGAAATTTAAAATTTTATTAAGGTTTAAATATAAATCAAGAACAAAATGTTATCAAAGTGAATCAAAAAACATTTATAAGTAATGTTTTAAAAAGGTTTCAAATGGAAAAATGTAAAGGTTTTGATACACCTATGGGACTTCAAAAGTTGGAAAGTAATGGTGAGATTGATGAGTCCTATCCTTATCAGAATCTATTGGTTGTTTAATGTATATTGCTGTGAATTCCCGTCCAGATATTGCCTTTGCGACAAGCTATTTAAGGCAGTTTAATACTAAGTTTAATAAAAGCCACTAGCTAGCAGCTAAACGCGTGCTTCAGTATTTAAAGCACACTATAGATCTCTCTATAGTATAGAAAAGGACTGGAAATCCCTTACAGGGTTTTACAGATGCTGATTGGGCAAACTGTATCACTGATCGAAGATCATATACGGGTTATTTCCTCCGTCTTGGAAATGCAGCAGTATCTTGGTGTTCCAGGAAACAGCCTACTGTGGCACTCTCTTCTGCAGAAGTCTGCTTCTTACTACATGCTACTGCTTCTGAATACATGGCACTAACAGATGCGGCAAAGGAGGCTATTTATTTGCAACGCTTTATATCAGAGGTATGTAATACTAAAGTTCAAAGTAGTAATTCAGTTATATTACATACAGATAGTCAGAGTGCACAGAGTTTAGCTCTAAATCCGGTACACAATAATAGAACTAAACACATTGACACCAAGTTCCATTTTATCAGAGAGAAGGTGTCAGAAAATAAAATAACATTACAATACAGACGTAGCAGTGAGATGCCAGCAGATATACTCACTAAGCTATTGCAAAGGACAGCACTGTCTAAGTGTTTATTAGGTTTAGGTTTATCTTAGCTTGTTCATTGTTTCTTTTGTTGTTTACTTTTAAGAGTTTAGATTAAGGGCGGATGTTGTAATAACAATAATACTGGTCATCTTTGTAATCTAAACTTCTTAGTACATAATATTTATGAATTATTTTTTGATTAATTCTTTTTAATATTGTCCTTGTTACTTCACTCAAAATTCCCAAACAATAAACATCGATTTTCTCCATGTACATTATTTTTATTATTTTACAATAATAAGACTTTCGAATTTTTGTTTATTTTAGGAATATTTTATTTTGTATAGGTATATTGTATGTTTTTTTAAGTCTAACACATTATTGATTGCGGTATAGTGTGTGTGAATAAAAATTTCGCTTTGGACTGGAGCTCTATAGATAGAGTTATAGGAAAAAATAATAAGCTTATTTATTTATTCAGTGTATCCGACTATGATCGACATCCCTTCCAATCAATAGGTTTCAAGTAAAGCTAGGTTTTTTTTTTTGCACGGACTTGTTTGGTTTTTGCACTTCTGCGCATGATTTATGATTTTTTACTTTTAGTGATTTACTTTTCTATTAACAATGAACATTATTTTCCACTACTACTACTACTTTTTTCCATTTTTCTTTGGTTTTTGCTAAGGTGCTTTTTATTGCTTGAGTTCAGTTGTCGAACAAGGGTTACAGGCGGGCAAGAGGTGTGCTGACCCGTGGACGACGTGCAGGTGACAAGAGTGTTGTCCATGCCTGATGTGAAGGTGGAGGGGCCATCGCCAGATGTGGAGATGGCTGAAGTGAAGGCTGAAGGCACGTGGTAGAGGTGGAAGAGGAAGATGGTTGAGGCTAGAGGGCGTTTGAGCCTCAGGTGGCAGTCGGTGACCCAAAATAATAGACCGAAAGCCAAAGATGGGTAGCGTTTACCTTTTATATGTTTAACTTGTTTGCTTGCTTTTCGTGTGGTTTCGTGTCCTATTATGTAACCTTTTTTCATTTATTAATACGAGTAAGACTAAAATAAAAAAAATTAGTATTCAGATCTTAAGTGTGGATGATTTACCAAAAAGAATGCCACAAGAAGGGCCATTACACCCAAAAAAGAGGCGCATCTGGGACCCGTAAGTATATTCACTATATTATATAGTTGTAAAGCCAATAATTCAGTTTAATATCAATTGGCTGAAAAACTATGTGTGAATATTTGATTTTTCAAAATCAAATGTAATGACAAAGTATTTAATATATTTAAATAGCGTACCTGAACGCTGGAGTCTAATAAATGCCATTTTATTAACAGAAAAAAATGTTTACAAAAAATCAAATAAAAAAGCATAATATTTCGATGACGTGTTATCCATAGTTAAGCTTTGTCTATGATTTTTTTAGGGATTTTGTAGCGGATATGCACTTGCCTTAGCATTAAATATCTAATCTGTCTTTGTGTGCTCAATTTGAGCTAGCCATCACCAACACCGTGTTTAGACTTCCAGCAAAGTATAAGACCACATGGATGCATCCGTGGTCGGAACATTGGCACCTCATTGACTATGTCATTGTCCGACAATCTAACATCTCCCAAGTGCGCGTCACTCGTGTTAAGCGGGACGCTATTGCAATCTGCTCCTCGGACCACCGGCTTGTTATTACAAAACTCAAGCTCCGATTGCACTTTCCACGGTGATCTTAAGGAGTGAAGCCTAAACGCCTGGACGTAGAAAGATTACAGAGTCTGGTGATGCGTGAGACCTACGCTAAGCTAGTTACTGGTATGATACAGGAAATGGACGTTGACAGCGATGACTCTGTAGCCAACTGGCAAGATTTGTCGTCTAACTTACTTGTCACCGTTTCGTAGACACTGGGTATCCAACACAGACGACGCGGGGACTGGTTTGATGACAACGACGAAATTTTGACTAAGGCAATCAGAAAACATCGCTGTCTTTTACGTCAACATCGTGATAACCACCAGGCTGAGCAAGTCAAGCGTAGTAATGCCGAGCTTCGAAGATACGTGATATAAATAAAGGACAAGTGGTGGCATAATAAGGCTGAGTGTATGCAGTGGCTCTCTGATACTAACCAGATGGGTGCATTTTACGACGAAGTCCGCAAACTTGTTGGTACTGCAATTCACACTAGAGTGCCCATCATGAGAACAATCGATGGCACCAAATAAGTTACCAACAAGAAAGATGTGCTCAATAGATGGGGAGAGCACTTCAACACCCTGCTTAATGTTGACCGAGCTGCGGACATTAGTATAACTAATGTCCGCAGCTCGGTCAACATACGCCTGGACGTAGAAAGATTACAGAGTCTGGTGATGCGTGAGACCTACGCTAAGCTAGTTACTGGTATGATACAGGAAATGGACGTTGACAGCGATGACTCTGTAGCCAACTGGCAAGATTTGTCGTCTAACTTACTTGTCACCGTTTCGTAGACACTGGGTATCCAACACAGACGACGCGGGGACTGGTTTGATGACAACGACGAAATTTTGACTAAGGCAATCAGAAAACATCGCTGTCTTTTACGTCAACATCGTGATAACCACCAGGCTGAGCAAGTCAAGCGTAGTAATGCCGAGCTTCGAAGATACGTGATATAAATAAAGGACAAGTGGTGGCATAATAAGGCTGAGTGTATGCAGTGGCTCTCTGATACTAACCAGATGGGTGCATTTTACGACGAAGTCCGCAAACTTGTTGGTACTGCAATTCACACTAGAGTGCCCATCATGAGAACAATCGATGGCACCAAATAAGTTACCAACAAGAAAGATGTGCTCAATAGATGGGGAGAGCACTTCAACACCCTGCTTAATGTTGACCGAGCTGCGGACATTAGTATAACTAATGTCCGCAGCTCGGTCAACATACGCCTGGACGTAGAAAGATTACAGAGTCTGGTGATGCGTGAGACCTACGCTAAGCTAGTTACTGGTATGATACAGGAAATGGACGTTGACAGCGATGACTCTGTAGCCAACTGGCAAGATTTGTCGTCTAACTTACTTGTCACCGTTTCGTAGACACTGGGTATCCAACACAGACGACGCGGGGACTGGTTTGATGACAACGACGAAATTTTGACTAAGGCAATCAGAAAACATCGCTGTCTTTTATGTCAACATCGTGACAACCACCAGGCTGAGCAAGTCAAGCGTAGTAATGCCGAGCTTCGAAGATACGTGACATAAATAAAGGACAAGTGGTGGCATAATAAGGCTGAGTGTATGCAGTGGCTCTCTGATACTAACCAGATGGGTGCATTTTACGACGAAGTCCGCAAACTTGTTGGTACTGCAATTCACACTAGAGTGCCCATCATGAGAACAATCGATGGCACCAAATTAGTTACCAACAAGAAAGATGTGCTCAATAGATGGGGAGAGCACTTCAACACCCTGCTTAATGTTGACCGAGCTGCGGACATTAGTTATATTAGCTCGCTCCCAACATTCCTCAAAGTCTCCAAGCTGGATAAATCCACTGCCTCTCTGCGAGGTCGTTGAAGCCATACATCAACAGCGAAACAAAAAAGCAGTCGGCATTGACAACCTACCGGGGGAATTATTAAAGTATGGGAGTGATCAATTGCATTCAGTAATTTGGAAGCTGTTTGTACAAATGTGGGACGAGGAGCGTGTACCAGGTGATTTTCGAGTCTCGCGCGTTTGCTCCTTATACAAGAATAAAGGCAGCATATCGGACTGCAATTCTTACAGAGGAATTTCTCTGCTGACTTCTTCCAGGGAAAGTGCTCGAATTTTGCTTAATCGTTTGATCTCCTTATCTGAAGACCTGCTACCCGAAACTTAGTTTGGGCTCCGACCTAACCGAGGTACTTGCGAAGCTATTTTCGCTATTCGCCAACTCCAAGAGGAGAGCCGAAAGCAAGGTCAGCCTTTGTATTTATGTTTTGTTGACTTAGAGAAGGCTTTCGACAGTGTGCTGTAGTGTGTGTGCACCTCACCCACACTTATGCAATTGTACTTAAGCTCATGTCTTTAGTTATTTGACACATTAAACTCGCATCAGTTAACATAAAGGTGTTTCCTTGAGTCTACGTAAATCCCCACTTCGCATGGCGACCCTGCCAGTGCTGCCTGTGGCGGCGCTGCGCACGGGAACAATTAAAATACGAGTATATCGTGATATGTGAAAAAAAGAACTGAAAAGTGAAAGTGAAATTGAACAATAAAATTAAATCAACATTTTATTGACTTAAAAAAAAAACGGAAAATGTGCCGTTGTGACGAAAGAATATAGCTGGCAGACGGGCGTTGATGGCGTCAGATGGAAGTGCAGTTACTGGGTGCCGGGAGTTGTAGGAGTCGAAAGGTTTGTGGCTGTTTTGTTGCTGGGCGCCGGGAGATGTTGGCGTCGGAGGAGGATTGTTGGTGCCGGGTGAAGGAAGAAAGACAAAGGAAGTGAAGATGAAGGACGCCGCCAGAGGTTAAAACGGAAAGTTGTTGTGTAATTTTAACATCTATCTAATTAAGATTTACCTCTTATATACATATGTAATCCAATACTATATTAATGGATAGTATAAACATAATATATTTTAATATAACATTAAATAGGTGGCCACCGTTAGGATATATTACCGTATATAATATATTATGTTACTCGTATTTTTTTTCATAATATATTTTCACGCAGACGGGTCAAATGGAAAAAAATAAGTGGCATTTTTACAGCAGTCAAGTGCATTAATGTATAATGTATTATTAATTTCAAGGTAAATTCAAACTCGAACTAAAAGTATATCTATCGACAAGTTTCGTAAACTAAGCGTTTCGTAAGCTTTTACATAAAATATATACATTAAATATTTTATACAGAATACAATTTTTAGAACTATTAGTACTTATCCACTTTAAATTAAACAACATAGTTTGTATAAAGTAATTAATTTGAGTGTAAGAATAGAAGATCAATTTTCTATATGTTGATTGGAAATTGTCATATTGTTGTGTGTTACAGTTTTTTGGAACTTTTGTTACCATTTTAACGATGCTTAAATTTTAAAAACGTCAATATTTTTAATGCACCATAATTAGGTACTTAGAGTTATAGCACAACACGTGTTAACGCATCAGCATTATTGTTTGTAGCCGACAAGTCTTAGAAAGAAATATGAAGCTAGCCTTTATTTATGGCACTCATCGAATAGCACTGTAACATCAGAAGTTGTTTTTGCATACCAACATGATTACGATAACTTATGTATCGTATTGGACTAAAGTTTAATAAGTTTAATTTGCTACATCAACCTAGTGGATACCTAACATTGAGCAATTAGAGTATTATTACAACTACGAGTAGATATTTTATCGTATAATTATTTGAAATTTATATCATTGATCGAAGTAAAACTTTTGTCAGGATAAGTTTGGATTGTTGTGTATATTGCGCACATTCAAGGGAGACAACAGTTAGGAATAGAATTTAATTATGAATTGATTATGAACGGAAGTTGTTGAGAAACCGGTCACTGATGACGAAAAATCAAAAAGCAGCAAAGATGATCGTAAGAATGAAAAAGAAAACGAGAGTAAAAAAGAGGTGAATTCTGACAAAGAGAAAGGAAAGGAAAAGGAGACAGAAAAAGAGGAATCTAAAGAGCCTACTAGCCTGGAGTTGAGCTTAGAAAACATGCGTATCCACTTACGCGAGTCTATGCGAAGGATAGTTCTTAGTCAGAAAATGGAAGTCGATCCATCCAGTATAGATGTTGCTAAACCTTCTGACGAAAGGAAGATAATCGTTGATAAGTACCCAATCTGCTTTAAATTATATCCTATTTCCGACTCAACGCGGTTTGTTCTAGCTCCAGTGGCTATATCCTCCTTCAACAAGAGTAGTACATCAATTGAGCTAGTTTCTGCCATAATTGCGTCTGTAAAAGAAGCGTCCGAGAAATTTGTTCGAATCGTTGCTAATCCAAAGATCGTTACATATCGTAATGTCGAGGTCCCGGCAGACAATACCAACGGACTTGATGTAAGTATGGCTGACACCGTTTTTACCAACCGCAACGTCGAATGGAGAGCGATATTATCACATTTAGTCAGTGCTCAAAGGGATGGACTTTGGTACGAAATGGGAGTAATGATAACTGACTTCTTTCTAAATGTACAAGCACAATTCGCTCGCGAAATGATTGAAGCCTCTAATAGTCTCCTTAATAGCAATGCTTATGGGTTACATTATGACAGGTACATGCTCTTCGCTCGTCGCCGCGGATTGCTAAGGGAAAACTCAGATCCAAGACTGCCTGATGTTAGAGGTGTTCTAATCAGACAATTTGTTAGTGATACCTTGCCAGAGCTCTTTTGTTATTTTCCAATGAGCAACTTTATATCTGTACAGGCTTGTATTACATTTACAGGTACTCGCGCGCAGCTAACGTTTCCACCGGCTGACCTCCCTTCAACACTCAATGTTAGTGCTAATCGTGCTTCTGCCATAAAGGATATTATTGCTGCACATGCCTCGAGAAGCCTTATGGTTTGTACTGACAAAACTCGGGTGGACGAACAAGTTTGTGAGGCTGATCAGACTCCTGCATGATGATATGCGATGTTGTGTCAATGTACAGGGCGAAGATTCAGATGAGATTTTTCTCAGTGAGCTGCGGCGTCAAGCAAGGGTGCGTGCTCGCCCTAACTCTGATTGTCCTGTACTTTGCAGTAGTATTGCGAGACGCCTTGTAGACTCTATCTGAGGGCATCCGGGTTCGTTTCAGAATCGATGGTGGTGGTGTATTTAGTTTGGCTAGACTAAGAGCTAACACTAAAGTTTCTCACGCTACTATCACGGAAATGATGTACGCAGACGATCTATGTTTTGTGGCGGAATCCCCAGATGGTCTCTAAAAAGGCTTAAGTCGAATCTTGACGGGTCATGTCGTAGATTTGGGCTTAAAATCAGTGTAAAGAAAACTGAAGTGATGACACTTGACACACTGAATAGTGGCCAACTAAACATTAAGCTTGGTAACGACACGCTGAAGCAAGTAGACCAAATCAAATATCTGGGGAGCACCATTTCATCGAGGTGCCTCCTTGATAACGAAGTCAACAGCAGAATTGGAGCAGCTGCTGCGGCCTTTGGTAGACTTCGTCTCAAGGTGTTCCGTTCGCATGACATTAATCTCTCTACAAAAGTATCGGTTTACATGGCAATCGTTCTGCCGAATCTTCTCTATGCCTCAGAAACGTAGGCGCTGTACCGCAAACATATCCTTGCATTGGATAAATTCCAACTGAAATGCCTACGCAACATTATGAACATCCATTGGTCGGACCGTATTCGTAACACGTAAGTTCTACGACGAGCTAATGTCGGTAGAATAGAGGCTTACCTTATGCGGAGGCAGCTGCGGTGGGCTGGTCATATCTTCCGAATGTCTGACGACCGGGTGGCGAAGCGCATCTTTTATTCAGAACTGCAGGATGGATGGTAAGCGGAAACAAGGCAGCTAACTTCTGGGGTACAAAGATATGCTTAAGCGTCACCTAAAACGCTGTGACCTGGAACCTTCCAAGTGGGAAGAGATGGCAGCAGACCGGCCAGGGTGGAGGCGAGCCGTGACAAAAAAAGGTGTTTGAGTTTGAAAGAAACCGCAGAGAACAGCTCGATGCCCGACCACCTGCGGCCTTAAACTATAATTATGTCAGAGGAGTGCTGACTTGTAGTGAATGTGACCGCACATTCACTGCAAAAATTGGTTACGTCAGCTATGTGAAAACGAAGCTCTCAGTAAGTTAGATCCTAGTCGCTGTGGCCGAATACGGTTAGGATCATATATATATATTATATTCTTTTGTTGTTTACTTTAAGGAGTTTAGATTAAGGGCGGATGTTGTAATAACAATAATACTGGTCATCTTTGTAATCTAAACTTCTTAGTACATAATATTTATGAATTATTTTTTGATTAATTCTTTTTAATATTGTCCTTGTTACTTCACTCAAAATTCCCAAACAATAAACATCGATTTTCTCCATGTACATTATTTTTATTATTTTACAATAATAAGACTTTCGAATTTTTGTTTATTTTAGGAATATTTTATTTTGTATAGGTATATTGTATGTTTTTTTAAGTCTAACACATTATTGATTGCGGTATAATGTGTGTGAATAAAAATTTCGCTTTGGACTGGAGCTCTAATGATAGAGTTATAGGAAAAAATAATAAGCTTATTTATTTATTCAGTGTATCCGACTATGATCGACATCCCTTCCAATCAATAGGTTTCAAGTAAAGCTAGGTTTTTTTTTTTGCACGGACTTGTTTGGTTTTTGCATTTCTGCGCATGATTTATGATTTTTTACTTTTAGTGATTTACTTTTCTATTAACAATGAACATTATTTTCCACTACTACTACTACTTTTTTCCATTTTTCTTTGGTTTTTGCTAAGGTGCTTTTTATTGCTTGAGTTCAGTTGTCGAACAAGGGTTCCAGGCGGGCAAGAGGTGTGCGGACCCGTGGACGACGTGCAGGTGACAAGAGTGTTGTCCATGCCTGATGTGAAGGTGGAGGGGCCATCGCCAGATGTGGAGATGGCTGAAGTGAAGGCTGAAGGCACGTGGTAGAGGTGGAAGAGGAAGATGGTTGAGGCTAGAGGGCGTTTGAGCCTCAGGTGGCAGTCGGTGACCCAAAATAAAAAAACCGAAAGCCAAAGATGGGTAGCGTTTACCTTTTATATGTTTAACTTGTTTGCTTGCTTTTCGTGTGGTTTCGTGTCCTATTATGTAACCTTTTTTCATTTATTAATACGAGTAAGACTAAAATAAAAAAAATTAGTATTCAGATCTTAAGTGTGGATGATTTACCAAAAAGAATGCCACAAGAAGGGCCATTACACCCAAAAAAGAGGCGCATCTGGGACCCGTAAGTATATTCACTATATTATATAGTTGTAAAGCCAATAATTCAGTTTAATATCAATTGGCTGAAAAACTATGTGTGAATATTTGATTTTTCAAAATCAAATGTAATGACAAAGTATTTAATATATTTAAATAGCGTACCTGAACGCTGGAGTCTAATAAATGCCATTTTATTAACAGAAAAAAATGTTTACAAAAAATCAAATAAAAAAGCATAATATTTCGATGACGTGTTATCCATAGTTAAGCTTTGTCTATGATTTTTTTAGGGCTTTTGTAGCGGATATGCACTTGCCTTAGCATTAAATATCTAATCTGTCTTTGTGTGCTCAATTTGAGCTAGCCATCACCAACACCGTGTTTAGACTTCCAGCAAAGTATAAGACCACATGGATGCATCCGTGGTCGGAACATTGGCACCTCATTGACTATGTCATTGTCCGACAATCTAACATCTCCCAAGTGCGCGTCACTCGTGTTAAGCGGGACGCTATTGCAATCTGCTCCTCGGACCACCGGCTTGTTATTACAAAACTCAAGCTCCGATTGCACTTTCCACGGTGATCTTAAGGAGTGAAGCCTAAACGCCTGGACGTAGAAAGATTACAGAGTCTGGTGATGCGTGAGACCTACGCTAAGCTAGTTACTGGTATGATACAGGAAATGGACGTTGACAGCGATGACTCTGTAGCCAACTGGCAAGATTTGTCGTCTAACTTACTTGTCACCGTTTCGTAGACACTGGGTATCCAACACAGACGACGCGGGGACTGGTTTGATGACAACGACGAAATTTTGACTAAGGCAATCAGAAAACATCGCTGTCTTTTATGTCAACATCGTGACAACCACCAGGCTGAGCAAGTCAAGCGTAGTAATGCCGAGCTTCGAAGATACGTGACATAAATAAAGGACAAGTGGTGGCATAATAAGGCTGAGTGTATGCAGTGGCTCTCTGATACTAACCAGATGGGTGCATTTTACGACGAAGTCCGCAAACTTGTTGGTACTGCAATTCACACTAGAGTGCCCATCATGAGAACAATCGATGGCACCAAATTAGTTACCAACAAGAAAGATGTGCTCAATAGATGGGGAGAGCACTTCAACACCCTGCTTAATGTTGACCGAGCTGCGGACATTAGTTATATTAGCTCGCTCCCAACATTCCTCAAAGTCTCCAAGCTGGATAAATCCACTGCCTCTCTGCGAGGTCGTTGAAGCCATACATCAACAGCGAAACAAAAAAGCAGTCGGCATTGACAACCTACCGGGGGAATTATTAAAGTATGGGAGTGATCAATTGCATTCAGTAATTTGGAAGCTGTTTGTACAAATGTGGGACGAGGAGCGTGTACCAGGTGATTTTCGAGTCTCGCGCGTTTGCTCCTTATACAAGAATAAAGGCAGCATATCGGACTGCAATTCTTACAGAGGAATTTCTCTGCTGACTTCTTCCAGGGAAAGTGCTCGAATTTTGCTTAATCGTTTGATCTCCTTATCTGAAGACCTGCTACCCGAAACTTAGTTTGGGCTCCGACCTAACCGAGGTACTTGCGAAGCTATTTTCGCTATTCGCCAACTCCAAGAGGAGAGCCGAAAGCAAGGTCAGCCTTTGTATTTATGTTTTGTTGACTTAGAGAAGGCTTTCGACAGTGTGCTGTAGTGTGTGTGCACCTCACCCACACTTATGCAATTGTACTTAAGCTCATGTCTTTAGTTATTTGACACATTAAACTCGCATCAGTTAACATAAAGGTGTTTCCTTGAGTCTACGTAAATCCCCACTTCGCATGGCGACCCTGCCAGTGCTGCCTGTGGCGGCGCTGCGCACGGGAACAATTAAAATACGAGTATATCGTGATATGTGAAAAAAAGAACTGAAAAGTGAAAGTGAAATTGAACAATAAAATTAAATCTACATTTTATTGACTTAAAAAAAAAACGGAAAATGTGCCGTTGTGACGAAAGAATATAGCTGGCAGACGGGCGTTGATGGCGTCAGATGGAAGTGCAGTTACTGGGTGCCGGGAGTTGTAGGAGTCGAAAGGTTTGTGGCTGTTTTGTTGCTGGGCGCCGGGAGATGTTGGCGTCGGAGGAGGATTGTTGGTGCCGGGTGAAGGAAGAAAGACAAAGGAAGTGAAGATGAAGGACGCCGCCAGAGGTTAAAACGGAAAGTTGTTGTGTAATTTTAACATCTATCTAATTAAGATTTACCTCTTATAAACATATGTAATCCAATACTATATTAATGGATAGTATAAACATAATATATTTTAATATAACATTAAATAGGTGGCCACCGTTAGGATATATTACCGTATATAATATATTATGTTACTCGTATTTTTTTTCATAATATATTTTCACGCAGACGGGTCAAATGGAAAAAATTAAGTGGCATTTTACAGCAGTCAAGTGCATTAATGTATAATGTATTATTAATTTCAAGGTAAATTCAAACTCGAACTAAAAGTATATCTATCGACAAGTTTCGTAAACTAAGCGTTTCGTAAGCTTTTACATAAAATATATACATTAAATATTTTATACAGAATACAATTTTTAGAACTATTAGTACTTATCCACTTTAAATTAAACAACATAGTTTGTATAAAGTAATTAATTTGAGTGTAAGAATAGAAGATCAATTTTCTATATGTTGATTGGAAATTGTCATATTGTTGTGTGTTACAGTTTTTTGGAACTTTTGTTACCATTTTAACGATGCTTAAATTTTAAAAACGTCAATATTTTTAATGCACCATAATTAGGTACTTAGAGTTATAGCACAACACGTGTTAACGCATCAGCATTATTGTTTGTAGCCGACAAGTCTTAGAAAGAAATATGAAGCTAGCCTTTATTTATGGCACTCATCGAATAGCACTGTAACATCAGAAGTTGTTTTTGCATACCAACATGATTACGATAACTTATGTATCGTATTAGACTAAAGTTTAATAAGTTTAATTTGCTACATCAACCTAGTGGATACCTAACATTGAGCAATTAGAGTATTATTACAACTACGAGTAGATATTTTATCGTATAATTATTTGAAATTTATATCATTGATCGAAGTAAAACTTTTGTCAGGATAAGTTTGGATTGTTGTGTATATTGCGCACATTCAAGGGAGACAACAGTTAGGAATAGAATTTAATTATGAATTGATTATGAACGGAAGTTGTTGAGAAACCGGTCACTGCAAAAAAGCAGCAAAGATGATCGTAAGAATGAAAAAGAAAACGAGAGTAAAAAAGAGGTGAATTCTGACAAAGAGAAAGGAAAGGAAAAGGAGACAGAAAAAGAGGAATCTAAAGAGCCTACTAGCCTGGAGTTGAGCTTAGAAAACATGCGTATCCACTTACGCGAGTCTATGCGAAGGATAGTTCTTAGTCAGAAAATGGAAGTCGATCCATCCAGTATAGATGTTGCTAAACCTTCTGACGAAAGGAAGATAATCGTTGATAAGTACCCAATCTGCTTTAAATTATATCCTATTTCCGACTCAACGCGGTTTGTTCTAGCTCCAGTGGCTATATCCTCCTTCAACAAGAGTAGTACATCAATTGAGCTAGTTTCTGCCATAATTGCGTCTGTAAAAGAAGCGTCCGAGAAATTTGTTCGAATCGTTGCTAATCCAAAGATCGTTACATATCGTAATGTCGAGGTCCCGGCAGACAATACCAACGGACTTGATGTAAGTATGGCTGACACCGTTTTTACCAACCGCAACGTCGAATGGAGAGCGATATTATCACATTTAGTCAGTGCTCAAAGGGATGGACTTTGGTACGAAATGGGAGTAATGATACCTGACTTCTTTCTAAATGTACAAGCACAATTCGCTCGCGAAATGATTGAAGCCTCTAATAGTCTCCTTAATAGCAATGCTTATGGGTTACATTATGACAGGTACATGCTCTTCGCTCGTCGCCGCGGATTGCTAAGGGAAAACTCAGATCCAAGACTGCCTGATGTTAGAGGTGTTCTAATCAGACAATTTGTTAGTGATACCTTGCCAGAGCTCTTTTGTTATTTTCCAATGAGCAACTTTATATCTGTACAGGCTTGTATTACATTTACAGGTACTCGCGCGCAGCTAACGTTTCCACCGGCTGACCTCCCTTCAACACTCAATGTTAGTGCTAATCGTGCTTCTGCCATAAAGGATATTATTGCTGCACATGCCTCGAGAAGCCTTATGGTTTGTACTGACAAAACTCGGGTGGACGAACAAGTTTGTGAGGCTGATCAGACTCCTGCATGATGATATGCGATGTTGTGTCAGTGTACAGGGCGAAGATTCAGATGAGATTTTTCTCAGTGAGCTGCGGCGTCAAGCAAGGGTGCGTGCTCGCCCTAACTCTGATTGTCCTGTACTTTGCAGTAGTATTGCGAGACGCCTTGTAGACTCTATCTGAGGGCATCCGGGTTCGTTTCAGAATCGATGGTGGTGGTGTATTTAGTTTGGCTAGACTAAGAGCTAACACTAAAGTTTCTCACGCTACTATCACGGAAATGATGTACGCAGACGATCTATGTTTTGTGGCGGAATCCCCAGATGGTCTCTAAAAAGGCTTAAGTCGAATCTTGACGGGTCATGTCGTAGATTTGGGCTTAAAATCAGTGTAAAGAAAACTGAAGTGATGACACTTGACACACTGAATAGTGGCCAACTAAACATTAAGCTTGGTAACGACACGCTGAAGCAAGTAGACCAAATCAAATATCTGGGGAGCACCATTTCATCGAGGTGCCTCCTTGATAACGAAGTCAACAGCAGAATTGGAGCAGCTGCTGCGGCCTTTGGTAGACTTCGTCTCAAGGTGTTCCGTTCGCATGACATTAATCTCTCTACAAAAGTATCGGTTTACATGGCAATCGTTCTGCCGAATCTTCTCTATGCCTCAGAAACGTAGGCGCTGTACCGCAAACATATCCTTGCATTGGATAAATTCCAACTGAAATGCCTACGCAACATTATGAACATCCATTGGTCGGACCGTATTCGTAACACGTAAGTTCTACGACGAGCTAATGTCGGTAGAATAGAGGCTTACCTTATGCGGAGGCAGCTGCGGTGGGCTGGTCATATCTTCCGAATGTCTGACGACCGGGTGGCGAAGCGCATCTTTTATTCAGAACTGCAGGATGGATGGTAAGCGGAAACAAGGCAGCTAACTTCTGGGGTACAAAGATATGCTTAAGCGTCACCTAAAACGCTGTGACCTGGAACCTTCCAAGTGGGAAGAGATGGCAGCAGACCGGCCAGGGTGGAGGCGAGCCGTGACAAAAAAAGGTGTTTGAGTTTGAAAGAAACCGCAGAGAACAGCTCGATGCCCGACCACCTGCGGCCTTAAACTATAATTATGTCAGAGGAGTGCTGACTTGTAGTGAATGTGACCGCACATTCACTGCAAAAATTGGTTACGTCAGCTATGTGAAAACGAAGCTCTCAGTAAGTTAGATCCTAGTCGCTGTGGCCGAATACGGTTAGGATCATATATATATATTATATTCTTTTGTTGTTTACTTTAAGGAGTTTAGATTAAGGGCGGATGTTGTAATAACAATAATACTGGTCATCTTTGTAATCTAAACTTCTTAGTACATAATATTTATGAATTATTTTTTGATTAATTCTTTTTAATATTGTCCTTGTTACTTCACTCAAAATTCCCAAACAATAAACATCGATTTTCTCCATGTACATTATTTTTATTATTTTACAATAATAAGACTTTCGAATTTTTGTTTATTTTAGGAATATTTTATTTTGTATAGGTATATTGTATGTTTTTTTAAGTCTAACACATTATTGATTGCGGTATAATGTGTGTGAATAAAAATTTCGCTTTGGACTGGAGCTCTAATGATAGAGTTATAGGAAAAAATAATAAGCTTATTTATTTATTCAGTGTATCCGACTATGATCGACATCCCTTCCAATCAATAGGTTTCAAGTAAAGCTAGGTTTTTTTTTTTGCACGGACTTGTTTGGTTTTTGCACTTCTGCGCATGATTTATGATTTTTTACTTTTAGTGATTTACTTTTCTATTAACAATGAACATTATTTTCCACTACTACTACTACTTTTTTCCATTTTTCTTTGGTTTTTGCTAAGGTGCTTTTTATTGCTTGAGTTCAGTTGTCGAACAAGGGTTCCAGGCGGGCAAGAGGTGTGCGGACCCGTGGACGACGTGCAGGTGACAAGAGTGTTGTCCATGCCTGATGTGAAGGTGGAGGGGCCATCGCCAGATGTGGAGATGGCTGAAGTGAAGGCTGAAGGCACGTGGTAGAGGTGGAAGAGGAAGATGGTTGAGGCTAGAGGGCGTTTGAGCCTCAGGTGGCAGTCGGTGACCCAAAATAAAAAAACCGAAAGCCAAAGATGGGTAGCGTTTACCTTTTATATGTTTAACTTGATTGCTTGCTTTTCGTGTGGTTTCGTGTCCTATTATGTAACCTTTTTTCATTTATTAATACGAGTAAGACTAAAATAAAAAAAATTAGTATTCAGATCTTAAGTGTGGATGATTTACCAAAAAGAATGCCACAAGAAGGGCCATTACACCCAAAAAAGAGGCGCATCTGGGACCCGTAAGTATATTCACTATATTATATAGTTGTAAAGCCAATAATTCAGTTTAATATCAATTGGCTGAAAAACTATGTGTGAATATTTGATTTTTCAAAATCAAATGTAATGACAAAGTATTTAATATATTTAAATAGCGTACCTGAACGCTGGAGTCTAATAAATGCCATTTTATTAACAGAAAAAAATGTTTACAAAAAATCAAATAAAAAAGCATAATATTTCGATGACGTGTTATCCATAGTTAAGCTTTGTCTATGATTTTTTTAGGGCTTTTGTAGCGGATATGCACTTGCCTTAGCATTAAATATCTAATCTGTCTTTGTGTGCTCAATTTGAGCTAGCCATCACCAACACCGTGTTTAGACTTCCAGCAAAGTATAAGACCACATGGATGCATCCGTGGTCGGAACATTGGCACCTCATTGACTATGTCATTGTCCGACAATCTAACATCTCCCAAGTGCGCGTCACTCGTGTTAAGCGGGACGCTATTGCAATCTGCTCCTCGGACCACCGGCTTGTTATTACAAAACTCAAGCTCCGATTGCACTTTCCACGGTGATCTTAAGGAGTGAAGCCTAAACGCCTGGACGTAGAAAGATTACAGAGTCTGGTGATGCGTGAGACCTACGCTAAGCTAGTTACTGGTATGATACAGGAAATGGACGTTGACAGCGATGACTCTGTAGCCAACTGGCAAGATTTGTCGTCTAACTTACTTGTCACCGTTTCGTAGACACTGGGTATCCAACACAGACGACGCGGGGACTGGTTTGATGACAACGACGAAATTTTGACTAAGGCAATCAGAAAACATCGCTGTCTTTTATGTCAACATCGTGACAACCACCAGGCTGAGCAAGTCAAGCGTAGTAATGCCGAGCTTCGAAGATACGTGACATAAATAAAGGACAAGTGGTGGCATAATAAGGCTGAGTGTATGCAGTGGCTCTCTGATACTAACCAGATGGGTGCATTTTACGACGAAGTCCGCAAACTTGTTGGTACTGCAATTCACACTAGAGTGCCCATCATGAGAACAATCGATGGCACCAAATTAGTTACCAACAAGAAAGATGTGCTCAATAGATGGGGAGAGCACTTCAACACCCTGCTTAATGTTGACCGAGCTGCGGACATTAGTTATATTAGCTCGCTCCCAACATTCCTCAAAGTCTCCAAGCTGGATAAATCCACTGCCTCTCTGCGAGGTCGTTGAAGCCATACATCAACAGCGAAACAAAAAAGCAGTCGGCATTGACAACCTACCGGGGGAATTATTAAAGTATGGGAGTGATCAATTGCATTCAGTAATTTGGAAGCTGTTTGTACAAATGTGGGACGAGGAGCGTGTACCAGGTGATTTTCGAGTCTCGCGCGTTTGCTCCTTATACAAGAATAAAGGCAGCATATCGGACTGCAATTCTTACAGAGGAATTTCTCTGCTGACTTCTTCCAGGGAAAGTGCTCGAATTTTGCTTAATCGTTTGATCTCCTTATCTGAAGACCTGCTACCCGAAACTTAGTTTGGGCTCCGACCTAACCGAGGTACTTGCGAAGCTATTTTCGCTATTCGCCAACTCCAAGAGGAGAGCCGAAAGCAAGGTCAGCCTTTGTATTTATGTTTTGTTGACTTAGAGAAGGCTTTCGACAGTGTGCTGTAGTGTGTGTGCACCTCACCCACACTTATGCAATTGTACTTAAGCTCATGTCTTTAGTTATTTGACACATTAAACTCGCATCAGTTAACATAAAGGTGTTTCCTTGAGTCTACGTAAATCCCCACTTCGCATGGCGACCCTGCCAGTGCTGCCTGTGGCGGCGCTGCGCACGGGAACAATTAAAATACGAGTATATCGTGATATGTGAAAAAAAGAACTGAAAAGTGAAAGTGAAATTGAACAATAAAATTAAATCTACATTTTATTGACTTAAAAAAAAAACGGAAAATGTGCCGTTGTGACGAAAGAATATAGCTGGCAGACGGGCGTTGATGGCGTCAGATGGAAGTGCAGTTACTGGGTGCCGGGAGTTGTAGGAGTCGAAAGGTTTGTGGCTGTTTTGTTGCTGGGCGCCGGGAGATGTTGGCGTCGGAGGAGGATTGTTGGTGCCGGGTGAAGGAAGAAAGACAAAGGAAGTGAAGATGAAGGACGCCGCCAGAGGTTAAAACGGAAAGTTGTTGTGTAATTTTAACATCTATCTAATTAAGATTTACCTCTTATATACATATGTAATCCAATACTATATTAATGGATAGTATAAACATAATATATTTTAATATAACATTAAATAGGTGGCCACCGTTAGGATATATTACCGTATATAATATATTATGTTACTCGTATTTTTTTTCATAATATATTTTCACGCAGACGGGTCAAATGGAAAAAATTAAGTGGCATTTTTACAGCAGTCAAGTGCATTAATGTATAATGTATTATTAATTTCAAGGTAAATTCAAACTCGAACTAAAAGTATATCTATCGACAAGTTTCGTAAACTAAGCGTTTCGTAAGCTTTTACATAAAATATATACATTAAATATTTTATACAGAATACAATTTTTAGAACTATTAGTACTTATCCACTTTAAATTAAACAACATAGTTTGTATAAAGTAATTAATTTGAGTGTAAGAATAGAAGATCAATTTTCTATATGTTGATTGGAAATTGTCATATTGTTGTGTGTTACAGTTTTTTGGAACTTTTGTTACCATTTTAACGATGCTTAAATTTTAAAAACGTCAATATTTTTAATGCACCATAATTAGGTACTTAGAGTTATAGCACAACACGTGTTAACGCATCAGCATTATTGTTTGTAGCCGACAAGTCTTAGAAAGAAATATGAAGCTAGCCTTTATTTATGGCACTCATCGAATAGCACTGTAACATCAGAAGTTGTTTTTGCATACCAACATGATTACGATAACTTATGTATCGTATTGGACTAAAGTTTAATAAGTTTAATTTGCTACATCAACCTAGTGGATACCTAACATTGAGCAATTAGAGTATTATTACAACTACGAGTAGATATTTTATCGTATAATTATTTGAAATTTATATCATTGATCGAAGTAAAACTTTTGTCAGGATAAGTTTGGATTGTTGTGTATATTGCGCACATTCAAGGGAGACAACAGTTAGGAATAGAATTTAATTATGAATTGATTATGAACGGAAGTTGTTGAGAAACCGGTCACTGATGACGAAAAATCAAAAAGCAGCAAAGATGATCGTAAGAATGAAAAAGAAAACGAGAGTAAAAAAGAGGTGAATTCTGACAAAGAGAAAGGAAAGGAAAAGGAGACAGAAAAAGAGGAATCTAAAGAGCCTACTAGCCTGGAGTTGAGCTTAGAAAACATGCGTATCCACTTACGCGAGTCTATGCGAAGGATAGTTCTTAGTCAGAAAATGGAAGTCGATCCATCCAGTATAGATGTTGCTAAACCTTCTGACGAAAGGAAGATAATCGTTGATAAGTACCCAATCTGCTTTAAATTATATCCTATTTCCGACTCAACGCGGTTTGTTCTAGCTCCAGTGGCTATATCCTCCTTCAACAAGAGTAGTACATCAATTGAGCTAGTTTCTGCCATAATTGCGTCTGTAAAAGAAGCGTCCGAGAAATTTGTTCGAATCGTTGCTAATCCAAAGATCGTTACATATCGTAATGTCGAGGTCCCGGCAGACAATACCAACGGACTTGATGTAAGTATGGCTGACACCGTTTTTACCAACCGCAACGTCGAATGGAGAGCGATATTATCACATTTAGTCAGTGCTCAAAGGGATGGACTTTGGTACGAAATGGGAGTAATGATACCTGACTTCTTTCTAAATGTACAAGCACAATTCGCTCGCGAAATGATTGAAGCCTCTAATAGTCTCCTTAATAGCAATGCTTATGGGTTACATTATGACAGGTACATGCTCTTCGCTCGTCGCCGCGGATTGCTAAGGGAAAACTCAGATCCAAGACTGCCTGATGTTAGAGGTGTTCTAATCAGACAATTTGTTAGTGATACCTTGCCAGAGCTCTTTTGTTATTTTCCAATGAGCAACTTTATATCTGTACAGGCTTGTATTACATTTACAGGTACTCGCGCGCAGCTAACGTTTCCACCGGCTGACCTCCCTTCAACACTCAATGTTAGTGCTAATCGTGCTTCTGCCATAAAGGATATTATTGCTGCACATGCCTCGAGAAGCCTTATGGTTTGTACTGACAAAACTCGGGTGGACGAACAAGTTTGTGAGGCTGATCAGACTCCTGCATGATGATATGCGATGTTGTGTCAGTGTACAGGGCGAAGATTCAGATGAGATTTTTCTCAGTGAGCTGCGGCGTCAAGCAAGGGTGCGTGCTCGCCCTAACTCTGATTGTCCTGTACTTTGCAGTAGTATTGCGAGACGCCTTGTAGACTCTATCTGAGGGCATCCGGGTTCGTTTCAGAATCGATGGTGGTGGTGTATTTAGTTTGGCTAGACTAAGAGCTAACACTAAAGTTTCTCACGCTACTATCACGGAAATGATGTACGCAGACGATCTATGTTTTGTGGCGGAATCCCCAGATGGTCTCTAAAAAGGCTTAAGTCGAATCTTGACGGGTCATGTCGTAGATTTGGGCTTAAAATCAGTGTAAAGAAAACTGAAGTGATGACACTTGACACACTGAATAGTGGCCAACTAAACATTAAGCTTGGTAACGACACGCTGAAGCAAGTAGACCAAATCAAATATCTGGGGAGCACCATTTCATCGAGGTGCCTCCTTGATAACGAAGTCAACAGCAGAATTGGAGCAGCTGCTGCGGCCTTTGGTAGACTTCGTCTCAAGGTGTTCCGTTCGCATGACATTAATCTCTCTACAAAAGTATCGGTTTACATGGCAATCGTTCTGCCGAATCTTCTCTATGCCTCAGAAACGTAGGCGCTGTACCGCAAACATATCCTTGCATTGGATAAATTCCAACTGAAATGCCTACGCAACATTATGAACATCCATTGGTCGGACCGTATTCGTAACACGTAAGTTCTACGACGAGCTAATGTCGGTAGAATAGAGGCTTACCTTATGCGGAGGCAGCTGCGGTGGGCTGGTCATATCTTCCGAATGTCTGACGACCGGGTGGCGAAGCGCATCTTTTATTCAGAACTGCAGGATGGTAAGCGGAAACAAGGCAGCTAACTTCTGGGGTACAAAGATATGCTTAAGCGTCACCTAAAACGCTGTGACCTGGAACCTTCCAAGTGGGAAGAGATGGCAGCAGACCGGCCAGGGTGGAGGCGAGCCGTGACAAAAAAAGGTGTTTGAGTTTGAAAGAAACCGCAGAGAACAGCTCGATGCCCGACCACCTGCGGCCTTAAACTATAATTATGTCAGAGGAGTGCTGACTTGTAGTGAATGTGACCGCACATTCACTGCAAAAATTGGTTACGTCAGCTATGTGAAAACGAAGCTCTCAGTAAGTTAGATCCTAGTCGCTGTGGCCGAATACGGTTAGGATCATATATATATATTATATTCTTTTGTTGTTTACTTTAAGGAGTTTAGATTAAGGGCGGATGTTGTAATAACAATAATACTGGTCATCTTTGTAATCTAAACTTCTTAGTACATAATATTTATGAATTATTTTTTGATTAATTCTTTTTAATATTGTCCTTGTTACTTCACTCAAAATTCCCAAACAATAAACATCGATTTTCTCCATGTACATTATTTTTATTATTTTACAATAATAAGACTTTCGAATTTTTGTTTATTTTAGGAATATTTTATTTTGTATAGGTATATTGTATGTTTTTTTAAGTCTAACACATTATTGATTGCGGTATAATGTGTGTGAATAAAAATTTCGCTTTGGACTGGAGCTCTAATGATAGAGTTATAGGAAAAAATAATAAGCTTATTTATTTATTCAGTGTATCCGACTATGATCGACATCCCTTCCAATCAATAGGTTTCAAGTAAAGCTAGGTTTTTTTTTTTGCACGGACTTGTTTGGTTTTTGCACTTCTGCGCATGATTTATGATTTTTTACTTTTAGTGATTTACTTTTCTATTAACAATGAACATTATTTTCCACTACTACTACTACTTTTTTCCATTTTTCTTTGGTTTTTGCTAAGGTGCTTTTTATTGCTTGAGTTCAGTTGTCGAACAAGGGTTCCAGGCGGGCAAGAGGTGTGCGGACCCGTGGACGACGTGCAGGTGACAAGAGTGTTGTCCATGCCTGATGTGAAGGTGGAGGGGCCATCGCCAGATGTGGAGATGGCTGAAGTGAAGGCTGAAGGCACGTGGTAGAGGTGGAAGAGGAAGATGGTTGAGGCTAGAGGGCGTTTGAGCCTCAGGTGGCAGTCGGTGACCCAAAATAAAAAAACCGAAAGCCAAAGATGGGTAGCGTTTACCTTTTATATGTTTAACTTGATTGCTTGCTTTTCGTGTGGTTTCGTGTCCTATTATGTAACCTTTTTTCATTTATTAATACGAGTAAGACTAAAATAAAAAAAATTAGTATTCAGATCTTAAGTGTGGATGATTTACCAAAAAGAATGCCACAAGAAGGGCCATTACACCCAAAAAAGAGGCGCATCTGGGACCCGTAAGTATATTCACTATATTATATAGTTGTAAAGCCAATAATTCAGTTTAATATCAATTGGCTGAAAAACTATGTGTGAATATTTGATTTTTCAAAATCAAATGTAATGACAAAGTATTTAATATATTTAAATAGCGTACCTGAACGCTGGAGTCTAATAAATGCCATTTTATTAACAGAAAAAAATGTTTACAAAAAATCAAATAAAAAAGCATAATATTTCGATGACGTGTTATCCATAGTTAAGCTTTGTCTATGATTTTTTTAGGGCTTTTGTAGCGGATATGCACTTGCCTTAGCATTAAATATCTAATCTGTCTTTGTGTGCTCAATTTGAGCTAGCCATCACCAACACCGTGTTTAGACTTCCAGCAAAGTATAAGACCACATGGATGCATCCGTGGTCGGAACATTGGCACCTCATTGACTATGTCATTGTCCGACAATCTAACATCTCCCAAGTGCGCGTCACTCGTGTTAAGCGGGACGCTATTGCAATCTGCTCCTCGGACCACCGGCTTGTTATTACAAAACTCAAGCTCCGATTGCACTTTCCACGGTGATCTTAAGGAGTGAAGCCTAAACGCCTGGACGTAGAAAGATTACAGAGTCTGGTGATGCGTGAGACCTACGCTAAGCTAGTTACTGGTATGATACAGGAAATGGACGTTGACAGCGATGACTCTGTAGCCAACTGGCAAGATTTGTCGTCTAACTTACTTGTCACCGTTTCGTAGACACTGGGTATCCAACACAGACGACGCGGGGACTGGTTTGATGACAACGACGAAATTTTGACTAAGGCAATCAGAAAACATCGCTGTCTTTTATGTCAACATCGTGACAACCACCAGGCTGAGCAAGTCAAGCGTAGTAATGCCGAGCTTCGAAGATACGTGACATAAATAAAGGACAAGTGGTGGCATAATAAGGCTGAGTGTATGCAGTGGCTCTCTGATACTAACCAGATGGGTGCATTTTACGACGAAGTCCGCAAACTTGTTGGTACTGCAATTCACACTAGAGTGCCCATCATGAGAACAATCGATGGCACCAAATTAGTTACCAACAAGAAAGATGTGCTCAATAGATGGGGAGAGCACTTCAACACCCTGCTTAATGTTGACCGAGCTGCGGACATTAGTTATATTAGCTCGCTCCCAACATTCCTCAAAGTCTCCAAGCTGGATAAATCCACTGCCTCTCTGCGAGGTCGTTGAAGCCATACATCAACAGCGAAACAAAAAAGCAGTCGGCATTGACAACCTACCGGGGGAATTATTAAAGTATGGGAGTGATCAATTGCATTCAGTAATTTGGAAGCTGTTTGTACAAATGTGGGACGAGGAGCGTGTACCAGGTGATTTTCGAGTCTCGCGCGTTTGCTCCTTATACAAGAATAAAGGCAGCATATCGGACTGCAATTCTTACAGAGGAATTTCTCTGCTGACTTCTTCCAGGGAAAGTGCTCGAATTTTGCTTAATCGTTTGATCTCCTTATCTGAAGACCTGCTACCCGAAACTTAGTTTGGGCTCCGACCTAACCGAGGTACTTGCGAAGCTATTTTCGCTATTCGCCAACTCCAAGAGGAGAGCCGAAAGCAAGGTCAGCCTTTGTATTTATGTTTTGTTGACTTAGAGAAGGCTTTCGACAGTGTGCTGTAGTGTGTGTGCACCTCACCCACACTTATGCAATTGTACTTAAGCTCATGTCTTTAGTTATTTGACACATTAAACTCGCATCAGTTAACATAAAGGTGTTTCCTTGAGTCTACGTAAATCCCCACTTCGCATGGCGACCCTGCCAGTGCTGCCTGTGGCGGCGCTGCGCACGGGAACAATTAAAATACGAGTATATCGTGATATGTGAAAAAAAGAACTGAAAAGTGAAAGTGAAATTGAACAATAAAATTAAATCTACATTTTATTGACTTAAAAAAAAAACGGAAAATGTGCCGTTGTGACGAAAGAATATAGCTGGCAGACGGGCGTTGATGGCGTCAGATGGAAGTGCAGTTACTGGGTGCCGGGAGTTGTAGGAGTCGAAAGGTTTGTGGCTGTTTTGTTGCTGGGCGCCGGGAGATGTTGGCGTCGGAGGAGGATTGTTGGTGCCGGGTGAAGGAAGAAAGACAAAGGAAGTGAAGATGAAGGACGCCGCCAGAGGTTAAAACGGAAAGTTGTTGTGTAATTTTAACATCTATCTAATTAAGATTTACCTCTTATAAACATATGTAATCCAATACTATATTAATGGATAGTATAAACATAATATATTTTAATATAACATTAAATAGGTGGCCACCGTTAGGATATATTACCGTATATAATATATTATGTTACTCGTATTTTTTTTCATAATATATTTTCACGCAGACGGGTCAAATGGAAAAAATTAAGTGGCATTTTACAGCAGTCAAGTGCATTAATGTATAATGTATTATTAATTTCAAGGTAAATTCAAACTCGAACTAAAAGTATATCTATCGACAAGTTTCGTAAACTAAGCGTTTCGTAAGCTTTTACATAAAATATATACATTAAATATTTTATACAGAATACAATTTTTAGAACTATTAGTACTTATCCACTTTAAATTAAACAACATAGTTTGTATAAAGTAATTAATTTGAGTGTAAGAATAGAAGATCAATTTTCTATATGTTGATTGGAAATTGTCATATTGTTGTGTGTTACAGTTTTTTGGAACTTTTGTTACCATTTTAACGATGCTTAAATTTTAAAAACGTCAATATTTTTAATGCACCATAATTAGGTACTTAGAGTTATAGCACAACACGTGTTAACGCATCAGCATTATTGTTTGTAGCCGACAAGTCTTAGAAAGAAATATGAAGCTAGCCTTTATTTATGGCACTCATCGAATAGCACTGTAACATCAGAAGTTGTTTTTGCATACCAACATGATTACGATAACTTATGTATCGTATTAGACTAAAGTTTAATAAGTTTAATTTGCTACATCAACCTAGTGGATACCTAACATTGAGCAATTAGAGTATTATTACAACTACGAGTAGATATTTTATCGTATAATTATTTGAAATTTATATCATTGATCGAAGTAAAACTTTTGTCAGGATAAGTTTGGATTGTTGTGTATATTGCGCACATTCAAGGGAGACAACAGTTAGGAATAGAATTTAATTATGAATTGATTATGAACGGAAGTTGTTGAGAAACCGGTCACTGCAAAAAAGCAGCAAAGATGATCGTAAGAATGAAAAAGAAAACGAGAGTAAAAAAGAGGTGAATTCTGACAAAGAGAAAGGAAAGGAAAAGGAGACAGAAAAAGAGGAATCTAAAGAGCCTACTAGCCTGGAGTTGAGCTTAGAAAACATGCGTATCCACTTACGCGAGTCTATGCGAAGGATAGTTCTTAGTCAGAAAATGGAAGTCGATCCATCCAGTATAGATGTTGCTAAACCTTCTGACGAAAGGAAGATAATCGTTGATAAGTACCCAATCTGCTTTAAATTATATCCTATTTCCGACTCAACGCGGTTTGTTCTAGCTCCAGTGGCTATATCCTCCTTCAACAAGAGTAGTACATCAATTGAGCTAGTTTCTGCCATAATTGCGTCTGTAAAAGAAGCGTCCGAGAAATTTGTTCGAATCGTTGCTAATCCAAAGATCGTTACATATCGTAATGTCGAGGTCCCGGCAGACAATACCAACGGACTTGATGTAAGTATGGCTGACACCGTTTTTACCAACCGCAACGTCGAATGGAGAGCGATATTATCACATTTAGTCAGTGCTCAAAGGGATGGACTTTGGTACGAAATGGGAGTAATGATAACTGACTTCTTTCTAAATGTACAAGCACAATTCGCTCGCGAAATGATTGAAGCCTCTAATAGTCTCCTTAATAGCAATGCTTATGGGTTACATTATGACAGGTACATGCTCTTCGCTCGTCGCCGCGGATTGCTAAGGGAAAACTCAGATCCAAGACTGCCTGATGTTAGAGGTGTTCTAATCAGACAATTTGTTAGTGATACCTTGCCAGAGCTCTTTTGTTATTTTCCAATGAGCAACTTTATATCTGTACAGGCTTGTATTACATTTACAGGTACTCGCGCGCAGCTAACGTTTCCACCGGCTGACCTCCCTTCAACACTCAATGTTAGTGCTAATCGTGCTTCTGCCATAAAGGATATTATTGCTGCACATGCCTCGAGAAGCCTTATGGTTTGTACTGACAAAACTCGGGTGGACGAACAAGTTTGTGAGGCTGATCAGACTCCTGCATGATGATATGCGATGTTGTGTCAGTGTACAGGGCGAAGATTCAGATGAGATTTTTCTCAGTGAGCTGCGGCGTCAAGCAAGGGTGCGTGCTCGCCCTAACTCTGATTGTCCTGTACTTTGCAGTAGTATTGCGAGACGCCTTGTAGACTCTATCTGAGGGCATCCGGGTTCGTTTCAGAATCGATGGTGGTGGTGTATTTAGTTTGGCTAGACTAAGAGCTAACACTAAAGTTTCTCACGCTACTATCACGGAAATGATGTACGCAGACGATCTATGTTTTGTGGCGGAATCCCCAGATGGTCTCTAAAAAGGCTTAAGTCGAATCTTGACGGGTCATGTCGTAGATTTGGGCTTAAAATCAGTGTAAAGAAAACTGAAGTGATGACACTTGACACACTGAATAGTGGCCAACTAAACATTAAGCTTGGTAACGACACGCTGAAGCAAGTAGACCAAATCAAATATCTGGGGAGCACCATTTCATCGAGGTGCCTCCTTGATAACGAAGTCAACAGCAGAATTGGAGCAGCTGCTGCGGCCTTTGGTAGACTTCGTCTCAAGGTGTTCCGTTCGCATGACATTAATCTCTCTACAAAAGTATCGGTTTACATGGCAATCGTTCTGCCGAATCTTCTCTATGCCTCAGAAACGTAGGCGCTGTACCGCAAACATATCCTTGCATTGGATAAATTCCAACTGAAATGCCTACGCAACATTATGAACATCCATTGGTCGGACCGTATTCGTAACACGTAAGTTCTACGACGAGCTAATGTCGGTAGAATAGAGGCTTACCTTATGCGGAGGCAGCTGCGGTGGGCTGGTCATATCTTCCGAATGTCTGACGACCGGGTGGCGAAGCGCATCTTTTATTCAGAACTGCAGGATGGATGGTAAGCGGAAACAAGGCAGCTAACTTCTGGGGTACAAAGATATGCTTAAGCGTCACCTAAAACGCTGTGACCTGGAACCTTCCAAGTGGGAAGAGATGGCAGCAGACCGGCCAGGGTGGAGGCGAGCCGTGACAAAAAAAGGTGTTTGAGTTTGAAAGAAACCGCAGAGAACAGCTCGATGCCCGACCACCTGCGGCCTTAAACTATAATTATGTCAGAGGAGTGCTGACTTGTAGTGAATGTGACCGCACATTCACTGCAAAAATTGGTTACGTCAGCTATGTGAAAACGAAGCTCTCAGTAAGTTAGATCCTAGTCGCTGTGGCCGAATACGGTTAGGATCATATATATATATTATATTCTTTTGTTGTTTACTTTAAGGAGTTTAGATTAAGGGCGGATGTTGTAATAACAATAATACTGGTCATCTTTGTAATCTAAACTTCTTAGTACATAATATTTATGAATTATTTTTTGATTAATTCTTTTTAATATTGTCCTTGTTACTTCACTCAAAATTCCCAAACAATAAACATCGATTTTCTCCATGTACATTATTTTTATTATTTTACAATAATAAGACTTTCGAATTTTTGTTTATTTTAGGAATATTTTATTTTGTATAGGTATATTGTATGTTTTTTTAAGTCTAACACATTATTGATTGCGGTATAATGTGTGTGAATAAAAATTTCGCTTTGGACTGGAGCTCTAATGATAGAGTTATAGGAAAAAATAATAAGCTTATTTATTTATTCAGTGTATCCGACTATGATCGACATCCCTTCCAATCAATAGGTTTCAAGTAAAGCTAGGTTTTTTTTTTTGCACGGACTTGTTTGGTTTTTGCACTTCTGCGCATGATTTATGATTTTTTACTTTTAGTGATTTACTTTTCTATTAACAATGAACATTATTTTCCACTACTACTACTACTTTTTTCCATTTTTCTTTGGTTTTTGCTAAGGTGCTTTTTATTGCTTGAGTTCAGTTGTCGAACAAGGGTTCCAGGCGGGCAAGAGGTGTGCGGACCCGTGGACGACGTGCAGGTGACAAGAGTGTTGTCCATGCCTGATGTGAAGGTGGAGGGGCCATCGCCAGATGTGGAGATGGCTGAAGTGAAGGCTGAAGGCACGTGGTAGAGGTGGAAGAGGAAGATGGTTGAGGCTAGAGGGCGTTTGAGCCTCAGGTGGCAGTCGGTGACCCAAAATAAAAAAACCGAAAGCCAAAGATGGGTAGCGTTTACCTTTTATATGTTTAACTTGTTTGCTTGCTTTTCGTGTGGTTTCGTGTCCTATTATGTAACCTTTTTTCATTTATTAATACGAGTAAGACTAAAATAAAAAAAATTAGTATTCAGATCTTAAGTGTGGATGATTTACCAAAAAGAATGCCACAAGAAGGGCCATTACACCCAAAAAAGAGGCGCATCTGGGACCCGTAAGTATATTCACTATATTATATAGTTGTAAAGCCAATAATTCAGTTTAATATCAATTGGCTGAAAAACTATGTGTGAATATTTGATTTTTCAAAATCAAATGTAATGACAAAGTATTTAATATATTTAAATAGCGTACCTGAACGCTGGAGTCTAATAAATGCCATTTTATTAACAGAAAAAAATGTTTACAAAAAATCAAATAAAAAAGCATAATATTTCGATGACGTGTTATCCATAGTTAAGCTTTGTCTATGATTTTTTTAGGGCTTTTGTAGCGGATATGCACTTGCCTTAGCATTAAATATCTAATCTGTCTTTGTGTGCTCAATTTGAGCTAGCCATCACCAACACCGTGTTTAGACTTCCAGCAAAGTATAAGACCACATGGATGCATCCGTGGTCGGAACATTGGCACCTCATTGACTATGTCATTGTCCGACAATCTAACATCTCCCAAGTGCGCGTCACTCGTGTTAAGCGGGACGCTATTGCAATCTGCTCCTCGGACCACCGGCTTGTTATTACAAAACTCAAGCTCCGATTGCACTTTCCACGGTGATCTTAAGGAGTGAAGCCTAAACGCCTGGACGTAGAAAGATTACAGAGTCTGGTGATGCGTGAGACCTACGCTAAGCTAGTTACTGGTATGATACAGGAAATGGACGTTGACAGCGATGACTCTGTAGCCAACTGGCAAGATTTGTCGTCTAACTTACTTGTCACCGTTTCGTAGACACTGGGTATCCAACACAGACGACGCGGGGACTGGTTTGATGACAACGACGAAATTTTGACTAAGGCAATCAGAAAACATCGCTGTCTTTTATGTCAACATCGTGACAACCACCAGGCTGAGCAAGTCAAGCGTAGTAATGCCGAGCTTCGAAGATACGTGACATAAATAAAGGACAAGTGGTGGCATAATAAGGCTGAGTGTATGCAGTGGCTCTCTGATACTAACCAGATGGGTGCATTTTACGACGAAGTCCGCAAACTTGTTGGTACTGCAATTCACACTAGAGTGCCCATCATGAGAACAATCGATGGCACCAAATTAGTTACCAACAAGAAAGATGTGCTCAATAGATGGGGAGAGCACTTCAACACCCTGCTTAATGTTGACCGAGCTGCGGACATTAGTTATATTAGCTCGCTCCCAACATTCCTCAAAGTCTCCAAGCTGGATAAATCCACTGCCTCTCTGCGAGGTCGTTGAAGCCATACATCAACAGCGAAACAAAAAAGCAGTCGGCATTGACAACCTACCGGGGGAATTATTAAAGTATGGGAGTGATCAATTGCATTCAGTAGTTTGGAAGCTGTTTGTACAAATGTGGGACGAGGAGCGTGTACCAGGTGATTTTCGAGTCTCGCGCGTTTGCTCCTTATACAAGAATAAAGGCAGCATATCGGACTGCAATTCTTACAGAGGAATTTCTCTGCTGACTTCTTCCAGGGAAAGTGCTCGAATTTTGCTTAATCGTTTGATCTCCTTATCTGAAGACCTGCTACCCGAAACTTAGTTTGGGCTCCGACCTAACCGAGGTACTTGCGAAGCTATTTTCGCTATTCGCCAACTCCAAGAGGAGAGCCGAAAGCAAGGTCAGCCTTTGTATTTATGTTTTGTTGACTTAGAGAAGGCTTTCGACAGTGTGCTGTAGTGTGTGTGCACCTCACCCACACTTATGCAATTGTACTTAAGCTCATGTCTTTAGTTATTTGACACATTAAACTCGCATCAGTTAACATAAAGGTGTTTCCTTGAGTCTACGTAAATCCCCACTTCGCATGGCGACCCTGCCAGTGCTGCCTGTGGCGGCGCTGCGCACGGGAACAATTAAAATACGAGTATATCGTGATATGTGAAAAAAAGAACTGAAAAGTGAAAGTGAAATTGAACAATAAAATTAAATCTACATTTTATTGACTTAAAAAAAAACGGAAAATGTGCCGTTGTGACGAAAGAATATAGCTGGCAGACGGGCGTTGATGGCGTCAGATGGAAGTGCAGTTACTGGGTGCCGGGAGTTGTAGGAGTCGAAAGGTTTGTGGCTGTTTTGTTGCTGGGCGCCGGGAGATGTTGGCGTCGGAGGAGGATTGTTGGTGCCGGGTGAAGGAAGAAAGACAAAGGAAGTGAAGATGAAGGACGCCGCCAGAGGTTAAAACGGAAAGTTGTTGTGTAATTTTAACATCTATCTAATTAAGATTTACCTCTTATAAACATATGTAATCCAATACTATATTAATGGATAGTATAAACATAATATATTTTAATATAACATTAAATAGGTGGCCACCGTTAGGATATATTACCGTATATAATATATTATGTTACTCGTATTTTTTTTCATAATATATTTTCACGCAGACGGGTCAAATGGAAAAAATTAAGTGGCATTTTACAGCAGTCAAGTGCATTAATGTATAATGTATTATTAATTTCAAGGTAAATTCAAACTCGAACTAAAAGTATATCTATCGACAAGTTTCGTAAACTAAGCGTTTCGTAAGCTTTTACATAAAATCGACACTTGCAAGGAAAAACATCGTAATTAAAAGAGAGAAGTTTTACAGGAGAGCGTGATTAATATTTGAAATTTTTTTTTTTTACTAATTTAAGTTAAATCATAATAATGCCAATTTTTCTTACAATGTTTTTTACACTGTGTACATTTTGAACTATAAGGAATTCAGATACAAATATAAGTGAAAAATAAACCATATTTTTTTTAAAGTAAGAACATCATCTCAACTCAATACGACTTCAAACTGAGTTACAATGATTTTCCTTGCAGGTGTCGAAATATATACATTAAATATTTTATACAGAATACAATTTTTAGAACTATTAGTACTTATCCACTTTAAATTAAACAACATAGTTTGTATAAAGTAATTAATTTGAGTGTAAGAATAGAAGATCAATTTTCTATATGTTGATTGGAAATTGTCATATTGTTGTGTGTTACAGTTTTTTGGAACTTTTGTTACCATTTTAACGATGCTTAAATTTTAAAAACGTCAATATTTTTAATGCACCATAATTAGGTACTTAGAGTTATAGCACAACACGTGTTAACGCATCAGCATTATTGTTTGTAGCCGACAAGTCTTAGAAAGAAATATGAAGCTAGCCTTTATTTATGGCACTCATCGAATAGCACTGTAACATCAGAAGTTGTTTTTGCATACCAACATGATTACGATAACTTATGTATCGTATTAGACTAAAGTTTAATAAGTTTAATTTGCTACATCAACCTAGTGGATACCTAACATTGAGCAATTAGAGTATTATTACAACTACGAGTAGATATTTTATCGTATAATTATTTGAAATTTATATCATTGATCGAAGTAAAACTTTTGTCAGGATAAGTTTGGATTGTTGTGTATATTGCGCACATTCAAGGGAGACAACAGTTAGGAATAGAATTTAATTATGAATTGATTATGAACGGAAGTTGTTGAGAAACCGGTCACTGATGACGAAAAATCAAAAAGCAGCAAAGATGATCGTAAGAATGAAAAAGAAAACGAGAGTAAAAAAGAGGTGAATTCTGACAAAGAGAAAGGAAAGGAAAAGGAGACAGAAAAAGAGGAATCTAAAGAGCCTACTAGCCTGGAGTTGAGCTTAGAAAACATGCGTATCCACTTACGCGAGTCTATGCGAAGGATAGTTCTTAGTCAGAAAATGGAAGTCGATCCATCCAGTATAGATGTTGCTAAACCTTCTGACGAAAGGAAGATAATCGTTGATAAGTACCCAATCTGCTTTAAATTATATCCTATTTCCGACTCAACGCGGTTTGTTCTAGCTCCAGTGGCTATATCCTCCTTCAACAAGAGTAGTACATCAATTGAGCTAGTTTCTGCCATAATTGCGTCTGTAAAAGAAGCGTCCGAGAAATTTGTTCGAATCGTTGCTAATCCAAAGATCGTTACATATCGTAATGTCGAGGTCCCGGCAGACAATACCAACGGACTTGATGTAAGTATGGCTGACACCGTTTTTACCAACCGCAACGTCGAATGGAGAGCGATATTATCACATTTAGTCAGTGCTCAAAGGGATGGACTTTGGTACGAAATGGGAGTAATGATACCTGACTTCTTTCTAAATGTACAAGCACAATTCGCTCGCGAAATGATTGAAGCCTCTAATAGTCTCCTTAATAGCAATGCTTATGGGTTACATTATGACAGGTACATGCTCTTCGCTCGTCGCCGCGGATTGCTAAGGGAAAACTCAGATCCAAGACTGCCTGATGTTAGAGGTGTTCTAATCAGACAATTTGTTAGTGATACCTTGCCAGAGCTCTTTTGTTATTTTCCAATGAGCAACTTTATATCTGTACAGGCTTGTATTACATTTACAGGTACTCGCGCGCAGCTAACGTTTCCACCGGCTGACCTCCCTTCAACACTCAATGTTAGTGCTAATCGTGCTTCTGCCATAAAGGATATTATTGCTGCACATGCCTCGAGAAGCCTTATGGTTTGTACTGACAAAACTCGGGTGGACGAACAAGTTTGTGAGGCTGATCAGACTCCTGCATGATGATATGCGATGTTGTGTCAGTGTACAGGGCGAAGATTCAGATGAGATTTTTCTCAGTGAGCTGCGGCGTCAAGCAAGGGTGCGTGCTCGCCCTAACTCTGATTGTCCTGTACTTTGCAGTAGTATTGCGAGACGCCTTGTAGACTCTATCTGAGGGCATCCGGGTTCGTTTCAGAATCGATGGTGGTGGTGTATTTAGTTTGGCTAGACTAAGAGCTAACACTAAAGTTTCTCACGCTACTATCACGGAAATGATGTACGCAGACGATCTATGTTTTGTGGCGGAATCCCCAGATGGTCTCTAAAAAGGCTTAAGTCGAATCTTGACGGGTCATGTCGTAGATTTGGGCTTAAAATCAGTGTAAAGAAAACTGAAGTGATGACACTTGACACACTGAATAGTGGCCAACTAAACATTAAGCTTGGTAACGACACGCTGAAGCAAGTAGACCAAATCAAATATCTGGGGAGCACCATTTCATCGAGGTGCCTCCTTGATAACGAAGTCAACAGCAGAATTGGAGCAGCTGCTGCGGCCTTTGGTAGACTTCGTCTCAAGGTGTTCCGTTCGCATGACATTAATCTCTCTACAAAAGTATCGGTTTACATGGCAATCGTTCTGCCGAATCTTCTCTATGCCTCAGAAACGTAGGCGCTGTACCGCAAACATATCCTTGCATTGGATAAATTCCAACTGAAATGCCTACGCAACATTATGAACATCCATTGGTCGGACCGTATTCGTAACACGTAAGTTCTACGACGAGCTAATGTCGGTAGAATAGAGGCTTACCTTATGCGGAGGCAGCTGCGGTGGGCTGGTCATATCTTCCGAATGTCTGACGACCGGGTGGCGAAGCGCATCTTTTATTCAGAACTGCAGGATGGTAAGCGGAAACAAGGCAGCTAACTTCTGGGGTACAAAGATATGCTTAAGCGTCACCTAAAACGCTGTGACCTGGAACCTTCCAAGTGGGAAGAGATGGCAGCAGACCGGCCAGGGTGGAGGCGAGCCGTGACAAAAAAAGGTGTTTGAGTTTGAAAGAAACCGCAGAGAACAGCTCGATGCCCGACCACCTGCGGCCTTAAACTATAATTATGTCAGAGGAGTGCTGACTTGTAGTGAATGTGACCGCACATTCACTGCAAAAATTGGTTACGTCAGCTATGTGAAAACGAAGCTCTCAGTAAGTTAGATCCTAGTCGCTGTGGCCGAATACGGTTAGGATCATATATATATATATATATATATATATATATATATATATATATATATATATATATTATATTCTTTTGTTGTTTACTTTTAAGAGTTTAGATTAAGGGCGGATGTTGTAATAACAATAATACTGGTCATCTTTGTAATCTAAACTTCTTAGTACATAATATTTATGAATTATTTTTTGATTAATTCTTTTTAATATTGTCCTTGTTACTTCACTCAAAATTCCCAAACAATAAACATCGATTTTCTCCATGTACATTATTTTTATTATTTTACAATAATAAGACTTTCGAATTTTTGTTTATTTTAGGAATATTTTATTTTGTATAGGTATATTGTATGTTTTTTTAAGTCTAACACATTATTGATAGCGGTATAGTGTGTGTGAATAAAAATTTCGCTTTGGACTGGAGCTCTATAGAAGAGTTATAGGAAAAAATAATAAGCTTATTTATTTATTCAGTGTATCCGACTATGATCGACATCCCTTCCAATCAATAGGTTTCAAGTAAAGCTAGGTTTTTTTTTTGCACGGACTTGTTTGGTTTTTGCACTTCTGCGCATGATTTATGATTTTTTACTTTTAGTGATTTACTTTTCTATTAACAATGAACATTATTTTCCACTACTACTACTACTTTTTTCCATTTTTCTTTGGTTTTTGCTAAGGTGCTTTTTATTGCTTGAGTTCAGTTGTCGAACAAGGGTTCCAGGCGGGCAAGAGGTGTGCGGACCCGTGGACGACGTGCAGGTGACAAGAGTGTTGTCCATGCCTGATGTGAAGGTGGAGGGGCCATCGCCAGATGTGGAGATGGCTGAAGTGAAGGCTGAAGGCACGTGGTAGAGGTGGAAGAGGAAGATGGTTGAGGCTAGAGGGCGTTTGAGCCTCAGGTGGCAGTCGGTGACCCAAAATAAAAAAACCGAAAGCCAAAGATGGGTAGCGTTTACCTTTTATATGTTTAACTTGTTTGCTTGCTTTTCGTGTGGTTTCGTGTCCTATTATGTAACCTTTTTTCATTTATTAATACGAGTAAGACTAAAATAAAAAAAAATAGTATTCAGATCTTAAGTGTGGATGATTTACCAAAAAGAATGCCACAAGAAGGGCCATTACACCCAAAAAAGAGGCGCATCTGGGACCCGTAAGTATATTCACTATATTATATAGTTGTAAAGCCAATAATTCAGTTTAATATCAATTGGCTGAAAAACTATGTGTGAATATTTGATTTTTCAAAATCAAATGTAATGACAAAGTATTTAATATATTTAAATAGCGTACCTGAACGCTGGAGTCTAATAAATGCCATTTTATTAACAGAAAAAAATGTTTACAAAAAATCAAATAAAAAAGCATAATATTTCGATGACGTGTTATCCATAGTTAAGCTTTGTCTATGATTTTTTTAGGGCTTTTGTAGCGGATATGCACTTGCCTTAGCATTAAATATCTAATCTGTCTTTGTGTGCTCAATTTGAGCTAGCCATCACCAACACCGTGTTTAGACTTCCAGCAAAGTATAAGACCACATGGATGCATCCGTGGTCGGAACATTGGCACCTCATTGACTATGTCATTGTCCGACAATCTAACATCTCCCAAGTGCGCGTCACTCGTGTTAAGCGGGACGCTATTGCAATCTGCTCCTCGGACCACCGGCTTGTTATTACAAAACTCAAGCTCCGATTGCACTTTCCACGGTGATCTTAAGGAGTGAAGCCTAAACGCCTGGACGTAGAAAGATTACAGAGTCTGGTGATGCGTGAGACCTACGCTAAGCTAGTTACTGGTATGATACAGGAAATGGACGTTGACAGCGATGACTCTGTAGCCAACTGGCAAGATTTGTCGTCTAACTTACTTGTCACCGTTTCGTAGACACTGGGTATCCAACACAGACGACGCGGGGACTGGTTTGATGACAACGACGAAATTTTGACTAAGGCAATCAGAAAACATCGCTGTCTTTTATGTCAACATCGTGACAACCACCAGGCTGAGCAAGTCAAGCGTAGTAATGCCGAGCTTCGAAGATACGTGACATAAATAAAGGACAAGTGGTGGCATAATAAGGCTGAGTGTATGCAGTGGCTCTCTGATACTAACCAGATGGGTGCATTTTACGACGAAGTCCGCAAACTTGTTGGTACTGCAATTCACACTAGAGTGCCCATCATGAGAACAATCGATGGCACCAAATTAGTTACCAACAAGAAAGATGTGCTCAATAGATGGGGAGAGCACTTCAACACCCTGCTTAATGTTGACCGAGCTGCGGACATTAGTTATATTAGCTCGCTCCCAACATTCCTCAAAGTCTCCAAGCTGGATAAATCCACTGCCTCTCTGCGAGGTCGTTGAAGCCATACATCAACAGCGAAACAAAAAAGCAGTCGGCATTGACAACCTACCGGGGGAATTATTAAAGTATGGGAGTGATCAATTGCATTCAGTAATTTGGAAGCTGTTTGTACAAATGTGGGACGAGGAGCGTGTACCAGGTGATTTTCGAGTCTCGCGCGTTTGCTCCTTATACAAGAATAAAGGCAGCATATCGGACTGCAATTCTTACAGAGGAATTTCTCTGCTGACTTCTTCCAGGGAAAGTGCTCGAATTTTGCTTAATCGTTTGATCTCCTTATCTGAAGACCTGCTACCCGAAACTTAGTTTGGGCTCCGACCTAACCGAGGTACTTGCGAAGCTATTTTCGCTATTCGCCAACTCCAAGAGGAGAGCCGAAAGCAAGGTCAGCCTTTGTATTTATGTTTTGTTGACTTAGAGAAGGCTTTCGACAGTGTGCTGTAGTGTGTGTGCACCTCACCCACACTTATGCAATTGTACTTAAGCTCATGTCTTTAGTTATTTGACACATTAAACTCGCATCAGTTAACATAAAGGTGTTTCCTTGAGTCTACGTAAATCCCCACTTCGCATGGCGACCCTGCCAGTGCTGCCTGTGGCGGCGCTGCGCACGGGAACAATTAAAATACGAGTATATCGTGATATGTGAAAAAAAGAACTGAAAAGTGAAAGTGAAATTGAACAATAAAATTAAATCTACATTTTATTGACTTAAAAAAAAAACGGAAAATGTGCCGTTGTGACGAAAGAATATAGCTGGCAGACGGGCGTTGATGGCGTCAGATGGAAGTGCAGTTACTGGGTGCCGGGAGTTGTAGGAGTCGAAAGGTTTGTGGCTGTTTTGTTGCTGGGCGCCGGGAGATGTTGGCGTCGGAGGAGGATTGTTGGTGCCGGGTGAAGGAAGAAAGACAAAGGAAGTGAAGATGAAGGACGCCGCCAGAGGTTAAAACGGAAAGTTGTTGTGTAATTTTAACATCTATCTAATTAAGATTTACCTCTTATAAACATATGTAATCCAATACTATATTAATGGATAGTATAAACATAATATATTTTAATATAACATTAAATAGGTGGCCACCGTTAGGATATATTACCGTATATAATATATTATGTTACTCGTATTTTTTTTCATAATATATTTTCACGCAGACGGGTCAAATGGAAAAAATTAAGTGGCATTTTACAGCAGTCAAGTGCATTAATGTATAATGTATTATTAATTTCAAGGTAAATTCAAACTCGAACTAAAAGTATATCTATCGACAAGTTTCGTAAACTAAGCGTTTCGTAAGCTTTTACATAAAATATATACATTAAATATTTTATACAGAATACAATTTTTAGAACTATTAGTACTTATCCACTTTAAATTAAACAACATAGTTTGTATAAAGTAATTAATTTGAGTGTAAGAATAGAAGATCAATTTTCTATATGTTGATTGGAAATTGTCATATTGTTGTGTGTTACAGTTTTTTGGAACTTTTGTTACCATTTTAACGATGCTTAAATTTTAAAAACGTCAATATTTTTAATGCACCATAATTAGGTACTTAGAGTTATAGCACAACACGTGTTAACGCATCAGCATTATTGTTTGTAGCCGACAAGTCTTAGAAAGAAATATGAAGCTAGCCTTTATTTATGGCACTCATCGAATAGCACTGTAACATCAGAAGTTGTTTTTGCATACCAACATGATTACGATAACTTATGTATCGTATTAGACTAAAGTTTAATAAGTTTAATTTGCTACATCAACCTAGTGGATACCTAACATTGAGCAATTAGAGTATTATTACAACTACGAGTAGATATTTTATCGTATAATTATTTGAAATTTATATCATTGATCGAAGTAAAACTTTTGTCAGGATAAGTTTGGATTGTTGTGTATATTGCGCACATTCAAGGGAGACAACAGTTAGGAATAGAATTTAATTATGAATTGATTATGAACGGAAGTTGTTGAGAAACCGGTCACTGATGACGAAAAATCAAAAAGCAGCAAAGATGATCGTAAGAATGAAAAAGAAAACGAGAGTAAAAAAGAGGTGAATTCTGACAAAGAGAAAGGAAAGGAAAAGGAGACAGAAAAAGAGGAATCTAAAGAGCCTACTAGCCTGGAGTTGAGCTTAGAAAACATGCGTATCCACTTACGCGAGTCTATGCGAAGGATAGTTCTTAGTCAGAAAATGGAAGTCGATCCATCCAGTATAGATGTTGCTAAACCTTCTGACGAAAGGAAGATAATCGTTGATAAGTACCCAATCTGCTTTAAATTATATCCTATTTCCGACTCAACGCGGTTTGTTCTAGCTCCAGTGGCTATATCCTCCTTCAACAAGAGTAGTACATCAATTGAGCTAGTTTCTGCCATAATTGCGTCTGTAAAAGAAGCGTCCGAGAAATTTGTTCGAATCGTTGCTAATCCAAAGATCGTTACATATCGTAATGTCGAGGTCCCGGCAGACAATACCAACGGACTTGATGTAAGTATGGCTGACACCGTTTTTACCAACCGCAACGTCGAATGGAGAGCGATATTATCACATTTAGTCAGTGCTCAAAGGGATGGACTTTGGTACGAAATGGGAGTAATGATACCTGACTTCTTTCTAAATGTACAAGCACAATTCGCTCGCGAAATGATTGAAGCCTCTAATAGTCTCCTTAATAGCAATGCTTATGGGTTACATTATGACAGGTACATGCTCTTCGCTCGTCGCCGCGGATTGCTAAGGGAAAACTCAGATCCAAGACTGCCTGATGTTAGAGGTGTTCTAATCAGACAATTTGTTAGTGATACCTTGCCAGAGCTCTTTTGTTATTTTCCAATGAGCAACTTTATATCTGTACAGGCTTGTATTACATTTACAGGTACTCGCGCGCAGCTAACGTTTCCACCGGCTGACCTCCCTTCAACACTCAATGTTAGTGCTAATCGTGCTTCTGCCATAAAGGATATTATTGCTGCACATGCCTCGAGAAGCCTTATGGTTTGTACTGACAAAACTCGGGTGGACGAACAAGTTTGTGAGGCTGATCAGACTCCTGCATGATGATATGCGATGTTGTGTCAGTGTACAGGGCGAAGATTCAGATGAGATTTTTCTCAGTGAGCTGCGGCGTCAAGCAAGGGTGCGTGCTCGCCCTAACTCTGATTGTCCTGTACTTTGCAGTAGTATTGCGAGACGCCTTGTAGACTCTATCTGAGGGCATCCGGGTTCGTTTCAGAATCGATGGTGGTGGTGTATTTAGTTTGGCTAGACTAAGAGCTAACACTAAAGTTTCTCACGCTACTATCACGGAAATGATGTACGCAGACGATCTATGTTTTGTGGCGGAATCCCCAGATGGTCTCTAAAAAGGCTTAAGTCGAATCTTGACGGGTCATGTCGTAGATTTGGGCTTAAAATCAGTGTAAAGAAAACTGAAGTGATGACACTTGACACACTGAATAGTGGCCAACTAAACATTAAGCTTGGTAACGACACGCTGAAGCAAGTAGACCAAATCAAATATCTGGGGAGCACCATTTCATCGAGGTGCCTCCTTGATAACGAAGTCAACAGCAGAATTGGAGCAGCTGCTGCGGCCTTTGGTAGACTTCGTCTCAAGGTGTTCCGTTCGCATGACATTAATCTCTCTACAAAAGTATCGGTTTACATGGCAATCGTTCTGCCGAATCTTCTCTATGCCTCAGAAACGTAGGCGCTGTACCGCAAACATATCCTTGCATTGGATAAATTCCAACTGAAATGCCTACGCAACATTATGAACATCCATTGGTCGGACCGTATTCGTAACACGTAAGTTCTACGACGAGCTAATGTCGGTAGAATAGAGGCTTACCTTATGCGGAGGCAGCTGCGGTGGGCTGGTCATATCTTCCGAATGTCTGACGACCGGGTGGCGAAGCGCATCTTTTATTCAGAACTGCAGGATGGTAAGCGGAAACAAGGCAGCTAACTTCTGGGGTACAAAGATATGCTTAAGCGTCACCTAAAACGCTGTGACCTGGAACCTTCCAAGTGGGAAGAGATGGCAGCAGACCGGCCAGGGTGGAGGCGAGCCGTGACAAAAAAAGGTGTTTGAGTTTGAAAGAAACCGCAGAGAACAGCTCGATGCCCGACCACCTGCGGCCTTAAACTATAATTATGTCAGAGGAGTGCTGACTTGTAGTGAATGTGACCGCACATTCACTGCAAAAATTGGTTACGTCAGCTATGTGAAAACGAAGCTCTCAGTAAGTTAGATCCTAGTCGCTGTGGCCGAATACGGTTAGGATCATATATATATATATATATATATATATATATATATATATATATATATATATATATATATATATATATATATATATATATATATATATATATATATATATATATATTATATTCTTTTGTTGTTTACTTTTAAGAGTTTAGATTAAGGGCGGATGTTGTAATAACAATAATACTGGTCATCTTTGTAATCTAAACTTCTTAGTACATAATATTTATGAATTATTTTTTGATTAATTCTTTTTAATATTGTCCTTGTTACTTCACTCAAAATTCCCAAACAATAAACATCGATTTTCTCCATGTACATTATTTTTATTATTTTACAATAATAAGACTTTCGAATTTTTGTTTATTTTAGGAATATTTTATTTTGTATAGGTATATTGTATGTTTTTTTAAGTCTAACACATTATTGATAGCGGTATAGTGTGTGTGAATAAAAATTTCGCTTTGGACTGGAGCTCTATAGAAGAGTTATAGGAAAAAATAATAAGCTTATTTATTTATTCAGTGTATCCGACTATGATCGACATCCCTTCCAATCAATAGGTTTCAAGTAAAGCTAGGTTTTTTTTTTTGCACGGACTTGTTTGGTTTTTGCACTTCTGCGCATGATTTATGATTTTTTACTTTTAGTGATTTACTTTTCTATTAACAATGAACATTATTTTCCACTACTACTACTACTTTTTTCCATTTTTCTTTGGTTTTTGCTAAGGTGCTTTTTATTGCTTGAGTTCAGTTGTCGAACAAGGGTTCCAGGCGGGCAAGAGGTGTGCGGACCCGTGGACGACGTGCAGGTGACAAGAGTGTTGTCCATGCCTGATGTGAAGGTGGAGGGGCCATCGCCAGATGTGGAGATGGCTGAAGTGAAGGCTGAAGGCACGTGGTAGAGGTGGAAGAGGAAGATGGTTGAGGCTAGAGGGCGTTTGAGCCTCAGGTGGCAGTCGGTGACCCAAAATAAAAAAACCGAAAGCCAAAGATGGGTAGCGTTTACCTTTTATATGTTTAACTTGTTTGCTTGCTTTTCGTGTGGTTTCGTGTCCTATTATGTAACCTTTTTTCATTTATTAATACGAGTAAGACTAAAATAAAAAAAAATAGTATTCAGATCTTAAGTGTGGATGATTTACCAAAAAGAATGCCACAAGAAGGGCCATTACACCCAAAAAAGAGGCGCATCTGGGACCCGTAAGTATATTCACTATATTATATAGTTGTAAAGCCAATAATTCAGTTTAATATCAATTGGCTGAAAAACTATGTGTGAATATTTGATTTTTCAAAATCAAATGTAATGACAAAGTATTTAATATATTTAAATAGCGTACCTGAACGCTGGAGTCTAATAAATGCCATTTTATTAACAGAAAAAAATGTTTACAAAAAATCAAATAAAAAAGCATAATATTTCGATGACGTGTTATCCATAGTTAAGCTTTGTCTATGATTTTTTTAGGGCTTTTGTAGCGGATATGCACTTGCCTTAGCATTAAATATCTAATCTGTCTTTGTGTGCTCAATTTGAGCTAGCCATCACCAACACCGTGTTTAGACTTCCAGCAAAGTATAAGACCACATGGATGCATCCGTGGTCGGAACATTGGCACCTCATTGACTATGTCATTGTCCGACAATCTAACATCTCCCAAGTGCGCGTCACTCGTGTTAAGCGGGACGCTATTGCAATCTGCTCCTCGGACCACCGGCTTGTTATTACAAAACTCAAGCTCCGATTGCACTTTCCACGGTGATCTTAAGGAGTGAAGCCTAAACGCCTGGACGTAGAAAGATTACAGAGTCTGGTGATGCGTGAGACCTACGCTAAGCTAGTTACTGGTATGATACAGGAAATGGACGTTGACAGCGATGACTCTGTAGCCAACTGGCAAGATTTGTCGTCTAACTTACTTGTCACCGTTTCGTAGACACTGGGTATCCAACACAGACGACGCGGGGACTGGTTTGATGACAACGACGAAATTTTGACTAAGGCAATCAGAAAACATCGCTGTCTTTTATGTCAACATCGTGACAACCACCAGGCTGAGCAAGTCAAGCGTAGTAATGCCGAGCTTCGAAGATACGTGACATAAATAAAGGACAAGTGGTGGCATAATAAGGCTGAGTGTATGCAGTGGCTCTCTGATACTAACCAGATGGGTGCATTTTACGACGAAGTCCGCAAACTTGTTGGTACTGCAATTCACACTAGAGTGCCCATCATGAGAACAATCGATGGCACCAAATTAGTTACCAACAAGAAAGATGTGCTCAATAGATGGGGAGAGCACTTCAACACCCTGCTTAATGTTGACCGAGCTGCGGACATTAGTTATATTAGCTCGCTCCCAACATTCCTCAAAGTCTCCAAGCTGGATAAATCCACTGCCTCTCTGCGAGGTCGTTGAAGCCATACATCAACAGCGAAACAAAAAAGCAGTCGGCATTGACAACCTACCGGGGGAATTATTAAAGTATGGGAGTGATCAATTGCATTCAGTAATTTGGAAGCTGTTTGTACAAATGTGGGACGAGGAGCGTGTACCAGGTGATTTTCGAGTCTCGCGCGTTTGCTCCTTATACAAGAATAAAGGCAGCATATCGGACTGCAATTCTTACAGAGGAATTTCTCTGCTGACTTCTTCCAGGGAAAGTGCTCGAATTTTGCTTAATCGTTTGATCTCCTTATCTGAAGACCTGCTACCCGAAACTTAGTTTGGGCTCCGACCTAACCGAGGTACTTGCGAAGCTATTTTCGCTATTCGCCAACTCCAAGAGGAGAGCCGAAAGCAAGGTCAGCCTTTGTATTTATGTTTTGTTGACTTAGAGAAGGCTTTCGACAGTGTGCTGTAGTGTGTGTGCACCTCACCCACACTTATGCAATTGTACTTAAGCTCATGTCTTTAGTTATTTGACACATTAAACTCGCATCAGTTAACATAAAGGTGTTTCCTTGAGTCTACGTAAATCCCCACTTCGCATGGCGACCCTGCCAGTGCTGCCTGTGGCGGCGCTGCGCACGGGAACAATTAAAATACGAGTATATCGTGATATGTGAAAAAAAGAACTGAAAAGTGAAAGTGAAATTGAACAATAAAATTAAATCTACATTTTATTGACTTAAAAAAAAAACGGAAAATGTGCCGTTGTGACGAAAGAATATAGCTGGCAGACGGGCGTTGATGGCGTCAGATGGAAGTGCAGTTACTGGGTGCCGGGAGTTGTAGGAGTCGAAAGGTTTGTGGCTGTTTTGTTGCTGGGCGCCGGGAGATGTTGGCGTCGGAGGAGGATTGTTGGTGCCGGGTGAAGGAAGAAAGACAAAGGAAGTGAAGATGAAGGACGCCGCCAGAGGTTAAAACGGAAAGTTGTTGTGTAATTTTAACATCTATCTAATTAAGATTTACCTCTTATAAACATATGTAATCCAATACTATATTAATGGATAGTATAAACATAATATATTTTAATATAACATTAAATAGGTGGCCACCGTTAGGATATATTACCGTATATAATATATTATGTTACTCGTATTTTTTTTCATAATATATTTTCACGCAGACGGGTCAAATGGAAAAAATTAAGTGGCATTTTACAGCAGTCAAGTGCATTAATGTATAATGTATTATTAATTTCAAGGTAAATTCAAACTCGAACTAAAAGTATATCTATCGACAAGTTTCGTAAACTAAGCGTTTCGTAAGCTTTTACATAAAATCGACACTTGCAAGGAAAAACATCGTAATTAAAAGAGAGAAGTTTTACAGGAGAGCGTGATTAATATTTGAAATTTTTTTTTTTTACTAATTTAAGTTAAATCATAATAATGCCAATTTTTCTTACAATGTTTTTTACACTGTGTACATTTTGAACTATAAGGAATTCAGATACAAATATAAGTGAAAAATAAACCATATTTTTTTTAAAGTAAGAACATCATCTCAACTCAATACGACTTCAAACTGAGTTACAATGATTTTCCTTGCAGGTGTCGAAATATATACATTAAATATTTTATACAGAATACAATTTTTAGAACTATTAGTACTTATCCACTTTAAATTAAACAACATAGTTTGTATAAAGTAATTAATTTGAGTGTAAGAATAGAAGATCAATTTTCTATATGTTGATTGGAAATTGTCATATTGTTGTGTGTTACAGTTTTTTGGAACTTTTGTTACCATTTTAACGATGCTTAAATTTTAAAAACGTCAATATTTTTAATGCACCATAATTAGGTACTTAGAGTTATAGCACAACACGTGTTAACGCATCAGCATTATTGTTTGTAGCCGACAAGTCTTAGAAAGAAATATGAAGCTAGCCTTTATTTATGGCACTCATCGAATAGCACTGTAACATCAGAAGTTGTTTTTGCATACCAACATGATTACGATAACTTATGTATCGTATTAGACTAAAGTTTAATAAGTTTAATTTGCTACATCAACCTAGTGGATACCTAACATTGAGCAATTAGAGTATTATTACAACTACGAGTAGATATTTTATCGTATAATTATTTGAAATTTATATCATTGATCGAAGTAAAACTTTTGTCAGGATAAGTTTGGATTGTTGTGTATATTGCGCACATTCAAGGGAGACAACAGTTAGGAATAGAATTTAATTATGAATTGATTATGAACGGAAGTTGTTGAGAAACCGGTCACTGATGACGAAAAATCAAAAAGCAGCAAAGATGATCGTAAGAATGAAAAAGAAAACGAGAGTAAAAAAGAGGTGAATTCTGACAAAGAGAAAGGAAAGGAAAAGGAGACAGAAAAAGAGGAATCTAAAGAGCCTACTAGCCTGGAGTTGAGCTTAGAAAACATGCGTATCCACTTACGCGAGTCTATGCGAAGGATAGTTCTTAGTCAGAAAATGGAAGTCGATCCATCCAGTATAGATGTTGCTAAACCTTCTGACGAAAGGAAGATAATCGTTGATAAGTACCCAATCTGCTTTAAATTATATCCTATTTCCGACTCAACGCGGTTTGTTCTAGCTCCAGTGGCTATATCCTCCTTCAACAAGAGTAGTACATCAATTGAGCTAGTTTCTGCCATAATTGCGTCTGTAAAAGAAGCGTCCGAGAAATTTGTTCGAATCGTTGCTAATCCAAAGATCGTTACATATCGTAATGTCGAGGTCCCGGCAGACAATACCAACGGACTTGATGTAAGTATGGCTGACACCGTTTTTACCAACCGCAACGTCGAATGGAGAGCGATATTATCACATTTAGTCAGTGCTCAAAGGGATGGACTTTGGTACGAAATGGGAGTAATGATACCTGACTTCTTTCTAAATGTACAAGCACAATTCGCTCGCGAAATGATTGAAGCCTCTAATAGTCTCCTTAATAGCAATGCTTATGGGTTACATTATGACAGGTACATGCTCTTCGCTCGTCGCCGCGGATTGCTAAGGGAAAACTCAGATCCAAGACTGCCTGATGTTAGAGGTGTTCTAATCAGACAATTTGTTAGTGATACCTTGCCAGAGCTCTTTTGTTATTTTCCAATGAGCAACTTTATATCTGTACAGGCTTGTATTACATTTACAGGTACTCGCGCGCAGCTAACGTTTCCACCGGCTGACCTCCCTTCAACACTCAATGTTAGTGCTAATCGTGCTTCTGCCATAAAGGATATTATTGCTGCACATGCCTCGAGAAGCCTTATGGTTTGTACTGACAAAACTCGGGTGGACGAACAAGTTTGTGAGGCTGATCAGACTCCTGCATGATGATATGCGATGTTGTGTCAGTGTACAGGGCGAAGATTCAGATGAGATTTTTCTCAGTGAGCTGCGGCGTCAAGCAAGGGTGCGTGCTCGCCCTAACTCTGATTGTCCTGTACTTTGCAGTAGTATTGCGAGACGCCTTGTAGACTCTATCTGAGGGCATCCGGGTTCGTTTCAGAATCGATGGTGGTGGTGTATTTAGTTTGGCTAGACTAAGAGCTAACACTAAAGTTTCTCACGCTACTATCACGGAAATGATGTACGCAGACGATCTATGTTTTGTGGCGGAATCCCCAGATGGTCTCTAAAAAGGCTTAAGTCGAATCTTGACGGGTCATGTCGTAGATTTGGGCTTAAAATCAGTGTAAAGAAAACTGAAGTGATGACACTTGACACACTGAATTGTGGCCAACTAAACATTAAGCTTGGTAACGACACGCTGAAGCAAGTAGACCAAATCAAATATCTGGGGAGCACCATTTCATCGAGGTGCCTCCTTGATAACGAAGTCAACAGCAGAATTGGAGCAGCTGCTGCGGCCTTTGGTAGACTTCGTCTCAAGGTGTTCCGTTCGCATGACATTAATCTCTCTACAAAAGTATCGGTTTACATGGCAATCGTTCTGCCGAATCTTCTCTATGCCTCAGAAACGTAGGCGCTGTACCGCAAACATATCCTTGCATTGGATAAATTCCAACTGAAATGCCTACGCAACATTATGAACATCCATTGGTCGGACCGTATTCGTAACACGTAAGTTCTACGACGAGCTAATGTCGGTAGAATAGAGGCTTACCTTATGCGGAGGCAGCTGCGGTGGGCTGGTCATATCTTCCGAATGTCTGACGACCGGGTGGCGAAGCGCATCTTTTATTCAGAACTGCAGGATGGATGGTAAGCGGAAACAAGGCAGCTAACTTCTGGGGTACAAAGATATGCTTAAGCGTCACCTAAAACGCTGTGACCTGGAACCTTCCAAGTGGGAAGAGATGGCAGCAGACCGGCCAGGGTGGAGGCGAGCCGTGACAAAAAAAGGTGTTTGAGTTTGAAAGAAACCGCAGAGAACAGCTCGATGCCCGACCACCTGCGGCCTTAAACTATAATTATGTCAGAGGAGTGCTGACTTGTAGTGAATGTGACCGCACATTCACTGCAAAAATTGGTTACGTCAGCTATGTGAAAACGAAGCTCTCAGTAAGTTAGATCCTAGTCGCTGTGGCCGAATACGGTTAGGATCATATATATATATTATATTCTTTTGTTGTTTACTTTAAGGAGTTTAGATTAAGGGCGGATGTTGTAATAACAATAATACTGGTCATCTTTGTAATCTAAACTTCTTAGTACATAATATTTATGAATTATTTTTTGATTAATTCTTTTTAATATTGTCCTTGTTACTTCACTCAAAATTCCCAAACAATAAACATCGATTTTCTCCATGTACATTATTTTTATTATTTTACAATAATAAGACTTTCGAATTTTTGTTTATTTTAGGAATATTTTATTTTGTATAGGTATATTGTATGTTTTTTTAAGTCTAACACATTATTGATTGCGGTATAATGTGTGTGAATAAAAATTTCGCTTTGGACTGGAGCTCTAATGATAGAGTTATAGGAAAAAATAATAAGCTTATTTATTTATTCAGTGTATCCGACTATGATCGACATCCCTTCCAATCAATAGGTTTCAAGTAAAGCTAGGTTTTTTTTTTTGCACGGACTTGTTTGGTTTTTGCACTTCTGCGCATGATTTATGATTTTTTACTTTTAGTGATTTACTTTTCTATTAACAATGAACATTATTTTCCACTACTACTACTACTTTTTTCCATTTTTCTTTGGTTTTTGCTAAGGTGCTTTTTATTGCTTGAGTTCAGTTGTCGAACAAGGGTTCCAGGCGGGCAAGAGGTGTGCGGACCCGTGGACGACGTGCAGGTGACAAGAGTGTTGTCCATGCCTGATGTGAAGGTGGAGGGGCCATCGCCAGATGTGGAGATGGCTGAAGTGAAGGCTGAAGGCACGTGGTAGAGGTGGAAGAGGAAGATGGTTGAGGCTAGAGGGCGTTTGAGCCTCAGGTGGCAGTCGGTGACCCAAAATAAAAAAACCGAAAGCCAAAGATGGGTAGCGTTTACCTTTTATATGTTTAACTTGTTTGCTTGCTTTTCGTGTGGTTTCGTGTCCTATTATGTAACCTTTTTTCATTTATTAATACGAGTAAGACTAAAATAAAAAAAATTAGTATTCAGATCTTAAGTGTGGATGATTTACCAAAAAGAATGCCACAAGAAGGGCCATTACACCCAAAAAAGAGGCGCATCTGGGACCCGTAAGTATATTCACTATATTATATAGTTGTAAAGCCAATAATTCAGTTTAATATCAATTGGCTGAAAAACTATGTGTGAATATTTGATTTTTCAAAATCAAATGTAATGACAAAGTATTTAATATATTTAAATAGCGTACCTGAACGCTGGAGTCTAATAAATGCCATTTTATTAACAGAAAAAAATGTTTACAAAAAATCAAATAAAAAAGCATAATATTTCGATGACGTGTTATCCATAGTTAAGCTTTGTCTATGATTTTTTTAGGGCTTTTGTAGCGGATATGCACTTGCCTTAGCATTAAATATCTAATCTGTCTTTGTGTGCTCAATTTGAGCTAGCCATCACCAACACCGTGTTTAGACTTCCAGCAAAGTATAAGACCACATGGATGCATCCGTGGTCGGAACATTGGCACCTCATTGACTATGTCATTGTCCGACAATCTAACATCTCCCAAGTGCGCGTCACTCGTGTTAAGCGGGACGCTATTGCAATCTGCTCCTCGGACCACCGGCTTGTTATTACAAAACTCAAGCTCCGATTGCACTTTCCACGGTGATCTTAAGGAGTGAAGCCTAAACGCCTGGACGTAGAAAGATTACAGAGTCTGGTGATGCGTGAGACCTACGCTAAGCTAGTTACTGGTATGATACAGGAAATGGACGTTGACAGCGATGACTCTGTAGCCAACTGGCAAGATTTGTCGTCTAACTTACTTGTCACCGTTTCGTAGACACTGGGTATCCAACACAGACGACGCGGGGACTGGTTTGATGACAACGACGAAATTTTGACTAAGGCAATCAGAAAACATCGCTGTCTTTTATGTCAACATCGTGACAACCACCAGGCTGAGCAAGTCAAGCGTAGTAATGCCGAGCTTCGAAGATACGTGACATAAATAAAGGACAAGTGGTGGCATAATAAGGCTGAGTGTATGCAGTGGCTCTCTGATACTAACCAGATGGGTGCATTTTACGACGAAGTCCGCAAACTTGTTGGTACTGCAATTCACACTAGAGTGCCCATCATGAGAACAATCGATGGCACCAAATTAGTTACCAACAAGAAAGATGTGCTCAATAGATGGGGAGAGCACTTCAACACCCTGCTTAATGTTGACCGAGCTGCGGACATTAGTTATATTAGCTCGCTCCCAACATTCCTCAAAGTCTCCAAGCTGGATAAATCCACTGCCTCTCTGCGAGGTCGTTGAAGCCATACATCAACAGCGAAACAAAAAAGCAGTCGGCATTGACAACCTACCGGGGGAATTATTAAAGTATGGGAGTGATCAATTGCATTCAGTAGTTTGGAAGCTGTTTGTACAAATGTGGGACGAGGAGCGTGTACCAGGTGATTTTCGAGTCTCGCGCGTTTGCTCCTTATACAAGAATAAAGGCAGCATATCGGACTGCAATTCTTACAGAGGAATTTCTCTGCTGACTTCTTCCAGGGAAAGTGCTCGAATTTTGCTTAATCGTTTGATCTCCTTATCTGAAGACCTGCTACCCGAAACTTAGTTTGGGCTCCGACCTAACCGAGGTACTTGCGAAGCTATTTTCGCTATTCGCCAACTCCAAGAGGAGAGCCGAAAGCAAGGTCAGCCTTTGTATTTATGTTTTGTTGACTTAGAGAAGGCTTTCGACAGTGTGCTGTAGTGTGTGTGCACCTCACCCACACTTATGCAATTGTACTTAAGCTCATGTCTTTAGTTATTTGACACATTAAACTCGCATCAGTTAACATAAAGGTGTTTCCTTGAGTCTACGTAAATCCCCACTTCGCATGGCGACCCTGCCAGTGCTGCCTGTGGCGGCGCTGCGCACGGGAACAATTAAAATACGAGTATATCGTGATATGTGAAAAAAAGAACTGAAAAGTGAAAGTGAAATTGAACAATAAAATTAAATCTACATTTTATTGACTTAAAAAAAAACGGAAAATGTGCCGTTGTGACGAAAGAATATAGCTGGCAGACGGGCGTTGATGGCGTCAGATGGAAGTGCAGTTACTGGGTGCCGGGAGTTGTAGGAGTCGAAAGGTTTGTGGCTGTTTTGTTGCTGGGCGCCGGGAGATGTTGGCGTCGGAGGAGGATTGTTGGTGCCGGGTGAAGGAAGAAAGACAAAGGAAGTGAAGATGAAGGACGCCGCCAGAGGTTAAAACGGAAAGTTGTTGTGTAATTTTAACATCTATCTAATTAAGATTTACCTCTTATAAACATATGTAATCCAATACTATATTAATGGATAGTATAAACATAATATATTTTAATATAACATTAAATAGGTGGCCACCGTTAGGATATATTACCGTATATAATATATTATGTTACTCGTATTTTTTTTCATAATATATTTTCACGCAGACGGGTCAAATGGAAAAAATTAAGTGGCATTTTACAGCAGTCAAGTGCATTAATGTATAATGTATTATTAATTTCAAGGTAAATTCAAACTCGAACTAAAAGTATATCTATCGACAAGTTTCGTAAACTAAGCGTTTCGTAAGCTTTTACATAAAATATATACATTAAATATTTTATACAGAATACAATTTTTAGAACTATTAGTACTTATCCACTTTAAATTAAACAACATAGTTTGTATAAAGTAATTAATTTGAGTGTAAGAATAGAAGATCAATTTTCTATATGTTGATTGGAAATTGTCATATTGTTGTGTGTTACAGTTTTTTGGAACTTTTGTTACCATTTTAACGATGCTTAAATTTTAAAAACGTCAATATTTTTAATGCACCATAATTAGGTACTTAGAGTTATAGCACAACACGTGTTAACGCATCAGCATTATTGTTTGTAGCCGACAAGTCTTAGAAAGAAATATGAAGCTAGCCTTTATTTATGGCACTCATCGAATAGCACTGTAACATCAGAAGTTGTTTTTGCATACCAACATGATTACGATAACTTATGTATCGTATTAGACTAAAGTTTAATAAGTTTAATTTGCTACATCAACCTAGTGGATACCTAACATTGAGCAATTAGAGTATTATTACAACTACGAGTAGATATTTTATCGTATAATTATTTGAAATTTATATCATTGATCGAAGTAAAACTTTTGTCAGGATAAGTTTGGATTGTTGTGTATATTGCGCACATTCAAGGGAGACAACAGTTAGGAATAGAATTTAATTATGAATTGATTATGAACGGAAGTTGTTGAGAAACCGGTCACTGATGACGAAAAATCAAAAAGCAGCAAAGATGATCGTAAGAATGAAAAAGAAAACGAGAGTAAAAAAGAGGTGAATTCTGACAAAGAGAAAGGAAAGGAAAAGGAGACAGAAAAAGAGGAATCTAAAGAGCCTACTAGCCTGGAGTTGAGCTTAGAAAACATGCGTATCCACTTACGCGAGTCTATGCGAAGGATAGTTCTTAGTCAGAAAATGGAAGTCGATCCATCCAGTATAGATGTTGCTAAACCTTCTGACGAAAGGAAGATAATCGTTGATAAGTACCCAATCTGCTTTAAATTATATCCTATTTCCGACTCAACGCGGTTTGTTCTAGCTCCAGTGGCTATATCCTCCTTCAACAAGAGTAGTACATCAATTGAGCTAGTTTCTGCCATAATTGCGTCTGTAAAAGAAGCGTCCGAGAAATTTGTTCGAATCGTTGCTAATCCAAAGATCGTTACATATCGTAATGTCGAGGTCCCGGCAGACAATACCAACGGACTTGATGTAAGTATGGCTGACACCGTTTTTACCAACCGCAACGTCGAATGGAGAGCGATATTATCACATTTAGTCAGTGCTCAAAGGGATGGACTTTGGTACGAAATGGGAGTAATGATACCTGACTTCTTTCTAAATGTACAAGCACAATTCGCTCGCGAAATGATTGAAGCCTCTAATAGTCTCCTTAATAGCAATGCTTATGGGTTACATTATGACAGGTACATGCTCTTCGCTCGTCGCCGCGGATTGCTAAGGGAAAACTCAGATCCAAGACTGCCTGATGTTAGAGGTGTTCTAATCAGACAATTTGTTAGTGATACCTTGCCAGAGCTCTTTTGTTATTTTCCAATGAGCAACTTTATATCTGTACAGGCTTGTATTACATTTACAGGTACTCGCGCGCAGCTAACGTTTCCACCGGCTGACCTCCCTTCAACACTCAATGTTAGTGCTAATCGTGCTTCTGCCATAAAGGATATTATTGCTGCACATGCCTCGAGAAGCCTTATGGTTTGTACTGACAAAACTCGGGTGGACGAACAAGTTTGTGAGGCTGATCAGACTCCTGCATGATGATATGCGATGTTGTGTCAGTGTACAGGGCGAAGATTCAGATGAGATTTTTCTCAGTGAGCTGCGGCGTCAAGCAAGGGTGCGTGCTCGCCCTAACTCTGATTGTCCTGTACTTTGCAGTAGTATTGCGAGACGCCTTGTAGACTCTATCTGAGGGCATCCGGGTTCGTTTCAGAATCGATGGTGGTGGTGTATTTAGTTTGGCTAGACTAAGAGCTAACACTAAAGTTTCTCACGCTACTATCACGGAAATGATGTACGCAGACGATCTATGTTTTGTGGCGGAATCCCCAGATGGTCTCTAAAAAGGCTTAAGTCGAATCTTGACGGGTCATGTCGTAGATTTGGGCTTAAAATCAGTGTAAAGAAAACTGAAGTGATGACACTTGACACACTGAATAGTGGCCAACTAAACATTAAGCTTGGTAACGACACGCTGAAGCAAGTAGACCAAATCAAATATCTGGGGAGCACCATTTCATCGAGGTGCCTCCTTGATAACGAAGTCAACAGCAGAATTGGAGCAGCTGCTGCGGCCTTTGGTAGACTTCGTCTCAAGGTGTTCCGTTCGCATGACATTAATCTCTCTACAAAAGTATCGGTTTACATGGCAATCGTTCTGCCGAATCTTCTCTATGCCTCAGAAACGTAGGCGCTGTACCGCAAACATATCCTTGCATTGGATAAATTCCAACTGAAATGCCTACGCAACATTATGAACATCCATTGGTCGGACCGTATTCGTAACACGTAAGTTCTACGACGAGCTAATGTCGGTAGAATAGAGGCTTACCTTATGCGGAGGCAGCTGCGGTGGGCTGGTCATATCTTCCGAATGTCTGACGACCGGGTGGCGAAGCGCATCTTTTATTCAGAACTGCAGGATGGTAAGCGGAAACAAGGCAGCTAACTTCTGGGGTACAAAGATATGCTTAAGCGTCACCTAAAACGCTGTGACCTGGAACCTTCCAAGTGGGAAGAGATGGCAGCAGACCGGCCAGGGTGGAGGCGAGCCGTGACAAAAAAAGGTGTTTGAGTTTGAAAGAAACCGCAGAGAACAGCTCGATGCCCGACCACCTGCGGCCTTAAACTATAATTATGTCAGAGGAGTGCTGACTTGTAGTGAATGTGACCGCACATTCACTGCAAAAATTGGTTACGTCAGCTATGTGAAAACGAAGCTCTCAGTAAGTTAGATCCTAGTCGCTGTGGCCGAATACGGTTAGGATCATATATATATATATATATATATATATATATATATATATATATATATTATATTCTTTTGTTGTTTACTTTTAAGAGTTTAGATTAAGGGCGGATGTTGTAATAACAATAATACTGGTCATCTTTGTAATCTAAACTTCTTAGTACATAATATTTATGAATTATTTTTTGATTAATTCTTTTTAATATTGTCCTTGTTACTTCACTCAAAATTCCCAAACAATAAACATCGATTTTCTCCATGTACATTATTTTTATTATTTTACAATAATAAGACTTTCGAATTTTTGTTTATTTTAGGAATATTTTATTTTGTATAGGTATATTGTATGTTTTTTTAAGTCTAACACATTATTGATAGCGGTATAGTGTGTGTGAATAAAAATTTCGCTTTGGACTGGAGCTCTATAGAAGAGTTATAGGAAAAAATAATAAGCTTATTTATTTATTCAGTGTATCCGACTATGATCGACATCCCTTCCAATCAATAGGTTTCAAGTAAAGCTAGGTTTTTTTTTTGCACGGACTTGTTTGGTTTTTGCACTTCTGCGCATGATTTATGATTTTTTACTTTTAGTGATTTACTTTTCTATTAACAATGAACATTATTTTCCACTACTACTACTACTTTTTTCCATTTTTCTTTGGTTTTTGCTAAGGTGCTTTTTATTGCTTGAGTTCAGTTGTCGAACAAGGGTTCCAGGCGGGCAAGAGGTGTGCGGACCCGTGGACGACGTGCAGGTGACAAGAGTGTTGTCCATGCCTGATGTGAAGGTGGAGGGGCCATCGCCAGATGTGGAGATGGCTGAAGTGAAGGCTGAAGGCACGTGGTAGAGGTGGAAGAGGAAGATGGTTGAGGCTAGAGGGCGTTTGAGCCTCAGGTGGCAGTCGGTGACCCAAAATAAAAAAACCGAAAGCCAAAGATGGGTAGCGTTTACCTTTTATATGTTTAACTTGTTTGCTTGCTTTTCGTGTGGTTTCGTGTCCTATTATGTAACCTTTTTTCATTTATTAATACGAGTAAGACTAAAATAAAAAAAAATAGTATTCAGATCTTAAGTGTGGATGATTTACCAAAAAGAATGCCACAAGAAGGGCCATTACACCCAAAAAAGAGGCGCATCTGGGACCCGTAAGTATATTCACTATATTATATAGTTGTAAAGCCAATAATTCAGTTTAATATCAATTGGCTGAAAAACTATGTGTGAATATTTGATTTTTCAAAATCAAATGTAATGACAAAGTATTTAATATATTTAAATAGCGTACCTGAACGCTGGAGTCTAATAAATGCCATTTTATTAACAGAAAAAAATGTTTACAAAAAATCAAATAAAAAAGCATAATATTTCGATGACGTGTTATCCATAGTTAAGCTTTGTCTATGATTTTTTTAGGGCTTTTGTAGCGGATATGCACTTGCCTTAGCATTAAATATCTAATCTGTCTTTGTGTGCTCAATTTGAGCTAGCCATCACCAACACCGTGTTTAGACTTCCAGCAAAGTATAAGACCACATGGATGCATCCGTGGTCGGAACATTGGCACCTCATTGACTATGTCATTGTCCGACAATCTAACATCTCCCAAGTGCGCGTCACTCGTGTTAAGCGGGACGCTATTGCAATCTGCTCCTCGGACCACCGGCTTGTTATTACAAAACTCAAGCTCCGATTGCACTTTCCACGGTGATCTTAAGGAGTGAAGCCTAAACGCCTGGACGTAGAAAGATTACAGAGTCTGGTGATGCGTGAGACCTACGCTAAGCTAGTTACTGGTATGATACAGGAAATGGACGTTGACAGCGATGACTCTGTAGCCAACTGGCAAGATTTGTCGTCTAACTTACTTGTCACCGTTTCGTAGACACTGGGTATCCAACACAGACGACGCGGGGACTGGTTTGATGACAACGACGAAATTTTGACTAAGGCAATCAGAAAACATCGCTGTCTTTTATGTCAACATCGTGACAACCACCAGGCTGAGCAAGTCAAGCGTAGTAATGCCGAGCTTCGAAGATACGTGACATAAATAAAGGACAAGTGGTGGCATAATAAGGCTGAGTGTATGCAGTGGCTCTCTGATACTAACCAGATGGGTGCATTTTACGACGAAGTCCGCAAACTTGTTGGTACTGCAATTCACACTAGAGTGCCCATCATGAGAACAATCGATGGCACCAAATTAGTTACCAACAAGAAAGATGTGCTCAATAGATGGGGAGAGCACTTCAACACCCTGCTTAATGTTGACCGAGCTGCGGACATTAGTTATATTAGCTCGCTCCCAACATTCCTCAAAGTCTCCAAGCTGGATAAATCCACTGCCTCTCTGCGAGGTCGTTGAAGCCATACATCAACAGCGAAACAAAAAAGCAGTCGGCATTGACAACCTACCGGGGGAATTATTAAAGTATGGGAGTGATCAATTGCATTCAGTAATTTGGAAGCTGTTTGTACAAATGTGGGACGAGGAGCGTGTACCAGGTGATTTTCGAGTCTCGCGCGTTTGCTCCTTATACAAGAATAAAGGCAGCATATCGGACTGCAATTCTTACAGAGGAATTTCTCTGCTGACTTCTTCCAGGGAAAGTGCTCGAATTTTGCTTAATCGTTTGATCTCCTTATCTGAAGACCTGCTACCCGAAACTTAGTTTGGGCTCCGACCTAACCGAGGTACTTGCGAAGCTATTTTCGCTATTCGCCAACTCCAAGAGGAGAGCCGAAAGCAAGGTCAGCCTTTGTATTTATGTTTTGTTGACTTAGAGAAGGCTTTCGACAGTGTGCTGTAGTGTGTGTGCACCTCACCCACACTTATGCAATTGTACTTAAGCTCATGTCTTTAGTTATTTGACACATTAAACTCGCATCAGTTAACATAAAGGTGTTTCCTTGAGTCTACGTAAATCCCCACTTCGCATGGCGACCCTGCCAGTGCTGCCTGTGGCGGCGCTGCGCACGGGAACAATTAAAATACGAGTATATCGTGATATGTGAAAAAAAGAACTGAAAAGTGAAAGTGAAATTGAACAATAAAATTAAATCTACATTTTATTGACTTAAAAAAAAAACGGAAAATGTGCCGTTGTGACGAAAGAATATAGCTGGCAGACGGGCGTTGATGGCGTCAGATGGAAGTGCAGTTACTGGGTGCCGGGAGTTGTAGGAGTCGAAAGGTTTGTGGCTGTTTTGTTGCTGGGCGCCGGGAGATGTTGGCGTCGGAGGAGGATTGTTGGTGCCGGGTGAAGGAAGAAAGACAAAGGAAGTGAAGATGAAGGACGCCGCCAGAGGTTAAAACGGAAAGTTGTTGTGTAATTTTAACATCTATCTAATTAAGATTTACCTCTTATAAACATATGTAATCCAATACTATATTAATGGATAGTATAAACATAATATATTTTAATATAACATTAAATAGGTGGCCACCGTTAGGATATATTACCGTATATAATATATTATGTTACTCGTATTTTTTTTCATAATATATTTTCACGCAGACGGGTCAAATGGAAAAAATTAAGTGGCATTTTACAGCAGTCAAGTGCATTAATGTATAATGTATTATTAATTTCAAGGTAAATTCAAACTCGAACTAAAAGTATATCTATCGACAAGTTTCGTAAACTAAGCGTTTCGTAAGCTTTTACATAAAATATATACATTAAATATTTTATACAGAATACAATTTTTAGAACTATTAGTACTTATCCACTTTAAATTAAACAACATAGTTTGTATAAAGTAATTAATTTGAGTGTAAGAATAGAAGATCAATTTTCTATATGTTGATTGGAAATTGTCATATTGTTGTGTGTTACAGTTTTTTGGAACTTTTGTTACCATTTTAACGATGCTTAAATTTTAAAAACGTCAATATTTTTAATGCACCATAATTAGGTACTTAGAGTTATAGCACAACACGTGTTAACGCATCAGCATTATTGTTTGTAGCCGACAAGTCTTAGAAAGAAATATGAAGCTAGCCTTTATTTATGGCACTCATCGAATAGCACTGTAACATCAGAAGTTGTTTTTGCATACCAACATGATTACGATAACTTATGTATCGTATTAGACTAAAGTTTAATAAGTTTAATTTGCTACATCAACCTAGTGGATACCTAACATTGAGCAATTAGAGTATTATTACAACTACGAGTAGATATTTTATCGTATAATTATTTGAAATTTATATCATTGATCGAAGTAAAACTTTTGTCAGGATAAGTTTGGATTGTTGTGTATATTGCGCACATTCAAGGGAGACAACAGTTAGGAATAGAATTTAATTATGAATTGATTATGAACGGAAGTTGTTGAGAAACCGGTCACTGATGACGAAAAATCAAAAAGCAGCAAAGATGATCGTAAGAATGAAAAAGAAAACGAGAGTAAAAAAGAGGTGAATTCTGACAAAGAGAAAGGAAAGGAAAAGGAGACAGAAAAAGAGGAATCTAAAGAGCCTACTAGCCTGGAGTTGAGCTTAGAAAACATGCGTATCCACTTACGCGAGTCTATGCGAAGGATAGTTCTTAGTCAGAAAATGGAAGTCGATCCATCCAGTATAGATGTTGCTAAACCTTCTGACGAAAGGAAGATAATCGTTGATAAGTACCCAATCTGCTTTAAATTATATCCTATTTCCGACTCAACGCGGTTTGTTCTAGCTCCAGTGGCTATATCCTCCTTCAACAAGAGTAGTACATCAATTGAGCTAGTTTCTGCCATAATTGCGTCTGTAAAAGAAGCGTCCGAGAAATTTGTTCGAATCGTTGCTAATCCAAAGATCGTTACATATCGTAATGTCGAGGTCCCGGCAGACAATACCAACGGACTTGATGTAAGTATGGCTGACACCGTTTTTACCAACCGCAACGTCGAATGGAGAGCGATATTATCACATTTAGTCAGTGCTCAAAGGGATGGACTTTGGTACGAAATGGGAGTAATGATACCTGACTTCTTTCTAAATGTACAAGCACAATTCGCTCGCGAAATGATTGAAGCCTCTAATAGTCTCCTTAATAGCAATGCTTATGGGTTACATTATGACAGGTACATGCTCTTCGCTCGTCGCCGCGGATTGCTAAGGGAAAACTCAGATCCAAGACTGCCTGATGTTAGAGGTGTTCTAATCAGACAATTTGTTAGTGATACCTTGCCAGAGCTCTTTTGTTATTTTCCAATGAGCAACTTTATATCTGTACAGGCTTGTATTACATTTACAGGTACTCGCGCGCAGCTAACGTTTCCACCGGCTGACCTCCCTTCAACACTCAATGTTAGTGCTAATCGTGCTTCTGCCATAAAGGATATTATTGCTGCACATGCCTCGAGAAGCCTTATGGTTTGTACTGACAAAACTCGGGTGGACGAACAAGTTTGTGAGGCTGATCAGACTCCTGCATGATGATATGCGATGTTGTGTCAGTGTACAGGGCGAAGATTCAGATGAGATTTTTCTCAGTGAGCTGCGGCGTCAAGCAAGGGTGCGTGCTCGCCCTAACTCTGATTGTCCTGTACTTTGCAGTAGTATTGCGAGACGCCTTGTAGACTCTATCTGAGGGCATCCGGGTTCGTTTCAGAATCGATGGTGGTGGTGTATTTAGTTTGGCTAGACTAAGAGCTAACACTAAAGTTTCTCACGCTACTATCACGGAAATGATGTACGCAGACGATCTATGTTTTGTGGCGGAATCCCCAGATGGTCTCTAAAAAGGCTTAAGTCGAATCTTGACGGGTCATGTCGTAGATTTGGGCTTAAAATCAGTGTAAAGAAAACTGAAGTGATGACACTTGACACACTGAATAGTGGCCAACTAAACATTAAGCTTGGTAACGACACGCTGAAGCAAGTAGACCAAATCAAATATCTGGGGAGCACCATTTCATCGAGGTGCCTCCTTGATAACGAAGTCAACAGCAGAATTGGAGCAGCTGCTGCGGCCTTTGGTAGACTTCGTCTCAAGGTGTTCCGTTCGCATGACATTAATCTCTCTACAAAAGTATCGGTTTACATGGCAATCGTTCTGCCGAATCTTCTCTATGCCTCAGAAACGTAGGCGCTGTACCGCAAACATATCCTTGCATTGGATAAATTCCAACTGAAATGCCTACGCAACATTATGAACATCCATTGGTCGGACCGTATTCGTAACACGTAAGTTCTACGACGAGCTAATGTCGGTAGAATAGAGGCTTACCTTATGCGGAGGCAGCTGCGGTGGGCTGGTCATATCTTCCGAATGTCTGACGACCGGGTGGCGAAGCGCATCTTTTATTCAGAACTGCAGGATGGTAAGCGGAAACAAGGCAGCTAACTTCTGGGGTACAAAGATATGCTTAAGCGTCACCTAAAACGCTGTGACCTGGAACCTTCCAAGTGGGAAGAGATGGCAGCAGACCGGCCAGGGTGGAGGCGAGCCGTGACAAAAAAAGGTGTTTGAGTTTGAAAGAAACCGCAGAGAACAGCTCGATGCCCGACCACCTGCGGCCTTAAACTATAATTATGTCAGAGGAGTGCTGACTTGTAGTGAATGTGACCGCACATTCACTGCAAAAATTGGTTACGTCAGCTATGTGAAAACGAAGCTCTCAGTAAGTTAGATCCTAGTCGCTGTGGCCGAATACGGTTAGGATCATATATATATATATATATATATATATATATATATATATATATTATATTCTTTTGTTGTTTACTTTTAAGAGTTTAGATTAAGGGCGGATGTTGTAATAACAATAATACTGGTCATCTTTGTAATCTAAACTTCTTAGTACATAATATTTATGAATTATTTTTTGATTAATTCTTTTTAATATTGTCCTTGTTACTTCACTCAAAATTCCCAAACAATAAACATCGATTTTCTCCATGTACATTATTTTTATTATTTTACAATAATAAGACTTTCGAATTTTTGTTTATTTTAGGAATATTTTATTTTGTATAGGTATATTGTATGTTTTTTTAAGTCTAACACATTATTGATAGCGGTATAGTGTGTGTGAATAAAAATTTCGCTTTGGACTGGAGCTCTATAGAAGAGTTATAGGAAAAAATAATAAGCTTATTTATTTATTCAGTGTATCCGACTATGATCGACATCCCTTCCAATCAATAGGTTTCAAGTAAAGCTAGGTTTTTTTTTTGCACGGACTTGTTTGGTTTTTGCACTTCTGCGCATGATTTATGATTTTTTACTTTTAGTGATTTACTTTTCTATTAACAATGAACATTATTTTCCACTACTACTACTACTTTTTTCCATTTTTCTTTGGTTTTTGCTAAGGTGCTTTTTATTGCTTGAGTTCAGTTGTCGAACAAGGGTTCCAGGCGGGCAAGAGGTGTGAGGACCCGTGGACGACGTGCAGGTGACAAGAGTGTTGTCCATGCCTGATGTGAAGGTGGAGGGGCCATCGCCAGATGTGGAGATGGCTGAAGTGAAGGCTGAAGGCACGTGGTAGAGGTGGAAGAGGAAGATGGTTGAGGCTAGAGGGCGTTTGAGCCTCAGGTGGCAGTCGGTGACCCAAAATAAAAAAACCGAAAGCCAAAGATGGGTAGCGTTTACCTTTTATATGTTTAACTTGTTTGCTTGCTTTTCGTGTGGTTTCGTGTCCTATTATGTAACCTTTTTTCATTTATTAATACGAGTAAGACTAAAATAAAAAAAAATAGTATTCAGATCTTAAGTGTGGATGATTTACCAAAAAGAATGCCACAAGAAGGGCCATTACACCCAAAAAAGAGGCGCATCTGGGACCCGTAAGTATATTCACTATATTATATAGTTGTAAAGCCAATAATTCAGTTTAATATCAATTGGCTGAAAAACTATGTGTGAATATTTGATTTTTCAAAATCAAATGTAATGACAAAGTATTTAATATATTTAAATAGCGTACCTGAACGCTGGAGTCTAATAAATGCCATTTTATTAACAGAAAAAAATGTTTACAAAAAATCAAATAAAAAAGCATAATATTTCGATGACGTGTTATCCATAGTTAAGCTTTGTCTATGATTTTTTTAGGGCTTTTGTAGCGGATATGCACTTGCCTTAGCATTAAATATCTAATCTGTCTTTGTGTGCTCAATTTGAGCTAGCCATCACCAACACCGTGTTTAGACTTCCAGCAAAGTATAAGACCACATGGATGCATCCGTGGTCGGAACATTGGCACCTCATTGACTATGTCATTGTCCGACAATCTAACATCTCCCAAGTGCGCGTCACTCGTGTTAAGCGGGACGCTATTGCAATCTGCTCCTCGGACCACCGGCTTGTTATTACAAAACTCAAGCTCCGATTGCACTTTCCACGGTGATCTTAAGGAGTGAAGCCTAAACGCCTGGACGTAGAAAGATTACAGAGTCTGGTGATGCGTGAGACCTACGCTAAGCTAGTTACTGGTATGATACAGGAAATGGACGTTGACAGCGATGACTCTGTAGCCAACTGGCAAGATTTGTCGTCTAACTTACTTGTCACCGTTTCGTAGACACTGGGTATCCAACACAGACGACGCGGGGACTGGTTTGATGACAACGACGAAATTTTGACTAAGGCAATCAGAAAACATCGCTGTCTTTTATGTCAACATCGTGACAACCACCAGGCTGAGCAAGTCAAGCGTAGTAATGCCGAGCTTCGAAGATACGTGACATAAATAAAGGACAAGTGGTGGCATAATAAGGCTGAGTGTATGCAGTGGCTCTCTGATACTAACCAGATGGGTGCATTTTACGACGAAGTCCGCAAACTTGTTGGTACTGCAATTCACACTAGAGTGCCCATCATGAGAACAATCGATGGCACCAAATTAGTTACCAACAAGAAAGATGTGCTCAATAGATGGGGAGAGCACTTCAACACCCTGCTTAATGTTGACCGAGCTGCGGACATTAGTTATATTAGCTCGCTCCCAACATTCCTCAAAGTCTCCAAGCTGGATAAATCCACTGCCTCTCTGCGAGGTCGTTGAAGCCATACATCAACAGCGAAACAAAAAAGCAGTCGGCATTGACAACCTACCGGGGGAATTATTAAAGTATGGGAGTGATCAATTGCATTCAGTAATTTGGAAGCTGTTTGTACAAATGTGGGACGAGGAGCGTGTACCAGGTGATTTTCGAGTCTCGCGCGTTTGCTCCTTATACAAGAATAAAGGCAGCATATCGGACTGCAATTCTTACAGAGGAATTTCTCTGCTGACTTCTTCCAGGGAAAGTGCTCGAATTTTGCTTAATCGTTTGATCTCCTTATCTGAAGACCTGCTACCCGAAACTTAGTTTGGGCTCCGACCTAACCGAGGTACTTGCGAAGCTATTTTCGCTATTCGCCAACTCCAAGAGGAGAGCCGAAAGCAAGGTCAGCCTTTGTATTTATGTTTTGTTGACTTAGAGAAGGCTTTCGACAGTGTGCTGTAGTGTGTGTGCACCTCACCCACACTTATGCAATTGTACTTAAGCTCATGTCTTTAGTTATTTGACACATTAAACTCGCATCAGTTAACATAAAGGTGTTTCCTTGAGTCTACGTAAATCCCCACTTCGCATGGCGACCCTGCCAGTGCTGCCTGTGGCGGCGCTGCGCACGGGAACAATTAAAATACGAGTATATCGTGATATGTGAAAAAAAGAACTGAAAAGTGAAAGTGAAATTGAACAATAAAATTAAATCTACATTTTATTGACTTAAAAAAAAAACGGAAAATGTGCCGTTGTGACGAAAGAATATAGCTGGCAGACGGGCGTTGATGGCGTCAGATGGAAGTGCAGTTACTGGGTGCCGGGAGTTGTAGGAGTCGAAAGGTTTGTGGCTGTTTTGTTGCTGGGCGCCGGGAGATGTTGGCGTCGGAGGAGGATTGTTGGTGCCGGGTGAAGGAAGAAAGACAAAGGAAGTGAAGATGAAGGACGCCGCCAGAGGTTAAAACGGAAAGTTGTTGTGTAATTTTAACATCTATCTAATTAAGATTTACCTCTTATAAACATATGTAATCCAATACTATATTAATGGATAGTATAAACATAATATATTTTAATATAACATTAAATAGGTGGCCACCGTTAGGATATATTACCGTATATAATATATTATGTTACTCGTATTTTTTTTCATAATATATTTTCACGCAGACGGGTCAAATGGAAAAAATTAAGTGGCATTTTACAGCAGTCAAGTGCATTAATGTATAATGTATTATTAATTTCAAGGTAAATTCAAACTCGAACTAAAAGTATATCTATCGACAAGTTTCGTAAACTAAGCGTTTCGTAAGCTTTTACATAAAATATATACATTAAATATTTTATACAGAATACAATTTTTAGAACTATTAGTACTTATCCACTTTAAATTAAACAACATAGTTTGTATAAAGTAATTAATTTGAGTGTAAGAATAGAAGATCAATTTTCTATATGTTGATTGGAAATTGTCATATTGTTGTGTGTTACAGTTTTTTGGAACTTTTGTTACCATTTTAACGATGCTTAAATTTTAAAAACGTCAATATTTTTAATGCACCATAATTAGGTACTTAGAGTTATAGCACAACACGTGTTAACGCATCAGCATTATTGTTTGTAGCCGACAAGTCTTAGAAAGAAATATGAAGCTAGCCTTTATTTATGGCACTCATCGAATAGCACTGTAACATCAGAAGTTGTTTTTGCATACCAACATGATTACGATAACTTATGTATCGTATTAGACTAAAGTTTAATAAGTTTAATTTGCTACATCAACCTAGTGGATACCTAACATTGAGCAATTAGAGTATTATTACAACTACGAGTAGATATTTTATCGTATAATTATTTGAAATTTATATCATTGATCGAAGTAAAACTTTTGTCAGGATAAGTTTGGATTGTTGTGTATATTGCGCACATTCAAGGGAGACAACAGTTAGGAATAGAATTTAATTATGAATTGATTATGAACGGAAGTTGTTGAGAAACCGGTCACTGATGACGAAAAATCAAAAAGCAGCAAAGATGATCGTAAGAATGAAAAAGAAAACGAGAGTAAAAAAGAGGTGAATTCTGACAAAGAGAAAGGAAAGGAAAAGGAGACAGAAAAAGAGGAATCTAAAGAGCCTACTAGCCTGGAGTTGAGCTTAGAAAACATGCGTATCCACTTACGCGAGTCTATGCGAAGGATAGTTCTTAGTCAGAAAATGGAAGTCGATCCATCCAGTATAGATGTTGCTAAACCTTCTGACGAAAGGAAGATAATCGTTGATAAGTACCCAATCTGCTTTAAATTATATCCTATTTCCGACTCAACGCGGTTTGTTCTAGCTCCAGTGGCTATATCCTCCTTCAACAAGAGTAGTACATCAATTGAGCTAGTTTCTGCCATAATTGCGTCTGTAAAAGAAGCGTCCGAGAAATTTGTTCGAATCGTTGCTAATCCAAAGATCGTTACATATCGTAATGTCGAGGTCCCGGCAGACAATACCAACGGACTTGATGTAAGTATGGCTGACACCGTTTTTACCAACCGCAACGTCGAATGGAGAGCGATATTATCACATTTAGTCAGTGCTCAAAGGGATGGACTTTGGTACGAAATGGGAGTAATGATACCTGACTTCTTTCTAAATGTACAAGCACAATTCGCTCGCGAAATGATTGAAGCCTCTAATAGTCTCCTTAATAGCAATGCTTATGGGTTACATTATGACAGGTACATGCTCTTCGCTCGTCGCCGCGGATTGCTAAGGGAAAACTCAGATCCAAGACTGCCTGATGTTAGAGGTGTTCTAATCAGACAATTTGTTAGTGATACCTTGCCAGAGCTCTTTTGTTATTTTCCAATGAGCAACTTTATATCTGTACAGGCTTGTATTACATTTACAGGTACTCGCGCGCAGCTAACGTTTCCACCGGCTGACCTCCCTTCAACACTCAATGTTAGTGCTAATCGTGCTTCTGCCATAAAGGATATTATTGCTGCACATGCCTCGAGAAGCCTTATGGTTTGTACTGACAAAACTCGGGTGGACGAACAAGTTTGTGAGGCTGATCAGACTCCTGCATGATGATATGCGATGTTGTGTCAGTGTACAGGGCGAAGATTCAGATGAGATTTTTCTCAGTGAGCTGCGGCGTCAAGCAAGGGTGCGTGCTCGCCCTAACTCTGATTGTCCTGTACTTTGCAGTAGTATTGCGAGACGCCTTGTAGACTCTATCTGAGGGCATCCGGGTTCGTTTCAGAATCGATGGTGGTGGTGTATTTAGTTTGGCTAGACTAAGAGCTAACACTAAAGTTTCTCACGCTACTATCACGGAAATGATGTACGCAGACGATCTATGTTTTGTGGCGGAATCCCCAGATGGTCTCTAAAAAGGCTTAAGTCGAATCTTGACGGGTCATGTCGTAGATTTGGGCTTAAAATCAGTGTAAAGAAAACTGAAGTGATGACACTTGACACACTGAATAGTGGCCAACTAAACATTAAGCTTGGTAACGACACGCTGAAGCAAGTAGACCAAATCAAATATCTGGGGAGCACCATTTCATCGAGGTGCCTCCTTGATAACGAAGTCAACAGCAGAATTGGAGCAGCTGCTGCGGCCTTTGGTAGACTTCGTCTCAAGGTGTTCCGTTCGCATGACATTAATCTCTCTACAAAAGTATCGGTTTACATGGCAATCGTTCTGCCGAATCTTCTCTATGCCTCAGAAACGTAGGCGCTGTACCGCAAACATATCCTTGCATTGGATAAATTCCAACTGAAATGCCTACGCAACATTATGAACATCCATTGGTCGGACCGTATTCGTAACACGTAAGTTCTACGACGAGCTAATGTCGGTAGAATAGAGGCTTACCTTATGCGGAGGCAGCTGCGGTGGGCTGGTCATATCTTCCGAATGTCTGACGACCGGGTGGCGAAGCGCATCTTTTATTCAGAACTGCAGGATGGTAAGCGGAAACAAGGCAGCTAACTTCTGGGGTACAAAGATATGCTTAAGCGTCACCTAAAACGCTGTGACCTGGAACCTTCCAAGTGGGAAGAGATGGCAGCAGACCGGCCAGGGTGGAGGCGAGCCGTGACAAAAAAAGGTGTTTGAGTTTGAAAGAAACCGCAGAGAACAGCTCGATGCCCGACCACCTGCGGCCTTAAACTATAATTATGTCAGAGGAGTGCTGACTTGTAGTGAATGTGACCGCACATTCACTGCAAAAATTGGTTACGTCAGCTATGTGAAAACGAAGCTCTCAGTAAGTTAGATCCTAGTCGCTGTGGCCGAATACGGTTAGGATCATATATATATATATATATATATATATATATATATATATATATATATATATATATTATATTCTTTTGTTGTTTACTTTTAAGAGTTTAGATTAAGGGCGGATGTTGTAATAACAATAATACTGGTCATCTTTGTAATCTAAACTTCTTAGTACATAATATTTATGAATTATTTTTTGATTAATTCTTTTTAATATTGTCCTTGTTACTTCACTCAAAATTCCCAAACAATAAACATCGATTTTCTCCATGTACATTATTTTTATTATTTTACAATAATAAGACTTTCGAATTTTTGTTTATTTTAGGAATATTTTATTTTGTATAGGTATATTGTATGTTTTTTTAAGTCTAACACATTATTGATAGCGGTATAGTGTGTGTGAATAAAAATTTCGCTTTGGACTGGAGCTCTATAGAAGAGTTATAGGAAAAAATAATAAGCTTATTTATTTATTCAGTGTATCCGACTATGATCGACATCCCTTCCAATCAATAGGTTTCAAGTAAAGCTAGGTTTTTTTTTTGCACGGACTTGTTTGGTTTTTGCACTTCTGCGCATGATTTATGATTTTTTACTTTTAGTGATTTACTTTTCTATTAACAATGAACATTATTTTCCACTACTACTACTACTTTTTTCCATTTTTCTTTGGTTTTTGCTAAGGTGCTTTTTATTGCTTGAGTTCAGTTGTCGAACAAGGGTTCCAGGCGGGCAAGAGGTGTGCGGACCCGTGGACGACGTGCAGGTGACAAGAGTGTTGTCCATGCCTGATGTGAAGGTGGAGGGGCCATCGCCAGATGTGGAGATGGCTGAAGTGAAGGCTGAAGGCACGTGGTAGAGGTGGAAGAGGAAGATGGTTGAGGCTAGAGGGCGTTTGAGCCTCAGGTGGCAGTCGGTGACCCAAAATAAAAAAACCGAAAGCCAAAGATGGGTAGCGTTTACCTTTTATATGTTTAACTTGTTTGCTTGCTTTTCGTGTGGTTTCGTGTCCTATTATGTAACCTTTTTTCATTTATTAATACGAGTAAGACTAAAATAAAAAAAAATAGTATTCAGATCTTAAGTGTGGATGATTTACCAAAAAGAATGCCACAAGAAGGGCCATTACACCCAAAAAAGAGGCGCATCTGGGACCCGTAAGTATATTCACTATATTATATAGTTGTAAAGCCAATAATTCAGTTTAATATCAATTGGCTGAAAAACTATGTGTGAATATTTGATTTTTCAAAATCAAATGTAATGACAAAGTATTTAATATATTTAAATAGCGTACCTGAACGCTGGAGTCTAATAAATGCCATTTTATTAACAGAAAAAAATGTTTACAAAAAATCAAATAAAAAAGCATAATATTTCGATGACGTGTTATCCATAGTTAAGCTTTGTCTATGATTTTTTTAGGGCTTTTGTAGCGGATATGCACTTGCCTTAGCATTAAATATCTAATCTGTCTTTGTGTGCTCAATTTGAGCTAGCCATCACCAACACCGTGTTTAGACTTCCAGCAAAGTATAAGACCACATGGATGCATCCGTGGTCGGAACATTGGCACCTCATTGACTATGTCATTGTCCGACAATCTAACATCTCCCAAGTGCGCGTCACTCGTGTTAAGCGGGACGCTATTGCAATCTGCTCCTCGGACCACCGGCTTGTTATTACAAAACTCAAGCTCCGATTGCACTTTCCACGGTGATCTTAAGGAGTGAAGCCTAAACGCCTGGACGTAGAAAGATTACAGAGTCTGGTGATGCGTGAGACCTACGCTAAGCTAGTTACTGGTATGATACAGGAAATGGACGTTGACAGCGATGACTCTGTAGCCAACTGGCAAGATTTGTCGTCTAACTTACTTGTCACCGTTTCGTAGACACTGGGTATCCAACACAGACGACGCGGGGACTGGTTTGATGACAACGACGAAATTTTGACTAAGGCAATCAGAAAACATCGCTGTCTTTTATGTCAACATCGTGACAACCACCAGGCTGAGCAAGTCAAGCGTAGTAATGCCGAGCTTCGAAGATACGTGACATAAATAAAGGACAAGTGGTGGCATAATAAGGCTGAGTGTATGCAGTGGCTCTCTGATACTAACCAGATGGGTGCATTTTACGACGAAGTCCGCAAACTTGTTGGTACTGCAATTCACACTAGAGTGCCCATCATGAGAACAATCGATGGCACCAAATTAGTTACCAACAAGAAAGATGTGCTCAATAGATGGGGAGAGCACTTCAACACCCTGCTTAATGTTGACCGAGCTGCGGACATTAGTTATATTAGCTCGCTCCCAACATTCCTCAAAGTCTCCAAGCTGGATAAATCCACTGCCTCTCTGCGAGGTCGTTGAAGCCATACATCAACAGCGAAACAAAAAAGCAGTCGGCATTGACAACCTACCGGGGGAATTATTAAAGTATGGGAGTGATCAATTGCATTCAGTAATTTGGAAGCTGTTTGTACAAATGTGGGACGAGGAGCGTGTACCAGGTGATTTTCGAGTCTCGCGCGTTTGCTCCTTATACAAGAATAAAGGCAGCATATCGGACTGCAATTCTTACAGAGGAATTTCTCTGCTGACTTCTTCCAGGGAAAGTGCTCGAATTTTGCTTAATCGTTTGATCTCCTTATCTGAAGACCTGCTACCCGAAACTTAGTTTGGGCTCCGACCTAACCGAGGTACTTGCGAAGCTATTTTCGCTATTCGCCAACTCCAAGAGGAGAGCCGAAAGCAAGGTCAGCCTTTGTATTTATGTTTTGTTGACTTAGAGAAGGCTTTCGACAGTGTGCTGTAGTGTGTGTGCACCTCACCCACACTTATGCAATTGTACTTAAGCTCATGTCTTTAGTTATTTGACACATTAAACTCGCATCAGTTAACATAAAGGTGTTTCCTTGAGTCTACGTAAATCCCCACTTCGCATGGCGACCCTGCCAGTGCTGCCTGTGGCGGCGCTGCGCACGGGAACAATTAAAATACGAGTATATCGTGATATGTGAAAAAAAGAACTGAAAAGTGAAAGTGAAATTGAACAATAAAATTAAATCTACATTTTATTGACTTAAAAAAAAAACGGAAAATGTGCCGTTGTGACGAAAGAATATAGCTGGCAGACGGGCGTTGATGGCGTCAGATGGAAGTGCAGTTACTGGGTGCCGGGAGTTGTAGGAGTCGAAAGGTTTGTGGCTGTTTTGTTGCTGGGCGCCGGGAGATGTTGGCGTCGGAGGAGGATTGTTGGTGCCGGGTGAAGGAAGAAAGACAAAGGAAGTGAAGATGAAGGACGCCGCCAGAGGTTAAAACGGAAAGTTGTTGTGTAATTTTAACATCTATCTAATTAAGATTTACCTCTTATAAACATATGTAATCCAATACTATATTAATGGATAGTATAAACATAATATATTTTAATATAACATTAAATAGGTGGCCACCGTTAGGATATATTACCGTATATAATATATTATGTTACTCGTATTTTTTTTCATAATATATTTTCACGCAGACGGGTCAAATGGAAAAAATTAAGTGGCATTTTACAGCAGTCAAGTGCATTAATGTATAATGTATTATTAATTTCAAGGTAAATTCAAACTCGAACTAAAAGTATATCTATCGACAAGTTTCGTAAACTAAGCGTTTCGTAAGCTTTTACATAAAATATATACATTAAATATTTTATACAGAATACAATTTTTAGAACTATTAGTACTTATCCACTTTAAATTAAACAACATAGTTTGTATAAAGTAATTAATTTGAGTGTAAGAATAGAAGATCAATTTTCTATATGTTGATTGGAAATTGTCATATTGTTGTGTGTTACAGTTTTTTGGAACTTTTGTTACCATTTTAACGATGCTTAAATTTTAAAAACGTCAATATTTTTAATGCACCATAATTAGGTACTTAGAGTTATAGCACAACACGTGTTAACGCATCAGCATTATTGTTTGTAGCCGACAAGTCTTAGAAAGAAATATGAAGCTAGCCTTTATTTATGGCACTCATCGAATAGCACTGTAACATCAGAAGTTGTTTTTGCATACCAACATGATTACGATAACTTATGTATCGTATTAGACTAAAGTTTAATAAGTTTAATTTGCTACATCAACCTAGTGGATACCTAACATTGAGCAATTAGAGTATTATTACAACTACGAGTAGATATTTTATCGTATAATTATTTGAAATTTATATCATTGATCGAAGTAAAACTTTTGTCAGGATAAGTTTGGATTGTTGTGTATATTGCGCACATTCAAGGGAGACAACAGTTAGGAATAGAATTTAATTATGAATTGATTATGAACGGAAGTTGTTGAGAAACCGGTCACTGATGACGAAAAATCAAAAAGCAGCAAAGATGATCGTAAGAATGAAAAAGAAAACGAGAGTAAAAAAGAGGTGAATTCTGACAAAGAGAAAGGAAAGGAAAAGGAGACAGAAAAAGAGGAATCTAAAGAGCCTACTAGCCTGGAGTTGAGCTTAGAAAACATGCGTATCCACTTACGCGAGTCTATGCGAAGGATAGTTCTTAGTCAGAAAATGGAAGTCGATCCATCCAGTATAGATGTTGCTAAACCTTCTGACGAAAGGAAGATAATCGTTGATAAGTACCCAATCTGCTTTAAATTATATCCTATTTCCGACTCAACGCGGTTTGTTCTAGCTCCAGTGGCTATATCCTCCTTCAACAAGAGTAGTACATCAATTGAGCTAGTTTCTGCCATAATTGCGTCTGTAAAAGAAGCGTCCGAGAAATTTGTTCGAATCGTTGCTAATCCAAAGATCGTTACATATCGTAATGTCGAGGTCCCGGCAGACAATACCAACGGACTTGATGTAAGTATGGCTGACACCGTTTTTACCAACCGCAACGTCGAATGGAGAGCGATATTATCACATTTAGTCAGTGCTCAAAGGGATGGACTTTGGTACGAAATGGGAGTAATGATACCTGACTTCTTTCTAAATGTACAAGCACAATTCGCTCGCGAAATGATTGAAGCCTCTAATAGTCTCCTTAATAGCAATGCTTATGGGTTACATTATGACAGGTACATGCTCTTCGCTCGTCGCCGCGGATTGCTAAGGGAAAACTCAGATCCAAGACTGCCTGATGTTAGAGGTGTTCTAATCAGACAATTTGTTAGTGATACCTTGCCAGAGCTCTTTTGTTATTTTCCAATGAGCAACTTTATATCTGTACAGGCTTGTATTACATTTACAGGTACTCGCGCGCAGCTAACGTTTCCACCGGCTGACCTCCCTTCAACACTCAATGTTAGTGCTAATCGTGCTTCTGCCATAAAGGATATTATTGCTGCACATGCCTCGAGAAGCCTTATGGTTTGTACTGACAAAACTCGGGTGGACGAACAAGTTTGTGAGGCTGATCAGACTCCTGCATGATGATATGCGATGTTGTGTCAGTGTACAGGGCGAAGATTCAGATGAGATTTTTCTCAGTGAGCTGCGGCGTCAAGCAAGGGTGCGTGCTCGCCCTAACTCTGATTGTCCTGTACTTTGCAGTAGTATTGCGAGACGCCTTGTAGACTCTATCTGAGGGCATCCGGGTTCGTTTCAGAATCGATGGTGGTGGTGTATTTAGTTTGGCTAGACTAAGAGCTAACACTAAAGTTTCTCACGCTACTATCACGGAAATGATGTACGCAGACGATCTATGTTTTGTGGCGGAATCCCCAGATGGTCTCTAAAAAGGCTTAAGTCGAATCTTGACGGGTCATGTCGTAGATTTGGGCTTAAAATCAGTGTAAAGAAAACTGAAGTGATGACACTTGACACACTGAATAGTGGCCAACTAAACATTAAGCTTGGTAACGACACGCTGAAGCAAGTAGACCAAATCAAATATCTGGGGAGCACCATTTCATCGAGGTGCCTCCTTGATAACGAAGTCAACAGCAGAATTGGAGCAGCTGCTGCGGCCTTTGGTAGACTTCGTCTCAAGGTGTTCCGTTCGCATGACATTAATCTCTCTACAAAAGTATCGGTTTACATGGCAATCGTTCTGCCGAATCTTCTCTATGCCTCAGAAACGTAGGCGCTGTACCGCAAACATATCCTTGCATTGGATAAATTCCAACTGAAATGCCTACGCAACATTATGAACATCCATTGGTCGGACCGTATTCGTAACACGTAAGTTCTACGACGAGCTAATGTCGGTAGAATAGAGGCTTACCTTATGCGGAGGCAGCTGCGGTGGGCTGGTCATATCTTCCGAATGTCTGACGACCGGGTGGCGAAGCGCATCTTTTATTCAGAACTGCAGGATGGTAAGCGGAAACAAGGCAGCTAACTTCTGGGGTACAAAGATATGCTTAAGCGTCACCTAAAACGCTGTGACCTGGAACCTTCCAAGTGGGAAGAGATGGCAGCAGACCGGCCAGGGTGGAGGCGAGCCGTGACAAAAAAAGGTGTTTGAGTTTGAAAGGAACCGCAGAGAACAGCTCGATGCCTGACCACCTGCGGCCTTAAACTATAATTATGTCAGAGGAGTGCTGACTTGTAGTGAATGTGACCGCACATTCACTGCAAAAATTGGTTACGTCAGCTATGTGAAAACGAAGCTCTCAGTAAGTTAGATCCTAGTCGCTGTGGCCGAATACGGTTAGGATCATATATATATATATATATATATATATATATATATATATATATATATATATATATATATATATATATATATATATATATTATTCTTTTGTTGTTTACTTTTAAGAGTTTAGATTAAGGGCGGATGTTGTAATAACAATAATACTGGTCATCTTTGTAATCTAAACTTCTTAGTACATAATATTTATGAATTATTTTTTGATTAATTCTTTTTAATATTGTCCTTGTTACTTCACTCAAAATTCCCAAACAATAAACATCGATTTTCTCCATGTACATTATTTTTATTATTTTACAATAATAAGACTTTCGATTTTTGTTTATTTTAGGAATATTTTATTTTGTATAGGTATATTGTATGTTTTTTCAAGTCTAACACATTATTGATTGCGGTATAGTGTGTGTGAATAAAAATTTCGCTTTGGACTGGAGCTCTATAGATAGAGTTATAGGAAAAAATAATAAGCTTATTTATTTATTCAGTGTATCCGACTATGATCGACATCCCTTCCAATCAATAGGTTTCAAGTAAAGCTAGGTTTTTTTTTTTGCACGGACTTGTTTGGTTTTTGCACTTCTGCGCATGATTTATGATTTTTTACTTTTAGTGATTTACTTTTCTATTAACAATGAACATTATTTTCCACTACTACTACTACTTTTTTCCATTTTTCTTTGGTTTTTGCTAAGGTGCTTTTTATTGCTTGAGTTCAGTTGTCGAACAAGGGTTCCAGGCGGGCAAGAGGTGTGCGGACCCGTGGACGACGTGCAGGTGACAAGAGTGTTGTCCATGCCTGATGTGAAGGTGGAGGGGCCATCGCCAGATGTGGAGATGGCTGAAGTGAAGGCTGAAGGCACGTGGTAGAGGTGGAAGAGGAAGATGGTTGAGGCTAGAGGGCGTTTGAGCCTCAGGTGGCAGTCGGTGACCCAAAATAAAAAAACCGAAAGCCAAAGATGGGTAGCGTTTACCTTTTATATGTTTAACTTGTTTGCTTGCTTTTCGTGTGGTTTCGTGTCCTATTATGTAACCTTTTTTCATTTATTAATACGAGTAAGACTAAAATAAAAAAAATTAGTATTCAGATCTTAAGTGTGGATGATTTACCAAAAAGAATGCCACAAGAAGGGCCATTACACCCAAAAAAGAGGCGCATCTGGGACCCGTAAGTATATTCACTATATTATATAGTTGTAAAGCCAATAATTCAGTTTAATATCAATTGGCTGAAAAACTATGTGTGAATATTTGATTTTTCAAAATCAAATGTAATGACAAAGTATTTAATATATTTAAATAGCGTACCTGAACGCTGGAGTCTAATAAATGCCATTTTATTAACAGAAAAAAATGTTTACAAAAAATCAAATAAAAAAGCATAATATTTCGATGACGTGTTATCCATAGTTAAGCTTTGTCTATGATTTTTTTAGGGCTTTTGTAGCGGATATGCACTTGCCTTAGCATTAAATATCTAATCTGTCTTTGTGTGCTCAATTTGAGCTAGCCATCACCAACACCGTGTTTAGACTTCCAGCAAAGTATAAGACCACATGGATGCATCCGTGGTCGGAACATTGGCACCTCATTGACTATGTCATTGTCCGACAATCTAACATCTCCCAAGTGCGCGTCACTCGTGTTAAGCGGGACGCTATTGCAATCTGCTCCTCGGACCACCGGCTTGTTATTACAAAACTCAAGCTCCGATTGCACTTTCCACGGTGATCTTAAGGAGTGAAGCCTAAACGCCTGGACGTAGAAAGATTACAGAGTCTGGTGATGCGTGAGACCTACGCTAAGCTAGTTACTGGTATGATACAGGAAATGGACGTTGACAGCGATGACTCTGTAGCCAACTGGCAAGATTTGTCGTCTAACTTACTTGTCACCGTTTCGTAGACACTGGGTATCCAACACAGACGACGCGGGGACTGGTTTGATGACAACGACGAAATTTTGACTAAGGCAATCAGAAAACATCGCTGTCTTTTATGTCAACATCGTGACAACCACCAGGCTGAGCAAGTCAAGCGTAGTAATGCCGAGCTTCGAAGATACGTGACATAAATAAAGGACAAGTGGTGGCATAATAAGGCTGAGTGTATGCAGTGGCTCTCTGATACTAACCAGATGGGTGCATTTTACGACGAAGTCCGCAAACTTGTTGGTACTGCAATTCACACTAGAGTGCCCATCATGAGAACAATCGATGGCACCAAATTAGTTACCAACAAGAAAGATGTGCTCAATAGATGGGGAGAGCACTTCAACACCCTGCTTAATGTTGACCGAGCTGCGGACATTAGTTATATTAGCTCGCTCCCAACATTCCTCAAAGTCTCCAAGCTGGATAAATCCACTGCCTCTCTGCGAGGTCGTTGAAGCCATACATCAACAGCGAAACAAAAAAGCAGTCGGCATTGACAACCTACCGGGGGAATTATTAAAGTATGGGAGTGATCAATTGCATTCAGTAATTTGGAAGCTGTTTGTACAAATGTGGGACGAGGAGCGTGTACCAGGTGATTTTCGAGTCTCGCGCGTTTGCTCCTTATACAAGAATAAAGGCAGCATATCGGACTGCAATTCTTACAGAGGAATTTCTCTGCTGACTTCTTCCAGGGAAAGTGCTCGAATTTTGCTTAATCGTTTGATCTCCTTATCTGAAGACCTGCTACCCGAAACTTAGTTTGGGCTCCGACCTAACCGAGGTACTTGCGAAGCTATTTTCGCTATTCGCCAACTCCAAGAGGAGAGCCGAAAGCAAGGTCAGCCTTTGTATTTATGTTTTGTTGACTTAGAGAAGGCTTTCGACAGTGTGCTGTAGTGTGTGTGCACCTCACCCACACTTATGCAATTGTACTTAAGCTCATGTCTTTAGTTATTTGACACATTAAACTCGCATCAGTTAACATAAAGGTGTTTCCTTGAGTCTACGTAAATCCCCACTTCGCATGGCGACCCTGCCAGTGCTGCCTGTGGCGGCGCTGCGCACGGGAACAATTAAAATACGAGTATATCGTGATATGTGAAAAAAAGAACTGAAAAGTGAAAGTGAAATTGAACAATAAAATTAAATCTACATTTTATTGACTTAAAAAAAAAACGGAAAATGTGCCGTTGTGACGAAAGAATATAGCTGGCAGACGGGCGTTGATGGCGTCAGATGGAAGTGCAGTTACTGGGTGCCGGGAGTTGTAGGAGTCGAAAGGTTTGTGGCTGTTTTGTTGCTGGGCGCCGGGAGATGTTGGCGTCGGAGGAGGATTGTTGGTGCCGGGTGAAGGAAGAAAGACAAAGGAAGTGAAGATGAAGGACGCCGCCAGAGGTTAAGACGGAAAGTTGTTGTGTAATTTTAACATCTATCTAATTAAGATTTACCTCTTATAAACATATGTAATCCAATACTATATTAATGGATAGTATAAACATAATATATTTTAATATAACATTAAATAGGTGGCCACCGTTAGGATATATTACCGTATATAATATATTATGTTACTCGTATTTTTTTTCATAATATATTTTCACGCAGACGGGTCAAATGGAAAAAATTAAGTGGCATTTTACAGCAGTCAAGTGCATTAATGTATAATGTATTATTAATTTCAAGGTAAATTCAAACTCGAACTAAAAGTATATCTATCGACAAGTTTCGTAAACTAAGCGTTTCGTAAGCTTTTACATAAAATATATACATTAAATATTTTATACAGAATACAATTTTTAGAACTATTAGTACTTATCCACTTTAAATTAAACAACATAGTTTGTATAAAGTAATTAATTTGAGTGTAAGAATAGAAGATCAATTTTCTATATGTTGATTGGAAATTGTCATATTGTTGTGTGTTACAGTTTTTTGGAACTTTTGTTACCATTTTAACGATGCTTAAATTTTAAAAACGTCAATATTTTTAATGCACCATAATTAGGTACTTAGAGTTATAGCACAACACGTGTTAACGCATCAGCATTATTGTTTGTAGCCGACAAGTCTTAGAAAGAAATATGAAGCTAGCCTTTATTTATGGCACTCATCGAATAGCACTGTAACATCAGAAGTTGTTTTTGCATACCAACATGATTACGATAACTTATGTATCGTATTAGACTAAAGTTTAATAAGTTTAATTTGCTACATCAACCTAGTGGATACCTAACATTGAGCAATTAGAGTATTATTACAACTACGAGTAGATATTTTATCGTATAATTATTTGAAATTTATATCATTGATCGAAGTAAAACTTTTGTCAGGATAAGTTTGGATTGTTGTGTATATTGCGCACATTCAAGGGAGACAACAGTTAGGAATAGAATTTAATTATGAATTGATTATGAACGGAAGTTGTTGAGAAACCGGTCACTGATGACGAAAAATCAAAAAGCAGCAAAGATGATCGTAAGAATGAAAAAGAAAACGAGAGTAAAAAAGAGGTGAATTCTGACAAAGAGAAAGGAAAGGAAAAGGAGACAGAAAAAGAGGAATCTAAAGAGCCTACTAGCCTGGAGTTGAGCTTAGAAAACATGCGTATCCACTTACGCGAGTCTATGCGAAGGATAGTTCTTAGTCAGAAAATGGAAGTCGATCCATCCAGTATAGATGTTGCTAAACCTTCTGACGAAAGGAAGATAATCGTTGATAAGTACCCAATCTGCTTTAAATTATATCCTATTTCCGACTCAACGCGGTTTGTTCTAGCTCCAGTGGCTATATCCTCCTTCAACAAGAGTAGTACATCAATTGAGCTAGTTTCTGCCATAATTGCGTCTGTAAAAGAAGCGTCCGAGAAATTTGTTCGAATCGTTGCTAATCCAAAGATCGTTACATATCGTAATGTCGAGGTCCCGGCAGACAATACCAACGGACTTGATGTAAGTATGGCTGACACCGTTTTTACCAACCGCAACGTCGAATGGAGAGCGATATTATCACATTTAGTCAGTGCTCAAAGGGATGGACTTTGGTACGAAATGGGAGTAATGATACCTGACTTCTTTCTAAATGTACAAGCACAATTCGCTCGCGAAATGATTGAAGCCTCTAATAGTCTCCTTAATAGCAATGCTTATGGGTTACATTATGACAGGTACATGCTCTTCGCTCGTCGCCGCGGATTGCTAAGGGAAAACTCAGATCCAAGACTGCCTGATGTTAGAGGTGTTCTAATCAGACAATTTGTTAGTGATACCTTGCCAGAGCTCTTTTGTTATTTTCCAATGAGCAACTTTATATCTGTACAGGCTTGTATTACATTTACAGGTACTCGCGCGCAGCTAACGTTTCCACCGGCTGACCTCCCTTCAACACTCAATGTTAGTGCTAATCGTGCTTCTGCCATAAAGGATATTATTGCTGCACATGCCTCGAGAAGCCTTATGGTTTGTACTGACAAAACTCGGGTGGACGAACAAGTTTGTGAGGCTGATCAGACTCCTGCATGATGATATGCGATGTTGTGTCAGTGTACAGGGCGAAGATTCAGATGAGATTTTTCTCAGTGAGCTGCGGCGTCAAGCAAGGGTGCGTGCTCGCCCTAACTCTGATTGTCCTGTACTTTGCAGTAGTATTGCGAGACGCCTTGTAGACTCTATCTGAGGGCATCCGGGTTCGTTTCAGAATCGATGGTGGTGGTGTATTTAGTTTGGCTAGACTAAGAGCTAACACTAAAGTTTCTCACGCTACTATCACGGAAATGATGTACGCAGACGATCTATGTTTTGTGGCGGAATCCCCAGATGGTCTCTAAAAAGGCTTAAGTCGAATCTTGACGGGTCATGTCGTAGATTTGGGCTTAAAATCAGTGTAAAGAAAACTGAAGTGATGACACTTGACACACTGAATAGTGGCCAACTAAACATTAAGCTTGGTAACGACACGCTGAAGCAAGTAGACCAAATCAAATATCTGGGGAGCACCATTTCATCGAGGTGCCTCCTTGATAACGAAGTCAACAGCAGAATTGGAGCAGCTGCTGCGGCCTTTGGTAGACTTCGTCTCAAGGTGTTCCGTTCGCATGACATTAATCTCTCTACAAAAGTATCGGTTTACATGGCAATCGTTCTGCCGAATCTTCTCTATGCCTCAGAAACGTAGGCGCTGTACCGCAAACATATCCTTGCATTGGATAAATTCCAACTGAAATGCCTACGCAACATTATGAACATCCATTGGTCGGACCGTATTCGTAACACGTAAGTTCTACGACGAGCTAATGTCGGTAGAATAGAGGCTTACCTTATGCGGAGGCAGCTGCGGTGGGCTGGTCATATCTTCCGAATGTCTGACGACCGGGTGGCGAAGCGCATCTTTTATTCAGAACTGCAGGATGGTAAGCGGAAACAAGGCAGCTAACTTCTGGGGTACAAAGATATGCTTAAGCGTCACCTAAAACGCTGTGACCTGGAACCTTCCAAGTGGGAAGAGATGGCAGCAGACCGGCCAGGGTGGAGGCGAGCCGTGACAAAAAAAGGTGTTTGAGTTTGAAAGAAACCGCAGAGAACAGCTCGATGCCCGACCACCTGCGGCCTTAAACTATAATTATGTCAGAGGAGTGCTGACTTGTAGTGAATGTGACCGCACATTCACTGCAAAAATTGGTTACGTCAGCTATGTGAAAACGAAGCTCTCAGTAAGTTAGATCCTAGTCGCTGTGGCCGAATACGGTTAGGATCATATATATATATATATATATATATATATATATATATATATATATATATGTAAAAAACGGAACGCATTCCGTTCTCATTGTTTATGCTGCTTATTTTATAGTCCATGGAACAAATAGGAGTGTGACGTGAGTGACACGGATAAACAAAGTGTCAGGTTATGTGATCTTGGAAAAATCGTGAGACAAATATTCTCCTGTTTATTGTAAAATAAGTATTTTGCTAGTTATACTGGAAGTAAAGGCTCTAAATGTTGTTTTCTGTTATTTCAGGTAAGCTATTTTGTTTAAACTATGCTAATTGTAGTAAAACTTGTGTTGAAGTTTGATGTCAATAAAATAAATTCTGTTATTTCAGCAAACACAGTTCGTCTTTATTTCGTCCCATCTGAGCATATACTATTATAAAACAACATTTTCCGCAATAAAATATAAGAAATATGGAGAAGTTAAGATTTGATTTTCACGTGAAAACAGCGGCAGATGGAAAATCAAACATTATTTGCATAACCTCAATAGGAACACCAGATGGCCGAACTTTTGGCATACCGGTCGAATTTCAACCTGCAAACTTACACCTACTTATAACAAATACATCTAACTATGCCAAGATAAGAAAAACATTGATTAAAAGACATCAAAAAAGGAGAATATGGATAACTTTGACTGATGAGATAGCAAAGGTATATTTAGATGAAGAACAAAATATACAGTTTAATGATTTTTACCTTGAAGAGATTAATGGAGACATAAATGATCCGAAAACATTAACTGAAAGTTCAAATAAATCATTGGAGAAATTATTAGAGACATTACTCGAAGAAAAGCAAAGAAAATCAGAAACTCAAAATTTGGGAAAAATTGCCAAAGACTTTGTGCTTGAAAACTTCACTGGAAAAAATGCAAACGCTCACCAATGGATTAAAGACTTTAACAAAGAATGTGAACGTTTCCATATTGATGGAGACAGGAAAAAAATTGAAATTTTGAAACAATTTTTAGAATATTCAAGTGTAAACTGGTATAGTTGTATGTTAATAAAGTTTACAGTCGAATCTGAGTGGATTAAATGGGAAAAAAGCTTCTGTGAAACATTCGGAAACAAAGGTTGGTCGCCAATCAGATACGCACTTGGATTTAAATATCAAACAGGCTCATTGCTTGAGTATGCTTTGAAAAAAGAGAAATTGTTATTAGAGGTTAGGAAGACAATTGATACAGGGACTCTTATAGACCTTATAGCCGCAGGCCTGCCTAATTACCTGAGTGACAAAATTGACCGAGAGACGTTACAACAAACTGAAGATCTCTATAATGAGATAGGCAAATTAGAACATCTTGTTGGGAAGAACAAATATGAAAAAAAGGTCTACATGAACTCAGAGATAAAAGCGAAAAAAAACGAAGAAAAGAAACCATGCCAAATTTGCATCAATGAGAAAAAAGGGAAACGTTTTCACCCTGAGGAAAACTGCTGGTTCAATGCGAAGAATCAAAAATATGTTGTGAAAAGTGTGAATAACTCTGAATTAGAAGTAGAACTTAATGAAGAGACTCCAAAAAACTAAAAGTATCACCATTAATAAAAATAAAGTTATTATTAAATGACACTTTGAATGTTACCGCAATTTATGATTCTGGTTCAAATGTATCGTTAATTAATGCAAAATTACTGAAAATACATAAAAAAGAAAAAGACACATTTAATAAACAAACAGCAAACTTAAAAACTATTAATGGTGAGAAAAAGACAAAAGGTATGGTAACATTAAAAATAAAAATATATGATATTGAAAGGGAAATGAATATTTTTGTGATAGATAATGAAAACTTTCAATACGATTTTCTGATTGGATTGGATTGTATCAAAGAATTTAGATTAATACAAGATGAAAAATTTAATATCATACAATGCAATAATTCACATGAAAAGGAAAAAATCCAAAATGGAGAAGGTAGCAAAAATAAATACTCTGAAACAAATAGTACGAATGTCAATATTCCTGATGTACTAGGTGACAAAAATGCACAAGATGAGACTCCAAACTCTGAGGTACAAAAACAAGAGATTAACAGTTTAAACCATTATGAAATAAACTTCAATGAACATGTTAATACAAGTGAATTTGAAATTTCAGTAAACCACCTAGAGTTATGTAAACAAATTGAAATTGATAAATTAATAGAAAAATACAAACCAGTCTTTGCTAAGGACAAATACGACGTTGGTACAGTACGAGGTTATGAAGCTCACATAGATTTGACAGTAGATCAATATTGCTGCAAGCGCCCATACAGATGCACAACTGATGATAGAAAAGAAATTGAGAATCAAATATCCAAACTATTGAAGAAAAACTTAATTGAGGAATCATATAGCCCTTTTGCTGCTCCAGTCACCCTAGCATACAAGAAAGAAGATGGGAAAAGAACAAGACTGTGCGTCGATTTCCGAGAATTGAATAAAATTATTGTCCCTCAATCACAGCCGTTCCCGTTGATTGAAGACTTGATGGTAAAGACGATAAACTGTGAGTATTATTCCACGTTTGATATAAATTCAGCATTTTGGTCCATTCCATTGAGAATACAAGATAGACATAAGACAGCTTTTGTCACGCAAGAAGGTCATTTTCAGTGGACATGCCTCCCATTTGGTTTAAAGACAGCCCCTGCAATTTTCCAAAGAATATTGAGAAATATAATAAGAAAATATAATCTCTCGGATTTTGCAGTGAATTTCATCGATGACATCTTGGTCTTTTCTAAAAGTTTCGAAGAACACATAACACATATATCAAAATTACTTGACGCAATACTAACAGAAGGACTTAGACTAAAATTCTCGAAATGTACTTTTGCAAGCAATCATGCCAAGTATTTGGGACATATAATAGAAAAAAATGCAGTAACACCGCTCAAAGATAATTTAACAGCTGTCAGGAACTTCCCTATTCCAGAAACAAAAAAAAATATACGCCAGTTCCTGGGTAAAGTTAATTTCTATCATAAATTTATACCACACAATGCAATTGTCCTGGAACCATTACACAATTTATTACGGAAAGACGTTAAATTTATATGGACCAAAGAATGCCAAAAATCATTTGATAAAATAAAAGATTTACTATGCTCGAAACCAATTCTAAAAATATTTGACCCAGAACAACCAATAAAAATATATACTGATGCCAGCATTCAAGGAGTGGGAGCTGTATTAAAACAGGAAGATGCCAACGGAATAAATAAACCGGTAGCTTATTTCTCAAAGAAATTGACTGACACTCAAAAGAAAAAAAAGGCAATATATTTGGAATGTTTGGCAATTAAAGAGGCTGTAAAATACTGGCAACATTGGCTTATGAATAAAAAATTTATAGTGTATTCAGATCATAAGCCACTGGAAAATCTTAACATCAAGTCTAGAACTGATGAGGAACTGGGTGATATAATATATTATTTATCCCAATACAACTTTAAAATAAAGTATAACCCTGGTCAGTCAAATCAAGAAGCGGACTGTTTAAGTAGGAATCCAGTCTTAGAACCAAATGATAATACTGAAGATTTTCTGAAAGTTGTTAACTTAATAAATATACAAGATATAAAAAAGGACCAAGACACAAATTTAAACATACAAGACGTAAAATCAAAATTTATACTGGAAAATAACATTTATTACAAAAAGAATAAGAAAACAAAAAAAATTGTACTGTCAGAAGCATTTAGCAAAACACTAATAAAAAATGTCCATAACACTTATTGCCACATTGGGAGAACCCAAATGATAAATAAAATAACTCCTTTCTATACAGCAAAGAATATCATCACAAATATTAAGAAACTTTGTGATAAATGTGATATTTGTGTTAAAAATAAGTCGAGAAGAAATCCAAAATTTGGTTTGATGTCCCACCTAGGTCCAGCAACACGTCCTTTTGAAATTGTATCCATTGACACAATTGGAGGCTTTGGAGGATCAAGGTCTACAAAAAAATACTTACATCTCTTGGTTGATCATTTTACCCGATATGCATATATTTTGACATCGAAAAATCAGAACTCTTATGATTTTATCAAGTTGATAGAAAAAGTGACACAAAGCAATAATATAGATATGCTATTAACGGACCAATATCCAGGCATAAATTCCAAAGAATTTAAAGACTTCTTAAAAAAGAAAAACATAACAATGGTATTCACTGCTGTGGACGCGCCATTTTCAAATGGTCTTAATGAAAGGCTGAACCAAACTTTGGTAAATAGGATAAGGTGTAAAATAAATGAAGGGGACAAGAAAACAGCTTGGACAACTATTGCACAAGAATGTGTAGGAAAATATAATGAAACAGAACATACAGTTACTAAGTTTACCCCAAAATATCTTTTGGAAGGAGAAAAAATGGATATCTTGCCACTGGAATTGAAATCAAGATGTACAATAGAAGATTTAAAAAAAGACAGAGAACGAGCATTTGAAAATTCAATAAAATCTCACAACTATAATAAAAAAATATATGATAAAAAAAGACAAGAATATAAGTTTGAAGTGGGTGATAGAGTATTCGTAGAAAATGGAAACCGGCTTAATAGAAAAAAAATGGATGAACTAAGAATTGGACCATATAAAATCCTAAGAAAGATTTCAAATTCAATCTATGAAGTTGATGCCGGACATAAGAAGGCGGAGTCAAACTTCTACCATATCTCGAAGTTAACTCCAGTTTTGAATAGCTCTTGAACGAACAACCATTGTGATGTTGTTCTCTCCGAGGGTGGGAGATGTAAAAAACGGAACGCATTCCGTTCTCATTGTTTATGCTGCTTATTTTATAGTCTATGGAACAAATAGGAGTGTGACGTGAGTGACACGGATAAACAAAGTGTCAGGTTATGTGATCTTGGAAAAATCGTGAGACAAATATTCTCCTGTTTATTGTAAAATAAGTATTTTGCTAGTTATACTGGAAGTAAAGGCTCTAAATGTTGTTTTCTGTTATTTCAGGTAAGCTATTTTGTTTAAACTATGCTAATTGTAGTAAAACTTGTGTTGAAGTTTGATGTCAATAAAATAAATTCTGTTATTTCAGCAAACACAGTTCGTCTTTATTTCGTCCCATCTGAGCATATACTATTATATATATATATATATATATATATATATATATATATATATATATATATATATATATATATATATTATTCTTTTGTTGTTTACTTTTAAGAGTTTAGATTAAGGGCGGATGTTGTAATAACAATAATACTGGTCATCTTTGTAATCTAAACTTCTTAGTACATAATATTTATGAATTATTTTTTGATTAATTCTTTTTAATATTGTCCTTGTTACTTCACTCAAAATTCCCAAACAATAAACATCGATTTTCTCCATGTACATTATTTTTATTATTTTACAATAATAAGACTTTCGATTTTTGTTTATTTTAGGAATATTTTATTTTGTATAGGTATATTGTATGTTTTTTTAAGTCTAACACATTATTGATTGCGGTATAGTGTGTGTGAATAAAAATTTCGCTTTGGACTGGAGCTCTATAGATAGAGTTATAGGAAAAAATAATAAGCTTATTTATTTATTCAGTGTATCCGACTATGATCGACATCCCTTCCAATCAATAGGTTTCAAGTAAAGCTAGGTTTTTTTTTTGCACGGACTTGTTTGGTTTTTGCACTTCTGCGCATGATTTATGATTTTTTACTTTTAGTGATTTACTTTTCTATTAACAATGAACATTATTTTCCACTACTACTACTACTTTTTTCCATTTTTCTTTGGTTTTTGCTAAGGTGCTTTTTATTGCTTGAGTTCAGTTGTCGAACAAGGGTTCCAGGCGGGCAAGAGGTGTGCGGACCCGTGGACGACGTGCAGGTGACAAGAGTGTTGTCCATGCCTGATGTGAAGGTGGAGGGGCCATCGCCAGATGTGGAGATGGCTGAAGTGAAGGCTGAAGGCACGTGGTAGAGGTGGAAGAGGAAGATGGTTGAGGCTAGAGGGCGTTTGAGCCTCAGGTGGCAGTCGGTGACCCAAAATAAAAAAACCGAAAGCCAAAGATGGGTAGCGTTTACCTTTTATATGTTTAACTTGTTTGCTTGCTTTTCGTGTGGTTTCGTGTCCTATTATGTAACCTTTTTTCATTTATTAATACGAGTAAGACTAAAATAAAAAAAATTAGTATTCAGATCTTAAGTGTGGATGATTTACCAAAAAGAATGCCACAAGAAGGGCCATTACACCCAAAAAAGAGGCGCATCTGGGACCCGTAAGTATATTCACTATATTATATAGTTGTAAAGCCAATAATTCAGTTTAATATCAATTGGCTGAAAAACTATGTGTGAATATTTGATTTTTCAAAATCAAATGTAATGACAAAGTATTTAATATATTTAAATAGCGTACCTGAACGCTGGAGTCTAATAAATGCCATTTTATTAACAGAAAAAAATGTTTACAAAAAATCAAATAAAAAAGCATAATATTTCGATGACGTGTTATCCATAGTTAAGCTTTGTCTATGATTTTTTTAGGGCTTTTGTAGCGGATATGCACTTGCCTTAGCATTAAATATCTAATCTGTCTTTGTGTGCTCAATTTGAGCTAGCCATCACCAACACCGTGTTTAGACTTCCAGCAAAGTATAAGACCACATGGATGCATCCGTGGTCGGAACATTGGCACCTCATTGACTATGTCATTGTCCGACAATCTAACATCTCCCAAGTGCGCGTCACTCGTGTTAAGCGGGACGCTATTGCAATCTGCTCCTCGGACCACCGGCTTGTTATTACAAAACTCAAGCTCCGATTGCACTTTCCACGGTGATCTTAAGGAGTGAAGCCTAAACGCCTGGACGTAGAAAGATTACAGAGTCTGGTGATGCGTGAGACCTACGCTAAGCTAGTTACTGGTATGATACAGGAAATGGACGTTGACAGCGATGACTCTGTAGCCAACTGGCAAGATTTGTCGTCTAACTTACTTGTCACCGTTTCGTAGACACTGGGTATCCAACACAGACGACGCGGGGACTGGTTTGATGACAACGACGAAATTTTGACTAAGGCAATCAGAAAACATCGCTGTCTTTTACGTCAACATCGTGATAACCACCAGGCTGAGCAAGTCAAGCGTAGTAATGCCGAGCTTCGAAGATACGTGATATAAATAAAGGACAAGTGGTGGCATAATAAGGCTGAGTGTATGCAGTGGCTCTCTGATACTAACCAGATGGGTGCATTTTACGACGAAGTCCGCAAACTTGTTGGTACTGCAATTCACACTAGAGTGCCCATCATGAGAACAATCGATGGCACCAAATAAGTTACCAACAAGAAAGATGTGCTCAATAGATGGGGAGAGCACTTCAACACCCTGCTTAATGTTGACCGAGCTGCGGACATTAGTTATATTAGCTCGCTCCCAACATTCCTCAAAGTCTCCAAGCTGGATAAATCCACTGCCTCTCTGCGAGGTCGTTGAAGCCATACATCAACAGCGAAACAAAAAAGCAGTCGGCATTGACAACCTACCGGGGGAATTATTAAAGTATGGGAGTGATCAATTGCATTCAGTAATTTGGAAGCTGTTTGTACAAATGTGGGACGAGGAGCGTGTACCAGGTGATTTTCGAGTCTCGCGCGTTTGCTCCTTATACAAGAATAAAGGCAGCATATCGGACTGCAATTCTTACAGAGGAATTTCTCTGCTGACTTCTTCCAGGGAAAGTGCTCGAATTTTGCTTAATCGTTTGATCTCCTTATCTGAAGACCTGCTACCCGAAACTTAGTTTGGGCTCCGACCTAACCGAGGTACTTGCGAAGCTATTTTCGCTATTCGCCAACTCCAAGAGGAGAGCCGAAAGCAAGGTCAGCCTTTGTATTTATGTTTTGTTGACTTAGAGAAGGCTTTCGACAGTGTGCTGTAGTGTGTGTGCACCTCACCCACACTTATGCAATTGTACTTAAGCTCATGTCTTTAGTTATTTGACACATTAAACTCGCATCAGTTAACATAAAGGTGTTTCCTTGAGTCTACGTAAATCCCCACTTCGCATGGCGACCCTGCCAGTGCTGCCTGTGGCGGCGCTGCGCACGGGAACAATTAAAATACGAGTATATCGTGATATGTGAAAAAAAGAACTGAAAAGTGAAAGTGAAATTGAACAATAAAATTAAATCAACATTTTATTGACTTAAAAAAAAAACGGAAAATGTGCCGTTGTGACGAAAGAATATAGCTGGCAGACGGGCGTTGATGGCGTCAGATGGAAGTGCAGTTACTGGGTGCCGGGAGTTGTAGGAGTCGAAAGGTTTGTGGCTGTTTTGTTGCTGGGCGCCGGGAGATGTTGGCGTCGGAGGAGGATTGTTGGTGCCGGGTGAAGGAAGAAAGACAAAGGAAGTGAAGATGAAGGACGCCGCCAGAGGTTAAAACGGAAAGTTGTTGTGTAATTTTAACATCTATCTAATTAAGATTTACCTCTTATATACATATGTAATCCAATACTATATTAATGGATAGTATAAACATAATATATTTTAATATAACATTAAATAGGTGGCCACCGTTAGGATATATTACCGTATATAATATATTATGTTACTCGTATTTTTTTTCATAATATATTTTCACGCAGACGGGTCAAATGGAAAAAATTAAGTGGCATTTTTACAGCAGTCAAGTGCATTAATGTATAATGTATTATTAATTTCAAGGTAAATTCAAACTCGAACTAAAAGTATATCTATCGACAAGTTTCGTAAACTAAGCGTTTCGTAAGCTTTTACATAAAATATATACATTAAATATTTTATACAGAATACAATTTTTAGAACTATTAGTACTTATCCACTTTAAATTAAACAACATAGTTTGTATAAAGTAATTAATTTGAGTGTAAGAATAGAAGATCAATTTTCTATATGTTGATTGGAAATTGTCATATTGTTGTGTGTTACAGTTTTTTGGAACTTTTGTTACCATTTTAACGATGCTTAAATTTTAAAAACGTCAATATTTTTAATGCACCATAATTAGGTACTTAGAGTTATAGCACAACACGTGTTAACGCATCAGCATTATTGTTTGTAGCCGACAAGTCTTAGAAAGAAATATGAAGCTAGCCTTTATTTATGGCACTCATCGAATAGCACTGTAACATCAGAAGTTGTTTTTGCATACCAACATGATTACGATAACTTATGTATCGTATTAGACTAAAGTTTAATAAGTTTAATTTGCTACATCAACCTAGTGGATACCTAACATTGAGCAATTAGAGTATTATTACAACTACGAGTAGATATTTTATCGTATAATTATTTGAAATTTATATCATTGATCGAAGTAAAACTTTTGTCAGGATAAGTTTGGATTGTTGTGTATATTGCGCACATTCAAGGGAGACAACAGTTAGGAATAGAATTTAATTATGAATTGATTATGAACGGAAGTTGTTGAGAAACCGGTCACTGATGACGAAAAATCAAAAAGCAGCAAAGATGATCGTAAGAATGAAAAAGAAAACGAGAGTAAAAAAGAGGTGAATTCTGACAAAGAGAAAGGAAAGGAAAAGGAGACAGAAAAAGAGGAATCTAAAGAGCCTACTAGCCTGGAGTTGAGCTTAGAAAACATGCGTATCCACTTACGCGAGTCTATGCGAAGGATAGTTCTTAGTCAGAAAATGGAAGTCGATCCATCCAGTATAGATGTTGCTAAACCTTCTGACGAAAGGAAGATAATCGTTGATAAGTACCCAATCTGCTTTAAATTATATCCTATTTCCGACTCAACGCGGTTTGTTCTAGCTCCAGTGGCTATATCCTCCTTCAACAAGAAAGAGTAGTACATCAATTGAGCTAGTTTCTGCCATAATTGCGTCTGTAAAAGAAGCGTCCGAGAAATTTGTTCGAATCGTTGCTAATCCAAAGATCGTTACATATCGTAATGTCGAGGTCCCGGCAGACAATACCAACGGACTTGATGTAAGTATGGCTGACACCGTTTTTACCAACCGCAACGTCGAATGGAGAGCGATATTATCACATTTAGTCAGTGCTCAAAGGGATGGACTTTGGTACGAAATGGGAGTAATGATACCTGACTTCTTTCTAAATGTACAAGCACAATTCGCTCGCGAAATGATTGAAGCCTCTAATAGTCTCCTTAATAGCAATGCTTATGGGTTACATTATGACAGGTACATGCTCTTCGCTCGTCGCCGCGGATTGCTAAGGGAAAACTCAGATCCAAGACTGCCTGATGTTAGAGGTGTTCTAATCAGACAATTTGTTAGTGATACCTTGCCAGAGCTCTTTTGTTATTTTCCAATGAGCAACTTTATATCTGTACAGGCTTGTATTACATTTACAGGTACTCGCGCGCAGCTAACGTTTCCACCGGCTGACCTCCCTTCAACACTCAATGTTAGTGCTAATCGTGCTTCTGCCATAAAGGATATTATTGCTGCACATGCCTCGAGAAGCCTTATGGTTTGTACTGACAAAACTCGGGTGGACGAACAAGTTTGTGAGGCTGATCAGACTCCTGCATGATGATATGCGATGTTGTGTCAGTGTACAGGGCGAAGATTCAGATGAGATTTTTCTCAGTGAGCTGCGGCGTCAAGCAAGGGTGCGTGCTCTCCCTAACTCTGATTGTCCTGTACTTTGCAGTAGTATTGCGAGACGCCTTGTAGACTCTATCTGAGGGCATCCGGGTTCGTTTCAGAATCGATGGTGGTGGTGTATTTAGTTTGGCTAGACTAAGAGCTAACACTAAAGTTTCTCACGCTACTATCACGGAAATGATGTACGCAGACGATCTATGTTTTGTGGCGGAATCCCCAGATGGTCTCTAAAAAGGCTTAAGTCGAATCTTGACGGGTCATGTCGTAGATTTGGGCTTAAAATCAGTGTAAAGAAAACTGAAGTGATGACACTTGACACACTGAATAGTGGCCAACTAAACATTAAGCTTGGTAACGACACGCTGAAGCAAGTAGACCAAATCAAATATCTGGGGAGCACCATTTCATCGAGGTGCCTCCTTGATAACGAAGTCAACAGCAGAATTGGAGCAGCTGCTGCGGCCTTTGGTAGACTTCGTCTCAAGGTGTTCCGTTCGCATGACATTAATCTCTCTACAAAAGTATCGGTTTACATGGCAATCGTTCTGCCGAATCTTCTCTATGCCTCAGAAACGTAGGCGCTGTACCGCAAACATATCCTTGCATTGGATAAATTCCAACTGAAATGCCTACGCAACATTATGAACATCCATTGGTCGGACCGTATTCGTAACACGTAAGTTCTACGACGAGCTCATGTCGGTAGAATAGAGGCTTACCTTATGCGGAGGCAGCTGCGGTGGGCTGGTCATATCTTCCGAATGTCTGACGACCGGGTGGCGAAGCGCATCTTTTATTCAGAACTGCAGGATGGTAAGCGGAAACAAGGCAGCTAACTTCTGGGGTACAAAGATATGCTTAAGCGTCACCTAAAACGCTGTGACCTGGAACCTTCCAAGTGGGAAGAGATGGCAGCAGACCGGCCAGGGTGGAGGCGAGCCGTGACAAATAAAGGTGTTTGAGTTTGAAAGAAACCGCAGAGAACAGCTCGATGCCCGACCACCTGCGGCCTTAAACTATAATTATGTCAGAGGAGTGCTGACTTGTAGTGAATGTGACCGCACATTCACTGCAAAAATTGGTTACGTCAGCTATGTGAAAACGAAGCTCTCAGTAAGTTAGATCCTAGTCGCTGTGGCCGAATACGGTTAGGATCATATATATATATTATATTCTTTTGTTGTTTACTTTAAGGAGTTTAGATTAAGGGCGGATGTTGTAATAACAATAATACTGGTCATCTTTGTAATCTAAACTTCTTAGTACATAATATTTATGAATTATTTTTTGATTAATTCTTTTTAATATTGTCCTTGTTACTTCACTCAAAATTCCCAAACAATAAACATCGATTTTCTCCATGTACATTATTTTTATTATTTTACAATAATAAGACTTTCGAATTTTTGTTTATTTTAGGAATATTTTATTTTGTATAGGTATATTGTATGTTTTTTTAAGTCTAACACATTATTGATTGCGGTATAATGTGTGTGAATAAAAATTTCGCTTTGGACTGGAGCTCTATAGATAGAGTTATAGGAAAAAATAATAAGCTTATTTATTTATTCAGTGTATCCGACTATGATCGACATCCCTTCCAATCAATAGGTTTCAAGTAAAGCTAGGTTTTTTTTTTGCACGGACTTGTTTGGTTTTTGCACTTCTGCGCATGATTTATGATTTTTTACTTTTAGTGATTTACTTTTCTATTAACAATGAACATTATTTTCCACTACTACTACTACTTTTTTCCATTTTTCTTTGGTTTTTGCTAAGGTGCTTTTTATTGCTTGAGTTCAGTTGTCGAACAAGGGTTCCAGGCGGGCAAGAGGTGTGCGGACCCGTGGACGACGTGCAGGTGACAAGAGTGTTGTCCATGCCTGATGTGAAGGTGGAGGGGCCATCGCCAGATGTGGAGATGGCTGAAGTGAAGGCTGAAGGCACGTGGTAGAGGTGGAAGAGGAAGATGGTTGAGGCTAGAGGGCGTTTGAGCCTCAGGTGGCAGTCGGTGACCCAAAATAATAGACCGAAAGCCAAAGATGGGTAACGTTTACCTTTTATATGTTTAACTTGTTTGCTTGCTTTTCGTGTGGTTTCGTGTCCTATTATGTAACCTTTTTTCATTTATTAATACAAGTAAGACTAAAATAAAAAAAAATAGTATTCAGATCTTAAGTGTGGATGATTTACCAAAAAGAATGCCACAAGAAGGGCCATTACACGAACGACGAAATTTTGACTAAGGCAATCAGAAAACATCGCTGTCTTTTACGTCAACATCGTGACAACCACCAGGCTGAGCAAGTCAAGCGTAGTAATGCCGAGCTTCGAAGATACGTGATATAAATAAAGGACAAGTGGTGGCATAATAAGGCTGAGTGTATGCAGTGGCTCTCTGATACTAACCAGATGGGTGCATTTTACGACGAAGTCCGCAAACTTGTTGGTACTGCAATTCACACTAGAGTGCCCATCATGAGAACAATCGATGGCACCAAATTAGTTACCAACAAGAAAGATGTGCTCAATAGATGGGGAGAGCACTTCAACACCCTGCTTAATGTTGACCGAGCTGCGGACATTAGTTATATTAGCTCGCTCCCAACATTCCTCAAAGTCTCCAAGCTGGATAAATCCACTGCCTCTCTGCGAGGTCGTTGAAGCCATACATCAACAGCGAAACAAAAAAGCAGTCGGCATTGACAACCTACCGGGGGAATTATTAAAGTATGGGAGTGATCAATTGCATTCAGTAATTTGGAAGCTGTTTGTACAAATGTGGGACGAGGAGCGTGTACCAGGTGATTTTCGAGTCTCGCGCGTTTGCTCCTTATACAAGAATAAAGGCAGCATATCGGACTGCAATTCTTACAGAGGAATTTCTCTGCTGACTTCTTCCAGGGAAAGTGCTCGAATTTTGCTTAATCGTTTGATCTCCTTATCTGAAGACCTGCTACCCGAAACTTAGTTTGGGCTCCGACCTAACCGAGGTACTTGCGAAGCTATTTTCGCTATTCGCCAACTCCAAGAGGAGAGCCGAAAGCAAGGTCAGCCTTTGTATTTATGTTTTGTTGACTTAGAGAAGGCTTTCGACAGTGTGCTGTAGTGTGTGTGCACCTCACCCACACTTATGCAATTGTACTTAAGCTCATGTCTTTAGTTATTTGACACATTAAACTCGCATCAGTTAACATAAAGGTGTTTCCTTGAGTCTACGTAAATCCCCACTTCGCATGGCGACCCTGCCAGTGCTGCCTGTGGCGGCGCTGCGCACGGGAACAATTAAAATACGAGTATATCGTGATATGTGAAAAAAAGAACTGAAAAGTGAAAGTGAAATTGAACAATAAAATTAAATCAACATTTTATTGACTTAAAAAAAAAACGGAAAATGTGCCGTTGTGACGAAAGAATATAGCTGGCAGACGGGCGTTGATGGCGTCAGATGGAAGTGCAGTTACTGGGTGCCGGGAGTTGTAGGAGTCGAAAGGTTTGTGGCTGTTTTGTTGCTGGGCGCCGGGAGATGTTGGCGTCGGAGGAGGATTGTTGGTGCCGGGTGAAGGAAGAAAGACAAAGGAAGTGAAGATGAAGGACGCCGCCAGAGGTTAAAACGGAAAGTTGTTGTGTAATTTTAACATCTATCTAATTAAGATTTACCTCTTATATACATATGTAATCCAATACTATATTAATGGATAGTATAAACATAATATATTTTAATATAACATTAAATAGGTGGCCACCGTTAGGATATATTACCGTATATAATATATTATGTTACTCGTATTTTTTTTCATAATATATTTTCACGCAGACGGGTCAAATGGAAAAAATTAAGTGGCATTTTTACAGCAGTCAAGTGCATTAATGTATAATGTATTATTAATTTCAAGGTAAATTCAAACTCGAACTAAAAGTATATCTATCGACAAGTTTCGTAAACTAAGCGTTTCGTAAGCTTTTACATAAAATATATACATTAAATATTTTATACAGAATACAATTTTTAGAACTATTAGTACTTATCCACTTTAAATTAAACAACATAGTTTGTATAAAGTAATTAATTTGAGTGTAAGAATAGAAGATCAATTTTCTATATGTTGATTGGAAATTGTCATATTGTTGTGTGTTACAGTTTTTTGGAACTTTTGTTACCATTTTAACGATGCTTAAATTTTAAAAACGTCAATATTTTTAATGCACCATAATTAGGTACTTAGAGTTATAGCACAACACGTGTTAACGCATCAGCATTATTGTTTGTAGCCGACAAGTCTTAGAAAGAAATATGAAGCTAGCCTTTATTTATGGCACTCATCGAATAGCACTGTAACATCAGAAGTTGTTTTTGCATACCAACATGATTACGATAACTTATGTATCGTATTAGACTAAAGTTTAATAAGTTTAATTTGCTACATCAACCTAGTGGATACCTAACATTGAGCAATTAGAGTATTATTACAACTACGAGTAGATATTTTATCGTATAATTATTTGAAATTTATATCATTGATCGAAGTAAAACTTTTGTCAGGATAAGTTTGGATTGTTGTGTATATTGCGCACATTCAAGGGAGACAACAGTTAGGAATAGAATTTAATTATGAATTGATTATGAACGGAAGTTGTTGAGAAACCGGTCACTGATGACGAAAAATCAAAAAGCAGCAAAGATGATCGTAAGAATGAAAAAGAAAACGAGAGTAAAAAAGAGGTGAATTCTGACAAAGAGAAAGGAAAGGAAAAGGAGACAGAAAAAGAGGAATCTAAAGAGCCTACTAGCCTGGAGTTGAGCTTAGAAAACATGCGTATCCACTTACGCGAGTCTATGCGAAGGATAGTTCTTAGTCAGAAAATGGAAGTCGATCCATCCAGTATAGATGTTGCTAAACCTTCTGACGAAAGGAAGATAATCGTTGATAAGTACCCAATCTGCTTTAAATTATATCCTATTTCCGACTCAACGCGGTTTGTTCTAGCTCCAGTGGCTATATCCTCCTTCAACAAGAAAGAGTAGTACATCAATTGAGCTAGTTTCTGCCATAATTGCGTCTGTAAAAGAAGCGTCCGAGAAATTTGTTCGAATCGTTGCTAATCCAAAGATCGTTACATATCGTAATGTCGAGGTCCCGGCAGACAATACCAACGGACTTGATGTAAGTATGGCTGACACCGTTTTTACCAACCGCAACGTCGAATGGAGAGCGATATTATCACATTTAGTCAGTGCTCAAAGGGATGGACTTTGGTACGAAATGGGAGTAATGATACCTGACTTCTTTCTAAATGTACAAGCACAATTCGCTCGCGAAATGATTGAAGCCTCTAATAGTCTCCTTAATAGCAATGCTTATGGGTTACATTATGACAGGTACATGCTCTTCGCTCGTCGCCGCGGATTGCTAAGGGAAAACTCAGATCCAAGACTGCCTGATGTTAGAGGTGTTCTAATCAGACAATTTGTTAGTGATACCTTGCCAGAGCTCTTTTGTTATTTTCCAATGAGCAACTTTATATCTGTACAGGCTTGTATTACATTTACAGGTACTCGCGCGCAGCTAACGTTTCCACCGGCTGACCTCCCTTCAACACTCAATGTTAGTGCTAATCGTGCTTCTGCCATAAAGGATATTATTGCTGCACATGCCTCGAGAAGCCTTATGGTTTGTACTGACAAAACTCGGGTGGACGAACAAGTTTGTGAGGCTGATCAGACTCCTGCATGATGATATGCGATGTTGTGTCAGTGTACAGGGCGAAGATTCAGATGAGATTTTTCTCAGTGAGCTGCGGCGTCAAGCAAGGGTGCGTGCTCGCCCTAACTCTGATTGTCCTGTACTTTGCAGTAGTATTGCGAGACGCCTTGTAGACTCTATCTGAGGGCATCCGGGTTCGTTTCAGAATCGATGGTGGTGATCGAACACTAAAGTTTCTCACGCTACTATCACGGAAATGATGTACGCAGACGATCTATGTTTTGTGGCGGAATCCCCAGATGGTCTCTAAAAAGGCTTAAGTCGAATCTTGACGGGTCATGTCGTAGATTTGGGCTTAAAATCAGTGTAAAGAAAACTGAAGTGATGACACTTGACACACTGAATAGTGGCCAACTAAACATTAAGCTTGGTAACGACACGCTGAAGCAAGTAGACCAAATCAAATATCTGGGGAGCACCATTTCATCGAGGTGCCTCCTTGATAACGAAGTCAACAGCAGAATTGGAGCAGCTGCTGCGGCCTTTGGTAGACTTCGTCTCAAGGTGTTCCGTTCGCATGACATTAATCTCTCTACAAAAGTATCGGTTTACATGGCAATCGTTCTGCCGAATCTTCTCTATGCCTCAGAAACGTAGGCGCTGTACCGCAAACATATTGCATTGGATAAATTCCGACTGAAATGCCTACGCAACATTATGAACATCCATTGGTCGGACCGTATTCGTAACACGTAAGTTCTACGACGAGCTAATGTCGGTAGAATAGAGGCTTACCTTATGCGGAGGCAGCTGCGGTGGGCTGGTCATATCTTCCGAATGTCTGACGACCGGGTGGCGAAGCGCATCTTTTATTCAGAACTGCAGGATGGTAAGCGGAAACAAGGCAGCTAACTTCTGGGGTACAAAGATATGCTTAAGCGTCACCTAAAACGCTGTGACCTGGAACCTTCCAAGTGGGAAGAGATGGCAGCAGACCGGCCAGGGTGGAGGCGATCCGTGACAAATAAAGGTGTATTCATTCGTATAACATGAACCGGTGTGTATGTCTATCTCTCTCACTCTCTCTCTCTCGCTCTGTCTCTCTCGCTCTTAGGCGGGTTAACTGTGCTCGAGTGGAAGGGACGCGTGCCTTTCACTTTTTATGTCTGTCTCACTCGCTGTTAGGCGGGCTAACCATGCCCGAGTCGAAGGGACGCGTGCCTCTCCTCGCTCTCATTGTGAGCGCGGAACGTGAGCGGAGCGTAACGCAGTTTCTTGAAGTATCACCCGGCAAACCAATTTATAAGACGTTGTCACGTCAAAAGGTTTTTCTGTATAACAGACTGTTTATAATCTATTTTGAAAATATGATCATTTATAATATAAAAATAAGTCGGGTTTTCCTTCCTGACGCTTTGACTCCAGAACGCACGAACCGATTTCCACAGTTTGCATTCGTAGGAAAGGTCACGGGCTCCGTGGGGTTTATAGCAAACAAAATTCAGTAAAAATTCAACAGAAAAGCAGGCAAACAGGGATAATCATTTTTTCACATACAACGCCATCTATGATACATAGCATGTATTACAAAATAATATGGTTTTACATAGCGGCGGAGGAAAGTGTTAAAAACGAAGCCATCTGGTGGCTAAACGGAGTTCGCCGGGTTTGCTAGTTATTTAGTAAAAAAGATACATGCCAATTTCAAATTTTTCCTCTTCTTTTTTTTCGAGCCAAATCAAGTTATCGTGTCTGGCTGAAATATGCATCTACGGCGGGAACATTTTCGCGCTATGATTTTAAATGCCGCATGAACCCGAAATAATCTTACTATAGACTTGAAAAGACATTTAGTGATAAGGGCCTTTCCAAAGCAACGGTTTATTGTTGGTATAACGAATTCAAGCGCGGTCGTTTAAGTTTGAGGGATGAAGAAAGAAATGGTCGCCCTTAAAGGGCTTTACAGAACAAAACGTGCTAGCAGTGAAAAATTTAGTTTAAGACTACAGGCAACCTACGTATCAAAAGCTTCAGCACACAATGCTGATTTAATTAGGATGCATCAACGTCATTTTTAACAACCATCTTTGTGTAAGGCGGATAGTTTTACGCTGGGTGCCGCTTAACCTCACGAAGCCTCAAAAATGGTTTCGCGACATGATAGATAAATTTGATGCTGCCTCGTCTTGGCGTGTTCATGAAATCGTTACAGATGATAAGTCCGATTTATGAGAAAGATCCAGAAACCAAGCGCCAGTCAACCCACCAAAGTGAAGCGATCTAGAAGCGGTAGGAAGATTTTTCAATTTAACTGGTTACCTGGCATCAGTTTCTTTACGGGATCAAAGAAGCATATAACGCTGAATGGTATACCACCAAATGCTTGCCAGAAGTTTTCTCTATTGTTAGCAACAGGAGGCCAAACAACGCGCCCGCGCACACGCAACGCTCAAAACAATGGATTTCCTGAACAGCACGCCGATTAAACTTTTTGGTCACCCGCCATCCTTACATCCCTGACTTAGTACCGTGTGAACTTATTTATTTCTTTTATTTAAAAATTTATTGCACAAAAAATGTACAAAAGGTGGACTTAATGCTAAAAGCAATTTGTGCTAGTTAACCTTAAGGTCATGCAGAAAGAAGGCAATGGGTGCAATGAATATTAAATGAACTTCTTTTTTATTACAATTTTCGTTTCTGAAAGATGCGCTATTAGCATTTGAGAAGGGTATAATGAAGTGTCTCCAGCGGACGGGAAAAAGTGTTTCCGAAAATTGGTATAGACGCATGATACTTTGTAGTGAGGCTAAGGAGAGTAATTCGAAAATAATTAAATAAATAAAAAAATATCTAGAGCAATTCTTTTTACTTTCGCAAAACTTTCTGATTGTCCCACGTATATAGCAATAAACAACATAATATGTCAAAAATATAGAAATGGACGGAAAATACATATCGGTCGAGTAGGGCACAAATCCGAAGACATTGAGAAAAACCTCCTGACCAAAACTCCTTCAAATGAACCGTTTGTGAAATGACTTAATAATTAAAAAAACCCTAACCAGCAAATAAAATGATACCTCGTTATTTAACTTATTTACGTATTTAAGTAAGTACCTACGTTCTAAATTATATTTAATATTTGAATAATTAATTATAGTTGTCAATTAATTATTTTAATATATTTCCCCTGTAAATAAATAAAAATAAGATCAAAATTAGTAACGAGGAGACGATCGAAATAAAAGTTCTAGAAGGTTCGACCAGGGTTCATATAGATTTCTGTGGGTTTCTTTTTAGTGAATGGCTTATCAGGATTGCAAAGGGCGGAACTGGTAAAACAATGCCTAGAGTGTGTCGCTGAGAAGGGGATTAAGATATTTGCAGTGATATTGACGTTGTCACATTGTCGATGGCGAAAAATTTAAGTTGCCAATTGAGGGCAGTCAGTTAGAGCCTATTTAAAACAAGAAGAAGTAAGAAAAAATGGGAAAGTAGTATTGAAGTGCTCAGTAAGTCTGTGATAATGGAATACGTCGGAACTCAGTCATTTAGAGGGACTACGTGTGAGTGCCTGACAAGACGACGACGACGGAACCCTGTCATTCAGAGGGACAACGTGTGTGCCCATCAATAGGACCACGTAGGATTCTGTTACACAGAGAAAGAGATACAACGGAGTGGTGCAGTGAGGAGAGAATAAATTGACACGGTTCCGTTGAAGATCGCCGTTTAATTTCAATCCCGTACCCACTTCAGTAACAATAGCATTAAAAACAAGTTTTCATACCCTATGTGCGGTGCGCATGCATGTACTTGAAATGTTTCATAAAAATTCATGTTAGCAGCAAATCACTGCTCGGAGATTTTGCGAATTTTGTCTCAATGAAAAAAATATTGAAATAAAAATACTTATTTGTCATCGTTAAATATGGTTAACAATATTTTCTGAACTATTACGCAGGTACCTACGCAATCCGAAACCAACTTAATAGCTACTAATTTGTTGCTTCACAAACAATCTGTTTACATTTATATGCAACATTGTTCACAATGTTTACCTTAATTTAATTAAATATATAGACTTCGAGTCACCTTGGACCAGGTTGGGGTCGGAACATGACTGACACGTCACGCTTCTTGTCACCCGGTTATCAGATAGGTCGTAGCATAGATAGATAATTTATATACCTGTGAGAGATAGTACTTTTCCTAACACGCTTAAATGTAAAATAATTCCGTGCTAGTATATACAATACATTAGTCATACAGTCACTCTCAGGTTCACTGCACTGTTTTTGCCAATCAATCATTTGATTGGGTCATTAATTGGCCTTGTCTTTTCCGACGAGTAGTTTTTAGGGACTTTTTTCATAAAACTTAATGAATGACGTACATACTAAACACAATGGACACTGCAGCTTGCTGAAAACTGCAATGGGGGTTCATAGATCATAATTGCCGTAGCATCTCCCCACTAAGAAGCGACACTGTGAACGATGTGCTAGTGATTGTACAAAAAAATTGGATTTGGACAAATTATTCTAGCAGCTAAAATAATTTTGCTAGGAATGTGTATACCTTTTGTGTAACAAAAAGTTACTGTTGAAACAGCAAAATAATAAATAGAATGAATGACGAAAACCTCGTGAAGGCCGAGAAGGACAACCTTAGCAAGTACCTTGACTTGACCCACGAGATGACCGCCATGTCGGATGTGGACTCGACGAAAATTGTCCTGATAGTTGTGTCTGTAAACAGTTTAATAGTGCCTATAAAACCCGTTATCAGCACCTTAAGAGGCTCTCACTTGGACGGTTAGGTCAATGGTCAGATGCAGAAGGCAGTACTTCTGGACCGCTGCTAACAAGCTGCCGGCAGCTTGTTAGGATTAGGTTTTAATAATATTTATATGTTTGTTTATTTACTTTTATAATTATATTGTGAAAAGACAAAATTTAAATAAAAAGAATATTAATATAAATGCTACTCTATACATTTTTGGTTTGATTTTAGTCTATCGCAAACCCAAAACTCAGTAGAAACCTGGCATGGCAATCTGGAGGATCTCGTAGATATCAACTGATCTGCCAATTTCATTAAAGTGCTTCAATTACCGGTCAAAATATATTTAAAGTTGACTATTAAAAAGTCTCAAGGTCAAACCTACGAATGAGTAAAGATCGACCTACGAAAATGAGGTTTATTAGCCAACCATATGTTGGGACCTGTCACGGAGTTGGGAGCTGCTGACAATCCATTTATTTCGCTGTCACAAAATAAAAAAAACGTTAAATTTCGTTAACAGAAAAGCTCTAACCCAATAAAAATGAAATATGTTTTTCTTAGCAACATTACAAATAACAATAAATCACTCAAAAACATTTACTAATACTAACTTTAACTTGAAACAAAATAGATCATCAACATTATTATATTAAAAGAACTTGTACTTTCAAGAAGAAAGTTCCTTCTCAATTTTTTTCCGATTCGCACGAAAGAAACGGATGTGCATGGTGGTGACGTGCGATGTGGTTTTCGGCAATCAGCCGTACGAACACAGAGCCCGCGAATACTGGTAGCGTTCGCGGCGTAATAACTTGTTGCGAATCTGAGGCCACAAGAAGGCAGAGAAGTTGCATAATGTAACATACGGCAGCTATAAAATCTCTTTTTAACTACTAAGCTATGTATCGACATCTGTCTTTGCAACTTAAATAAATGATTGTATATTGATTTTTGTAATTGAATCGTAAAATCGTAAATTTCGGAATAACGTAATTGAATCGCCTGTTTTTGACAGTTCTAGTGTAGACGAATTATGAATATTAAGGCTTCTGGTTTGTTGCAGCTTGAGTGAAGGTGGAGACGTTTACTCCCGAAATCTACGAGCCGTTAGTAAGGCATTTCTGTTAAATTAAAATATTTATATATTGTTTTATTCACTCGGTATACTGCGAAGGTTCGGTTTTAAAATAAAATTGGTTGCCTGTAAAGTCGGTATACGGGCGAAAGTTTTACGTGACAAAGACTTTGAGTGGTAAAATAATTTTAATGTGAATATTCATTCGTATAACATGAACCGGTGTGTATGCCTATCTCTCTCACTCTCTCTCTCTCTCTCGCTCTGTCTCTCTCGCTCTTAGGCGGGTTAACTGTGCTCGAGTGGAAGGGACGCGTGCCTTTCACTTTTTATGTCTGTCTCACTCGCTCTTAGGCGGGCTAACCATGCCCGAGTCGAAGGGACGCGTGCCTCTCACTCGCTCTCATTGTGAGCGCGGAACGTGAGCGGAGCGTAACGCAGTTTCTTGAAGTGTCACCCTGCAAACCAATTTATAAGACGTTGTCACGTCAAAAAAAGTCGACACATGTTATATCGTCGAACATACTTGGTAGTGGATGTAGTATGTGACTCATCGTCACCGGAGAGGGAGATCGGAGACTGCGGTGTCGCATCCTCGGGGTCTGACGAAGTCGGTGCTGGTGAGACAGACGCCACATAGTCTCGAGTGCTTCGTATGACGCCTGGGGTATGGCTCGAAGTATCTGCCATGCTTATCCGCCCTTAAAGACAACAACTTTTGGTAAGTTTATGACACTTAAACGCAAGACGAAGAGAGCAACTGTAATACTGTCCTACGCTGCAGCATGCACATCATGAAAATATTAACGTATCGATTTCTAAAGACGCGCGAAATCTTGCACAGAAAATATTTTTATTGGTCTAGTAGTATTGCTTCATTTTGTGTATATCACCCTCAATAGCAAAAACTGCGCGATTTCTGCGATATTGAAGTCAAAATTAGTTTAAATTCAATGCAGTCCTGACCAGAGTTCGGTTTCGAAGAGTTAAGGCAGCTTTGAACGCGGACTCAAAGGCTCAGGCCACCGCTGCTGGTGAGATGAGCGCACTTCTTTAGCACCACTAAGGCTACGGACTACGTAACTACGAAAGAACTAAAGAAGTAACTGGAAACCACTTAAAAACCTGGACAAGGGAGTTCCATATAACCAGTTGCTAACCTTATGCAGTCATTTAAGTACTCTCTCTGCCTCTTTACCACCTCGTAGACAAAAAGTAAATTCTCTAGTTTTAATAGACAGTAACTTTGCAAAAACATGCATTATATTATTATTATTCGTAGGCGACGGACTAACCTTTTTACTTTCTTCTATGTTTTCTTTTTCAATATGACTTTTGTTTTGATATTCTTATATATATTTTCCTACGCAGAAAGTATTGCGAAAAAAAGTTTTGCTGAATGACAGATAGGGTGGTTATAATCTATTTTGAAACTATGATCTTTTTAGTAAAAAAAGATACATTTCAATTTGAAAACTTCCCTCCACTTTTTTTTCGAGCCATTTCAAGTTATCGTGTCTGACTGAAAAATGCATCGAAACCGGACGAATCGTACGATAGACTTAAAATGGCATTTAGTGATGATGAGGGCCCTTCCAAAGCAATTGTTTATCGTTGGTACAATTTCAATGAATATCTTAGAAAATATTACAATTTTAAAATAACACCGATATACAATTTACCAGCGCCGCATGATGGGCAACAAAACATAACGCTGCAAGAGGCGTTGCTTGCGAGCGACGCGGAGAGGAGGGGGGGGGGGGGGGGGGGGGATAGCTCTACGAGGTATCATGAAAAACCAAAATTAGTTAATGACCAGGTAACCGCGTATAATAATCTGGGACAAATGTACGATGATCCAAAGAGCTTATCGTAGTCGTTTAACTTGAGGGATGAAGAAAGAAGTCGTCGAAAATAAAATTCTTAGGAGTAGCAAAAACATTTGTTATTATTTTCGTAAATACAATTTAATAAATTATTATGAAAACGAGGATAATAAATGTAAAGATAAGCACAGAATTTCTATTATTGTGCCATTTTAATATGAGTAACACAAAATTTGTAAATGACAGAACGTATATTTTCAATCAGAATAAACTTTAATAAAATGAAACTTATTAACTTCGCTTGGTGAAAATCAGCTTTTATGACTATTACTTGGATTAGACAACATTGAAATGACGGCTAGTGCAGTATAAAATCCCAGCAAGTTGGTGACAACTAGAGACATCTAGTGACGCCTACAAAAATGTTCTTTTCAGTCTGTGTTCTTAAAATGTATTGCGTCTTCTCACATAGTTTTAGAAGATAACGATTACATTGGTTCAAGAATGAAATACTTATTGTACCTAGTTTTATTAGGTCAACAACATTTTCGTGCTGGGGAAAAAGCAATTTATATTTAATCCTTGAGCACTTAGACCGGTAAATACTAATTATTGTAAAATAATGTTCCACATTCATATGTTAGATTGCACGTAAAGGGACCGAAATAAAAAAAACACAATCTGTACCGCCGTTATCAGATGATGTTCCCTTAATATGGAGTAAAAATGTTAAATGACAGAGCGTGCCCCAAAGGATAGTAACCATGGCAACCGAGTGCACTGCGCTGCGAGTCGCCCTACAGTTTAGGATACGGCAACGAGGTCATTCACCTTTCTCACTGCACCCAAATACATTCCTTTATATCGCTAGTGTTCTTGCTAGTAGAATAGCTTCTTATTCTACGATAGAATGAGAGAATGTACCAAGTAATACAGCAGTGCCCAATTATAAAACATTGACGAATACAAACTTACCTTAGAGCGGGAGGATATCATCATAACATAACTTTTTTCCGATAATTTGTTGTACCGAAACAACTCATGTCTGGTTTTGCTTTGGTTGCACTTTATCCCACCACATGCACTTCACTTCAAACACTTATTTTATAAAGTTTATCTCTCATTTTAAGTTACGATAACGCTAATCTAGGTCTAAATAAATTGTTTATGAAAACATTAAGCTCCTGTGTACGGAGTTAAAATTTTGGGTAACAATGTTAATAGCGCCGTCTTTTGAGACTTATTCAAACCTTATTTAAACTTCTTGAGCTAAGTCCGTTATGCTTGTTTGATAGTAGGTATAACATGGGTTTAGATAGCACCGCGCTAGATGTCGCTAAAAGACGTGTATCATACATACAATAGACATTTTATGTAAACACAATCAATGTTTACCTTGTTTGCTTTATCAGGAAGTATGCTGTGTAAACCTTCTACAAATATTGAAAACAAGGAGAGTAAATGTAAATACATTGCTAGATAAAAGAATTATTAGAATCCAGGTGAACATGCTCAGACTATTGCAGCTGAAGTGTTAAGGTTGATGTGCTGGATGTCGAACAATCAAAAGCAAAAATAATACACCTACCTCGTGTGTGCATAATTTTTGAGACGAAATAAAAGTTGCACAACTTTTTTTATAATTAACATATATTTCTAAAATTTTCAGTAAATAATTAGTAGATAATAATAAACAAAAAATAATTATTATTATTCAAAATGACTACCCTTGTTTTTAATACAGGCTCTTAGACGATTTGGCCAGTCATCAATGACGGCACGAATCTTTTCCAGCGGGATTCGCTTTGCTTCTCGGACAAGAGCTCGCTTCAGTGACTCCAAGTTTGGGTGGGACTTTCGGCAGGCCCTGAGCTCTAGCTCAGCCCATAAAGCATAATCCAGCGGATTGAGGTCGGGGCTGGAAGAGGGCCATTCGTTCGCCGCGATGATGGCCGCCACATTTTCCCTCAACCACGCTTGGGTGGTTTTTGCTTTATGGGATTGAGCTGAGTCCTGTTGGAAAACCCAATCCTTGTTGTGAAACAAAGTAAGGGACAGGGGTTTCACAACAGGCTCTAAGATGTCAGTTTGATAGTTCTTGGCAGTAGTGACACCTTCATACGAAACTCCCCACCATACCATCACACTAGCCGGATGATGAGTACGCGAGACATTCCGTATCGTATCGTTTAATAGTGAATACACGAAGTTACGGCTCACACCAAAAGTTTTCACCTCAAGGAAAATCTCCATTGGTTTTTTCCCGCCTTAAATAGCGAAATCACGGTCGCACGCAATACGGTAGTTGACACCACCAATCGTTGACGTACTTTTTATCAACTGTCAAAACGCTTTTCTTCATAGAGCTTGTATGGGAATAACACACTTTGACGTCATCGCGTGCAATGCCGACTGAGTGACTAATTATCATTTGAATTCCAATTACAAATCAAATAATACGAACTGCAGACAAATATTAGTGTAAAGGCATCTGAAATTATGAATTATTTTAGAGAAAATCAGTTTTTGAATATTTCTTTCATAGTGGAAACAAGCCTATTCTTTTATTCTCTCCTTTACGAGAAAATTTAAAGAAATGAATTTGAAAATCAAAGGAATTAAAAGTTAACATTCGAAATTCAAAATTAGAAAAAGAAATAAATAGCAGCCAGTATTTTTTTTAGCACAAAGTTTGTCTCAAAACTTATGAACACACGAGGTATAGAGGTATATTGTAACATACATGGGTATGTACTTTAAAAACTTCAAATTATTTAATATTTAACACATCCACGATCTCGCCGAATGTGTGATTACAGAAATCTCTTTAATCACTATTCCTAATATATATTTTTTATTTATTAATTTATTTACATTATTTATCTATTTACATATCTCTGACATTATACGAGTAAAAAAGTACTTTAATTATTTCAAAAAAGCATAAGGATGATATTTTTTTATTAATTTTTTTTACAAGTCTTACAGTTCACTTGGAAAAAATTAACCTACAAAAACCAAAACGTATCTCACCAGTCATTGGACCGAAAAATTAAGGTTTTCAAAATCCTTACACTTACCAATGTCTCTAAGAAATCCATTTAATACTAGTTAATCAATCAGACCTAAGTAAAATACTGGTGACGAATGCACATACTTTTTATTTTTTTAAATATATTTTATGTTTACTATTCTTTTTGTATTCGTCCTTTTGACTTGTAAATAGACAAACTCAGCAGCCATCTTAATTTTGGTTTACTTGCACCCCTTTTCCCTTTTATCCCGAAAAAGCCCTATTTATAATATAAATAATAAAAAGATTACATTTTATTTTATGAGTTCGACACGTTCGTATTTCCCAAGTTTCTCGATATCTTTATACGTTGTCAACCCAAGTGATGTATGAGTCGTCGTAATCCAGGAATCCACTTAGTCCCGCCCGCCACTCGTGATTTAGCAAATACGTTGATGGCCATATTTATTAATTCGCATAATAAAGATTTGCTTTAGCTTCATACTCGTACATAATGTACCGAATGCACATACTTTTATTACCTTTTACTCTTTTAGTACGTGTTCTTTTGACTTGTTAACTTGGCCTTTTAACAAAATTCTGGATATCCAGTGAAAAGTGATATAAGTCGACTTACATCACTTTCGATTTTATTTAACTTTACCGAAGAATAAAAAATCTGCTATTTTTCTGTCTAATTCACGTGTCTCTAAGTCCATAAATGACGAAAATAGCTTTTGTGCCTACTGATTTAAGTAAGCCCTTTTTTGACAAATTCACAAGTAAAGACGTGTACAATAATACATGTGTAGTTATAGCATTGTGAACCGAAAGAAAATGCAGTTTTAATTGATGTATAATAATCTAACTCGAGTTACCCCATTATACACTATTGTCAATTTCCATTTGAGATTAGTGAATACTGATACATCTTTAGATGTATCATTATACACAGTACTAGAGTTCTAATAATACATCAGTAAAAACAAATATAACTTGACTTAAATAGTTTAAAAACTTAAACAGAATTAAGTCATTCTGTGTTTAGTGATATAACTACAATTATATCATTAAGCACGTAAATTTCTCAAAGGTGTATACTATGAAATAATAGGGTTATACCAAAAGTCTATACTGTTTTGTAAATATTTTGTGTGCGTTTATTCGTGTAAAATAATATTCATTGCCTCCCACCTCCAAATATCTTAGCCCAGGTCTTTGTATTAGTTGCCAATAATAGGATGATTTTTATATACTACTATACCAAGCATCGCATGCTTTTTACTCTAATGTAATATAAATTCCGTGTACTCAGATATTAATTTATCTTTTTTAGCAATAAAAGCGTGTTTTTTAGTTTTTTAAACTATTATTTATTTTTATTTTTTAGATGATAAGGATAATGGAAAATTCTTATCAAATTATTGCATTGTCATCGGTACTTAATACGTGTGCAAAGTTTCAAATTAATCTGATTTCTGGAAGTTGGTGAAAATTGAGCTCAAAAATTCTGTTACATACATTCATATATACATACACCCTGATCTAATAAAAGCGTGTTAAAAACAATGCCACTGGCAATAAATTTGTGTGGACTGATGTGCGTGTCATGAATATTAGCAAAATCAGTTCCCAGAGAACCAAACTCTGGGAGAATCTCTCTCCTAAAAGGAATAAAATAAAATGTTATTATGAACCAGTCCCCATTTCAAAAGGAAAGAGATTTAATGTCACTCTTGGAATATATTGATCTAAGATGATGATAAGTTTGTAAGGCGAAATGTAATCTGTTGTATAATTATTTTGTGAATGTTAAACTTCATAACAAGGTCCCAGCTGTGAAAACTAGTTTTTTAATGTTTGCTTATTATTCAACCGTTCATATATACGAGTCAGTAATTGAGTGGACATAAGAGATATGTTTAATTTTTGTTAATTAATGGTTAAAAACTCTCTCATTTTTATTTTATAGCTCAAATATTAGGTACTTTAATACATTTACAATAACGAGAATATTGTTTGATTATGGAGCAAAAATCTATGTTGGTTTAGTTAAGTTGTACTTTTCTGTTTTTTTTTACGAGTAAAGAGTTTAGTGGTCATAAGAGATATGTTTATTTTTTGTTGAACTAGAGATGGGTAGAGCAGTGGTTTTACCGAGTACCAAGTACTGAATAAAACTCGGTTTAAAGCTTGCCTAGTAACGAGTAAAAAACGAGTACTCGGCCGAGTTACTCGATTTAATTTGAGGTCCTAAAACAAGTTCAAACATGACCGCAACGCGCCGCCAGCAACACCTACTAATTGTAATTTAGAATTTATAAATCATGACTTCACTAATCAACATAATGTGTATTTGATTTTATGATATATCCATTTGGCTACATACAGTTTATCGATCCGCAGCAGCTTGGCTGTCCTATAATTAACTAAGAGGAATTGACAAACACTAGATAAGGGGCTTGTTCATTGATTTAATTATGGGGTTAGTTAGATGTACATACTTTAATTCCTCCAGTTGGCCACTAGCAAACTTATTCTTATAACTTAAAAATTTACTTAACCGATTACTCGTCACTTGAACCGGGTTATTCGGCCGAGTACGAGTATTAAAAAAACCGACTACTTGGACAGTTTTTATTAGAGAGAACCCCTCTCTAATAAAAACTGTCTTAAATTATTTCTTATTTGACTGCTTCAATAATAGGTACTTGAATACAATCACAATAACGAGAATATTGTTTGGTTTTTGTAGAGAAAACCATGATTGTTTTTATGAAGTTGTTGTTGAAGCTGAATCAGTGCATAAGGTACAACGTATAATTTTTTTTTTAATTGCATGGTAAACGATTTAGCCACGGAAACAATGTTGATGTCACTTACCTAAAAATTAAGAAAAGAAGGTCATTAATTAAAAGCTGGCAATAAATGATTATTCCATAGAATCAATATACACATTATTTTAAGCTACTTGTATCAATTAACACGTATGTTATATCATTTTACACATTAAATATGTAAGTTCATTTGGTGTATATTTATTTAATTAAAAATAAAATGGGATTATTCCACAATCAGCCCTCGCATAAAAAAGTGCAAAGTGCACTTACTGACTTTATTAATACAGCTTTTTGAAATAATGGAAAGATAAAGTTTTATAAGTAAATTTGTAATAAATAATAACATTAGTCACCATTAGCAACTTATTGTGTAAAATGATATAACTTACAATATATCAATATACACACAATGTGGTACAAAAACTAATGGTGTATATTGATGTAACTGAATGTTTTTGTAAATATATACTACATAAAAGCTTTAAAAATTGACAATACCATGTAAACATATATTTTGTGGCACTACTTTAAAAAATAAAAAATCACATACTTAAAATCATTACCAGAACCAGAGCAAGAATTTTTTGAAACTTTAAACGCGATTTCCCAAAAATCACAATTTTCAACTTATATTACTTTTCACTGGATGTCCAGAATTGTCTTGTCCGCTTACCCATTTTATCCCGAAAATATTTAGGCATTATGACGTGAAAACTATGGAAAGGTGTCCTCTATCGAATCTAGAAATATCTACAAGTAACATCGTTCAACCAACACCCAATATAGATCGTTCCGTCAAACAATGTGAATTCAATTAAATTACAGGAATTATACCTGTTTATTTCACAAGTACACTTAATTGTATCAGTGTGATCTTTCACTTCCTCAATAAATAAAGTGAAGGTCTTTCGAGGTGCAGATGATAATAATCTGTAAGCAAATTAAATGCACATTATTAAAAACAAATAAATTAATTGGTTGGTTTGTCTATACCAATCTCAGGAAGGCTAGTAAGTAAAGTTACTTCCCACAAATGGCGTAAGAACCGCGATTGGTTCTTTTGTTGACAGAGTCAGACGACTGACTAGGGGGTCAATTCTGCTAATCAAAAATCGTCATTTAACCGCCTGTTTTTGACAGTTCTAGTATGTACGAAATGTCAAAATCGAGCAATTCAATCACGATTTATTTTACCATAGATTTGCGAAATACCTAGGACTACTATAGCACCTAACCTGTACCGGCAGGGTTCCTTATTATATAGTTATGTCAGTTTGAATACATTAAATGTTATTATTATGACTTTTTTTTCCGAGTGGGCAATCCAGAAGTAATCCTATAAATTTACTCTACTTGATGCCATATTCATTTATCTATTATCTGTCAAGTAGCGCAAAATGAGACACAATGGACGTCTGGCTGGAACATGATATGTAACTATTATCCAATAAAGTCAGTTATTTTTTAATCGTTAGCTAGTAACACACATTTCCGTATGCCTAGCCCAAGGTCGATGCACACCAATCGGTAAATGGAATGATTGCTTTACAGGTATAATTCAATTAAAATGTATTAATAACGCAAAGATTGCAAGCATGCATTAATTTTGCAACCAAGACGTGGCTCATGTCAAACAATGCCCAACAAAAGTATTTCCATGGGCTGTAAGCACTAGGAAAGATAATTGAAATTTAAGTTTTTTTTATATAGATTACTCAGTTCAATCATTAAAAAAAAATGATGCGGACAACGCTTGTTTTAATTCAGCGAAGCAAAACGACTTGGTACTTTTACTTGTGATTGAAACTAATAAATATTTTTTGGCCGTAATATTCATAGCCAGACCCCCAGTAAGTCTACTGGGGGTCTAGCTATTTAGGAATATTGTGGCCAGTAAATATTCATACAGGCTTGTCGGCCGACGTTCGTAATACAAGCAAGCATAGAGACGGTAATAAAATTATGTGGTTGAAACTCTTATGTCCTTGGTTTGAAAAGCATTGTCTAGGCATAGTAAAGTTTCGTTACACTCACGATGGCCCGCCCGCACTCTGAGTTTGACGTATTTCCGAAAGAAGAAAAGTCACTCAGAATCGAAAAAAAGAAGACTGCAGGAAGAGAATGGAACAAAAGAGAGAACACGCATTGTTTACTTTCTTTTTTGCCTTGATTTCCAAATAAGATAATAGTAATAAGTAAAATAGTAAAATAATAATAACAATTGTATGAAAGTGAGAAAATTTTTCACAATCTTTTTTTTGTATTTTTTTTCTTATTCACAGGCACTGAAATAATGTACTCATTTTATGCGCCAGCTATTTAGATGTATTTAAAAAAAACAGAACTCAAAAATGTTGCAATGGGAGATTTTTTTTCATAAAATTGTCTCTGGGCGATATTTTGAAAACCGTGACACTTTTACTAAGGTCATAATTTTTTTACCAGTAGGGCATCGGTCAAGCTACCCGCAGTTAAAGGGTTATCCATTAATTCCTGGACACCCTGTATATATATAATAAACTGCCTACGGATTCTAGAGATAATTTGACAAATAAAAACATTAAATGCAAACTCAAAACACATTTTCTAAATTCTCTTTTGGCCATTTAATTTTAACATGTAAACAAAACTGCACGTATTCGTCAAATTCTTCGTTTAACCAAAATACATATCTTTGAATGATAATAAATTATAGATATAAGATGATTATAGATATATTAAGTGCCAAATATTTGATTATGTATACTGTTAACTTGCCTACGTTTGTTTTTGATGTTGGTCGACGTAAACTTTAGATTAGTGAAGTTACCTAAACCTTAGTGGTTTATACTAAGTTAACACCTACATGTTTTATAAGATTTTTTATTTGTTAATAAATGGAAAAAAAAATAATGCGAAAATGAAAGTAAGAAAATATATTTATCTATTTGATTTGAATTTCTTTCTCGCACATCTGGTTTTGGTGACGTTTGGACACCGAACAAACTTTAGATAAATTGTATAACTGCAGGAGGCTTATGTTTATATTTTCCTTATTCTACCGATTAGACTGTAATTCATCACCTCGCAGCGCAGTGTCATGTCAATGTCAACTCAATTGTTATGACAACGGAATTCTAGTTAATGGTTAGTGTGTATCTTGGAATTTTAAAAGATTTCGTTTTTTGTAAGCACTTAAAAACAATTCTTTTAAACCTTAGCTGAGCCTTGACGTAAATTTTTTCGTGTCTAGTAGAGACGTAAAACTGTGGCAATAGTCTTATAATTTTCTGCATTATTATAATAATTTTAATGTTCTATAATATTATGAAGGTAAAGAAAAAGAAAGTCTGTCCTTGAGATAGTTAAAAAAATAGGTACAGAATATGTCTGTACCTATTTTCTGTCTGTGTCACTGTTTGTCTTTGTCACTGTTTGTCTTTGTCTCTGTTTATCTGAGTGTCTTTGTATATGTACGCGCATCACCTGATAATGGCTGAACGGATTAAATTGAAAACTTTTGGCCAGTTTATAGGCACAATTTATTTCAAAGATCTGAATATTAAAAGTGCAACCACAGCAGCCTAGTTTAACAGTAACAGTTATAAATATGACGCCATGGGAAAAATTGTTCTTTATGACAAGCTCTTTTCATACCCATAACAAAAAGGAAGATTTGAAGTGCCTGATGTGACACCCAACATCCCAGCTAAACTGTTAGAAGTATAAATACAGTGCTTTAGGAAAAGTTGTTCAACGTAACGAGCAATTTGTGTATAGCATGTAACAAAAATAAAGTTCTGAATATTTGATGTTGAACCCAGCAGCCCAGCTCAAGAATAAAAAGTATAAATATGACGCCTTAAAGAAAAAAATTCAGCGTGACGAGCACTTTTTGTCCCTATATCAAAAATCAAGGTCTGATGTGGCACGTCGGCAGCCCAGCTAACTACTATACCGTAAGGAGTATGAATGTAGAATCTCCGAAAAAGCTGTTCAACGTTACGTGAAATTTACTCCTCTAGATCTGTGTTGAATGTGGAACACTAGCAGTCCAGCTTAACAGTGTCAGGTACGAACATAACGCCTTAAGCACTTTCTGTTGATATAAGAAAGACAAAGTTCCAGGAGAAAGTGTAAGTGTAAGTTGTATTTTGGATGAAACTTCATATGTAAGCTCTAAATGTAGGCGACACAATTTCACGGGCGTCTTCCAGTAATAGAATAAAGCGGTAAAATCCAGAACAACATAGGATTACTTGGACCTCTTGTAGAGTAATTATACTCTGTGCGTAATGGATTGATTTTTTTTTAAAATTAAATGAAAAGGTGGCACAGATATTTTATTTGACGATAATCAATATTGTAAAATACGCCAATATAAAAAAGTGTGTATTTTCCTCAAAAGCCACTTCATAAAATTTTCTCCTTGTATGACGGCCATAGTGGATGTTGTGGGGGATTAAAGACGACGTTAACAAAAGAAGAAACTAATGAAAAAAGGCCAGGTGGCGGCGTGACTGAAGATACGGAAGTCGATACGAGTATATAGTGGAGCGCCGTAAGATTTATACCTCGGAATCCAGGGCAAGTCAATGAATCTTCATATAAATTTTTGAAATGTGTTTTTAACAGCATATAGAAAAATGTTAAAAAAATTATTTTGTCGGATCTCAATTTTTTAATTATTAAAATAAATAATTATTAATTTTTCGGAGTTTTCATTTATTTTCATTAGTTTAAAGTTATATTTGGAAAAGGAGAACTATTACAAACTTGTCCTTGGGCCTCAAGGGACTGCAGGTACAAAGGTGAGGGGTGGGGGAAATTATAGAAGGGACAACAGCAGCTGTTGGGCATTGTTGACGCGGTCCCTAACAAATTAGTACACGTTGCACCTAGCTAGGCTAAATACGTAGCTATTTTTGTGCGTTTTGAGAAAAAATATTTCTGATTTTTGTTTATTTGCAAACTTATGTATATTTATTATTGTGCAGTTCATGCGATAATAGTTAATTACTCAACATAATTGTGTTTTACAAACTTTGAAAATAGTGGCATAAATAGTAAGTATTTGTTTTTTATTTATATTACTCACTTATAATTAGTAGATTTTACAACGAGTGCATAAAGCAAGTCATTTTTATCCGAGATCGTTATATGCCCGAGCCCGCAGGGCGAGGGCAGATGATGAAGTCGAGGATAAAAATGATTTGTGCACGAGTTGTAAACTCTGCTTTTCACTTCGATTGCGAGAAAATAAAACAATAATTTGAGAAAATTCAATACGAAAAGTTCACGGCTTCTTTAAAAAGCTACTTTTATGCACAAGTGCATAAAATTCAACTTTATGTCGCCTAGATCCTGCATAAAGTAGTAAGTTGTAAACTCTACTTTTCACTTCGATTGCGAGAAAATAAAACAATAATTTGAGAAAATTCAATACGAAAAGTTCACGGCTTCTTTCCCGCTACTTCACTTTTTTTAATTTTCCTGCATAATTTTCGGGCAAAGAAAAAAAATATACAGCCTATTCTTAAATTATTTTGGAATAATGTTTTTTTTTGTGGTAAACACGTTTTGATATTTAGTTTCTTTTTCGTATTATCTTATTATAAATCAAAAATGCAAATAGGGAAGGAAATATTATAAATTAGCAAGTATTATCCATGTACAATTAATTGTTTTTGGCTGTATGGGCTAAATGGTCACTGCCTTAGTGTAGACACATTTAAAAAGCTACTTTTATGCACAAGTGCATAAAATTCAACTTTATGTCGCCTAGATCCTGCATAAAGTAGTACTTTTTCGAGCATGAGAAGTGAAAAATAAATTTTTAATACGTAATAGTTTATTCTATAATAAATCGATGATGAAAGTTATAATGTTATAGTAAAATTCAATTACATTATTTACTAATCATTATATGAACGTTAGTTATTAATATTACTAATATTTGTTACAGCTTCTTATCAAAATGAGTGAACCATCGAATAGTGATGATAATCAAAATACCGCAAAAAGTGTACTCTTCTAAGAGCTTAGAAAGAGTATTACCAAAGTGTAAGGAGCATATTCTGTTCTTACATGCTTTCACTGGCTGTGACACGACGTCAGCTTTTTTCCAACGTGGCAAAAATGTGTTCGCAAAAAATTTCGAAAAACGGATGGACTTGCAAAATGCTGCGACAGTTTTCAAAAATGAATGCAAAGATGTTAATGACATTTTTAACGCTGGTGTTACATGCACTCTTGCTTTATACGCTGCTAACAAAAAAATAAAAGATTTAAATATATTAAGATATAACTCTTTTTTGAAAGCAACTGCTAAAAATACCTGCGTTAAACTACCGTCTTTGCCACCTACTGCAGATGCCGCTTTTGGACACTTCAAAAAAGTATATCTGCAAATTCAAACATGGCTTGGAAGAGAAATATCACCAGAAGAATGGGGTTGGAAATATGAATGCGGAATACTGATGCCGCAAACAATGACCCAGCTACCCGCTCCAGAAGCCTTACTGAAAATGATTTTTTGCAATGCAAAACAGGATGCGGAGCATCTTGTGGGTGCAGGAAAAGTGGACTAAATTGCACTGTAGCTTGCTTAGAATGCAATGGTAACAGCTGTACAAATCCTTCACCCACAATCCACATAAATGAGATCGATGACGATGACGACGACAATAATGAACAATAATGTAGAAATGTATATAATTGATAATAATTTTATTTTTGTAACTCGTTATTTTTTGATAAATATTAATAAATTGATATTCAAGTTACTATGCCAATATAATTTATTAGGTATAAAATTGAAACCTTTACTGTAAACATTTTTTTTACTCTTGTCCCTCTCATTTTTCAGTAAATTGTTGTTATAAATTGATATAATCGAGATCGGCCATTTTTTTTTTTTTACTTTTTTATTTGAGCTTTCAACAATGCAGTCGAACAGTTTTTATGAAGATTGACTTGCCCTGGATTCCGAGATTTTACAATTTTTATGCCTTACGGCGCTCCACTAATAACTGCGATGGTTTTGATACGACTTTTATTTATGTTGCGGTGTACATACATTTTTGTGTCAGAAGGAGGAAAAGGAGAGTGATAGTAAAAGATGAGGGTGCATTAGTTTAGTACGTTGGTTTTTTACGATAGGGGTTTGTTAGAAGATGCCTGAAGGACGAGTGAGGCGTGATGAAGGTGTAAGGCGATTGATTATACATTTTGACTACAGCGGTGTTTTTACTGAGGATCCACCTTCTACAAAAATAATTTCCGTGTTTCTCCGAGTCCCTGTTCATTCGAATAAATAGCTAGCTTATTAACATATGGCAATCGGTAGACATCTAATAGTTCACAGTTGATAATAATCTAGAAACAATATTCTCAACCGGAGATCAGTATACTTGACCGTAGGGACAATCGACAACACGACACAATGAGACCTTAGCCTAATTGTGCATCAAATGGTCGCTACGTGCATGACACAATTTTTGAGCGGCAAAACCTCGTGCCGATAATGAGCGCAGGAGGTGTCGTGATATGAAAAAATCGACATTCGATTACTTGATCAGGGGGCCAATTCCACTTATCAATCGTAAAAAAATCGTCATTGATTTGATTGATTATAACATTTCGTCCATATTAAAACTGTCAAAAACAGACGATTATGTTACGATTGGCTGGAGAGACCAAAACCCTCCGTGGTTTTTGTCGTACTTCTGCCAAAGTCCGGGACCATAACGTTTATGTGGGCGACAATTTTGAAAAGGACCAAATGTTTGCTGATTTTTGATAAAAAGGATTGTAAATATGTTGTGATTCCCTCTTTTCCCTTAATAATAATTTTACTGCAACTCAGTGTATCCAACCAAATTTCACTGCCGTGTACAGTAGCGACTGGTGACACTTTCATGCCACCGAATTTTGAAAAATGGAACAAACACATACATATTCTGCACTCTGTATGTGTTCCAAATTTCATCCAAATCTGTTCAGTAGTGTAGAAGTGAACGCGTACCTTCTGTCGTAGTTGTCTCGACCTAATATAATAAAAAGTACGAATTGAAATGAGACACTTTTACGGATTATTTCGCGATTTATTTATATTTTATTTTAACCTGACGTTTCGGACCCTTTTCAGCGTCCGTGGTCACAGGTAGACTAAGGTGTTAGTTGTCATCACATAGTTTGATAAATTTTTAAACTACCATCACTCAAAAATATTAAGTTAAGTTCCTATCCACACAAAATGAGCTAACAGTATCTTGAGGTCTGGCAGTGCGGGGTCGAGCTTGAGTCTTGGCTAAAACAGGATTCCAAGCTGGTGGAATTTTCCAACCATCTTCTCTATTAAAATTAGGGTGTCTTCTAATTTCAATAGCCTCACGGAGCATACGAGGAAGAAAACGACATTCTCTTGCGAGGACTTTTGGTTGGCCAAAGCGTATGAAGTGGTTGGGTTTATCTAACGCGTGTTCACACACTGCAGACTTTGTGTTCCGTCTATGTTTAACGTCGGCTATATGTTCTTTAATCCGTACGCTTATACAAAGCTTTGTTTGCCCTATGTAGGAGAGTCCGCAGTCACATTCTAGTCTATACACCCCTGCGTCTTGAAGAGGTGTTAATAATAAAAAAGTACGAACTTTCTCTTCACCCTAAAATTTATGGATACCAAATTTTTCTAGAATTGATTAAGCCGCAATAGCATCCTTTTAAGTTATCGTGTAACGTCTGCTGGTTTCAATATTCTATTTACCTTTTACTGAAATTAGATAACTGTCAGTCAAGCTAAAGGTTACAGCCGTTCCAATGAAACTGACAGTTATCTGTGTTTCGGTCAAAGGTAAATAGTACATTGAAACTAGCCGTTAGCCATGTTGGCCACGACCAGACTACTGCTCGCGTGATCTTGACATTGAATTTAATCATCAGATTACGTGGATCCAATAAATGACCGGCCTCAACTGTGAATTAATTTAAAACAATTGATTTATTATATAATGTCAGTCGGCAATCAACTTCGCCTGCGTGACGGAGGCTCCGTGAAGCTTGCACATATTCGCCTTGATCCGTTTGCCCTGATTTGAGGCAAAGAGAACAAGGTTATACTTTTCAGTCCACGCAATGATAAATCTGAATGATTTGCCGTAACAATGTAATACACTACATAATTTTAAAACTAAAAATGTACTGTAATGTAAGTTGTTATCATTTACGTTTTAAATAAATAGATCGACTTGGCTTGTGTTTTGATGGCCAAGTCGATCTTTTTATTTAAAACGTATATTTTTTTAATATTGATACGATAATAACTTACTTAATTAAGTAGGGACTGAATAAATTAACCGATTTGGTATTACATGTATCTCACAACTTTTTACGGTAGATAAACTGAGCAGCGAGACTTGTTTTTTTTTCACGATGTTTATGATGGTATATCACCTATATACTTTCCTTTTTGGTACCTTTTACAGCTTTTACTTCTAAAAAATCACACCCTTTTCCACTCTGTATTTGTGCCTCATATATCTAGATACCTATCTACAACTATTACTCCTTCCATTACACGGATACAATGATTCATAAACTGCAAATGTAATTTATATGGGATTACCAAGTTATTCACACAGTTAGTGACAAAATCGGGAAAGTTTGACAAGTTACAATTCCTACTGGTTGAATGAAATTTAATTGAATTGAATGAAATTTAAATATTCTGTGTTTAAACAATGCTAGTTAAGCAACTGAAAATTCAGGCTTGTTGTTTTATCCACAACAAAGTTATAGGGGATCAAAAAGGGCCTGAATCGCTTTGAGAAAAGGATGGTACGGCCGTACCGCTTTTTTGCTCGACTTGGCAGGGGCACTGCCGTGCCCCCAGATTGGTCTGTTACATAACGCATAGTGCCCATTAGTTAGATCACAGCGACCTTGACTTTCACCTTCGGCAATGGTGCAGAGTGCGCGGGCGACGGCACTTGGCCAGTACTTCAAGTGACATAACATCGCGGTCAAAAACGCAGCCAGCCATACTTTTTTAAAGATATGCAATTATTATAAAAAAATAAAATTAGTATCGGACAAGTGCGAGTTGGATTAGCCCATTAAAGGTTCCGTGAAGAAATAAATACTGGTCGCGAAATAATTGGTCCACGAACATTTTAGATGAAAACTCATATAAACGTGTCGTTTCTACACAACCCATGTCGGATCGGGAGCATTTTTTTTGTCTGGATCATACTTTTCTCAATCTATCTCGATTCGATATACGTTCGAAAGCGATGGCTTATGTACTGTGATGAAGACTGTGAATGATGAAAAATGAAGTTATGTACAGTGAGGCAAAAATAAGGAGTCTTTCTAAAAAACCTTAAAAGGCTTTTGAAAAGACTCGCCTTATTTTTGACACCTCACGACTAACTCATTCTTTTAGGCCCCAACCTTTCGTCCTAAGACTAACCTTATTAATAGACGAAATCCTTTAACTTAAAACGCTCAACAGTTACTTAAACAGCTCAAAGGGCTTAAACAGGTTAAAAGACTAGATCTATTTGCCGAACAACGCTACGAATGCGAAGATAATCTGCCGCGTTTTTAATACACTTTTCACCACGTATTATATAAATTCGAGTGTAGATCAAATACGTTTAAGTCGTTTTAGAGTAACTTAGTCAAATACGTTAACTAACTGAGTCGTATTATTTAAGGCTTACAGTACAGCTCAGTCTTATTTTTAAGCAGCCGTGTAAACAGAGGCGAGTCTTATTTTAAACGACTCAAAGGACTGAGTTTCTTTCATTTATAGTTATGTGGGAGCTCGTATGTTCACTAAAAATCAGACGTTGCACTCTGGCGCTGTTAATGGGACGGGACCATGAGTTAGTGCGGTTGGCCTCTATGATTTGCATTTTCTGGTTGCATACGACCACAATCCCTGTCCTGATAGAGGCTCTCCAACGAACATCATCTTGGTGGGAATACATTGCGCGGCTGCGACGTGACGGTTTTATTGACATACGATCGTACATGGCATGCTTGCGTGTGCTTTGTAAAAAGAAATAAAAAGTATTTGGCAATGGACAGCAAATTATACAATTTGCTGTCCATTGCAGATATCGATAGAGAGCTTATAATACGAATTTTCTTTTTTAAGTACAGCGTATATTGAATAATCAGTTTATCTGTTAAGACCAGGAGAACTTTCACTGTTGCCATTGCTCAAGCCCACGTAACGCTATAAATCCGCATGACGACTACATATTGGACATAGCATGGACTTGACTTCAACCTTGAGACTGGACAGAGCGACCTCGTGTTTATTTATGTAATACTCGTAATTAAATAATATAAAGAGGAAATGAGTTTATATGTTTGTAGGGGGTTATATCGGAAGTATATTCGATATCGAATTTTGATTTTACAAAATTATTTCAAATAAGAAACCTTATTCGTCTTATTTGAGTGCTATAAGCTATACTTTATTGTCATAATATAAGGACAAGTCGCGGGGTTGTGTATAAATTATGCATTCTTATCGTTGAAACTAAACGAATTGACTCAATTGAAAAAACAATATTTACTGTTATTAAAACAGCACGACTACAAATAAATTTAATAGAAACTTAATACTTTGTAGAGTAGAATTCACAACATCATCAGTGACACGAAAGAAAAGCCACAGGATGCGGGCAACGCAGGACCGCAGTTTGCGTACTGAATCACCTTATTTCAACAAAAATTGGAAATAATTTTGACGACCAGCATCAAAACCGTCATCTTTTGGCTTTTCCATATCCACATTTCATCTATGAGTATTATTGAGTACCTTTAAAACTTTACAAAAAAAGTCTATTGTCAGCTTTTAAGAATTAATAAGTTTTTCTATTCAAGGTTTGGTCTGCGCTAAAACATATCCTACCGTCTTATTACAAAAAACATGGTTCAAAAATAGTACCAGGCTTAAACTAGGATCAATCCGTTGTCTAGTACCCATAACACAAGCCTCGTAGCTTAATTTGGGACTAGACAATTGGTGTGATTGTTGTGAAATATTTATTTATTTATTTTATTTTAATCAATGGATTAAAGTATACCTTATTAGAAAACGAAGTTTAAACTTCGTTTTACAGAGAACTAAAGTTAAGCCCGTGCAACCCCTAGTTGACAGCTGTTTTTGAGATTATTGCGCAGGCTTTTACTGAGGTAACTTTGCAATAACGGGGAGGTGAAACCTCGGAATTTTTAAAGCTAGAGTGAACAGGCATCTTCTAGGTGAGCTCGCTCCATCGTAGACTCAGTCTTAGCCTCGTCGAGCTTAGTTTTGGGTCAAGAGCAAACCTATACCAAATTAAAAAAAGAGGTTGTAAATAAAACCGCATGATGTATCTTAACCTGTTTCTTGTATTTTTATTACATTATTACGAGTACAACACACATTAAGCTGAGAGAACACGAGAGCTCTGGTTTTCTTCCTTCTCCCCAACCTAAACATGGAGACCACTGATTATCTCCATATTCCAATAAGTCACATCAAACACGCCAACAAACAGAAATGCATAAAAGCGCCTGAAGAACTCAATTTGAACTCTAATGCCTGCATCTACACTAAGAGCGCCTTCACACTAGCGTTTGTCCAGCGTAGGCGCGGCGAAGACGTCACACAATTTCGTTGTATTGTACATGACACCGCAGTTAACGCATGCGTACTCTTGTGGTCTAGCAGGGAAAACAACACAAGGTATGATAGTAGTGTCTCCAGATTTTTGACGCAACGTGATTTCATTACGATCACGGTCAATAAAGAGAGCATCGGATAATCGTGTATATATATCGATAACCGTTATCAGAAGAACTAACTAAAACAAAACTACTTATATAATCTTCTTCAATACCTGTAAGCTAACATATTACTGCTTGCAGTACCAAACCATCATAATAACGACTAAAAAAATCAATGAGATAATTTGCAGTCATCTAACAACGAAGTTGATTCGCCTTGACCCGAGTACCTGCAAACAGTACTTAATACAAGCAGAAAACAGTTTAATTATTTGCCGCAATAAAATTATACATTGAGATGACAATATTGTTAATTAAGGATTTCGCTGATTATTTAGAAAGAGAACGTATCCGTTATTGAGGAGTTAATGTTTTAGATAAGGCTGCCAGCGCACCCCTAAGTTCTGAGCTGTTCTGAAAAAGTACAGCTTAAAGATAAGCCAGGCAACACACTGGAGATGGAGAAGCAGATATTAATTAATCAGCCCAACTATAGATGACAGAACAATCACCCTAATGGGAGGCTCCAACTTTCGACGGATGAGAGAGACTGGTGTTGATTTGGCACTAATATTTGTTTTTAATTCTTCTCGTGAAATTCATCATATGAAATCGTCATAGATTAAAATAAACTATCAAATTTTTAACCAGTAAGTGTGCGGTAATAGAGGATATCATATGCGTGCGAGACTAAGAAGATGTTCTACCAACAATTTAAGAAATACCATAATTTTAATACGTCTAAATGCACACTCGTTAAAATTATTTCCTCAAAAAAGACATTGTACTTTTCCAAAACGGCTGGACCCAAATTACTACAACCAAATAATAAACCTCATTAAATATAAGGAGCAAAAAATTAAGTGGTTCGCAATCGCAAGCGGATTTAATAAAGCAGGCACCAAGGACAAAAGCGGGCTTGAATAAAATTTTTAAGTAGGTACTGGAAGATAAAAAGTCATCTGCAAAAAAGCATAGCCGATTTACAAGTAGATTGGAACCAGGCAATGGTTTGGTGGTGGAGTTGACAAAGATCCTTTTTCCCATAAACGACGTCAGTCATCGGGAGGCTCCAACTTCGAGACCGACACGTAAGAGAGATTAAGGTGCTACTAATTTTTTAAGATTTTATAGGAAGGAGATACGTTTGTTCGCCTGTCATCAAAAGAGAACGTCACAAGCAATAGCGAAGAATCCGAAACAATATTATTTCATTATATGCATCTTTTAGAAAAACTTTTTTTCGCATAAAATCTTATAATATTGATATATATATATATATATATATATATATATATATATATATATATATATATATATATATATATATATATATATATAATTAATCTACTGGACGACCTAGAAGAATAAACCGTTGCCGAACGGTAACCAATAATACCAGGCTTATTAGATTTTTTGCGAAAAAGTTTTTCTGTATAACAAACTGGCTGGTATTATATAATCTTTTTTGAAAATATGATCCTTTTTCAGTAAAATAAAATATACATTTAAATTTTAAAGCCATGTTTTACGAGCCATCGGGAATCTTTTCGCGCTATGATTTTAAATATCGCCTGAAACCAGACGAATCATACGATTTCAACCTCTAAACTTCCCTTCACATTTTTAAAAGCCATTTCAAATTATCGTAACTGAATCAAACACGGATCTACGCCGGGAATATTTTCGCGCTATGATTTTCTATGATTTCAAATGTCGCCTGAAACCGGACGAATCGTACGATGAACTTAAAATGGCATTAGTGATGAGAACCCGTCTTAAGCAACTGTTTACGTTAGTATAACGAATTCAAGCGCAGTCGTTTAACTTTGGGGGATGAAGAAAGAAGTGGCCCTCTTTAACGGCTGTTACAGAACAAAACGTGCTAGCAGTGAAAAATTTAATTCAAGACAATAGGCGTACCAATAGCTTCAGCACATAATGCAGTTTGGATCAGGAAGCATTAACGACATTTTACACAACCGTCAACGCTTGAGGCGGGTTTCGCGGGTGCCGCACAAATTCACGAAGGCACATACAGGCCCGGGTGGAATGGTGCCGTAACATGATAAATAAATTTGATGCAGGCTTCACTCGGCGTGTTTACTTATATATTTATTTCAGGCCACCACAGCCCATATAAGAGTTGTTAGTAAAAATTATTAGCCTAGGATTAGTAACAAAAAATTTATCTTAAATCTAAACAACGCCAATCACTGCAGCGCCATCCCACTTAAGATGGCGCAGCAGTGATTGACATAAGGACAATCTAGCCTACTTGAAATTAGGATGCTGTTGGTACTGGCGCGCATTCTGTGCACCAGAGACGCGCACCGTTTTCGCATTGTAGCGTAAAAACAGTCCACACGGTACTCTGCGAACATACCTGAGGCACTACAGTACCGCGACTGCCCCAACAACACCCTAAACGCATTGTTGAATTGGACACGGAGGGCACTGTAGGACTTTTTATTGTATTCAACCCACAGACTACACATGTAAAAGGATATACAGTAAGCTCTAAACAGAGTGATTTTAACCTGTGCAAAACAACTGTTTATGACATTGTTACAGGTGATGAGTCTTGTTATTATCACTACGATCTAGAAATTAAGCGCCAGTCAACGGTTTGGGTGTTAGAAAACTATTAAGAAGCGATGGGATCCCGATCAAAGAAGCATCAACGCTGAATGGTAATTTTCTCTGTTGTAAGAAACAGGCGGCCAAAAACAGGGCTTCGAGGGCTATTGCTTCACCACGACAATGCGCCCGCGCACACCGCGCTCAAAACAATAGATTTCCCGGAAAGCCCGCCGATTTTCTTTTGGTACATCCTCCCACCTTGATTTAGCACCTTCTTTTTATTTCCAAAAATAAAAAATCTAATTGCGCTATTAGCGTTTGAGCAGAGTGTAAATGAAGTGTCTGCAGCGGACTTTAAAAGTGTTTCGAAAAGTGGTTTAGACGCATGAAACTTTGCATTAAGGCTTAATTTGAAAAGATTTTATAAAAACATTTATATATGTGGAAAACTTTCTGTGTATCCCACGAACGAACTTGAAGTTTCAAACTTTGCTTTTGCATGGGGGTTGTTTTTAAGACGCATTGCAAAGATATAAATGAAAGGTTTATTCTATGATACCATAAGATTTGCTCCAGAATTAAGATGCACGATCATTGAACACTCTGAACGCGATTGTCAAAATGCCCAATGCAAAGGAATACGAAGCTCTTACTTCCGAATATTGATATTTTCTGATATTTTTCGCTTTAGTCCAGTCACGTCCAGTCGCGCCACAAAAACCGTACGCTTTATTACTTTTAAACCACCTACGTATAACATAATAAGACAATTGTTTTTCAAGATCGAAATGGTTGAAATTGCTTCAGTGGCTAGTAAGTATAACACAAAGAATGATGGCAATAATGGCAGGCTTCAACTTAGGCGAACTGGTCTAATTTTAATCGTAAACATAACTCAATTGCAAATTTAGAAAATCATGGCATTTCTACCAGCTTTTTCAGAGCGAATTGATTAACTGGTCTAATTCTATCTCCAGTATCATAGTGAAAAAGGGTTACAGCAATCCAAACCTGTCATTGAGTCTATGCTGCCACATATTGGACTTAATGACATCAATAAACCTACTTGTAATAAATAGGTACCTACACGTTTCATAAAAAAATCCCTAGTCACATGGTTTTTAAGGTTATAAAACGCAATCAATATGTCTTGTAACGTACTGGGTAGCAGACCATTGCAAATAATTATAATTTTGCACTGTGGAGTATAATTCTGTTCTCATGTAATATTGATGAAATAACTGCAGTTAGCCGACCTTGGCTAGTCACAACATATGTCAACAATGTTGCTTTAAGGTACCCACGCACTAAACATAACTAAGACATTAAGTTAAAATGTAGTGCTAAAACGAAACCAAAAAATAACTTATTCCGAATTACTTTGTCGATGATGAGACTAATATCAAAACGTACACAGTCCTTATTAAATTACTTAAAAACAGATTTTAAAAATGAACAAAGACGCGGTGAATGCTTATTGGCTATGGCCTACGGCCTATGGTGCAATTAGTTGGAAATGCACCATGCATAATGCATTTCCTTGGTTCTCACATACAAAAGAGGAGTAAAACACACAAACAGTTGGTTAAAACGTGTCGTTGGCAGACTAGTCCTTTGGCCCTTACAAAACCCAACTCTTCGGCTTCTCTCCAACAGCCCGCCACCATTGTACACCGTGGAATCCACTTGAGCTTTAAAAGCACTATAAAACTGCTAGGCATCATAATAGATAAGAAATTATCATTCTTACCTCACGTTGACGACGCTATATGTAAATCCATGCAAATATTCACGACTCCGTCCAAATTAGTTCGCCCCATTTGAGGTACACTAATACAAACAAGGCATCAGGCCAATAATCACCTACGCTGCTGGAATATGGAGGGATGCGACCAGATTCAAAAGGGCTAAGAGGAAACTCAAATCAGTGTAGCGCAGATTTGTAATAACAATAATAAAGGCCTTTGAAATGGTATCGGCCAATGCATTCATTGCATTGGCCAACTCAACCCTCTCTACCTCAATCACTTACTCATAGTGGTAATATGAATAACATAAAAGCAACTGTTTTGGGAAGTCAAAGAGAGATGGCATTGATTTGATTTGTCAAGGAACGATGGGAAGTGCTGAAGAAGAGTCTGACGCTGAGAAGGCAGGTTTGAGTGGTTTTTCGACATCAGAAGTGATTGGTCGTGCCCCGCCAATTTGACAATACGGTCGGATGATCCTGACGATAAATTGCATTTTCCCACCTCATGCTCGAGGGTCTAAATAAACTAAAATTTCGCCAAGTGATGATTTTCCGGAGTTCATAAAATTAGACACTTTTGGGATTACGAATAAACTACTATTGGAAAAAATAAATCTAAAAGCTTACGATGATTTTGAACAATGGAGAACAACAAAACGATGCGAAGGCCCTGTAAATATTGCCTCGCAAAAAAGTAAACAGTATAGTATCCACCTCTGGCGTAAAGGACTGTCGTTGTCTTGGGCTGATTGAATGCCTCGCTTCGCCCAGGAGTCAACATACGGTCCTTCGCTACGCTAAGAATCCAACGCCCGTGACGTAACAGTCCTTTACGCCCTCGGCGCATAATCTACCATCAACCCATAAAAATCCCTTTTCGCTTCATGCAAACGTGACGTCGAATAGGACAAACTATAAAATCTAATTCTACTTACCCAAATTGAACAATTTTTTTCTGTTTAGTTTGTGTGAAAAATAATTTTGAGCAAAAAGTCTTTTAAATTTTTAAGAGCGGTGAATGTTAGCGAACAAAATTTTACCGTGGACTACTTGATAACAAGATTGCAGGCTAAGTGGATACTTTCAATTGTGTTAAACTCATTTGCCAAAAAGAAATATCACCAACCAAAAGGTAGCAGATCTCATCAAAGCATAACCATACAATAACTAAGATACAAGTTATTTGTTAATACATGATAAAATGCAAAGAAGTAGTTTCCAGATAAGTGTCTCAGTTCAACAGCTGCGAATATTCCAAATAACCATGTGTTCTTAAATGGAAGGTTATGCGAGGCCACCAGGAACTCACTGAGGTGACACACCCTATATAAATAATACATACTTCAATAAACAACTTACTCTAATCAACAACTTGATAAACCTTGTCAAATATTTACAGTTCGTCTATTACTCGTATTACTAACTAAACTAGCTTCCCGCCAGCTGCTTTATCCACGAGGAATTAGGTAATGCACCTTATCTACCATTAGAAGTTTCTTATTTAGATCACAAGAATAGTAATCTAAAGAAATTACAACAAAGTACTTTTTTTCTTAACATCGCGCCTGAAATTAACCCCTTAAGCGCCAAAGCCTGGTCTGTTCGAAAAGATTCCAAGCGGATAGACTGCATCACGCACGCTGAACTCTAAGGAAATGCAAAATACTAAAATCATTAAACTAGCAGATAATTCGCACATGGAATCGAAACTAGTAAATAATAGATCAAGTAAAGTAAATCGAGGACGTAGAAATATTTCCATAATAAATAGTTGCAGTTCGAATATGGATTATGTCATCTTTGCGTCTTTCGCACGAGACATGCAATAATAAAGGTAAAACATGTAATTATTATACGAGTGTTACGAGTATAGCCGTACCTACTAAAGTTGAGAAATACATCAGTCCCTATCCCAAATGATTTCTGCAATACACAACTATTGACAATATATTTATTTAGTTAAAAACTTGGTAAAGCAGACTGACTAAAGAAATAATTACAGATGTTCCCAGAGTGTCAAAACCTTCGCAATGTTTAATTCGGCTAAAGCATATACTTATTTATTATAGCACTGCTTCAAACTTTTAGAAAGAAAAACGCGAATAATTAACATCTGTTTCCTATCTTTGTTCTTTAAGAAAAAAAAATTACAATATTGAATTATTTATAAAATGTAAAAATTAATTTTTGTAACAAATAATTTTTGTTTGTTCAAATGGTCAATTTAGGTGAAATGTCAAGGAAAAAGGTAAGTATTGTGTTGTAATGTCTTACAAATTGTGATCCAAATTAACATGTTGTAACAATTTTTTATTCGAAATTCAATCATGAATCATATCCGCAACAATATAAAAAATATTAATACATTGACCCGTCCAGCGGTCGGACCCGGCACTGAACTGGCGACACCTTGAAAACCAGTAAGAACGTAGGGAGGCAGGTACCTACTTACACGCCCCTCGTCCACCTCGGAGGTCGTGAATTAGTCATAAGCTTGTCAACCAAGTATTTGATAAGTTGACAGCCCTGAAGAGTATGCACAGATATTATATGAACATGACAAAATAATAATAAAAAAATACGCAAAAAATATCATATTAAACTTATCAAATACTTGATAAGTTGAAAGCCCTGAAGAGTGTGCACAGATATTATATGAACATGAAAAAATAATTTTCTTATATATAAAAATGAATTGCTGTTCGTTAGTCTCGCTTAAACTCGAGAACGACTGAACCGATTATGCTAATTTTGGTTTTGAATTTTTTGTGAAAGTTCAGGGAAGGTTTAAACGGTGAGAAAATATTTAAAAAATGCAAAGACAGCGGGCAGGACCACGTCTGCCGGTTCTGCTAGTCTCTTATATATAAAAAGGAATTGCTGTTCGTTAGTCTCGCTAAAACTCGAGAACGGCTGAACCGATTTTAATCATTTTAGCCTTGAATTATTCGTGAAAGTCCAGGGAAGGTTTAAAAGGTCAGGAATTAAAAAAAAACGGGCAGGACAACGTCTGCGGGTCCGCTAGTTAAAAATAATAATAATACGCAAAAAATAACATATTACTAAGTTTTTTAGAATCATGACAGGCGTCGAAACTGCTGTAGTTTCAAGTCACTAGCACGCGGAACTGACTTCAAGTTTCATAAACATAATATTTCTCTATGTTTCTCTATGAAATTTGCTAGGAGTTGATCGACTTATTTTTTTTTTTTTTTTTTTGCTTCTTTTTTTTTTGAAATGTCAATATATTTGACATTTTTCTCAGGCCTGGACAAAAAATGACAAAGCTGTCCTACGATTGAACGAATTAATTCATTTAATCGATTTAACGTGACTTCATGTAATGAAAACAAATCGATAGTAAATTATCATACGAAAACAAAGTTAGAAGACCACCAGATGTAAATGTTCATTATTTATTTCAGAAATCAGGCTACATGGTATTATTAATTTAAAAGAAGGTAAAATTGAATTAAATCACTGGCACGGATTGATCATCATCGTCTTTTTTAAATAACATAAAATTCTTAACAATGCTTAGGACTGAATCCACAAGTTGGCCGAACCGAAAATTAAGGCTATTGGCCATAAAATAACAACAACAAAGCACGAGTCAAATTTGGGGCCAACGCTTTTTCTGGGTCCACTCATTGGATATGGTTTTTCGGCCAACTATTCGCCCAACATCTCAATCAGGAGCTGGCTAATAATACACTAATAGGGCCAATAGTTGGCTAATAAAGTACAGCTATTGAAAATTTCACCAATCAACGTTGACCCCATTACTTTTTCCTTATTGGGCGATAGGTTTTTGAGCAAACTGTTCGCTCAACGTGTGAATTCTAAACTAAAATATTTGATTAAGAAAATGTTGTTTGAACCTAGGGATGGGTAAGACAGATAAAACTGACTAGAGTAGTTTTTGGGTAAATAATGAGTTATTTACCATGTCAAGTGAGTATTTACAATAGATTTAGAATACACTAGCGTAAAGATCAACTGACAGCTCGAAAACGTGAAACCAATTTGTATTTGTTCATGTATGCGTACTCCAGTGATGTAGGTTCTACTATTAAGCACTAGCGATAAGTTTCTATGTTCGTTCTTACGAGGAATAATTTTAAATACAGTCTGAATAATTACCTGGACTTTTTACCTTGTTCTCATTAGATCTTAAAAGGACGATGTATGTTATAACTAAAAGACAAATAGGTTAAAGCAAAAATACATTAAAACTGAAACAGTAAGCTTTTAGAACTTAATTATTAAGGTAAGACTTATATAGATTAACGCTACATAAAAGATGAACAATTTAGGTTAGGTACTTCAAGGCTTTTATTTTTTCATATATAACCATTACCTACTGTACGACTAATAACTGGACAAATAAAAAAAAGACGATAGTCCAGTGTTTAAGTAATTTGAATTTATTTATTCGTGGACTTTCACAATTTTCCAAATGTTGATGCCAGCTTTTCCTCGGTTGACGAAAGTATTCGGGTGGAAATCTCTCTCCTTGACCTGTCCCTAAATATATAAAAACAAATTATGATTGTCATTGTCCTCCGAACAGCTTTTTATTGTGTACACGACAGAACATTAAGATAAAATCTGCGTTATCTTATCCACTTGTAATACGGTCAATTTTGCAACATAACTTAGTAGCCTGATCAAATGTCCGCTACAAATTGGTTTCAATCATTTTCCTCAAAACACAGAATGTTGAACAAATCAAATATTTTGACCAGAATCATGTAGGTAAATTATCAAAAGAGCCATTTATCTATACAAAGCATTAAATGTAACGAAATGATAGAATTTATTTTATTGTTTACCAGGCAAAAGTGTCAAGTTTTAAGTTTCGTTTAGTTTCAGCGTGAGCATCTTTGTCGTAAAAACTTTAAGACCTGTTCAAAATTTGAGACTCCATACCTTGCAAAACCCAAAACCACTATGGTTGAAATTTCATGTTTACACCTATGTTCCACAAAATCCCGTTTGTAAAAGTTGAGACTTAAAGCACAATGGTTTTGTTGACTTTTTAATTAAATAAAAGGTACTTCAAATGTCCTTTGCACATGTTTCGATACAAATAAATAACTATTGCAGTAATAATACATAATTATGGTTCAATTTTAAAATTTCGTTTACGAAGTTTAAAGCAGAAGTATCTTTAGAATAAACATTGGACAAAAAGTATTTGATACAATAGTTTTAATTAATAATCAAGTAATAATAATTAATAATATATAATAATAATTATATATATATATATATATATATATATATATATATACATATATATATATTAATAATCCCACAGGAGCACCCAATATCCTACCTATCAATCAACTGGGAATTTCTGATGAGGATATGGAAAAAATAAGTGACACCTTAACATGTCAAAATAATGCAAGCAGGGACTACATTGTGATGTCCGAGACCCCAACTGCAGAACCGGATACCAAAATGTTAATGAGAGAGCTCAAACTCTATTGGGCACAGCTCCCTGATTTACTAGATGAACAGATCCTCTCGGTCTTGGGAAAGATCTGTGAGAAATCAGGGGATAAAAGGCAGGACCTCCTCAAGAAGTATAAGCATTTAGTCAACATCACAGGTGATGACATGCCCCAGCTAGTGGATGAGCTCAGCATATGTTGTAAAGAGGGTCCGACAGCCTTAAGATGGGCTACCCGTCTGGCTATTACAGCCTACTCCGCTGCTATTACCAAGAATGCACGGACAGCAATAGCAGAAATCTCTACCCTTGCCACAGATTTGGACTTAATGGCAAAGGGTGCCTTAGAGCAACAGGGGTACTTCCATGAGTCTCTAGAACACCTTTCAGGTGCCTGGACCACTCTAACAAGCAGTATTGCCAATTATATTTCAGAGGTAGATAAGAGAACACTTATCCTATCAAAACCGGAAGCCCAAAATCCATATATGGCCAGGAAATCACCATCCACTGAATCCAGCCACACTCCGGACACTCATGTAGGAAACCCTCTTAAAATCGAACCTGGGCACTCGTATACATGTCCGTTTGGACAACTGACATGTAGTGCAAATGGAGATATCGGATTTGTTGCCACCACATCAGAGGGTTATCTCTTGGCTCAACTGGTAATCCTAATCCAAAAAGCATATATAAGAATATATTAATAATCCCACAGGAGCACCCAATATCCTACCTATCAATCAACTGGGAATTTCTGATGAGGATATGGAAAAAATAAGTGACACCTTAACATGTCAAAATAATGCAAGCAGGGACTACATTGTGATGCCCGAGACCCCAACTGCAGAACCGGATACCAAAATGTTAATGAGAGAGCTCAAACTCTATTGGGGACAGCTCCCTGATTTACTAGATGAACAGATCCTCTCGGTCTTGGGAAAGATCTGTGAGAAATCAGGGGATAAAAGGCAGGACCTCCTCAAGAAGTATAAGCATTTAGTCAACATCACAGGTGATGACATGCCCCAGCTAGTGGATGAGCTCAGCATATGTTGTAAAGAGGGTCCGACAGCCTTAAGATGGGCTATCCGTCTGGCTATTACAGCCTACTCCGCTGCTATTACCAAAAATGCACGGACAGCAATAGCAGAAATCTCTACCCTTGCCACAGATTTGGACTTAATGGCAAAGGGTGCCTTAGAGCAACAGGGGTACTTCCATGAGTCTCTAGAACACCTTTCAGGTGCCTGGACCACTCTAACAAGCAGTATTGCCAATTATATTTCAGAGGTAGATAAGAGAACACTTATCCTATCAAAACCGGAAGCCCAAAATCCATATATGGCCAGGAAATCACCATCCACTGAATCCAGTCACACTCCGGACACTCATGTAGGAAACCCTCTTAAAATCGAACCTGGGCACTCGTATACATGTCCGTTTGGACAACTGACATGTAGTGCAAATGGAGATATCGGATTTGTTGCCACCACATCAGAGGGTTATCTCTTGGCTCAACTGGTAATCCTAATCCAAAAAGCATATATAAGAATATATTAATAATCCCACAGGAGCACCCAATATCCTACCTATCAATCAACTGGGAATTTCTGATGAGGATATGGAAAAAATAAGTGACACCTTAACATGTCAAAATAATGCAAGCAGGGACTACATTGTGATGCCCGAGACCCCAACTGCAGAACCGGATACCAAAATGTTAATGAGAGAGCTCAAACTCTATTGGGGACAGCTCCCTGATTTACTAGATGAACAGATCCTCTCGGTCTTGGGAAAGATCTGTGAGAAATCAGGGGATAAAAGGCAGGACCTCCTCAAGAAGTATAAGCATTTAGTCAACATAACAGGTGATGACATGCCCCAGCTAGTGGATGAGCTCAGCATATGTTGTAAAGAGGGTCCGACAGCCTTAAGATGGGCTACCCGTCTGGCTATTACAGCCTACTCCGCTGCTATTACCAAGAATGCACGGACAGCAATAGCAGAAATCTCTACCCTTGCCACAGATTGGGACTTAATGGCAAAGGGTGCCTTAGAGCAACAGGGGTACTTCCATGAGTCTCTAGAACACCTTTCAGGTGCCTGGACCACTCTAACAAGCAGTATTGCCAATTATATTTCAGAGGTAGATAAGAGAACACTTATCCTATCAAAACCGGAAGCCCAAAATCCATATATGGCCAGGAAATCACCATCCACTGAATCCAGCCACACTCCGGACACTCATGTAGGAAACCCTCTTAAAATCGAACCTGGGCACTCGTATACATGTCCGTTTGGACAACTGACATGTAGTGCAAATGGAGATATCGGATTTGTTGCCACCACATCAGAGGGTTATCTCTTGGCTCAACTGGTAATCCTAATCCAAAAAGCATATATAAGAATATATTAATAATCCCACAGGAGCACCCAATATCCTACCTATCAATCAACTGGGAATTTCTGATGAGGATATGGAAAAAATAAGTGACACCTTAACATGTCAAAATAATGCAAGCAGGGACTACATTGTGATGCCCGAGACCCCAACTGCAGAACCGGATACCAAAATGTTAATGAGAGAGCTCAAACTCTATTGGGGACAGCTCCCTGATTTACTAGATGAACAGATCCTCTCGGTCTTGGGAAAGATCTGTGAGAAATCAGGGGATAAAAGGCAGGACCTCCTCAAGAAGTATAAGCATTTAGTCAACATCACAGGTGATGACATGCCCCAGCTAGTGGATGAGCTCAGCATATGTTGTAAAGAGGGTCCGACAGCCTTAAGATGGGCTATCCGTCTGGCTATTACAGCCTACTCCGCTGCTATTACCAAGAATGCACGGACAGCAATAGCAGAAATCTCTACCCTTGCCACAGATTTGGACTTAATGGCAAAGGGTGCCTTAGAGCAACAGGGGTACTTCCATGAGTCTCTAGAACACCTTTCAGGTGCCTGGACCACTCTAACAAGCAGTATTGCCAATTATATTTCAGAGGTAGATAAGAGAAGACTTATCCTATCAAAACCGGAAGCCCAAAATCCATATATGGCCAGGAAATCACCATCCACTGAATCCAGCCACACTCCGGACACTCATGTAGGAAACCCTCTTAAAATCGAACCTGGGCACTCGTATACATGTCCGTTTGGACAACTGACATGTAGTGCAAATGGAGATATCGGATTTGTTGCCACCACATCAGAGGGTTATCTCTTGGCTCAACTGGTAATCCTAATCCAAAAAGCATATATAAGAATATATTAATAATCCCACAGGAGCACCCAATATCCTACCTATCAATCAACTGGGAATTTCTGATGAGGATATGGAAAAAATAAGTGACACCTTAACATGTCAAAATAATGCAAGCAGGGACTACATTGTGATGCCCGAGACCCCAACTGCAGAACCGGATACCAAAATGTTAATGAGAGAACTCAAACTCTATTGGGGACAGCTCCCTGATTTACTAGATGAACAGATCCTCTCGGTCTTGGGAAAGATCTGTGAGAAATCAGGGGATAAAAGGCAGGACCTCCTCAAGAAGTATAAGCATTTAGTCAACATCACAGGTGATGACATGCCCCAGCTAGTGGATGAGCTCAGCATATGTTGTAAAGAGGGTCCGACAGCCTTAAGATGGGCTATCCGTCTGGCTATTACAGCCTACTCCGCTGCTATTACCAAAAATGCACGGACAGCAATAGCAGAAATCTCTACCCTTGCCACAGATTTGGACTTAATGGCAAAGGGTGCCTTAGAGCAACAGGGGTACTTCCATGAGTCTCTAGAACACCTTTCAGGTGCCTGGACCACTCTAACAAGCAGTATTGCCAATTATATTTCAGAGGTAGATAAGAGAACACTTATCCTATCAAAACCGGAAGCCCAAAATCCATATATGGCCAGGAAATCACCATCCACTGAATCCAGCCACACTCCGAAAACTCATGTAGGAAACCTTCTTAAAATCGAACCTGGGCACTCGTATACATGTCCGTTTGGACAACTGACATGTAGTGCAAATGGAGATATCGGATTTGTTGCCACCACATCAGAGGGTTATCTCTTGGCTCAACTGGTAATCCTAATCCAAAAAGCATATATAAGAATATATTAATAATCCCACAGGAGCACCCAATATCCTACCTATCAATCAACTGGGAATTTCTGATGAGGATATGGAAAAAATAAGTGACACCTTAACATGTCAAAATAATGCAAGCAGGGACTACATTGTGATGCCCGAGACCCCAACTGCAGAACCGGATACCAAAATGTTAATGAGAGAGCTCAAACTCTATTGGGGACAGCTCCCTGATTTACTAGATGAACAGATCCTCTCGGTCTTGGGAAAGATCTGTGAGAAATCAGGGGATAAAAGGCAGGACCTCCTCAAGAAGTATAAGCATTTAGTCAACATCACAGGTGATGACATGCCCCAGCTAGTGGATGAGCTCAGCATATGTTGTAAAGAGGGTCCGACAGCCTTAAGATGGGCTATCCGTCTGGCTATTACAGCCTACTCCGCTGCTATTACCAAGAATGCACGGACAGCAATAGCAGAAATCTCTACCCTTGCCACAGATTTGGACTTAATGGCAAAGGGTGCCTTAGAGCAACAGGGGTACTTCCATGAGTCTCTAGAACACCTTTCAGGTGCCTGGACCACTCTAACAAGCAGTATTGCCAATTATATTTCAGAGGTAGATAAGAGAACACTTATCCTATCAAAACCGGAAGCCCAAAATCCATATATGGCCAGGAAATCACCATCCACTGAATCCAGCCACACTCCGGACACTCATGTAGGAAACCCTCTTAAAATCGAACCTGGGCACTCGTATACATGTCCGTTTGGACAACTGACATGTAGTGCAAATGGAGATATCGGATTTGTTGCCACCACATCAGAGGGTTATCTCTTGGCTCAACTGGTAATCCTAATCCAAAAAGCATATATAAGAATATATTAATAATCCCACAGGAGCACCCAATATCCTACCTATCAATCAACTGGGAATTTCTGATGAGGATATGGAAAAAATAAGTGACACCTTAACATGTCAAAATAATGCAAGCAGGGACTACATTGTGATGCCCGAGACCCCAACTGCAGAACCGGATACCAAAATGTTAATGAGAGAGCTCAAACTCTATTGGGGACAGCTCCCTGATTTACTAGATGAACAGATCCTCTCGGTCTTGGGAAAGATCTGTGAGAAATCAGGGGATAAAAGGCAGGACCTCCTCAAGAAGTATAAGCATTTAGTCAACATCACAGGTGATGACATGCCCCAGCTAGTGGATGAGCTCAGCATATGTTGTAAAGAGGGTCCGACAGCCTTAAGATGGGCTATCCGTCTGGCTATTACAGCCTACTCCGCTGCTATTACAAAAAATGCACGGACAGCAATAGCAGAAATCTCTACCCTTGCCACAGATTTGGACTTAATGGCAAAGGGTGCCTTAGAGCAACAGGGGTACTTCCATGAGTCTCTAGAACACCTTTCAGGTGCCTGGACCACTCTAACAAGCAGTATTGCCAATTATATTTCAGAGGTAGATAAGAGAAGACTTATCCTATCAAAACCGGAAGCCCAAAATCCATATATGGCCAGGAAATCACCATCCACTGAATCCAGCCACACTCCGGACACTCATGTAGGAAACCCTCTTAAAATCGAACCTGGGCACTCGTATACATGTCCGTTTGGACAACTGACATGTAGTGCAAATGGAGATATCGGATTTGTTGCCACCACATCAGAGGGTTATCTCTTGGCTCAACTGGTAATCCTAATCCAAAAAGCATATATAAGAATATATTAATAATCCCACAGGAGCACCCAATATCCTACCTATCAATCAACTGGGAATTTCTGATGAGGATATGGAAAAAATAAGTGACACCTTAACATGTCAAAATAATGCAAGCAGGGACTACATTGTGATGCCCGAGACCCCAACTGCAGAACCGGATACCAAAATGTTAATGAGAGAGCTCAAACTCTATTGGGGACAGCTCCCTGATTTACTAGATGAACAGATCCTCTCGGTCTTGGGAAAGATCTGTGAGAAATCAGGGGATAAAAGGCAGGACCTCCTCAAGAAGTATAAGCATTTAGTCAACATCACAGGTGATGACATGCCCCAGCTAGTGGATGAGCTCAGCATATGTTGTAAAGAGGGTCCGACAGCCTTAAGATGGGCTATCCGTCTGGCTATTACAGCCTACTCCGCTGCTATTACAAAAAATGCACGGACAGCAATAGCAGAAATCTCTACCCTTGCCACAGATTTGGACTTAATGGCAAAGGGTGCCTTAGAGCAACAGGGGTACTTCCATGAGTCTCTAGAACACCTTTCAGGTGCCTGGACCACTCTAACAAGCAGTATTGCCAATTATATTTCAGAGGTAGATAAGAGAAGACTTATCCTATCAAAACCGGAAGCCCAAAATCCATATATGGCCAGGAAATCACCATCCACTGAATCCAGCCACACTCCGGACACTCATGTAGGAAACCCTCTTAAAATCGAACCTGGGCACTCGTATACATGTCCGTTTGGACAACTGACATGTAGTGCAAATGGAGATATCGGATTTGTTGCCACCACATCAGAGGGTTATCTCTTGGCTCAACTGGTAATCCTAATCCAAAAAGCATATATAAGAATATATTAATAATCCCACAGGAGCACCCAATATCCTACCTATCAATCAACTGGGAATTTCTGATGAGGATATGGAAAAAATAAGTGACACCTTAACATGTCAAAATAATGCAAGCAGGGACTACATTGTGATGCCCGAGACCCCAACTGCAGAACCGGATACCAAAATGTTAATGAGAGAGCTCAAACTTTATTGGGGACAGCTCCCTGATTTACTAGATGAACAGATCCTCTCGGTCTTGGGAAAGATCTGTGAGAAATCAGGGGATAAAAGGCAGGACCTCCTCAAGAAGTATAAGCATTTAGTCAACATCACAGGTGATGACATGCCCCAGCTAGTGGATGAGCTCAGCATATGTTGTAAAGAGGGTCCGACAGCCTTAAGATGGGCTACCCGTCTGGCTATTACAGCCTACTCCGCTGCTATTACCAAGAATGCACGGACAGCAATAGCAGAAATCTCTACCCTTGCCACAGATTTGGACTTAATGGCAAAGGGTGCCTTAGAGCAACAGGGGTACTTCCATGAGTCTCTAGAACACCTTTCAGGTGCCTGGACCACTCTAACAAGCAGTATTGCCAATTATATTTCAGAGGTAGATAAGAGAACACTTATCCTATCAAAACCGGAAGCCCAAAATCCATATATGGCCAGGAAATCACCATCCACTGAATCCAGCCACACTCCGGACACTCATGTAGGAAACCCTCTTAAAATCGAACCTGGGCACTCGTATACATGTCCGTTTGGACAACTGACATGTAGTGCAAATGGAGATATCGGATTTGTTGCCACCACATCAGAGGGTTATCTCTTGGCTCAACTGGTAATCCTAATCCAAAAAGCATATATAAGAATATATTAATAATCCCACAGGAGCACCCAATATCCTACCTATCAATCAACTGGGAATTTCTGATGAGGATATGGAAAAAATAAGTGACACCTTAACATGTCAAAATAATGCAAGCAGGGACTACATTGTGATGCCCGAGACCCCAACTGCAGAACCGGATACCAAAATGTTAATGAGAGAGCTCAAACTCTATTGGGGACAGCTCCCTGATTTACTAGATGAACAGATCCTCTCGGTCTTGGGAAAGATCTGTGAGAAATCAGGGGATAAAAGGCAGGACCTCCTCAAGAAGTATAAGCATTTAGTCAACATAACAGGTGATGACATGCCCCAGCTAGTGGATGAGCTCAGCATATGTTGTAAAGAGGGTCCGACAGCCTTAAGATGGGCTATCCGTCTGGCTATTACAGCCTACTCCGCTGCTATTACCAAGAATGCACGGACAGCAATAGCAGAAATCTCTACCCTTGCCACAGATTGGGACTTAATGGCAAAGGGTGCCTTAGAGCAACAGGGGTACTTCCATGAGTCTCTAGAACACCTTTCAGGTGCCTGGACCACTCTAACAAGCAGTATTGCCAATTATATTTCAGAGGTAGATAAGAGAAGACTTATCCTATCAAAACCGGAAGCCCAAAATCCATATATGGCCAGGAAATCACCATCCACTGAATCCAGCCACACTCCGGACACTCATGTAGGAAACCCTCTTAAAATCGAACCTGGGCACTCGTATACATGTCCGTTTGGACAACTGACATGTAGTGCAAATGGAGATATCGGATTTGTTGCCACCACATCAGAGGGTTATCTCTTGGCTCAACTGGTAATCCTAATCCAAAAAGCATATATAAGAATATATTAATAATCCCACAGGAGCACCCAATATCCTACCTATCAATCAACTGGGAATTTCTGATGAGGATATGGAAAAAATAAGTGACACCTTAACATGTCAAAATAATGCAAGCAGGGACTACATTGTGATGCCCGAGACCCCAACTGCAGAACCGGATACCAAAATGTTAATGAGAGAGCTCAAACTCTATTGGGGACAGCTCCCTGATTTACTAGATGAACAGATCCTCTCGGTCTTGGGAAAGATCTGTGAGAAATCAGGGGATAAAAGGCAGGACCTCCTCAAGAAGTATAAGCATTTAGTCAACATAACAGGTGATGACATGCCCCAGCTAGTGGATGAGCTCAGCATATGTTGTAAAGAGGGTCCGACAGCCTTAAGATGGGCTATCCGTCTGGCTATTACAGCCTACTCCGCTGCTATTACCAAGAATGCACGGACAGCAATAGCAGAAATCTCTACCCTTGCCACAGATTGGGACTTAATGGCAAAGGGTGCCTTAGAGCAACAGGGGTACTTCCATGAGTCTCTAGAACACCTTTCAGGTGCCTGGACCACTCTAACAAGCAGTATTGCCAATTATATTTCAGAGGTAGATAAGAGAACACTTATCCTATCAAAACCGGAAGCCCAAAATCCATATATGGCCAGGAAATCACCATCCACTGAATCCAGCCACACTCCGGACACTCATGTAGGAAACCCTCTTAAAATCGAACCTGGGCACTCGTATACATGTCCGTTTGGACAACTGACATGTAGTGCAAATGGAGATATCGGATTTGTTGCCACCACATCAGAGGGTTATCTCTTGGCTCAACTGGTAATTCTAATCCAAAAAGCATATATAAGAATATATTAATAATCCCACAGGAGCACCCAATATCCTACCTATCAATCAACTGGGAATTTCTGATGAGGATATGGAAAAAATAAGTGACACCTTAACATGTCAAAATAATGCAAGCAGGGACTACATTGTGATGCCCGAGACCCCAACTGCAGAACCGGATACCAAAATGTTAATGAGAGAGCTCAAACTCTATTGGGGACAGCTCCCTGATTTACTAGATGAACAGATCCTCTCGGTCTTGGGAAAGATCTGTGAGAAATCAGGGGATAAAAGGCAGGACCTCCTCAAGAAGTATAAGCATTTAGTCAACATCACAGGTGATGACATGCCCCAGCTAGTGGATGAGCTCAGCATATGTTGTAAAGAGGGTCCGACAGCCTTAAGATGGGCTATCCGTCTGGCTATTACAGCCTACTCCGCTGCTATTACCAAGAATGCACGGACAGCAATAGCAGAAATCTCTACCCTTGCCACAGATTTGGACTTAATGGCAAAGGGTGCCTTAGAGCAACAGGGGTACTTCCATGAGTCTCTAGAACACCTTTCAGGTGCCTGGACCACTCTAACAAGCAGTATTGCCAATTATATTTCAGAGGTAGATAAGAGAAGACTTATCCTATCAAAACCGGAAGCCCAAAATCCATATATGGCCAGGAAATCACCATCCACTGAATCCAGCCACACTCCGGACACTCATGTAGGAAACCCTCTTAAAATCGAACCTGGGCACTCGTATACATGTCCGTTTGGACAACTGACATGTAGTGCAAATGGAGATATCGGATTTGTTGCCACCACATCAGAGGGTTATCTCTTGGCTCAACTGGTAATCCTAATCCAAAAAGCATATATAAGAATATATTAATAATCCCACAGGAGCACCCAATATCCTACCTATCAATCAACTGGGAATTTCTGATGAGGATATGGAAAAAATAAGTGACACCTTAACATGTCAAAATAATGCAAGCAGGGACTACATTGTGATGCCCGAGACCCCAACTGCAGAACCGGATACCAAAATGTTAATGAGAGAGCTCAAACTCTATTGGGGACAGCTCCCTGATTTACTAGATAAACAGATCCTCTCGGTCTTGGGAAAGATCTGTGAGAAATCAGGGGATAAAAGGCAGGACCTCCTCAAGAAGTATAAGCATTTAGTCAACATCACAGGTGATGACATGCCCCAGCTAGTGGATGAGCTCAGCATATGTTGTAAAGAGGGTCCGACAGCCTTAAGATGGGCTATCCGTCTGGCTATTACAGCCTAGTCCGCTGCTATTACCAAAAATGCACGGACAGCAATAGCAGAAATCTCTACCCTTGCCACAGATTTGGACTTAATGGCAAAGGGTGCCTTAGAGCAACAGGGGTACTTCCATGAGTCTCTAGAACACCTTTCAGGTGCCTGGACCACTCTAACAAGCAGTATTGCCAATTATATTTCAGAGGTAGATAAGAGAACACTTATCCTATCAAAACCGGAAGCCCAAAATCCATATATGGCCAGGAAATCACCATCCACTGAATCCAGCCACACTCCGGACACTCATGTAGGAAACCCTCTTAAAATCGAACCTGGGCACTCGTATACATGTCCGTTTGGACAACTGACATGTAGTGCAAATGGAGATATCGGATTTGTTGCCACCACATCAGAGGGTTATCTCTTGGCTCAACTGGTAATCCTAATCCAAAAAGCATATATAAGAATATATTAATAATCCCACAGGAGCACCCAATATCCTACCTATCAATCAACTGGGAATTTCTGATGAGGATATGGAAAAAATAAGTGACACCTTAACATGTCAAAATAATGCAAGCAGGGACTACATTGTGATGCCCGAGACCCCAACTGCAGAACCGGATACCAAAATGTTAATGAGAGAGCTCAAACTCTATTGGGGACAGCTCCCTGATTTACTAGATGAACAGATCCTCTCGGTCTTGGGAAAGATCTGTGAGAAATCAGGGGATAAAAGGCAGGACCTCCTCAAGAAGTATAAGCATTTAGTCAACATCACAGGTGATGACATGCCCCAGCTAGTGGATGAGCTCAGCATATGTTGTAAAGAGGGTCCGACAGCCTTAAGATGGGCTATCCGTCTGGCTATTACAGCCTACTCCGCTGCTATTACAAAAAATGCACGGACAGCAATAGCAGAAATCTCTACCCTTGCCACAGATTTGGACTTAATGGCAAAGGGTGCCTTAGAGCAACAGGGGTACTTCCATGAGTCTCTAGAACACCTTTCAGGTGCCTGGACCACTCTAACAAGCAGTATTGCCAATTATATTTCAGAGGTAGATAAGAGAACACTTATCCTATCAAAACCGGAAGCCCAAAATCCATATATGGCCAGGAAATCACCATCCACTGAATCCAGCCACACTCCGGACACTCATGTAGGAAACCCTCTTAAAATCGAACCTGGGCACTCGTATACATGTCCGTTTGGACAACTGACATGTAGTGCAAATGGAGATATCGGATTTGTTGCCACCACATCAGAGGGTTATCTCTTGGCTCAACTGGTAATCCTAATCCAAAAAGCATATATAAGAATATATTAATAATCCCACAGGAGCACCCAATATCCTACCTATCAATCAACTGGGAATTTCTGATGAGGATATGGAAAAAATAAGTGACACCTTAACATGTCAAAATAATGCAAGCAGGGACTACATTGTGATGCCCGAGACCCCAACTGCAGAACCGGATACCAAAATGTTAATGAGAGAGCTCAAACTCTATTGGGGACAGCTCCCTGATTTACTAGATGAACAGATCCTCTCGGTCTTGGGAAAGATCTGTGAGAAATCAGGGGATAAAAGGCAGGACCTCCTCAAGAAGTATAAGCATTTAGTCAACATCACAGGTGATGACATGCCCCAGCTAGTGGATGAGCTCAGCATATGTTGTAAAGAGGGTCCGACAGCCTTAAGATGGGCTATCCGTCTGGCTATTACAGCCTACTCCGCTGCTATTACCAAGAATGCACGGACAGCAATAGCAGAAATCTCTACCCTTGCCACAGATTTGGACTTAATGGCAAAGGGTGCCTTAGAGCAACAGGGGTACTTCCATGAGTCTCTAGAACACCTTTCAGGTGCCTGGACCACTCTAACAAGCAGTATTGCCAATTATATTTCAGAGGTAGATAAGAGAAGACTTATCCTATCAAAACCGGAAGCCCAAAATCCATATATGGCCAGGAAATCACCATCCACTGAATCCAGCCACACTCCGGACACTCATGTAGGAAACCCTCTTAAAATCGAACCTGGGCACTCGTATACATGTCCGTTTGGACAACTGACATGTAGTGCAAATGGAGATATCGGATTTGTTGCCACCACATCAGAGGGTTATCTCTTGGCTCAACTGGTAATCCTAATCCAAAAAGCATATATAAGAATATATTAATAATCCCACAGGAGCACCCAATATCCTACCTATCAATCAACTGGGAATTTCTGATGAGGATATGGAAAAAATAAGTGACACCTTAACATGTCAAAATAATGCAAGCAGGGACTACATTGTGATGCCCGAGACCCCAACTGCAGAACCGGATACCAAAATGTTAATGAGAGAACTCAAACTCTATTGGGGACAGCTCCCTGATTTACTAGATGAACAGATCCTCTCGGTCTTGGGAAAGATCTGTGAGAAATCAGGGGATAAAAGGCAGGACCTCCTCAAGAAGTATAAGCATTTAGTCAACATCACAGGTGATGACATGCCCCAGCTAGTGGATGAGCTCAGCATATGTTGTAAAGAGGGTCCGACAGCCTTAAGATGGGCTATCCGTCTGGCTATTACAGCCTACTCCGCTGCTATTACCAAAAATGCACGGACAGCAATAGCAGAAATCTCTACCCTTGCCACAGATTTGGACTTAATGGCAAAGGGTGCCTTAGAGCAACAGGGGTACTTCCATGAGTCTCTAGAACACCTTTCAGGTGCCTGGACCACTCTAACAAGCAGTATTGCCAATTATATTTCAGAGGTAGATAAGAGAACACTTATCCTATCAAAACCGGAAGCCCAAAATCCATATATGGCCAGGAAATCACCATCCACTGAATCCAGCCACACTCCGAAAACTCATGTAGGAAACCTTCTTAAAATCGAACCTGGGCACTCGTATACATGTCCGTTTGGACAACTGACATGTAGTGCAAATGGAGATATCGGATTTGTTGCCACCACATCAGAGGGTTATCTCTTGGCTCAACTGGTAATCCTAATCCAAAAAGCATATATAAGAATATATTAATAATCCCACAGGAGCACCCAATATCCTACCTATCAATCAACTGGGAATTTCTGATGAGGATATGGAAAAAATAAGTGACACCTTAACATGTCAAAATAATGCAAGCAGGGACTACATTGTGATGCCCGAGACCCCAACTGCAGAACCGGATACCAAAATGTTAATGAGAGAGCTCAAACTCTATTGGGGACAGCTCCCTGATTTACTAGATGAACAGATCCTCTCGGTCTTGGGAAAGATCTGTGAGAAATCAGGGGATAAAAGGCAGGACCTCCTCAAGAAGTATAAGCATTTAGTCAACATCACAGGTGATGACATGCCCCAGCTAGTGGATGAGCTCAGCATATGTTGTAAAGAGGGTCCGACAGCCTTAAGATGGGCTATCCGTCTGGCTATTACAGCCTACTCCGCTGCTATTACCAAGAATGCACGGACAGCAATAGCAGAAATCTCTACCCTTGCCACAGATTTGGACTTAATGGCAAAGGGTGCCTTAGAGCAACAGGGGTACTTCCATGAGTCTCTAGAACACCTTTCAGGTGCCTGGACCACTCTAACAAGCAGTATTGCCAATTATATTTCAGAGGTAGATAAGAGAACACTTATCCTATCAAAACCGGAAGCCCAAAATCCATATATGGCCAGGAAATCACCATCCACTGAATCCAGCCACACTCCGGACACTCATGTAGGAAACCCTCTTAAAATCGAACCTGGGCACTCGTATACATGTCCGTTTGGACAACTGACATGTAGTGCAAATGGAGATATCGGATTTGTTGCCACCACATCAGAGGGTTATCTCTTGGCTCAACTGGTAATCCTAATCCAAAAAGCATATATAAGAATATATTAATAATCCCACAGGAGCACCCAATATCCTACCTATCAATCAACTGGGAATTTCTGATGAGGATATGGAAAAAATAAGTGACACCTTAACATGTCAAAATAATGCAAGCAGGGACTACATTGTGATGCCCGAGACCCCAACTGCAGAACCGGATACCAAAATGTTAATGAGAGAGCTCAAACTCTATTGGGGACAGCTCCCTGATTTACTAGATGAACAGATCCTCTCGGTCTTGGGAAAGATCTGTGAGAAATCAGGGGATAAAAGGCAGGACCTCCTCAAGAAGTATAAGCATTTAGTCAACATCACAGGTGATGACATGCCCCAGCTAGTGGATGAGCTCAGCATATGTTGTAAAGAGGGTCCGACAGCCTTAAGATGGGCTATCCGTCTGGCTATTACAGCCTACTCCGCTGCTATTACAAAAAATGCACGGACAGCAATAGCAGAAATCTCTACCCTTGCCACAGATTTGGACTTAATGGCAAAGGGTGCCTTAGAGCAACAGGGGTACTTCCATGAGTCTCTAGAACACCTTTCAGGTGCCTGGACCACTCTAACAAGCAGTATTGCCAATTATATTTCAGAGGTAGATAAGAGAACACTTATCCTATCAAAACCGGAAGCCCAAAATCCATATATGGCCAGGAAATCACCATCCACTGAATCCAGCCACACTCCGGACACTCATGTAGGAAACCCTCTTAAAATCGAACCTGGGCACTCGTATACATGTCCGTTTGGACAACTGACATGTAGTGCAAATGGAGATATCGGATTTGTTGCCACCACATCAGAGGGTTATCTCTTGGCTCAACTGGTAATCCTAATCCAAAAAGCAATATTTTTTTTTTTTTTGATTATCTGTTTTTATACTATTAGGCTAGTTGTATTCTAATATCTTGTGGATTAAAATAAAATAATAATATTATTACGTTACATAATCAAGTTAATACATGAATAAGGTAAATTAAATAGTTTTCACTGAGTATTACTCTAACTTGAGTAAATACTACAGTGCTTACCCATCCCTATTGTACCCAATAATTTACCCAAGAATTACTTTTATTTATAGGAACCTACTTTGAAATGTGTATGGTATATATGTAATGCCAATTTGACTTGATCACTCAAATCAATCAATTATGACGCATCATGTCATTTTAATTCTGTCAAAAAATGTTTTGGTTGATTTTCATTAATTTAAATTATTATTACAGTTTAATTTTTTTATCTGGAAAAGCACGAGAAATTATATGGCCTCAAAATAAATAAAGATATGATCTGTTTGTTTTCAAGCCTTGGAAGCCTTTAGAAGTGATGATAAAAAAGTAGGTACGTTAAATATGTCATTTAAAAGAACGGTTTCTATGTTATGTGAATTATCACGAATTATTTACTTTATTATAGAGTTATAGACGATAATTAAGCAAGTCGACTTGTTACAACAAATTTGTGACCCTTTTACAGATACCTAAATCAATCGGAAAAAAATAGAGTTTGAAACCAACATCGCAGTTTGATGGAATTGGGGAACGCCAGCGACGACAAGAAGTGTGAATTATTGGTATAAAACATTTAATGTAAAAGTGAATTTAGGTGGACTAGATTGACTTAAAGAATTTATAGACTTAAACCAGTAAGGATCATGTGCATGATAGAATATGAAGACGTGTTTAGCGTGAACTTTATTAAAAGCGCATTTCGCCTCTACACGCATTACCTTACGGACCAGATACCTAAAGGAATAGAAGATATTTAATCGGTATAAGTGTTCCTTCCAATCATTGCCAACTTAAGAAAATGTTAGTGTAGTAGACAAAGTCAACTATCAGAGGCAAGAATCGCTGTATGAAGGAATTGCTGTATGGAGCGGAATGCTGCGCTGTTAAGAAGACGGATGAACAGCGATTGCATGTAGCAGAGATGAGAATGTTGAGATGGATTAGTTGTGTGACAAGAATGGACAAGCCTAAAGGACAAGGTAAGAAAAAAGTACAAAAGACGAAGTTTGAAAGCACATGCGACTGATAAAATATGGTTAGACGTAGTTTGGCTAGGTGTTGACATTTTATGAGGAGTGAAGAGGCCCACGTGGCGCGGAGAGTGATGAGTATGCAAGTTGAGGGCTGGAAAGTAAGAGGTCGACCACGGACAAAATGGATACACTGTGTGATACGAGTACGTGTCTGAAAGGAATGGATGATTCAGTGACGAATGATCCGTGTACGATGGTACGGAAGAATTATTCATAACAGCTTATAAGCGATACCGTATGCCTGATAGAAGAGTTAAGAAATCGATGGAACTGTGAATAATTTAAATGCTAATTTAAACGCAAAAAGGCTATGTACGATTTGTTACGTATTGTTTCAAAACTGACAAAATGTCATTGGAAACATAAAAAGTGGAGTACTCCTAGGCAAACCAGTCAAAGAATAGGAAATGTAAGCTGCTTACATACCCTATTATTTTACCGGTACTGGTACCTGCTCTCACTCAACAGAAGCACTGCATATCTTAATTATTTTTTCTTTATTTGAGCCAAAAGCAAGATTACAATAGAGCCAATAGGGTGTCAATACAAATTAAATCATTTAAAAATAGATTAATAATATTAGCAATATTACTAAAATGTTCCTATTCTGCGCCTAGAGAAAAAAAGAGCCAGGAGAAAAATGCACCATACAATAATAAAAAAGTGCAATATGTATATATAAAGTTGCAACATGCTGGCTCGCAGATTCGCACAATGTAGTCTTGAGGTCAAAATTACTCTTTTCAGAGCGTTTCTGCCATACTCTGTACACGTGCAGTCTGTGGTTCAACTTTACTCAGCGGGCCCTCAACGCTCTCAGAGTGCAGTACAACAACGCCTTCAGGGCGATGTTTGCGTATGCGCACACCGACTCATTTCACACAGTCCTGCGACGCCGCATCGCTTCCCTGCAACGGCGGGTGCGCGGTAGCACCAACACCATCCTGAGGGTGCTCGCTGACAAGCCGGATTGCCCGCTGCGGGAGTGCTTGGTACGAGCGCATGTGTTAGTGCCCGGTGCACCGACTCCAGGCCGGTACTTAAATTACTGAATTTTGAATTTAATTTAATGTTGTTTTAATTTGTTTTAATAGACCTAATTGCAATTTGACATTTAAATTATTATTATTATGGACATAGTCTGAAATAAAATGATTTTATTTTTATTTTATTTTTTATTTAATACTTTTGGACACGGCGCGCATCGTACGGAGGTTTCTCTCTCTGTAGCCTTAACTGTCGGTAGCTTGAACCCTGCCCCGCTGCTGGAAGCTTGCTAGGGTTAGGTTTTTATAATATTTTAATGATTTTATATTTTACTTTTATAATTATATTGTAAGAACCAACCCTATGATAAAGTTTAAATAAAGTGCAATGATATTTTGTATTGATACTTGTATTTGCAATAAGACAGGTACCCATACAAAATTTAACATATTTTTAGAGATTATTTATTTACTCCTTAACCCTTGTCGGTCGAGTTGTCTGTAAGAATTCAATGTCAGCAATAAGCCTGAGTACATTGTACATCTTTCTGTGTATTTTGATTTTTGTATTTTTAGTTGAGCGCAGTAAATGGTTATCTATCATCTTACTGATGACACTCCAGCAATCTTTGAGGGTTTTAACCTTTTGGAGACGAACAGGACAACATCAACAACTTCACAAAATAATGGGGTTAGATACTTTGGAATTATTTCTTATTACATGACTGACTCAGAGGATATACTCAGAGGATAGATCAATTTTGATTGGAATCCACCAAACAGAGAATTTCAAAATCATTTAGATGTGAACTTACAGAAAGGTTTGAAAAATGTCAATTTCACCCTAGGTATCTTGAAAACTTGTTATGGAAATTGGGTGGATAAATTCAAATCTTTTTTAAAGAAAGGGCAGGGCATATACTATGTATACGAGGGCGGTTTGATAAGTCCATGACTTTGAAAAGAAAAACATATATTTTGTGTACAAAAACATTTTATTTTTCTACATACTCTCCTTTCAACTCTACACTCTTTTTCCAGCGATGCTCCAATCTCTTCAACCCATCCAAAAAATACTTTTTGTCAAAGCCTGCAAAATAGGCCTCGGTTGCAGCTATCACCTCTTCATTGGATGAAAATCTTTGCCCAGCAAGCCATTTCTTCATGTTTGGGAAGAGAAAGAAGTCACAGGGGGCTAAATCTGGTGAATATGGAGGGTGCGGCAATAATTCGTATCCTAATTCGACAAGTTTTGAAGTCGCGACTGCAGACAAGTGGGCCGGAGCATTATCCTGATGAAATAGAACTTTTTTCTTTGCTAGATGCGGTCGTTTCTTCATCAACTCTTCATTAAATCTTTCCAGCAATGCAGCATAGTAAGCACCGGTTATTGTCTTGCCTTTCTCCAAGAAATCGATGAAAATAACCCCTTGACTGTCCCAAAATACTGTTGCCATCACTTTACCAGCCGAACATACCGTTTTTGCCTTCTTTGGTGCACGTTCGCCGGTAGAAGTTTAGTTAGTTTAGTCTCTGGCGTATAATGGTGGACCCACGTTTCATCCACGGTTACGTACCGACGCAAAAATTCACTTGGATTGCGATTATACATAGCCAGACATGCCTCAGAAGTAGTCACGCGTTTTCGCTTTTGGTCGACTGTCAGTAAGCGCGGCACCCATGTTGCAGAAAGTTTTTTCATTCCCAAAATATCGTGCAAAATATGAAAAACTCGTTCAGTTGAGATGTGCACAGCCTCAGCTAACTCGCGTATCTTTACTCGACGGTCAGCCAAAACAATATCGTGGATTTTGTTAACAATGTCCTCAGTGGTTACCTCAATCGGCCTTCCTGGGCGCTCGGCATCATTGGTTGTAATACGTCCACAACGAAACTCAGTAAACCATTTATGTACCATTCCATGAGACGGCGCTGAATCCCCGTAATATTTTTTCAACTTGTCTTCGGTCTGCTTAATGGTTTTCCCGCGTAAAAAATAGTGTTTAATCAAGACTCGAAACTCGGATTTCTCCATTTTCGAAGAACACCTTCACAGCCGCCAAACTTCTTTTGTTATTAAATATTGTTTTCGCGCCATATTTGAAAATAGAATTATTTTAGGTTCGCAAAAATATTACTTTTAAGAAAATATCATTAAAAATAAAAAAAGTTTCTATTCAGCCTGAAAGTCATGGAGTTATCAAAACGCCCTAGTATTTTTCCAACTAATAAGCTCCCAATAACCTTACACACCAAGATAATTAGCAGAACAGAAAAAAAGAGACAGGTATTAAGTTCTAGCTTATTCAAATTTTAATTAGTTATTAAGAATGAAGAATTAAGATAATACACTTTAAATTTAGATTGAGTAGGTAATCTTAACTTTTCATTCTTATTAATGTACCTATATGATTCAAGATTCAATATCATTTATTCAGGATAAGACATATTATGCCATTTATGAATGATAAAAATACACTTTAACAGGTTTAAAAACCTCTCCTAACTTTTAGACTCTACCAACACCACAAGACAAACCCCAGAAGAGCTGAGAAGAAGCATTGCAATAAACTCAGTCACCACTAGGGGCCATTAAAAAAAACAATCTATCAAAGGAATTGTACATCAGATTGGTGCAGGCTGGACCGTCTAGAAATTATTGTTGTTATAACACAGAACTGATAAAATCGACGACACCTTTGGAGTACCTACATATCCAACTATGGGCATTTTTTTTTACTGTAGCTATCAGACTGTCAAATATAAACTAACCAACATGACATTTGGTTCAACCTTCTGCGTAATTGAATTTTATCAGACTGTTTGCATTATCTGTCTATTGAACAATCAGCCCGAAGTTGTTGGTTTATCTGCAAGATAAATAATTGATTGATGAGACCAAGTGCACATATTATTATATGAAAATATTTAGGTATTTATTTTTATACATCTGATATTTTAGTGTAAATAAAATTGTATAGGTACCAAACAACTAAGCAACCTTAGTTACACTTAAACTTATCACAGGTAGGTACATACAAATATAACATATTAGGTCCTTACATATGAAATTGGCGTTTTGTCGTACTGGCCACTTTGATCACAAATTTTTCCTATTTGGTTAGGAATTCGAAATTCAAATTTATACAGCTATTTCCACATGTAGTTGTGTTTCGTAAACCGTCATTCATTTGTTTTTTTACTTATCTTTTTTCTGTTTGCATCGCTCAATTTACAAAATGGAAAATTTGAAATATCGCGTTATTTACGAGTACGAGTTCCACCGTGGCACCAGTGCTGCGGAAACGGCTCGAAGGGTTAATGATGTGTATGGCGGTTGTGTCGCAAAAGAAAACACAGTGCGTTTTTGGTTCCCACGTTTTCGTTCTGGAAATTTCGACCTGCAAAACAAGCCCCGTGGACGGCCGGAGACCCAAGTTGATAATGAAGAATTGAAGGCTATTGTGGAAGCGGATCCATCGCAAACCACGTCCGAGTTAGCTGCAGGCTTTGGCGTTAGTGATAAAACTGTTTTAATCCACTTGAAGCAAATTGGGAAGATTAAAAAACTTGAAAGGTGGGTTCCTCACGAATTGAGTGAAGCAAACCGGCAAACGCGCGTCAACTGCTGCGTTACATTACTTGACCGGCACAATAACGAAGGGATTTTAAATCGAATCATTACCTGTGATGAAAAGTGGATTCTCTACGATAATCGGAAGCGCTCATCGCAATGGCTGGACCCTGGCAAGCCAGCCAAAGCCTGCTCCAAGCGAAAATTGACCAATAAAAAGTTACTTGTAAGCGTTTGGTGGACTAGCGCCGGTGTCGTTCATTACAGTTTTCTCAAATCTGGCCAGACGATTACGGCAGATATCTATTGTCAGCAATTGCAAACCATGATGGAAAAGCTAGTTGCTAAACAACCAAGGCTGGTCAATCGCTCTACGCCACTGCTGCTTCACGACAACGCTAGACCACACACTGCACAACAGACGGCTAGCAAATTAGAAGAACTTCAATTGGAATCTCTAAGGCATCCACCGTACTCCCCGGACCTTGCTCCAACAGATTACCATTTTTTTCGAAATTTGGATAACTTCTTGCAAGGGAAAAAGTTCAACTCAGATGGGGCAGTCCAAGTCGCCTTCAAAGATTTTATTGATTCCCGTTCGAATGGTTTTTTTAGTAAAGGGATCAATGAACTACCTATGAGATGGCAAAAGTGCATAGATTACAATGGCTCATACTTTGATTAAATAAATATGCTATATAAAAAAATTTCGACTTTTTGTTCCTCCCATACAAAACGCCAATTTCATAGGTAAGGACCTAATATTTCACAGATCATAAGTTTTGAGATGAAAAAATGATTCAATAGAGCTCTACAACGAAACCCCACTTCATATTAGGACTTAAAATAACCATATTATGAAGTTGTAGTTTTACTAGTGGAAGGAAGACACACTACCTCCCTAACACATCATCTTCGGTATATCTAAAAGGAAACCAATTAACACAAAGATTGACATTTTTTAGGGGACTGCTTCGCATACCAGTGCAGAAATGTGCCCTGGGTGTCCGCAGTGTACACTTACAATACAAAACATCTGAAATTGTTAACCAGGAAGATGCCTAGCAAATTACGATAATGCTTACAGTAGTATTTTCTGTGGGGTGAGCACGAACTACTATCCTAACGTATTCGTATAATTTACCTATCTTTAACTTGTCAATTTGTTTGTATGTGGAAAGTGACAGTTTCGGACGTTTACGTGACGTGACGAATACGTTACGATAATGTTTGTGCTTACCCCACTGGCCCAATATTGTTAAGAGTACAAGATGAGATTCGGCTTCCCCGACGAGTTTTAGTTACGACTACAATGATGCCACAACACAGCCTAACTCTTTCAAACCTTTGCAATCTTGAAAACTTTTAATGAACAACAAACACCACAACAAAAAGCTAACAAGCGAAGTCAGCAAAAGAAATAGAACAGTGTAGAAAAGAATACGGGGCAAATCTTAAAACAACAAACAAACAAACAGTTGTTGTTGCGATCTTCTTGCGATTGTAGAGAGCGACAATCTATCGATCGAGCGATATTTTTTTTTTTTTCTTTATGGCTTTGTAAGACGTAAAGTACCCATTATCAAGCAAAACTATCGATATTATTGTGATAATCGTGACTTCAAAAATTGGTAGTCCAGTCGATGCTGTCAACTAATGATGCAATTTATAATGAGAGAGAGAGGGTTGAGATGGTGCAAATACAAACCAAACAATTCAACACTAAAAAACATGAGTGTTTTTATAAAATAAAAGATAAAATAGGTTTAGGTTATGTTTCAGCTTCTTCGCGCTTTTCAATGCGTAAGTTAAATGCAGCTTGTACAAAAATGGGACACATTACTAGTAACGGTGTAAACATAGAAAATACCATTGTTAGAAGCTTACGCTCTAGTGATGACTCAATGACAGTATTTGTTGCCTATTCAATAGGAAATTTGACAAGGGGCTGTTAAAAACTTAGCACATAATGAGACAATTCTACGGTATACCAAAATAGATGATGGTAAAAAGTATTTCCAACAAAGTGGTCGTATTGCAACATTATTTTTTTTACTCTTAGATTGTTTTAGGCAAGTCGAGATTAATGTGTCATCCGTGCCGGCAGCGTAACTACTACAGCTTAAGTCATCCGCCACATCCAAAGGTGCCACCAAAAAAAATATTTTGTGTATCAAACTTACCGCGAGCAGGAAAAAACTTAAAGGCGGTGTATGGTTGACAATTGTTATAACTTAGAACTTCGACCAGTGCTGGACACAATTAAAGCGTATCTTTGAGTGACATGACCTGGGAAGATTTCTTCGAAAATGTCACACAGCGGCAAGATATTTCCAAAGGTGGTAACTTAAATAAAATAAAAATTACTCAAACACGCTTTTTCGTTTTCTTTTAAATAAATTAGTAAAAACGGCTTCAATTTAGGACAACTAAGCAGGACCTAATACATCTAAGATACAACAGTGACGCTGACGGCTGGAATACATAGACTAACATCCTTCTGATCCATACAATGTAACATCCCAACGAAGCACTTTCATTTTAGTAGAGGTCAGGCATGCCGCTGCCTAACTCCAAGCGGAGGAAGAAAGACACAAACGTTAAGAACGCATAACAAAGCTTAGCCTTGCGAGCCTTGCGAGACCCTATCAGGCCTGCTCAGGCCATCCTTAAACACGCTGTGGCCACTAATGCATTGGTAGCAGCCATCGAAAAACTGGGGGAGGCTTATGGAGCCTATTAAAATAATTTTGAAAACAGACACAGTACCCATTACGCTGCATTAAAACTATTTCATTACATTAGTCACTGGCCGTTTTAGTTGATGACAAAAGTCAAGTTTATTTCTTTGAAAAATTTAGAATTTAATTCCTATGCAATAGGAATGATGATACCTACACACATTATGAAGTTGATGACAGCAATTAAGATAAGTGATTTTGAATGATAAGAGAAAGATATTTGATTTTAAATGACTAAGGACGAAGGTTACCTGTGTATGCGAGTCGTGTAATAGGAAGCGTAAGGAGAAATAAATGTTGTTTGTTAGAAGTATCTAAGAAAGAAGTGTCTGTACAACCCAATAAAGAAATTCGTTGAACCCTATCTGCCGAGTTTTCCTTGCAGAACTTACATGTTAGCATTAGCGTAATGCTGCAACATACAAATTATTTTATGAAATAATTACTGGCCACTTTAGTCGATGACAAAAGTCAAGTCAATTTATTTGATAGTTTAGTTTCGTTCCTAGATTTTGTTGTGATTTTTATGGCAGAAGCCTGAGATCTTTCAGTTGTGAACAAAAGCTAAAAATAACAAAGCTAAGAAATTGTTGCAATAAAATGTTATTGTAATGTTTTGAGCGGAGTAATTATTTAGTTACTTTTATCATCAACAATGCAAATTCATGTGAAATATAAACACACTTACAGAAAACAATTCGGCCTGAATCGATTTTTTTTCTTTAAGTGTGTTTTAATTTCACATTGGAGTAATTATCTGCAAATCCAACAAGTTTTTCCTGTCCTGGTGGCGTAGTAGTGCCTTTGCGTCTTCACTTTTTTTTCTCGTTTTGGGTAAACCCGTTTCGGGATAATAAGGATCGTCCACGTTGCCACAAGCGCGGGCACTCTACGTCGACCCGTTAAAAAGATTGTTCTACGAGTATTTACACTTCGTAGTAATCATTTAGGTTTTTTAGTTAGCAACTTATGTTTTTAAAAAATATATATGTTAGAAAAGTTGAAATATCTTTTTTGTTATTTTGTTAAGGCGTGTAAGTTTTGTTAATTGATTAAGTTAGGATGTTAAGTCTTATTTCATTTATTTAAAATTGTATTACCTTTATTAAACGGGAGCACCTCCATAAGTCGTGCGGATGACTTTCATGCAAACGTACCCATTACGCCGCTCCGATTTTTTTTTTGACATTTAATTTGGTATATTAAATTCAAAATTCTGAAGTAGTATTAAATTATTTAAAGAAAAGCGAATATTTTGGACCAATTCTACCAGATACTCATGAATTTGAAAGAGGTTATGCCCCCTGATACCTTTGTAATGATGTCATTCTTGTAAATCAAAATCGATCCTTAAAAACATAACGTTATTACGATGAATTTTCCTTAGCTTCGAACGAAGCTTAGCACGAACCGAACGTGAAGAACCGAATCAACGCAGGTTGGATGGCTGAAATGGAGACGGGTCACAGTAACAACATGCAATTCGCGGATGGCCTTAAAATTTAAGGGAAAAATATACAAGACGGTGATATATAGAGCTTGCTGTATGGAGCGGAATGCTGCGCTGCTAAGAAGACGGATGAACAGCGATTGCATGTAGCAGAGATGAGAATGTTGAGATGGATTAGTTGTGTGACAAGAATGGACAAGCCTAAAGGACAAGGTAAGAAAAAAGTACAAAAGACGAAGTTTGAAAGCACATGCGATTGATGAAATATGGTTAGACGTAGTTTGGCTAGGTGTTGACATTTTATGAGGAGTGAAGAGGCCCACGTGGCGCGGAGAGTGATGAGTATGCAAGTTGAGGGCTGGAAAGTAAGAGGTCGACCACGGACGAGTAGGTACGTGTCTGAAAGGAATGGATGATTCAGTGACGAATGATCCGTGTACGATGGTACGGAAGAATTATTCATAACAGTTTTATAAGCGATACCGTATGCCTGATGGAACTGTGAATAATTTAAATGACATTTTAAAATCGCAAAAAGGCTATGTATTGTTTCAAAACTGACAAAATGTCATTGGAAACATAAAAAGTGGAGTACTCCTAGGCAAACCAGTCAAAGAATAGGAAATGTAAGCTGCTTACATACCCTATTATTTTACCGGTACTGGTACCTGCTCTCACTCAACAGAAGCACTGCATATCTTAATTATTTTTTCTTTATTTGAGCCAAAAGCAAGATTACAATAGAGCCAATAGGGTGTCAATACAAATTAAGTCATTTAAAAATAGATTAATAATATTAGCAATATTACTAAAATGTTCCTATTCTGCGCCTAGAGAAAAAAAAGAGCCAGGAGAAAAATGCACCATAATAATAATAAAGTGCAATACTTTTGGACACGGCGCGCATCGTCCGGAGGTTTCTCTCTGTAGCATTAACTGTCGGTAGCTTGAGCCCTGCCCCGCTGCTGGCAGCTTGCTAGGTTTAGGTTTTTATAATATTTTTATGATTTGTATGATTTTATGTTTTACTTTTATAAATTATATTGTAAGAACCAACCCTATGATAAAGTTTAAATAAAGTGCAATGATATTTTGTATTGGTACTTGTATTTGCAATAAGACAAGTACCCATACAAAATGTAACATTTTTTGAGATTATTTACTCCTTAACCCTTGTTGGTTGGGTTGTCTGTAAGAGATCAATTTCAGCAATAAGCCTGAGTACATTGTACATCTTTCTGTGTATTTTGATTTTTGTATTTTTAGTTGAGCGCAGTAAATGGTTATCTATCATCTTACTGATAACACTCCAGCAATCTTTAAGGGTTTTATCCTTTTGGAGACTAACAGGACAACATCAACAACTTCACAAAATAATGGGGTTAGATACTTTGGAATTATTTCTTATTACATGACTGTGACTCAGAGGATAGATCAATTTTGATTGGAATCCACCAAACAGAGAATTTCAAAATCATTTAGATGTGAACTTACAGAAAGGTTTGAAAAATGTCAATTTCACCCTAGGTATCTTGAAAACTTGTTATGGAAATTGGGTGGATAAATTCAATCTTTTTTAAAGAAAGGGCAGGGCATATACTATGTATATTTTTCCAACTAATAAGCTTCCAATAACCTTACACACCAAGATAATTAGCAGAACAGAAAAAAAGAGACAGGAATTAAGTTCTAGCTTATTTATATTTTAATTAGTTATTAAGAATGAAGAATTAAGATAATACACCTTAAATTTAGATTGAGTAGGTAATCTTAACTTTTCATTCTTAATAATGTACCTATATGATTCAAGATTCAATATCATTTATTCAGGATAAGACATATTATGCCATTTATGAATGATAAAAATACACTTTAACAGGTTTAAAAACCTCTCCTAACTTTTAGACTCTACCAACACCACAAGACAAAACACAGAAGGGCTGAGAAGAAGCATTGCAATAAACTCAGTCACCACTAGGGGCCATTAAAAAAAAAACAATCTATCAAAGGAATTGTACATCAGATTGGTGCAGGCTGGACCGTCTAGAAATTATTGTTGTTATAACACTAATAAGACACATTGTTATAACACAGAACTGATAAAAGTGACACCTTTGGAGTACCTACTTATCCAACTATGGGCATTTTTTTTACTGTAGATAACAGACCGTCAAATATAAACTAACCAACATGACATTTGGTTCAACCTTCTGCGTAATTGAATTTTATCAGACTGTTTGCATTATCTGTCTATTGAACCATCAGACCTAAGTAATTGTTGGTTTATCTGCAAGATAAATAATTGATTGATGAGACCAAGTGCACATATTATTATATGAAAATATTTAGGTATTTATTTTTATACATCTGATATTTTAGTGTAAATAAAATTGTATAGGTACCAAACAACTAAGCAACCTTAGTTACACTTAAACTTATCACAGGTAGGTACATACAAATATAACATATTTCACAGATCATAAGTTTTGAGATGAAAAAATGATTCAATAGCGCTCTACAACGGAACCCCACTTCATATTAGGACATAAAATAACCATATTATTATGAAGTTGTAGTTTTTACTAGCGGAAGGAAGGCACACTACCTCCCCGACACATTATCTTCAGTATATCTAAATGGAAACCAATTAACACAAAGATTGACGTTTTTTAGTGGACTGCTTCACAGACCAGTGCAGAAGTGTGCCCTGGGTGGCCGCAGTGTACACTTACAATACAAAACATCTGAAATTGTTAGCCAGGAAGATGCCTAGCAAATTACGATAGTGCCTACAGTAGTATTTTCTGTGGGGTGAGCACGAACTACTATCCTAACGTATTCGTATAATTTACCTATCGTTAACTTGTCAATTTCTTTGTATGGGGAAACTGACAGTTTCGGACGTTTGGAGTTTTGGACGACACGAATACGGTACGTTAATATTTGTGCTCACCCCACTGGCCCAATATAGTTACGAGTAAAAGATGAGATTCGCCTTCTCCGACGCGTTTTAGTTACCTACGATACAACGATGCCACAACACAGCCTAACTCTTTCAAACCTTTGAAATCCTGATAACTTTGATTGAACAACAAACACCGCAACAAAAAGCGAACAAGCGAAGTCAGCAAAAGAAATCGAACAGTGTAGAAAAAAATATGGGGCAAATCTTATAGCAACAAACAAACAAACTGGAAACTGTTGTTGTTGCGACTGTAGAGAGCGACGGTCTATCGAGCTATCGATATTTTGCTTTCTTTTCTTTATGACTTTGTAAGACGTAGCCATTATCAAGCAAAACTATCGATATTATTGTGATAATCGTGACTTCAAAAATTGGTAGTCCAGTCGATGCTATCAATCGACTAATGATGCAATTTATTTTTTCCCTAGTTCTAATAATGTAGGTAAGAACTTGATTTTGTACTACAAGGAGCAGTGGTGATTGTAGTGAAGAAGCAGGGGCTGATCACTTTCGTGTCGGTGAGAGCTCACGCACACATCGACAAAATTATAGTAGTTGATCTAGATTTTTTTGTACGAATTAAATGCATGGTAGATTCATAAAAACTTAAATTTCTCAAAAATCATTAAGACTGTGAAATTTTTCAACGAACTGCCTAAGCTTTTCAGTTATAAAAAAAGATCACACATTAATCTTGCAAAAACAACAAGATATGTAAGTTATGTCTTTTCGTACAATAAAATATTTGGTAGATGTTTAAGAAGAATTTTCTAGTTGTAACTGGCAACATCGTTAGGTATTCAAATGTGACATTTGTTTAGAATAAAAACAGTTGTGAGAAAGTTTTGCCGGTTTTCATGCTAGCTCGGTTTTCTCTCAATTTCATCACAAATTTCATCTTGCAATCTTCAAGCAGCAGTTAGTCAACAGTACGACGAGTTGAAGACCTGCGTCGGACCTCATCCGTATTGCTTCTTTGGGTGATTCAAGGCTCATGTACTTACCATACGGTGTTGCGTTGTGAACTTGTGAGTGACTACTTTTGTGCCAGTTTTACTGGGACACTTTATGGGAAAGGTTCTCCAATCGTTTTAAGTACCCTAATCTGTGTGTTATTTACTTCGTTTACAATGTCTCATATGTACCGAAGTGTATGTGTCTTATATGTAACGTATGTCTCATATGTTACAAAAAGTTCGCATTATTACGTGACTACGTATCATTAGGTCTGTGAATGGAGGTTCATGCTAGGTATACTTTTCAGATGCTCCAAGTGTGGTGGCAATCAGTGATAAGCTTATCAGAGAACAAGTCAATTTTAATTTTTTTAAATGTATGCCCAGAGCATTGGTTAGCCAATAGAAATATGATTGAGCAATTAGTTGCAATACTAATTATTAAACAATTTTGCATATTACAGAACAGAAGATTCTCCATTGAAACCGCCAGAAAAGGCTGGCAAAAAAATAAAAATATTAAAAATTCTTAATCATTGTTTTATTTAAGAAGTCGGGCAAATGTTCATTCGTTTTGTTTCAAGCAAGTTTGTGGAGTTTTGCTTCAATCATAAGTTCATAAATTAACGTTTCCTCAAAACTTCGTAATTTATTGCATCTAAACTTGCTCGAAATAAAATGAATGAATGAATGATAAGAACTTTGAATAAGAAAGAACTCCGCCGAGGCCCGGATCTAATTTATAAATTTCCCGCCACAAACAGAACGGTAGATTTTCAAATTTCCCGCCAATTAACATTCAATGATTACATTGCGACAGTAGCGCATTCTGTCCCTACTTCGCAGAAATTAAAATTGACAGTTAACGTATTTTTTTATTCCTAGTGGTGCTTCTTCTGTTTTTGAGTATAAATATAATAATATAATATTAATTAATATAACATTCTTTGGAAGGAATAGGCTTGTTTCCACTATGAAAGAAATATTCAAAAACTGATTTTCTCTAAAATAATTCATAATTTCAGATGCCTTTACACTAATATTTTTCTGCAGTTCGTATTATTTGATTTTTAATTGGAATTCAAATGATAATTAGTCACTCAGTCGGCATTGCACGCGATGACGTCAAAGTGTGTTATTCCCATACAAGCTCTATGAAGAAAAGCGTTTTGACAGTTGATAAAAAGTACGTCAACGATTGGTGGTGTCAACTACCGTATTTTCCGTCCGCCGCAGAGAAAAAACCCAACAAAAAACAATCCTTATTTTTTAATAACCAACTATCAGTTCTAGAATTTTGGCGAGTTTTATTTACAATTTTTAAATCATTTTGATCTCTTGGAGAACTGTAAAATTTTCTACCCGTGCTCCAAAAACTTCGTTATTGGAAAGCGTGACTGCTCTCTTGTAGATACGAACAACAACTGGACTTTTTCTTTAAGTGTCTTTTAATTTAACATCGTAAAGAAATTTGCATTGTAAATGCTAAAAATAAAGAAATATTAATGCCACCATTTAAATGGTTATCTATCGATGGTAAAACTATCGATAGCTCGGCAACACCAGTCGAAAATGTTTCAAAAATCAAATGTCATAGACAAAGCAAAAAAAGCAAAATTCAAATTTAGAATCAACCGCCGTCAAAAAATTAACCAAAAAGGTACAGGGAAACTGCCTGTACTTCAGACTTCTTGGTTTTCCTTGTGCTCATTGGAACTGTGTGTGTGCGCAGAAATCTACCTACCTACCTATTTAGAAATTAACCTGCCTGCTAGCAAACTACCTAGTTTAGGTACACTACCTAGGTAGGTACGATAAGTTCCACGAATGCTATCAGGAAAGTAAAACCTAAAAGCCTCATATTATAGTAGGTATAAGGAAATGTTATTTAATTATTCCAATCCCGAATTTTACTTAGAAATAAACCTGCCGGCTAGCTAACTACCTAGTTTAGTTACACTGCCTAGGTATGATAAGTTGGACGAATGCTTTCAGGAAGGAAATCGCCAAAGCTACATGCAACAAGAGCAGTTTTTCTTTGCAGCGTTCTTAGCTCGTTTACAGTTTCGCGGAAGAAGTCACACTTGCGGAGGGTCGTTTGCTCTATCCATAAACAAAAGTCAAGTCACTCACTCACTCAATGACTCATCAAAAAATCTCAGGGCTAGAAGTTTTATGCAATAGTTCTTGTGTGGTGTACTTAGGTGCTCACTAAGACGGGATTTATAATTAACTGCAAGTGCTAGGAGACTCAAGTTTTTGCTTGACGACGTTGGTCTACGCGTCGAGCTCACACAGTGGCAGCGGTGGAAGCTCCTACACCAGTCTGACTGACCTCGAGTGACAATTTGATTCGGCTACAAACAAACACTGTCAATTACAAGGTGTTATTTTCCATGTTACTTTCGTTCCGTGTTAGGCGTCGGAGGAAAATAACAGATGACGTTGATTTTAATACTAACGAAAATGAAGCTGCCATTTCCGAGGCTTGGTTTGTTTGAGGTTTGAGCTGCACTCGGTAGCCTATATAAAATAATGACATCACAAACATTGCTCTAATATCATAGTGAGTAGCTAAGGCACTTGTGTTATGGAAATCAGAAGCAACTAAGGTAGGTATCACAAACATGACATGATAAAATGAAAATTGGTTTTCCATATTTTCTTGTCCTGGGACGGTGTCGGGTAAAGATGATACGTGTCGCCCGACATATTCTAGGTTGCCGCGATCACATCGCGCCATTTGTGTTCCTCACCTATGCCAGTCCGGGCTATGTAGCAGAACACAAAGATTAAATAACGCAATATCAGAGTCAACTGCTTTGATGCTGATAGGCAACGGCAACAGCTCAAACGTTCAAAGTTCTCAGACCCAACGATTTTAAACCTAGTCTCAGGTTCGATTTCATAGAGAAGTACACATTGTTTTGGTTTGGTTGGTGGGAGGACTTGTTCTTTGTCAATCAGACTACCTTGCATCGGCTTATCTAAGCTGCCTAACGGTTGTTTTTGGTAAACTGTGATCCGGCAGTTAGGGATCAGAATAGAGAATTCCAGAAGTAGTGCTTCGCTTCCACTCTCAACCTTATCACAATTTATTATCAGATGTCATCCATGGCTAAGATGTAGTCCGTTCTAGATAAATAAAATATGAGAGAAAATAAACAGTAAAGGCAGCCTATCTTTAGAGAATCCGTAAAAAAAGCAGCGCCCACGCCTTATACCGTAACATTATTTTTTTGGTCAATAATCTACTGAATGTCGTGTATGCACATGACATTAAATGACGCATACTTTTTTATAGTTATTGTGTGTCAAACGTCTGTTATTTCGTTCTCTTATCAAAGCTCCAAAGAAAAATCTGAGAAGTGCTTAGCGTAGCGTTTTACACTCAGTGTTTTTTTTTTTTCAGAATACCTACTCACTCTCGTGACTGACGTGTATTTGACGACATAAGGAAGCAATTGCGTCATCAAAGTTTGGTAAGTCCAGACTAAACACCGTTTTCCTCACCGTCCAAGGCGTAGGGAAAATCCCCGTTGCCTGATGACAACTTTCTACACCACTAATCTTTTTAAAACACATGGTCATGGTAGTCGAGTGTAGTACCCACTCTCGGAAAAACCACCTAACAGAACTTTAACGCAAGTAGTGTGTAGTGCAGTCAGCTGCAATTAGTCTACGTGGACCCGTTTTAATTAACATTTCAAAACGATCGAACTATGCTACGCGCTCAATCAAGTGCACTGGGAGCTCTCGATTTTATTTATTTACGAATCAAATCCAAATGTGAAAATAAATATTTACTATTTTATTAAAAACTAGCGAACCGCCCCGGCTTCGCCCGGGTGCAAAATTCGAAAAAAAACAATATGTTTATTTATCAAAATAGGATGCACCACATCACTTTTTGATAGTCAATATTTACATAGTCTTTACCTGCCTCATATACCTATTTGTACTATTATATGTAAGCCTGACGCGCTATTTATAGGAACGCGTCGCGGTCGGCGGCTGCCGGCCGATAGGTACCGCCGCAAACGCTACGCAATGTATTTTTAAATCTGTAATATCTTCGAAAATATTCAAAGAAATTATGTGCTGTAACAGGCTATATAAATCTATGTTAAATCAACAATCTATTTATGGTATTTAATTAAATAAGGAATAATGCTGTAGTACTTAAAATCACTTCGAAAATTAGTTATAATTTAATGCTAGGACGGCCCCATATTATTATTATTTAGCAATTTTAATAGTCCCCAATCAGTAGATATTTGAAGGGACGATTTCAAAATTGAGTGTAATAAGTTGTGGATAACTCATTAGAGTTATTACCGACAATTATTTTTTTTATATCTGTAGTTGACGTAGACAGATAGGGTAATTGCTAGACTGCGTACCTGTCTGCATACCCTAAGCATCGGCAAAAATACGTAGGACACTTGGAAATACCCGGCACAAATCTTCCACGAATACTGGAACTGTGCAAAACGTTTTTTTGCACGGACAATTATTTATCGCTAGTTGTTATGTCAAAAACCCCACTGATTAAATATATATTGAATTAAGATGATGATTTTTTTTACGGGTTATCAGTTATCAGATATTAAAACATACCTGTTTTAATATCGAGGTAAGTATTGCCAAGGAAAACCCCTACGCGGAGTGAGTAAGATAATATTTAAACAAATTCAGATACTACATTAAAATTCATCCCAGGCAGGCAGGACCAAGTCTTTATTTATTAGGACATTTACCTACATTTTATTTTCGTTTTTTATTTATAATGAATGTAAATGTTCTTTTATCTATATATCATATCAAAGACACGATAAGCTCTACAAAACATGAATTCGGCGACTGTCCGAAGAATGACCGATTAATAGGATTTTTAAAGCCAAAGACATTAGACAATCAGAAATCTTTATGCGTTCATTAATATCTTCAACGGTAATAATAAGTATATATTAATTGTCTGTCATGATCTAATGACTTGATTACTGATATAACTATCAGTATAGGTAGAGCCTTCATTCGTTGAGTTATGTTAGGATATATCAATAAGTCAAATTTTATTTAGAATTGTTGTTGCCCAAACCGCACCGTTGCCCAAATATCGGTATAGCCCAAAACTTTGAATTTGTCAAAACAGAAGATATCATTTAAGTAAATAAGTATAGATCTAGGAGGATCCTTGTTTTTTTGGACACTTTTCGTTTTGTTTACGTTTTTGTCTATACGCAATCAACAGTCATACAAAAAATCATTTGCATTTGTTTACAACAACGCGAACTACGTCGATGCACACATTATGACGTATTACTTAAGTACATTGAAGATTTGAAGACCAGCGAGACCGGTCCATTCGTTGTGTTGTTGAATACTTGTTATGCAAATTTCATTGAAATGATGCTCTTTTTGCGAATTATTTCGAGAGAATATTCACATTCACTGTATGTAACCAACCTGGCGTAAACAAGACAAGTAAACAGACGAAACACATAGATTTCAGTGTGTGGACATGCATTAGATAAAGTACTGCATAAAATATGTTTAGATAATACACCACTTTATACGCTTTAACCAACAAATAGTCCTCGCAGGAGAACTAGTTTTCTTCTTCGTATGCTCCCTACGTGGAATTCAAAGACATCCTTATATCTATGGTTAGAAAATTCCACTAGCTTGGGTGGGAGCTAGCTTAAGCCAAGGTTTACCCGACAAGACCTGCACTGCCAGACTTCAACATACTGTGAGATCTTTTTGTATCGAAAGGAATGTAGTAACTTAATATTTTGAGCGATGGTACATATAACTAAGACCTTAATCTACCTGTGACCTCACACGCTGAAAAAGGATCTGATCAGATTAAAATCCAATGTACTTAAATAAATCGCGGAATAATTCGTGTAAATTGTACCATTTCAATGTGCAGTGTTCGCGTAAATAAAAGACAATAATATGCTAATTCAATGTTAATTATTTTCCCCATCAGCGGTAAACCCAATATTATGTGACCGTGACGCAAGCGCTTGCTTGGCTGCTTGCTGTCGTCAAAGTGTGTGTCACAAACTGATTTTGGTTTTTGTGATTTACCTTATGATCCACAGAAGTGTCAGCCTCCTGATTGGCTGTGGTTAGTGACATCGTTACCTTTTGTCATTGCATAATTGGATGAGTAAACAGGTAAATAAATTGCAATGATAATTTATTATCAGAAATCTTCACTATCGTCTCTCCTAAAATTTCCTAGTTGCGATAGTATATGACAATTAATATTAGGCAAAAGTATCTGTATGGGGTAACATATAATTGGTTTAGTTAAGGAAAAGGATCCTTAGTAACAATCTTGGATCACAGTTTTCTTATATTGATAGATAAGTAATTATGATAGTAAGAAATCACCTAAGAAAAGGAGGATTTTTTGTAAACCAAACACAGGAAATGTAACCAAACCACCAAAGTCAAACAATGACAAGTTAATTTAAACGCTGTTTGGTATTCCCCCAAAAAGTGTTCGTCAATGAATTAATGTCGTTTATTTAATATTAATATGGTATATTATACATTTTAAAATTTGGGCAATCTAAATAAATTAGCCTCTCAAATTTGCGTTTGTCAATATAATGTTATGTTCCAATTTTGCAGAATTTTGTTGTTAATAGTTAGTGCGCAAAATAATCATCAAAATCAAGGCAGCCTATGTGTGCACATCAGGCTATATATTTTTGCTGCAAATTAGACTCTCCTACAGCTAAATAGGATCCCGCAACGCTTAACACGATATGATGTGATGTCTCAGGTACAATTAATATCCATTGCCAAGTAAAGTATTCCTATTAAAGGCTTCTTCGTGAATAATTCCACCGCTTAAACCTGCCTTGTTAAAAGGTTGGATTTAAGTTAGTAATTAAGATTTTACGCGGAATCTATTATTCCTTTTATGGAATATTTAGTGTTTGTATATTCAGCAAACTTAATTACCTACTAATAAATAATTTATTGAAATTGTATTTATTTTTTACATATTTTTATCTAATTATGCATTCGTAACATTATAAGTGACATCAGATGTGACGGTAGGTGCTGCTAGTTTAGTAGGATACCTACTTCCTACTCGTGAAATATTGACGACGTAGGTACCTTTCAGTAGCAATGTTATGGACACTGCACTGCACCTTACTTAGGTACTATTTTGTAGGACGCGTATTCAAACGCGAAGCACCGTAAAAAAATAAAAAAACATGTACTTACATGATTTTCTTTTCCACGTTGCTATTACGTATAAGTTTTACAAGGTTTTAATTAGCTTTCCTTACTTATGCATAAGTTAAAGAAAAATACAAGGAAGTCCAAAAAAACTGAATTTGGAGGTTTTTGTAGACATCTGCAATTATCATTTCATGTTTAAATCTACAACTTGACCTTACAGATAATTTCAACAACAGGAGGCTTGGTAGAAACGCAAAACACAATGATACCGTGTTACTTCTGGGATATAGTTAGGATTTAGGGCTGATTTTTTTCATACGTAAGTATGAACAGACCTAACTGTAAATTAAGCTATGGCTCTCTAGGAGTTGCCTTTTAAAACAGTCATCTTGTCAAAAAGTTACCATGATATAAATTTCACGAAAACCTGAGTATTTAGGCAATTTCATATGGTTTTACTTTATTTTATGAGGACCAGAGGGAAATAAAATAAATGATTGCTCCGGAGTAGGACAGCTTTCTACTTATATACTTACTCAGAACCTATATTAAAAATCACAATTGCTAGAACTAATGTTAATCATTCCAAATCAACAGATAACTAATTGGGGTGCAACTAACCATATCGAACATATAGGTAGTTCTTTAAAGTCATAATAGTCCAAAAATTTAATATTGAGTGACTATGCCAATACTTTATATCTATTGAGTGCTTAAAGTTATTTTTATTAATTATGACATTTATGACTTAAGAACTAGATATGCAATCCTACTACTATTATAAAGGCGAAAGTTTGTAAGTATGGATGTATGGATGTATGGATGTATGGATGTATGGATGTTTGTTACTCTTTCACGTAAAAACTACTGAATGGATTTGAATGAAACTTTACCACAATATAGCTTATACATCAGAATAACATATAGGCTACAATTCATAAAGAATTTTTAAGATAAAGGCTTTCCACGCGGACGAAGTCGCGGGCGGCCACTAGTATAACCTATAAGCAAATGCGACGTAACTTAGTTATGTTACAAGGTTCAACACAGTTTGTTATTTAATTACTAAGAGATAATAAGATGATAAAAGTTCATCATTGTAAATAAGTTCTTATTAAAATTTTGCCTTTAGTAACGCAATCTATCTTCCTTTACCCGAAGGTGGTCTGAAAGAGATTGTTACAAGCGATAAGACTGACTGTTTTTGTGTTGTACAATAAAGTGTTAATCTATCTATCTATCTGTCTATTTATGTACATATAAACATAAGATCAATTACCATAATATGTACTCACTTACGTTGACTTCTTATTTCAACTAGCGGCTTCGCCCGTGTGGATTTGAAGTCTTGAAATTAGAAGTGGTTCTCTAATATATTTAGCATGTTATTATACATAAAAACCTTCCTCTTAATCCACTCTATCTGTTTAAAAAACAGCATCATAATCCGTTTAGTAGTTTTTAAGATTTTACCATACAGACATAGGGACAGACGCGGAAAGCGACTTTATATTACTCGTATGTAGTGATATGTATAGATACTCATTTGTCACGATGAATATTAATTATCCTGACAATAATGAGTATGTAAGTATCTCTACTACAACATTTGAGTATTAAATAATTGACTATTAAATAACGGACGCAAAACCGGTACTTAATTACGGGGAGTAGGTACCTACTTAAATAACCAAATTATAATATCAATTCGATTTGTTTTTTTTTGCAGGTAATCCCAAAGTATTAATGACACTTCCTAATTTTATGTTTTAATTAAGTTACTTGTTGGGACATTCCCTATTCGTAACAAGCATTTCTGATAACTTCTGATTAGATAAAGCGCTGTTTTTTAATCTAATATCTTGCCTTGAGGTCGAATAGTAGATTATGGTGACCTTACTTCCTTATTCATGATATCCTATGGTCACGCTTGACGTTTTTGCAAATAGCGAATAAGTAAGTAAAACATATCGATATGTAAAACACATGAATATCCTAATTGCTTGCGTTGCTATCAGCATGTAAACATAAAATTCATAACTAGTTATTAAATTTCTAATGTATAAAAGGTGTCAGTCAAGCCAATCTTAATCACAAACCTTAAGAATTCCTTCGTTTGAGGCACTCAGGCGCTTTTTTTCCTAGTACTTTTCAAAGAACTACGGAGACATAGGTACTCAATCTTGTGTGGGTGTCAAAGTCCGGACATAACATGATACATGATTAGTAAGAATTCTATTAAGTTTCTGTATGATATGTTAAGAATATACAGTATTCACATCCTGAATAAGTAGAGCAAAGAGGTAGATAATTTACTTCCTCAGATAATGCCGGACCCGATCCAAGGATCCGTAACATGACACGATAAAGCAATGTCCGCCTTTAAAATGTATTGCGAATTTTATAGGAAGTAAATTGATGTCGGAACAATCAACTCTTATTTCATTGAAGTACTTAGAACGTTATCGTATAACGATATCATTGTTTTGCCATATTATAACGTTGATTTGTGTGTTTTGTGTGTTGTTCAGAATGCAGTAATGGCAATGAGACAAAAAAGTACCTATTCAGATTTCAAATAATTATTATCACAGGTAGCCTGTCTTGATAGACTGACGGATAACAAAGTCACCCTTTAAAGGTTCTTTTTTGTATCCTGGTATGGAGCCCTAAATATGAAGTACTAATTAAGTAACGTTGACATGTCTATTCCTATTCTAATTCAACATAGTATGGTATTATCCACTTTGTATAAAATTATTCAGTCTTGAGATAGATATCATACACGATAATGTATTTAAACAATAACTTTATGCAACTATAGGTAAAGTCAATCTGATAAAAAATATGTACTTCCTAGATGCACAATCTTAGCAATGTTTATTAGAACAACAGAACTAATATGAATCAAGCCTAATATGAAACTTGATACAAAGTTTTTATGGTATAATTGATTACCGTCAATTAATGTTTACTTTATTGAATATTTTTAATTAAACTTGAGCTTCTGTGCAGTTACTTACCTGATCAATGCCATAAAAATAAATTTATTGAAAAATACAGTTTCATTAAAAACTGTCTGGTTATTCATTACGTAACTCAGGTAATTTGTTGTTATTTATTAACGCTAGCACTAGACCTTCAATTGATGCACTTTTTACGGATTTTTTCGCGATAAGTAGTTGTACTGACAAGGGTCCGAAACGTCAGGTTTAAATCAATTGTAAATAAATCGCAAAATAATCAGTTAAAAGTGTATCATTTCATTTTTAATTTTAGGTTTATTATTAAGTACTTGTAGCTACACTACGTACCTACTGTACAGTCTCACTTTTGTATTGAATAACCTCAGTAGCTACCCAAAACAGGAATCAAGAGATCTTAGGCTATAATAAAATGAATTACAATCAGATTGAATGGAACAATTTTTTATTGCTTATACATATTGGTAATAACAAACTTTGTATTTACAGGTTACTTAAACTTTAAATAATTGCCATGAATTGGAACAACAATTATTAATATTTAATTTGCAAAATTCAAGAAAATACCATTGTAATATTTTGGTGTCAGAAGCAGGTCCCCCATCATGACGCACGTAGTAAAATTAAATTGAAATAAAATATGTAAACCGTAAACGTTTAATATCCAGAAAAAGTGTGTCGTTAGATAGACAATAATTTTTGTTGTTAATTTGGTGTTTTCTAGTGTTTCTTTTGCATCATATTATGAATTTGAGGATCAACATACATGGCGTTTGTTGTTTCGAGATTGAATTGAAAGACTCCGCTTTGTCTCAGAAGTACACAGAAAGCATCCATTTGTTTTATTTATATTCTTGTAGAATGATACAAAAATAAAGACTAAACGACTAAAGTTTCATTTATCTGTGAACATTTCGATTCTCTAGCTTAAACAATTCAAAACAAAATTGTCTAGTAAATGCCTCTTTTTCGGCGTCCATGTTATAAGCTAGCTTTACATAGACTGCCAATTTCCACGCAAGTTTGCGCACGCTACCCAAAGGCCTGATACAAAAATATCCAGGACTCCATCGTCAAAAACCACGAAAGTTGAAAGCAACTTTACGCTTCTTTTTCACTCTTAAGGATAGAATAAACCCATATTTTTTCTCGTATCAGCAAAATGAGTAATAACCATTGATCCATAAGCAAAGATTTAAGTCTTCACAGAGTCTGTAAGAAAACATAAGTTGTTTTCTGAAATAAAGGTAAAAAGGCAGGGAGGTGATAACTGAAAGAATACAACGCACGCAGCATCGTTATATAGACGATGCTTCAGGAAGTCGTATTGTGAAAATCAATCTATGCACTGCTTTAAACTGACCTAAGCTGCTGCTCTAAATTCCCCCTTCTTGTTACTAAAATGATCCTTTACCCCCAAGGGTTGTCTGGAAGATATCACTTTTAGCGGTTTTTCCAGTTCGTCCGAGATCGTTCTAGTGAATACACGCATTCGTCGCTCGTCTTGAGTAGTGTTGTGAAATACATCGTGTCTATCGATATCGACTGCTTCCTGCGGATAATGGATAATGGATAAATTCCTTGTTCGTTCATCATCAAACCCAAACATATCCAAACGCCATGCCGATGAGCCGTCCCCAGCTGCCAGGACTGCGAAAAGGCTAGCGTTTGCGCCTCCCATGGATAAGGGACGACCGTCATCAATCTTCCATAAGAACAGTTTTGAACCCCTCGAGAGTGATGTCAACATTGATTCAGACGTTGAGAGTCTGGAAGGACCTATCTCATCGAGAAAAACAGGCCGCATACCTCCAATTGTCTTAACAATCGACAAAAGTCGAACTCACCAAAATGTCAAAGATGTGATATCCAAATACACCAAGGCATTTCACCTTAAATACCAAAGCAATGGCAAAATTGCGGTCATTTGTCACTCATCCAAATCACACCAAGAGCTTAAAGAAGGGCTACTAAAAGAAAATGTGACCTTTCTGACATTCTCAAGAAAAGATGAAAAGACCCCAAAACTTGTGATTCGTGGTATACCATCAGCTCTTGTCAACGAGCTACCCACTGAGTTAAACACCTTGGGGTTTAAGGACAGCATAGTGTCCACCATGAAGACCAAAACGCCTGTCGAGTGCCCTCCCATCTTAGTAAAACTGGCTCCAGGCAGTGATGCAAGGAAGTTTCGTCGGATCAATATTTTACTTGACTGTGTAGTAAGTATAGTCAGGTACCGCCCTAACCGGTCACTGGGCACGCAATGTTTTCGCTGCCAAGCCTTCGGACACTCATCAAGGAATTGCAACATGCCACCTCGCTGCGTCAAGTGTATCAATCAACACCCAATCGGCGAATGTCCCAAGAAGACCCGCCAAGAACCAGCAAAATGCGTCAACTGTAATGAAAATCACCCGGCAAATTACCGAGAATGCAGTGTCAGACTGGCGTATCTACAAAGAATCAGCAACCTTCGAGAACAACAAAAGAAGCCGCGGCAGCTCTCCTTTGTTACTGCCGAAAAGTCATGGGCTGACGTCACAAAGTTTCCGAAAATCGACAAACACGCACCTCTTGAAACACTCGAAAACAATACTGCACCACCGGTTACTACTCAAAAGTCAATCCCCACACACGGTTTGAGAAATAATACACTACGAACCAACCCATTGGAACAGCTTTCTTTTACACCTCAAGACTCAACTTCTTCGGAAATACTAGAGATCCTAAGAATAATAGGAAAAATCAAAAGTCAATTTGTCAAGTGCGGTTCCTTGCTAGAAAAAGTAATGCTAGTGCTTTCGCACTTAGGTAACTGTGTGTAAAACTCCTTTTTTACTCAAACTCCTATGTTGGAACGCGGACGGTGTTCGCGCTAAGGTTCCTGAATTGATTGACCTGGTAAGTGCCAGAAACATTGACATAATAGCCATCAGTGAATCTAGGGTAAGCTTAAAGAGACATCTTTCCTTACCAGGCTTTGTGACATACAGACAGGACAGGCACCGCACTAGTGGTCGCGGACAGGGTGTGATGTTAATGATTAAGGATAACTTAGAACATACTCCTATTCAATTGCCCAATACTCAGCACCTGGAAGCAGTGGGTATCAGAGTTGTCATTTCTGGGATTGAACATGTCTTTGTATCGGCATATCAGTCACCTAATCTTAATTTGGTACTCAGTGATCTTGATAGTATTTTGGCTCTTGGCACACACGTTGTGGTGATGGGAGACTTTAATGCGAACCACGATCTCTGGATGCCTGGTGTCAATAATGCACACGGAAGAAAATTGTTCGGTCACATGTTGTCAAATGACTTTCAAATTCAAGCAAGTAGCACCCCTACCCTTGTACATTACCGCTGCAACCTGAAACACACAAACCCGAATCTGGTTATCACAAAAAACATTCAGAACTTAAGTAACATTAGGGCACTAAATTCCCTATCTTCAAATCATTTGCCCCTTCTTTTCGCCATAGGTGGCAGACCAACACTTAAACCTCCAGTGACATTCTACCAGTATAACAAAGCAAACTGGAAAAGTTTTAGATCGTTCCTTAATGACAAAATTTCCCTCAATGCGTCTACCCTAAAAACTAAGCAAGACATTGAATCTTGCATTGGCTCCTTTAACAAATACTTAATCGAATCAAGAGACTTACATGTCCCTAAGAAAACCCACCAGTCCGCAGGAGAATCTAAACTACCCTGGTACATTCAAAAATTGATAAAACTTCGTAACCGCCTCAGGCGAGACCTTCAATCTTCAGTTGATTTAAATGCTAATAAAGAGCTAAGGCGTCATATCAATGAATTACGAAGTCTAATTAAAATTAAAATATCGGAACATATGGACTCCATTTGGGTCAGTAAACTTAATAAAGTGGACAATCCAAGCACAGACATATGGCGGCTTGTTAAATCAGTGCAAAACAAAACCCAAATAATCCCTCCTCTCTTAAAAACGGATGGAACGCTGACAAGAGACTTAACGGACCAGTGCGAGGTACTGGCAAATGCCTTTGTTGCAAACATGAAGTTGACCCACGACTGGCATAACCCTGAACTAGCACCGATTGTCCGCAGATCTGTCGACTCGCTGAATCATGTTCCTGCACCCATTCAAACAAAGTTAGTTCGTCCACATGAACTAGTGAAGTATATCCGCACATCAAAGGTACGCAAGTCACCAGGTGAGGATAGCTTTCATAATGCAATGCTGAAAAATCTTCCTCAAAAAGCCATCGTTCTCTTAACTAAGATAATGAACGGCTGTTTGCAGCTAGGATACTTCCCAGATGTTTGGAAAAGAGCGAAAGTCATAGCTATAAAAAAGCCCAACAAGGATGATAAAATACCTGTAAGTTATCGCCCGATTAGCTTATTACCTGTATTGGCTAAGTTATTTGAGTCAGTCATCTACTCCCGTCTGCTCAGAGCTTCTGAGCATGTTCTCCCAAATGAGCAGTTCGGTTTTCGTCGCAGCTATTCCACAACGCATCAGTTGGTCAGGGTAACAAAACATGTTTCAAATCATCTCAAACGTCGGCAGTCCACGGGTATGTTCCTCCTGGACATTGAAAAGGCTTTTGACACAGTATGGCACGATGGCCTACTCCATAAGCTGATTGACATGGAGATACCTATTGGCCTTGTTAAAATGATACAATCGTACTTATCAGATCGAACTTTTACAGTCCATATAGGTTCAGTTTCCTCTCAGGACAGGAGCATTCCCGCAGGCGTACCCCAGGGTTCCATATTAGGTCCTTATCTTTTCCTCCTGTTTGCGCATGACATGCCAAAACAACCAAGGACTGAACTGGCATGCTTTGCTGATGACACAGCATCCTTCACGTCATCGGCAGACGAGGACCTGATAATCGACAGATTGCAGTATTCTTTCGATCTGCTGAAGACTTATTTTGAGAAGTGGAAACTAAAACTAAACGAAACAAAAACCGAAGCCATAATGTTTTCGCGTAAAAGGATACTTCCTGCAAAAACTATTAAAGTAGGTGAGCATTCTATTCCCTGGCAAAATGGAGTAAAATACCTCGGGGTTAAATTTGATAAAAAATTAAATTGGACACACCACATAACGGAATTAAAATATAAAGGCATAGCTGCCCTATGCAGCCTACACCCTATCTTAAATAGGAAGAGCCCCCTTAGCCCAAGAACTAAATTGCGTCTATATACGACTCTCATTAGGCCCCTCATTACCTATGCCTGTCCTGCATGGTATGTCACGAGTTTTTCCAATTACCGGTCATTACAAATAGTTCAAAATAAAGCAGTTAAAATGTCATTTAATACACCTTTCTACACCAACTTATTAAAACTCCATAATCATATAAACCTTCTATTATTACAAAATTTTATCATTAAATTATCCCAAAAATTCTTTTCTAACGTAAAACATCACCCTAATCCCTTAATAAATCAGATTTAGGTAACCATAAATGCAGTCTAAATACATATTTTTTCGACATCGATAAACACGGTGCTCAAAGTGGGACCACATCACTAACGCGTGATGTCACTCATTGTGCGCCTGAGTCGAACAAAAGCGGCTTAAACCAGTCCGCGCTGACCCCTCCGTTGCGTTCCAACATAGTACGAATAGGGGTCTAATAGATTTGTCACTTATTTAAACCAAAACGTTTAATTTGAGTTACCCACATTTCTTATTTGTTTCTTGTCTCGTAGTTGGCTATAATATAGCTTTTTGCTTCATTCTATTTAAAATGAACTTTATACCTAAAAAGTTTATTAAATCCGAATCCGCCTGTAAATATTGTTAACTGTAAATTAGTTCTGAAAATTAATACATAATTTCAATTATGTTAACTTTAAGAGGTGTTAAACCTAAAAAGGTACTTTTTATTGATGTCTGTGTTCATACTATATGTGTTGTATAGCATGGCATGTTTATGTTACTCTTATTATTAATAATAAAGTATTTTATAAAACAATAAAACAAACTTTTAGCGGTAAGACCTCCTACACCGTACCTACATGATTCTTTAATAAACCACTGCTGACCAAAGCTGCCTCGTGAAGCAAGTTTGTACCTTTACAACGAATATTTGAATATTCTCTTTATGTGTTGAAATATAGGGAAAACTGTAACATAACACGAATTATCTCTCACTAAACATGAAGTAAACCACCTGTACTAAGTACCTATATTACACATTCAATTAACAAATTGAAACAAAAAGTGAATGTGACTGGCGGAAAGGACAATTTTACCATTAAATCGTTCAAAATGTGTTTGGGTAAGTATTATTCGCAAGCATGTATTTAGCTTTTTACCATTTAAAACACCGTGATAGCAAGCGACAGTGATACTGCCAAGGGTGGAACATCCCTGAAAGTAACCAAACTCTAAGTCATAGTGTAGCCCTTCAGCTGATATCGCTGAGCCGTACCAATGAACCGAATTCAAACCCAATCTCTTAATCTTTCCCTAACACTTTAATGAATCAATGTCTCGATACTTACATTGTCGTGACATTGCATTTTTTACATAAATAAAATCAAAAAAATATTTTCCGTTTTATTGGGGGATGAAATTTCGGACGCGTAGGAAATTCGCAAGGACCCGTGTTTTTTTTTAAAATAAAACATGAAAACGTTCCAAATCGACCAAGGAGGTTGGCACTGATAATTATCAACTTTGATGCTAATAACACTTAAGAGGGTGTTACCTAAGGGTTGTAGGTTCCCGTAAGACCAAAATAAATAACGTTGTGCACTTTCGCAAACGCGCCAATCAAATTTCAGATGCATGGACTAATGCTGATGATGCTTCACACCTCGGTGGTAAGTAGACGTCAAGGGTGTTAAGGCCTAAGGGTGCTAAGGGTTGTCAGAGACCGCAGGAGCGCGGCGCGCGGGACGCGGCGTGACGCATGCGCGACGAAAGGCCCGCCGCGGGGTGGGAGGCGCGCGCCTAACACTATTTAAACTGTTCTTACGAACGGTCATCATGCATTGGTCTGTTTGCATTCCAAAGTTTAGTTAGCCGTAGTAGTCCGACAGCATCCGTCGCAGACAGACAGGCTACAGCCGGTGGTCGGGACAAAGCTCTCGCAGACTTACGCTAGCTAAACGCGCAGTGAACTTCAGTTCAGGCAGTACCCAGTGGTGTGTTCGGAGCTCGCTATGGCCGTCGCCGCTGCCCAGAAGAACCGCGAAATGTTCGCCATCAAGAAGTCATACAGCATCGAGGTGAGGAGTGATGCTTACGCGGGCTGCCTTCAGGACCCTGCGAAACTTGCTTGCTATTAATTACAGAACAAGTTTTCAAAGTTTTCGGTCGAACCAGTTCTCATTTGCAAAACATAACAAAGTTTATTTACATCACAAATCTCAATGATTACTCAAACCAACATATTTAAATCATCCAATACCCATCGACTTTTCAAATTATATTTTAAAAGAGCCCCATGCTTGAAATTAATATTAATCATAAGTTTTAACTAGTGCTTATTGTTTATTAATTAATTAAGTTGCTAACTGCATTAACGTTATTCATCGTACGGGTAGTTTCGAACGACGTCATAATTACTAAGTAATAATTATTAATTTTGTGACACTCATATGAGATGACGAACACTAAAGTCCCAAATTCCCCGGTTATAAAAATATTATTTACACCCATGCAATGCATACTTAGGTGCCTAATGATACCTATTTGATTTTGAACTTCTTAACGGAAATATTAATTAGTTTATCGCAGATCGTTAAGAAAGATAACATTGAGCACTTTATTTTATAACTTCTAAAATGTTAAATATGACCTAGTAACATCGCAAAGTGGACCTCGCACCTGCGCCTGATGCATAATTTATATACTATTACAATACATTATTTAATAATAAAATAATGTTATTGCATAGAAAGTTCAATCAGTCACCAAGGGTGCGGACCAAAAACGACTTATGCATACAGCAGCACGTCATCTCAGTTAATCGCGATTACCTACTTAGTGTTTGTCAAATCCTAGCGGCCTTGTACGATTAAGTAACAATAGACGGCTAATAAAACAGAAGCGATTATCATAATTACGAACAAATTACCATCAGTAATTTCAAAACGCTCCACTGACAATCACATTGTTTACATTTAAAGAGACAAAGCCTTGCCAGGTGAACGCAAAGAAATCGCGTGAAAGTGTTAAAAGGAGACGATTGCAGCGGTTAAACTTAAAAGTATTTAAATATTTTCACTTGAAGCTTGTGTTAATTGCGCCGAAAATCCGGTGAGTTCGGCGGGTCGTGAGGGCGACACCCGTAATACGATTATTCCGCCGCGTGTGTAATTAATTCACAATTAAGTGACACCGTGCTCACTTTCTCGACCGTATCACAATCGTCGTGAGATAAATTGCGCAACAACTCGCGCAACAATTACTGTAAAATGATATAAAACTCATTGTTCGCTACCGGAGATTCCCCGGCGAAAATGCAATTCGCGCATCAAATAGTTCAGTCGCCCCAGAAAAATATTCCGTTTACGGTCTCATCATTGTCTCGCTCGAGATTAATTATCATTGTCAATATTCAAGGTGCAACTCGTAATCGTTACCTCACTTCAATTAGTGTGTTTTTGCATTAACTATGGCAGTTTCGTTTCATGGTAGCTAGTTACCAAGACTGATTCGTGGTCACGAAGCTTGAGCGATTGTTGCGAATTTTATAAAGAGCTTGTATAAATTATTATCGTTGAAATTAATTGGTGTGTACATTTCAGCTCAGTTACTTTCATTTACATAAATTATGGTACACTGCAATGCATTTATTTGTTTATTTTAATATTAACGTCAAACGCTGTGCGATAACCCGGTTTGCAACTTACGTGTTATAATTATCGTGTATTTTATAATTGGCGGATGAATGATTGTATTTCCTTGACCATCGAAGGTCGAAATGTATAGAGGTACGCTCACCAGCCTACTGCAACGAGTTAACATCGTTCAAACTTAATCATGTACGTGACCCAAACGCAGCAAAATTACATAAAATAATCTAGAGGTAACCAATGACGGCATCACGTCACCTTCAAATCTTTTATTAAACAAATAAAAACTGCTAATCCGCTCTGCGGCGATTAGTTCCGCTCTGAGTCAGTGATCTACATGCAAAAACAAAAGAGCCGCGCTAAAATCGCTTACAACTAATTCGAGGTCTCATTGCGCCCTTGACCACCAACCAGATTCTTCGGCGCGGTCATTCTATCCGCGCTCAACCGAATTTAAGCATTACATGACACTTTTTTGCCGAGTACAAAAAATAAGATACTTAGTTTAACTCGTTGATCAATTGTTCGATTAGTAGCAGACAAGTTGTCGGCTTCGATGATGAATTAGTCGATCAAATGGTTCTCGATTTTAGATAATAGTAGGGTGGACGCAGGTCAGCGGGCGAGCCTCGGTTTCGCTTAATTATCTGCAGACCGATTGGAACGGTGAAGTGGCCACTCGGCCAAACCAAGGCTATATTAACCGGATTCCGAGTCCTGCGCGCTCCAGTTAGGCGGACCTTTAACTTCACAATGCGACTGGCGTTTCCGCAATTCTGTTGACGGTCGCGAAATTAATTTTGCACCCGCATAAAAGTTTTCAGGTGCAATTATGTTCTAGACTGCGTTTCAGGGGCTCGGTAACAATCATAGGTGATTAGCACAACCCTTGACACACATAAGCCAGCGCGGCCGTTCTAGTGGAAAATGCTAGGCCTTATGTCGGCCTAAGACGTGACGGAAACGCCGGCACAGACAATACTAGACAATGATAATGATAACAATGTATCAGTTACATAATTGTTATGCTACACATCTTTATTTAATGTTATGGTATGGGCACCGAATTGAAACTTATTCATCGAATGTTTAAATCGTAACTGTATTAAAGATAGACACAAACTTTTGACTGAGTTTAATGGCGTAAAACTACGACGTTTTGTAGCTGTCTTTTGATTCCTCTTAAATTTCACGTCTCAAACTGCAGCGTCTAACTAAAGACTTAAACGCGAGACATTCTAAGCAACAGCTGACAGTTGGAACTTATAATTGGCCTTTTGCGCTTACTCGTCCAGAAACTGGTATTCCATTGTGAGATTTCCATCACAAGATGGAGTTTCCGGGCGGGGCGGGGGGATAATGGCAGCACTTTACGCCCGGCGCAGGAAATAAGCTTAGGAACTTCGTAAAAGCAATTCCTACTCGCACATGAAATATAATGCGTTGTGACCGCTTTATATTTATAAGGATTTAGAAGATATATTTCTAGAGATCCCTTTGTGTTCAGTGGAGCGTTTCCGATGGCCTCTGTGCTCAACGTTATTGAATTATCTTTGGTTTAGAACGCATTAACTCGGCCTTTAAATATTTTGACATATCAAAACACGTTTTTAGGTAGATTCAGTTCAATTTGCATCGATATGGTTATTACTTGGAACTGCACGGAATGGGGAAAAAACGTACAACAGGATTTGAAATAAACGAGATCATTTGCATTTTACCCAAAAACACATACTCGGTATAGTGTTAAGCTTGAAAGGCAGTCAAAACGTCGTTCTTGTAACGTTGGAACAACGTTTTCGTTTTTAGGAGATCAGCAACAGGTTGTTACACCCAATTTGTTTTGTCCACAGAACGGGTACCCATCCCGTCGCCGCTCCCTCGTGGACGACGCTCGCTTCGAGACGCTCGTCGTCAAACAGACCAAGCAAAGCGTTTTGGAAGAGGCTCGCGCTCGGGCCAATGGTAAGTCAACACTTAAATACAACAGTATCCGAGAACACATAAAGAATGGTGACACAAAAACAAAGATGATAAAGACAGACGACAATGATGCAGAGAAAAGAAACTACATTACATACTTCTTGACAAGAAACAAACGGTCCATCTTTTGATTTGAATAGTACTGGTGCTTTATTTGATAACATCTCAAATAGACACAGTTAAAAATGAGTTACACACCCTGTAGTGTTCGGCATATCCTGTAGCTAGCTGTCAAATATGTTTGGTGTCCTCTTATTTAAAACAAGGTCTGCCGTCAAGAGCCCTTTCAAAATCGGTTGTGGGGAAAACCCGATGTTTTAATTTATTTCTGAGTTTGTTTTGTTTGGTTATTGTGTTTTATTATTTTATTTTATTTTGTATTATATTCTTTATTTAGACTCTGGCTTGGATCCCGAATTCAATGTAACGAACCAAGACGGGTATATTGGAAGCGACGACAATTCCCCGACGGTTGAAGATGGGACTCAACAGGACGAAACGAAGAACGGCCAGCTTGGTAAATAATTATTTTTGATTTTTTTAGGTTTTTTTTAATGATTTTTATTGTTTAATTTGATTTTTATATTATTTTTGTTATGATTTTATAGCCGATGCTGACATAGGCGATGATGCTGGAGACTGTGATGAAGGTCAGTATTATTCATCTTCATGTCATAATCTTAGTTTTAACTCCAGGTTCCAAATTCTTCCGAATCCCAACTCTTATTGAGATCTGTATTCATCTATTTATTTCTTCACAGATTATACTCTGACCGAGGAAGAGGTTATTCTGCAGAATGCTGCCAGTGAGTCTCCCGACGCAGAGCAAGCCGTCCAGCAAGCAGCTCTACTGTTGCGCATGCGCGACGGCATGGGCTCCCTGGCCCGCATCCTCAAGACCATCGACAACTACAAGGGATGCGTCCAGCACCTCGAAACTCGTCCGTCCCAACTTGCCGATGTTCAATTCGACGCTCTCGTCAAAGTCAGCATGTCCCGCGTCAATCTGCTGCAACTTATAAGATCTCTTCGTCAATCGACCGCCTTCGCCGGAGTCAACCTCATGACTGACAACAACATCTCAAGCAAGACCCCGTGGTTCCCTCGCCATGCCTCTGATCTCGATAACTGCAACCATCTTATGACCAAATATGAACCAGAATTGGACATGAACCACCCCGGTTTTGCTGATAAGGATTACAGAGAGCGCAGGAAGCAAATCGCAGAAATCGCTTTCGCGTATAAGTATGGTGATCCGATTCCATCGATCACCTACAAGGAGAGTGAGAACTCCACCTGGCAGCGAGTGTTCAACTCGGTTGTCGATCTTATGCCAAAGCATGCTTGTAAGGAATACATGTCTGCATTCAGGAAGCTCCAAGAGGCTGATATCTTTGTGCCTCACCGCATTCCTCAGCTAGAGGATGTGAGCAACTTCTTGCGCAAGCACACTGGGTTCACACTCCGCCCAGCTGCCGGTCTGCTGACCGCCCGTGACTTCCTCGCTTCTTTGGCTTTCCGCGTATTCCAATCTACGCAATACGTGCGCCACGCCAACTCTCCCTTCCACACCCCTGAACCGTAAGTATTTTTGTTTAAAAAAACGTCATGAATCAAATGAGATAAAGTACACTTTAGCAACTGGAATGTTAACGAGCTTTTGATTATTTTAAAATCTAAGCAATGTAGGTAGTTATGTTTTGAATTGTTGTTTACTTGACAACCGCCTTGACTGGCATCTTAGAGGAAATATTACGCAAGACTCGCATGTCCTTGTAGAATATATATTAATTGGGTCGAATCATACTTTATGTCGGCACGTAATTAACATGTTCGTCCAAACTTCAAAGTGCCTCCTTTATTTTGTTATTTCCGGACTATCCATAACTATAGTCATTTGATTTAATATCCGGGAGCGGCCAAGACTCGCCCGTTCGATGGAGTTATAACGTTGTTAAATGGCCCCGCTGAAATTTACTTATCTTTAAAGTGTTGAACGTTGTCAACTTTAAAGGGGCCCTAACTTTATTAAGCTACTGACAAGACTTTAGCATTAGTGCACACCACAGAGCCACATATGCATAATGATTTACCTTTTAAAATGTCTGTTTGCTAATTATAAGCGAATTAACAAATATTTTACATTTACAGTGATTGTATCCATGAGCTTCTTGGACACATCCCGCTTCTAGCCGACCCCAGCTTCGCCCAATTCTCCCAAGAAATTGGATTGGCCTCACTCGGCGCTTCGGATGCTGAAATCGAAAAACTGTCTACCGTAAGTTCTTAACCTCGAAATTGTTTACTGTTTATGTGATTGCAAAAGCGAGTTTGTTTATTTTAATGATTGGGCCCAGCTTTTGCGAATTGTTCTCAACCAAGTGCAGTCAAGGACTGTACGATCAATTTGCATTGGATATTTTCTTTGCGCAGGTATACTGGTTTACTGTTGAGTTCGGTCTCTGCAAGGAGAACCAGCAACTGAAGGTTTACGGTGCGGCTGTGCTCTCGTCCATCGGTGAGCTGCTGCACGCCCTCAGTGACAAGCCGGAGCACAGGCCCTTCGACCCTGCTTCGACTTCCATCCAGCCTTACCAAGACCAGGAGTATCAGCCCATCTACTATGTGGCTGAGAGCTTCGAAGATGCCAAAGATAAATTTAGGTCAGTCAAATTGCCATTTCTGGGAGTCGAAACTTTAAACTCTAAAGTTGGCAAATGCAACTTAAGGCTTGGTGTTTTTTATGTCTGTGTTTATCGTGAAAGTAAATGAAAAGATAATTCTTAAAATTTTCGAAAGTCCTCCCCGAAACAAAACAAAGCAGCCAAATTTTGGCTCGTCTCGCCTCTGACTCTTGTTTGAATTGCAAGTCAATATTACCATTGCATGAAAATCAATAAATCAATAAAATCAATTTATTTCTGTAAGTAGGCTAACAACTAGCACTTTTACACGTATAAATTAACGCTACCACCGCTTCGGGACAATTTGGGCCAGTGCTGAGAAGAAGCGGCGCAAGAAACTCAGTCACTATTGTCACTGTCATGCTAGTCCAAGGACATGTTTAGGGCTACTGACTAATTGTTTATATATTTCCAGACGCTGGGTGTCCACCATGTCCCGGCCGTTCGAAGTGCGCTTCAACCCGCATACCGAGCGCGTGGAGGTTCTGGACTCGGTCGACAAGCTGGAGACTCTCATCTGGCAGCTCAACACCGAGATGCTGCACCTCACCAACGCCGTCAAGAAGCTTAAGACCTCCGATTTCGAGTGAACACCGTTACAATAATCACATATCATGGTTCAGTGCACGCGGTATTCCCGCATTCTGTATAGCTAGTGATATCATAGACTTAAGACTGCCGGCGTGTGTCTGGTGTGCGTGAGTGTAGAAACCATCGGATGGTACTTCGTTGAAAACCTTTTTTCTACCTTATCGTTTTATTTATTGCCGAGTTCATTGCCCGGGCTTCGGAAACTGCACACGCCTCCCGATTGCCCATTTACGGAGGCCGTGCAGCTTTTGCGAGACCTTAACTACTAGTATTATTTATAATTTATAACACAAAAATAAAAATGGAGCACCAAAAAGTAAAAAATCAAACAATAAATATTTGTGTTTGAGTGGACTTCGATGTTTTATTTCGTTATTTTTTCCCGCAAACTGACACATTTTAGGTTTCAATAGTAATTTGTATGTAGTGTATTCAAATATGTAAAGTCAGAACTCCACCATATTGAGCTTACTAAAATGAATCAAATTGATGCGACAATACTCAAAAGCCATAAAAAGAAGGTAGGTAGGTACTGAGGAATAAGTAAAATGAAATAAGGATTGGAACTTGGAACCAATCAGCAGGGGAGCTCTGCCTAGCGAGCGCTCACCTGTAATAAGATTTGCTCCGGTCTCGAAGGAATATGATCGCTTCCAATCTAATACGATTGAGAATTACCTGTACAATTTTAAAGATACAGGTTCTTTAATTACTTTGATCCACAAAAAATACATGGGACTTTACTTTGTCGTAGCTTTTTTGTTTCGGAACATCTTAATACCTATATAGGTACCATATACATTTACATATTATAGAGGTAGTTGTGCAATCATCTTCTTGACTCCTAAATAAAGGATATTATTTTCCAAATTCCTTTGTGCTTCAATAAAAAAGGTGTGCATAATGATAACAGAAAACGAGTTACAAAGAATGCAAAGTGGAGCAGTCGTGATCACAACCAGTAAAACGTTAAATAAAACCGACTAAGATGTGTACGGGTTACACCGAGTATAGGATTCCGTACACGTAGTAACTTGGTCGAATTAAATATCACAATCCAGCGTTAACGAAACCTAGACTTGAGTAATCACAAAAAGCAAAATCACTAACCTACAGGTTACAGGTTGAGTGGCGGAAAATGCTTTTTAGCAGTAAATTCCACCATATGTACAGTCACGTGCATTGACATATAAACATGAATAGAATTTCAAATAAATGTTAGCTCGGAAAATATCAAAGACAAATAATCACCTTAACGATACATACTATATAACCATCGAAGTTTATCACAAAAAAGTACACATTATTGGCGAAAATATGTACACAAATAGCTTTCAAACAATTGTTTACACGTTTATAACCAAAAATATGTATCCACTATGAACTACAATAATAAGTAATCAATTAATTTTTCACAGAAAATAAACAATACCGTTTCATTACGATGTAAACAATCGTTACTTTGATTTTTTTTCTGAAATATGTATTCATTTATAAAAATGTAGCATTTTTAACTATTTCGTCAAATTGGTATTACTTTCAATAAAATATACGCCATGTACTTTGCAATGACATGTAAACATTCATTTTTTATCTTTTTAATATATTATGAAGGTAGCCATGTCGCGGTAGGCGGTAGCGCGGACTGTCTTCTTCGATTATGTTTTTCCTATCTACCCTCAATAATGCGTTAACCTCATATAAACATTTCTTATTCATTGGGAATACTTGCTTTAGTAAAAAAACGAACACCACAATAAATAATGTTTTACGATAAATTATTACATAATTACCGCCGCAACTCATAACAATCACAAACTACGCGTTAACACTTCTCCAGACTGGCAAGTATTCCTAATGAATAAGAAATGTTTATATGAGGTTGACGCATTATTGAGGGTAGATAAGAAAAACATAATCGAAGAAAACAGTCTGCGCTACCGCCTACCGCGACATGGCTGCCTTCATAATATATTAAAAAAATAAAAAAATGAATGTTTACATGTCATTGCAAAGTACATGGTGTGTATTTTATTGAAAGTAATACCCATTTGTCGAAATAGTTAAAACTGCTATAGTTTTATAAGTGTATACATATTTATGAAAAAAATCATAGTAATGATTGGATACATAATTATGTTTGGTTACAAACGTGTAAACAATTGTCTGAAAGCTATTTGTGTACATATTTTCACCAATAATATGTACTTTTTTGTGATAAACTTCGATGCTTCTATAGTATGTATCGATAAGGTGATTATTTGTCTTTGATATTTTCCGAGTTAACATTTATTTGAAATTCTATTCATGTTTATATGTCATTGCACGTGACTGTACATCTGAATTTGTTGTGCAATAAAGTTCGGCCTACCCTATCAGCGTCGAAGAAGTTGACATCAGACAGCGGGTTATTTAATTTCTGGGTTATATTAACTCAGGGTAGGGCAAAAGGCGACCGTCGGGAGGGAATAGTGCCGTATCCCCGGCTATTCCCCCTGTCCCCCCGCAAGGGGGGCGCGCTGGGCCCACCGTGTAGGTGGGCACGCTGTCGGAGGTGGTCATGGACGTAAAGGATTAGCCAGCACCCATGTCACCTCCTAGACAGGGAAGGGATACCACAGGTTTTTGGTGGGTAGTCCCCGCTCCGGATTTTCCCCGGAGCGGAGCCGTGTCCTTTTCAGGACGCTGGGAGTCCCACACACGGCTGAGGCCCCCCGGCCTCAGCTATGGCTCTTAAAAGGGTTTTCCTGCGAGAAAAAAAAAAGGGCAAAAGGCGACATCGTGTCATAAGTATTCATATGTACATTCATGGCAAATTAAAACTTAGGAAGTACCCATTCCGAAGTCACTGACAGCTTCCTAGTTACAAAATATGGTGTAACTTTATTGTTTCGCGATTTACGTCATACATTTTCTATCAACAAGGTGTTAATGATTTGATTTCATTACATGCAGCAGTGTTGGCTAGCTGCGTGTGAATGTGGGTTGTATGTATTAGTTAATACGTTTATCTTGGTGCGGCTTAGCATAGACTGGATCATAGATTTAGAATATAATGGCACAGATAAGTAGACATCAAGGATGCAATGAACAAATGCATGAAATGACACACGCAGACAGACGCACGTCTCGACGAGGCTGCTAATGCATTGTCCTTCGGTAGCGACGCAACGCGACAAGTGCGATGCGACGCGACGCGACCAATACTTTAAACGTCTTGTGTTTATGTCAATCAACTGATCGACCCTTTGGCGTTTTGCGCCGCTCTTGTAGGACATCGGGCGATAATCGCGGTCCTGACCATAGACGTACAATATATGTACTATTAATTATGGTCCTGACAGTCACGCGTGCCGCATTTGGCACACAATATTGAATATGATTAGAAAACAATTCGTGCTTAGGTCTAGCCGGGTAAACCTCAGTGTTGGTATTAGTCGATTGGAGAAACCTAGGTATAATAGCAGCTAGTTTATAACCCAAGTAGGAATTGTTGGACCTAGATGTAGCTGGCAGCTGGCAAGCATAAAATTGTCACGCTCGACCTGTGTTTAATCTAATCTAACCAGCTACACCTAGTATAATCCGGCAAGATTGTGCAGGCGCAATTCGGGTGTGGCTGTAGCAAATAAAGTTTCCTTTTAAATAAATTAAGAAATTATTTTCCCGCTAAGGAAGGCAAAATGTTTGTAACATGCAACATATGTAGGTCTTAAAGTAACCTTTTTGTAGAGAACATGCTTTGTTACAATGCATACCAACAGCAATGGGGATAGCAACGGGTTACGTGGGACTCCCTCTTCTAGATTTCCCCCAGTCCGCTTTTATTGGTGCGACAGAGGATCGCTCAGCGCATGCTCTTCAGAAAGGTGTTGATTACGGACCCCTAAAAACCCCTTTAATCATCAAAATAAGTTCGTTTTACAAAAAGGTCGGGCTTGTGCCTTGACATTAAACGAGGCAAACTGAGAGACTCGACCTCAGTCCTCAGCGGGCAAGGACGGGTGGCCACGCTGTATCTAGGCCTACATAACTATTTAGTAATTACCAGTGCAACTAGTATACAATTTATCTCTATTAGAATCAAGAGCCTAGAAATGAAGGTCCGAAGTTTCGTTAATAATAAAAAACACCTGGATGCTGTAGACAGATAAACAAGAGATCATGTATGATCCCTACGGGCAGTGAATCATATCTCCTGCCTAATTTATCTTAAACAGCAATAGGTCAATATTCTTTCAATCATGGACTAAATAGAACATATTACAGACAATTGTTCTGCCAAATTTTATTGAAATTGCTTTTGTGGCGTGGCCAGAAATACACACAATTATTTGAAGGAAGAAATGAGAAACAACAGTGCATATTGAGTTGTCTTAGCCTTGAAGTTTAGTGTGCTAGCGAGCCACATTGTAACTCCGTCAGCTCATGGTTCTTTGACAGAATTTACTCAGAGGTCGAGTTTGCTGATACAGTTTTTGCGGTTTTTTTATTGACAAGAACCTGTAGAACCTGTTAATTATTGAGATCAATTCAAAAAAGCCGTTTTGATGCGGAAGAATTTTCTAAGGATTGGTCTTGATAAACTTGTTTATCAGTTACCATTTGTGTAAATACCACCAATTGAATTTGCAGCGATTAAACCTTCTAGTAACAACGTTTATACCTACATTACTCATCTAAAAAATTTGCATTTTTGAAAAAAAAAACACTTGTTCAGTTTGTTGAAAACTATTTTAAACGGCCGCGAGAGACGTGCGCAGGCGACGGGAATTTGTGCTGAGCTGACATTCGATAGGGGAAGTAATTTTTTTTAGACGCTTATTGTATATAAAACACTAAGTCCTTTATTAGCTTTTTTGACTAATTCTGCCTCTGTAACAACAGTTGAACCTTACACTTGTGTACTTATATCAACCACATGTCAAAAAAGCTGTAAATTTATGAAATAAATCTGTCACGACTTAGCGTTCAAGGTCATTCGCGACTCTACTCGCCTTAAGTTTTAATAACTACTTATCATACTTAATTTGTAATATGGTCAATGTGTGTGACGTAGTCCCCATTATTTTTATTTACAAGCTAAGAAATCCTTATTCCAAGGTTGACCCCTTTCTTTTAAGTGACTAAGCACTTTAATGTTACCTTTCTATTCCAACGAGTACCTAACTCTACGACTGTTATTGTCTATGAACTCAGATCTCAGACGGATACCGAGCTCAATTTTTTCACGCTCGAAAATTCTGGATACAACAAGGCCAAAATGAACACCATTTAGATCTCGCAAGGGCCTACAATAATCAACGAAGCAAGCAAATTATATAACATTGAAGTACAAGGTTTCTGGCCAATCTTTAAATAAGTTACGTAAAACATAGTCGTGTCGTGCAGTTACTACACCGTTTATAACTCAAGAACAGTTGGGCCAGTTTACCTTACTAATAATTTGCGTTTAACCCTAAAATGGCAGGATGACTTCTGTTACATCAGTTTTAAGGGAGAGAATCGAGTAGTTGATACTACAATCGTTAACGTACTTTTTATCAACTGTCAAAACACTTTTCCCCATAGACCTTGTATGGGAATAACACACTTTGACGTCATCAAGTGCAATGCCGACTATTGATTATTAAAAGATTTAAATTTAATCAAAAATCTAATAATACAAACTGCAGAAAAATATCGATGAACGAGGGTCTTAAATTACTTATGAATTTTGTTCGAGAAAAATAGTTTTTGAATTGGTAACAAGCCTATAAGCGGATGAAAATTCCAAAAATGAAAAATATTGTAGATTTGCGCATCTGAACTAAAAGTCTGATTGTTACCTACAGTGAAACCTACATCAAAACTACTGAAAAAATAAGCACCATGTTCAAAACATCTTTTATTTCGTAATATCAAAATAACAAACACTTTTGACGCTCAATTAGAAGCAGTCGTGATTTTGTTGACGTCCGCAGACTCCTCCTCGTCAGCCAGGATAACCGTGTAGCTGTTCTTAAGCGAAGACACCTGGTTCTGCAATGCTCGTAACCGAATCTCTACCAGCTCGAAGTTCTCTTGGAGATTGTTGATCTGGATTTGCATGCGTTGGCGAATCTGTGCAGTGAACGTGAACGATAAGATTAGAATTACAACGTGTCTGTACTCTTATTTTGGGTTCGTTACTTTATAATGGCTGTTTTCTTTCAAAATATTTGTGGCCCTACACATAAAGCTGTTCTGCGTAGTTTCGGATGAAGCCATTCTTGTGGTCGTACTCTTTAACGTTTCATTTGTAGTCAGTCTAGCCAGCGCGTTTCCTCGCACGGTCAAACTAGTAACAGTGACAGGAATGGCCTCATCTAAGACTACGAACATCAGCTTAGAGAGTAGGGGGGGGGGGGGGGTGTCTAGCTTAACCATGCGAGCGAACAGGGTGGCTACATCCGAAAATACAGATGAAACGATAGTTGGTATGGCCTCCGCATCATGTCAATCAATTGTGTTTTTTATTTTCGAAGCCACAGATTTACCTGTTTTTTTTTAAGATATAAAGTACCTAAGTACTTGCGTTTGAGTGACATAATCCTCTTTAGTTAAGCAGTTCATTATTGAAAGGGTACCTACGTTACATGATTTATAAAAACTTGATTAACGGTACGAGTTAATAGTTAAGGATATAGAATGGATGTACATAACCACCAGTTAAATGGTTCATAATATTTGCTCTTTTTATAGTAAGCACGTGTTCTGAGAATAAATTTATAGTAGTCTAAGATCCGAACTTAAATCGATCTTCACCGGATAATAAAAATGAAACATATTTTACAATTTAATATATTAGATAATATATTGAACATGGGTTTGCTTAAAAGTCCTGGACAGACTATTTCTAATTAATTTTTAAGTTAAGTGTGTGAATGGTTTTATTTCAATACAAATGCCACCTTGGTGATGTTTACCTAAATACGACGCGTTTTTATTATTGTTCACAGCAACAAAATGGCATCGAACTAATTAATTCTTCTAAATCAGCCTCATGCTGTTCTTATTTTTGTGTTGATCCTTGAATTTAATGACACCTATAAGCGTGACAGATCCAGTCCGCTAAGTAACTGTCTTTTATCATGACAAAAAACAATTTTAAAATCGTTATGCACAGTCTGCTTCTATCAATAGAGTGGTTAGATGGCAAAGTAAAATCTAATATTCCTTCACCATGATACCCTTTGAAAGCTAAAACACTGTCCACCCGCAAAATTATGTTACGATGCAATTTCATAGAACTCTCAGTTCAACTTTGTTCCATCGATAAACTAATACTAGTACTTCGTTAGATAAATTTGCTCCACTTTGCGTATTTTTATTAAATAAACCAAGATTACTTAGAAACGAAACGTATTTTGGTGCATTCTGGTGCATTCACACCAGAAACAACATTTTGTATAACCTTCATTCAGATTTAGTTAAATCTTAGCAAAATTGCTTAAAAAGATCTCTTGAGTTGCCCTTAGCGCACTGCATCTGTATTATGGATGAATTTAATGATGACAATTACAGTTTCAAATGAAAAAAAAAACACGGGTTGCACTCCGGGAGTGCCGGCAGAAGTGAAAACTTGATTATTAACGTTGTGCATTTTTGATTTATTTGAACCGTCTTACGGTTTTTCGATCAGCATCACGTGACCTGACGCGAGTTTCACAGTTTCTACCCATGCACAAAAGTGCTCAACGCCGCTAAAGAAGTTTTCACTTCAAAAACAAGATTGTCTATGATCGTCAGCTCCAATATTCATTTGTATTGATCTTGATGCAGTCATTACACATAAGACTAAACAAAAACGATAACAAAAATAGACTGCGGCTTCAAATTGTCCACAGGGATTTCCAACACACGCAAAACACTTAAATGAACCTAGTAATAAGCTAACGACCTCTCGACCGAGTAGCAACAGAGAGCGTAGATAGATTCGGTAGAGCAAATAAGCAAAACTTACATAGTATTCAGGAATAAGTTATTTTTGAAACATCTTTTGAATAGCCCTCATGAAAATTGATACACCTTCTTTTAGAAGAGTTGTGGATACAGAGGAAATGTAAGTAATCCCTTATTCCATTATGAAATGTTAGCATTTAACAATGCTAATATCTTAACAATTTGTGATGTTAAAAAACACAAATAAAAATTCTAAATGCCACAGGTGAGGCTTGAACCTAAAACTCTCGCAATAGTAACTCATCGGCTGAATTTCTTTAAGGCTTTAGGCTGCAAGCCAGCCATGGTTCATCAATGTTGTGGTAAGATATCTACAACATCCGAAAGAAACATTTTGACGTGACAACGTCTTATAAATTGGTTTGCCGGGTGACACCTCAAGAAACTGCGTTACGCTGCTCCGCTCACGTTTTGCGCGAGAGAGACAGAGCGAGAGAGAGAGAGAGAGAGAGATAGGCATACACACCGGTTCATGTTATACGAATGAATATTCACATTAAAATTATTTTACCACTCAGAGTCGTTGTCACGTAAAACTTTCGCGCGTATACCGACTTTACAGGCAACCAATTTTTTACAGGTGTAATCTATCCTTACTTAAGTTAATCCCAAATTTTTTACATCTATGCAGTTTTTTTTCAATGGATAAATTGAATATTGGTGGCCGCAATAAAATAGGAATTTCGTAAACATGCAATATGTATGTAAGGGCAAAGTAATCTATTGAGTAAAAACATTGTCTTTTCATTGTAAAAGGAAATTCAGGTAAGTGTGTGTTAACCTTAGGTAATTAAGAAATTCCTACTTCATACCTGTCTCCGATTTTCGATTTATCCTTTGAAATCCAAGTTTTTGGCCAAAAACTGCTGAGCTGTCAAAATTTTGTAATATGGCTCTTAGCAACTCAAATTTATTGTATATTTTATATTTAATCTCATGTGTCATATTATTGGTATTATTATTTTTTTGTTCTATCTTTTATTGATTTTGTCGCACCGTACCGTCGACCGTACGCACCGTAATCGTTTCTTCTTAGCCCAAAGGTATGATAGGTAGAGAATGCTCTACGGCGTTAAGTCCACCTTTTATACACAATTTTGTTGTGCACTAAAGCTTAAATAAAATAAATAAATAAGCATGGCACAAAAATCAAATAACTTACATCGTCTCTCTCCTTCTGGCACGCCCTGCACTGCGCACGGCTCTGTATCAGCTGTCTCTCCATCTCAGATATTTGCGTTTGGAGGTACCGCCTCATGGAATCTGCTCTGTCCTTGCACCTGCTTAGGGACCTGCCACTCTCCGCTCTTAACTCCTCAAGGTCCTTCAGCAACGCCGTACATTCTGAAGCTTTCTCCTTGAACCTGATATCCTGTTGGGACAGCTTCTCTTCCAAACGCAGCACTTTACACCTGCCCGATACGGAATTCAATTACGGGGGCAATCGATAGATTGGATTGCTTGTCAATCCTAACCTGCATACATCGGACAGGCTATCTGCGCTTACTACGCTATGATGGAACTGTAAGTATCGGAGTGTATCGCCGCTGATTAATTCTATACCTATGTGACTCGGAAAACTTAATCATGAAATTTTTGATTTACAGCTAATGTTGAATTCTTTTTACTCGTTATATTATTCTTATATCATATCATATCATATTATATATAACAATATTTTTATACCTATTCACGAAATCTAGTCTAGTCTTAGTAGTCTTTTATTTTAATTAAGACTTCCGGTGCTTAAAATTGAATAAATAGATTTCAACCTAATTAGATTGCGCATTATTATATTAATAAAATGCAGGTACCAACTACCTAAAGAATAAATTAATAAATAACTTACTTGTAATCGTCCATAAGTTTGGACAGATCATCAATTTCTTTTTGTTTCTCATCCAGTGTGACTCTGAAGATCTTGTTTTCCTCATACAATTTGACTCTTTCGGCTTTTTCCTGGTTTAGGTTATTCACTGCTATGACTAGCTGTAAAGAAGTCCACAAACTGAACTTAGTATTTATTTTTTAATTTACTGAGACATAATTGATCTATGATAAATATGGATGTATGCCAAAACCACGAAATAAAGTGAATGACGCACTAACTTAGAGATAGCATGTAATGTCGAAAAATAAATCAAGAAGAACCACCACACAATTTTAATTGCTGTTGAGCCTAAAGCCAGGCCTGTCTCACTCGATGTACTTGCGCGCGGTATTAGCCTACTCTCGCCCGCACCGACGACGGTGCGAATTCAGTGGGCTGCCAACAACCGTCGGACGCGCTCACGACGCACTATAATTATTTGTGTTACGCTTACGATCAATTTAGTTTTCATACGAACCAAATAAGTAATCTGTGCTTGTTAAACGTTAGCTTTATTTAAGAAAAATGACTTCTGGTGGTGGAATGTGCAGTTGATGGGTGTAGGTCGAATAGTAAGAGAAATAAAACGCTTTCTTTTTTTAGTCTACCAGCTAATGAAGAAAATGTAATTATTACCCGGTATTCCCGGTAAGTTAGTAATTTATTTACAAAGTATAAAAAACAAACAAATTAGTAGGTGGTACCTACCTACGTAGGTAAATTGGATAAATTTAGGTAAATAGGGGTTCGGCTTTATTGAATTAAAATGTAATACCTACAGTGAAACATAGGTCAGTTACTTTATTGAAATAATACATAAGTACCTAATATACCTATTAGTCTACTTTTTATGGGCTGCGCACCACTTACGAACTGTGTGTACCTACCTACTCGACGTGGTGGTTTAGTCGACTAATGACTAAACTCATTAATTAGCGAAATGACTAGGTACCTACATAGTTGACAATAAAATTGACCGATTCTCGAAATGTACCTACCTACTAATAATCTACAAACGACAGATTCCACAAATGACAGATTTGTTTTAGAAAGAGATAGCAAGAGTCACAATTAAGTAGCTCATAATTCGCTTGTTATACCTAATACAAGCTGAATTTCTTATTTCACATTTGTTATTAAATAATGTTATATTATTTTAACAACAGTCAATCAAATACCATTGTAGAAAAATGTGGTTGAAATATTTTTACCGAAAGTGTCAACCTTAGTTCGATTGTCACTCGGTCTCACGTCACGTGGTCTGGCGCAGCTGCGAAGCAATAGTGACTCTATACTCAGAGATGTAGGTGCATTATTGTACGCGGCAGAAAAAGTAGTCTATTAACGCTGTAGGTATCGAAATTTTTATATTTATCTGTTACGTAGTAACTATTTAGTAATCTGTGCTAAAGCTGCAAATGTATGACTGGTATAGAATGCCCAATGGCGTTCAGTACATCTATAGGGACAAAGAATAGGATTACTTATATAAAATATCGCTCCATATCACTTCATTTTGCTCTGCGAAATAAGCCAGAATAAAATCTAAATTTTACTTATCACAAATGTAACAAGTAAAGCTAGCATTCGGATCAACGCGACCACGAGACCGAGACTCGTGACGTCACGTGACTCACTTATTCCAGCTCAATTGGACTTTGGGATGTGGGTGGAAGATTTGATTACAATCACCGGGACTGGTGAAATTAAATAAAAACTTGAACAAAATGGTACCTTTTCTTTCACCCGGTGCAATGCAACTCGTTCAACAGCTGTTGAGAGCTGTCCTCAACAAGTCTATGCATCTGCTTGGCTTCCTGCAGCTGAATTTGTGCCCCCTACAGCAGGTCGGGCAGAGGAGCAAGCCTTTGAAGTTTCTCTAGGAAAACTTGTCACAAACGTCATGATAAGAAAACGGTACCTTTTCCTTCACCCGGTGCAACTCGTTAGACAGCTGTTGAGAGCTGTCCTCAGCAAGTCTCTGCATGTGCTTCGCTTCCTGCAGCTGAATTTGTGCCCCCTTCAGCAGGTCAGGAGGACGAGCAAGCTTTAGAAATTTCTTTAGGCACTGTATACTTGTCACAAATGTCAAGATAAGAAAATGGTACCTTTTCTTTCACCCGGTGCAACTCGTTAGACAGCTGTTGAGAGCTGTCCTCGGCAAGTCTCTGCATCTGCTTGGCTTCCTGCAGCTGAATTTGTGCCCCCTTCAGCAGGTCGGGCAGAGGAGCAAGCTCTTGAAGTTTTTCTTGGAACTGCATCTGGGAAACAATTGTCACTAGGGATAGCAATTCAGTAATGTTCAATGCAGCAGGATTTTTTGCTGGATTTGCCGCAATCCAGCTTGGATCCAGAATACTATGAAAAAGTGATGCGTTTGCCGCCTTGCTGGAAAAAGTGCTAGATGCCAGCAAAGCAAATCTCTAAGTGTCACCACCTTATACTATACTGTGCTATTATTTTTAAATCAGACCTCGATTTAAACGTAAAAACGTCTAGAATAAGATTGAAACACCTCTATTTTTCCATACGGACTGCCAATTTTTCTATAAATAAGGTAAGTATACTCAAATACAGGTATCGAAAACCTTTCATAAAGCTCTAGCTAGACAAACACATCAGGAAATAAATAGGTCATATGGTACAAGGTAGCTACTACGATGGTTCTACTTATGCTTCTAGCTCCTGCTATCATAGGATAAAGAGCATAAAAAGTGAAGACGCAATATTTATAACGGGTAAGCTTTGTTTTGGATTGATTTTGAAATGATTCATGTAAATAAATAGGCACCTTCATTTTCTGAATTTCAATTTGTATTTGGTCTGAAACTTGCTTATTGTCGTATTCTATGACATCCAATTGTCTTCTCAGTTCTTCCACTTGTTGCTGCGCTTGAAGATACTAGAACCAAGACATTTGATCAAGTATACCCGTTTTATTTATAATATCTTGCTGCTTAAGGACATACAAAACGTTCGGATTTCAGAGTAGTAAAACACGATTTTGTATAACCCTAGCCTAAAAAAAACATTGAAGTAGGTACGAAAGTAAGCAGACCAGTACCCACTATTTAGCCTCCTATATTAAACCTTTAACAATAGTCAAAATCACAAAAAAAAGGATAATTTATAATTAATTGCAGATTATAAAAAGGTAACTCAGTAACAATGAAAAGTAGCGAATACCTTTACTCGATATTCCTGTAATTGTTCAGTTTTTTCCACCATGGTAATGCGCATTTCTTCCATCTCCTCTTTCATGTCTCTGATTTGTATTTTCATAGCATTGACCTCCTCCTCGGAAAATTTCCGATGATCCTATTATGAATGGCGTGCAATTTATTAATTATGCACAGTAATTGCTATTGTGCCTTTCAACAATGCCGTTGTTTACAAATCTGTTGTCTATACGCCCTTCCCACGAGAGTATAACTGCTTGTAGATAAATGTATTTTCAATAAGCTCATAAACGCTTTTACTACGAAATTATCATAATCTCCCTATATACTTTGAATTGGACTAATCTCTGAGGAACAAAGCTACTAAACTTTATTATTGATGAAAAAAAATTAATTAGGCTAGGCAGCTATCCACAAGAGAAATATTTTGACTATTTAAGAATGTTACGGTAAATTAATTATTTTTGGTGGGTGAAATGACCTCTGTGCTAAGTTGCTTTGGGCGTCGCACTTAATGCTCTTCGAAATCCTTGAGCCACTGAATATGATATGTTGCCGTTAGTTTTAAGTGGAAAAATCTTTATATTCATAAATAATCACAAAGTCATTTGTCCGTTTAAGCTATTGTACGAACCCAGGGAGGCACTTATAATAACGTACTGACTTGTAGAGCAATTTAGCTGTCTAAAGACAAAAGAAGACGCGATGACCTTCCCGGCTTGGATAATCATCAGTTAGTTGATTGTACCAGTACCTATCATTCATTGTTTCATTCGAATCTCATCGTATTAGGTAGCTGCTAGCTGCTAGTTTTAGAAAAACATAAATAATGTTATATACGTACCTTTTTCTCAGCTACGATATCAGCACAACATATACTGTTCAATTTGACTTCCAAATCTTTTAATTTTGCTTCATACTTTTCTCTTTGAAACCTTTCTTGATCGGCTGCGTTTTTAGCTCTTATTAACTCCTCACGCAGTTTGGATATCTGAATATATAAAATCCTTCATATATTTTGTAAATAAAAAAAATAATAATTTTGGAACAAAAAGTCAAGTACCTCAGGGTACCTGCCCAATTCTTCGGGCATCCTATGTTCTGCGTACGCTAGAGTTTCTTTTACAGCTTCATCGGAGTGCTGAAAAGGAGATGTAAAATAATGTTATCCTGTGAAACAATCACATAGTGTTTATGCTCTTATCGTTTTAAAATTCGATGTGTCTGCTCAAGTGAAATTCCTTTTTATTCTACTCAAGTGTTTCCTAGACTAAACACACTAGGAGTTGTGTGTGTTTCCTTGGTACCAATATTAGTTTATTTATACATTTTTTGTTTGGGATAGGTTTGCTCTTGACCCAAGACAAAGCCCAACGTGGCAAAGACTGAGTCTATGCCTATTCACTCTAGCTTTGAAAATTCCTTGGTTGTAATTGCAGGGAAACACTGACGCAGGAAGTGAGTTCCACTCTTTTGCAGTGCGCATCAGTAATGTAGATGAGAAGCGCCAATTTTGAGACTACTTACACTTACAGACTTGGTAGATACGTATCACTTTTTCGGTATTTGAGATATCAGTCAGTACTCGAATCACCTATAGCTGAGGTGAGGCGTGTGTCCAGCAGTGGAGTGAGCACGAACATTCTCGTAACGTATTCGTGTCGTCCAAACGCCAGAAACTGACAGTTTCCCCATACAAATTGACAAGTTAACGATAAGCAAACGCTACGAATACGTTACGATAGTTGTTCGTGCTCATCCCACAGTACTCATTTTTAGGCTGATGAGATGAGAGAGAGAGAGGAAGATGAGATATGAGAAAGTTTTACGACCGGTCTCAATATTCAAATTTTGACTGGAAGTTAGATTACTGTCAGTTTCATAGAAAACGCTGCGCCATCGGATATTTTTTAGTATAAAACTGATATCTATGTAATTTTTAGTCAAAGTTAGGGAGAATATTAAGATCGGCTATAAGTTGCTTGCACCTGTAACCTTAGTTATAGATATCAACGATATAGTCTAGCTAACCGTGAGTAAATCCCTATTAGCCTGTTTCCTCTGGTGAAGATCTTGACGGTCCTTTTTTATGGCAGCCAACTCCATCTGGATCTCCTTAACTTCGCCCTCCATGTCTCCCAATTGCTTTTGCTGCAAAAAATTATGATACAAAAGTTTTAAAAAAAATAGGTCGTCCACTTACCTTACAAACAACCCCTGCACAAATCCTCACTGAGCCCACTTGGTGGAGTACCTGTGGCTCGTATTGGTGTACGTACGTAGTCCTTATAGTTGAGGTGACGCCCAGCAGTGAACGTATGTACGTAAGGGGTGATGACATGTATATTTAATTAAATCCACCATCATACTCTATACTCCTCCTCCTCCTAATCAACTTCATACATAATTCTAACATAAATTAAAAATGCGAAAATAATTAACCCTGTCTCTCTATCTGTGACGCTTTCACACCGAAACTACTGTAGCGATTTTAATGAAATTTGGTATACCTATGTAGTTAGAGCGGACCTAAGGAAAGGTCATAGGTGTTTTTGGATCGGAATTTGGCTGTTAATCCCATTTCACGCTGGAGCAATGCAGTCACTTATTTCTATGCTTTCGTAGTTACCTACGTTTTCACTAGCCAACTGAATAAGTAATGGGCTTACATTGGTTGACAATAGTAGAGGGAAGTTTTGCATCGAATGAACTCAAAACTTGCTAAACCGATTTGACATGATTCCCCATAGCTCAAGGGTTTTGGTACCTTAATCACATTTTTACCTATCTGTGCCTTGATTTTGATTGAATGCGACTATTTACTCGACTGCTAAGGAAGGGTTATGTTTTATTTAGATCTTTTTTATACTTACCAAAATCGAAGCCTCTCCATCACAATCAACTTCTTCACCTTTGTTTTTATTGAACGGCCATAACTCCGACTGCGGCATCGAGGGTTTTTTTATTTACTGATTCCTTACATATATCATGAAATGATACAAATAAATAATTAACGTAAAACGCTATTGAAATTGCTGTAAAAATGTACTAAAGTTATGTCACCGTTATAAACAATCTATTGCAATGTCAAACACAAACTATTGACATAGGTTTTTGACTTGATTATTACAAAAAAGGTTTTATACTGGCCATTAGAGTGCTTTATCAGCAAAATTCAACATGCACGTATGCACTGAATACTAAACGGACATGGAATAAACCCAATTTCAAATTCGAGTCCCTTTTTAGGTTTCTGTAGATACATAAATGTGCCTTGTATGGCAAAATCTTTACATCCAAACGTTTTTCTGCTGCTGGTATGTTTTCTCTCCTTAAGAACCATCCTCGTAGGTATTTCAAAGCATGTCATCAATAAAAGAATTAGCGAAAACGGTTTAGCCGGTCTCGACCGTCGCGCGTACCAGAATATTTTGCGATTAATTTTTGTATTATACTAAGACTAACTTGTTAAATAGTTCACTGACTTTTTAAGCTGATTAGTGTCACCTTAACGATTAGTTGGTTTCTTATAAATATTATTTAAAAACATCAAACCCGATGTTAATAGCCTCTAAAGAGCTAAAAACAAGCTGCGTAGGTAATACGCATAAAATTTGGTGCAGGCGGGGACAAAGAAAAACTACAAATCAGTTAGTATGAGGGAGAGGAGGGCACCTTTGAACACTTTTTAAACTTTATATCATATCTTCAAAATTCCAGAGAATATGAAGATCTTAGAACCAGAGTTCTAACCCTTTTTAATGTTTAACAATGCTTAGTCTGACTATAAAAAGTTTAAAAATGGTATTGATCTGTGGTCCATTGCGTTGTCGACATCTTTACGCGCTTATTTGAAAAAAATAATAAAAACAGCTCAAATTTCAAAGATATCTGTCAAACATTAGTGACAGTTGGGCAGGTTGTTCGCCATTACCAAGGAAAATCAAAACAAAATTACCTTCTATAAAAACTTTGTTAACTCAAGTTCAAAGCTGCCCCGGTTCAAAGGTGCCCCAAAATCAAAATAAATAAATATTTTGTAAAGCCGACTAGTGTGTCCCGCCTGGAGTTCATGTAAAAAATATAATGAGCTAGACTTTAACTTTTAATGGCTAATATCGGGCTTTTTGTTTTTCAAACTAAATTTTGATAACATTCAGACTTTGTAGTATTTCTATTAAATTTGTTTATATATATATATTCACTTGGTTAAAATCCACAATAGATTGGTTTTATGGTTATATTATAAACCTACCCAATGCCAATCGCGTTATTATCAAGACGAATCTTACTAGTTACTACTTAATGCCTCTAAGAAATGTTATAATAATATATCGAGCTGTTAAGCCTTTATACGAGTAGGCTACAATTATGTAGGAAACGTAGAAATCTACATTTTACATCCCCATTCACTCACTCGAAAAACATACCTAACACTCCTTCAGTCGCAGCGCAGCTAGGTAAAAAGTTAGTAGGTGAACACTCGATATTAGGGTGCGTCCACATTTTAGAATCTTTAGCGCGACTTATGCAAGGTGTTGGGTTCATAGTGATTGTGTACAAATCACGCGCCGTACGCGCGCTATTTGCGCGCACTCAGATCATGCGGCTACGCGCGTACCGTTCGCAGTAGCGCATGAACCTAATATGCACGCGCGTAGCTCGCAGGCAGCTCGCGAGCCGGTCGCGAGTTGCACATTCGCGACGCATTTGTGAGATGTGGACGCACCTTTAGATAATTTATTGCTCATGCCGAAAAGTGACATCTGTCTTAGAACAATGAAAACACATTTCACAATCGTGGCGTCATGGTGTCGTACTGATCTGTTGTCATTTTTATCAAAGCCGCTAGATGTCGCTTACATAATTAATTTTATTTTAACGCCAGCTCCAGACGTTGGGCGAACAGTTGGCCGAAAAATCTATCATTTATAATACGTCAGCCTCAACGGTGATTGCTGCTTTGTTGGTGTTTTTTTTCTAATGGCCAATACCGTTAGTTCTCGGGCCAATGTTCGCCCAACGTGTGGATCGGAGGTAACTCCGATCCACACGTTCTTAGTCATATAAAATATTGATTATTTTGTTTTATTCCGTCCCGTTCATGTTCTGCGTAAAAAAGTTTTAAAGAAAGCTTGCAGGCAAAAGTGACACTGATCCTGGATTTCTTACTGTTTGTAAATTTTTTCGTTTATGTGTATTGCATAATATGTATTTACAGATATCTGTTTGTGTACAAAACTTAAATAAATAAAAGATTCCGCGTCTCGCTCAAACCACGCGAGCGATAAAAATCATTTGAAGTTTCTATACAACACTAGTCAATCTGCATTCTGCAGCCTTGCCAAAAAAAGTTTACGAGTTTGACAGATGGTCGATGGTAGCTCCGAAATGGAGTGGAAATTCGTATTTTACTGAAATTTTCTGAAAAATTTACATGAAGTTAAGGTAAACTGTGAGTACACAATGTATTTTTATCGTATCGAGTTACACTTCGTCAGTGAACTAGAACAAATGATTACTTTCATATAAAAAAAAAACACGGAAAATTGTTGTCTTATAACATTTATCAAACATGCGACGTGGAATGTGGCCAAGACGAAAGAAATCTAAGTAAAATTTGGGCGAAAAATCGAAAGAATTGCTTACCATGAACGTGAACCTTGTGATTCAAGTTTCTTTGTGATTTATGAATTTACTCAGTGGATCTTAAAACCTACATAAAAATTTGTTTCTCATTGTTTTAACAATGCAAATAATCATTTGTATCTTGATATAATTTACCGCATAAAAATTGCACTATATTATTCAAATTATTATAAAAAGCAGCTCAATGAAACCTAATTTGTGCTTCATTTTTAAAGGTGATGTACAGTTCTTAAATAAATAAAAAAAACAACAAACAGAAAATGGGTGAATCCTGTGCTAGTGCATAAATTCAATAATTCAAAATGAAGGATTCCGGTGCTCAGACACCAGCAGATTACAGCGGAGAACATGCAGTTCCACAAGTTTCAAAGTGGAAAGCTAAATTGGACACTTCAATATTTATTACTGATCAAAATCAAGTAATATCACATAGAAAAATTTTTAGGGTAAGTATTTAAATAACTACAATACAACTACCACCTGACAACTGTGGAATCACAAATTATTTAATGCCTTCATAAATTTTTAGCTTACAAGTGTGCTAAGTATGACCTATATTCACCTTCTGAGTTGGAAAAAAACTTACAGTTAAAGGTGTCTAGGATGTTTCGATTCTGAGATGTCCTAGATTGGTTTTATCTTGTTTGTACACATGATAGACTAAAACCCATGTTAAAGATCAGATTGGCTTCTGCCCACTCCGTCTGTAGTTTCCAAAGTGTTATTACTGTGTGTAGGCAGTGCCAACCGAGTAGTCTTCACTCCTGTATTGTTATTTTGTTACAAAAATACTTATTTTCATCATGAAACATGAAATAGTCATTTCAAAAGTACTACATTCTTATTAGTTTAATATTTTGTCTATGTGTATTTGATTTTCTTTGTTCAGAACTATATATTTCTTTTCAGAGATGGAATCAATTGTCTCGCCTGCAAAGGTCTTTAGTTTATGCTATAGTTGTAATAGTTGTGACTGTGTTAGTATTATTATATTCTTCAAATCTAAGTGATGAAGGTGTTAATAAGAGTAGTAATAAAGTAGCTCAGGTAAGTGTTTAATGTTCTTTCCTTGTTAAAAAAGTTTTTAACAACTTGTCATCTGTTACTTTAAACTATTATTATTTTCTAGGAACATATGAGTAATTTGTCTCTAGTCAATGAACCCTTAGCACCTGCGGTTCAATCTGAAAAGGTTGTTATTGAGAGTGAAAACAATGAGAGGCCTACTTTCACAGGTAACAAAAGATTTCTATGAAGCACATAGCCATTTTAGTTAAAAGTACCCAAGCAGCAAAATATTCAAATGAGAATTTGAGTTCAATGTCCTTAAAACACCCATTTATTGTATATTTGTAGTTTCCCCAACTATTTGACTTATTTGCTGTAGTGTGAATAATGAGTAATGACGAATAAATATTTACAGTGCTATGTTTTAGCACTTATACTTCACCTTCAGCAGTTGCTAAATAAAAGACCAGCACTCTTATTATCAGTTACCTGTAACTGCAATTAGAATATCAATACGGCCAGAGCATTTTATTAAATATTTAATTTAAAAGTTTAGTCATCTAATTTAAAAAAATAGGCAGCGCATGAATTTTTATATAGAAACAAACAATAATAATACTCAGCACTTGTTCAAATTAATTGAGACTTTAGTCTGAATAATTTGTGCCTTTTTTGCGTCGAGTAAACGTGTTTAGCGCGTTTACCCGAAAACAAGAACGTGCCCTCGATCATTATAGCACGTCACGGGTAGGACATTATTAAAACGACCATGTTGAAATTTGTGAACTAGCCAACAATACATCCATTCACCTTTGTAATCCTTTGTTCCTTCAAATGACTGCATGCAATTGTAACACTGTATTGAAGTCTCAGATAAATGTACTATCATCTGCAGTTAGAGAACTTTTTTAGCTTTTATTAACACCCTGATTCCTCCATATAAATCAGAGTCTAACAGTACCTCTAATTTTTTTAACATGCATACATTTTAGGTCCTACAAACGCCCGACAGCTTGCCATCGTGCAAAGTTTTAAACATGCTTGGAAGGGGTACAAGGAACATGCATGGGGCTATGATAACTTGAAGCCAGTATCAGGGATGGCCTCAGACTGGTTCTCCTTGGGTCTGACTATTGTCGATGGGTTGGACACAGCATACATCATGGGGCTGAATGAAGGTATGTAGCGATTGTTAAAAAAATAACACCTAGAGCCCTATTTCCTATTTAACAACTGCATCAGTGCTAGTTATGATTTTGTTTAATTTTCTTGTTTCATTTGCAATAGTCAAGTTTAAGATTTGTGTTTCAAAGTTTTCATTCTCTCTCCAGAGTTCCATCATCTCTAAAATGTGTTCAGCACTACCCTTTTGTTAAGGCTTTGATTTATTTTCATTTCAATATATTATTATATAGTTGAAGTAAAGTCTGTAGAAGAACTTATATCCCCTGTTTCTGACAGCAGTAATTAAGTTTATGTCAGTTTTTTACTGTTTATTTTTAACTATCCCCACTAAATTATGCATGACACGATTGTCGTGTATTTTATTTTTATGACATAGTTATTGTATTGTTTTTCAGAGTTTGAAGAAGGCAGACAATGGATAAAAGATCAGTTAGTATTCACAAAGAATAAGGATGTAAACTTTTTCGAAGTCACCATTCGAGTTCTTGGCGCTTTGTTGAGTAATTATTATTTCACCGAAGACAAGATGTTCCTTGAAAAAGCTGTGAGAATTATTACTTCTATTTCCTTATTTAGTTAGTAGCTCAAACTTGTACCAAGCATTTTAATGTATTTTTGGTTTTATTTGATACTAGCTGTGCCCGCGACTTCGTCCGCGTGGAGTTGTAATTTTGGGCATAGACATGTACTGTCGCAGACAGTTTTTTAGATCATTTCAAGAGGAATAATTCTTTCATATTTATATTTTTGGTATCTTGAACCGTTTTCGCAGTGTACGCAACTCAAGGATGGTTTAGTAGATTCTGAGATTCAATTTCCTGCCTGCCCCCTAAGTTCATCGGCGTGATTATTTATATCCCAGTTTACTCTCCAGGTGATACTGAGTCAAATAAAAAAAGTCCCGTCAAAATCGGTCCAGTAGATTCTGAGATTAGCCCGGACAAACAGACAGACAGACAGACAGACAGACAAAAATTTTAAAAATTGTTGTTTTGGCTTCTATTACGGTAATTAAGACCCCCTGTAACAATTTTTCATAAAAATCTTCAATGTACAGAAATCGATCTTTTACAGTCTTATTATATGTATAGATTGCTTGCTACCTCATCATTGAATGCTCATATTTTCCTGCTGTTAATGGGATAATATATTGTTTTAAGGAATTGTTAATGGGTTTAGATAACAGAAAGTATTTAGTAACTGACTACTACAATGTGTAAGAGTTAAATCATAATGTTGACTGACAACCATAGTATTGTGGGTTTGCATTCTAGACTTTTATCCCAGGGTTTGTGGGTTCGGATTTCAAAGGGGCAAATGTTTGTATTATAATAATGACTGATCGTGGGTTCTGATCGTGAGTTCACAAGTCACGTCCACGTCAGGACTTATGTCGCTTACCTTGTATCACTGGACATCGCGCAGCTTCACTCAGCATGTCAAGCAGACATGCTGAGTGTGGGATACCTCAATATCTTGTGACAGCAATGATCCTAGTGACTTAAGGTCTTTTTGGTTTTATTTGAAATTGCTTGCTACCTCATTATTAAGTCCTAGTGACTTTAAATTCGTTGCCTGAAATAAAAGCTATTATTATTATTATATAGGTAATTATTATTAAGTAGCAAATGACAAAATCGGGCGACACGTCGTCATAATATGTAGACGTCACTACAACATTATACTTGTACTAGCTGACCCGGCGAACTTCGTACCGCCTTAGCGTTGCAATGATTGAACAATGTCATCGAATGACATTAGTTACGCGGGTTTTTTAAATATGCAAAATTAAATGTATATTTTTCAATATTTCTGAGAGATTTTCTTAATATTTTTTTTCCGTAAGAACCTTCTCCTAATAATAACAAACACAACAAAAAAATAATTGGCTAGACGACACGACCAATCGTTGACATACTTTTTATTATCTGTCAAAACGGTCTGTCTCCATAGATTTCGTATGGTAATAAATGATTGTGACGTCACGTTCATGTGTCAGAAATCGGAGTCAATTGACCAAATATTTATTGCGTTTTGTGTGTTTAAAAATTGGTTTCTACAGCTTTTTTGAAATATATTGGTTGTATTAACTTCATAGAGGCTATGTTTTTTAAACATCATGTTCTTGACAATATTTAAGATAGGTGTCATCATCCCAATTAGTGAAATCGGTTCAGCCATTCACGCGTGATGCCGTGACCAAGGAAAACGGGTTTCATTTTTATATATATATAGATAGATGTCGAACTAAACCAGCAAACGTTTACAGAAAGACTTGGGCGACCGTCTAATGGCGGCGTTCTCATCTCCGTCCGGCATACCGTACTCGGACGTGAATCTCGGCACGCGAACCGCCCACGCGCCCGAGTGGTCGCACTACAGCACCACCGCGGAGGTCACCACCGTGCAGCTGGAGTTCCGGCAGCTGTCGCGAGCGTCTGGCAACCCTGTGTATGAGGTAAGTTCACAGCAAAATGGATTACCCTAGAAATATAATGATTGTAGATATAGTATGATCGCTGATTTGTACTAGAACCGGCGCGGTGTAACCAAACTCACACATGTACGTTAAGTTAGGACTCAACCGGGGAATTGCGATGAATGTCTGTGGCCTCTCGGCTTACGGTGAACCCGCCACGTCCCCGACTCACATGGCGCCGGAGGGCACCGTCAGGTTTTAGTGGGTAGTCGGGTTCTCTCTCAGAGGCCTGGAGTCCCACATAACCCCCAGCTGCCAGCTGCCTCCGCGGCTGGCAGGTATGCATAACAGCATTTCCCTGATGATAAAAGAGGACACGCATGTTGATATTAAAATAAATATAAAAGCTAATATAATAAGCTTCCTGTTTTTTCTTTCATGAAGCTTAAAATGCACTTTTGTTCAGTTCTTGCTGTTGACCTTCAATGAAACTTAACCTTATTACTAGTGTGTTAAGAATCTAAACGTACACTTTTTTGTGACAAATATGACACTCCCAAATGCAAACAACAAAATACCAATATTTCTATACTTTGCTGTCACGCTCCAAACGCACACATGCAAGTGCGTCTGCTACATAAATACTACATTCGTTTGACTTTGAAATTCCACCTTTTATCCGAACCATTCTAAACAAATCCCCAGACGTTAACTTTTCTCCAATATAGACCTTCCCCGAAAATTTGTATTAAAATAGGCCTCGTTCTTCCGATTTCTAGTAGAACTAACTTGTAACGATTTTTTCAAGTGTTTTAAGGATTAATGAACTAAAGAGCGTGACGTTTATTAGTATGCTAAGGTACTTATTTCATTTGGAGGTAGGTATCGGGGCACTTTTTTGACAACCTGCGTACATATTTTTGCTTGCTAACAAAACGTCGTGTCGCACTCACGCCATGTCTGTTCAATAGTCTTTCTTACTATAGCATCATGGCGGATATCACATAAGCTCGGTTTAAATAATCTTTATTTCCACTAAGACAATAATTTATGTCACTCACATGGAAACCTAAAACTAAGTAAAATTAAGCAGGTAACATTATAAGCTTTCTATGTTAATCTGTGTTGTTGTTAATGTAATAATTGTATTCCAGGACGCAGCGTCAGCAGTGTCGGAGAAAATCCACCAGCTGCCCAAGAAGCACGGTCTGGTGCCCATATTCATCAACCCGAACACCGGGCACTTCCTTCCACACGCCACCATCACGCTCGGCGCGAGGGGGGATAGCTACTACGAGTACCTGCTCAAGCAGTGGCTTCAGACCGGGAAGACTATCAATTAGTAAGTTAACTAGTCAGTCCAGAACTAAATAAAATAAAATAAAACATTATGGTCATAAGCTTGTGGCGCTGCGCTTTGGTAGTGATATAGGCGAAACCTAAGGCGCGGTCACATTTGAGATGGACTTAGGTGACCTTTCCGACCGTTTAAGTGACGTCTATCACAAGAATCTTATGCTTTGGAAGGGACGATAGGCTGTTTGTCCCGGTTAATATCATCATCAGCCTATATACGTCCCACTGCTGGGCACAAGCCTCACCTCAACTATGAGGTGGTCCTAGCCATACTCCACCACGCAGGCTCAGTCCGGATTGGTGGAGGGGTGTTTGTAAGGTAAGTGACCAACCTTACTGTCAGATTTCATTAAGCTGCCCGAGGGCCTCCGACTCTGCTTAACGACTAATATCTATCGATATTAACCGGGACCAACAGCTTTACGTGCCTTCCGAACTCTTACTCGTCACTTTTATGGTCAGAATGGTCACCCATCCTAAACATGACCGCGCCGGAGGTTGCTTAATTTTTGGTATCACTACCAAAGCGCTGCAACTACTGCGCCACAAGCATCTCTTACAAGGTTGGTCACTTTCCTAAAAACCTTAAACCAACCGGCACTGAGCTCGCATGGCTTGGTTGGAGTATGGCTCGTTTCACCTCATGATTGAGGTAAGGCGTGTGCCGATCAGTGGGCCGTATGTAGGCTAAACTCAAAGAAAAGGTTTGTTTGTACGCGCTTCCATTGAATACCTAGCTCCGAATACCCACATCGAAACTTATGCCTACATATACGCACTTCCGTTAGATTCCGGCCTACCCACATGTAAATAAATGCCTACGACATCTTCATGTGCGATAAAAATAAATATTCAATGTATTTTCACCATGATAAGAAATTGCGTGCGATATTCATTTGCTACTTATTTATGTCTCAGGCTGAGAATAGGCTAGATGACACCACCAAATCGTTGACATACTTTTTATTATCTGTCAAAGCGGCCTTCCTTATAGATTTTCTATGGGAATACAAGAACGTGACGTCACGGTCATGTATCAGAGATCGGAGTGAATTAACCGAATATTTAGTAAGTTCTGTGTGTTTTTAAAAATTGGTTTCTGCAGCTTTTTGGAAATATACTGGATGTATTATCTTCATATGTTTTAATTGCCATGGTCATTTGTAAGATTATTTACTGGGTTATTTTTAAGAAGAACATTGTAAACGAATAATAATAAAGATACCTTGACGTAAACTGTCCGTGAGCTGTTATGGGTCGAAAAAATTGTCGCCTGCGCAGTTCACTAAAGTAATACCTAATGACGTCTGCTGGACTGATAAATTACCCCCACAACTAGAAACCTGTGATGCAGAGCTATTTATACAATGTCAATGCGTATGCTGGTACTGCGAATGTTTATCCAAGTAACATTATGAAATTATGTTATCATATTTTTAAGCTGAATCTAGTTTAAATAAACGTTGATAAGTACGGATGTTAAAACGAGCAAAATGTTGATAAAAATAACTGCGAAATGCGATTGTTGTATATTTTGTATTTTAATGCTTACTTAAGGATATATTTTATGTCTTTATATACTTTTTGCTGTGCGCTTGTATATGTTCACTTGTGTTTTGTTTTATTATTTGTATGTAAACTTTTCAAAGCAATTGAAATGATTACAGACTATAGACATACATATAGATAGGTACAATATCTTAATACCGATTCGTTTGTCTTTTGTTTCATAATGTAGTATGGTGTAGGCTTAAAACTGTAATAGAAACGCCACAAACAAAGTCTGTCATATATTTTCGTCAATTGCTCTCCATGTGCTGTCGAGTTCAGTCACTCACAAGGTCACTCAGATGCGCGTTGGCTCATGACGCAATGTTTATTTTCAGTTTATTGGACGACTATATGACGGCCATCGAGGGCGTTCGAGAATATCTCGCGAAGCGATCGTCACCCAACAAGCGATTGTTTATCGGCGAACTGTCGGCCGGGTCAGAGGTGAGATTGTGGGAAATATGCTTTTAATGTTCTGTATCTTTGTATGAAAAACCGAAAACTTTTTAATATCACTTTGATGTCATTATAATGACCCTGTATTTCACAAATGCACAGCGATATCCAGCTCATATTATAAAACAAACACTGTTAAGTATACAGTGTAAACAAACCGAGAAGAACGCGCACACTGCGGGTAAAACGATCAACCAACCAAATTCTATCGTTATTTAGTCTTGAAATGGAGTTCACTGTTTGATGGATGCTCCAATAATAATAAATAAAGGATAATTTTTAAGTGTACATCAAATAACTTATCATATATCAATTTATGTTCAACAGTTAATCTTTTTTACATCAATTAAATTATTGTACTGCAACTATACTAATTGTTTATCAAAACTACAAATACAATTAATTGGAAAACATACATCAATAGCCTTTAATATATTTTCCTCAAATGTGCACCTAAAAAACTGTTTGTGTTAAAAAATATTATTTTTACAGAAAAAATACTGATTGTACATCAAATTAACCCGGCCGTACATACGGAATACTTACAATGGTAACATAACAACTATACATTGCAACATATTTTCTATTTTGTGTTTCAAAACTAGCTCAACAAATAAATCCTTAAATTTCAGATTTTCACATGTTACGCAGATTATCTAAATGTCATAACAAAATAATGCTCTTCGTAGAGCAGTATTTCTTAAAGTTGATCTAATTTACTGAAAGTGTATTTCGCGCGCTTTTGTCATTATGAGCCGCTTAGTAGGTGTTAGAAGAACATGCAAGTGAGTGAGCGAGTAAGCGTGTGGGATTGAGGTAGATGCTAGGCGTGTGTAAGTGAGACGAATATATTGATTAAATTCGTTTCTGCATTACTCAGGATAAGCACTTGTATTTGTTTGTTTATTCTGGTTATTGTCCTAATATTTAGTATAAGTGCCTGATTTTTAATTGATGATCTCAGATTGTTGTGATTAATAAATAAATAGATAATAAGTTTATTACGATACATAAAATGGTGTTTGATTCAATAAACTGCAGTTAAAAATAATAATATAACGACATAATATGTAATGTTTGTTGTGCACTTGTTATTATTTGATGCGCATTGCCAGAGTTGTGTCTCATGATGAACTTAAATGGTTGCCAAGATCACATTAATTTGAGTTGCCAATTATGATGTACAAAGAGTATTTTTCATTGAAAAAGGGATTTCTTTAATGCAAAAAAAAAAGACAAAATTTTATGTCGTGTATTGTTTGTTGTGTACTAGTTATTATTTGATATACATTCATAGAAAAGCTTTACATTTAAATAAATAGAGTTGCGTCATGTACTTAAATTGATGCCAAGATAACATTAGTTTGAGTTGCAAATTTTGCTGTACAATCAGTATTTTTGATGGCAAAAGGGGATTTTTTAAATGTAAAAATCGCAAATTTTTTAATTTTCAGTTAAATACCACCCATAAATAAATAAATATACAAAAACATCACATACATTGATCTGACTTCGTGGTAAGTAGCTAAAGCATTTGTGTTTTATATATCAGAATCAAGAGTGGTATTACAAATAAACTTAAATAAATACAAATAACACCCAGACCATTACAAACAGACATGTTCATGCACACAAATGTTTGTACAGTGCGGGGATCGAACCCGCGATCTCTTGGTTAATAGTCAACTTCTTAACCATTACACAAAAATGGTCGTCAATACCTTGCAGCACTCTACAATTTTATGAATAACCGCTAATAAAAGACCGAAAACTTCTTTTTGGTTTACTAGCCGGAGCCTCGTGTCAGTCAGTTTCACACAGGTTTTCAATTTAAATAGAGACGGTGGTAGAATCACTCAGATTTACACTAGTAAAGGAATAGTCAAACTCAAGTTTTATCCTTTTTCTTTCCCTTTTAACAGTCATTTTTGTTATTCAGACAGCGTTATATAGCACATTAGTACCATATTAAAATAACAATTGAGCATTCCTTTTGTCAATCTAGAAATCTCTCTAATGTGCTATTTTCATATGGTACTATATTTTTGACGCTTACTGTATCTTAGTAAGAAAAAACTGAAAATTCCATTATTACTTTGATGTCATCATGACCATGTGTCTTAACGTAAAACGATGGATATCGTTTTGCGTTAAGTAATAAACAAAAATTGTAGTTGTTTTTTTCAGTTTACATAAATTGTAAGCTAAAAAAAAACGCAGGAGCGTTTTCTAGCAGGAGCTAGAGCGGGGCTGCGGCTAGTAGTTTATTTGTGTTACACACATGTTGTCGATTCAAAACAAGACGTCTTTATTGGTGAAAGAATTTTCGAACGCGTCTCAGTAGTTTTACCTGTCCTGCTTTCCCCATTATACTACCTCTCCACACTTTTAATACCAATATCTCTTTCCCCACAGTCGTTCAATCCAAAAATGGACCATCTCACGTGTTTCCTGCCGGGCACGCTGGCGCTCGGGCACGCGAACGGTCTACCCGACTGGCACATGACGATGGCTGAAGAACTGCTGTACACCTGCTACCTGACATACGCTGCGCATCCCACCTTCCTGGCGCCCGAGATAACCCACTTCAACCTGGTAAGTGGTCGCAACCTGAAGTACGCCACACATCCCACCTTCCTGGCGCCCGAGATAACCCACTTCAACCTGGTAAGTGGTCGCAACCTGAAGTACGCCGCACATCCCACCTTCCTGGCGCCCGAGATAACCCACTTCAACCTGGTAAGTGGTCGCAACCTGACGTACGCCGCGCATCCCACCTTCCTGGCGCCCGAGATAACCCACTTCAACCTGGTAAGTGGTCGCAACCTGAAGTACGCCGCGCATCCCACCTTCCTGGCGCCCGAGATAACCCACTTCAACCTGGTAAGTGGTCGCAACCTGACGTACGCCGCGCATCCCACCTTCCTGGCGCCCGAGATAACCAACTTCAACCTGGTAAGTGGTCGCAACCTGACATACGCCGCGCATCCCACCTTCCTGGCGCCCGAGATAACCCACTTCAACCTGGTAACTGGTCGCAACCTGACATACGCCGCGCATCCCACCTTCCTGGCGCCCGAGATAACCCACTTCAACCTGGTAAGTGGTCGCAACCTGACATACGCCGCGCATACCACCTTCCTGGCGCCCGAGATAACCAACTTCAACCTGGTAAGTGGTCGCAACCTGACATACGCCGCGCATCCCACCTTCCTGGCGCCCGAGATAACCCACTTCAACCTGGTAAGTGGCCGCAACCTGACATACGCCGCGCATCCCACCTTCCTGGCGCCCGAGATAACCCACTTCAACCTGGTAAGTGGTCGCATATTAGCCGATCTCCACTGCGATCAGTTCTTCGCTTTCCGTATCAAGCGGTTTCCCGCAACCTTCACAAGATCGTCATATTCATAACTCTTACAGTTAAACTAGGCTACTGGAGTTTTTTTCCCGTGTGGAGTTTCTGATCTCCCATCGGGCGCGTCCCCAGGTGGCGGATAGGGGAATGCCCCCCAGTGGGGGGTACCGGCTTTTGCCGGCGCGGACCAAAATCAGACGCGCGGCAGGTCCGTCAACTCGGCGGGCCTGTTCGGGCAACCCGTAACTCCCCAATTAAGGGGAGCCGGGGGTCCCAGCTATTGAAGTTGGGACCGAGACAAGGAAAAGTCTATAACACCACAGGTGGAGGTGTATTCTCCCCCTCTTCATAATGAAGAGGTTTCGAGAGTCCCTTCTGAGGTGTGGCGCTCTGTCGCCGTGCAGTTTTATACTGCGTGTGGAGTCCTATGGACTAGCGGAGCTTCTGCTCGTGGGATGGCGGGTCTGCAAGACCTGCGGCTGGACGGGCCCACCACCCGCGTTTACGCGACTAGGTGGGTGACTTCGGTCAACCGTCTGGCAACCTGCTCCCGAAGGGTGTTGTGGACATGTCTCGCAGCCCTCGGGAAGTAGGGGCCTTGGCTTGGTCGCCCGGGCCGAGAGGAGACAACCTCAATAAAAAACCCCAAAAGGTTGGCCGTTTGTCGTGTGACGGTCGGCCGCCTCGGTCTCGAGGTGGTAGGATGGGTCAATGCCTACCCGCTAGCGCGACACCTGCACGAGACCGCCCGCCCTTGTGCAGTATTAGGGTTACTCAGGTGCAGGGGGCTCCGCCTGGGTGGACTTTTTATTTCCCCCATACTCGTGGGATCATTATGGATTTAGTTTTTAATGATAAGGGAAATCCAGGGGGGGGAAGTGAGAGCGATCTCGCCGTCCGCGGGAAGTCCGCGAAGCGCGATCAAGGCACGATAAGCGATTCGTTCGCTCTGCCTGAAGCCGCGAATACAATCTCAGGACAGGTGTCATCACTTGTCCCACCACCGTCCGTTCTGGACGAAGGCGTGTGCGCTGACACAGGTGCCATCGCAGGAGGTAGGGTGTTGCGGTCTCGTACCGTGGCTCCTGTTGCGGGTTCGAGCCCAGCCGTGGTGCTCACCCGCTTGAATTTGACGGGCCTAACGGGCCAAACCGGGTTGGAAAACCGGACGAGCGGTGCGGGTTCATCCCGCGCTGCAACACCTGCGGCTGGAGCTGCCACCCCTGAACTGAGGTCCAGGAGTGGAAGTCTCAGCTGTTCAGCTGCCCAGGGGAGGATGGACGTAGCGGAGCTGTCGGACGCATCGTCTGCCAATACCTGCAGAAGCCAGTCCCGGAAGCGAAGTCGCATCCAATGCGACCCAGACGCTTCGGACAGTTCCGCGAGCTCTGTTCATACCATACCCGCTGGTCCAAGAGCGCAGAGGGCCGCCGCGAAGCAGGCCCGACAAGAGGAGCGGCGGGCTCAGCGGTCTGCGGAGGCGGAAGCGGAGGCCGAAGTGTGGTCGGCCAAGCTCCGCCGAGAGCTCGGACGGGCGCAGTATCGCGCTGCGGAACTCAGCGCCGATGAGTTGGTTCGCCAGGTGACGGTGGCCACGGACTCCATTGTGTCCGGAGTTAGGAAGTGCGGCAACATCAAGGGCACCATTCAGAAAAACCTGAATGATGCCGCCACCCTTATTCGTGCGACTGTGGAAGCCCTTACCAGGCGGACCGCTGACGAGGAGGTGCAGCGCCTTAGCGCTGAAAACAGGAGGCTCAGCGCGGAGCTGGCGCAGTTGCGCCGGGACTTCGAGGCCATGAGCCAGCGCCGCGTCGAGTCTACTGCCGCAGCAACGCCCTCCGTTGAGGAGTTGAGGCGCGACATCATGGAGTCCTGTGGCTCCATGATGAATGCAAGGCTGGAGGGTCTCCAGGACCGGCTTTTGCCGGAAAGGTCCTCCAGGCCTCCATTGGCCGCGGACAGGAGACGTCGGGAGGATTTCCCGGCTCTCCCATCCGTCGCCCCTCCCGGAACGACTGCCAGGCCGCGCTTCAGTGCGCCAGGCAATAAAGCGCCTGTGGCTGCTGCCCAACCGCCCACTCGAATGCCTGCCAGGGCGCATGCCCCACCGCCGATTCGAGTGCCGGCCAGGGAGCCTGCCCCCGCCACAGCTGCGATAATGCGTGCCCCTGGCGCAGCTGTAAGAGCTCCTGCCCCAGCTGTGCCCACGCTCGCGCAAACCAGTGAGGCAGAAGTCCCCACTGCGACCGTGAGGGTAGTCAACGCTACCAATCCAGCTCCCGTTGCTCCTGTGAGTCGAAGCGCCCGACGCCGGGCCCGAAATAGGGAGCGCCGCAGGCGTACGACACCCGCCCCGACGAGACAGCCCCGCCCCCTCCCACCGCCACCTACGTCTATGGACGAGGGATGGACCACGGTTGTGAGGCGGGGTGGAACGAACGGGCGTGGTGCTGCCCAACAGCCACAAGCAGCCACTAGGGCAGTCCAACCTGCCCAGAAGCGAAGGCTCCGCCCACCGCGGTCGTCTGCTGTGGTGCTGACCCTCCAGTCAGGAGCGGAGGAAAGGGGTGCCACATACGATGCCCTTATCGCGGATGCTAAGACCCGGTTAGACATCGACAGCCTCGGTATAGCGGACATGCGATACCGCTCAGCACGCACCGGCGGCAAGCTGCTGGAGATTCCGGGAGCTGGCAGTGAGGCCAAAGCTGACGCCCTGGCCGCCAAATTACGCGAACTCATCCCTGAGGACGTAATGAGGATCTCCAGGCCCACCAAGACTGTGGACATTCGTCTGTCGGACCTGGACTCCGTTACACAGGCGGAAGTGGCGGCCGCAGTTGCCAAAAAGGCAGGCTGTGCGGAGACCGCAGTCAGGGTGGGGGAGATCACACCGGGGCGCAATGGCGCCGGCACTGTGGTAATCAAGGTCCCTGTAGCTGTCGCCAGGACCTTGACCCAAGGCCGCCTTCGCGTCGGCTGGATTTCGGCCCACGTGCAACTTCTAGAGGCCAGGCCCTTGCGCTGCTACAAGTGCCTGGAGCCTGGCCACGTCAGGTGTCTTTGCTCGGCTTCAGTCGATCGCAGCGATGTCTGCTATCGCTGCGGCAAGCCAGGCCATAAGTCGAGGGGATGCACTGCCGCGCCGCACTGTCCTGTCTGTGCGAGCGCTGGTTTGGCTGCAAACCATAGGGTGGGAGACAAAAGCTGCTCCCCACCGAAAAAGAGGGGCAGGGCAGTAGCCCGAACGCCAGCGCCCACTAGCAGCGGGGCCCACGAGCAGTCGCGCATGGACACCGGCTAAGGATGGCCCTAGCAGTTATCCAGGCGAACGTCAACCACTCCTCCAGAGCGCAGGACATCCTTGCGCAGCACCTGGCGGAGTGGTCGGCGAACGTTTCGGTGGTGGCCGAGCCCTACTTCGTGCCTGACACAGATCGAGAGGACTGGGTGGCGGACCTTTCCCGGAGCGCCGTCTACATAAAGACGGAAGGCCTACGGTTGTCCGTCATCGACAAAGCCGACGGCATTGTAGTTGCCAAGTGTGGGGGTTTGCTGCTGGTCGGGGTTTATCTCCCGCCTAGCAGCAGTATCGCTGCAGTCGAGGCCGGCCTTGATTGGCTGTGTGCCGTCCTGCGGCGAACCGCACTCCCTGCACTCGTGTGCGGCGACTTTAACGCCAAGCACTCGGCTTGGAGCTCCCCGGTGACGGACCCTAGGGGCCGCTTGGTCCTCGAGTGGGCAACGGCGGCAGGAATGGTTCTCCTGAACCAGGGCAACGTGGCGACATGTGTGCGACCGCAGGGCGAGTCTATAGTGGACTTAACGTTCGCTAGCGCCGCGGTCGCAGCGAGAGTGTCGCGCTGGATGGTGCTGGACGGTGAGGAGTCACTTTCCGACCATCGGTATATATGGTTGGAGGTGTCCTCCTCCCCCTTTCTACCAGCGCCTAGAACAGCTGCGCGCTCTCCCTATCCACGTTGGAGCCTTGGTGCCCTGGATCTGGAGAACCTTAAGGCGGCGGCTCTGGTCAAGGCTTGGCTACCCGGGCCTAGACAGCCGGTCGACGTCGACGGGGAGGCGGAGTGGTTCCGAAAGGCGATGTCGCAAGTCTGCGACGCATCTATGCCTCGGTCTGGACCCCCGCTGCCCCGGAGATCGGTCTATTGGTGGACCTCGGAGGTGGCACAGCTGCGACGAGAGTGCCTCGCGGCACGTCGCGCTTCGTCTCGTCATCTTCGCAGGCGCCGCAGAGACCCGGAACAGGACGCCCCTCTGCACGAGGCCTACCGAGTGGCCAAGAAGGCCCTCCAGGTCGCCATCGCTAAGGCGAAGGTGAAGGCGCGAGAGGAGTTGCTGGCGACCCTTAACAGGGATCCGTGGGGACGCCCCTATCGCACGGTCAGAGGCAAACTCCGACCATGGGCACCCCCGGTCACGGAGACCATGGAACCAGCACTCCTGCAGAGTGTAGTATCCGGCCTGTTCCCCGACCGGCCTGAGCATAGGCCGCCTCCCATGAGGCCACACCCCCCGGCCTCATCGGATGCTCCTGAACCCGTCTCAGAGGCAGAGCTCGGAGTAGCCATGATGCGCCTCAGAGCAAAGAAGGTGGCTCCAGGTCCCGACGGCATACCAGGCCGAGTGTGGGTCCTCGCCGAGGACGCCCTTGGAGACCGGTTGCGCCGCTTATTCAGCGAATGCTTGGTCCAAGGGCGATTTCCGGAACTCTGGAAACGAGGACGCCTGGTACTGCTGAGGAAGGACGGCCGACCTGCCGACGCTCCGTCGGGGTACCGTCCCATAGTGCTGCTGAACGAGGTGGGCAAGCTCTTTGAGCGTATCATTGCCCGGCGCCTCGTCCGGCACCTAGATACTGTGGGGCCGAACCTGTCGGAGTTCCAATTCGGGTTCAGGGCTGAGCGGTCCACGGTGGACGCTGTTCTTCGGGTCCGCGACCTGGCCGAGAGGGCGGTGGATAGCGGCGGGGTGCTGTTGGCGGTGTCTCTCGATATCGCCAACGCTTTCAACACCCTGCCGTGGTCCTGCATACGGCAGGCCCTCGTACACCACGGGGTGCCTGTCTCCCTCCAGGCGGTAGTCGCCGACTATCTGGCGCGGAGAACAGTGGAGTGGGCTACGGCAAGTGGTGCGATTGAGTCGCAAGCGGTGACGTGCGGTGTCCCACAGGGGTCGGTTCTCGGGCCGCTCTTGTGGAACATCGGCTACGACTGGGCTCTACGCGGGCTGCGAATCGCTGGGGTGGGTGTAACTTGTTACGCCGATGACACCCTGCTGACAGCCCGTGGCAGCGACTTGCACGAGGCGCTCCAGCGCGCGACGGCCGGCGTGGCGAGCGTGGTGAGCCGGATTCGACAGCTGGGACTCGAGGTGGCGCTCGAAAAGTCGGAGGCCCTGTGTTTTCATGGGCCCCGGCGAGCGCCGCCGGCCGGGTCTCACCTGCTCGTTGGCGGAACCCGCATCAACGTCGCGTCGTCGATGCGCTATCTGGGTTTGTGGTTGGATGGGCGGTGGTCCTTCCGCACCCACTTCGAGCGCCTAACGCCGAAGCTCATGGGAGCCGCAGGGGCCTTGAGCAGGCTCATGCCTAATTTGGGGGGTCCCTCTGCGTCGTGCCGGCGCTTGTACATGGGCGTTGTCCGGTCCATGGCCCTTTACGGGGCCCCGGTTTGGGACGACGCCGTGTCCGGAGACAACGCCAGGCTGTTGCAGAGGGCACAGCGCCACTTGGCCATACGGGTAGTCCGCGGATACCGCACAATCAGTGCGGACGCGGCACTCGCGCTTGCCGGGAGCATGCCATGGGACCTTGACGTCCAGGTCCTCGCTGCCGTTTTTCGGTGGCGGGGAGACCTAAGGTCTCAGGGGCAAAGGCCCGCGCCGCGCGAAGTGGAGGCCGAGAGGGCGCAACTGACGCAGGTCGCCCTGCACCAGTGGAGACAGCGCTTGTCTGAGAGCCGCTTCGGTCGCAGCACCCCGGGGGCAATCGCCCCGGTCCTCGCGGAGTGGGTGCAGCGCCAGCACGGTCGCCTGACCTTCAGGCTGACCCAGATGCTCTCGGACCACGGCTGCTTCGGGTGGTACCTCTGCATGATCGGTCGCGAGCCGACGGCAAAGTGTCACCATTGCCCTAGTTGCGACAATGACACTGCGCAGCACACCCTCACGTCATGCCCGGCCTGGGCGAGGGAGCGCAGTGCCATGGTCGCCGTTGTGGGCGGTGACCTGTCGTTGGCAGCAATCGTGCGGAGGATGGCGACCTGCGAGGAAGCGTGGCAGGCGGTGCTCACCTTCTGTGAGACTGTCATCTCGCAGAAGGAAGCAGCGGAGAGGGAGCGAGAGGCTTCGGCTGACGCCCCAATGATCCGCCGCCGGCGTCATGGGCACCGGAGAAGGAATTTCCTTCTCCACCTGCCCCTTCCTGGGCCCCGGGCTTCAGACACGGGGGTGTCTGTCGTCCGCTAAAGGGGGCCCGAGACGGCGTTGCGCGTGTTCCCGCGCGCCGTCTGTTGTTCCTGCGACGGGGTCGAGTTTCTCCCTCGTCGCAACCGGTAGGGGCTCGCTGCAAAGTGAGTCGGCCGAGTCTGGGGAACTGCGGTGAATGCCTATGGCCTCTCGGCCTACGGTGAACCCGCCACGTCCCCGTCTCACATGGCACCGGAGGGCACCGTCAGGTTTTTAGTGGGTAGGCGGGTTCTCACTCTGAGGCCTGGAGTCCCACATAACCCCCAGCTGCCCCCGCGGCTGGTGGGTATGCGTAACAGCATTTCCCTGACGTAAAAAAAAAAAAAAAAAAAAAAAAAAAAAAAAAAAAAAAAAAAAAAAAAGGCTACTGGAGTTTCACCTCACATATTCAGATAATTAATAATTAATTAATATAATACACAACAACATACGCTTAAGCACTTGTGTTATTGAAATCAGAATCAACAGTGGTATTACAAATATACCTAAATAAATACTTATAGTACAAACAGACATGTTCATGCACACAAATGTTTGTACAGTGCGGGGGAACCCGCACACACATTGTAGAACCCGCGACCTCTTGGTTATTAGTCAACTTCTTAACCATTACACCGAAGTGGTCGTCATAATCATAGAATTAATTAAGCCGGGAATTTTCTTTACAGATTGGTAAAGTTCTAATTTAAATCCATTCAGCTGTTTTCAGGTGATTTGCGTACAAATAAACAGACAAAAATTCTAAAAAGTAGCGGAATGTGTTTTTCTTGCCGATTCTAAGTCCCAATTTTTTTAATATCTCGCAAGTACAGACCTTTTAACCCTCTTCAGCTTCATTATGTGTATCAATTTTAAGGAATCTTACAGCTACAACATAGTTACTTAAAAAATACAAAATAAATTAAGCAATAGGTAAAATATATAGCAAAGTCGCTTCCTGCGTTTGTAATATGTATGTATGCTTAAACCTTTGAAAGTACTCAACAGATTTTGATGCAGGGAGCTAGTAATAATTGAAATGAGACACTTTTTACGGATAGGTAAAAGTCTACCTGTGACCACGAATGCTGAAAACGTCAGGTTAAAACAAAATGTAAATAAATCGCGAAATAATCCGTAAAAAGTGTCTCATTTCAATGTCTACTGTTCGCGTAAACCGAAGAAACGAATAGTAGCCATTTCAATGTCTACTGTTCGCGTAAACCGAAGAAACGAATAGTAGCTACCTAATCTATATATATAAAAATGAAAACCGTTTTCCTTGGCATCACGCGTGAATGGCTGGACCGATTTCATTTTCTTTTTTTGTTGTATTTGTTATTATTAGGAGAAGGTTCTTACGGAAAAAAATTATTAAGAAAATCTCTCAGAAATATTGAAAAATATACATTTAATTTTGCATATTTTAAAAAACGCGCGTAACTAATGTCAATGTCATTCGATGACATTGTTCAATCATTGCCACACTAAGGCGGTACGAAGTTCGCCGGGTCAGCTAGTAAGTAAAAAAAATATATTAAATGTTATTTTCTAGGCAAGTGCCACTGATGACATGTACACGAAGACGGCCGACTCGCACAACTTGCTGCGGCCGGAATTCGTCGAGAGCCTCTGGTACATGTACCAGATCACAGGCAACACCACTTTCCAGGATTGGGGGTGGCAGATATTCCAGGTGAGTCGAAGTCTTATCGTACAGCCTTGAGTTTCGAATGAAAATTCCTTGAAAATTCACTTTGATCGCTGCAGTTTACACTCCATATATAGAAATCGGACTTTACACACGCGGCTCCTATGCCAGGGTCGCCATGTAAGGAGTTGATACACTAAACAACTGAACTAGATCGTTCTTGTTTATTACATCATGTTGTTAGAACATTACGTTTGGTACATCATAGCGTTAGGCCAAAGGCACGGGGCATAACTGAGCGGACATTGAAAGAATATGTTTTTAACTCCCGACGAAAAAGCGGGTGGCGAAAAAGTTTGACTTCCATTTTGATTGTGTATGCCTGTCTGTGGCACGATGCCTCAGAAACAGATAGACCTATTTCAGTGCGATTTTTTTAATTCCAAATATCATTTAATCACGAAATCAATCGAAATCAAAAAGTTTTTATTTTCAAACACTTAGTCCATGCAAAGCAAAAAATTTACACATTACACAAGTCAGTGAAAATTTTTTATATAAAACCTTAATTATATGGCAATTGCATTCCACGCAAACGCGAATTAATTTCAAGGCTGTGTAACATGCAACCCCACACAATGTTGCATTATAGGGCAATCTACTCGCCTATCCACAACGCGCAGAATGCTGTTAGTGCTCCCACGGACTCTGCTAAGCAACGAAGCAGCTCTCTTGCGCATGATGGCATGGAAACCATCTACGACTATGGCTGCTCAAAAACCGTCCATACGTTGAAGCTGTTTTCCTGACTTATTCCGGGTTTATTGAAATGGAAATTTAATTACCACTTCCATTTAGAAGAAGGCTTGGTAGATACACCTGAACCTCAGGGAGTTCAACATAATCCGTTGCTAGCTAGCCTTGAGGCAACTTATTTGTTTTGTATTTTTCTACGCGAGAAAATTTACTTAAATATAATAGGTATATTTATTATAAATAAAATTTTATCAATCACTATGATTTAACGTATCTAATTTAAACTAGCCAGACAGTCGCGTCGTGCGTTCTGGTAATTTTCACAATAAAAATTATATGACTCAAGTATACACGCTCACGAAACTCACCGTCATTCATTTAGCTAAAATTAGTATTTTTCTGATAATGCTGATCATCATTTTAAACCTATTTCAGAGCCTCGAGAAATATGCGAAGGTGCCAAACGGTTATACATCTTTAGCGAACGTCAAGTCTGAGAAACCGTTGCAGCGAGATATGATGGAAACCTTCTTCTTGTCTGAGACGCTCAAATATCTGTATTTACTATTAAGTGACGACAGGTACATTATTGATTTAAGCAAGTATGTTATTAATTCTGAAGCGCACCCGCTACCTATACATAGGAATTAGATGACTTAAATATTTTTATTTTTTTATCTTGACTGAAATGTTTATAAAAAATTAATGTCTATTAGCATTTTTTAATTGTGACGCGTCCATGCAGTGGTATTACTTGTACTAAATGGGTATCCACTGGGCTATTATACTCTTGAGCTTGCGTGATGGATTAATGTAATTTCCATCAAGCCCTGACTGCAGTGTACACCAACCACAACCATGATAGAACAAGTAATCCAAAAAATAATATTGCGAATTAGCTACCTTATTTTTAATCGACTCCAAAAAAGGAGGTTCTCAATACGACTGTGTTTTTAATATGGTTATTAAAACTTTTTTATTTATGTGATTGAGTGCGTTGTGCATTTCAATAATGATTTAACTTTGAGAGCATCCTGTATCTCTTTCTGAAAATTTTTAAGGTATTTTTTTATGACAAGAGATTTCAATGTGAAATTAAAACACATTTAAATAAAAAGGGACTGCTCGCAAGCCGGGCGATTAAGCTACAGTGACACTTACTGATCGGCCCTCATGCCGATTTTCATTTTTCATTTATATTCTTAGAAATCAATCAATTGATTCTGTCATAAACTACTATGTAAATGAATAATGTGTATATTATGACTTACTTTGATTGTACAAGTCGGTCGTTAGGTTTCTTTTTTCATTTATTGAATCAAATTTAAACAATAGTTTACATCACAAAAACCTAGCCAGGTCTGTCTGGGTATTACTAGTGAGCAGTTGAGTACCATTCTCAAATAGTGCCACTTGATGATTGGCTTATACATTAAAGTATAATTATTTGTTTATGAAATTTTAAAAATGTATTTAGGAAGATGTATTTTGTCTGGCTACTTGTTTTTATTACTGAGTCGTTGTTATATTTTCGACATTTGTTGTATGAAACGATTGGGTAGACAATGTGTAAATAATAATGAAAAATGTAATTTAAATATAATTTTAAAACTGTGTATGAATATTGTTTGAAAATATTCAAGTCAAAAATGTATATATTGGAAATAAATAAATAAATCAATTGCATTTACTTTTAACCTTTTGGATATCTTTACTTTATTTCAATTTTATTTATTGTTATGATTTGTAAAATCTAGAGAACTGTGAGTTGTTTTAAACTTGCTAACATATTTCCGAAGAAACAATATTTGATAATTTATTATTTCCTAACTAAACCTATAATGGGTAATTATATAATAATTGATGTATTTATTTGAACGATTACAATTTATTGATGAAATTAATAAAATTATACCAAAAAATTAGAAAAAAATATTTAGTAAATTGATGTCAATATTGATGTGTATATAATAAATAAAAGCGTTTTATTTAGTATAATTATAATCATTCGTTATATATTTTAGTTATTAGTACAAGTTTTATAACTATAGTATTTTAGTTACCAAGGAACTAGTTTTTGCACATTATTATACTCACGTCTCGAAGGCATACTTATCCGGTTTTTTTTAAATATTAATTTTATATAATATGCCACCTATGTGAAGTATATCATATTGTCATAGTCCTATATCAACAGTAGTATTATAACAGTACTATTATTTTATAACCAGACGTAAAACTGACAAATGTAATTCAGCTCGGAGATGTGCTACGGTATTAATGAATAGGGATGATGACAGGGTAAACATGGGACATAATAAACATGGAACATAATTGATTCGTAGGTTAGACATTTAAAACACAATTGTACACCTACTTATGTTTGATATGTTATGTTTCCCACTTTTATAAAAGATTTTCAATATGGACACGTATTAAAAAAAAACATCATCCCTATAATATTAAATATTTGCGGTTATGAATTACATAATTTAAAATGTTTAGTTGACATTATTTCAACATATCCATACATTTTGGCATATGAGAAGGTTGGTATCAAAAACGGTCAAATCCAAAAATAAGAATTTCTGAACGAAATATGCATTAAATTTTAATACAAGCCAAAAAATATATTTTTCATTTCACAACCGGTCAAATCCACGTAGTTCTCTAGGAAATTAATGCACAAAATCGACATTGGTATCAAATTTGATCAAATCCATTGACATTTTAAATCGAAATCGGACAAATCCATCGCAGCCAATCAGGTTCAAGTATTTTGTATGGCGGTGCGGCCATCTTGTTTTTCTTTCCGTTCGCCCGACTTGGATGTGCTAAACTGTTCGGATAGTTTTTTGCGAAAATAAATATAAAAAATGGATGAAGAAGCTGAAAAAATAGTGGAAACTGCTCCTGAAATGTCTAGAAAAAGGATACAACAAAAATCTAAATGGAAGTGCAATCAGAAAAAAGTTGATAGGTGAGTAAAGTTTTCTGTACTTTATACGGTCCAGTAAGAAACTTTTGACAGGCAGGGGTACTCAACATGGGTGCTTTTCAAATTAAACTTATGACATAAGAATAAATAATAATTTACTTTCAAATAAATATTTTGTATCGGAAATGCGTGTATTAATTTAAAATACAAATATTTTTACTCTCGAGCTACGTAGTAGAAAGAGAGTATTGTAATGGTGCAAAAATTCAATGTCGAGATTTTAATGAAAATCCACTCTAAAGCACTAATAGAATCTTAAAGAAAAAAATGTATGTGTGTATGTATGCGAAGTTCTATAATGCGTAATAGTCAGTGTAACTCTGGTTAAATTAAAATAGCTCATACCATATTTGAGCAACTAAAACACATGTTAAATATACCTAGGACATTAGCGAGAGAGTAGACCAAGGTGGCTTGGACCATTTATTCTAATTTAGTAAAGCTTTTGTTGTAAAATGATGATGATGATGATGAAAATATTCTCGTATAGCTTTGCTATTCTTTGTTTTCAGATATGCACCAAAAGCCCCACCAAACATCAAACTTCCTTGTGAACATTATTCGAAAGCATATAGATGTTCATCATTACGCAAAGAAGATATTGTAAAATTTCATGCAGCCTTCTACAAAACAAAGTCAAAATTAGACCAAGATAATTTTGTTCTAAAATATACCAAGGCTCAGAACGTACAAAGGCGTCGACCCAAAACGGGTACCGGTAATCAAAAGCAGATGAATATTGTGTACTATTGTCGAAGAAGGAACAATGTAATACCAGTATGCAGGAAGACATTTTTACACATCTTAGGACTGAAAAAAGGCAGAGTTGTTGGCGTAATCAATCGAAATTTCAAAAGTGGTGCATCAGCTTCGGAGGGCAGAGGAGGAGACCACAAATCTAAGAAATTTGACAGCCGAAGAGCATCCATAAAAAAGTTTATAAAAACTCTACAGCCATTAGAGTTACATTACTGTAGAAGCAGTATCAAATCAAGGCAATATCTTCCATCAGAACTGAACATCACCAAATTATACAAAATGTACATCGCACAAGCAGAAGAACCATTTAAAAGCACTGTCAAAGCGTCATATTTCCGAAGGATTTTTAATATATCTTTCAATATCGGGTTTGGCAGCCCTCGCACGGATGTTTGCTCTACATGCCTTCAGCTTCAAGAAAAAATAAAATACGAAAAGGATGCCAAGATGAAAAATGATTTAATGATCCAAAAAAGAGTCCACAGCTTAAGAGCGAAAGCGTTCTATAATCTGTTAAAAGAGAATAAAGAAGACTTGCTGATCTTTAGTTTCGATTGCCAGAAAAATCAGCCAATGCCTAAAGTGCCAGACCAAATAAGCTACTACTCTAGGCAATTGTATATATACAATTTCACGATTGTTGTAGGCCATTCCAAATCTCAATTAAGTCCTGAAAATGTATTTGCTTATACTTGGACAGAAGACGTATTGCCCAAAGCTTCAAACGAAATCGCAAGTGCCTTGTTCCACTGTTTGAATGAAACAGTGCCAAAGAATAAAAACATTTCCACTATCAGACTAGTTGCAGACGGTTGTAGTGGCCAGAACAAGAACTCGTCCATAATCGGCATGGTCTCTAAATACCTTATGGATTACGCTCCAGAACACATAAAAACCATAGAGATTGTGTTTCCCATCGTCGGACATTCATTTTTGCCACCAGACAGAGTGTTTGCTCAAATTGAAAAAAAGATTAAAAACACAGAAACTATGGCCAGCCCAGAGAGTTATGAAGATGTTTTCAAACAACATGCAACTGTTTTGCATTTGGGGACCGACGTTGAAGCTGTACAATGGAAAGAAGCGTCTTCCAAAATTTTGAAATCGACCAGTGCTTTGCATTTTTCAATCAAAAAGTGCAAAAGATTCTTCGTTAAAAGAAACAAACAAAAAACAAATGTCGTAGTTAGAGCAGAGGAAAGCTATCATAACAAGCAAGGAGACTTTAAAAATATATGCAAAAAAGGAAAGAGTGCCAGCCAAATTACTCCTGAACCGGTAAGCAAGTATGTAAAAATAAAAGATGCGAAGTTGGGGGATGTCAAAAAGCTATTGACTACTCATTTCGGAGAGAAATGGGAGGAACTTTCCGAATTAAAATATTTTCAAGATGTTTTTTCCAGACCCCAGGAAATTTTGAATGAATATGACGAAGAGCCATGTGAAATAATGACGGACCCACCACACTTAATTGTATAAATTGATGTAAAAAAATGCAAAAAAAAACTTTTATTTGATTAATTGTTGTTTCATTTACAAAAGATAACAGCCATACAAAAAAATATATATATCCGCAAAATTACTTTTTTATCGTTCCGAAAAACTTCACTGTGGCTTCTACTAATGATGCTGAACAAGTCTCCCTATATAAGGCACCCAGTCAATTCTCAAAAAAAATTTGAACCTTTTATGGAGATCGATCAGTGATTAGCCGCAAGTTTAATACAAAGTCCAAATTTTTTTTGAGAATTGGCTAAGTGTTCCTTAGGGAAAATTGTTCAGTATCATGAGTAAAAGCCACAGTGAATTTTTTCGGAACGATAAAAAAATCACCTTGTATAATTTAATATAGTATGGGATAGTGAGTAGGTATGGAGTAAAAATCAATTATTAGTGTACTGAAGATTGACGACCCCTGACTGTCCCTGACCTAAGTAACAAAGTTAGACAAATCCCATTTGTTACATTCAAAATAAGCCAAATCCGAAACAGCGAAAAACAAAAACAGTCAAATCCATCCTTCATTTTCAAAATCAGCTAAATCCAAAATTGAAACTGTAATTTTCGAACGTAATTGTATGAGACTAAGGTTTATGATAGGATTAAAAGTTATAAAAAACTTATTTGAATTTACCGCCATTAGCTTGATTTTTAAAAGTGTTGCCATGTGTAATATTCAGTTTTTGTCATTTTGTGATACTTTACTAAGATGGGATTTGGCCGTTTTTGATACCAAACCACTCATATCTGTAAATCCGCATGTAATTTTGGCGCATTTTGCATTTAATAACAAGTAAAAATCACATTTTTACAGTTGGGAATGTTGGAAGATATTTTATTATAATAATTATAAATATTTTTATTTATTTAATTTAATTCGAGGCCTAGTTGCAGCGTTCTTAAGCTTAGAAAAATAATAGTAAATTAAGTTTTCTGAACAGAATTCAACAATAAATGTTAATAGGTATTTACTAACTTTAAAACCATAATTCAAATGTATACGTCATAGCTTGTATGAATGTGTGTATCTTACCTACATCCTACTTACATTATTAAATATTTTAGCAGTGATTGGATATTTGGTTGACAATTTGTTTTTTTCTTCGACGAAGGGTTTGTGCAAACAAGCGCAATGCTCGCTTATTTAGTGATCCTTTTTTCTTATTCAGTAGCGGCACTGATTGTCTCATCAGTTATTTATTGTCGGTAAACTCGGCTGTCAGAATACGTTGATTCTATAATGTGAAATTTAGTAAAATAAAAGGCCGAATCACCAATCACTCCTGTTAACATATTTGACTCTGTTGTGAAAATCTACCACCTAAATGACTAACGTTGTGCCGTATTTGTAAACCGGTTGTATTCAATGTACAATTCAGATAATTATATTTTACTTCATGACATTTTTGTTTTTCTCCTTATCTTATTCCAACAGGCAAGCTAACGCTTAGTTTGGGGTTAGGTTGAAGGTGTGTTCGTTGAAAATAGTTATTTGTTATACAAGAGTGCAAAGTTGCTTTTTAACCGCGTGTTTAATTTTGATGACCGAGCAAGCGAAGGATTCAAAATTAGAATCCTGAGCGTCAGCGAGGGAATCAAAAGAGCACGAGGTGAAAAATCTTTGCACTCGAGTGCAACACGTAACTTTTCATTCCACCTTAGCGAGGAAATGACTAAATTCAAATAAAACCGTTGACAATCACAAGATAGGTACTTTTATTTCAGTTTAGGTATTAACTACTACGAGCCCCGATGCAAAATAGTTCGTCTAGGACGAAAAACGTGTACAAAGATTTTTAATTAACTTAATTATTTTTGTCCAGTTACGTAAACAGAAAAACTATTCTACCATCTCATGTTCGGTTACTTATGCACTATTCATCGTTGAAGCAATAAACTATTTCATCCTTTTAAATTAAGAGATAACCTGCTTTTAAGTTGAGCAAATCGTAAGCAAAATAGTTCATCTAGTTGCTAATCGATGTAAACGAGTTCGTCTATCATTGAGTTAAATGTTTTTTTCTTTTATTTTTAAAAATTTAAGTTTGGAAAAGTAATTCTTCAGTCATTTTGACAAGTGAGATTGTATAAATTCTGAAAAATTCTGTTCATTTCTTCAGTATTCAAGTACAAATGGGTCGTGGCAAACCAGTGGGAGAAGAACTTCGAAAGCGAATAGTTTGTGGGATTGAGGCGGGCAAATCAAGTTACCAAATCTCAAAAGACTTGACACTGCCCAGATCTACAGTGCAATCTATCATTCAGCACTATAAAAAGAATGGAAATACTTTTTGCTTGTAGAAAACTGGCCGACCCCATATCACCAGTAAAGCAGAAAACAGAATTCTTAAGAAAATTGTAAAAAAAAAATCGCCGTGCTCGAGCTGGAGAACTTACGGTGCAATGGAGAGACATGATTGACAAAGATGTTTCAGTTGATACCTGCAAAAGAGTGTTAAAAAGAATGGGCTACGGATTTTACACAGCTAAGCAAAAACCACTATTGACTGCCTTACAGAACAAAAAGAGATTGAAGTTTGCTCGTGATCACTTAAATTGGACTTCTGATCAGTGGCGTAGTATCATATGGAGTGACGAGTCTAAATTTGAAGTCACAGTCGGCGATGAAAGAAAAAAAGTGAAATAAACATGAAGCATTTCATACTGATTGCATTACACGAAAAGTTAAAGTTTCCAGCGTCTCTCATGATCTGGGGCTGCATGTCTGCGCAAGGTGTTGGTGGGATGCAGTTTTTGGATGGTTCTATCAATGCAACAAGATATCAAAATATTTTGAAAGAAAGTCTACTGCCCTCCATTCCGTCACTCAAACATCAAGATTCTTTCATTTTTCAACAAGACGGTGCTTCCTGCCATACTGCAAGGACAACAAAGACATGGCTGCTGTCAAAAAGCATCCCAACCATCGAGTGGCCATCTAACAGCCCGGACTTATCGCCGATTGAGACCCTATGGTGGAAAATGAAGAAAGTCCTTCGCCAAAATCCATCAAGATCGAAGAGCGACTCGAAGGCTAAACTCTTGGCTGTGTGGGAGTCAATTACGACCGACGAGTGTGCAGCGTTGGTTGCGACCATGCCTCTTCGCATTAAAGCTGTAATTGAAAGCAAAGGCGACATAACTCATAACTAAGTGGTAGACGAACTATTTTGCGTGAGAGCCAGTGATAGACGAATACTTTTGCGACATGTATTTCAGTATATTTTTTTATTTATTTATGTTATGTAAGGTCATGAAAGATTTTGAGATACGTTAAAATAAACTTTGAAATGTTACTCAAATTGTGGTTTACTGTCTCCTTAACGATTTTAGTTACTTTACCCAAATTCACTTCACATTATTTCATAATATCTTATTTTTCATACTAGACGAACTATTTTGCATCGGGGCTCGTACATTAACATTGACAGGTAAGTATTACAGAATAATCTTTAAATTATAACAAAATAATACTAAGGTATAATTAATAAAAATAGAAAGTAACGTTGCTACAGTTATTTAAATTGAGTGTAATATTTTTGTTGGGTACTGTAATATTGGTGTTAGTCACTTGTGTACTGTTTTTCGAGTGCTTGCTTTCTTGTTCTCGGATAATTCTATAAAATATGCCAGCAAAACGTTTTCTGAAAAAGTTTTGGCTCCTTTTGCTAGTCTCCACGTGTTGAAAATAACGTACTGTTTTAACCCTTAAACAAATATGAGCTCGTACGTATTATTTTTAAAATATGAAGTTGAATTTAGGGTAATTGTAGGTCACTAAATTCGTTTTCATGATCATTATTTCAAAAAAGGGGGGTAAGGGGTAGTTTTTTGGTTGGTAAATAATTTACCATTATCCATTCAGAACTTGAAAATTTTTGACGTTGGTGGTAAAATAGTTACCATTGTCTGTTTTGGTTTAGTTTTTGCTTCTTGACTAGTGATTTTCCCTTGGTTTTACCTTTATTATATTTTATTTAATATGTCGGGAATGAGATGAATAAAACAATTCCAGTGGTCTTCAGATCTATTTAAATTAGACTAGGCGAAACTAGTTATTTCTCCACGTTCATTGAAAAAAATAATTAAATGAATGTTACATTTAATTATATTTTTTTCACTATTTAAATCTTAATATTACAAAACTTTAAAACTAGTTGGATCGGAATCGGGATCGGGATCGGACAGTGGTAAATTATTTACCACTTATTTGAAGTATCTAAACTATACCAATAAACCAATTGCGGACGCTGCTAACAAGTAAGGATAGTCAAAAAATAGTTTAGTTTAGGAATTCGAATCGTAAAAGCATATATCAGAATGTTTGTTGAACAAAATTCCAAAAATATTACAAACGCGTGCTAAAATCTTGAATTTTTTCACACCAAAACCGGTTCCTCAACTTTGACATTACCTTGCAGTGACAGATGACGTTGAAAAGTTGTAAGATTGCACAGATTACGTAAAAAATATATTTGAAAGTTTAGTCATGTGATATCGATACTTATAAAGTGACCAATTAAAATAATAGGATGTTTTTTTTTAAATACTCAAAGGGTTAAATACTTCTCGCGTGATTGTTGAGGGAGAATGCTCATTTGGGCATTATTAACAGTTTCAGTCAATTCTGTTGGCGTCAAACATACTTCCTCGTCGCTAGAATCACTCATTTTAGGTTTTTCACTTGTTTTCAAGTTTCTTGTTTTTTATATAAGGTTTAATAATGACGTGAAAAAATGCCGCGTAAAGAACCGCCTACAAAGTAAATTGAAAAAAGAACACCAAGAAGGTTCCGAGTTTGAGTTTTTAACAAATTAAAAAAATGTTGTACGATATATCTGGCACCATAGAGGTATGTTGCAATAGATAGGTTTAATGATTTTTTTAATTCACAAACTTATTGCACAAGATGTTCTAAATTCAAATTTACTCTAACCCTTTAGTGAATAAAAACTTAAATAAATTAAAATTGAATCCGAGGAAAGCCCCTGGGTCAGATAATTAAGAGTGTCAGACATAAAAAGTACGGGAAGCAAGGTATCGGATTCTATCGCAGACTTAATTAATTGTTGCGTTAAAGATGGTTCTTATCCTGATGATTTGAAGGTGGGTTGTGTACGGCCTTTACATAAAAAAGGGAAGCGAGACGACTATACCAACTATCGTCCAATACGGTAGTTGACACCACCAATCGTTGACGTACTTTTTATCAACTGTTATCAAAAACGCTTTTCTTCATAGAGTTTGTATGGGAAAAACACACTTTGACGTCATCGCGTGCAATGCCGACTGAGTGACTAATTATCATTTGAATTCCAATTAAAAATCAAATAATACGAACTGCAGAAAAATATTAGTGTAAAGGCATCTGAAATTATGAATTATTTTAGAGAAAATCAGTTTTTGAATATTTCTTTCATAGTGGAAACAAGCCTATTACACTGCTCTCTTCTATCGACAAGGTTGTTGAAAAATTCATCAGTGAGCAGATCCACCAATTTTATAGGCTTAATGGTATTCTTTATAAAAATCAATATGGATTTCAGATGGGAAAAGGCACGTCTGATTTATTACTTCAATTCACTGATGAAGTTAATACGTACCTTAATAAAAAGTTACATGTATGTGTCTCAATGTGTCTTGTTTATTGATTTTTCACGTGCTTTCGACACATTGGACCACATGCAATTAATAACAAAATTAGATGATTGTGGTGTACAATGTGGTGTATTATTTTTTTTAACTTAATGCATAGAATCTACCCTTAAAATATTTGCGCTTAATTCGAGGTGACCTTATATACGTCCCACTGCTGGGCACAGGCCTCACCTCAACTATGAGGTGGTGCGAGCCATACTCCACCACGCGGGCTCAGCGCGGATTGGTGGAGGGGTGTGTGTAAGGTAAGTGACCAACCTTACAGTCAGATGTTATTAAGCCGCCCGAGGGCCTCCGACCAGGCTTAACGACTAATATCTATCGATATTAACCGGGACCAACCGCTTAACGTGCCTTCCGAAGCACGGAGATGCTTGTAAATAGACGTCACTCTTATAGTCGGAATGGTCACCTATGCCAAATGAATAATTGGCATGATGACAACTATCTTAAATATTGTCAAGAACATTTTAAAATACATAGCCCCTATGCAGTTAATACACCCAATATATTTCAAAAAAGCTGTAGAAACCAATTTTTAAACACACAAAACGCAATAAATATTCGGTTAATTGACTCCGATTTCTGACACATGACCGTGACGTCACAATCATTTATTACCATACGAAATCTATGGAGGCAGACCGTTTTCACAGATAATAAAAAGTATGTCAACGATTGGTGGTGTCGTCTAGCCAATAGGCTTGTTTCCACTATGAAAGAAATATTCAAAAACTGATTTTCTCTAAAATAATTCATAATTTCAGATGCCTTTACAGTAATATTTTTCTGCAGTTCGTATTATTTGATTTTTAATTGGAATTCAAATGATAATTAGTCACTCAGTCGGCATTGCACGCGATGACGTCAAAGTGTGTTATTCCCATACAAACTCTATGAAGAAAAACGTTTTGACAGTTGATAAAAAGTACGTCAACGATTGGTGGTGTCAACTACCGTATTGTGGATGTAAGTAATGCTGTCAATTTTGCTGAAAAATAGGTAAGTACCTACACAATCTCAAGTAATTTAATTACGTTATTTTCTATTATTTTAAATAAATATATCGTATCGGCAAATGAATGTGTTATATTTTTTGTAGTAAGATGTATTGAGCTATTTACCATGATTATTATTTTGAGGTAATTATTGTGATATTTTCGTTGATTTATATTATCTAGAATGCTCAAGATGTTTGTGTAAAGTTTAATAATTATTTGTTATTTTTTATCTTAAATTAAAATTCTAATACAACATGAAATCAACATTGTTTTATTTCACTTTTCTTTTCTCACGCTAAAAACTAAGATTGTGATTGAAATGTAGATTTAAGGGGACAACGACTCGCGAAATGTTTACTTCCAGTTGTCCCCGTTAGCCGAATCTACGTTAAGGGGACAACGGGAATAGACGGCCAGCTCCATATCGTGTTTCTATGCTTAAGTGAGTGCCTGAACGGACATATAGCTCAAAATCTTGTTATGAACTATAATGAAGGTAACAGTTGGGTTGGGTTGGGTTGGTAACAATTCCCCCTGGCCTTTCCCCGATGGCCCATAATTTTTTGGAAGATGGTGAGCGTGTCTTTTTTCCAGTTCTACCAATAGCAAAATAAACAAAGTTAGCTAAGGCCCCGTGCACACGGCATTGTCCTGCACGTTTTTTTGCAGTATACGTCTTAACATTACTGTCAACATTCACTGTAAACGTATGAATGTGTTAAACAATTTCTTCTATTCCTTCATCCTTCTTGATTCCTACTTTCATACTCCTTACGGTATCTATAGCTGGGCTGAAGATCTTAATTTTTGATATGGGGACGGAAAGTGCTTGTCACTTTTATACAAATTGTTGATAGATGGCGCTGTTCCGTGTTGCCTCGCGGCCTTTTTTCGTACTCGCCCCAGACAATAAGCAAATCACAACGCTTGTTGTCTTTATACCTACGTAGGTACCACCGTAATTTTTGTAGACGTATCGGTTGCAAATATTTAAGCAACGATACGTCAGCATATCATAATACACTGTCATGGTCTCTAACTTTAGAATAGTTATTTACGAGATTGCTACGATCTACATAACTCTGTCTCTGTGACCGTGAATATGGCACTTGCAACAGACTCGAGTTTTAGCGAGACTAACGAACAGCAATTGATTTTTATAAATCGCACATATAATTCTTTAAAGTCATAAATGTCAAAAAATCTAAAATTCAGTTAACTATGCCATTACTCTGCTTCAATAAGAATCAATTGAGTGCTTAAAGATCGTATTTTTTTGACATTTTGGACTAAATAACTAGATGTGTAGATATATAGATTCAGTTAGGTATAAGATTAGATTTTTATTTTTTTCTGAACTTAACAAAGTTATTAGGTAGGGACTTTAGTAACCAAAAGTAAAAAATAAATAATCAGATTTATAGTTTTATTTCATTTTTATTTAATAAAGTACAAACTGTACATACAGATCTTTTATAAATAAATACATTCTATATCTTACCAAAATACGTAGTCCCTGGACGGAGACTGATCAATCAAAAAGTCTTACGAAATAATACCTAGACAAGAACAAGTAAATTGCATAAAAAGTTACCGATACAAGGCAATCCCAAAATTATTGTATTAATTACTTTGTTCTAGTCACATTAAAATTTCTTACTGAGCAGCATTTTCCAAAAATGACAAGTGTTGGAATGGTAGAACGAAGATTTTCACCAACTTTGTTTATTTAACAATATGGATTGAATTTATTTAAAAATAAAATAAATAGCTGTAAATGGAATGTCCTAAAGCAGCATATTAAGTAACTGAACTGCTGCGAAAAAAAGAGGTCGAGAGGGGGTAAGCAGGCCAACGTTGTACCTTTCCGCATCGAAATACGGGGTAGTAGACGCTCAGAAGGCGAGGCAGCATTATACTATTTTTTAACATCGCGGATAACACCTGTCCCGCATTCTTGCGGTTGGTTCAACCTTCTGGTTGCTCATTAACCTGCCGGCTTATAAGAATTAGGAACTGAAGTTTTACCCGTTGTTCTATGTAAGCGACAAATGCGCTAAGACCGACTCGAAAATATAAAATGTATGTATGCTTCTGAGAGGTGGGGGTTATTCAGCTGTCAACCGATATAGCGTGCGGATCGCAGAAGTCTAATAAAGTGGCAAAGTGTGGTTTTACTGTTGTTATCAAGCATTTTACAGTACATACGTATATAGTACGATAGTACGTGACGAAGCGCGATTCGGTTGAAAGAATTTTATTCTCAAGAAGACAATTACATGTCACTTATTTGAGAAAATTTAATTTAAATATTTGCAGTTGAACTAATGAACTAAACTAATGGATAAGTGCTCCTCTTCATTCAATAAACCTTAAGTAGTATTATTTTAGATATGCGATTTACGTTGACACAAGTAATGGTCACGTAGAAAAACGCCTTGAAAATGGCCAGTATATACCCAAGCCGTTATCTCTGATCTTTTTCAGTAAAACTTAAATAACGTTTCTATTCGTGGTTCAATAACGGTTATATCAAAAACCTGAATTATGAAAAGATTAAACTTTTCTTATCTAAGTTAAAATGCGTAATAGGAAGCGCAGTCGATAAAATGGAAATGTTTTATTATACCCTGTGACAACAAGTATACTTATGTGTGATATAAAAATAGATAATAAATACATACATCTAGAAACCAATGTTTTTTTTGTTATTAACACGTTTACTGGATTAAGTAAATATAGTTATATCATGTAAGTTTTGTCTTCCCTAGATTGTGGTCTGCAAAATGTAATGACTACTACTGACTCTGAGAGCCGTAAAACAAAGAGTAATATTGCTTATGTGTTTAGGCTCAAATGCTGCGCACGAGACGGCATTTGAGAGCAACCATTCTGTCATTGCAAACCACTGCCATAGCCCAGTTAGTTCTAGTGTGGCCTATGGGTTAATTACTGAAAAGTATCTCAATAAAATTAAATCTATCGTAATCAGATCTATGCTTTAACCAATCTTAAAAAATATTTAAAGTAATATTATTATAAAATATAAAGTTACTGCTAAGTAAGTTGCCAGCAGTTATAAAGTCGAGAATTTAAAGTTTCTTTTTGTGCAAAATTCATTGAAAATGATGTCCTGTCCTGTCCTATCCTAAATAACAAATTCATATAAAAATAATGGCAATCATTATATTTATATAAAAATAATGGCATATTTGATTGCATTGCATGCAATCAATTATAGCAGCCCTGCAGTATGAACTACTTATCACTAACTTATTTATTAGCTATAATTGCCTTTATCATACACAGTTGTGTATATTTTTCATAAAGTTATCACTGTCAGCAAGTTTTCAAGGTACATTTATTTTCTATTGGTTAGGAATTCAATGTCAGTTCACACATAATTGCTAACTTTGATCTCTGATGTCTATAGCTGGCAATTTGATTAATAAATTAACTGTTGTTTGAAATTTTAAAATTGGCAACAAAGGAAACCATAAAGAAGATAGAGTTGAAAGTTAGCCATTAATATCAATAATTTTGTATCTTCTCTTGAGCATCTGCAGTGGTTAACATTGCTCACCTTAATAAAATCAGTTAACATTACTGAAATATGATTTATGATTAATCAAGCCAAAATCAATGATTGAAGGAAAACCATTAGTCATATAAAACTTATGACAATAGTCCTATTACACATTTTTAAGGGCAGTTGATATTTTTTGCCTATTATCAGTAAGAACTTAGATTTTTATAACAGATCATTTCTTATTTATTGTACGACCTCAAGAGTATTACAAGATACAGAATATTGATTATAGTGAATCAGTGCAGTTTCAAAGATCTAAAGGAATAAGAACTTGATGCAGAGGCCAAATCAAAAAATTTTTAAAAATGAATTTTATGAAATATTAACTAACACAATGTCAAGGTACCACTGGCCATTTGCTTCACCTCACGTGTAAAAATCCAGGCAGGAAACTATTCTTATATGGCATCTTACATTAATACACAGTCACAGCATTGGAGGGTGTAATAAAGACATTTTATACCACAATCTTCCTCTTCGTTTGAAGCAGCAGTGGATCGGACCTTGTGTGCGGGAGGTGCTCGCAGGTACACACTGTCAACTTTGTCTACCTGTTTATCTTTGTCCCATTTGTTTTCAGGCAGCTTGTTCATACTTTCATTGTTCTCCAAATATTCATCATCTTTACTGGATCGGTCATTTGTGTCACCAGCAGCATCCTGTGGAACAGATAATTACTTATATGTTTTGTACTATATCATAAGGTACCAGATGAGATAGTTATCCAACTAACTTTTCTTTTGTATACTAACTTTATGAATACTGAGTTTTCTTTTGTAAAAAATAAAATAAAATCTTTATAAAATAACTTAAGACCTCTTCTCATAGTGTTGTGAATTCAAAGGATAATCTTATATAAATAATAAAAATAAATTTGTGTATTACCAAAAGTATTTTTACATTATGTTACTGAGTTTTCTCAATAAGTTGTCTGAGACACTTGTATTGGGATGAACTCGCTCTTTCCCCTGGTGGTTAACATTATAGTTCTGATTTTATACACCATGATATAATATTTCAATTTTACAAATTTACTTTTACATTTTTACTATAATAATTAAAATGATAGAGTTTTTATGTGATGGAAATCAACAAGTAAGGATCAGATACCCACACTGTAACATAACCAAAAATTTGTTTTCTACATTGTCCAGTCTGGGGATCAAACTCTAGGTCTCAAGGTCATCAACACCTTGAAAACCACTCAACCACAGAGGTCATAATGATACCTAACATAGCTATTGCTCATACAATAAATGTGCAGTAAATACAGGATATACATACACATAACTTATTTGTTCAAGCAAGTTTTAAAGAAGATAAGTACCTTAGTATCCTCAGAATCGCGTTTAATAAATTCTTGCTTTTCTTCATTGTGTGCAGGTTCCGAACTGTCTGCTGCAATATCAATACTGGCTGCTGTGATTCCTGTGTTCACAGCTACTGTTGTCAGTTTCGGGCGCTCCGGTACTAATAAATCGGTTTCTTCTTCTTTTTTCTTGTTTGTTTGAAAGGCAGGAGAATCACCAGACATGCTGAAATGATAAATCAAACTTAGCACTAATACACAGTTTCAAAGCGCTGAGAACACGTAAGCCAAAAGGACAAACGTAGCGAGCGAGTAGGATCAGATTTCATGCTGAACTCAATACGTGGTGGTGCATAAGTAAACAATGGGCCATAAACTGCAACATTTCATGTCCATTCGATGTTCTCAAACGAAATCACCTTGATAAAACGGGAGTATCAGTTCTTTCTCCAGACAAACGTCGCCATGTGCTGATGATTGTTTCAAAGTTATTGTTCTCTTGCATCTTGAAGTTAAAAACTTCAAATTAAACCAAAAAGTTTTAGAATTATTCAAATCTATTTTACGCAGATCTTTTACTGTATATTGAGCACAATAGATTTAGGTTAATATGGGAAGTTCGTGGCTAATTTATGTTATAAAATGCACATTTAAAATATGTAGATCATTAAAAAACACTTAGAAAAAACTACTGCAAAGCTTCTTTTGTGACAGCTTTGTGTTACACCTTCACCTCCTTGTTTACTTTTTTGAAGTTTGACATAAGAGACAGCGCGATTCGATTTGCAACACTAGCGCTATAGTTGCGTTCAGTTCCGTTCAAATCGCTGCGCTTTACGCAGAAATATTATTCTTGGTATCACAGGTTTTTATATTGACTTAAAATTCACGCAAATTGATGTAAACTAAGCCATGCAGATATATTGTTCTTTTGTTTGAAGTACATATATAGTTATTTTTGAGTATCACAACAAATACAAAATACATAAAACCATCGATAGTTCATTGAAATATCTCAGATTTTACTATTCAAACCTATTATTTAAAACTAGCGGACCCCGCAGATGTTGTTCTGCCCGTTGTTTTTTTTTTAATTTTCTTACCTTTTAAACCAGGGGTGGGCAGACTTTCACTAATGGCGATCTATATCAATAAATTGAGACGACAAGCGATCGACTTGCAATAAGACAAAAAAAATTTATGTTAAATCGTTTATTGTAGGTATTGCGCACATATTACTATTTAAATATATTTTTATTTACAATTAAAGAAGTACAGTTTCTTATTATACAAATTAATAACTAATAACTACTAAAAATATGTATGAAGCCAATCACATGAACTAAGAGAGTTTTTATCAGTTTTCGGGCCTCTCTGGACCGATTTACTTAGAGGTCGATGCATGGCACTGCGTATTTTCTGCTAATTTCTCATAGGAAGGCACGTATTTACTAAGTGCCAAACGTCAACAGGAAGACAAATGTTCGTCGGTAAGTCGATTGCGGTATTTGGATTTAATTATTTTCATTTCAGAAAACGCAGATTCGCACAAATACGTCGACCCAAACAAAGCAGTTAATTGCTGGGCGATTTGTTGGAGACTTGGGTATTTTTCTTGGGTCAAAAGAGACCAAAAACTGATATCTGTTGCTTTGGCTTTTAGGTGAACATCTGAAATGATCTGTATCATCTCGTTTTCGAGAGAAGACAAATCCATGTCAAAAGTATTCGATATTTCAGAAGCAGTAATTTCAACATCCACACAAGAAAAAGGATAAATCATGAAAGTAACAACGTTCGTCAATTTTTGTAAGTCAGAAAAACGTCTTTCAAACTCGCTGAGAATATTTCCAAGTTCTGTTTCGTATTTATTATAATTTATTACGGCGCTTGCTTTTGCTTTCAAACACGCAAAATTTTTCAAGTCCTTTTTTTTCAGTTGGTTGATCAGAAGCTGCAATTTACTTTTAAATGAGTTAATTGTGCTAATCATGACCATAATAGTTTTATCTTTCCCTTGTAGCTCCAGGTTTATAGAATTCAAATGACCAGACACATCAGTAAGGAAAGCCAAATCACACAGCCAACTTTCATTTTTAAGAATCTCCGTATCATCACCCCTTTGATCCAGAAAAGAAATGATTTCAGGTAGTAATTCTTGAAACCGTTCTAAGAACTTTCCCCGGCTCAGCCACCTTACGTCTGTATGGAGCAGTAAATCTGTGTGCTCAGATTCGCTGGCCTCCAATTGCACTTTGAAGAGGCGTCGTTGCAAGCTTCTGGCTCGTATAGAATTTACGATCTTCATAGTGATGCTCATCACATCTGCCATGTTCAGTACTTTCGAACACAACACCTGCTGATGAATGATGCAATGAAAAGAAAAAAAAGATGGGAAGTCTTCATTAGCTCTGCACAGTGCCACAAATCCATTAGTCTTTCCAGTCATTGATGGTGCTCCATCTGTTGTTATGCACACTAGTTTATACAGAGGCAGCTCGTAGTTTTTCGCAAAACTTAGAAAAGCATCGTATATGTCTGAACCGCGAGTGGTTTCTTTCAAAGGTATGATTGTTAAGAACTCTTCTTTAGACGAAGTATCTGGAAATGCCATCCGAATAAACACACATCAGCATAACATAAGTATGAGCAGTGTCAGTCATATCAGTGGTTCATCAAATTGTAAAGAAAAGAATGAACATCTCATAATATCACTTTTTAGCTTTTGCTCGATATCACTGTTCATGAGCTCAACACGTCTAGTTACAGTCCGACGAGACAACTGGAGCTCTTTTATGGCAGACATGATTTCAGTTTTATTTTTAAAGTCGCCAAATAACGAATTTGCGCCTTCGAGAAATGCTTCTTTCAATACCTCGCCATCTTCAAAGGGTTTTTTGTGTTTTGCCAATATATGAGATATTTTGAAGGACGCAACTGTCGCAGCTTCCGATTGTTTACTTGGCCTGGTAAACATAGCTTGCTCGGCCTTCAAGCTACCTTTCAGATCTTGAACTTTCCGACGTCTTATTTCACTTTTGAGAGGAAAATCACTTTCGTAAATTTTATGCAAGGATTTATGATGCCTTTCTAAGTTGCCGCGTTTAGGCAAAGCTACTGAAGCTCGACAAACAAGACAAATACACTTGTCTTTCACCATGGTAAATAAGAATTCTTCCTCCCATTCATCGTTGAAATGATAAGTTTTACTTTTTTTTGGCGCACTCATTTTAAATAATAGTTACCAACTTCACTCTCTCCTTTAGTTACACTCAGTACAGAATATATTCATGAGCAGCACGAAGTCACACGATCACGAAAGTTATTGGGAAACATAAACAAGTACAGAATCCAGAATCACGACACGACGTCTCATCGAAACCAAAATCTGTGCGAGACTGGCGAACACGTGCCGGCCGTCGGCAATTGTCAAAGCAAAGTAAATCGGGCGGCAAGCATAAAGCTAATTCGCCGCCCGCACAGGTCAAAGGACGCCGCCGCGCCGCCGCCGCCGCGCCGTTCAACGAGCCGACACCGGCACACGTGCACAGTACAGCCGCAAATAAATCTGGTGCCTTCTTATTTCATATCGACATTTTCGCAGTGAAAGGTTGTTTGTTGACAAGTATTTTCTTAAAGTTTGCCCAACACGTCAGTACATTTTTAGGAATGCGTGCGATCGACCATAGATTCCCTTGCGATCGACCGGTCGATCGCGATCGACCGTTTGCCCACCCCTGTTTTAAACCTTCCCTGGACTGCCACGAATATTTTGAGACTAAAATGTTTCAAATCCGTTTAGCCGTTTCCGAGTTATAGCGAGACTAACGAACGGCAATTCTTTTTTATATATAAGACTAGTGGACCCCCGGCAGACGTTGTCTTGCCCACTTTTTTAGCAATTTTCCCTCTTTTTCTCATCGTTTAAACCTTCCCTGGACCTCTACGAATATTTCGAGACTCAAATTAGTCATATCGGTTCAGCCGTTCTCAAGTTTTAGTGAGACTAACGAACAGCAATTCATTTTTATTTATAAGAAGACTAGTTGACCCGACAGACGTTGTCCTGCCCGTTGCTTTTTTTAAATTTTAGATCTTTTAAACCTTCCCTGGACTTCCACAAATATTTCAAGACTAAAATTATTCAAATCGGTTCAGCCGTTCTCGAGTTTTAGCGAGACTAACGCACAGCAATTCATTTTTATATATAAGACTAGTGGACCTCGCAGAAGTTGCTCTGCAATTGCTTTTTTAAAATTTTCTTATCTTTTAAACCTTCCCTGGACTTCCACGAATAGTTTAAAACTATAATTATTTAAATCGGTTCAGCCGTTCTCAAGTTTTAGCGAGACTAACGAACAGCAATTCATTTTTATATATAAGAAGATAAACTATTAGGTAGATGTCGTCAATTATATTTCCCCACTATTTGGAAAGTTTTCCGGAAACTTTCGGCTTTTTTTCCAATTTTGGAATTATGTTGTCAGAAAATTTCGGAAATAATCTAATCTCTATATGTGTCTCTATGTGGGTTTGGTGTGCGTGAGTACTAAAGCCCGGGAATATTTGAAATACTTATTTAACCCCTTTGTCTGTTTAAATGTGTATAAGTGTTCATGTCGGTGTGTTTTTGTGTGTGTGTGTCTGTTTGTGGCATCGTGACTCTAGTAGGGATGGATCGATTTAAAAATGGTTTTTTTATTCGATAGATAATTTTAATCATCAGCTACAGCTGATTAAAAGGCTTTTGTAGTTTATTTCCGAATGCAAATTGTCTACCAAGATAATTTATTTTCTTCATTTCAAATAAACATTGCATACTTACTCAACTCAATAATAATTTATAAGAAACTTACTAAGAATACATTGATGGCGACTTTTCTTTGTAACGTTCGTAATTATGTGAGTTGTAAACGATGTCCTTTTTCTTATTTTTTCTGGTGGGTATCCAAATTATTCCAAAACTGGTCTTGGATTTATCAGCCTTTGGGTTGACGAAGGAAGGATAATCGTGACTCGGTTTACTCTCTGTGTTCTTCCCGCCGAAATTCGTGGGTTTATTTTTATCACTCATTCCTAAAGTGTTAGAAATTTTTGGTGCTATTAAAGGCGCGCTAGATTTTTCGTTGATTGGAGACAGTTTGCTGGTCTTATCACTTCCATACGGGCTTGCACTTTTTCCACTTGACCCAAAAGCAGTTGCAGATTTTGGACTTGACCCGTACATGCTTGCAGCTCTTGCTGCGTCATGGTTTGTGGATTTTCCACTTGAAGCAAACATACTGAGACTTTTCTCACTCGATATAAGTGGGGCATCTTTTTTTGTGCTTGTCCCCATGAATACGTTGGACTTTCCACTTGTGCCCATCATACTGGGCATTTTGCCGCCACTGCTTGCATTCGAACTTTTACCAAAGGTAGTGGATGATTTTCCTATGCTGCCAGTTGCGAGCTTTTTGGTGTTTGTTGGTGTGGAACCCGTAGATGGTTTCTTGTTTATGGGAGCCATGGTTTCTATTCTGTAAAACAAAAATGAAATTAGTCAAACAGGGTATCCCAAAGGTAGAGGACTCCAAAAAGTATCGAAATAACCTAACTGTGTAATCACACCTACTGCTCGACAAAGTAACAAACTATGTCACGAAACGTCAAAGTAAAGCAAGTCCTTACTATCTCAGGAGATTAAGTCGTATGGAAATACCCTGGGGATTAAAATGATTTGAATTTGGAACGTTAACATTCGTATTAAGTCTTTTAGCATACAGCCATTGCATAGAGTTTTTATTCTTAAATCGAACTTTTTTGAACTGGCCACCATAATCAGAACATTTAACAAAAAAGCACCATCCAGAAGAAAAATAAATTATCAATTTGAAACTTTCAAATAAGTGAACTATCTCGTTGGAACTACCACATAAACTTTGTTAAATGATAGTGATTTAATTTCGGAGTTTTTTTGAAGTGAAAACTTCTTTAGCGGCGTTGAGCACTTTTGTGGCATGGGTAGAAACTGTGAAACTCGCGTCAGGTCACGTGATGCTGATCGAAAAACCGTAAGACGGTTGTTAAGTTTTCACTTCTGCCGGCACTCCCGGAGTGCAACCCGTGTTAGTTTTTTTTAATTTAGAACCTTTACATAAAAATTAATTAAGTAAGGCATAAGAAAATCGTAACTTGAAAACTACTTTCTAAATATCGCGAACGAACATGAATAACAACGCTATGAATTCGGGTATCTCTTGGGCTCCTCTACCACTACGAGTACCTCCAGGCGTCGGCTTGGCTCTATTTTTTGGGATAGCTTGTTCAAATATTATGTATAATTCTTTATCATAGATTAAATACAACAGTTAGGATAAACAAAGAAGCGCATTTATTTGATACTGTCATTCATACGTTTTCTAAATCGGATGTTTCTATTGAACATAAGAAAGGAGGAAATAATAGCTCTGGAAATGCGCAAAGTTTTTTCGGAAGTCACTGCTAACAGCGCCCATCCATTGAAACACGTTATTCTATTTTTGGCCAAAGAGCGATTGACATTAATTGTTACAATTACCTATCTACTTACTACGCGTCCAAATGTAACTAGGTATTTAGATAAAAGATAAAAAAAGAAACGATAAGTGGGATATTAATTGATCAATCAATTGTTAATGTAATATTAATTACGTTTTAATTTTGGTTTTTAAGAAATTTAGAGTTCTTAGGTATCGTAGGGAGACAATATTGGGCTACTTCTTGCTAGTTTAGTGTCACTCAATGGATTTAGGAATTTCCCACTAAGCCAAAAAATGTTTTACGAAGTAGGTAATTCCTGGAATTGATAAACTGAATCTTTCAGCAATTGAAAGCTATGTTACTCGAGAGTGCTTTAAGCTTTTTGTTAATGATTATGTTATGATACAAAGAGCAAATTTTCATTTGTGCTGACGAAGTCGCGGGGAACCGCTTGTCTTATTATCTATACATATAATAAGACTGTAAAAGATCGATTTCTGTACATTGAAGATTATTATGAAAAATTGTTACAGGGGGTCTTAATTACCGTAATAGAAGCCAAAACAATAATTTTTAAAAATTTTGTCTGTCTGTCTGTCTGTCTGTCTGTCTGTTTGTCCGGGCTAATCTCAGAATCTACTGGACCGATTTTGACGGGACTTTTTTTATTTGACTCAGTATCACCTGGAGAGTAAACTGGGATATAAATAATCACGCCGATGAACTTAGGGGGCAGGCAGGAAATTGAATCTCAGAATCTACTAAACCGATTTTAATGGGACTTTTTTTTATTTGACTCAACATTACTTGGAAGGTAAAGAAGGATAGAAATAATATTACATATGATAAATTCTGCCCCCAAAGGGATAAAATAGGGGTTGCGAATTTGTATGAAGCCCGGTCGCAAAAAACTAACATCCACGCGGACGAAGTCGCGGGCGGCCGCTAGTAATAAATAAATATTGGAAAATAAATCTCGGCCCTTCTCGGAAACAGGTAATCTACAGTTAAATCTATCATCATCGATCGCCGGTATCGCGAGCTGTATCTGTCAACTATTTATTTGTTTAATTTTTCACTATCTCTGAAATTATTGATCTGGTCGTGATTTATCTTTATCGATGAATGGTACGAATATCTCATAGTATCTCAAATGTTGAGATGCCACTGTAGGTATATACAGATCAAATTCAATACAATATTAATTTTCCTTCTTGGAAAATTACAAGGTGTTACAAAAAACCCGTAATAACTGAATGGTATTGTTGTGAGATTTCGACCTAGGTTTCTTTGCGAAAGTTGTTCAGTTTTACGGGCACAACAACACCCTTCAGTTATCACAGTTTTTTTTGTAACACCTTGTAGATATATTATAATTATTTTTGTAATAGGTACCCCTGGGGCAGTTTAGTGTTCAAAGCTGCTCCAAAGGTGAGAGTGAGTATGATATATTGCGACTTTATAGCCTAAGTCAGACCAGCCATTGTGAAAAAGTAAACTGGTTCAAAACAAGATAATCTGATGATATGACAGGAAGTGTTAAAAGTGTTCAAATGTCCCTCATATTTACTGATTTGTATATTTGTTTTCGCCTGCACTAAATTTCACTCCTCCTCCTCTCCCTTACTGGTATATACATATATATGTATCCCTCTATGGTAAATGTGAGTATTCCACTCTGATATAGGTTCGTGAGTATGCCTTACTCATTTAAGTGAGTAAGTATACCCGCAGAAATGTCGGCTTGATTTAATATCAAGCCGACATTTCTGCGGGTTCCCAATTAAAAAGTCTTAAAGACAGACAATCAAATGACCTTTTTCATTTTTTGATTAAAGAATTGTTCCTTTTAAACCTGTGAAATCATACTCTGTTCAGCCCTGTACATACTCTTACGAAATAGGTACATAAGTTTACAACAACATCATAATACCAAATATCATTGTTGGTTTGGTTGTCACGCTACCTAACTTTGGTAAAACAATTCCATACTAGTTCGTCACTGAGCAGATTATTATATAATAATATTTATTATTATATAATATAAACAACAACTTCACATACACTGATCTGCCTCCGTAGAACTTGTGTTACAGAAATTACAACCAACAGTTAAACTAGTATTACTAATAAATCCATATATCATCCAGGCCAGTACCTACAAACAGACATGTTCATGAACACAAATGGTTGTACAGTGCGGGGATCGAACCCGCAACCTCATGGTCCAATAGTCAACTTCTTATTTACAAGTCGTTCGTCGTTACAAAGTCGTTGTCATTATTTGTGATGATTTAGAAATCTAAATAGGATAAGGGCACAACCAAGCATTTATTAGGTAGGTACCGGTCTCTCCTGTCATGTCGGATTGCCGTCTCACCGAACTTTGAGAGTGATGGAACAGTGAGTGCACCTGTGGATTGCGCAAATCTGCTAAAACCAACCGCACATACCTATTTCCTGGATGGATGGGTGCGAAAAGCGCAAGACCGATCGCGGTGGAAATCCTTGAGGGAGCAAGCCTACGCTCAGCAGTGAGCGTCGAAAGGCTGATGAAGTTGATGTTACGACGGTAAATATTAGGATAAATAATAAAAAAATATGAATGTTGCAATGTTGAATCAACCCACAAATTAAAAAGTTAGTTCATGTCGGATTGCCGTCTCACCGAACTTTGAGAGTGATGGAACAGTGAGTGCACCTGTGGATTGCGCTCACACTTGTGCACTATAATATCTACTGCGTAGTTGGTTGATCTCTGTTGAGATTGGCAACGGTGGTCGAAATCGGCCAGGAGGACTATTAATTTTACCAAAAAAGTAAAGTGGGACTGCATAAATTCTAATGACGGACAATACCGATAATCTCTCTTTTGGCATTTGGGAAATCGACTTTCGCTTACATTCACAGAAAAGGACACCGAAGTATAGATACAAAAGTAATACGTGGAATTAAATCCTCCTTTTATAACATTTTCTGGCTTAATGTGAAATAGCTCGAAATTAGTAAATAACTATCGCTTTTATCAGGTGCATGTGATATCCATTATGGATTTGCATTATTAATACATAGTTTCGTCAAATAATTGTCGAGCATCAGAAGTCGGCTGAAATAATAGCATTATAAATTGAGTTTCTAAAAGCAATAAGTCATAACTGTATAACAAGAGTCGTAGGTAATTAATGAGTATAACTTCTTATTTGATGTAGCTAAATTCACGATTATTTCATGCTATCAAGTATGCACGTAGGTAACTTCAAATCGTGCGTATAATCATTTTCTTACTAGATCGAACTAACGTGACACATACGGTATTAAATTACCAGCATGACCGTGGTTAACACATGACGATATTCCTAGTCAGTGATTCCTAGCGACCTGTGTAGGCAATTAACCCACTCGCAGATACAAATTGGTTCCATTGTCATCTCTAATACCAGCCTATCCGGGTAAACGGTTTGTCTTGTCGCTCATAAAATCGTGTTAGTTACGAGTACGTGCTTGTGTCGTAACTTTAAATCATTATGAATAGATATAAATAACCGTTCAATGTGTTTACTGTATTCTGCAAAAAAGCAATAACACTTACTTGGATACCTCTACATTTGAAAATAATAATACACTTTTTACCTGATGTGTTTACAGTTTAGTAAGTACTGCCTTCGCTTCTACTTTCGCACAGTCACACACAACTTTCTATTACGATGTTTTCAATTGAATATCAAATTGCATCAAGACTAACTTTATAAATAGTTACTATTCCAGTTCGCTGATTCACAATCATACAACATAACGTGCATAATATGAATAACGTTATTTATCTCATGCACTTATTGCTAGGTCAAGACGGTCGCCTATAAGGACTTTTTTTGCTCCGATCAGAACGATATAAAGTATACATATAAGTACGCACTCGCATGTTTGAATAGTGACTCACCTCTATAGTGTTGGTTATAGAAATTGTATTCACACAATGGGGGTTATTGGACACATATTTTGATACCGTAGTCGCGTTCCACGCATGTAGGTAGCGTTGTTGGCTGCCCGCTGCGTGTGCGCTCTGCTTTAGGCGGCGGGAAACTGATGTGGAGAACGGTATTGCCAGAACACCTGTCTTGCTACTTACGAGTACATACATGATCGGTCAGCTGTGACGCGTTTTTACAACATGCCTCAATCTTGACAAAGAAGGATTGCAACAAAACAAGAGACACGTGGTATGGTGTAGTTTTCGGTAGGTATCTTATTTTCTGGGAAATGAACAAAGGTTTTTATTAAAATGTAGAGATGTGTATGTACAGTATGCCAAATAACATTACAGAAATTTATTAGTCAGAACCCAACTTAACGTTTTTTAAACCTCCATTTGAAGGGAATTTTGTTATCTACAACGAGTACTTCAAAGCTCAAAACAGGGTCACAGCAGCTAAAAATGTTCTATTTTGTACAGTTTTAGTAATTTTTTGAGAAGCTGGCAACATTTGTGAGTCAAATCTCGCACACATGAACGCGGACCCATGGTCCCAATACTCACGATCAACTTTCGCTGTATAAATGCAGCTATTTTATTACGTCATCTTATAACGAATATACGACTGACCGTCCACACAACAAGGGTCAAACGTCTGTTGACTCAAAACGCTTGTTCATCCTTAAAAATAAATATGCTCTTGATCTTTATTTCGTTTCTTAAAGAACTAGGTAGGTATGCGACTTGTTCACCTCTGTTTGAGACGCTGGACTACCAAGTACTATTGTAGGCAGGTTAACCTATATTGTAGTAACAACACACTTATCGTGTTTTTCAAACTTCTTTAATGATAATTTAATATTTTTAGTTTGGGGGCGTCCATAAATTACGTGAGGTGTTTAAGGGGGGGAGGGGGTCGAGTCAAATCTCATGTAATCTTACGTTGGAGAGAGGGGGGGTCTCGGCAAATATGACGCAATTTTTTTTCTGATTGAAACAAAAAAAAATTGCCGGAGTGATCTGCATATGATTCTTCACGACCGTTTTCTGCCACCTCCGTACCCTATCACTCAAGTTGATGGACATTTGACAATTCCGGACTTTTAAAGAGCATGACGGAAAGTCATTTGCTCCATTTCTAATACGCCACTGCCTACCGATTCAACCGCTGAATGTCTTCATCAGCACGCCTTATGATCTCTATTGCCCAAGTGTACGTGATGATTTAGAGAAAAGATGCTGCAGTCCATGCGGTATTTACTTTGCATCTAGCACAAGAGCTGCAGAGCACAGGCGATCAGCCCACATTGCACCAGCTAAGCAAGCGCGTATGTTCCGAAAAGTGCGACCCTCACGGATTGTCACAAGACGAGCTAATGAATTACTTTGTGCAAGTGCCAATGGCTTAGAGTGGCTAGATCAGAACGAAGTTGAAGGATCAGATGATTTTACTGAAAATCATATGGACATGTTGGTTCCAATAGTCTCTCTTGAGACCGTACATGATTCTCCATGGACTGAATTAGAGTAGATACTCTTTTTTAATCTAAGTAGTTACGATTTAAGTATTCTATTGTAAAAATTTTATTACACTTATAATTCATAACTAGTCGTAAATAAAAGCACGAAGCAAATTTGTTTTTTTCTTTTTACAATAACAATCCAACGCGTTTATGTAAGAACTCACATTTTGTAAAATCTCACGTGAGATTGGGAGATGGGGGAGGGGGTTGAATAAAATCTCACGACATCTCACCAGGGGGGGAGGGAGGGGCAGAAAATAAAAAAAACACCTCACGTAATTTATGGACGCCCCCTTTATAAAAAAAATCAAAATAACGTAGTGTTGGTGTAAAGGTCATGAAACAGGGAAGATGCGTAATTAAACATTTATTATTATTGTTGTGATCAATTTTTATGTCGGAATATACAAGGTGTATTCGCTAAGTGTGCACAGGCGTTCATTGCCAAATTACTCGTATAGATGTCGATTGACATCTAAAATGTTTAAACCAATATCGAAAGTACATAACCTAATGTATTTAATACCTTTTTTTAAACAAAACTATAGACATCGAAAAGATTGTCTTTAAACGTCCCCATACATTTAGTATGATTTTAGTAAAAATCTGTAAATACTTTTAAAAAATAAGGTTCTATCGTTCCAAAACATTATTTTACTAATTCCTCAGGTTGATTGAAGTTCGTAAATTATTAATACTCTTCATAAAATAGCTTAATGAAAGGTATAAATGCCGTACTAATTGTATTTCGAGCATAAAAGCGTTTTAATGTTAAAATTTTGAAAAAAAATATTGTTGTCAATTAACTCAAAAGATAATGTACTTTAGATAACAGTTTGAAAATTTTAGATATTCCTTATAAGTTACGGAATTATCGCCTTTTTACTAAAATCTTCCTAATGTATGGGAAAGTTTCATGTTTTTTTTATGAAATAAAACTTTTTTGAAATAAAACTACAATAGTTTTATTTCAAAAAAGTTTTATGTAATATTTCACTAATCAGGTGTAATGTACTTTCGTTATCAGTAGATTTTTTTAGATATCTCTTATAGTTTCGAACTAACCGTCTGTGCAGTCTTAACAAATACATCCTTTAGTCTTAATTGCGTCATAATAATTAGAAAGCAGTGAATGAATTTTCCCATCAGAATTCACGCACGATCATTATAAAGGCCCAGAAACAAAAGAAAATCAGTAAAAAAAAAGTAAGTCTGTCCAATTAAGTAGGTTGCACCCACTTAATCCAATGCTGTTCAATCTGCCTTTACTATTCGTCGTTCAGCTCTTCCTAAGCCTGTATGTCTGATTCCTAAATCTCAACTAAACACTTAACCTACTAACTAACTTCTGTAAATTAAATACCACCCGGAACAGTGCGGGATCTATACTAAATTATTATAAACTGAAATTTATATATAGGGTATATCCCAATACAGTTAACATAGTTGCAAATCTGCTAAAACCAACCGCACATACCTATTTCCTGGATAATGGTGGAAATCCTTGAGGGAGCCAATGCTCAGCAGTGAGCGTCGAAAGGCTGATGAAGTTGATGTTACGACGGTAAATATTAGGTCAAATAATTAAAAATTATGAATGTTGCAATGTTGAATCAGCCCACAAATTAAAAAGTTAGCCGCCATCAGTTTTTTTTAAATTGCATAGCGTTATTCTTGTCAAAATGGTCAAGAAAATAAGTTTTATCAAAATCAGTCCACTACCAAAAAAAGTTATTGAAAATGGGATTTCTTTTATGTCAAAATCGAAAATTTTATATCTTGTAATGTTTTTTGTGCACTAGTTATTATTTGATATGAATTCATAAAAATGATTAACATTTAAATAAATAGAGTTGCATCTTGTAGGTACTTATATGTTGTCAAGATCACATTAGTTTGAGTTGCTAATTTTGATGTACAACTAATTGTACATAAAAATACTAATATTTTTTGAAAAAGTGTTTTTTTTATGTATAAATCGCAAATTTGTTGGTGGTCAGTTAAATGATCGGGTGGTATTTAACTGACTGAATTGTTAATAATACTTACCAAAAAAAAGTTTAAAAAATTCAATAGATTATTTTATTCATATTCATAGATTCGTGCGTTTATTATTTATATTAGTCAAAAATTATTAATAGTTTAAAATTATTAACATTTATCTAGTACCGAGAGGTAAACCTTCTTATAATCTTCTATTCTATACATATAATAAGACTGTAAAAGATCGATTTCTGTACATTGAAGATTTTTATGAAAAATTGTTACAGGGGGTCTTAATTACCGTAATAGAAGCCAAAACAACAATTTTTAAAAATTTTGTCTGTCTGTCTGTCTGTCTGTCTGTTTGTCCGGGCTAATCTCAGAATCTACTGGACCGATTTTGACGGGACTTTTTTTATTTGACTCAGTATCACCTGGAGAGTAAACTGGGATATAAATAATCACGCCGATGAACTTAGGGGGCAGGCAGGAAATTGAATCACAGAATCTACTAAACCGATTTTAATGGGACTTTTTTTTATTTGACTCAACATTACTTGGAAGGTAAAGAAGGATAGAAATAAAACGGTTTTAGATACCAAAATATATATGAAAGAATTATTCCTCTTAAAATGACCTTAAAAAAATGTCTGCGACAGTATATGTCTATGCCCAAAATAGTTTAGCAGAATAGTGCAAATAAATTGTGGTATATACATTTGAAAAATAAACTTAAAAGAAAAACTATTCCACGCGTACGAAGTCGCGGGCACAGCTAGTAATAATAATAAAAAGAGACGTCTTACATTGTAATTCAAACACTAAATGACTAAGGTTCCTTAGTAGGTACCTACCTCCTATTACCTAGCTTCTATGTGGTATTGGTTACAAACTAAGCAATTTGAGAGCGAAAAAAACAAAAATCTGCTTGTTAGTAGACAATTATTGTTTTCAATCTTCTGTTTGTTTCTGGTCAATTATACCCAACCACTAAGTGCCTTAATTTTTCCTGTTAAGTACGCACACAAAAAAAAACATTTAAGTTAAATTGTTCTTGGTATGTTAATAATTAACTAGCTACATGTCTTGTGAATTGATAGTACCTAGTACCCACTTAATTTTATAAATAAGATAGGTAAGAGTGCTTACAACTTTTAGTAATTCTAAAAAGCGTTTAAGAAAATTTATTTATAGAGATCGAAAATTCACATTTGTTTCATTCCATGTTTTCATTCATGAGTCATCATGACGTAAACAGTTGTATTAACTGTTCAGAATAAAAGGTTTTTTCGTATGTTTTTTTTTAAATTAGTCGTAGCGAAATACTGGGACAAAATAAAAAACCACAATCAAAAATGTAGAAAACAAACATTTCATTCGCCCGAGGCTACATGTGTATGATGTTTGTTCTACGTGAGTTACCAATTACCTACTTTACCGAGTACCAACACAATATTTATTTATTTGACTGTGTCAGGAGGGCCTCAAGGCCTAATGGAACCTCCATTGAGTTCTTGTAATTGAACAAATTAATGTTTTCAAACCGAAGTTTAAAATGCTGACTAAAGATAGGTCTAATAAGAATGCAATGGACTCAATTGCAAGGATCGATTTATTTAACTTGCAAAGGAACCACATGTACTCCACGCACCTGATTGTCCTTTTTTTAATCACAGGAAAACCCTTTTAAGAGCTATAACCAGCGCCGGGGGGCCTCGGTCATGTGTGGGACTCCCAAAAGGACGCGACTCCGCTCCGGGGAAAATCCGGAGAGAGGACGACCCACCAAAAACCTGCGGTATCCCTTCCCTGTCTAGTACCTGATTGTCCTGGGCCTAGAAAGTTACATGTCATGACGAAAATCTTAGTCGTGTTGCCATAACAACGCTTCATTATCGTTTGATAAATGTACTTGCGTGGTAATGAGGACATTTGCATGGCAATAAAGTCGATTTTCGTCATATTTAACATTGTCTAGCGATCCTGCTGACTGCTCATCCCGACATCGGTTAGCCATGGATATTATTTTCTGGCTAATTTTATTAACCCCTGACGAAAAAGTGCGATGTTATAAGTCTGTTCCCTATTCTGTATGTGTGTAAGTTTGTAAGTGTCTATCTGTGGCATCGTAGCTTCCGAATGGATGGACCGATTTCAATGCGGTTTTTTTATTCGAAAGATAATTTAATCACAGTGGTAGTTAGCTATGGCTGGTCAAATTCCGTTCAGCTTTTGAAGTTCACCAGCTGTTTTTCTGGCTCATGTCGGGGATTTAAAAAAAAATAGTTTATCAGACATTTCTGACGACCGCTTGGTGCAGTGGTCCACGGGTCGGACTTCTAAAACCAAGGGTCGCGGGTTCGATCCCCGCACAGTACAAACATTTGTGTGCATGAACATGTGTGTTTGTACTGGTCTGGGTGTTTTCTATGTATAATATGTATTTATTTACAAAAAAAGTATTTAAGTATGTTTATCCGTTGTCTAGTACCCATAACACAAGCCTCGTAGCTTAATTTGGGACTTGAGAATTGGTGTGATTATTGTGAAATATTTATTTATTTTATTTCATTATTTCAATATCAGTGATTTGTATTGAAGTCTGACTCCTTTGTTATTTTAATGACACACAACAGGTTTTGAAATAATAAATAAAAATCTTATCGAAAGTTTATTCACTATTGTATGTTGTTTCAAATATAGCTAAAACTAAACTTAATATCGTTAATGTCGTTGGTTACCTACTATTACCTACTAAATTTGTAACATATGTTTATAATAATAACTTACACAAATATAATAACTATCAGTCAGTTCTTAAGTTTTTCAAATTTTAATAATAATTAGAACGAATAACTGACACTCAATAGTATAGAAGACGTAAGTATACTGTAAATAATTATTCAAATACTTAATATAAATTAAGGGTTAAATTATAATTGATCATATTATAGAAATAAAGTTTCAATTACAATCAATAATTATAGTTATTTTTAACGCAAAAGCAATTTCTGTTACTTAAACATCTAGCCATGATTTAAGTACTTACTTAGTAGGTTTAAAGTAGTCGCAAATTACCATCTTAACAGGCCAAGACTTTAAAAAAAAATTATTAACATTGGTAGAAATGGCACCAATACTATTTCAAAATATCACTTTAAGATGTTTCCTTGTCAACCTGTAGAAATATTTTAAGTTTGTTATTTTGACATGGTACTATATTTTTGACGGTGCACTGTACGGTCGCCAACAGAAAATGGTTACCACCTTAAGGATCACAATTGCTTGCACACATTTAGTTCACAAGTTCTAAATGTCTATTTCATAATAATTTGATTAACCTTAGATTATTTTTATTATTAAACGAGAATCTATCATGATGAATTATCATTATACTTTATCTAAATAGATATAGTGAAATGACACTTATGTTGTCAGTGTCAATCAACCTCTACCAAAAAGTGATCAAAAACCTTATTTTTATTCTATATTGAGTCAAATTGATAAACAAACATTGAAAGGTAACAAGTAACTTGTTAAAGTATTTTAGACTCAAGTGATACAATAGAATCTATTTCAAAAACTGGTTAACACTTTCAGACCGCGACCATACGTATTAGGCCGTTACTTAGCGAAGGCGAATGTCATTTTCATACATTTTTGTCAACTATAGCGACCGCGATTTTCCCATTGACTGCAGAGTCAAACATTAACGTTGTCTAGCGGCTCTGATATAGCTGTCAATGTTACAGAGGATGGAATCTTGTCTGTCTTGTAACAGCCTAATCTTACTTTTTCATAAAAATGTTAAAATTGTTATATAACAAAAAAATGCATCTTTGCCCTAATTTTTGTTCTTTATTTGTATTTCCCGTTTGACTGCCGTCAATAAGTAGTTATAAAACTATATTTCCCTCAGAAACTGTTGTTTCAAAAAGGCTCACTATAATCTTAAAATAAAATACATGCATTTGAAAAAAAAACACAATATTGAGCACACAATAATTGTCTAAGTAAAGATTTATAGATGAACAATATTATGGCACTAACTATAGCTTGAATACCAAACCCTAATCTTAGTGAGGCTCACTCATTTAATTCACTACTTACTTTAAAGGTGAGTACTGACCGGCGATACGGGGCGTAATGTAACGTGTTACACCACGAGCATTCGTGTAGTCAGTACGTCGTGTTACGGGGAAACCAGCGAGCAACGAGCCGCTCGTTGCTCGCTATGAGTGCTCCACCCGGCTGTCGGTTTTTTGGCGAATCCTTTGATTGTTACGCGGTTCGGTCAGTACGCTGTTGCAAGTCGCCCCCGAGCGCACGCGTGTCGCGAGTGTTTACACGTCGTTCGTCTCGTATTTTAAACATGGAGTGTACCACCACATACGCCTCTGTTTTTAAATAAGTTTGATGTCCAGTAACGTTTTTTCTTCTTCTTAATTTGGATGAAACAATAATAAAGTAGAAGATACCAACGAGTCCTGTGATAGGAACGAGACGGCCATCTTGTGTGGCGAAAGCGGAGTACAGAGTTTTGACGAGCATGTTACGCCGATTTTAAAACACAGCGCAAGATGCTCGATGCGTACATGCTCGATGCGAATGTTACATTACACCTCGTAACGTTGGTCAGTACCCACCTTAATTTACTATTTAGGTATAGCTAAGGAAATACATGTTATCATCATGTTGTCATTTCCAAATTCATATGTCTAAATCACTTTGTCATTAACATGTTTGAAAATAGTTTAGTGGTAATATTCTGGTAAGGTAGCACCTTTTTACTTTCATAGAGAACTATATTTTTTTAGGAATAAACATCCTAAGGTTTTTCAGTCATCAAGATAGAAGCACCTTATTTACGCAAATATCTAGTTAATTTCGTATCAAGTAATAATAAATGAGAAAACGGATAATTGATTCTTGTTGCTTTTGGTATATTCTACAAAAATATCTTACTCAATATAATTCACTAAGTAACAGAGCTCTCATCGACATCAAAAGAAGAAACTGTTATATTTAAATGGAATGCGGATATCACTATTTTGTCTTAAATTAAGTAAGTACTGCGTCGTTAAAACGCTATCATAAAAGCGACAAAGCAACCATCCGTTTATGGTTATTGCTTAGTGGCTAAAAGCCGGTTTCAGTGTCATAACTAAGAGCATTTGACTGAAAGTTTGACAGCTGTCATTTTTATAAAAACGGTCGTAACCTCAGGTGGGGTGAGCACGAACAACTATCGTAACGGATTCGTAGCGTTTACCTATCGTTAACTTGTCAAGTTGTATGGGGAAACTGTCAGTTTCTGACGTTTGGACGACACGAATACGTTACGATAACGTTCGTGCTCAGCCCAATAGTATGTAACGGACGGTATCTAACTCGTTGTCGTGAGTGTCAAACGCGACATGTGCGACGCGACGTGACAATATCTGTGGGGTGAGCACGAACAACCACCGTAACGTATTCGTATCGTTAACTTTTCATTATCTTGTCAATTTGTATGGGAAAACTGTCAGTTTCTGACGTTTGGACGACACTAATACTTTACGGTTATCCAGTTATTATATATTATTACCCCACAGTGGGGTGAGCACGAACAACTATCGAGTTAACGATAGGTAAACGCTACGAATACGTTACGATAGTTGTTCGTGCGTTCGTGCAAATGTATGTACGTCTGATAGTTGCGTTGCGTCACTCTCGTAGGACTAAGCCTAACCTTTAGTTTCAGTAAAGTAGATAGCATTAGCGTAAGTATTGAAGCCGACGATTACTCGTGATTATGATTAGTGCATCATATCAAACGCAATCAAAGCTAAGATGTGGCATACAATGTCTAGTGTAATAGAACGCCTTGGGGTTCGTTCAAATACCTAGGCAAGGAGACATACCTTGCGTATGTTAAATTACCATTTATTGCTTACTCATCAATATGTTACAGCCTTTATTTCACTGTTTTATATGCCTTACGTTAATACAATTATTATTAGTAGAAGTTTTGTCATTCTCACACCGGCTGTAATATTTTAGTTAAAATATTTGGTCGCTGTATGTGATCAAAACTTAGACATTTACATAAGAACTAGCTTTAAATTGTTATTCGCTTATATCCTAAAAATGCATTTTTGTTCGTGCCATAAATATGTAGATAATACTTGCTTACTCGTTTTCTATCGAATGCATAAGTATATATTTTTTTGTTTATTTGGTTCAATCGACAGGATAATAAATATTGTATAGTTACACTTTACCCAAATGAAAATAATATAATTAATACCTATTAAGATAAATAAAGTAAGAGCACGTTAAAACAGTCTCAATAGACCTCATTCAAAATTTTGTTTTTAAGTCACCAATGTTCATTCATTTTCGTAGCACAATTTCAACCTTACTTAAAAAAAATCAAAGTAAAATAGGTATCAAGCACTCTAATAATTTGTAATAATAATTTGTTCGATATTATCATTAAAATAATCTTAAATGCCAAATATTAACACAGGACAATTTCCCATTTCACGGAGCACAATTTTCATTATAATTTTAAATGCAAATCTCAGTGTCCCAGAAATAGTGAATCAAATTGATATAGACGATATCATTTACATACATATAGGTATCTAGCTTCTACCCAAAAAGAGTACGAGTAATTTACTAAAAAAAATTTAACATGCTCATCTATAATCAAAATATAACGTGTATACTAAATTGCAGCCCAAACGGACACTAGGTAAAACTAAAATTAAGCTTGTAAAAAGGGCATGTCATAGTCTAAAAAAGATTTATTTTGGAAACTGTTTTTTTCCGCGTATTTCCTCGCGCAGTTCCTTTTACCATATTGTGTAATTCATTTTAAAACTACTGTTTGGGATAGTAACAATTACCAATTCACTATTCCTAGGGAAACCTGACAAAAAAATATTCTTACTTACAATATTAATAGCACAGTCTTCATACTTACAACACACCTGACATGCAGGTATAGCAAATACTGCTCTGTATCAAAAGTTATATTGAAACCAAATAAACTAAATTAATTAGCATAACTTAATTTAGATTCATGGTTAATGTTACTTACATTAATTGCATTCGTAGTACTGATACAGCTATATTTTCTAAATTAACACTAACGAGATACAGAATTGCACTACAAAAACATTTGATTGTTCGTGGACGCTGTGGACACTAAAACAGAAGAATAAGGCGTTAGCCACAGAAAGCGGGACCTGTTATGATCTTGCTTTCCGCTCATTGGCAGCGTTCTAACTAAAGCTCTACCCTAAGAATAAGTAATTGTCTATACTTATGACTCTACACAGTGGTTTAACTTGGAAAGATCTTAGGTAAAGTCAAGGTTTGTAAAAACTCAGTAACACGTGCAGCGTCAAATCCTCAGTATGCCTTTAATTTATCTAAGTATTGATGCTTTGATGGATACACCACTGGACATTACGGAAGAAACCTAAAAGACACCTATTTAAAACCAGATGGTGATTCGTCCGAACCAGAAGGTAGTTACGTAATGAGCTTTAGTAAACTGACGATCCGAATCCTACTCGAGGTGTTTTCCAAAGTTTTATGATACAATTACGACGATTGATGAGGGAATAACATAGAATGATTGATGTAAGAACAAAGTTGACAATGTTGACCTTGTGCAACTCCTGCTTACAGCAATGTACTGATACACCATCCGTCTATAATAGAGACCATAATAATTCCAGTCATGTCCGTTATTGTCATTTCCGATGAAGTTGCGACACCGAGTCACTCAAAAGAATGAATTTGACATTTATACTTTTTTAAATAAAAATTATCCATAAATTTAATAATAAATACGATTTTTACTTGACGATGTTATCACAAATAACAAAAGATAGTGTTCGTTCCTTCGTGATAATCATTTTAAGGGAGAAACGCCACCACAAACTACATCTAGCATATCCCTTTCGGCTTAAACTACAGAGAAATGTTAAATTAAAACTTGAATCATAAGTAATTTGGGGCCGCAAATTACGAATATGCTATAATTTTCCAGATTTTCCGCCGCCATCTTGGAAAATTCACATGCCAACAGTTGTATCATACTGGGCCCTTTATTTCTTACGTACAATCTATTTTTGGCTTGTTTTTCAGTCTGATTAACCGCTGTAACATCAACACAATGTCAGTTTGTCTATAGAAGGAAAATCCGTTCCCTAGACATTGCATTTGCAATCGGGCCATCTGTATTTTTCGAATTTATCTTGGAAATTTTATGCACCCAAAAATGGCATGTATTCCGTATATGACTTTTAATATCTAGTAGATCACGCACAGCAACTTCTGGGAGAGGTTTGGAATTAAAGGGCTTCTTCTGCTATTCTGCTAGCATAGCTAGCATACTCAGAGGTATGTTATCGTCATCACTCTCATCGCCTTCATCAGCAGAAGAGGAGCATGAATAGTCAGGGATTTCTTTCAAAAAATTCCATATCGATGTCATTATTATCATCATCCTCGTCCCCAGAATCATTAAGCATGTCTGAGATAGCAGCATCGTTCAAAACAAGTAACATTGTGTGGAAAATATGAAAAATGAGTAATCATTAGAAACTTAAAATACATAAGAGGTATGTTGAGCCCACGTCGATACAATTGTGTCACTAAAGTTCATAAAGCCGTTACGATAAAGCGATTGCTTGCCAATAGTAATTATTATATATTAAACATTCTATGTTTAACCATTTATACAAACAATAACTCGTATATTACTACATGTACAAAATAAAACAATAATAAGTACTTACTTTCGCCAAGTCGGGGAGCTTAATCAGTCATGTGTACTATACAGGTTGAAACCAGCTCGCCGACTGAGCGTTGGACAAAATTTGTGTGCGAGGTGAAAGTTCGCTTCCCGTACAATCGAACGATATCGGCCATATATACGGCCCATCCACTGCTAACGTAAAACTAGTGAGCTATACTCGACTTAGTGACCCGCACAATTGTATTAGAGCGGTCCGAAAGGGATATAGGTAGGTGTAGTAGTTGCATACCTACTAGGCTAGGCTTTGGTGACGGAAAGCGAAGCGTAGGTAAACATTTTTTACACCACACGTTTTATCAAAGGAATGATTAACTCATATCTGGATACTATCCATAACTTAGAAAAATTGTAGGACCATATTTAAATGATACTTTTAGTGTTATATTTTCAGGCCCTCTATGAGATCCATAGCTTCATCATCATCAGAAATATATTTCAAACTAACAGCGTCCACGTAACCTATCACTGTTATAGTAGCGTGTGTTTATTGACTATCGTCTTTTTCCTAGTGAACCGTATGGGTAGGAGTCGTCGTTTTTTCTTCGCGCCGAACTGCAGAAGGAATTTCCGCACCTCTGCCCAGGTGGCGGCGTCTGTGGCGTCGTCGACACCCGATAGGAACCCACTCTCTGGTCTGGAGAGAGCTGTCCCGTTTGACGGGAGCAGAGAAAACCAACGGTCTATCTTGGCGCTCGATGACAACTGTTGACAAAAAATATGATAAGAGGATTGTAGAATGTTGAATCGCTCGAACTCGCTTAAGATTATCTTTGAACTCATGTCACCAGTGGCTACTGACTTAAAGTAATGGAGCATCAAGTTTTCATTTGATGAGGATGTGAACGTTTTTCACAAGTAACAGTATTTATAACACACAAGCGTAAAGGGGTATATTGTGACTTTGCTTACACAGTATCTTTTGCGTAAAAATGTTATCATAAAAAGCACTTCTGTTGAACGGTAAGCAGAATCGCAATTTGTACCCATTGGGCACTTACCAACGCGCGTTTCGAAAACCAGGGAATCCTATTGAAGTGTTCACATGCATGCGCGCTTCTGGTCAAGCGTTGATATGAAAACGTGCGTTTGACGCAACGCCGAGTGCCCAATGTGTATCTCCTCGCAATCTAGGTGCTTTGCACCTACAAATTGAACCATCGGTTGCGCCCTCCAAAGGCGTGATTATTGCATCAAATACCACAATCCAGCTAGCTAAATACTATCACTTATATGATTTTAAACTTTTTAACACTACCTACTGGTTATCGGATCTAAACGATATATACTGATATATTCTGACGAGTATTAGGTACCTACTCACTGCTCGATGTTTCGGTTGGATAGCACACAGCCGTGGTCCACGTTTAGACCCGATAACCAGTAATGCTGCCACTTAATCAACAATCATAACTAAGCTAGGAGTGTCACCAGTGATTTCGTCTTGCGGGTGACCAACAATGAACTTCGTATAAATGCAAAATAATAATTTAGGCGGGACTTATTGTTGACTTTGCTCAACCACTCAAGTCCAGCGACAATGCTCGGCCATTGTCTGAATTCATATCCTTTGTACCGGAGACAATATTGTGCTTAGACAACATTGTTCGCAAGATTCGGAAATGGACTGTCAAGGAGCACTCTACTCGAATTTATAGCCAGCAAAAATAAACAGGGTTGATATAGAAATATTTATGGAATGCTAATGGGAACTTCTGAAAAATATGCAAATAATGAGTATGGAGAAACATTTTTTGCATAAGTAACTGAAATAAGTAACTATTTATAGTAGACATACAGCATTAGATACCAGGACAGTATTGGACATTGTCTAAAGATATTCAACCAACTTGAAATGTATGAGTCTATTAAGTTAGATCACTCAACTGAGTAAAAAAATACTATAATCTATACATATAATAAGACTGTAAAAGATCGATTTCTGTACATTGAAGATTTTTATGAAAAATTGTTACTTACCGGTCTTAATTACCGTAATAGAAGCCAAAACAACAATTTTTAAAATTTTTGTCTGTCTGTCTGTCTGTCTGTCTGTCTGTCTGTTTGTCCGGGGTAATCTCAGAATCTACTGGACCGATTTTGACGGGACTTTTTTTATTTGACTCAGTATCACCTGGAGAGTAAACTGGTATATAAATAATCACGCCGATGAACTTAGGGGGCAGGCAGGAAATTGAATCTCAGAATCTACTAAACCATCCTTGAGTTGCGTACGCTGCGAAAACGGTTCAAGATACCAAAAATATAAATATGAAAGAATTATTCCTCTTGAAATGATCTAAAAAACTGTCTGCGACAGTACATGTCTATGCCCAAAATTACAACTCCACGCGGACGAAGTCGCGGGCACAGCTAGTTATATTTATATAATTATGGACTTAACGATGTTTCACTTTTACCTATCAGTTATTCTATACATATTACCCAAAAATTAGCTACAAATGCATAAATACTCCCAAACAAGTTATTTGAGCGTGATTTGTTGGAAGTAATAAACTCAATTTTTATTTATTTATTTATCCCTTAAAGTATTCCAACCGGCAGTTGTTGTTGCATTAAAAAACCTTATAAGTATTTTATTATTATTATGTACCTGCTAGAAGTCAAAGAATCCATAACGATCTTAGATGAAAGCGCGTATTCATTAATATTCATCATTATAAAAGATATGAATATTAATGAATAGGTACGCGTACTGATTTCAGTAGACGGACGAAAAAATTGGTTGTACTCGTATAGGTTTCGAATATAATAGTATAAAATAACACTTGCGTCCGCCCGCGACTTCGTTCGGCTGAGTTCGGATATTCCGAAGTATCACCACCGCTCTGCTTTCATTCCATCTTCATCATCAGAACTTTAGGGCCGCTAGGGGACCACATCAGTTACTCCAGTTCTTCGTAGTTGTTATATGTGCTTGTCAGGATGGACAACTTTTCCTATGCCTAACTTTTCATATTCATACGTTCTAAACTGCAAGGTTCTTCAACAGGTACTCCAGATCTTAAATTTTGTTATGAGTGTGGAAAATGCTTGTCACGCTTACACCTTTATATTACGGGTACGTATTATAATACCGAAAGTTCATTATACCTACTCTTGAAACGTCGAAAATCAAAATACCGAACGATTGAAATACCTACACCCGATATACCGAAGGTCAATATGCCGAATTTCAAATAACCGAAGGTTCATATCCCGAATGTTTAAAATCCCGAAGATTAAAACACCTACAGTTAGTATACCGAAGTTCAAAATCCCGAAAGTAAGATTATCTTTGCGGTAGGCGTTAGGTTTTGATCTTCTCCGACGCTGCGGGAAGTGCAGCCCTTTCGCCCTGGCGAAGCGAAAGTCAGGCACCCACGCTCGCCTCCGCAGCTTCAGCTCCAGCTCGCACGGGAGCCTGAGATTCACTACAGCGGGCGAGGGCTGCTCTCCCTCCGCCCCTCCGGCTTTTGCATTACACTCTAGTATCGGGCAGACCATTACCACGGCGAAGGACCACGGCGATTCAGGGTCAATCAAAATTTGTTTTTCGTAATGAACCTCAATCTCATTCGGCATTCTAACATTCGGCCTTCCGTTCGTAGGACTTATGAAATTCGATATTTTAAAGTTCGGTATTGTAAAACGTACACCCCTCACGGTTTAGCTGGACAGCTTAAGTTCCACGTCAGGTATTCTGACCTCCTGGGATTAAAATATAGCCTTTAAGTTAGCGAGGGCTAATACCTTTACAGCAAGATAAGTTTTACACGGCGTTACAGACAGACAAAAAATTCAAAAATCTTATTTTTGTTTTCTGTTATCTATCTTATGGCGAAGAAGAGTCGCGAATGACCTTGAACGCTACGACGTAACAGATATTTTATAAATAAATGCAGTTTTTTTTGATGTGGTTAATGTAAGCATACAAGTGTTAAGTTCAACTGTAGTTTCAAGAACCGCGGTACACAGTGGGTAGAAAATGCTAATAATGAATGGCTTTTTGTGCAATATCCGTCTTAAAAAAACGACCTCGAAAGTCAGCTCAGCGCTGATTCCCTTCACCCTTGCAACTCATGTGATTTATAATCTAGTTTTCAGCAATGGCCTTCTTTTTCGTCGTGGGTTAATGAATTGCTGTTCGTTAGTCTCGCTCGAGACCTCGAGAACGGCTGAACCGATATCAAATTACAATCAATAATACAACCAAAAATATTTCAAATATTTTTGGAACTCCAGGGAATGGGACCCTACCCATTCTTCTACGGACTAAGATATAATAACAACTAGATACTACCAAAATACATAATGAGGTAGACTTTACCGGTGATTTAATATTTTTTGTCTATTTTCATAACAGATAAATTCAATTATTAAGGCGGATTTCTGAAAAGAGAGCAATCAGTTTGTCTCATTTCGGAATTTTTGACATTAAAATATAACATTCCATACCTACCTACGTAATTTGTATTTAAGCTCATTCATAATTTAAATCATTCTCAAATAAATCTTTTTAGATGGTCGTTGGAAAATACCAGCTTTCCCTGGGTACTGATAGTAATTAGTTCTAAAAATAAACTTGCTTTACGTATTTTACTTTTTATTTTCTTTCTACATAAACAATTTGGTAGACAACGTAGGCATCGAATTCAAAACGAAACACTAATTAACTACAAATGAGATGAGCAGTAACAAGGAAAGCCCAGTCGGCTTAGTGATGCCTCTAGCCTCTACTTAGTGACTGCTGGGCCAAAGGAGCCTGGCCTCCTTAATCTATCGAGCTCATATTACGTTTTAATGATCGCTGGAAAGTTCAGATGAGGACATAATCACGGCGTGACCTCGTGACAAAGTAAATCTGTCGACCAGGAAAAAGTGTGACTTACATTACATTATTCTAGTTCGTAATTTGTACGAGTACATTGAAAGTTTGAATGTCCCGGAATCGATTCATTGGTCGATTGATATTATTTCGTTACTTTGTCTCAAGTGATTTCTCAGAAACAGACTCCTGTTTACACCGATCACAATTAATTGATCAATCACTGCCTCCTTACTTAAGACAGAAGAAGTTAGCAGCGTAATTGGCATTCTATACCTTAAAAAGTTATAAGAATGTGTGATTAAGGGGAGAGAGAGTGCGTCATGTCCCTGGCTTATAAATCTCTGTTGGGATTGGCCGCCATGCATCATGGTCAATTTTGTTTATTACATCGATACCAGAAGTATGAATTAAGGTAAGGGACAGTTTGGCCAAAATGAGTTATATATACCGTTGGATTCGGAATTTTGCGCTTTATCAACTGGCGTACTTAGAATTTCAATATCGAGCAAAAAATGTCCCTTACAGTACATATTTTTTGATAGTCTAGACTGATACTTCACTAAAAAAATGCTTTAAGGGGCTTGAAATTGTTACCCCTTACGAACAAATAGAGTAACTTACCTTATAAAAATTTGTCGAACTTTACCTTATACTCATATTTATAAATTCATAAATCATGACCATTACGCCTTTTTGCAAAATGGAGTTTTTATATTGCAAGTCCCTTACATTAAAATGTCGTACAAAAACATTCACAGAATGGACTTACGCTAATATGTTTAAAGTTTATTATCGTCTCTTGTGTCCTTTACATTACGCTGGCGTCTGCAAATTTGGTGCTTACATTGTTTGACCATAATAAAACGTATTGCTGATATCTTGAATGACCTAAAGACTAAGGAAACTGCAGAAGTCTTCAAAAATTACAAATTAGTTAACGGTCGGGTTTATAGAATACTTGATGACTCTAGCGTACGTTGGTTAGTTCCTCGTGGTGCGCGGTGGCAATTATTAAAAGCAAACCATGATGACATAGGCCACTTTGGCTATGACAAAACGTTGGGACGTATTAAGGCTCATTACTGGTTCCCAAAAATGAGGCGGTTCGATAAGAAATATGCAGCTGCATGTTTAGAATGTGCCCATCATAAATTGCCTAGTGGGAAAAAGGCAGGTGAGTTACACCCAATTCCTAAAGTGGAAATCCCATTTGACACTATTCATGCAGATCATTTGGGACAATTTATTAAAACTAGACGTGGTAACACATACTCGTATATTCTTGTTATAGTTGATGCATTTACAAAATTTGTTAATCTTACAGCCGTGCGCAATACAAAATCTGCTACAAGAATTAAAGTTTTCCGCGAACATTTTAGTTATTTTGGTACACCAAACCGACTCATCACTGATCAGGGAACTAGTTTCACTAGCGGTGCTTTTAAAAAGTTTATCGGTACTACGGGCATCAAACACATACTTAATGCCGTTTCAACTCCTCGAGCTAATGGTCAGGTGGAGCGGTACAATCGCACCATCTTGGCAGCTCTTGGAACCATGAATCATGATACACCAAACGGAATTTGGGATGATCATTTACCTGACATACAATAAGGAATTAATACGACTGCTCACTCTACAAAAAAAAAAGACACCAACCGAACTTCTTTTTGGAAGAACAGTTACAAACCCATCTCAAAGTATTTTTAATGATGTTATTACGGCAACTGCCTCCTCTACACCAGTATCGCTTCCAGAAATAAGATCCGAAGCTAGCGAATTAATCAAATCTCAACAAATTAAAGACAAATCCTCGTATGATGCCCGACGAAATAAAGAAGGCGATTTAGTTAGGGTTATACGCGCACCTACTGGAATAGAGGGTCAGTCAAAGAAACTTGAACCTAAATGTCGAGGGCCATATCGCATTAAAAAGGTTCTCCCTAATGATCGGTATGTTGTTGAGGACACCCCAATCACTCGAAAGGGCAAACGGTATGAAGCTATTATAAGTAGCAGTAGACAAAATCTTCTCATGGCTCTCAGTCACTCAATCACCTTCTTCCCATGATGAATCCTCTGATACCAATAGTTCTGATCATGAATGATTGCTCCCTTATGATCCTTAAAACACTTGATTTTGCCCTCAATAATCACTGTCACTCCTCGATTTACTAGTTCAGTAATTCCTTGCATAAAGCTATATTTCACAATATAAAATGATTGATGATTCCAATTACTTAATTATTGATATGATTTTAATAATTAAGTAACATATGTGTAGACATAAGATATGATAATACATGTTGTAATAGGAAGTTATGATCATTAAAGTCATGGTTGTGTTAGTTAAAGTCATGAACTAGCACGGCTACATTAAGGTAATTGCCGGTAACGGTCAGCGTCATGGACCGGGATGACCACATCATGGACATCAACAGTGATCGCCTTCCGGCCCTCCCAGGCATCATTCGCCAATACGCAAGGGCAGGGAAAGAGCTTCCCTTTCTTTGAGACAAGAAGGAGCCAGTTATGGTACCTCTTAACAGATCCGCAGCTGCCGGCGTGATATTAGCTTTCTTCAATGGAAGAAAATCAGAAATGCTGATCTTGTGGTTACAGCACAGGTTATGGAGGAGGTGGAGACACACAAAGACTCTACCTTAGAGCAATACAAAGCCAAAATATCAACTGCTACAATCAACAAAAGACAACTGAAGCAATTCCTCCTCACCCAGTCGCAGCAAGTCGGTCTTAAAATCGACGAGTCGTCATGGCAGACCCTCCAAACCCTAGTCGGGGACAGAGCCACTGACCTCTACGAAGAAGCAAAGAGGATCCTGAACCTCATCAGCCCCCAGAAGGGGAACGCCTAAGCTTTCTCATCCCTATTAGTATAGAAAAACCCGAATTGGACTGTAATCAAAACAAACGACAAAAGACATTGTTTTTAACTACTTTCTCAAATTAGCATTTCAATCAGAAGTTGAGAAAAACGCTAGTAAGAGAACCCAGTAGAGATGTCAAAAAAGAAGGAAAAGGCCACCAAACTTGCTTCTCTTGCCCGGAACGTGATTCGAGATTTAGAAGAGCAGATATTAAGAACTGCCCCCATGGAGGATCCCATACATGCAGTTTTTGAGCTTACAGATTTCGTGGAGATAATCCTGGCAGACGAAGAGTTCATTCTTAAACTCCTCGACTCCCAAGAAGACATGCAGAAAAGAGCCATTGCAGAATACGTAGATTCAAAGGTTGAGAAGCAGAGAGTGAAACTTTGAGTAGAGAGACGGCAAAAAAGTTTTGACGTCTACCGAGATCTCCAGGCTGATAACATAGCTTCCGATTCCAGCAGCAGGACCGCATCTCACGACTCAATGGAAGAGGGGTACATGGAGTCTGAAGGAGCAATCGTCAATGTAGGAACTGACCCCGTGATTACGGGGTTATTTTCTTTCTTACTTTTTGTTTTAACTCTAGAAATTAGAGATTATTATTAATTATTCTATGGAAAATACGAAAGTTGATTATGATAATATTTCTTTTTATTGTTGATTATGACATAATTTTAAAAACAAATTTGTAATTTAGTGCACTTTTTAAAAATAAACACATCACCCTGTCTACAGAAAACACTTCTTTTGAAATTAAAGCTTTATTAAATAACCCAATATAAGCTGTATTGCTATACAGTTAAGGTCCTGAAGTGCAAACTTTATGTTATACATTTGTACTTACATAGAATTTTTTTTAGTAGAAGTTATTTACCTTATTTTATTATGCAAGTTCTCGTATCTTTGTGTTACTTACATTATTTTGTCTTTGCCTTGAACTCAAATTCGACTAACGTAATGGATAAGTGATTCACATTTTTTAAGGTAAGGGACAGGCTATTTTCTAAACTATAAGATTTTATTGTATTTAGCTTTTATAGCATAAAATAACATTAAATTCTAAGAAACTTTGCCATAGACCTCATCTAAATCGGCCTGTAAACAAAAAAGTTATACACAGATTACAAAAAGCAAACACGTTTTTTCGCTCTCCTGTAAAGTCATGTTTTGTCCCTTACCTTAATTCATACTTCTGGTATCGACATTTTTAGTTAGGTACTCAACTTTGGTAAATGTCCGTGAAGGCTATAAAGAAAATATAAGGCAAGTTTTGCTGATGAATCTTCTAGACTCATGGATTTTTTATGCATTGGTACTACTTAATATGCATAAAAAGGTATTCAGCTAAAGTTTCATCGGCAAACCTAGGACGAACAGAGAGCGGTCCGCGCAGCTAGTTCCGCGGACTCGCCATGCGGACGGCTGCGGAGCTATACAGTAGGCTGAAAATGGGCTCCCGAATACTTACGAATTCCGAAAAAAAGTGTCGCTTATAAACGGATGACTTAGAATTAAGTTCCAAATAATTTGTATGGAGCTTGCATGAAAAATCTAATTATTTTTGGAAGCCTGTCCGTTATACCCTTCAAGGGGGTTTTAGAGCAAATTATTTCTGATTTTCCCACATACCACACATACCTTGAACAGCTAAAGAATTTTTATTAAAAATTGGTTAAATTTGGGAGTTATAAAATGACCACAACCATTCAAGTAAAGTGGAGGGTATTTTTTCTCCCACTAACCCATTATGTGGGGTGCCCTTGAATAGGTCTTTTAAAAACAGAGGATGAGAACACCATTTTTTCCCCTCATGGGTTAATCCGACTCGCACTTGGCCGGTTTTTAATCACGGCGTGATAAGTATGGAGTGTGAGTGCAATATCTGCAATATGCTAGATATACACACATCAAAAGTGTCTAGGGATCAACATATATTTTTGTAATAACTTTTCTCCTGATTGATATTAATTAAAATTTTCTTTAAGGATTCATCAAATAAAGTGTTTTCGTTTGTCTACAGTAACGATAAACCAAGTCACCTTTGCATTAATAAAGAAATTTGCCATTTTCCTAATAAAGGGGTTTTTGACATTTGAACCACTAACATTAAAGTTCGAAAAAAAGACTGAAATAACAGTTTTCTTTAAAATTTTATTGGGTAACTTAAACAATTAATAATCCGTGTTTCTACCGCGAACACTAACAACACAAGAACATCGGTTTGGCATACTCAAAATGAGTTCATCCAAATCACGCTGTGGAATGGCCGCCCATGTTCGTTGGAACAACAAAAAAAGGTCTTCTTGCGACTGGATACCCTCCATATTCGGCAGAGCTCTTCTCTGTAGTAGCGCCATTGAGGACGGTATCGCTGCACCACACGGAGACAAGACCGATACATTCAAATCACAACTCGAAGAGCTCCAACAATAACCGCCATCATGTTAGCCGTGAGGCTTCATCACTTTTCAGGGAACTTAATTAGCGACCAAACAGTCAGAAACCGCTTGCATGAAGTGAACCTTCATTCCCGAAGACCGCTAAGGGTACCACCTAAAGCTATGCACAATCGTAGGATTCGATATCAATGGGCTCTTGTACACAGAAATTGGGCAGAAGAACAATGGCGTTTCGTATGCTTTTCTGATGAGTCTCGTTTTGGTATGAGACCGGATACAAGACGTATACGACACTGGAGAACCCCTGGACGCCAACAACGATTAAAATCCTGCCAGGAAGTCCATCCTTATAGTGGTGGAACCATCATGGTATGGGCGGGTATTTGGATCGGCGGAAGAACTGAGTTGATTTGGATCAGAGGCAACCTCAACGCTCAAATTTATGCTGAGACGATTGTATCAGACGTCATCGTTCCTCTACAAGTGCAAATCGGTCCCTTATTTCAGTTAATGCATGATAATGCACGACCGCACACCGCAAGCGTTGTAAGACAGACTCTCGCCGCAGCTAACATCAATGTCATGCCCTGGCCTGCTCAGTCGCCAGACTTGAACCCGATTGAGCATGCATGGGATATGCTACAGAGAAGAGCTCTGCCGAATATGGAGGGTATCCAGTCGCAAGAAGACCCTTTTTTGTTGTTGCAACGAACATGGGCGGCCATTCCACAGCGTTATTAGGATGAACTCATTTTGAGTATGCCGAACCGATGTTCTTGTGTTGTTAGTGTTCGCGGTAGAAACACGGAATATTAATTGTTTAAGTTACCCAATAAAATTTTAAAGAAAACTGTTATTTCAGTCTTTTTTTCGAACTTTAATGTTAGTGGTTCAAATGTCAAAAATCCCTTTATTAGGAAAATGGCAAATTTCTTTATTAATGCAAAGGTGACTTGGTTTATCGTTACTGTAGACAAACGAAAACACTTTATTTGATGAATCCTTAAAGAAAATTTTAATTCATATCAATCAGGAGAAAAGTTATTGCAAAAATATATGTTGATCCCTAGACACTTTTGATGTGTGTATTTAGTATTCACAATAAATACTGCTTTAGGTGGGACTCGAACCCACCATTTAAAAACACTTACTTTTTAGGGTTCGTTAGTCCGACAAGGAACCCTTATAAGATTGTTCAGTCCCTCCTAGTCTGTCAAAGCGGAATATCTTCTATGTTCATGGACTGATTTGCATGTAACTTGGGTCGAGGATACTTCACATATAGAATAATAATAAAAATACGAAAAATTAAAATTACCCCTTTTTAAGGGTACCTCCCTATACATGTAAAGGGGAGGTGAATTATTTTTTTGAGTGCACCCCCTTGTGTGGGGTATCGTTGAAAAGGACTATGAAAATAAGATAGGGTTTTCATACAACACTTTTTTATCAGCTTTACCATTTGCGAGTTATAGCCCGCCAAAGTCGTTTACACGGTGTCCCCTAACTTAAAATATCTCACGTAAAGAAACAGGAATTGAAACTCTTATTTAAAATTGTTTCGGGTATCCTGTGATGAAAACTTTCGAAATTATAAATAATATAAAAATATATACTTAACAATGATGACATTGACGGCTAGGGAGATGATGATGATGCAAGAAATGCAAAACAGCGCGGTGCCAAAATTTACTACGGAACCTTACTTTATGCGTGGTCCGACACGCACTTGGCCGGTTTTTTGGATGGCCCGTATTACTACAACTCAAAATACCGCTTGGTTCCCCTTGACGTCATGCTCTCGCTATAAACAGAATAGACAGTATTATCTAAGTAAACAGAACAGTATTTATGAGGGTGGCATCTCTTTGTATGTGATACAGGTGATTAAAAAAAACGAACATGAGTTTACGTCAGAGGTTACGTACACGCATGCTGGCCACGCATATCAGGCTAACCTTTCGTGTTGCAAAATCACCCGTATCACAAGCGCATCAGATAAGTACTGTAGTGTTTGTTGTGACGTGCTGGCCACCGTATAACGGAAAATGCATTTACCCACAGGCAACTTAGTATGATAGCGTCGGCCGAATCCGCTGCACGGTGCACAGTGCTAGCAGGCCAGCTATTAAGTTCAATGTGTCCCTGAGGGCCTACTCTCTAACGACGCCGTTGTCTGTAGTTTCAGCTGCCATCCCTGCCACTCAAAGTCCCTTCGTACAGAAGACTACGCCTATATTCGATGCAAATTCATTGAGTTTCGTACACTAGTTGCGTCGCCGACATTCGGTTCCTCAATCATTTTTTTTTCAACGAACACACCAATTACCCAAAACTAAGCGTTAGCTTGTACTATGGTGGCTAAGATATCGGATAGAAATACTAAAATAAAATCTGTCGTCAAAGTTTATTACAATGGCGGTTGCCATTTGTTTGCCAGTTGCTCGGAGACGAAGGAATCATCGAGTAATGAAGTTTCAGTAAGCCTTTTGTACAAAGGGCCTTACAAGATTGACCGTGTGAGCGAACGCACTGGTCAGACCTGAAAATACGGACGAAATGTAACGAAGCACGGCCTCTGAAACTTTCGGCATGTCTCTGTTTGGACAGACATTTCTTGGAACTGCAAATCTATTAATTTAAATTGTCACGACAGGTAATGTTCCGTTGTTACCTATCTTAACATACAACAAATATGTCATAACATATTTTTTCAGGATAAGATAGGTAGCAGTACATTATTTAACAGATTGTTTTACTAATTCCAGAATTCCAGGACTCTTTTAGCCTAGTAAAACAACCTACCAAAATTAGGCATATAAAGAACGAAAGGTTGTATTTTCGTTCTTTATATGCCTTTAAAGGTCCTTTCGTTCTTTATATGCCTGAAATTGGTATGTAAATAATGTGGGGATCTCAAATAATTATACAACACGGAACATCACATATCTATTTATTTTTGATCTGATTATTTAATTCATGTATTGTGTCTGTGTATCCTTGATTATACGGCCAACTAAGGACTCATTTCCAAAAACACTGTACTTTGCTACGAAGAAAACATGCTAACTGACAATTTTATATATTTTTTACGACAAATGCTGAATAGTTAATTTGGTATATATTTATTTATCTCTGACATCATTTCATAAGCCTTTCCCATAAGCAATTGATGTGAAATTTGTGGAATCTTGTAAGTAAACAAAACAATGTGATTTATGTTTTTTAAAATAAGCAGATAACTCCGATAGTTTATCAAAATCATTTTTTTAAACTATAACAGTCAGATTACTAGTAGGTTCTTGTAAATTCAGATAAATATATATTTCTAAAACATATATGAGCTGTTTTTACCTATTGTTTTGCTAATCGGAGTAGTAGGTACTGTGTTGGTAACAAACATGTGGGTTACAAACAGTAGCTACGTAACTTATTGTTTTTGTATGAAAACACATTTCTTGATAGTAACGCCTACATTTGACTATCATAGTTAACTAGAAATAAAATATAACAATTGACTAAAGGCTCGTGGCTAGTTCTTAAATTGTATGTTTTAACATATTTGTTAGAATAGAGATGATTCATTAAAAAATACAAAATATTGTTGAAGTTTTTCATGAAGTGATGTTATCTCCTTTGGTCCTTTAAAGCTAGCCTAAGAATTTGTCAATATAATAATATAATCTTTGTTACTTAAATAATCATATCTTTACTCACAAGGTGATTGCGTCGAACTATATCATTGGCTAGATTGATACTTTGATTGATTGATTGATTGAACTTTCAGTACATTATTTTGCTCAAATATTAAACAAAGTAAAATATTATACATATCAAAATAAGTATTAAACATTTTATAATGATGATAATCCATTGACTCATGCAAATACTAAAAGAAAATTGTGTTGTTCAAATGTGTTACATTAGGACACAGTATTCAGCTGTCTACCATTTCAATTACTTACACCTTACATACATAGGTATATGATATTAATTATTTGGAAGTGTGTGATCAACAACAACACCTTTGACAAATTATAAACATAAAGCGTACGAGTGAAACAAAACTTTAATGATAACATTTTCATGAGCTGACTAGAAACGTTTGGAACATTACTACCTACTTAAACTAAAATTCCCTTCACTCTACAAATAAGTCGTGGATGTCAATTATGAATTAATCTTATATATAAAATGAATTGCTGTTCGTTATCGCTAAAACTCGAGAACGGCTCGACCGATTTGACTAATTTTAGTCTTGAAATATTCGTGGGAGTCCAGGGAAGGCTTAAAAGATTAGAATATTAAAAAAACGGGCAAGGCAATGTCTGCCGGGTCCGCTAGCGCTAGTTATTTAATAAAATTAAAATTTAAATAATGACTTAATTGTAACAGCACCCTTTGAAATAAATAGGTAGGCATGGTAGATAGCAGTTTACGGTCCGTAACAAATAAATATTACATGTCTCCATTACAGATATAATCTACTCCGCAGAAGTCGAAAATATAAACAAAAAAAAATTGGCTGTCAGTAAAGTCGGTTTACTGACGATAGTTGAACCTGACAAGCCTGAAGCCTTACATTATTAAGGAAATATAAACTTCTAATAAGCTCCAACGAATTCTAAGTAATATGCATCAACATCGTACTTAGGTATACTGTTTGCTGGCCATTAAAACAAGAAGAAGTAGTCCAATGAATCACGAGATGAAGAGTGCTTAGCAGGTAACAAGGGATTGTTTCAAATTCAATGGTATCTATTTACGCAATAAACGCATTTAGTTTCATTTTATGTTTTTTTCTTTGTGCTTCGAAAACAGTTTGCTGCAAAACTTTTGTCCCTATGTCTTACGGATTTTTAAAATATAAGCAAAAAAAAACTTGTGCTACTTTTGTGACCCCCTAACTGGCCTAACTAATTGATGTCATCATTTGAACTTCTAGTAGTAGTAGTAGTCTCCCGTAGATCCCACGGGACCTACTTCACACTGTTTTTAAATCGGATTAATTTATAGTAAGGCTTTCATTGATTTGCGGAATTATCGACGCTTCAAACAAACAGTGTTCGAATTTTCGTGCATTCATTTTAATACGAGTATAACTTAATGTTCCTTCATTCTAAACCAGAATTTCTGATATAGGTACCCTTATATGCAAGTTGAAATACCAAGTAATTATGTGCTAAATTATTTATTGTTCTCAAAATTATAATAATCTCGTGATATGTACGAGTAAATCTCTTTTTTTGTTCTATCCTAATTTAACGCACGTCTCTCTTTGGTTGACGTTTCTAAATTTTGGCACCTTTTTAAAGTCTCAACCTTTTACAAAATTTTATAGTTTTACTAAACATACATAGATTTATCGTAAGCACGCGCAATACGACATTGCTTAGCTATATCTTAGGTTACTAAACAAAATACGATATGGATACATTTGAGTTTAAAGAATTTTGATATGAACCGTTGTTTTTGGTTTACTTAGTAGTATGCCTCGTCCACTGGGATCGAAGTGCAGTCATCATTTCGCTTCGGTTGGGCACTTTCTCGCTAGTGGAGCGGGTTATAGGCGCAGCTGGGGCTGTTAGCTGATCTGGCACTTTGAGACTCGTTCCCGAGTAGCATTGCGCCCCGTTGGGTAGATCAGCTACATCTGAAGCACTCTCCGACGGGCTTACCGGTACTATCAATCTTACACGACCATCGTCTCCTGTCGCCGTCAGCGTACCGTTGTGCGACAGCGGCATTATGAATGGAAGGCCCTCGTCTGAACTGAACGCGTCAGGCGTCGAGTCCTTAGACGTAGTTGCCTGACTATTACTGCACAGGGAGTTTTCAGATTGACCCAAGCTCATAGCTTGAGCTATTGCGCCCAACTCGTCAGTGGAACTGCTTTTATCTTTATATGCACTGTGATTCAATAGACTGGCGATATCCGTGTGGCTATAGTGGTTTGTCAGTGGGGGTATATTGGGGAAAGCGTTGCAATTTTGAAAGAACTGCTGATTGCCGATCTTTGGTTCTGCACCATTGGAGAATCCACCCATGTCTTGGAACTTTGAGATCAGGTAATTCTGAATTTGTTCGTTCGTCATACCACCGAAGGACGGTGCGGAGCTGGATCCGTTCTGGGGCATAGTCGGTGTTGTACAAAACGGAGAGAATTTATTGTTGTTATTCTCAACGTTCTGGGTTATCTTGCTGTTCTGGGCTATCAGGTTCAGCAGCTGGTCGGTGCTAAGCTGGATACTGTTGCCGTTGACTGTCACCGTTTGAGCTGGCTTTTGCACGTCCTTCAATCCCGTGTCAGCTTTCCCCTAAATTATTTTTATAAATTAGACAATATTTGTTTTTTAAAGCTGCAGATAAACTAAATAAAAAGCGGAAATGTTTAGGCAAAGTAAAAAAAAAAACTTTTAGATTAGACAGTCAATGAAATGTTCCTTTTTTAAAAGTAGAGTTACATGCAAAATTATATTGTATTCAACACATAACAACAAGCTGTGTACTTACTTTAAATCCAAATGGCAACAAATCAACTAAAACACTTTACACAGAGACATGCAATGATGTTTTTTTTTTTAATGAAAATTGAAGAACCATGAACCATAAAACAATGGACAATTGATAAGTAAACGGTACACGTATGAATATTAAAATATAACCTGGTAACAATATTGCGTTTCAAAATATTCTACGGTCCATGATTCACGATATTTATTGAAACTAAAATGTACAAATCAATGAAATCATAAGTGATATTATATTAATAAGTTCTAGTTATTTGTATGACATGGTGTATAGGTAACATATGATGCTAATACTACTAACACAGATTGACACAGACACAACACATTTGAGTACCTTCGGAAGCATTTGTAAATGTTCTTTCGAAGTTTTAATAAAAATGAGAGAAAAAATCATGAGTGATACGACGCGAAACATAAAAAAATTACACTACAGGCACAAATGGACGATGATGATCAAACCTGCATTCCTGATGACGTAATGTGGAAAACAAAAATTGCACAACTATCATTATGCAAGGAAAACATACAGGGTTACTCAATACGACTAAATCAATACCATTCAATTGAACAATTGAGGTTCACATCTACTCACTAGGCATGCTTCAGGCTTTTTCAGAATTGAGCAATTTGCTGTTTGTACAGTTTCAAACGGCAACAATAGAGGAAGTATATTCCCGTTATAAAATAAGCCAAGTAACTTAATTTAATAGGATCTTGTACGCCCATAAATATAAATCATGAATCTCATTTTCGGAATAAATATGTTATTTAAGACCTTATTAAATTAATCAGTACTTATATTAATAAATATTTTTTTCCGAAAAATAACGTGTCTGAATAACGACATTATAAATAAGGAAATACGACACGTCATAGACCATTATTTTTGGTTTGATAGTGTTTAAAAAGTACGCCATACCATTAATTTGTGTTAGGATGACACTATTTACAACAGTTAAGGATACAAAGCCAAATGGTACAAATTCTGAAATTGAACAACGAAAACGTGATTAATTACTTTGGGATTTCGATATTTGACCCAGAAAATAGAGGTTGTAAATTACAATAATCTCTAAATAGCGCGAGTTAGAATAATGGAACCCATCTTTATCTGACACTGTATGTTTTATTTATAATATTTCGAGAGCAATATTTACATTTCTTACGTCGCCTTTCTTGGCGAAAGAAAGGACAGTGGCGACAAAAAAAATTTTACGGGTCATCGCTTTTTGGCAGAAAAGCGACAACAATAAATCTAGCGTATTTTTTTTGGACTAGCACGGCTTGTGCAACAGCCAAAGTGAAAGAAAAAGGTTCAAAAAGAGGGTAAACGGGTTCAAAAAGTTAATAAAAGATAATGGCTACGTTAACGACAGAGCCATAAAGAAGAAAAAAAAAAGATAATAAAAAAAAAGTTATGTCACCAACCTGAGGCAGAAGTGTCAGTTGTTGAGCGCTGATTGGCCGCGACGATCCTCTCTCCCGCTCTTGCAAGTGCGCGACCAGCGCCGCTATGTGCTCCAGCAGTTCTTTGTTATGGACTAGCAGTTGGTGGGTGCGCGCCTGGAACCACAAAAATAATAGTAATAAGCCGTCTTGTTCTGCGTGTTGGCCCCAGCCCCACGAATCCTTCCAAAATAATAATAAAAACTGATTGAGGCAACTGATCATAAAATACAGGCTCATGGTATAGATACCTTGCAATAATATTGATATATGATTAAAGCCATTGTCATTTTTAATAGTCTATAATTCTTTCCGTCCATTTAATAGACCATAGCTCACTCGTCCGATTTAATTCCCAGCTGGCCAAGCTTTAAAATCGTTACTGAACTCTGTTCACAGACATAACAAAACCGGTACATTCATTTGAACATGTGGTAGCTCTACAAATGATTAAAAACGTGCAAGCACGTTTCAAACATTTTTTCATTTGTTATTAATTTTACTTATCTAAAAGCATCATAAAATTAGTAAAAATTTAACTCTCGATCAGTTGTTCCATGAAGTACTGCTTTTGCAAAATTCGTAGAACAAAAGGTAAGGTTTATGATATTGTTAGCGATTTAAAGGTAACCCTAAATGATAGCTTGAGAAAAATATTTATTTTTGTCATAATACCAAAAAAAAGCTTTACCTACCTATAGGACTAACACTACTACTACACTTTTATTAAGTGCATCCTCTAAAATCTGCTAGTTTATAGTTAATTAAATGAATAATAATTAAGAGAAGTTAAAAATTTTACAGTGAATTAAATCTAAGTTTTATTGCTGCAGTGCGTTGTGAGGACTTATTATTATGTAGTTTTAGTCTTGTATTCCTAAAATATTATTCATTTCGTAAGTACCTTACGGCAAACGAAATAAACTTATAAGCGTTGCAATTGTTACCACCTAAGTTTATTATATATTGTTTTGTTAAGGGATTTTATTGTTTAGAATTTACTTGTAGTAGTGAGGTCAGCATCAAAAATAAAACAGGAGTTCCAGCGTCTACCTTGTAAAATCTGTCAAAATGGATATGTTGATATGATACTTTAGTATTCAAATATCTCATAATTCCACTTTGTACAAAGTGTGGACAATTAGTATGGACAAGATGTTTTTACTTATATACTTCGTACCATACTTAGTAAAACCATAATTGGCAAGTTTATTTACATTAGTAAATAAACCTAAATTATGTTAGGTTTATACTAACTTTATCATGACCTAGTCTGCTGAAGCAACATCGTGAATAACTGTTATGGCAGTAACATGAAACTTGGTAACAGTTTCAGAGAGTATTCCAGTACGAATGAGATGTCTAAATAATATTCTACCTGAGCAAAGACTGCTCTATACGTTATTTGGTTTTCTAGTACCATTAGTTCTCAAAAAAAGTTATAGGATTGCTTTGCAAATATATGTATATAGGTAGCAAATAGAACTAGCTCTTTAAACATTTTCACAATTATACGAGTATGGCGTTTTGCACGAACGAGGTAGCGGGCAGGCGGCTGTTAAAAATTATAAAACAAAAAGAAGTTTACGTGTCCCTGTATTCCTAATAACATTTTCATTACTTACTTACACAGAAAAAAAGCGACGTTATAATATTTCTTCCGAATGTCTTCGTGCCAACGCTGATTAATGTTGATAGAAGACACCTAGCACTTCACACTGAGCGGATTTTATTGATGCGAGCTGGTCATTCAGGAGTAGCAAATGGACCACAGTCGCCCTCGTCTGCTGGGCCAGCTACTCCAGCTGTTCCCGTAACAGCTGCAGCTAGTACGCTCTAGATATACACTAGGCAAAAGCTGAAAAGGTTCTACTGTACATAAAAGTCCTGACTCTTCTGTCTTTCTGATGATGATGGAAGAAACCAACTAGCGCGCAGAACTTTATCTGCGCCTCACACCGCATGGGCTGTTCTCCAGCCAGCTGGTCACTTAAGAGTAGTAGCAGAGTCACAGCCGCCCTCGTCTGCTGGGCCTGCTACTCCAGCCGTTTCCATAACAGCTGCAGCTGGTACTCTTAGGCAAAAGGTGAAAGGTTCTACTGTAAAGTATAGTCAGGTCCTTTTGATAATTTTGGATGAAACCAACTAGCGCAATGAAATTTACCTGCGCCTCACACCGCGCGGCCTGTTCCGCAGCCAGCTGGTCCCTCAGGAGTAGCAGCTGCGCCACAGCGGCCCTCGTCTGCTGGACCTGCTGCTCCAGCCGCTCCCTCAACAACTGCAGCTGGTGCTGAGCGCTCAGAGGCGTGCTGTCGTCTGGCGTATCTCCGTTCGTCATGAGATCAATGTTGAGAACACACTCTGGAAGGTCTGGGAGGGTGATGCTCGGGGCTGGTGTGGTGCGCTGTGAATAAATGGTTTACTACAATGACTGCAATACAATTAAGGATTGAGGTTGAATTCCGAGAGGGATAGAACTCAACAGGCGACACTTTATGCGGCCTCAGGCTACATGCTGAGGAGGCCTATGCTTCTCTACTACGCTTGGAATCAACTTTAGGAGATACGTTGTAATAGTGGAGTCTGTTGCAGTTTATGCAGCAGTCCGTTTCGGAATCTCACGTTAACGCGTTTTTACTACCGTCTCAATCATTATCATTTCTTTAAATCACACACGGTATAAAAAGTTGCATGATTGTTTAATTGCATGTTTAATTAGAGTTTATTCAATATGGTCATAATTATTTAGGCTCAAAAATAAATACTACTTTCATACATGTCAGAGAAGAATTATTTTATTATTGGTCCCACTTCATTTATGTTATACTAGCTGTGCCCGCGACTTCGTCCGCGTGGAATTTTAACTGTTACCGCCTTCACCGCGTGGAGGTACTCCCAGCCTATGCTACTGTTTAACATGACCCAAATGCAGGCATACCTGCGACTCTATAACAGGTACACACAATGAGTTCCCTTAGTTAGGTAGGGTGATTAATTCATCCCAAGTTTAGGCCAGTTAACACTTAGTCACTTGGCGTGAGTTATTATATATTTCACTACCTAGGTAAAACTCAATCAAATGAAAAAATCCCATCAAATTCAGTCCTGTAGTTTCTGATATTCAATTTCCTGCCTACACTCTTAGTCTATTGGCGTGATTATTGCAAGTGATGCTGAGTCAGATAAAAAAAGTCCCATTAAAATCGGCCCAGTAGTTTCCGAGATTCAATTTTCTGCCTACCCCCTTAGTCTATTGGCGTGATTATTTCTATCCTTCTTTACCTTCCAAGTAATGTTGAGTCAAATAAAAAAAAGTCCTATTAAAATCGGTTTAGTAGATTCTGAGATTCAATTTCCTGCCTGCCCCCTAAGTTCATCGGCGTGATTATTTATATCCCAGTTTACTCTCCAGGTGATACTGAGTCAAATAAAAAAAGTCCCGTCAAAATCGGTCCAGTAGATTCTGAGATTAGCCCGGACAAACAGACAGACAGACAGACAGACAGACAGACAAAAATTTTAAAAATTGTTGTTTTGGCTTCTATTACGGTAATTAAGACCCCCTGTAACAATTTTTCATAAAAATCTTCAATGTACAGAAATCGATCTTTTACAGTCTTATTATATGTATAGATGTTTAGTTTTATTAGTCCTTAAGGGTTGAGCGCTGCGTTTCTGAGATACAGACTATGTTTTAGTCTAGTCCAGACGCAGATGTAAAAGTCTAATGTAAAATTAATGTGCGAAATGAAACTGTAATATTGTTTGTATGTGATTTCCTTATTTGAATAAAGTATTATTATTATATTATAGTTATCCATCACATGTCCATAAGTAAAGTCATTAAACACAGGCCTTCTTTTTGTAGACACACGAGTACAAGCAACGGTATCAGTTCCAGACAACCTTGGAGCTAGAGTTAGCAAAAGGCCAAGGTAAGAAGTAGGTATTTTAGACACCTGCCCGCGCAAATTTCGTTATAACAAAACGACAAATCAGACGAATTATTTTGGATATCATTAATCCAAATTCGAGTCAGCGGCTCTAGACACAAAGTCAGTACGTGACGTGGAATGCATATTTTTTTCCTTTTTCAGACGTTACCATGTCCTTTTATTTTTTATTTTATTTTATTTATTTATTTCAAGCTACAATAGGCCCATATTATAAATACCTTACAGACTAAGATACATACAAATATCTATCTCTATATATATAAAATTCTCGTGTCACAATGTTTGTTCCCTTACTCCTCCGAAACGGCTTGACCGGTTCTCATGAATTTTTGTGAGCATATTGAGTAGGTCTGAGAATCGGCTAACATCTATTTTTCATACCCCTTAGTGATAAGGGTTGTCCACAATAATTTGTATGGAAAAACAACGTTTGCCGGGTCAGCTAGTATATATATAAAAATGAAACCCGTTTTCCTTGGTCACTAATTCTTCTTGTTGTTGTATTTGTTATTATTAGGAGAAGGTTCTTACGGAAAAAAATATTAAGAAAATCTCTCAGAAATATTGAAAAATATACATTTAATTTTGCATATTTACAAAATGCTTTTCAATTACAATTATAACAAAGAATAATACTTTAAAGAAAGAAGTGGATAGTTTTGATTACTTAAGCCAAAAATGAGATTTTTTTAATACCCGTCGTTTCGACGGATGGTTAGCTTGAATATACTACACAAGAAGGTTAGCTATCTAGGGTTAACTCTGCGGTGTCGAGATTAACACATTCCCGAAATGTTTTAAAAATTTTCGTACTCTTGGGTCCAGATCGTCTTTAAAAATTACTGTTTATTTTCGGTACAGTCGAGTCACCGTTTTACCTCTAACCGTTTTTGGATTAGCACAGTTCGTCCCGTTCGCTGTCCCAGTTCGATTCCCGTGACAAACACCGAATAGGACGACCCACGCATAATCACTGAGCGTGGAATCGAAGTTTGGTATTTGATAGAAAGAAAGAGTAACTGTATTTTATTAACACACTAGCTTAGCGTGAGCGGCTTCGCAGCGTGGTTCTCTTACCACTTTGGTGTAATGGTCAATAAGTTGACTATTAACCAAGAGGTCGCGGGTTCGATCCCCGCACTGTACAAACATTTGTGTGCACGAGCATGTCTGTTTGTACTGGTCTGGGTGTTACATGTATGTAATACCACTGTTGATTCTGAAATCTGTAACACAAGTGCTAAAGCTACTTACCACGGAGTCAGATCAAAGTAATGTGATGTTGTTGTATTTAACTATTAACATAAATTAAGCATGTTATTACACATATAAGCCTTTCTTTCTCTTTAATCACTTTATCTATTAAAAAACAGCATCAAAATCCATTAAGTAGTTTTAAACAGCTAAGCATACATACATATTACAGACATAGGGACAGACGCGAAATCGACTTTGCTTTATACTATGTACCGTTCGTCCCGTTCGCTGTCCCCGTTCGATTCCCGTGACGAGCAGCGAATGGGACGACCTACGCATAATCACTTAGCGTGGAATTGAAGTTTGGTATTTGATAGATAGAAAGAGTAGTAGTATTTTACTTGCAGTTTTAATTAACACAAAAGAAGACCCCGCAGACTTTTTCATGCCCGTTGCTTTTAGAAAAAAAAGTTACTAGCCAAAATTGGGATAAAACAGAATTTTATTCCAAGGGAGTATTTTGCCAAATTTTATCAAAATCGGATCAGTAGTTTCAGCGTGATGGACTGAAAAACATCCAAACGAAGAGACGTTCACATTCATTATATTAGTGTGATTTAAAAAACAACGTCACCAGTGGGATCGATAATGACAGACATGACGAAAATATGATGTTTGTTTTTATTTGTTTTTTTATTGAGCGATGCAGAGAAGATAAATTTCAGATGCAAAACTAAAATAAAGACGACACCCAAGCAGAATTACCATTACAATGAAAAAGGCGAATCTGTAACAATAAAACTGATCTCCGATCTTCAGTCATGCTCGAACAAGGTGTACGACATCGGTTTCAGCGAATATAACACGAATATTGGTATACTTACATTAAATAAATAGCTGGATATGATACCACTCTACAGCGAGGTCCTACTCTGAAACCGGCTCCACACGTTGGGCGAATAGTTGGTCCGAAAACGAGCGCTATTGGTTATCAGAAAAAAGCACCAATCAACGTTGAGGTTAACGCTTTTTTCTAGGTCCACTTATTAGGTGATAGATTTTCGGGTCAACGTTGGCGCGATAGTGTGGGCCCGGGGTAAGGCGCAAAGTCCGTATTTTTGACTCTAGCCACACAGCTCACGCTTACGGTAAACTACCAAGAGTGATAGGGACGAGTACATTCCAAATTATAGACAATGGCTGACAGCGTAGGGTGATCAAGGCCGCTGTAAACGTGACGAGTTTTCTATCCGGACGGGACGGGACGGGAAGTTTTGGAATCATCGTTGAATACAAAATGTATTCAAAAACGCGAATGTCACGGATGCTCGGACGGGACAGGAACGTGGAAGGGAAAATTACACTTTAGCACGTCCCCGTCTCGGTACCGCTCCGGATCCGTTTTGAAGAGAGACTTCGTACACTACACGTATACCGTCGATTGCTCCCAAGCAATTGGGAAATTTTCACAGTCGCCAGATACAGTTTAGGTTATCACGTGCCCGTCCCGCTCACGTCCGGAGTATAAGCTCGTCACGTATGCGGCGACCTTTAGTTCCCCGAGTGTTATGATCGCGAGCCGACGATGTTATTATAGATGTGATTTATTGTTATTCCTTGATCCAACGTGGGTGTGCGATTATTGTGGTACTTGTTGTTTATACGATATCCAGATAGTAATATATCTATTTTGATAAGTTCTGTGCGAATTGTTTTACATGGAATTGCATGAAATAGTTTCAAAGGTCAACTAAAGGCCGTAAACTTAAGATTTAATCAATTTCAAATCTATTGTGTGCTTGCATGTAGAAATGCTGTGATATAAAACAGCGTAGGTATTTCTAAAATTTTTCAATAAAAATGACATACCTACGTTTAGTACAGAGGACACATTTCAAAATCACTTATGTTGTTCTATTTTAGTTATTTTAAGTTCTGCACAAATAACGAACAATGGTGGACTTAATGCTGAAGGCATTCTATATCTACATTTTTTTTACAAATAATACTAAATTTGAATATTAAAATATTTGTATTTTTAATATTATCAAAGAATATTATAAAAACGACGACATTAAACAACACTTTTCTCATAAGCTTTCCTTTCGGGTGGAATATTCGCAAATATTGAAAAAGCAATATGCCAAAAGACGTTCAGTTTGCAAAGAGGGTTACAATTATTCCCTCGAGTGAAAATAATTGGCAGGCGAAGGGATCCTAATTTACGCCAACTCTCTAAACGGCGTTCGCGGTGGCGGCTTTCGAAAATATATTTCTCTCTAGTGGCTCTCTCCCCTGAACATAATGTTTGTTTCAAAAACCCTTATCTCGTTTTATTGGGCTACGGTTTATTCGACTGTCGTAGTACATGATATGTATAGATTATACGAGGATATAGGAAGCGTAAGTGGGCGGGGCGCGAGTATAATTAACTGCGCTCTCGAAGACGCACTTGATGAGCGTGTGTGCGTTTGAAGAGTGGTGAACAAAAAGTATAGAAATATTGAAAGTTTGTGACGGCATCCAGGCGTGCCATATTTGTCAAATAAGTCAAAAATCCTCGTTTAGATTCATAACGTTCTAGTTATATGGTGAAGTTTGCATTATGGGGTTAATGATATAAGTTTTTTTGTAATCCCTACGATTCACCAATCAAAACTCGATGGTTCTAAATTGTAACTTATTGTACTTGTGTGAGTTTGATTACACGAGTTTGTACAAATCAGCGATCTTGCCATTTCTAGGTTATTCCTTTTTCTGTTGTCGCGGCGACAGTATAGCCGCGAAAAGCAAAGTCTAAGAAAAGCATTTCGATTTTTCAAATATTTTTAAAGCAATTTATTGTATAGTCCTATAACTCTACCTATCTTCGCAGTGTTACTTATTTACCTACTTTCATATTCAGAGGATATGATGTTTTTTTTATCAGCCCTTCGGGGAGGTTCGCTTATTTGAAAAGTAATTCATTAGATACTGTATTTGCAGACAGTACTCGTACTGTAATTGATGTCATCTTTAATTTGGTCAGTCTGGTATTTTTCCCCTCCTATGGAAAATCAACCCGTAGAAAAAAGTTAATAAACATGATTAATCCTTCCCCCTTAGCTGAAAGTGATCATGTTTTTTTTAACACTTTTAACCTTTTTTAAAATAAACGGATAGCTTTATAAGAACTAAGTAAATATTTGACAAACAAATCGTCAGGAAGGGAATTGGAAATAACTTTGCATTTTTGACAAACATACCTACGAGTCTACTCGTAATACAATATGCGTATGCCCATCTTGTTACTAGAGGTAGGTACGAGTACGAGTAGATAGGTACATGGGAAAAACAATGATTTTTCATATTTTAATGGTATCTTTCAAATGAATTAATCCAATATACAGTCATTATCCTTCTTTTCTTGACAAAGTGAAACTCGAATATTTTTGTAACGCAAAATAGGTAATAGTTATTTTATCATACATTCTATCAAGTTAAATATGAAATTGTAACACAAAGAGAAAACCGTATTTTCACGAGAAAGAAAGGTTCATACCCCCGAGGTTAGTCGTGTACTTCGCTTGTACAATAATAGAGATCACAAAGGGGTTTGAGTTTGTTAATACCAGCAAATTTCAACTTAATAGAAATACATTTTCTTAATTACCACTGAACCATTCAATAATACTTGGTTACCCACGGCACAGATATAATAATACCCTGCTGACTAGGGATACCTACTATTTAAGCTATGATTTCACTATGATAAATAAAACGACAGTTGAGTAAACAGCTGATTTAAGGTCCTTGAACTTAGGGCTTTAGACCCAATTACTCGATCCTGGGTTAGCGAAACTCAAGAGTTGAAAAATTATTCTGACCCTATCTATAATAAATATTTCACAACAATCACACCAATTCTCTAGTCCCAAATTAAGCTACGAGGCTTGTGGTATGGGTACTAGACAACGGTTAACAATACATAAATACCAGACCAGTACAAACACACATGTTCATGCACACATAGGCTTGTACTGAGCGGGGATCGAACCCGCGACCCTTGGTTTTAGAAGTCCGACATGTAGACCACTGCACCAAGCGGTCTTCAAATCTAATAGCGTTATATCTGTCAATTTCTGTCTAACTTAAAGATTCATGGATGCTAACCCAGTATTGTAAGAAGGACGAGTAGGGCAGTCCCCGGCATGTGTTGTGGACGAATCAGGGCTTTGGCGATCTCTCACTTCCACTTAGGTGAAGCCCTGCTTCACCTGCCGCGTTCAGTGGGTATTACTCCCATTCTTTAATGTTGGGAGTCCCACATAACGTCTCCCTCTCGCCGTGTTGGAGAGTATGCGTAATGCATTCCTCGCAAAAATTTGGTGCTAAGAAGTAAATGACGTGGTGGCTAGAAATAGTCCTACTTATATTTTAAAAGCGAAAGTTTTGCAAGTATCGATTTTTTGTTACTCTTTCACGTGAAAACTACAGTTTTGCTATTAATAAAAAATAACCGCAATGTAGACTAAATATCGAACACACACAGGCTACATTTAAAAATAATTGTAAGAAAAAAAGGGTTTCCGAGCGGACGAAGTCGAGGGCAGCCATTAGTATTAAACATTACATCATAACACACTACCAATGTGGAAACAAAATTGTATACGATATTTCTTTTCATATTAAAAGGCCATCCGACGTCATATCTGACGAGTTAACACTCCGTTTACTTCGCCCTGACTGAAAAAAAAATCTGCCACTTTACGTACGAAGTGGAGTGACAAGGCCACGGAGACGACAACAGACCTAAGATAAACGCAATTATTAGCTTTTTTCCAGAACAAACAGTATGAGCACACTCTGAAATTATTACGTTATTTAATTGCTGGTACAAAGAATTCTTAAGTGGAAAGGTTTTCGTTTCTTTATTTGTGAGAAATTGCCAATTTCGTAATGGTTTCATAATTAGTTTTAAGGTATGCGGTTGACTAACTGATAAACATGATTGAATGATTCCTATTAACAAAACTAATTATATTCTTATTGGATGTCGTATTATTTAAACTTGAATTACAGTTTTATTTTTTCGACATTGGTTTCTATAAGTGAATTCATGAAAGAAATGATTTATTATTATTAGTCATTTTTAAGTATTTCGTACCCTATATATATATCCGTATCATACCCGTATACCCTAAAATACACATTCAATTCATATAATTAGGATACCAATAGCTATAGTACGAGTATATCTCTTTGTCCAATTGCGATTTGTGAGATTTTACAGATATGTTTCATTACTTGCTCCAAAACCTGTGTAGTTTTTAAGAGTTAGCAACAAGAATAAAATACGAATAAAGTTACTTAAATATAAAGTCAAATAAAAGTACCAAAATCATTACCTAACATGTTAACAAAAACGCAGAGTAAATCCACTAATAACGGTTTTCTTTTGATGTTTGCCGCTCATCCAGCGGCGAGGATTGTACGTGAAGGCTACTCAGGGGATTTCAATATTCAGAATCGAGCAATAATTGTTCGACAACTGTGCCCGTGGTCCCGATCAATTTGGGTCAATAGTGAAAATTGCTTTAGATTGCTCGACTAACTCTGCTGCTAATAGAGTTTTAAGTCCCTCTAACTATAGATATTGTTCAGAACTCCAGACTAAGTTAAACCAGCCTACCATTTATGGCATAGTAGAATCGAGTGAAGTTCTGAGCATTGATTTTTCGTTTTAGTGTTAATTTCGCCTTAGGCCACAAAATACTTTTTTTTTTAACTCGCGGACCCCGCAGACGTCGTCCTACCCGTTGTTTTTTTTAATTTTTTTCTTTGTAAGAACCATCTCCGTACTTTAAGGAATATCATAAAAAAAGAATTGGCCAAATTGATCCAGGCGTTCTTAAGTTATGTGCTTACCAACACACTTTGCGATTAATTTTAATATTATATATATAAAAATGAAACCCGTTTTCCTTGGTCACGGCATCACGCGTGAATGGCTGGACCGATTTCACTAATTCTTTTTTTGTTGTATTTGTTATTATTAAGAGAAGGTTGTTACGGAAAAAAATATTAAGAAAATCCCTCAGAAATATTGAAAAATATACATTAAATTTTGCATATTTTAAAAAACGCGCGTAACTAATGTCAATGTCATTCGATGACATTGTTTAATCATTGCAACGCTAAGGCGGTACGAAGTTCGCCGGGTCAGCTAGTATTATATATTTTATATGAAAAATAAGTAATTTTTAATTAATATTTATTTTGCCTTTTATTTTAGGTAACTAGTAATGTAGTTTAGACTTATTGCAGATTTAATAAACATTTTATTCTTTGTTTTTTTCAGTAAATCCCCGATTTTCTCGAAAAAAAAGACTAGTTGAGAATGTTTGAGTTGTTTTATTATTAATTAAAGTTTCTGACAGATAATTATCTCCGCGTCGACTAATGGAGGCTATACCGTGTCACTGTAGGGTCGTGAATAAGCCTTATATCAAACGAAACAGATAAAGATACGGTACGTTCATACAATCGTCAACTTAAAAATCTCACGCAGAACTCACGCACGTGTAAATAACTCGCATTACTAACAACGATTAGGAGTTGAGCACCTTTGGACCATTGGACACGGTTTAGTGGGACCCCACGCGTCTTGTTCATACCGTATCTGCGTCTTTTTGGTTTGATCCAAGGACTAGGCCAACTTCCTGATATCTCCTACTAAGTAGGTGTGTGCTAGAGACAGTGACATTTCTTAAGATAAAGTTTTAGCGATCGTAATGTTTAAAAAGTGAAACAGTAGCAGAAACAGAAGTATTCGGGATGTGATTTTTCAGCACGGATAAGTGTGATAAAAACACTCTTTTATGACGAATGGTTGCAGAAATAGCTCAATGTTTATTTTAGCTTTCTTGACATTACATACCAAAGAAGGTGGTTAAGTTAAAGAGAGACATCATGATAGAGATTTCTTAGAATAAGGATATACTAGGCATCATTAATTTAATCATGCCATCTACGAACAACCCTTTCAAGGGAAAAACGCACACATATCTCGAATTCAATATTGGCACAACGAATATGCAAAAAAAAAAACAATTCGTCACTCAGCAAAGGTAATTCCATAATGGCAAATTTATTTTTCTTATTTCAAATAATAATATTTTAGCATTCTCACTTAGCTGTCTGGTACAGATGCCATAAGGCATTATATTCGCCAACTGTACACTTTTGGTGCAAAATTTTAATTAAATAATATTTTCTTTCTCATCAGCCTATCCCACTAGGATATATAACATAATAGCGTGTCCCACTGCTGGGCACAGACCTACTATGCGGTGGTCCGAGGCACCACGCGGGCTCAGTGCGGATTGGTGGAGGGGTGTTTATAAGGTAAGTGTCAAACCTTACTGTGAGATGTTATTAAGCCGCCCGAGGGCCTCTGACCAGGCTTAACGACTAATATATATCGATATTAACCGGGACCAACAGCTTAACGTGCCTTCCGAAGCACGGAGATGCTTGTAAATTGACGTAACTTAAATGGTCAGAATGGTCACCCATCCCAAACATGACCGCGCCTTAAGTTGCTTAACTTTAGGTATCAAAACCAAAGCGCTGCAACCACTGCGCCACAAGCACCTCATATATTTTCTTTGAAATAAGAAAAATGTATAAGGGAAGTCAAACAATACGTACCATTGGTGATCGTTTCCCATCTTTCCTGGGCGGTGGTGGTAGCAGATCCAGATGTGTGGGCCTGGGAACCTCGCTCGCGCCAGCGGCCCCCTCCTCAGCACTCTTCGATACAGACGCAACCCCTGCTTCGGAAACGCCACAATCTGACGCTGCTTCTGCGGGTTTAGTGCTCAGTGGAACAGTCGTGAAGATTAAATTAAAAAAAAAAACATTTTTCTTATGTGCAGTACAGTCTATAGTAAAATGTTTTTTTTTCGCACGAGACCAGTCTCGGTAAAAAGTCCGTTATCTAAAGAGATTGCATTCCCTAAAGACAGTAAAAAAACATTTCATTGTCGATGACTGTTGGGACATATTTTTTATTTTACATATATTTCTATGAAACTAACAGTAACCTAATTTTCAGTCAAAGGTGGATAGAATATTTAAAACCGGCCGGTAATTGAAGTAAACACATCAAAAGCTGACAATAAAAACGAGAACATTTTGCATCAATCATTCTATTCAATGAAATGCTTTTATGCCACTCAGTGACTGACAGTGAACCTGAATTGGTCGTAAGTGAAACAGACGTTTACAAATAGCAGGCAGACGAACTGTAAAATGGCTCGTTAAATAAATATGTGTATTAAAAGTTATTTTGCGGTTTTACTATCTTCGAAATCACTGAAACGCACTGTTGGGTGCACTATTTCGGGATGCATCGTCGCACGTTTAAATAAATTTTAGTAAAAAGACGAGGGAAAGCAATTCAAAACTATTTGTATTAACCACCGTAATAAATCATTTATTGAAAAGTAGAAAGTATTTTCACAAATGTTTATAAATTATATGGGTACCTATTATGTTAACATTAAGGTTTAATTTTTTAGCATTAACAATGCAATTTTCTTTACAACGTGAAATCAAAACACAGTTAAAAAAAAATGAATTGGCTCAGGCGGGACGCCAGTGTCAAGTGTGGGAAGTGTGTTTTAATTTCACATTATGTTAACAAGTTGGTTTTGTATATTATATTATCACTAGCGGACGCCGCAGACGTTGACCTGTCCGTTTTTAACAAAAAATATTTTTTCTTTGTTAGAACCATCTCTGTTCTTTCAGGAATATCATAAAAAAGAATTGGTCAAGGCGTTTTTGAGTTATGCGCTTACCAACACCTTTTGGTATTCATTTTTATATTAAAGATTACACTAACAGGTAAACACAGAAGATCCATTCAATACATATTCGAATTGATACTATGAAGCTTACACCGAAAAAAAAAATTGCGTAGAACTTGGATCATAAATGCTTATTCTTGACTAGACATCACAGTGTTGTGCCGATGGTAAAAATAGTCCAGTAAATATTATGCTACTGGTAGGGAAACGGTGCCAATCAGACAGCCGATTAATTAACCGTGGATTAATGTCGGGGTATTAAATTAATTAAACCACTAGCCTGTCGTTCTGTGAGGGGTAAAGTTGATTTTGGCAAAAGCATATAAGTGCGTAACCGCTTATGTGAAGGTATGTTACGTAGATTGTAATAGTAATATGCCAACTAAACTACTTTGTAGTTAGATCTAGGTATTTTCTGGTGTTGTTAGCTATATTTTTTTGCCAACAGTCCCAAAAAGATTTCTCGGTAAGAATGGTAAACATAATCGGTTGAATTTCTATCAAGTATTATTTGGTTAAAAATCGGTTGTGTCTCGAAGTAGCAGTTGGCAACACTAAGTACAGTAATATGACGTGACGTTGCCAGTTAAAACAGTTGTTTCATATGCGTCGGATGTCATAAAATGATACATAAAAGCTAATTATAAGCCGCCCACATTGGAGCAAAGAGAATAGACGTTAGGTAAAATTGCGGTGATCTGGCAAAACAACCCTGAATGAGATTACGACTGGATTGATATAAATGTTTCTCATAATTAGTTCTTCTAAAAAAATATTTAAATAAAAAATAATCTTTACTTCTATTTTCTTTTTAGAAAGAACACACTATACTGTTTTTATTACTAAAGCACTGATATATTACAAAACAATCAGTTTTGTCTAGACGAGATAGCTCTTAGCGATATGACCGCCTAAATGGTACATCTTCTTTTGTACCTATGTTCTTTTTTTTTCCCACGACAAAACGAGAGTAAGCGTTTATGTTTTTGTGTGTGTTTGTCTGTGGCATCATAGCTCCAGACCAGATGGACCGATGTCAAAGCGTTTTTTCGTATTCGAAACTAGCTGACCCGGCGAACTTCGTACCCCCTTAGCGTTGCAAAGATTGAACAATGTCATCGAATGACATTGACATTAGTTACGCGCGTTTTTTAAAATATGCAAAATTAAATGTATATTTTTCATTATTTCTGAGAGATTTTCTTAATATTTTTTTTCCGGAAGAACCTTCTCCTAATAATAACAAATACAACAAAAAAAGAATTAGTGAAATCGGTCCAGCCATTCACGCGTGATGCCGTGACCAAGGAAAACGGGTTTCATTTTTATATAAATAGATATAATTTAATCACGGTGGTACTTAGCTATTGCTGGTCAAAAACTGTCCAGCTCGGTTTTTTTAACTGGAAAGTAAAAAAGTTTTTGTGGCATTCATTAAAGATTTTTGTAATATGTAGGATCGTACTACGACTGCGTGTTTCCATTGAATGAATGAATATTTCACAACAATCACACCAATTCTCTAGTCCCAAATTAAAGCTTGCGTTATGGGTACTAGACAACGGATAAACATACGTTTTTTTTTGTAAATAAATACATATTTTACATAGAAAACACCCAGACCAGTACAAACACACATGTTCATGCACACATATGCTTGTTCTGTGCGGGGATCAAACCCGCGACCCTTGGTTTTAGGATTCCGACATGTAGACCACTGCACCAGACGGCCGTCAAAAGTGGTCGGCCGATTAGGCCGACTGTAAAAAAATGCAACGGCGGTTAGAAAAAGCGACCATTTGTAAACGCCAGAGCCAAAGCTCGCTGTTATCATTGCTCTGAAAATTCAAAACGAGCGAATTAGCGATGCGATCGTGACGCGTAAACATCGGTCCTGATCTTGATGGATCGTTAATTTTCCGGACCTATTAGATAATAAATTGCGAGTTCAGACGAAATGAGGAAGCGACAGCAGCAATTAGTCGCCAATACAATGAAAACTATTGTTCATCTATTACTTTGTGCTGATAAGCACAGAACAAGTGCCTATGTCTTCTGGTACACATTTATTTATTTAAACTTTATTGCATCGAAAGTGCCGGACTTATTTAAATTACTGTTTTTAAATTGTGGAGTTTTTATTCCAATTTATCCGCAGCGTTATGAAACAAAAAAAAAACCGTAATTTTGAACAACTACTGTACCTACGTTATAGAATTTGATAAAATCGTTCCCACCTGCTATCTTTAAATTCTAGAAAGCACCTTCCTTCTCCTAGGAAGGTGTAACAAATTCAGGTTCATTCAGTCATTGTATTACTGTTAGAATATAGGTAATAACACTAGTTTCACTTGGAGTAAAGTTTAAGTTTAAGAAGATAATATGTTTGCTCCAAGTTAAGAACGCGAATAGACGTCGGCCTTAAAATTAAGGTTGTAAACTACTTATCTATTACATGTACATAACACTCGATTCAAACACAGTAGCTATATACTCGTAAAATCGCAGAAGCATCACAATCAATTCGCTTATGCGCTAATACCATTCGCTCAGCACACATCGCAATACAATCAATGGGAGTTATGAATAGAAGAGTGTTCCGTCGCCAGCAGTTATTCGGTAAATACTCTTAAAAAGATTAACAATACGTGTTTTTTTTGCTCCGTACAGAGAGAGACGTCGGCCAGTAATTGGATTGTCCACTCAGAACCACGCCTGCTCGCCTTGGTTAAGGCTCATATTACAACAATTTTGACAGCTCAGCAGTTAGGTGCCGAAAACTTGAATTTCCAAGGATAAATCGAAAATACGCTACGAAATACAATCTTCGTCTTCGGTTTATACTTTGAAGTTAAAGTTTTTAGTTGCTTAGCTGTCAAATTGTTGTGATAGGCCTCTTAGGGAGAATCCAAGGAGGATTCTCCTTAAAAGGCAATATAACTATCATAACCTGAGCGGATAATCCAATGTTTCGGCGATTTATGATAGTAGGAAACAGTTCTCACAATACGAAGTTTTGTTCGTGCATGTAGTTTTATGCTCAAATTGTAAGTTCTTAATTTAATTAAAGAGCAGATTATTCCAAAACCAAATTAAACCCGACGTCATCAGCCATAGTGTCATTTTGAGCTTAGGAATTGACATTCAACAGTAGATTCTGTTTAAATCGGTAATTCTAAAATCGACACGAATTATACGTTTTCAATAGATGCGTTTTACAATGGATTTATTATATTTCACTAGACATATATTTTAATATGACTATTGAAAAACCTGCCCTTGTAAAAAACGAATATATTTCTGCAGTAACGTAAGCTGCAATAGAACAATATCCACTAACGAGCAACACTGGCTACAGTATTCATGAGCAAAGGTTGCCGTTTAATAAATGCCATAGAAATTACACTTTTTAAGGGTAGGTAACCTGAACGGAGTCCTATTTTGAACGACGATGAACGTCATTATCGACACCCATTTTCACACAAGTCAAGATCCCAGCGTGAACTATGTCTTAGTTTATTTATTTATTATAAAGTAGCAAGTAAAAGAAAATTATAGATTAAAGCTAATAACAAATCTCCACATATGAACAGTGAGATACCTAACTAATATGAGGTCTTATCGGTGCCTACGGAAAGCAGTAAGAGGACCTGAGTGGAATATATGCGGCTGTGACCCGTGGCAGAGTTCGAAAGCAACGAGTCGTTACTGTGGCAGTCCAATGTTTTATGAAATAAACTCTTTTGCAAAAAAAACGGGCACTTTAGATTTTTTCCTCTACTTTAATGAAGAAGAACAAGAAATAGGTTTTATTGATTTGACGATGTATTGGCATGTTATTTGAAGCATCCTGGCATGATTCTTTACGTTCCAAATTTAAAATTTGAAATTAATAAAAGAAAAATAATGATTATTGTGGATTATTCTAAAATTGCTTTACTAATGGCGCGAATTGCTGAAACGATTTTTAACTGATTACGATATTTTAAAACTTTTTGGACATTTTCTGCAAATTAAACAATTTAATCTTTATTTTTACATTAAATACCACTTTTTGATATGAGTGATAAAGCGATAAGAGCCGGTAAAATTATAGCCCTACTTGAAGAAGGTTGTTCGCAAACTTACGTGTCTCAGCGGCTAAATGTGAGTCGTTCAACTGTCCAGAGGACTTGGCAACGGTATCAAGAGACCGGTTCGGTCAAAAGAAGACCCGGTTCGGGAAGAAAACGATGCACAGAACCAAGAGATGACCGCTTTTTGGTGAGTCAGGCGTTGCGGAATCGTAAGGCGTCAAGTGTGGACCTGAAGAAGAGCCTTGAAGAAGTAAGAGGAGTAGAAGTTAGCTTGTGGACGGTCAGGAGGAGGCTTTTGGCTGCCAATATCAGGAGTTACCGCCCAGCTCGGGGCCCTAAATTACTCCGTGAGCACCGTGTTGCTCGACTTCAGTTTGCTCGGAACTGTGCTTCATGGACTCTGGAGGACTGGAATAAAGTATTGTTTTCTGATGAAGCTAGAATCTCTTTGTGTGGAGAGGACCGACGCCGGCGAGTGCTGCGAAGACCACGGGAACGCTATGCGGAAGTGTGTTTCGAAGAAATCACTCCTTATGGCGGAGGCTCCGTTATGTTTTGGGCAGCAATTAATTCGACGGAGCGTACGGAGTTAGTTTTCATAGAAAATGGAACATTAAATGCACATCGGTACATAATGGAAGTCCTAATTCCATATGCACAACCCACATTGACTGCACTTGGGGAAGATTCCATTTTTATGGACGACAATGCTCGCTCGCACCGTTCTGGCGACGTGGAAGCGTACATGCAAGAAGTTGGGATCCGTCGTTTAGATTGGCCAGCTCGAAGTCCTGACCTCAATCCAATTGAGCATGTCTGGGATGTTCTAAAGAGACGTGTAAGATCAGTGCAACCTGCTCCACAAAACATCAGGGAGCTAAAAAGAGTCATTGCAGAAGAGTGGGAACGAATTCCTCAAAACGTTATTAAAAACATCGTGGAAAGCATGCCCAGAAGGATTCAAGCTGTGATTTTGGCAAGACGAGGTCACATTCGGTATTAGGTTTTTACATTTGTAACTTTATTTAATTAAAAAAAGTAAAAAAAAATCTTATCTTTATTGCCGACCACTTCTTATTGTTTGGGCGTGTACATCGGTTTTAAAGAATCCATCGTTTTTTTTTTCTTTTAGTTGCCCGAACTCACTTCACGCGCATTAATTTACACGATTATAAGTATACAGACTACGTCAAAGAAATAAATTTCATTTAATTAACTCAAATCGACCTTAGAACGTAAATTTCCTTAGGTGCCCGTTTTTTTTGCAAAAGAGTGTAGTATTATTATTTCACATTGTGTTCTTCCTCTCTTAAAGCTGGCCTAAATAGTGCGCCTTACGCAACGGCATGAGGGCGGTGGAGGACTCAAAGGAGTTGATCAGTGCGCTGTTGCTTTTCACTCAATGACAGCGTTTTTGCAGCGCTGCTGCTGAGCAGAAAGAAAAAGCAACCGGGCCCCTGCTACTAGTCCTGCTCCCACGTTCCGAAAGACACAATATTTGAGCTACGATCTAGTCTTGTCTCGTGTGAAAACGTTGATAAAGACAGCATCGATCATAAAAAACTTTCCTGTTGCTCGCACGGTCTGTACGGCTTATGTAGGACCCTTGGGGATCTAGAACTGACCTTTGGACTGTGCAACTTCACTGGCCAGGTCGTTGGGCAGGCGTTCGTCGACTGCCGAAGAAGTGGAAGGGGCCGGTTGGTCCGGCGAGCTGGTCTGCTGGATCTTGTGGCACACCTCGAACGCTTGGCCCACCGTACGCACGATACGCATCGCCTGGCTCTGTGAAAAATGCATTTTAAAAAATAAACAAAAGTATTTTTAATTGTTTTTTTTTCTGCTGCTGCTGCTATATTTGCTCTTGTTTCTTAATGTCAATGAAAAATATGGCCGCGTTCAAAATCGTGGTGCAGATATTCAACTTCAGCATACCAATAGTGTTTGTGCTGCTATTGGCGTTGAACAAAGTGCAACAGATAACGTGCCGTTCGAAAAAACCGCCGTCATGCCGGAATACAGTGTAAAACCAGAACCACCGCCTCCTGCTCCCACGAGTGTGAGTTCTGGAAAGTCGTACGTTGCTTCATCAGAAGCAAAAAAAAAGCGGATGCAAGCTGAAATCCAAAAGCAGAAAATCCGAATGGATTTTATAGATGCTTAGTTACAATTGGATATTGCAGAACTCAAACAAGATGAAATCTACAGTCCACATACAAAAAAAGGCAACAACTTTGTAGAAATGTTGTTAGAATCCAGCTACAGAGAACCAGATAAAGCTAGCATCGAAAACCGGGAGCATCGTCACCACCAAGACGAGAGCAAGAGCTGTTCTCTGTTTACGACTACTGCCATTGCGCCGGTCCCGCTGCAAGATGGCAAGCCGCCGCCGCCGCCACACAACAGGCCGCTGGAGCCACTCGCAGCTCAAACGCACTCTGCGTTTGAGCTGCGACGCAACTATCCAAATGTTAGCTGGCACCGCACGACAACTAGCCACTGCTGCCTGTTCCAACAACAACACCAACGCTTATCTGCTTAGCCGCTGAAGTACACCAAAAGAGCTACCAGAATTTAGCGGTGATCCTATCGAATATCTACAGTTCAAAGCGATCCACCAGTGACTCCGCACGTCGCAATGGTGTAAATGTCTATCTATCATATATATCCTAAATATATTATTTATTAAACCGAGTTTTTCAGTATTTCGAGCTTTTACTCCGGTCGCACCTCCGCATGACTCACATTTTGGTGGGTACTAATGGACTTAATTTTAAAGTCTTCAAAGAAGGACAAAGTTTGGGCATAGTAGTTATCTTTTCATGTTTAGGCGATAATTTTCCGTACGTGAATTCTTAAGTAGAACTGTAGGCTTATGAATTATTAGAAAAAACAATTTTAATTTTAAACTTTTTATGCAATGTGAAGCATTAAAATGTCTCAAGCTTTTTATTTAGACTGCAAAATTCGTAAATAATTCAGCAGCAATATACCGGGGCCAGCCTTGAATAATTTGTCAAGGCAAATTGATGAATCCGGAAATGGATATCGGCGACGAGACGTCAGCATTTTACTCGTACCTATAATGTGTTTCATCCATTTGTGACGATGCAGGCAATGCGTCATGCCAGTTAAAATGAAAATGTTAAAATTATTTGGGAAATTGAGGAAAAAATATATAAGAAAAAGTAAAATTAGTAAGCCTTAAATTTGGACACGTGGTTTTATGGTTCAAGTTTAATCATTCACTTTCTTAGTCACACCATTCACTTGCTGAAAGTAACAGCGTAAAATATATTTAAGTTTGTTTACCTATTCGTTTTTTTAGAAAAAAATATAGCATATTTTTAAACCACTTAGAAATAAATGAACGGAAAACCGATGTCCGGAACGGAAGCAATGGTTAAGGCTTAATCCATTTTATTAGTATCTTTGTCTATTTTTTAGCACTTAGTCAAAAATTTAAACAAACATGGCGGCTTATTGTTACGTTTAAAGTCCAAAATTATTTTAAAACTACATGATTTTTGTTTTGATACCTTTTGTAAAGCAGTTTATTGTGATGGTGTTCTAAAGCCTTACTATGGATTTCATATTCGTACGTCCCGTAATTCATCTATTGTTCGTGGAGGTTATGTTTACATTTTGGACTTAGTGTTAAAAAATAGACTATTAATATTTCATCGAAATCGTGTCAATCTTCCGGTGAAAAGGTAACAACAATCATACGTTTTCGGACAAGCAGAAACACTTTTACATTTACAATAAAAGAGAGATTTAAGTTTTTTAGGCTAATTTTCAGGAAAAGCTGAAAATAGGACTCCAGTCCAGATTTGCACTTTTTGAGAATATAGAAAAACTTGGAGAGATTATCGCTTGAAAATATTTTCAAGCAATAATCTCTCCAAGTTTTTTTACGAAAAGCGACAGACCTTTTGTTTTGCAGTGAAAGCGCATTGAGCTAAGATAACATAATTAAAACATTCTTGAAGCTTTTTATTTTTAAAAGGCATCTGAGGCATAGTTGAAAATACCCAATAGGCATTTGTCGTTGATTCGACCTAACGGATTTGTCCCCAATCAAAATATTACTGCACCAAATTCACAATTCAAAAAGCGGCACCATTTACAATACCTTCCATAATGGCTCCCATGAATGACTGATCTTCCGAACCCGTATTACGCATCACCAATATTGAAAAATAGAATATCGGCAATTCGCGGTGAAATCAAAATAGCATCAGTGGGGGCGCTACTCTGAAAACCATGGTCCGTATCCTCGACTAGAGTCGTCGGAGTTCGCTGACACAGTAGCATTATTAAACAAGCGAATTCACTAGTCCCAAACTAAGCGTGATCAAGGGCTCAAGGGACTAAATAGTTGTGTTATAGACATCCAAGACTTGAGCTGTAATACTCGGGATCATCACAGGAGCTCACTTAAAGTATTCGAACCTGCAACCGCACTACCTTTTGTATTCAGTTATAGCGATATTTAAATTTGGAGCTGTTATAAGTCGATTTTTGTTCAAAATTTGATTATTTTTCATTGGAAATAACGTATATCGGCTTGCAGAGTAGAGCCCTCGAAAGGAAAGGGTGAGGAGATGCGGGCGAGTGACACTTTACACAGAGATAAAGAGGGTCAAGGCGCACCGGCGAGGCGCGTGGGAGATGACACGCACTTAATTAATGTAGGGTCTTTGGACACGATGACCCGTCACGATGACCACCCCGGGTGAAAAAATAACACGACAATTTGAGATTAAGGTGTTGTCCTACGTGAGTGTCGCAACGGGACAAGTGCGACGCGATGCGGAGGATGTCAATCGCGCTCCGTCACGTAGGACCCTATCATAAACGTAAATACATGAGATACGTAGAACAACCGTTGTAAGTCACAACAACACGGATTCTTAAAAAAAATTCGCTTAAACTTCAGAGTTTTTTTTTACTTGGTCGTGGTAAGAGTACTTAGCCAACTTGGTGCAGAGCGTAGGAGTCTAGGAGAACTCGATAGCAATGCGAAGAAAACTTTATTTGCTTGAGTTCAAAATGTATTTTCGGTAGCAAAGACTAAACGCGAACAGGAATTTACTATTCTAAGCTTTTGTCAAGTTTCTTAATAAGGGTCAAAGTATAAACATAAAAATGACCTTTACTCGTACTTACAAGCCTTGTTATGATTTGCGTTCATTTCATTCATTCAAGGTAGTAAGAATGATGGTTAAAATTTTGTTTTTCGAATCTCGCACTCAGCCATTGAATTTTTTCAAGCTATTAGCCGTTGATTGCACTGAGAGCTCTTGGCTATCATCCAAAGATCGACATGATATTCCTATACTTGTACAAATAACCAAACGAACAGGTAAAAGAGCGAAGACGAATGTTTGTTTAAAGAAATAATTCAAGATCGCTCAATGTCCAAAAAGTAGTAGGTACTCGGTCAAGCAAATAACAGTTGTCATCATTAGCAAATTAATTTCATCTACTTGTTTATGGAAGAAGAATAAGAAGAATCATTGTTTATTTACTCATATACATTGGTAACATAAACTAAGATGAATTACCCACGGAGAAAATAAGGGAAATAGAAAATGTGTTTAGAATTTCATATCATCTATCAATGTCATAAAACTTCACCGAGCTACGCCAACTTTCACAATACAGTAAATCCTCAGAAAAGTGTATGTTTAACAGAGAATAAGATTAAGCATTAAAGAAATACAATAAATAATTAATGTCAAAAATACCTTAGTTAGGAACCCGGAAAGGGATTGACAAATAAGGGTCCCATTAGTGTTACGTAAACGTGCAGATAACGTTAGGTAGATGAGTTAGGGAAGCAATTCGCCACGAAACACAACTGTCATCATCTTATTTAAGAGACGAAAAGTTAAAGGAAACTTGAGCAACAAAAAACTCGATTCCGAATTTTATTTAACTTAGATTTGAGTTTTGGAAGTAAGACCAACATCAATTTTCTTTTTTTCTTGGGAGTTTAACGTTACAATTAATCTGTGATTTTATACCTAATGGAAAAGTCTTTACAGTGAAACCCAGACAAAACAAGATTTTTAAGAGTCACACGATACTGAGACTTACCATCCAACTTTCAGACTCTTTAGTTTGCTTTTATTTAAGAAAATAAAGGCAAATGTAGGCAGACCACCCGCTTTTGAAGAATATCAAAAGCTGTCACTTTGAGCGATCGCGTCCGCATTATTGGAACGTGTTTTTATTTCGAGGCCCACTAAAAATGTGGGCGACACCGTTGATTTTCAGTTGACGGCTGTAATAAAACTTGGTCAAAGTGAGACAATGACCTTTACGCCGATCATAATTTTGGCTACATCATCGCGGTGGCTACGTCAACACGCTATTTCCGTGGACTTCGTCACTACACGCGGTGAGGTAAAAGAAATGCGGTTGGGTCTTGGGATAAAAGCTTTCATACGTGCCGGCGCTAGCACAGAGGCGGGTCATAAAGCGCACACGCGTTTATTACCTTGCACTCTCTTGGCAGTACATTACGCAATCTCAAAAGGATAAAGGATGACCAAGCTTCGGTGAGCCGGTACTACGTGATATTTAGAGCAAAATAGTCTTTTTCATCCCATCTATTCGAAAAAGACGATTTTGGTCGCCTTTAAGTGCGCCCAAAGGTGATGCTTCTAAGCGACATAGGTACTATTACTCTACTCTTTGCCACAGACTGTCCAGCGGGCAGAAATGACATTTTGGTCCTCTTTATTGAAATAAGTGCGACCAAAAATTCTTTTGCTCGCACTTATTGAATTTGGAACATCTTAGAGTTTCCCGCCGAACGCAAGAGACTGGCTGGTTAGACCGCACGTCCGTCGACCATCGCCCCGCCGCCGCCGCTGGCAACTGAGTAAAAAAAAAAAAAACGCGCGAACTACGGCCCGCGTTTTCATAAATTTTCACATTCAAGTTCTTGGTTTTGATAAATTATATAAATATTATTATTCAATAATTAAATTTTATTAAAACTGAGCCGCTTTTTATTTTCTCATAGAGGGTGATGAAAAGTAGAGTGTATCATTTGGACGCAAATATATTTTTGGCTCGGGCGACGTACTTTGAATCCCTCGCTTCGTTCAGGATTCTACTTTAGAATCCCACGCTACGCTCGGGATTCTACTCTAGAATCCCTCACTTCGTTCTGGATTCAAAAAAGCGCCCTCGCCGTAAAAATATTATTTTGCTTCCTCATGATACAATCTACTATTAGATAATATTTTTTGCGACACCCAGTAACTGATAGTTTGTGTCGTGCTACTACGTGGTCATGCCCCTGAGTGCAATAAATCTTTCAAAATTATATTCACTTAAATCTATCTAACTGAATATTAAAAAAATATATATAAACATTTTCCTGCTTCTTAGTATTTTTATCACCTCCCGTACCCGTCTGCTTACTATAAAACAAGGTAAGCTAAATTGGAACATATTTGAGCCGACTCAGAAATCAGAAGCCTCAACCTGATACCAATAACACTTTATCCCCGTGAGTGAGCTTGTATGAAACTTCGTCAATTTTGAAGTAGAAAGCCGAGAAGTCGCACAGGGGATCGGTTTTACAACAAAAAGTTCATCTTATTTTGTGAGTCGACTTCTCCTCGAGAATTGTAAATGACACGAAGAAAGTTTTTAATTCGATATCATCCAGAAAAATACCTCCTTTATTTGTGAGTATTTGACTTAGACAGTCTTTCTTCCTGGTTTTTAAAATTTCAATGAAAAATGCCTACAAAAAAATAAATCTAAAACGCATCCCGTGGCTTTTACGGGTAAAAAGCTATCACGGGAACCTACAGGTCAAAACAAATGGATAAATCAGGTCAGTTGTCAATTACCAACGTAAGTTAATACTAAAAGTCTGACAGTATTAATTTAGTTATTTGTTCATGAACGGCGAGTGCAGTGTTTTATTAATCCGATTCCAAAGTGTTTTACTTACATGTTATGTATTTTTAATGTCAATTTCAACAAAATATGAAATAAGTGTTTGTTTTTGTGTTCCAATTTTCGGGTAACAACGTTGTTTGGTAAACAATGAACAGTGTTGACATTTATTGTAGGTTTCCCCCAAGGGCGACTGAGCTTAATCGTGAGGATTTTAATTGGCTGTAGAGAAAAAGTGATTTTATTGAAGACACGACAGCACGTTAAGGTCCTTAAATCCTTTAAATAAAATAAAATAAAAACCCCGCCATGAGCCAGGAAAACAGCTGGTAAGCTTAATTATCTTTCGATTAAAAAAAAACTGCACCCAAATCGGTCCATCAATTCGGAAGCTACGATGGCACTGATAGAATCACACAAAACCAGAAACTTTTTGACGGGACAGATTTTTGACGGGTGTTTAAAGTTGGTAGCCTTGTGTCCGTACAGAAAGGATCAAATCTGAAGTTATAATCACTGCGCACTGAGTCAAAATACTTTTAAACAGAACTTACATCGATCAATATTGAGTAATATGGCAATTTTTTGCACCACTTTTTTTTCAATTTATTTTAATCATGGCTACATTTCATTTAAATGAACTTTGTTAATTTTTGTGTAGGTAAATAATTTTACCTACACGTGGATATAGCGACAAAATAAAGAAAGCTTAGATCTCCGAAATTGAAAGCCCCTGAGTTTTTTCTAACAAAACTCTGATACATATGAATTTCAAAAAGCATTTTACACAAATATTAGATAGGTATGCCTTTACAAACGACCAACTGTCAATTCTAGCAACACACGTCTTTAGTTTACCGATTTGTGTCTGCGAACGATGTTTGCTTTATTTCACTCTATTAGCACTTGTGTGTTGGTCTAATGCGTAAACTAAACGCAAAGGGGAATTAATGATAGCCACCAAGACTGTTCCAGTAACATTGCGTATCTTGCCCGACACCGCGTTCCGAAATATCCACCCACAAACACAACCAGATCGCTAAAGTTTTCTAAATAACAAATAGTGCCGACGACGGAAGTAACGCCTTTGACGCAACACACGAAATAATACGCAGAAATGTCACAGGGGAGTTTGATTTATAAGAAGTTATTGCTTCCGTACGCTAGAGCCAATATCTAAATAAACACACAATTTGCCAAATTAACTATAGTTTACTATAGCTATACTTTATTATACACAGTCAATAAACTCTCAGGTTAGTTTCGTCTCGGTTTTTATCAGAGCATTAAGATATTTTTGTTCTTGAATCCAGTAGGTTCGTACTGTAGATATTAATATGGTCGCTATAAATATGCAGGTAAATACAAGGCCGATGCCAGAAACTTTTCAGAGGGAATCTGTTGTTTCCGTCTATTGTTTACGATTTCGCTTTGGAAGAATGCTTCTGAAGCTTCGCTATTCTGTGAAAGATACTCAATTCAAACCCAAAGTTACACCATTCATATATTAAAATTTAGATTGGCATCTAGCTGTTACTAAGAGGTTTTTACAATGTGTTGAAATACTTACTCCTTATGACACTTGCATTTGCATAAAATTAAGTATTTACATTGCATTTCTCAATCCATTGTTTCTGTCTAGAACTTTGGAACTAAGCATAACTATAATTGTCTAAAGTTCGTGAAAAGGGAGCGCGAATATAGAAAGTATACATAAAATGTGCTTAAGCCTTTACAAAAAAAAAACATAATACATTTCAGCAATCTGCGCTTCATATAACTATCGTCTAGTTGCTTAGAACTTAGTACATGGTGTTTATGAAGACGAACGACCCCCAAAAAAAGATAATTTAGATACACGTATGAAAAGGACGTAGGTAATCAATAAAAGATAAATAGATTTTTAAACAAATTAAGTAACTATCCTGACAACAAAGCCCAGGATCTACAGTAGTACCTTTACCTGACGTAATATACACAAAGTTGGAAATTCCAACGTCAGTAAAGTTCAGATGAGCAAGTACTTACAAGACGATAATTTTATCAGTGCAATAAACACAGACAGGTTTACAAGTATATTGCACTGTACCTCTAAATCCGAGTCGACGCCTTCAGCTGAAGAATGTATTTCAGAACGCAACGAAATCCTATTAGGTCTGCGCGATAAGCTGTTTACACCCATAAGTTTGTTGGACCTGCCCACTGTAACACTGCCACTACCAACTATTTCAGGCTCTCGAAACGACAATTTCTTACGCGGTCTCTCACTACCTTCTTGCATGTTAACATCCTGATTACTCAACCTTTCAGCAACAGGAATGACTAATCTCGATTGCACGGAAATGTCCTCAGACGATTCAAACTGTCTCTGAATGATAGGTGACATATCAGATTGAAAATTGCCACTTTGAAATTCGTTTCCGTCTTCGTATCTTTTGATGGCGCCGACTGACAAAGGTCTAGGTTTTGCACCAAGTTCGCGTGAAGTGCCACCATCGATTCGACTCCTGTGTTTTGATCTACGAATTTCGCTGAATTCTGGTTCCGAGCGGCTGTTTTTCAACCTTTCATGTCTCTTTTTGTCTTTTGAATCTTGTTTTACCAGCTTCGGACGTTGCTGTTCGCTTTTTGGTTTTAGTGCACCGGTTAGTGAGACTAGTGTGCTTCTGGCTTTTAATAAGACTTCTGTGGGTAGATTCTTGAGGAGGTGATCATTTTTTCTCTGTTTGGTATCTCTTAGGTTGGAAGACATTTTTTTTTCGCATGTGAGATTGTTTCGGTTCGTATTTCGATTAAGTTTTCACAGCCGACGCGCGCGCACCGCTCGGCGTTACGCGAAACAACTGGAGTCTCGGTGGCATCAGAGAGCGACGACACGAGTAGCTTCAAACACCACAAATAAACATTCACGTACTTTTAGGAATAGTGTGAGAACACGTCATAATGTTTTGTTGGATACGCTCTGTTGCATTCAAATATCTTTATCTGCCAAAAATAATATCTAAGTATACTTTGATGTAGAAAATAAAAAAAAACGCAATAAATTATAACGAATTATTATTTTCTCTTACATCATATAAACTTGAAAAAAAAAGAAGCTTTTTCAGTTGAAAATCCAAACAAAGTGTTTAGTTATGCCTGTCGTTTTTTGTTTCTTCATTTAGGCTTGAAAGTACACAAAATATTGGGAGTTCCTAAAATTGAATTGAAAACTTCTGAATTATTCGTTTCTTATTCTTTTTCTGTATTCAATTTATTATTCATTAAAAGTAAGTTAAAAAAAATATGCGTCGTACAGATAGTTACTTTTATCTTTAGATTATTTATAAACTTTAACTTGACGTTACCTTAATTTAAGTAGTTAAGACCTACGAAAGACTGTTAAGTAATCAGACTTTTGTTTTAGGAAACAAGCAGTTCTCCCGTCTAAACAATTTAGTTGCACGTGCTCACTCCGGCTGTTTAGAGAGTGTTTAAAGAAACCCCAATCGTAATCCGCGCTCCATAAAGTACATTGCAATCAATTGGCGTAATTAAAAAGCCACCTCGAACGGCTTAATGCAAACAGTTTCTGTTACTTCTTGAATATTTATGGCCTTCGGGAACGAGTGATCGGCGACTGTAATTGATTATAAAAGTCTACGGCTTGTGGAATTGAAGATTTATATTGCCCGTAAACAAAAGTGGGGAGATTATATTCGGAGAGAGCCGTTAGAATGGAAATACGGCCCGTAATATACACACTTATTCGAGTACTATTAATGCGTAGCGGTTTAGTTGTTCAATCCGAATGAATTTTGTTTCAAGAGCTTTTCGAGGTAATTTTGCTTAATCATAGTCTAAAATTATTTAGCTTTGAAAATCACTATTTCCGGACTAGGTACTGTTATATGTCAACACTCATTTATATACAGTGCTTTGATAGATTTAACGCACCAAAACAAACTAAACGCAAACTCTACGCACATTATTATGAGAGTAAAGCAGTTTTGTCGTTGCATTTGATTCGCTAGTGCGCAAGTGACATTAGTGTACACAAACAGCGATATGTGTTACGTTATAAATTTGTTTGTTACATTAAGAATAAAAAAATATACCCAAGTAACTTAAAAATATTAATTTATTTAAGTTTTATAGCAGAACAAAACTATGTACAAAAGGTGGACTTAACACCGTAGGGCTTCTCTACCAGTCATACCTTTGGGCTAAGCAGAAACAAATCTTTAGTTTTTATACTTTGTTTCACGAAACACTACGAACGTCTCTACATTTGTCATAGTTTATAGTGCTATTATAGTAGTAAAGAAATATTTTCAAAAAAATGTAGGTATATTATTTACGTAGTTCCAGTTCTTTCAAAGAAATGAAGACAAAAATACATTCTTAGATTGTTTCTTGTTATTCTCGAAATAATAACTGAGATTACAGAGAGACGAACATAAAATATGTCTCGTCACAAGCGTATTACACTTGAGACTAATATAGCTTTGGAAATATCTGCCAACATTTTAAAATACATTACAATATTTCCTTTGAAATATAATTTTATAGTACGGCAGATATTATTGCTTCAGTTGACTTTATGTGTAAGAACAATCATCAAGCACATACGAGTGTTCGAAACAAACAAGAGATAACAAATTTCAAAAGCTTTTCAAAAGCAAAACATAGTTGTCACGTCAGAAAATTTTGTAAGCTAATAAACGTGATCGTTTAACTATACCAAAAGTGATATAATGATTCTCACACACAGAAATTATACTTGTTACAAAATACTTTAATTACAGTTTCGAAGTTGTCAAACAGTAAAGTAAAACTTTTTTACATAATAGAACGAATTTTACCTATTCAAGACTCACAAAGAAATAATGATGCCAATTATATTTCCATGTGAAGGAGTTCGAAATATGTCATGTTCATATCCTTATTATATTGGATAAGTACACGAAAGGGGACGTGTAGGAAAGCTATCCATTGTTACCGAGAGCAGATTAAGCGTTTTGGATTGTAACAAGTTGTTAGAACAAAGGGGAAGTTACCGTATCAGAACGAAGTTGTACCCTTCTTGAACGATTATTTTGGTGAAGTTTAATGAATATGTCGACTTGAAACATTAGAAACAATATGACGTCAGCAATACGTTTTCTGTAAGTTAATTCCCTTTTGTATTTAATAGATGATGAAATAATTATTATTAATGTCGAAGCGCGATATTTTTGACTTATGTCTATGGATATAGTGACATACAACCACGGTTACCATCCGAATATCAGTTACCTACTGATATTCTTAAGAATCTTGAAGCAAGATTCTTAGGTACTACAAACGTGACTTTGTAGACATGTATTATTATTGATGAGAGTAGTCCGGTATAGGAAGTGTTTTCCGTTATTTTACAACTAAGTAGGTACATATCTTATGTTGATATTATATTACGAGTATAATAATAATAATGCGTTATGCGTATTTTAATGCAAATAAATATTGGTACCGAAATGGATGTAACTAAGTCTTCATAATCTTGAAAGTCATCATAATGTGCCGTATTGGAGCCAAATTTTACTCATGTTTATGAAATTCACAGATTTGCGTTGTTGAAATTCTTTCCTTAATCTTAGTTAGGGTACTTAATTCAATTAGGTTAGATAATTCAGTTTCAAATTTTATTTTAAGAAAAAAAAACTACTGAAGAATATTAAACAAGTTTACGAACAGCGGTCGACCTTTGATAATCAGTAGGGAGATGCTGCTAGAATTTCTCCTTATCTTTTCTTGTTATGTTTAGTAATATTCCAAAATAAGTATAACCCAAATTTAGTAAAAAAGTAACAAAAGGACCTACCTCCTCTTAACAATTCGCCAAACATAAGGAGCATTATTCAGAATTATCTAATAAAAAATCTGGAGCGATATTATCTTTAACGTTTTCATAAAAACCGGAAGGTCCTAATTCTTCGCATGAGAGGGCGGCCTAATCTGAGGGCACGGTTTAGTAAGGCCCACATATCGGAGTCTATTTTTGATTCACTCGCATCGACCAACTTCTTAGCCCAATTCCCTGTAACTCGTCGTATTTCGAACGATATTCAGTAGAGATCTAGATTCGAGTGTTTCAAGATACGGCTTCGAGTAGGGTTGCTACATATCCTACTTTAGTTAGACTTTTGCCAATTTCACCAAATTCTGATAAAAGTTGGCGGTTGTTCTTAGCTATAGCTGGTCAAAATTCGTCCAGCCGTTGAAGCTCGCCAGCTTTTTTTCTGGCCCATGTTATCTAATCTTTGTGTTGTCCGACTTTTCCTTTGGCAAAATATCTGCCTAATTTTAATCGGGTAGTATTTAAACGAGCCACTGTAAATGAAGATTTTAAGTGACAGAAATAATGAATTAAGCGTACTGGATTACTAAATGAGCGACTGAGTATGAGCGACTTTAAACTAAATAACATCGACTAACAAACCTTTATTTGAGTGCTTCAAAATACAAAATGAGCAGATACATAATATTTGAGAGACCTAATATTAGTTTGAATGACGGCATTGCGTCCTGCATTTTTTAAATATGCATATGAAAAATGTTTTATTTATACTGAGCGGCATTTTATCTTAAGTGGAGTATTTTCAATACAAAAGCTACTTTGAAAAATACTATATTGAGCAGTATATTATGAGCTTACATTTTAAATAAAAAATCATATGAAATAACTATATGAACACATACTATCAGACAACAAAATCTTCAAAATTAAGGGCAGGTAAATAAAATACAAAAAAATTAAAAATCAAAATTACTAAAGAAAATTCAACAAAAAAAACACACTTCAGTCAAGAGAAATAAAATTCTTAATTTTTAAAAAATATTACTTAACATTGATACAAAAATCAGATCCAAAATTATCATGTCTATTGATAAATAAGTGCTGGTTTACACTTGGCGAGACGACCTCGTTTTCTTTTTTGCCTTTTTTCGCATTCAAAGAAGTCCGTACTAAAAAACGCATGTTCATTAAATATTTATGAATACCTCAAACGAAAAAACAGTGACCAACAATCAGTCAGTCACTTCGAAAAGTATGCTCAAAGTGCAATTTTTTGTAGTTCGTTAGGTAAGACCACAATTGGAAGAATCGTCCCTTATTTAGTATTAAAGTTGCCCTTTCTTTCGAGTCGCTCACTTAGTATTTCAGTCGTTCAGTTAGAATTTTAGTTTTTTAAATTAATTTAGCATTACCGGCTTTTTGAAAGCTCATTTTTGATTTTGATATAAGTCAATAATCGTCGTAAGTTTACTAATTTTGTCGCTGACTTAAAATCATGCCGCTCAAGTCATTAATACAGTTTGTCATTGTCAGTCGCCAAGAACTTTTTATGTCGCTCGGTTTATAAATCCCCATTTGAATCTGTATCAGACTTTTTAATTTTGGTATTTCAGGGCCGGCAACTCAAACCCTAAAGGAAAGGCAGCTACGTTGCGTGCTGCAAGGCCGCTCTGTAACCAGTGTCCGGCGTTATGAGAAAAATTCCGACTCTTAAGTCACTCTAAAGGCGATTTCCGTGATTTCTGGAAGGACACTAATAAAGTTTACGCTAAGCCTGGTCTTCCTGTGAGCGTCGACGGTGTTAGTGACCATAAGGGTGTTGCAGAAGTATTTAGGGATAATTTTTCTGTGCAGTCTCCTTTGGGCCCACCCAGTTTATACAATCCCGTTGGGTTGCGCGGGAAGGTCAGAGTCCATTTCAGTGCCAGGGAAGTATCCCAAGTGATACAAAACATGAGTAGAGGGAAATCTCCAGGTCACGATGGCCTTTTAGTGTGGACCACTTGAAACATGCGGGCCCGCATGCAGCGAGAGTACTGGCTATGTTTTATTTACTGTGCGTGAGCCACTCCTAAATGCCAGATTATCTTGTGAGATCGGTTCCCGTAGTAAAAAATAAAACCGATAAAAAATAAATGCATTTTATTTATTTATTTAAATCTGTGTCTGGTTTTTAATTTTTCGCGTGGCAACCCTATCCCCAGTATGAGTGACAGCCACGGCAGCTGCGTTTTACTACCGCCCAGCGTTTACGAGGCGCGGGTATCTTCATAAACTGAGTCGTATCGCTGCCAGCCCTTAGCGCACTTGACGCGTACAACACTAAACGTTACCACTCTGACGCTCTTCGGAACATAAATAGGTACTCATGCGAAACAAATCACATTAATTATCCAGAACCAGGAGGTATGATCTCGAATTTTGTTAAACAGAATTACCACAAAGTTATCATATATGTTATGTATTTGAGTTACCAACGTTTGGAGAGAGAGCCAAATGTTATAAACCTTAATTTTGAATCAGAACAGTAAATACTACCTAACATAATCCGCCCTATATTTCTATAAACAAAAAAATATGTCCATACAAAACATTTTGTAAGAATTAAGCAAATGATACTGTAATTAAAAAACGAGTTCCCATTGTAAATGTTATGTTATTAAAATCCTCTGAGAGCGGGGTATGGGTCGGTTTTATAGGCTGTGCTAAAAATATATATATACTTTTTGGGATCACATTCTGTTATTACATTAGACCAATTAAATGATAATATCGCATTAAAAATCCGTACTTTATTGTCCATTTTAGACATATGCTACATGTTGTCGAAGGATTTGTTTATAACAAATGATAAAAATATTTTTGATAGAGCGTCCAAAAATAACTTATTCATCTTTACTGATAAAGCCGTCAGACTACAGTGGGTAAGATCCATATATTAAGTCTGTATAAATAATACATCTGAAAATTATATTTTCGCCTCCCGTAGAATGCTAAGTCGATTCCCAGATGGGTACACAAAATGGTAACACGAACTGAAAAGACCCTGGATACATTTAGTTTGGTGAAATTTACCGTACTTTTAAGATGATTTATACGTTCTGCAAAACTATTCTAAACAATATGATTTTAATTAAAATTATTTAAGCAGCAAAATATTTATTTGTAGTATAAAAGATTCACTCAAATTCATTCATTAGCCATGGTAGTTGAAAAATATTCATTTTCTCGTAAATTACCTTCCAGCTTAAGAACTCATCCGGAAAATTCTAGCTATCGGGTTATTGAAAATTACTTGCGCCAGTGCACTTCGTTATAAAGAAAGCAATGTTAAAGATTAAAAAGGGCGATATATTCACGAACTTGCTGGTAAAAATACCGTCGAGAATAATTTAAAACTGATCTTGCTACTAAGCGGAGACTTAAATAAAACCAGCAACGCAAATTGGCGCAAAGTTAAAAGTAAATCTAGTTTACCGCGAAAACGTGTAAAATCAGGAAGGTGGTTAGCCACAGATATTTAAATGCTGTGATAAAAATGTGTCACGTTTTTTCAGATAATGCATTCTAGATTAATTTTTGGTACGATTCGCAAGTGTGTTTCGTACTTTTGGGATTTGAGTCTTTTTGTTATAAATGATATAGATTATTGGCCTGGATGGACATAGTTTTAACTCAAAATCACAGATTTTAAGAAAAACAAGTTTAAAGTTTATTTTTGCATTATTTTGGTACCTATTGCTTTTTGACTGACCACACCATGTTTAATAATTTTTTGGCCAATTTTTATAACACCCAATTTGTTATGAAGATGTCGAGGTTCTAGGAGCTCGGTATTTAAAAAGTTTTTTTTTTGTAATTTTCGAGTTGTTCCCTGTTCATCCAAGTCAACTATTAAGTAATCATGATCAGAAATAGGCAAACTGAAATCGGACATCATTCCTAAAAGGACACGACCTGAATTAATTAGATGAAAGGCTTATACAGATTGAAGGATACTTGCTGTCTAAACCCTTGTAGCAGCAGAGAATGCCGAGTTTAGCGCTCAAAACACAAACTAAGAACTCACAGCCTTACCAGAAATCAATAGGAGAATACTAAAACTTGTCTAGATAAAATAAGACGGTCTTCTACTTCAAAGTTAATGACACCACTAGTGACATAATTAAATGGATACATACATATATAATGTATTTTTGTATCTGGGGATCTGTTTGTATTTGTGTATGTTTCTAAGATTGAATTCTTCAAATATTTGATTTATTTTTGTATTATTATATCTTTTAGATAAACTTTCAAACACTCTTCTTTTTACGTGTACCAGTCAGTCAATTTTTTGATTTGGGTTAATCGATATACCTATATTTAACAATGAATTGCTCTTCTTTATTCTTTTTAAAACCCGAGAACAGCTGTACCGATTTTGCTTATTTTACAATACAAAAAAAAATAGTTTTCAAAGGTTGACTTGTTTTTAAAAGTTGACTTGTTTTTTAATCCACAAGTTGGAGACGAGCGGGCTTAATGAAGCTGCAGTACACAACGTGGTCGTCGCATCACTTTTGCTTTCTATGTGTTTGTATCAATGACGTCGCTAACTTTTTGTCGTTTCCAACGGGAGTATTTCCTACACATGGAACACATGGAAACCTGTCAAGTCTGCAATTTAAAAATGCTGATAGAAATATTTTTATTGACAACTAAAAACATACATATAAATTATAATATAAAGAAAAAGCCATAAAATCTCAGAGTTATAAGAGGCTCTCAAACTATGCTATGCCTGTATCTTGAGAGACCAATTAAGTATATTAATCTGGGGTATTTGGCACTTTTATGATGAGAGTTTTTGTGGTGAATTTATATGTGATGTATGTGTAAGCGTGGTGTATGTGTGTGATATCACTAACCTTTCTGTTGCTCTTAAAGACGTTGCATTTAAACACATTTGTGGCGCCGTCCCTAGCGATGTACGAGAATATCTTCAGGTCGGAGCTGTCGTGGGACACGTAGAAGATGCGGTAGATCGGGTGGTGCATGATCTCCATGCATTCGCTGCTCGTGCTGTTCCGGCTGCTGCGGCCGAACAGTTTTGAGCTGGAGCTCCGCTGCAAAGAGACACAATTAATGAGTTTTTTTTTTAAATTAACCTCTTTAGCTAGGCAAAGGTGTCCTAAAACTTTTTCATCGGTCCCTGTTCTTAGACAGCGACTGCCAGTCCTATGAAAATGCAACCAAATCGTCTCCATCGCTTTTTGTTTCTACATCAATAAGAATTTGATAGAAGGTATACTTTCTATCTAAGTCACTTAAGTCAATTAAGTCTGTTAATAGTATCGAAGATATTTCTTGAATCGTGCACTGTTCGGTTACTAATCATGGACATGGAATTCGTATAAAAGAACTCACGTAACATATTACTTGTATATCCTATACTAGGCACTTATTACTTTTGCAATGTGCCTTTTGCGAGTTTTATGTTATTTTCTTATTAAAATAACAGTAAACGTTTGTTATTGTAGGTACCTATCTACTTATTTATTATTTATTGTATGGTGATTTTCAGGAGATCACAACAGTATTTTCGCAACAAAATATTATATTTATTTAATAACCGCAAGAAAAATTTATATTAAAATGAAATATAAAGAAGAAAACTATTACCAACCAAAAAGTTTCCAATTTGAACTGAATTGAGAGCACATTAATTAACATGAAGTTATTATAAATAGCTCGCAGTAATATTCGTACTGGTACAGTATATATGGTAAATTAATACAGAAAAAAACGAAAAACTACTTTACATGACACACGTGCCCTAACAGGCCCCGAAGTGGAACTCGCAGTACCCATACTGCCAATTCCTCTCTTAGGAGACCTGATGAGTTATGCGTTTGTCAGCGTGTGTTGTTTTTTTTAAGTTTTTTAAGTTATAGAGGTATTTATTTGCCATGATTTATGATTACATTTTTTTCGTCTTTTTTGGTATTTCAGCTTCCAAACTGCTAATACCTATAATGTGGCACTGGCCTGCGTTAGCATTGTCTCGGGGCTCGTTTTATAATGCTTCTGATCTTTCTTTCAAAGAACGCAATAATTTTATAATTGGCTCTCGTTTCAAATTATGTAAGCGTTATTATTTTTCTACATTGCAGAATCAACATCGCCTGAACCTGTTCAAATAAATCAAACAATCCATTTTTTCTTAATTGTTTTTCAGTTATTTCAATTCATCCCGCATAAAGTATTTTATACAGCTTTTACCAGATACAACATCTGAACACTGCAAGTAGCTTCGAACTATATGTACTAAGTGTATGTGAAAAGATTGTAAAACATAATATTCAATATGTTATTGTAACGTGTTTAGATATTTTAGATGCGTAGACGAAACTAATATTGGTCATAGTGATAAATTAGATAAGTCTTATTTAATTTCGTGTTTCTGTGTAAGAAAATAGAAGATATTTGTAAAATATCTTCTTCAAATCATTAGTAGGCAGTAACCCGTTGTCCTAAGTCCTGAGTGCGCCAAATGCGATGCGATGCGACGATACAAAATACACCCGCGTACGTTTATGATAGTGTCCTATGTGACAAAGCGCGATGGACATTAAATAAATAAATATACAACAACATCACACACATTTATCTGACTCCGTGGTAAGTAGCTCAAGTACTTGTGTTACAGATATCAGAATCAACAATGGTATTACAAAACTTAAATAAATACATAAAACACCCAGACCAGTACAAACTGACATGTTCATGCACAGAAATGTTTGTACAGTGCGGGTATCGAACCCGCAAACTCTTGGTTAATAGTCAACTTCTTGACCATTGCACCAAAGTGGTCATAAAACATTGTAACAAGTATTGGCCGCATCGTTCTTCGCTCACGGAGGGTAACGCCTTACCGCCTGCCTAAATTACCAAATGGCCACCCATTCACATAAATCATAAAAGGCGACTCATCATTCGCTTATTAACAGGGTTGTAACTGTCGAGTGTAGGTTTCTTTGCTAATAAGAAATAGATCACAATTAACCCTGAGCTTGTAACGCAATTATACGCCGTCTCTTGGGGGCCTGTAACAACATCCTACGTAACCACTTATATATTTTCCAAGTCATCCCCTAAAGCAAACCTGTGTACATTTTGAGATGAATGTATAGAAAATGATTTCTAAAATGAGAGAAAACCTTTTATGCAATCTTATATATTTGATTTTCGTGTCACAATGTTCGTTTTCGTACTCCTTTGAAACGGCTTGACCGATTCTCATGAAATTTTGTGAGCATTTTGAGTACGTCTGAGAATCGGTCAACATCTATTTTTCATACCCCTTAGTGATAAGAAAAATCTATATATATAAAAATGAAACCCGTTTTCCTTGGTCACGGCATCACGCGTGAATGGCTGGACCGATTTCACTAATTATTTTTGTGTTGTATTTGTTATTATTAGGAGAAGGTTCTTACGGAAAAAATATTAAGAAAATCTCTCAGAAATATTGAAAAATATAATGTCAATGTCATTCGATGACATTGTTCAATCATTGCAACATTTGCAACGCTAAGGCGGTACGAAGTTCGCCGGGCCAGCTAGTAATTTATAAAGCAAAACAACGTTCACCGCAACAGTTAGATTATAAATATAGACCATATTTAACTACTCTGTTTTTTATATTTTGTGGATATTAAAAAAAAATATTGCAAAAGTAACACATTTAAATCCGGAAGTTCCGTTCACCTTCGTAATGCCGTGGTTATTAAACATCCAACATCCCTAGAGATTTGCTGGTAGCACTGCCACTCTGAACTTCATGACCGTGATCGGCCGAAGGGCAAAGCCACTTAAAGTGGCCAAAGCGTGAATATGAATTGAACCCTTGAGTGGGGCACCCGAAGTTTTCAATTTAACTCGGCGCGGAGTTAAAAGCGGCCAGTTTTTTATTCGAATATCATGAATAAAGGATAGATAATCCTTTTAAACCTTTTCAAGTCAATAACTTTTACTAGAGAAGACAGGAATTTCAGGATTTCAAATTCTCTATCGAGATTTTAGATTTTTAGGGTTCCGTAGCCAACGGGTATCGTTTTTTGTTGCCATGTCTGTCTGCTTAATTAATATTGATTTATTATAGACAAAGTCTTTCCACAAATAGAGTGGGCAGTATTTTAAGGTTGTCCCAATATTCAATTTACGGTCATTCTAAATCCGTACAGCAATAGCTCAAATTGTCCTAAAAAGCAGTGTTTGGGTTAATTTATATGTTAAGAGGAGGTGTAGGTATATCTAAGTGCTTCTTGAGGGAATGCAGAAAATCAATTGATTTTATTATTTTGATGATTTTATGTAGCTTAGACTGAACAACGATTTTTAGTTTTTAGAATTGCTGTTATTTTAAAACTGACAGTAAACTATATTTAAGTCAAAGGTAGTAGTAGATATTGAACCCTTTTTATGGTCGGTCTTAATATTCTATCTACAAGTAAGATAGTTGTCAGTTTTAAACTTACAGTTATCTGAGGTATCTGCCGATTCTATGTTCTCGTTGGTGTAGTGGCAAAGTATCTGCTTTACATCCGAGAGGTCCTAGGTTCGAATCCCACGTCGAGCCAATAAATTGTTTCTGAGATTTTCTGTCACGAATTTCTCAAACACAGCTCAGAGCTCGGTGTTACACGCCCCTGCCTCGGTGCGCACGTTGAGCCCTTGGTCCTGCGCCTGATCTCTCTCTGCTCATGTCGGATTGCCGTTGGTTCTATGTCATTTATTTTATTTTCAGTCATAGTCAGATAAAGTATTGAAAAGTAAAAGTCAGTAAAAGCTTTCCAGTTAATATGAATACAGGCGCAATATCTTTAAGAACACTCGCAATTCTCTCTTTCTTATTTTTGGTAAGATCGAAATTTCTTTCTTATTTTTGGTGGGGTCGAAATTGTTGTAATAAAAAACTACTCACCTTGACTTTAGTTTTCTTCTTACGAGTCGTGACCCGGACACCATCGGTGGAAACGTCAACCGTAACTTTTCGTTTCTTCACCCCCTTCGCTTTGAATTCGTACTGTAAATAATATAACTTCTATTAGTTTTCAGTTCTTTCGTAAGATATAGAATGTTAAAAACAACATTTAGACAAAAAATTAAAATATACATGTCCAATAATGAACCTAGTCTCCCTTCAAATAATCAATCAAATCTACCCAATAGTTTCGTTCATGTCATTTATTTTGTTTGAAAACAATTTGAAAATGCATTGTCAAATTGTGTAGAACAATATATCTTAGTACTAGGTACCTGCGAACTTAAAACTTCGTAGGTACGACGACAATGTCACCGGTGAAATGTGAATGTCACAAGTGATATGATTTCAGGTTCGGAGTCAAGTAGTTAAATAAAACAAAAATAAAATTAAGAAAGTCTCACGAGTTTGTTGGACCGAGAAGACGAAAGAATCGTAAAAAGTTCTTTATTTCTTGTTAAGGAACTTCATAACGACGTTATGAAAAGATTTATGTCAAGCACTAGACACTTATGTGACAGTGTGAAAACAACCGAGTAAATAGTGTACTACGACTTTTTTAAATCACAAGGTAATTCTGAATACATACTCCATCCATTCCTACTAAGTGATAAATTGGTCTGATCGGGCTTCACCTACCACATAACATTCGATACACATTAAATGAGCCGTGTGCTTTAGGGACATGTTACCATATCATGTGTTATTAAAGAATGTATAAACAAAAGGAGAATAAAATGTAATAATAATAATAAATGTTGCTGACTCGTGTGCGATCTCAAAAGATTTATAGGAAAACTGCAAGACGCAATGAAAATTAATGGTTATTATGATATGTGGAGTATACCTTTACTTTGCAGTCTTGCAAAAGCACAGAAGGAAACGCCTTGCAGCGTGAAAACCAAAGTTAGTGCATTTATTTTTTAAATTTTAAATACCTAATATAATAATCACTAAGATTAGATAAGATATATTTATTTACGAAAACATGTGTGGACATTACATAGCATGAGATACACAGTAACAGTAGATGATAATTTGAAAAGTGGTTAGTATCAACATGTCTTACCAAAAGTTGGCATGTAAATATTGAATATTAAAGTTTATTGTATGTATAAATTAGGAACATTTACATTAATAACATATTATTTCATACAAAAACATACATGCAAAAAAATGTTATAGTGCTCATTCTTCCAAAAAGTCATTTATGTCATAAAAGCATTTGTCAATTAAAAAATCCTTAAACCTAATTTTAAATGTATTAATTGTCATATCTTTGTAATGTGTCGGAATCTTCTACTAGTTCTTTAATTTTATGATACACTGATTATGCCATACATAAAAAAAACATTAAATGGTTAATTTAATAAATTCTCATCACTGCGTAGTGTGTGATCTGTTTTTTTAATAAATTATTTATTATTACAAAAACATCCTAAGTACACAAAAATATTCATCGCTCTTTAGAATGATTTTAAATAAAGCTACAGGCGCGTAGGCTTCATTATTACATAAAAGTCGGAATAATTTCATAAAAACGGAAGTTAACGAGCAATTAGCCACAGAGAAGGTAATAATAAGCTAAGAGGATTTTTATTATCATTCGAGAGCACGATGAATTTCCTCCTTGCTTTAAGTGGAAAGGTTTCATCAGATATAGCACAGAGGTTATTAGATGTTCCAGCCAGACAATTTTTTTTTATTGTTAATTGATTTCAAAAGTGCTTGTGGCGCAGTGGTTGCTGCGCTTTGGTAGTGATACCTAAAGTTAAGCAACCTAAGGCGCGGTCATGTTTGGGATGGGTGACCATTCTGACCATATAAGTGACGTCTATTTACAAAGCATCTCCGTGCTTCGGAAGGCACGTTAAGCTGTTGGTCCCGGATAATATCGATAGATATTAGTCGTTAAGCCTGGTCAGAGGCCCTCGGGCGGCTTAATAACATCTGACAGTAAGGTTGGTCACTTACCTTACAAACACCCCTCCACCAATCCGCACTGAGCCCGCGTGGTGGAGTAAGGCTCGGACCACCTCATAGTTGAGGTGAGGCCTGTGCCCAGCAGTGGGACGTATATAGGCTGATGAGATTTCAAAAGTAAGAATTATTCGTTTTAGTGATTTATCGGACATTGTCCTTTGCATTTCTTTGCTTAACGCCGTCGATTCCAGTCTCGTAAAGTTCTTTTTTATAAATCATAATCGTTACAACTTCAAATACCTATAGAAGATAGCAAACCCATACCGAAAATTAAACTTGATATTGATAGCAACTTTATTATTCTGATATTTTAATTTTACCTTCATCCAAAAAAGGGTTTCCGCAAAGTGAACCTGCGCTATTCATCATGTTTATCTAATGGTCTGTGACAGTGACAAATACTGCCGCTTAGCCCGCCTCTAAACAGCCCCTGGTGTTATTTAAACGAATTGTGCATGTATTATCTATTTAATTTGGATAAAATATATCGATGTTAACTTGCTTAGTACAATGGGTTCTAATTCCGCTTATGCCATTGTAACAAAATCGGACAGTAGTATGGATGAAATTTTAAAATCAATATTACGATTTTGTTCTCTCGTGAGGAGACCGCAAAGGAATTTGTAAGTAACTTTAAAATGCAATGAGCGTAGATTTAAATTGGGATTTGTGATGTACTAAAACTGTGTCATTTTGGCATGTAACTAAAGGCTTATCTATTATTTCCGCCAACGTCAACATAGAATACACCATTACGCATCAAAAATAAAATGAATCACAAATAAAAAGCATACATCGAATTGACTAAAACTCTCCCCGTTAAATAACCAGTGTTCAGGCACTCTAATTCTACAAAAAATAAGTATCTGATCTCCTGATCTCCAGTTCACCCCTTAGCGTTAAAGAACAGTATTTTTGTATAAGCTTCAAATTAAATTTCAAAAAACGCGCGAAGTGAAGTGTAATTTCATGCAAATAGGCTTTTAAATCTCAGACTTAAACAATATTTTGTAACGTCCGGACCGTGCAGTCAGAGCTGTTTCTGAGTTGGTGTCAGAAAAAAGTATATCACGCGAGGATAAAATAAAGCAAATGAACAAATAAAAACATAATAATAGCTCAGGTCATATTTTCATAATTTTCAGTGACCAAATCGGTCATTAGTTTTTTTTATACAGCCGTGATGCCGTTATCTTACTGGTGAGTTACGTTTATCTACCTTCTCTCTAACTACAAGATCATCTTTATTTCACTGTTTATCTTTGGCGTAAGTTCTACTTCAGGAGGTGATTGTGGCGCAGTGGTTGCAGCGCTTTGGTAGTGATACCAAAAGTTAAGCAACCTACGGTGCGGTCATGTTTGGGATGGGTGACCATTCTGACCATACAAGTGACGTCTATTTACAAGCATCTCCGTGCTTCGGAAGGCACGTTAAGCTGTTGGTCCCGGTAAATATCGATAGATATTAGTCGTTAAGCCTGGTCGGAGGCCCTCGGGCTGCTCAATAACATCTGACAGTAAAGTTGGTCACTTACCTTACAAACACTCCTCCACCAATCCGCAATGAGCCCGCGTGGTGGAGTATGGCTTGCACCACCTCATAGTTGAGGTGAGGCCTGTGCCCAGCAGTGGGACGTATATATGCATCAGCATGAAGTTCTACTTCACGCTTTTTTAGGGTGTCCAAAAGTTATGCTATAATAACACCAAAACTAATTCTGTTTTTTGCCATTTCCATATACACATAAATTACAGCCGCCGCATCTGGTGATCCTGAGCCGTTATAAGCAAACTATCAACCATAAATAATATAAGAAAAACTCGCTGCGCATTTACGTAACCGGCATAGATATAGGGTGATTCATTTATATTCAGGAGGTGGCGGTGTCAGGACGCGTGTCATATTCATATTTCAATGTAACGCGATCGCTGTGGCCCGCGATCCGCTTATACGATAATAACACGCCCCTCACAACCTATAGCGATCTGATCTTTTACCTACTTTAGGGATGACCGAAATTTCTTCGTTGGTGTTTCTCAGCCTCTTAAGTGCCCGCGTTTATGTTCCATATAATGTTATAATTTACATTAATGGGAATAAAAGGGGAATTATGCAACACGTACGCAATTACTTTGGGAAATATCTTCACCGCTGTGACAAGTACGTACTTTTTTATAGTAATATCTGTATCTGGATCTGAAATCCGAAAGATCCGAAACAGTCAACCGGAATAACAGAATTTATGAACAATATTCAAATTTTTGATGCGCTTGATCCGCGTCAACCATACATATTGTAACAATATTTTCCTACGTCGGAGGTAGGATATGATGTTTCGATAAGTAGTTTGGTAATACATTTAAATAACCAGACCACCTTTTGCAGCTTATATCGTTTTGAGCTAGGTAAGGGTGCGTTATCATATAACGTCCATTTCATAGCTCCGTTTAATCGTGTATGTTATTAGCGTATGTAGTTGTATGAGCGAGTTCACACATGATACAGTATTCCAAATCCAGTACAAAATAAGGAGCATTCCGTTTTACAAGTCCGTTTAATTTAACGTACGTGTAGTAAGCGTACGTAGATATTTGAACCAGTTCACACATAATACAGTATTTCGGATCCAGTATACTGATCTGTTTATCGAATCAGTAACGTGATGTACTGTGTATACTATCTCCAGTAGCGACGGATTCGTTAAAAAGATTACTGTAAAACGGACGTTACATGTGAACTGTCAGATATGGAAAATGCTAAAGAAAGTGCAACGTCACGAAACTGCAACCAGCACGTAATTAGCCCATCCGTTTTTCTACGCCAGTTCGACCAAAGCCGCGATCGGCGACACTTGTCACCGATTCTTCATTTTATTTCGATATTATAGTTAATAAATAATTAGCTTTTCCACAAGTCTTCTAACAGAACGTGCCCTAAGTTGCTAGTGCACGTAAAAGACGAACGATGGTGCACGATTCCAGCTCACAGCTCAACTTTCATTAGCATAGCACTGAAATAGGAATGGGATGCAATTTTTCCGATGCACCAAGCAACAGCGTTTGCTAACACCTGGACTTTTTCCACGGAATGTGCAATATATTATCGCGGACTCAAGGTGCGGTGGAGTGAGCACGGTAGATACTCGTATGTACACAGTATTGCATCTCGGTCATTTTCATCAAATTATTTCCTACAGGCACACACATGACATTAGGGCTGCTCGCTTTCTTAAGTTCCCTCCTTCTTGAAGTTATTTTCCCATCATACTTTGTTGGTAAGTCATAATTACATATATGAACTTTGTTAAGTTTAAATAAAGTGTCGAAAAATTTTAACTTGCAGATTATACTGCTGTTATAATTAAGAAACGATTTCGCATGTGTCATGTCGTATTTTTATATTTCAATTAAGTTGGATATCTTCCACTATAGATGTCTATGATAGCATAAACCTGAACTATTGAGTCAAACTTAACACAATGTGTTTTAAGAATTAATACTATTTATTCTCCTTTTATTTGAAAAACTATGCACGTTCAATTTTGTAATGCAAGTTACATTATGAAATCCGTCGAAAGTAACTTTTAAAAACAAAAAGACGAATTTTAAGATTCTAATAAAATGAATTATAGAACTATTGAGAGAACTTGGTACCCAACAGTCTTTGCTGCTACCCATGTACCCAAGGACGAGCAAATGAGTACCCTACCCTGCGTAAACATTTACTCGTAACTAAATTCCAAGCAGAGTGTCCTCCTAGCAAGTAAATTACCCTTAGTAAACATTTGATCTTAGCCAAAACTTAACTAAAATTGAGGTCCTTATACTGTCCACTGATTTTTAATAAAATTTCGTAACTAAAAGCCGTAGGCAAATTTATGCGGCGAATGTTTTAAATACGATTAAATTTTCATTAGTATTTTTTCAAAAAAGAAAATAAGTACAACGGTAAAATAACAATAAGTCCTACCTGGCATTGGATAGTCCATACGTAGATTTAGCGTGATATTAGCTAAGAAGGTACAAACGAGAGCGATTAATCAAGGTGACAAAAAAGTATTGTCTTCAGAATAGCGCTTCAGAACTAACGACCGTAGTATAGAAGAGACTGTAGATGGAAAAATAAAAAAGAAAATAGTTTGAAGTACTTACGCGAACTCTACGCATCGCCGCTACGATTTCGACGCGACTCGTAGGTCGGGGCACGTCCATAGTTCCGATGTACTGTAACAAAAAATATTCACGTTAACACTCTCAACCCTTATCCTACTATAAAATAACATGATTAATATTACAAAGTATGTAAAAGTGTCAAAAGTTAAGCAACTTAAGGCGCAATCATGTTTGGGATGTAAGACCATTCTGACCATATAAGTGACGTCTATTTACAAGCATCTCCGTGCTTCGGATGGCTTCGAACAGCTTAACGTGCCGTTAAGCTGTTGGTCCCAGTTAATATTGATAGGTATTAAGCATTAAGCCTAGTCAGAGGCTCTCGGGCGGCTTAATCTGACAGTAAGGTTGGTCACTTACCTCACACACACCCTCCACCAATACCCACTGAGCCAGCGTGTTGGAGCATGGCTCGTACCACCTCATAGTTGAGGTGAGGCTTGTGCCCAGCCCAGCAGTGGGACGTGCACAGGGTGACTGGTACAGGACCCGCCATGGCAAAATCTCGTATGGAATATAAAAAATACCTTATAGCTGCTCTAACTTTCTTTATTTATGAATTTAATGAATTATTCAATCCTTTTTTATGCACATACAAATGAGTGATCAACATACATACTTACATCAGAATCAAGCCCAAACAACCATTACAAATAAAAATATTACGCTTGGAAAAGGAGGAATTGCCGACAATAAAATATCCGTGTGGAACAGCATTTACAATAATATAATTCACGATTTTGTGTTATTTAGCATTTTTTTGAAACTTTGGTATCGCTGGATAAAGATATTTGGTAGAGCAATAAACGAAAGAAGTTACTTAGAGTTCAATTAATAGGATTCAAGTTCAAGGATTAATCCTTAGTATTTTTTAAATTATTAAAACATGATAAACAGATTTTGCTATGGCGGGTCCTGTACCAGTCACCCTGTACAGGCTGATGAGATGAAAAGTGTCCATATATGAATATCTATCATATAAAAAAAATAATCGCAAAACGTGTGAGTAAGCGCATTACTCAAGAACGCCTGGACAAAATTGGCTAATTCTTTTTTTATGATATTCTTTTAAGTGAGGTAAAAAATAAATAATATCCTACTACTATTATAAAGGCGAAAGTTTGTAAGTATGGATGTATGGATGTATGGATGTTTGTTACTCTTTCACGTAAAAACTACTGAATGGATTTGAATGAAACTTTACCACAATATAGCTTATACATCAGAATAACATATAGGCTACAATTCATAAAGAATTTTTAAGATAAAGGCTTTCCACGCGGACGAAGTCGCGGGCGGCCACTAGTATCAAAATAAAAATGTAGAATTAGCACAACTGTACAAAAATTTGCTTTGTTTTATACTTTTTTCGTAGAATATGGATTCAAAACGCATAAAACCCAGATAACCTGGATCGAACCACAACGCTTTTAGTGTATCTCCGACTCGTATTTCATACTTTTTGAAAATAAAATTTGTCATTTTTAGCAAGTTCGGTTGTTTCATAGTTTCCGTTGTATAACGAAAAATTTTTGATCCGTAAAAACTGAATAAAATACTCGAATTTCGTATCAGGTAACATATGATATCATAAAAATATGTATTTCGGTGAAAACATAACAAAAGCTTTCAGAGGCAATCAGTAATAGGAATATTCAAATTCTAGATCAAGAGACCGCATGATGATTAATTATTTTGACCTACCACACGAAGCGAATGCCAAAATTAATTAGATGCTTCCGAAGCCGTACCGAACGCAATTAGCGTTGTTTTAATAATAAATGTCACGGCGTTTGGAATAGTTAAACAGTTTGTTTTTTAAGGTGCTCCCTCATCGGGAGCGTTCGCGTGTAATATAACATAATAGATTCGTCCCTCAAGCATTACATTAATTTAATGTTCCGAATGGTTTCACGCGAACGCTCGTCGGTCAGGTCGTTCGTCAATACTACCTGTATTGACGAGCGTTTGCGTGTAATGTAATATTTAAGACAAATCTAATCAAAGATTCTCCTTCTTGGTTATCTCAATATTAGTTCTCTTTCTTCACTGTTGTAATGCTCAGGTCTGCAACGTTTTATTAAGCCACCGGGTCCATTCCGTCTATTCACGGTAATCCACAGTGCAATGTTACTAGAATTAAATGTGTGGATTGCTCTACGAGCATTCAGGTAACGTTCGCGCGGCGCTCGGGGTTGATCCATCGGTTATTGGGCGAACATAGAGAAAGAAGATTCACGTAGATTTTTATATGCCGTCCACATACCGACGCAAAATTACACGTCATACTGCATTACCTACGTAATGCGCATTACGTACGTTAGACTTATTAGACTCAGCTTAACACGCGAATGCTCCTGGGTGAGAGGGGGCACCTTTATGAAACTCTAACTGAGAGCTAACAACGTGACATTTAGATATCCGACTGCAGACCAAGAGCTCGAACAAAGTTTACTGCACACAAACAACTAGGTATTGCAGTGCACCTGTTTACTTCTTGTTAGAGATAACATTTAGTTGTAGCGCAGTAGTATACTACTACAGGTCATTTATGACAAGTGATTGAAATGTATCTGTTATGGACCACATGATAAATTGGCGTTAAAACATATTGCCCGGTCATGGTGAAAAATGCCTAATAGGTAAGAGCGATTCGAAAATATTTTTTTAAAATAATTAAATTTACCGGGAATTATACTTATTGCGTATCATCTTTTGGTCTGAGTCATACAAACAAATTTAATTAGTAGTTTTTAATGTTTTAATAAATCGGTAACACTGTCTTTGATCCGTTCGAGTAGCTCGTTAGTGAAGTGCTTTGAGAGTGAATGGACATAGAGTGCATCTGTGTATACCACGTTCACACTTGTGCACTAGGTATAATTTCTCCCGCGTAGTTGGCTGATCTCTATTGTGATGGGCGGCCGCGGCACCCCGTAGTAAAATCTGCTAGGAGGAACTTTAATGCAATTTATAAAAGAGGTACGAGGTGCCGCGGCGACCCATCAATGCAATTTATAAAAGAGTTGCAATTTTTTAGCTTAGCGCTTTAGTTTATTTCGAACCATAAGAAATAATAACCGAGAATCAAAATATTATCAAGATAAACAAAGAATCATTTTATAAAACTCAACACATTTGATCCAAATATAAAATGTCTGATTATTTCGCACAATGTGTTTCATTATAATGATCCTCGTACGGATAACCCTCGCACGGAGGGCACCACAATCTGGCCTCTATGCGCGTGCGTCTAAGGATAAATTTATTTTCGCTGCGATCAGTAGTATTTTGTAGGCTGATATACTCGTAGCGTAGGTATTTTAACTCCGGAGTTACGAATTCAGTGACTCACTGTAAATATCGCACTGTCTTGTCTAGTTTGCTTTGACCTATTCGATTCAGTTTCAAATTTTAAAATTAAAAAAAGTCCAGCGCGTTCGTTCCGTAAATTAAAAAAGAAAATAAAAATCTTTGCACCGAGGATAAATAAAATAAAAAATATTGAAATTTTTACCATTGAAATCGAATAAACTTATTGTTCGGTTATCGAGTTAAGAAGTTTACTTTAAAAATTTAGTTTACCTATCTCATTTTTGATACGAAATAATACAACTCCTCAAGACACAATTAAACGAAGTCTATTTTAATTAATGTTACGCAAGTAAACTTTTAATTATTTATCGAATTCAGAAATTGACTGGATGTTAATAAAGGAAAACGTGGAATCCTTTCGTTGCTAATGTGGGAAACCTTGCAAAGCTGTATTTGCCTACTGGAAAAAACCAGGCGTTTCCATTGATTTTTTTTACAATTTCAGACTTATTGATTTTTCCCCAATTGTTATTCAAATTATATTTTTATTTGAGTTTATGGATTTTTATTATATTATTGTAAATTACAAGGTATGAGTAGATAAGTACCAATCATTAACATTACTGTAAGATCAGTATTTCTGTATCTTCAACATTTTAACATTTTGGTTATGTTTTTTTTCTTTCTCTCAATAAGCACAGTTATTCTGAATTCATATAATAAAAATATTAATTAGCTCAAAACTGCTAGCTAAGTCAAAAAAAGAGATACTGTGCGAGTATGATTGCGTAAACGTATGTATTACCCGAGCCTCATATAAATAAAACTTTAACGTAGGTATTTAGTAATTACATCTTGCTGCTGTCATTAAAGTTACACTTTGTGAAAAAGTAAATTTTTTGCAGGCTACGACGCGAGTCTCATAATTAGATTACATGATATTCCTACATAAAATTGGTGCATAATTCTAGCGACTCACTATACAATAAAATTATACCCTGGTTCCGGACAAGTATTAGCAAAGTAAAATTTAAACTATCAACAGATTGATTTTGATGTTTCATCTCACTACAGCGTTGAGATAAATGTAAATTTAGTTACAAATGCCAGCTATAAAAAGTTGTACCGCTCAGAAAGTTCTGTATAAAAGTTTAAAATAATACTTTTTCTCAAAATAAAACGAAAAGCATTGTTCTCTCCTAGTAGATCAAGAGGTTTTATAACTAAAGCTGTTATAATATACACAAGTGAAATAGATCGTCTACGTTTCATGAAAACTACAATTTAAAATTGACGACAACACTTTGGAGCCTCATTTTTGAGTACATTTCAAATTAGTTATATAAAAACGTGGTGGCTTTGTTGTACATAAAATCAAATTAGCTTTTAGGTACCTACTGTCAACTGAAACAGCCATTCCAGTCGATTTCCGGCCAGAGGAAGCCCGACTGTAATGTCATGTCGATTTGACTTCGCGAAGATTGCTTGCGCCAAATAAGATTTTTGCACTCAATACATTCCATGCCAATGTAAATTCCTGCGCTGTCTTAAAACTCTGCCACGTTTCATACACAGATTTACTGAATAGTAATAAAAAAGGAACAAAGCACGAGTGAAACCATTTATCTCAGCCATTGAGTTCTTTCTTAGCCCTATTTTGGAGAACTCTGCGCAGAACCCAACGCAGATGGAACATAGATTTATAGCATTTCATATCACAGGATACAGATGATTGTAGGTAGTAGCGAAAGTAATTATTCTTGTCTTTTACGCTTTCTCGCATGAAACTAAACTGATTTGGGACTTGAAAACGGTCCCACCCTACTAGAACTTGTCCATGTGTTCGTACAAAGATTACTTCTTATCCTGAAACAAAATTAGAATGACCGATTTTCCCACGGGCGAAGCCGCTACGATACTATATTAATACCAAGATGAATCAACTAATCGTGTAGCCAGAACCTAGAACCGGCGGAAGATCAACAATAGTTAATTAATTCCCTCCAATCGATTTCCCGTACGTGTGCCACTGTCAACTGTATACCACATAAGTGCGCTTCGCTTTGATGTTTTATTCCGCAGGAAATGGGGATTTGCACTACTCTGGCTACTCCACATAATCTGCCGTACAACAATACAATCTAAATGAATATTTCAGTGACGACAGCTTTAGTCTAGCGGTTCCACCTACGGACTACAAAATCGGCTGTTTCTGGTGCAAATCTTACTTAAGGCAACTGTTTGTTTAGCACGAGCATTTGTACCTGAGTCTTGGATGTTATAATGTCTAATAAGTATTATTATCCATAGTCCTAGTCACCATAGCACAAGCTTACGTTTAGTTTTGGACAAGGTAATTGGTGTGTTCGCTGGAACAATTCAATTTAATTTAGTCTACCTTTCAACCGGTTACAGCATGTTATTATTCAATCTAAATTCATTTTTGTTTATAAGTTCTCCAATCGCCAATTGGAAAATTCTAATCTCAGCAACAATTCTACGAAACACGTATTTTATTTTTAAATGAGCGGAATGTCTTTGAACTGCTGATCTCGTTAATATTTTTGACGTTCAAAGCTGCTTTGACAATTTTATCTACAGGCTACTACGAGTATACCCCCTTATATTACGTACCAAAACCAATTACGGTTAAAATGGGCACATTTGACTTTTTCAATTCACTCTAACTAGGAATCTGCTATGAAGTCCTGGAGGCGTAATGTTATTTGAATTCTAAATTAGTAATTTTCGTTAAATTCTACCTAAATATGATGCTCATAAAGTGTATTTTAAGATAATTTATGTAATTTGCCTATTGAGTAGAAGTAGCAGGTACTAGGTAAAAAAAAATCATATGACGATCGCTTGACGACCGCTTGGTGCAGTGGTCCGCATGTCGGACTTCTAAACCAAGGGTCGCGGGTTCGATTCCCGCACAGTACAAGCATAAGTGTGCATGAACATGTGTGTTTGTACTGGTCTGGGTGTTTTCTATGTATAATATGTATTTATTTACAAAAAAAAAGTATTTAAGTATGTTTATCCGTTGTCTAGTACCCCTAACATAAGCCTCGTAGCTTACTTTGGGACTAGAGAATTGGTGTGATTGTTGAGAAATATTTATTTATTTATTTTATTTATTTATTTATTATATCTGGAGTCTGAATAGACTCATCTCAAGTCAACTGTGGTCGTAGGTTGAGATGAGGCATGTGCCCAGCACTGGGACGTATATAGTCTGATGAGGATAAGGATAATCCAGACTACACACGATCATTTATTACGAGTAATACAAAAATCAACACACAATAACAATTAAAAATAATGATTGTCACATTAATTTTATAAAATTATAAAAATTGAACCATTTATGTTAATTTCAATCTGTTATACAGTTTGTCCCATCTAATCAAGGATAATCTTTTAACTAAAACCCTGTATTTAAAGCCGAAAGATCAAATCAGATTAATTAGCATTACTTATTACTAACTAGCGAACTTACTGTACAACAACAAATAATTTTACACATCATAGTTGCGATCAAAACCTTCCAAGGTAATGTAACCGATTTAGAATACCTAATGATTATTTGATCCAATAATCCCCTTTCATGTTAGTTAAATGGTTTCGAGCGTGTTGCCCCCCCTCGGGATCTGTCGTGAAATGAGTGTCCTAAAAGCTTACTCCCCGGGGATTTACACACAGAGATTACCGGAAGAAACTTCATTTACACTTAGGAGAGCGAGCGGAGCGGAATGTGGCGCTTCGACCAATTCCAGAGTTACGTGCTCGCAATGAACGGCGCTAAACAAAAGATGCTTCAAGTGTTTCGTGTTTTAATGTTCGATGAAAATAACGTAAGCGAATAGAATGCGAGCAGTGGTGGTTCCAACAATTACTTTATTTTAATCAAAGGTTTCAAATTTGTAGGGTAAGTTTATAGAACTGCGCGCTGTTGTACCTTAAAAGGACAGCCTCCTTGGTAATTTCACCAGAACCAACTTTATAGCAACATCAAAGTATGTTTTATCTTCAGTTCATTAAATGAAAAAAAAAAATCGATGCTAAAGTGAACTCTTCTAGGCGAGCTAGCTCCATTGTAGACTCAGTCTTAGCTCCGTTGGGCTTAGTCTTGGGTCAAGACCAACCCTATCCCAAATAATGAAAAAAAGATGTGAACCCTTATTGTTCGGAAGCGACACTGAGGCATACTTTTGGGTCATGCATCAAACAACTGACAATTGGCTGTGACATAATTGATGAATCCACGAGAGCGTCGCATAGGGTTTCGTTGCGCAGTTTCACACAATACATGTTATTATTATTATTGTATTCAGAGCTTTTAAACTGCCAACTCGAGTAGCACTGATATGATTTTCAAGCCCTTTGTTAAGAGATAATTGCCCAATTTGAACCCAGGAATTTCCGGATTATCTGGAGGTGGATTTACTTTTTCATTAAGGTGCATGATAGGCTGCCTAGAAAAATACTTGTTTTGCTCATGAGTGGTCCATAAGAGCAAAGTATAATGCATGGCTGTGCCTCCGTGTTCTGGCAGTATCTGCACATGATTCAAGCATAAAATAGGGGAAAATAAACATATTTATTATGCGCAATAAATATGATAAAGCGATAAATTATACTTAACCATGAGTACAGTCTCAATTCCAACAAATATATTTCAGGGATTTGTGGTCATTTAATTTACCTATATCAACCGCGGATTTACGAATTGCGTATCCCACAAGTTTATTTTTAGTTTATTTCTTTTGAATGAATGAAATATTTATTTGTTTAGTTACAAGACTACGGATAAAAGACAACAGGCATCCGGTCCAAAAAATATAAATTTGCGGATACCAGACTTATGCATAGAGCGAGTCACCAGATTTTATTTAAACTTTATTGCACCATAAGTGTACAATTGGCAGATTATTGCCTTATGATATTCTCTATCAATTAACCGAGTGGGAGTGCAGAATCTTTTTTAGATAGACTTTAAAAAATTAAAGGACTTACCTAACCCTGAAGCTACATTTTCAAAATAGGTGTCCGTCCTTGTCTTTCTTTCTTTACTGATTGATTATGATTCTAAGTGTCGTGCCGGAGGTCGCTCGAATTTTCAAGTTATTTATTTTGTAATAAATAATATTTATTGTAACTGTCATATTAAAGTATTATTTTTTTCATAAGTTGTGGTATTTAGGTTTGCACCCTGTATAACACTTGCGAAGCTCGACCTTTTTTAGAACAACAAAGAATCACGTTCGCAATAAACAGGTGTACAATAATATTATGAATCAATGAACTCATCGGTGTTACTACTGGAGCGATATTGTAACACTACACCTGACCTAGTCTTGACGAACCGCCTCTCCTGTAGGTACTTATATCGGCTTATTATGTAATTAGGTAGTAGTATTAAGTTATATGACTACTTGACTTGAAAAAATATTTTTCTGATTATAAGCAACACACAAAAAAGAATCATCCAATTTGGTGCAGTCGGTCTGTAACTAAGAAATCAATAAAATCAATTTATTTTTGCAAATAGACTAACAAGTAGCACTTTTACAATTAATCCTACCAGTACTACCTATGCGCGTACCTTCATACATCGATTCATTTTTATTTATATAGATTAATTATGTTTAGAATGGGCTTCTAACCTAATTGACGTCAATTTACAAGCATCTCCGTGATTCGGAAGGCACTATAAGCTGTTGATCCCATGTAATATCAATAGATATTAGTCGTGAGCCTAGTCACAGGCCCTCGGGCTGCCTAATAACATCTGATTTATATCAGCATTGATTAAAGTATGACCTGCAAGATCTAAAACAACCAGTGTTATTGTTAAAATAACAAGTCATGTCACCTAGGTATACTGCACATTGTTAATTGTCAAAGTTAAAAAAATACTGTTGCTTTATAAACCAAATGTTAGTAATTAATTTGATTGACATAGTTACGTTACGAAATCGAACAGTATTACAATGCTTACTGATGGATTTATTGGTAATGAAATCACTTGTACGACTTCTTGCAAGTAGCGCTGAAGCCTTTTTACGCTGGCGGAAAGCTTTTTACCATTTATTTACATTTCACTGAAAATACTTTCGCACCGGGAAAGTATTTTATACATTATGCGTAAAGAATAAGCAAAAAGGCAACGCAACGAGTTTCCAAGTTGGTTGCGTCAATATTTACCGTCTCGGTACAGATAATCGGGGTTTGTTCAAACATTTTGAGCAAGAGAATTATTAACAAACAGTTTGACTTTTATTGCTACTTATCACCATAAACTTGGTGTTTTATATGTTGTTATGTCAAATGGCTTCCATTAAATTAGAAATAATTCGTAGATGTTACTAATATTGCCAAGACTTGGGTACCTCTAATGTTAACAAACACGGTTTTTAGTGGAAACCTTATTTTTTGCGCTCTAAATGCCACCTAAAGCGGTCGTAGTATCGCGTTGGAAATATGAAGAATTTTAAGGCTCTTGCAATTTTATAACACTTCGTTTAGTCTTCTCTTTTTACGTGTCAACGAGTGGTAACCAGGCGCTAATAACTTTGGCTTCAGGTCCTCGTGCCTTCATTGCAAGTGCCAAGGAAAAATTAAATACTGTGCCAAGAAATTACCGCGGCAAAGTGTTTTAAAAGAGTCATCAAGTAAAATGCAAAGTATTTTTCGCAATCCGTCGTGATAAACAGCCGAGTTTAATTGAAAAGCTCGGGTTCTAGGATATTTTTAACAACATAGCATATAAAAATAACTTCAATATTTTTATTATCGCCTAAGTAAGTTTAAAGTTTATTATAACTATTTAAAAATTAGTCAAATTAATCCAAATTCACTTTAGTAATGCAGGTTTATGATGAAATTAAGAAAATACCATAAATCTTCCACAAAAAAAAATGATTGTTGTTTACAATTTGTGCTCTTATAGGTATAAACAGCTTGAATAGACCTTACGTATCTAAGAAACCGGGCGTTGAACGAACAGAAATAAACTAGACATTATAAGCCAACCGCACGGAGCATAGATCAGATGAATCGGTAACCAGTTTTCCCAAGGACGATGCAAGACACGACCATCACGACCGTTCCCGAGTTATGTTGTTATTCAACCGTCTGTGCTGTAGGTCCGCTGGCCATTGAAAGATGATGCATTAAAGTACTAAAATCGTGTTATCGTACTAGAAAAGAACCTGCCAACGCATTGACGATGACACTGTTACTTGAGAAACTTTACATATGCTACAGACAGCGTCAAAAATATAGTTAAACTTTAGTAACATGTCAAAATAAAAAAAATTGGCAGATTCAAAATATTGCCGATTGAAGAATGCTCAACATGTTATTGTGACATGTTACTAAAACATGTTACCATATTTGTGACGTTGACTGTACCACGTTGCATCTCAATCCCAAATTTTTATGTGAAGAGGGGTAGATTTTATGTAAGCGTTGATAGTAATATCCGAAAAGTATTTTCTTCAAAGAAAATACTTTTCTAGAATAAGCAACAGCAAAACAATAATTTAATAATCACATCGCGTAATTTTGTAATACACTTAATAAAATATGGACGAACTTTGATGACGTGTCTGCTGAAGTGGTAAGTTAGGCAAGCTGTTGTTATAAAACCACAGATGGGAGTGCAAAAGATACAGCCAAAGCGTGCGAAGATGAAGACAACCATGATGGCGAGGAATAGACGCTCAAGAACTACTTAACTGGTCAAAAAATGGAATATGGATAATCAATTTACTGAAAACACTGGTGCTTAACAATTTTTTTATTTAAAAAAAGTTTAAAGCTTTCTTTTACCAATTCCACGGTATTAACAATAATACAGTACATTTTTCGTGTTAGTAACAGCTTAATCATCTTAGCAGGCTTTACATGTTAATCGCAAAACAGCAAAAAAGTAAACTCAAAGAAGGGTCGTAATTGCTAGCAGAGTTAACGTATTTAAATAAGTTCTTGTCAGGATTTGTCGGGATTTGTAAAAAAATGTTGCCCTCGAGGGATTCTCCCCCACAGTTGACGTTCAAACTTTTTAGTTGCCTCGAAAATTGTCTGTAGAAAGAAATTAAGGTAAACTTCCGTTGTGCTTAATGGAATAAAAGATGTTGATGGTGAAAATAATGGCCTCCTCTATCATTTTGTGCTTTATAGAGTGATTTTTTGGTAATAATAAAATATCTTAGGTCTTTTTAGGGCTCCAGCTTGCGCGCTTGGTAACAACATACATAGTATGAAATAAACTTACTTAATATATTTTGCTACAATTCTTAGCAAAAACAACAAATGTTTCAGTAGCCAATCAAAAAGGTTGCAACTTAGCATTTTATGACTGTTACAGCGAACGTTTCAAAGCAAATGGAAAAGGTCCAATCAATAAAATATACAGTCCCGAATTCTTTGTTTGGGAACTCGTACGACTGTCCGAAAAACTACGGGCACTTCATCGCATTTATAAAGCTCTATGAGAATATTAATGGGTTTTCCGCACAGTTTAAGAAACCATAGAACTCATACATTTCTAACTAACTAATTATCAATTATTCGTTTTAAGTTGTTAGAGAGATCAAAACACACTTATAAAAAAATCTGACTGCTACAGGTCTGCCACTGTCCCATCTGTGGGAGTCCGAATTGTTTTTAAATTTCACATTGTTACTGTAAAAATATAATAACCTAATTATTATTAAGTTTATCGTAAAGAAATCGACAGCAAATAGTTTCTTCTAATTTGCTAATTTGTACTTTCATGAAAATGTCACTGGTGTTGCCAGTCTTGGAATCTGTGATTTGCATTTTGTGTTGATCTTTCAATTTGGCCTCTTGTTTGCCTGGTACAGTACAAACAGCCTGATTGGAATTTAAGCTCGTCGCTTACTACGAACGTACGTAGATGGAATGCTGTTAGAATACATCACCTATGAGTTCATACTTAGGCCGAAATAAATACAGATTTCATTCGTTTTCAAAAACGATTTAAAAAGAACATTACTCGGTGGTAGGTGACAAAAAGGGACTTTGAGAAAGCCTAATTGCCTGAAAACACAACCTAAGACAGATTTTCTTGGCGCAAGAAAGTGTGAAGACCCAACCCCAAGTGAAATGGGAACAGGAGGAAGAAAATGGTTGAAAAAAACCATGGTTACAAAATTAGGGAGATATGCATGAAATATGAAAGGGATACTCGTATATTTAGAAGGTAGTTCAATCTCTGATTGTCATAACGGTAATGGGTAAAGATAAAAAAAAATAACAATCTTATTTGACGTTTAAAATAATTGTTTCCACATTCGTATTACAAATTCTACCTCGCGTATGTGAATTATAAAGTTTGTAAAAGATGTTTCAGCTCTAGATTAGTTAAACTTAAACTATCTAAAATGAGAAAATGTTTGCGAGCGAGAACAGAGAACGAGAAGTTTGTTTTTAAGTTTTATAATAATACAAAAGCACTGAGTTACTTTGTTACAATTTGTTCGAGGGGGCATATTCTTGGAACTTGATAACAAGCCCAAGAATTTCGCATGGAAAATGTATGTCTTTCTTCTCAGTTTTGGCTTTATTTCGTAGGTTTTAATTTGATCGTAGTTACAACCCTAAAACTTTTGCTTTCAAGATTAAGACTTTACAAATAAAATAGGAATAACTTTTTGTGTCCTCGACTATTGGTACTCTCGGTTGATTCATTCATCACCGAAATGTTAAGACTGATGGTTAAAAACAACACGCTAACCAGCATGAGAACACTTATGCCTGTGCTGATCAAGGTCCATACAAGAACGACCATTATTCTATTCCAACACGAATTAGCCTTTGGGTATTACTCGTATAGGGCTACATCAAGTTGTAATGTAATTAGGGGACCATTGCAAATTAGGATCTAATTGAAGACTAGAGATCTTTTAATGATTTAATTTTAAAGCTAAGAAAAGGAAATCATTCGATTAACATATTTTTAAAAAGTTTTAACCAATCAAGTGATATTTCCGGGCATTCAGAGCAAAGAAAACCCGTACGTTGACTGATGAAAATGGTATTTGTTTTTACGATATGTTTGATTTGATTAAACTGAACACAAATATATACGTCAATCAATGTATAAAATTGAATAATTTATACATTAAATATTTTTGATAAATCTGGCCAGGTAGGTATGTCATACCATAAAGCAAGGGCAAAAACTTTTTTCATTCGAAATAAGATAAAGCTTTATTCACTCTCCGTGACGACAGGTAACGGTATTTCTACCCACGTGTTCCTGGGCGGGCGGGCCGAGCTAGTTTCTCTGAGCGGCGTAGGCAGGGCGGGGATTAGTTTCAACCAGTATCAACCAGATTCAGTTCAACCCTTTTCAATTTTTAAGTTTCCAAAATCTTCTGTGATGGCTTGAATTAGATATATCTACACAAAAAACAAAAATGTTACGTATCATATATACATTTTTTGTAACTACAAGCATATGATACATTTTTCCAAAACGATTTGAAAGGTACGTTTCACAATCGTGACCCTGACGTGGAAAGTCAAATACCGGAGGCAAGCAAGTAAATAATACGGCGTTAATGACTACGCCATTTTCCGTTTCATGTCAGCAAGAACACCTAAAACACCTGACATAATTATTGAAGCTGCCTCGGCATCAGCTCTCAGTCTCGTTAATTACAACGAAGTTGCTACGAGCACCGATGTGACGGGTACATACAAAATCTACTCTTACAAGCAATTAACATTCATTTAGCTGAAACTGATTATGCGAACATTGCTTGGTGCTTGAAAATGTAAACAAGAGATTACTCAATCAATTTAAGAAGTTTATCAATAAAGTTGTGTAATATCAAGTAACGAGCTAAGCCTTGTCCACATTGTGCGACAAATACTGCGCTAATAGGGATGATAAACCTATCGTTGACATTCTCTTTATTACCTGTCGAAACTATCTGCCTCCATGGATTTTTACTCAGAAATCAGAGTCAATTGACTGAATATTTACTGAATTTAACGTGATTAAAAGTTGTTTCTTACAGCTTTTTTTTAGTCTTGATAATCTTGATAAGTTTGATATATCTGATACCTAAAAGACATCATCACTTGACGTTACTTTAGAGTACGGGCGAGACTATCGAAAAAAGTCATCGTCTATCGAACGAAAGTAGCCTAAACTCACCATCCAAAATTAATTTTTCAAATAAAAAGTTATAGAGACGCATTGATAACATTCAACACGTAGCAATTTTATTGTTTCATAGACTACTCGTATGAGCTCCGATCGGTATCCGTTACACTATCCGTCAATTCAAGTGCTATTGCGAGAAATACCTCTACAAAACTTTATTGCAATTCGGCGAATGGCTGAATTCAACTGAAAACTACAGCAAAAATGATTATTCCATTTGTTCCATCTGAAAGCGAATTTGATCCAAGGGATTTCTACTTGGAAAAACATGTCTTTTTTCAGATAAAAACAACTTAACTTATTGTAACAATAATACTGAAAGACAGGGCGTATAGAATAAGTGAAAAACGAGTAAAACGTAGATAAAACAAACCCGAAAATGTACATCACGTTTTGAATCGCGGTTCTCTTTGAGACAAATTACAAAAAAACCTTCAAAGGTTTTCAGGAACGTGAATTCATGAGAGGTAACGGCTCTTTCTGATAGCCTAAGTTACACTTCATAATATGTAAATGAGATGCCTGCAGCGCGGACGCGGCGCATTCATTGCACCCGCTTTTGCCACCAAGCAAACCTTTCCATATAACGTGAGCTATTTCCTCTTAACTATTGTACGGAAAATGGCAATATTTTGATCAAGCTTTCAACGGATTGGAGTGAATGATGCCATAGCATTGACGATTTTAAATAATACCTACCCTTATCATAGTGACTTGAGTGCTGATTTTCAATAAATCAATAAATGGTGACAACATCACATAGTCACCATTCATATCATAACTAGGTACGTCAAATAAGTATTTAAGTAAAAAGTAGGTTGGCTTTCGGAAAAAATAATCTGAGGCAGTTTTTAATGCAAATTTCTTCGGAAACGCTTGCCTTGAATTAAGATAAAAAAATACGTACATGGATCACGTAATTCACGTAACTAGGGCGTTTTATTTGGGTGGTTAGTTCCCAATGTTCACGGCAATAGCGTTGGCTGTTTTCAAATAACGGTCTCGCGACTACAGCTGCACACAGTAGTAAATACTAAACAAGGGAAGAGCTGATTTAGGGGTTATTCTTCCCTTCATATGTAGGTATTTACTAATAATAAGTAAGTCAGTTTGGTCTTTTATATTTTTAGACTAGCGGTCCCATGCGACTATACGTACTATACGAGCAAATGAAAATATCATACCACCCTCTTTAGTTATTAAAATATAACCTTCAGCACTCACGGATAAATTAGCTTATTTTTATTATAGTTTTACCAATTCCCGATATTACTTCCTACAAAAATTCAAGAGAAATAATGGGCCAGTAAATCTTAATGAGACGAAACAGTATCTCGAAACCCTTATTATTTCTGAATCTGCAATCTTGAGTTATATATTCATGAAAGGGAATTATTTCGATGATTAAATCAAACGATACTGACACACGCTTAATACAAAATGATGGAAAAATTATTCACAAGTCAACTATAGTATTTTCTAGGCGAGATGTTAGATGTTTTTACCACCAGAAACGATATTAAAACGAGAATTTCGTTTTTACTCGACTATTGCAAAGCAAAAAAGAGGGTTATGATTTTGACCGTATGTATTAATGAAATTTAAAAAAAAACAATATTGTTGTAACGCACCTTAGACAAATGTCAGGTGATAAAGCATTAACCAATACGTAAGTCCTTAATTCGTTCTTTGAAGTGAAGGCCTGTGATAAGATTAGACGTTTCTGATTTGTTTTTGAACTGATTACACTCATTTTCACCCCACGAGCACACACTCACACTCAAACACACACACACACACCTACACCCACACACATAACACACACACACACACACACACAACACACACACACCCACACCAGTGTAGTACTTACCTACCTAAATCTCATTTTTGGATCACTTATAAATACGAGTATATATATGGTATATGTTAGGCACCATTACCTACCTTTCTAATGTAACAGTATGGAAGAATTGGCGTCTGTCACACAGTTTATATATAAACTAGTATAGACGTCAATAATCCCTATCTTCTTCTGAGAATTTTTTGCTTAGTCATATATTTTTTATGTAGATACTCTGTACTTGTTTTAAGAATCAATAAATTTATTATTATTATTATTATTATTTTAAAAGTAAGCATCGATGTTCTCATGTACCGCCCACACTTAAAGTAACAATATACGACCCACGAAATCAAGTAGGAATGTATTATCAAATTATTACTACACTAGTGGCCGCCCGCGACTTCGTCCGCGTGGAAAGCCTTTATCTTAAAAATTCTTTATGAATTGTAGCCTATATGTTATTCTGATGTATAAGCTATATTGTGGTAAAGTTTCATTCAAATCCATTCAGTAGTTTTTACGTGAAAGAGTAACAAACATCCATACATCCATACTTACAAACTTTCGTCTTTATAATAGTATATACTAGTGGCCGCCCGCGACTTCGTCCGCGTGGAAAGCCTTTATCTTAAAAATTCTTTATGAATTGTAGCCTATATGTTATTCTGATGTATAAGCTATATTGTGGTAAAGTTTCATTCAAATCCATTCAGTAGTTTTTACGTGAAAGAGTAACAAACATCCATACATCCATACATCCATACATCCATACTTACAAACTTTCGCCTTTATAATAGTAGTAGGATTATAAAATAGTGAAGGTACACAATACCTGCTGTTTTAACCACATAAAAACAAATACATTAAATTCTGACAGCAGTCATTTTGTGATAAGTGTACTCTGTCAGTCAACAAGACTCAAAAAATAAAACTTCTTAAAATTAACAACACAGTAATATACATAAGGACCTATTCGCAATGTTGAGGAGTCAAAACCGCAGGCGTACAATAAAAGCAGTGGATGAGTAATTAAGGTACTATTTAATCAATTTGCTCACTTTGTACCATTTAATGCTCAAGCGCCTCCCTGCTTACACGCATGGCCATCCTTAAGTACAGTCGACTGCATATTAGACTACCCATTTTTGTTGCCTAATCGCCCTTATCACAAAAGCGTAAGATGCCGTTGAGTCTACCTTGATGTGCTCCCTTGTCTTCCTACCTCCATTGGCATTAATTCCGGGCACGGATACAAGAACTCAACGGAAATTAAACTATGCGAGGTATAGCAGCTGCTTAGATTTAGAGAGGCCTTGAAACGACGGGGTGTTTGTCTACTATAATATCTTAAGTTGCGAAATCATTGCTTACGTTTTCACTGTATAATATGTGTGTATTCGAGGTAAACGTAGTAAGAATCTGTTCAATGGGATAAATTGTCTGACGTTGCCACCTAAACCATATCGTTCTATGTTGCATAATTTTTAATTTATTAAGATCTTACAAAGTTCGGTAACATAGTTTAAATGAGCTGTATATGCATACCGTTATATGAATTATTTGGTAGATTTAAAATTGCTTCTCGGTTTTACGCTGTGTGAAAAGATGTTTCGTGCTCAGATACGAAATTATGTACAGTTCTTTACAAATATTTAGATTACCTATATCCTTCACAAGATGCGGAATTTAAAAAAAAATAAACAAATAAAATGCTAATGCTGCATTTTTGATATGTTGTAGGGACCACTACCAGCAATGTACATTCAAGTTCGCAGTTTTCCAAACCATGTGCTTACTTGGCACAAAAAAAAAAACATTTTTGTTTAGTTTTTTCACCATACAATCCAAACTTTGTATTTTGCTATTTTGCATGAGTCGTGTCCTTAAAAGTTTTAAAGTAGATTACATTTACAACCATTGAGTACCACAACCAGCTCTCTAGCAGAAATAGCAGCAATAAGTTCTACTTATATGGTGTCATATTTATTCAGCAAGAATGACTGTTATATGACGCATAATATACTGAAAGTAGAATTACTCAACATCTCGTTATAAACGCTAAACTGAAATGATGGGCCATAAAATAAAGCGAATTTGTTATTCGCTCGAAACGTTGTTCTTCATTTCATAAAGGTTGATTTACATTCAACGCATCTGTTTTAAACTGCTTCCGTCGAAGGTTTCTAATGTCTTAACAAATTGCAAAATTATTCAATGAGATTACAAAGCGATTCGATCTCCGCTACCTCTCCTTCCGAAGAAACGGATTACCTAATGTCCACAGAATAGTAATGTTTCACAGCAATCACGATTAAATTGAGACATAATTAAGAGATGTGCCTTGTCAAACGCCCGCTGTGTATTTTCATTAAGTTTGGAACAAAAACACCTTGGACAAAGACGATTAATGCAATGTCTAGTTAGGCCCATAATTTCTCAAAGTAGCGTACCTTGTACCTTTATAAATCTTGGCTTTTATGTTGAACCCTTTATTGTAATCTCCTTGGTAAAGTTCAAAGTTACAACTATTAAAAGTACTATACGAAAGCTACAGATGGTACACCTAGTTCTTAGGTGTAGCGTTAGTTCAAAATGTGTGAGTACGGATATCATGGACTTTATATTTTGCCAATGAGTAACTTTTCTCACCGTGTTTATTCGTTTTTCAAAACCTCATTAACTTTGTTTTCGCGTTTATCAAATAGTTGAAAGTCTCTATTCTCGTACGATGTCAATAACAGACGACAGGTTATTAAACGTATAATATTGCCCTAACGTTATACGTTTAATAACTTCCTAAAATGCTACAGACCTAGCACGAGCTTGGTTATACATGATAGGTACTGACACTGAGTAGGTTTCAGTAATATGTAGTCGGCTTGGCAATATTTCCGACTTCCTAGTATTCTATGCACTTCTATACCAATAAATTATATCAGATTGTAGGTAAACACAAAAGCATACAATGTACAGGGTGAATTTTTGGGGATGTTCTTCCGCAGTGCAATGATTCTATATTAGTATTTAAATTTTTGTGTTTTCAAGATAATCAAGAATTATTTTATTGCACAACAAAAATATGTTCAAAAGGTGGACTTAACACCGTAGAGCATTCTCTACCAGTCGACGCGCGTTCCCGCTCCACGGAGTGTTTATAGTGTGAAGACAAAAAAGTACCCATTTAAATTCGATAGTTATACATGAAGAAAAAAAAATACTTTTATGAATAACAAATGAAAACTTGTATGAATGGTAAAAAAAAAATTGACGTGGATTAATCATACACACTGAAATACATATCACGTAAAATTTTCATGTAGAATCGACCTTAGCACCGTTAATAAAGGCTACAAAGGTGAACAAGCGGCGTAAATATTCAAATTAACAACAAGTGTCGCCGGCTCTCGTCAATCAGTGCATATTTAAACCTTTGAGCATAGTAACGAGACAACAGATATTTTTGCGTCACTGGTAACCCCCTTGGGTCTTAATAGGTTAAAACAAATGTGAATGACACTACAACTACATTGTACACATGTTTGTGCAGAACTTAAATAAATAAAAAAACTAAATTCAAAAAAGGCCAGTTATATACGAGTATTTTGTTAAATAAATGCTAGGGTACTTAAAGAAAGTCAAAAACATGAGGTATCGACTTCATATCTATTCAATAATACCAGAAAGAGAAAATTGTAGAAAAAATTATTAATTATTAAAAATTGAAACACTATTTTTTTTGTACCTAGATTAATTAATGGTATTTTAACCTTGACTAAAATTGTCCCTTACCTGCACAATTCCGTTAAAAATCTAAATAAGATTACATTTGGTTGTTAAACACAAAACATTAAAAAATGTTACTAAAAGAAAAATAACACAAAGGATTTCCCAGAAGCGCCTTCGCCCTGCCACCTTAGCCCAAAACGATTCTCTCGAGAGCGACTAATCTGCCCGCAAGTATCCAGTAATACGAAGTTGAAATATATTAAAGCCCCAACAAAAGCAACGAATAAATAGGGGAAATTACACAAAAATAAAAGGCATCGCTTACAGATAAAAAAATAAAACAATCGCGATAGCAATGTAAGTGTCAGAGATGTATAAAGGTAAGCGGCCACAGGCCCGCATCGGCATAACGGATTTTAGTTTGCCTTGTGTGAAAATAACAACTCATACGACAGTTGATGGAACCAGGCCTTACTTTGCGGAAATCCATGACTAAAGCTGAAAAAGAGGATTGTTTTGCTTTAAAAGCGACAACATCTCCTGAGGATGCCATGTGTAGTGGCGAAACGCGTCAGGTTTTTTTTGGTGTCAGTGTTGTGATTCCAGGTGCATCTTCTGTGTCACGTTGTGAGTTGTAGGTATTGTAAGTCCTGTGACTTCCAGTTCTAGGTTTTTCAGGTGATTACAGTTGAATGTATTTTGGTTCCTACGTTGGCGTCGTTTAGTGGAAATTTAAAGCAAAATAATCCTTTTTTTTCAGCTTTGGTCATGGATTTCCGGAACGTAACGCCTGATTCCATCAACTTCCAGTTCTATCTTTTTCAGGTGATTACAGTTGGATGTATTTTGGTTCCTGCGCTGGCGTCGTTTAGTGGAAATTTAAAGCAAAATAATCCTCTTTTTCAGCTTCATACGACAGTGTCCACTGATCCGCAGTTTGTATACAAGTCGAACTGAAATCCGTTACATGCGTTGCGTGCCATGCGGGCTGTGGACGCTTACCTTAATATAAACATTCGCGCTAGACAAAACTTAATTTACTAATTACCTTACAACAGCTACTAAGAACATTAATTACCTGAGGAAAAACAGTCAATTTATTATTTAGGGCGAACACGTGTTTTAACTAGTTTAGTTAGTATGGGATAGCTAATCAACGGGAAACAACTAAGACCTAGTTTAAATTTGCTTTCATGCACTCTTAAAAAGTGACTCACGGCATGGAATTCATTTTTCGGCCTTTTTAACAGTGTAAACCTTGCCGAATGCAAAAGTGTATTAATTAGCCTTTACATTATGTATACGTCCCACTTCTGGGCACAAGCCTCTCTTTAAGTATGGACCTATTCTGCACCACTCGGGCTCAGTGCGGATTGATTGAAGGGTGTTTGTAGAAGTGATCAATCTGATGTTATCAAGCTGCCCAAGGACTAGTCTTACCGACTAATATCTAGCGATATTTACCAGGATCAACAGTTATACGTCCTTCCGGAAACACGAAGAAGCTTCATGACATTTATATGGTCAGAAAGGTCACACATCCAAACAGGATCGCACCGCGAAAACTAACATAAGAACCTATTTGAAAGTTTTGAAACAAGTTTTCTTACAGATTTTCAGTTAAAAATTATATCTAATTGACTCATTTAACGCCAAAACTCAGCTAATTTCAAAACTCAGATGGAAGGGTCGTTAATGCATGACAGTTAAATATTTCGACAAGGGGAAAGCTGAAGTTTGTAAGACGTTTGACAAAATGTCGCCGCTCGGGCCACAAGGGCCTCTTGTCACGAGTAAACGGATTACGTAGGTTCACAGACCCTTGTTAAAATCAAAGTGTTGACTGCAAACCTAATGGCTGTCAAAGTCGACCCTAGCCGTCGCCCGCCGCCCGCTCCGTCATCACATGTCACAAAATTGTGTTTTGTTCTGGAGACCGAATCTATTTTTTTGAACAAATTGTTTTTTTTAGCGTCAATGCGAAGGATCAAATTTCAGTTACGATTCACTACGATTACGTTTAGGTTAGGTACGTTAGTAGTAAATTGTACAATCAGTTGATCCCGAAGTAGGTACGAATTCTTATTGTTAATGAAAATTTTAATCTGATAAATGTTTGTAAGACAATTTAGGTTACACAACTACGAGTACAGGTACAGGCACTGTAATACTGAATCTCTATAACCATCTCAGACCAGACGTACGTTGGATATCGGATGTCGGTTGCAGAAAACAAGTAATTTTTTTTAGAACTTTTCATCTCAACACCATTGAATCTTTGTGTTGAATTGAATGATTGTTAACCCGAACCCATTTCAATTTACAAAACTGCTATTCCATTTATTGTTTCTTGGTCGGATGTCAGGATCTAACGCGGTTTATAATATAAATCTTATAGTTTCACCTAAGTTTTAACTAGCATTTTTATCTTGAAACGGAATTAGAAAAGTAAGTATTCATATTTCTTCGACCATTATTTGAAGCTTTGACAGTTAAGCTAATATTCCAGACAACTCGGCCAACGGGTAGATAACAATTAACGAAGCTTGTCAAGCAATGATTACGCCATCTGCAGTAGTCACTTAAAGTAGTCAGTCACTGCTACCATTTAGCTAGGTTGAATTCCGTACGGACCGACACCGAACTTTTATTACATTTCTTATTTCAGCTTCGATCTCAAATCTGCCACTACAAAAGGACCTCTTCAAAATCGGAAATAGACTTATTGTGAGTGTAGCAAAGGGTTATTGTCATGCCGCACTCGCAACAACGCCTCGGCATTTAAATACAACGCGATCGCGAAGCATTCCAATGTCCTTCCTACCGAACAACCATTATAGTGACGGGAAACAAATGTCCCGGCGTCTATCGATTGTTTGTGTTTCGAGTCGATTAATATCAATGATTCAGAAGTTACACAGTTCGACTGCATTTGGATATTCAGTTTACGTTACGATCAAAGACGTTTAAAAGCATCTAAGCGCATTTATGCAATCAGGGTTTGTTTCTGTCCTGATCTGTGTTTTTAATCATAATTTGCTTGGCCTGCTTTCGTTAGCGATATGGTGGTTTCCATAAACGAAATTGAAATGGTCTGGTAAGACCTTCCTTAGTACCTATATTGTACCTTCTAAGTACTTATTTGTGTAAAACTTTAATACTTTTATACCTTTAAAATAAATGTGCCATTGTTTTGCGGATAAAATTGTGTCAATGGTATTAGTAGAGACAGCATGATTTTTATTCTTTCTTTTACCTTTAGAGCTTATAGTTATCAGACTGTTAAATATGAACCGGTTTAAATTCTTTCTAATTCAGGCATTTTGGAATATTATCTAACTGTTAACGCTGACTGCTGAAAAATGAGGGTTTAATCACTTTTGCGGTATGGTCAAGTTATTCAAATGCTACCGCACTACTACGTATACCGATTTCCTATACTACATGCGAAGCTCCAGTGTATTATGCCGGTCGTGTCTCGGCCGCACGTAATCCGCCATTGAAAGCATGTTATGTTTTGCGACGAACGCGTTAAAAGCAAAAACGATGAAGAACTGTATTTTGTACGCCTTGCGTTTGTTCTCCGAACCCTTTTTTTAAGATTTGAAAAAATATATTATTATCCTAGTAGTCTTTTCGTCTTAATCGCCTGTACGAGCGTAAGATCAATCGTAAAATTTGCATCAATCTTTTTATTTTTAAATAATAAACCATTTCTGAGCCATTAATGTTACGATATTGACGCCCTGTTTTTATCGACATTCGCAACAGATTTTATTACGGAGCTTAATAGTGGCTGGATCATTGTATCATTTTATGTAGTGCATAACAGAGTCACATTCCGCGTCTAACCCTACGTCTGTCGGTATGTATACTTAGGTCTATAAAACTACACAACGGATTTTGATGCAGTGTTTTTAGTACATGGAAGAAGGTTTAATCGTATAATATATTAGGGATCCGAATTCCACGCAGACGAAGCCGCTGGTAGAAAGCAAGTTTCTGCTACTGACAAAACAAACAAAGTCACAGATATTGAAAAAGATCCAGTTACTTGCAGCTGCTACTGAATCCCAATTTTATCATTAACTTCGTTGTAATATTTGATGCCGTCCCGCTTGTTCACAAATTAGGGGTCCAATGACGTGACTTTTATTTGGCGAGCTTTACGGAAGGGTTAGACCGCAATGAAACCAAGAAAAGATTTAAGATCCACTTTTCCGTCGCAATTAAAATGTTATGAACTTATTTCTTAACATTCTTCTTACTTTATTGGAGATAGAATGCCATAGTTAATTGCGTCATACAGCTTATTTTAAGCGAGAATAGAATAAAAACGCAGTATTCCCTGATTTGGAATGTCAGTTTACGGATATCGCCAAAGAGGACTAAGAGTATATGGCTAACATGACACATCATCACATACAGGTGCTGTACCATACAATTAGATACATACACACGTATGATATCATTCCCGTGAACAAATAAAGTTGTCCAAGCGGAAAACAGGTGAGCAATAAGATTGAGCAATTACTATAAGTCTCAAGTTGAACTCACAAGGCATGGCATTATCGCCTTAAGACATTCTAAGAATGAATCAGTGCATTTCTGCAGCTGCAATATTGCAAATTAGTCAACGCTCAATATTGCAAGGGCTTACGAAGCAAGCACCAGCAAAGGATCTCTTTGTTTGTGTATCTCTCTAACGAAATAATATTTGTTTCTTGAGTACAATTTTTTTGTAATGTCACGATGTTTCTTGTAGCTGTCTTCAGTATGAAATAAATACACTTGACTTGGTTTTGCTATTAGAAATGAAGTACTGATACTTAAAGTAGAAAATCACGACGCTATCGATTTAATGAATTCATCCTATCAGCCTTTATATGTCCCACTGCTGTGCATAGGCCTCACCTTAGCTCACACAGGTCACAATATCAAAACATAACCATGTTCAAATAGTTTTGCACTTAAAACGTAAAAGAAAATCGCTATGTTTGTTTACATTTTTGACATAGTGATAAAACATAGACTATAGATAGACGCAACTTGCATGGTCGGAATGATCACTCATTCCAAACACGGCGGGCAAAAGGTAGCTTAACTTTGGTAATCGCTACCAAAGCGCTGCAACGACTGCGTCACAAGCACCTTCAAAGATATAATGAATAATTAATAAATAAATATACACAGCATCACAAACATTGATTTGACTCCGAGGATTATAATAGTCATCCTAACCGATATCGATCCCGGAGGCCAATCTCAACAGAGATCAGCCAACTGCGCGGGAGATCTTATAGTGCACAAGTGTGAGCGTAATACACGGGTGCACTCACTGTTCCATCACTCTCAAAGTTCGGTGAGACGGCAATCCGACATGACCGGAGAGAGATCAGTCGCAGGACCAACGGCTTAACGTGCTTTCCGAGGCACGGGGGTGTAACACCGCCAACTTCTCGACTCCGAGCTGTTTTTGAGAGATTCATAACAGAAAATATCAAAAAAACAATTTTGGCTCGACCTGGGATTCGAACCAAGGACCTCTCGTGTGTAAGGCAGAGACTTTGCCACTACACCAACGAGGCAGTCTCCGAGGATTACGAGTACAATGTGAAATACAATTTGAATACTCAAATTACATTCTACAACCAAAATGATTATTTAAGCGAACGGTGTTCTAAAAATTTAATTACGTCGCTATTAGATAAGTGACTGCCGGCAGAAGGGTCGTTTCTTTGAATATTGGCCATGAAGAAGAGATATTGCTAAGACATCAACGATAAAGCTTTACGGGTCGCTGAACGTTAATTCGTGAAATGCCTCTGGACTCGTAAATAGTGGTAATGTTTCAATAAGGCCCGGGTGATAGGGATTATAATAAATTACGAGCAGTCCTAACCTGGGTGCACGAGTGGATTGGATTGATCCTTTATAGGTCGCACTGTTTTGTCTGATGTGCTCAATGCTTTAGAGACAGTTCGGATGGTAGGGAGGTATTGTTTTTAGTCTAAAGGAAGCACAGTGGTCTTATTGTTTGTGTGTTGCAACGTACAACTTAAGAGTTGCACTAAGATTATACGTTGATTCATCAGAAATTCAGTGCTAATCTTGTAATCATCGTTCAAGATCCTAGGAGAGGCTGGTTTTAAATACATAGTAGATCTCTTTATTCATTTATTTATTTACCACAATTTAACCTTTCTCATTTAATTTTCACTGCACCCATTGCCTTCTTTCTGCATGACCTTGAGGTTGACTGGCAGAAAATGCTTTTAGCATTAAGTCCTCCCTTTGTACATTTCTTGTACAATAAAGTTTTAAATAAATAAATAAAATAAAATCTCTGATTGCAATAGATCAAAAACTTACTTCTTAAACAAGAGTCAGAATATTGGTTTCATAAAATTTATTTTAGCCAATAGATACAAAAGGCGCTTCTTACATCGTTCATTTTTATAAGTAATGTGAAAGGTATGTCTTTCCCTGGGGCTATATCTGTTTCGGATGAAATTCTTTGTTGTTTCATGAGTCAATATTGATGTATCGTTATTATGTAGTTACTATTATGTGTGTTATTATTCCGGATAATAATATAACGTATCAAACGTAGGTAAGGTGTTGAACTATTCAATACTATCAAGATACACGATCGTGCCGTTGCTTTCGTAAATTAATACTAACTTGAGTTGTTGGTATTATGTGGCTGTTATATTATTTAAGGGGTACCGCCATAGCTTCCTTATGTATATATTTTCCTTTAATTTATTTTTTAACGGTCCCGGCTTCGCACAGGTGGACTAAAGTTTCAAGCAGATCCCTTATTATTTTTGTATTAAATTTAGCATATACTCATCAAGGATAATGTAGTATTCTGAAAGATTCGGAGCTTTTCAATTTAAACAAACAAAGGAACAATCAAATATTTCCTCTATATGTATCAGTGTAGATTTTAATGGATCAACGAACGCTGATTATAAGAAAATCATGTGTGTTTTAACCCTTTAGCATGAAATTTTACAAAATGACCAATAAATAACTATAATTTAAGCAGAGTTTTATGGTAGAACCGAATTATTTCCAGTTCGCCGACCACAAACACGTTCGTGTGAACTGAAGTTAGCCCTTTCAAAACTTCCCAGTTTACCTTTGAACTCCGAGTGAAGTAAGCAAAAAATGAAATATTGTCTCTGAAAACTGCCGCCATAAGCTTATATGAAAGTTACGATGGACTTTGTAGATTTTAAAACTCTGTTAAAAGTAGAATAAACAAAATAAAAAATAATTAAGTATACAATTTGTATACAAAAGGATATACAATTAATTTTATGTTGTTTGCATTAACTTATCATAAACAACTATGGCGTGAAAAGTTTGTGTGCAACCTCCGGTTTGAGCTAGGTAGAACGAAATCGCTTTATAGGCAACTGACAAAGAATAAGGCAAATTTTTTTGAATGAACGTAGCTTACCATACATTAAAAAGTTTAAATTATTATATTAAATTACCAAACCGTCCTTCACCAGTTTCATAGACAGTATCGCAGATCTGGTTTGCAGGCTTGATTGATGGGTAGTCAGTCATATCGTAACAAATTTGAATTTTTATTCTGTTACTCGAATGTATATGAATACATACTTGTATGATAAAACCCAACATTTTTAACAATTAAATTATTTAAATACCGGTCCCTTTTGGAATAAGTTAGTCCCATGAATATGAAAGCCTTTAATTTGAAATATTTAATATGCAGACGTGAGTCGGTGCCGTGCAGATCTTGTTGCAGCTACGAGCAACAATTTTTCCACTTTAATTTTCATCTGCATCCAAAATTGTGATGCGCACTTCTACACCCATTTGTGTATACACACAACATACATACGTGTGCCACAGTGTTTACAAAGCTGACTGTACAAAGTGTTTGCAAGGGTGCTACTCTAGAAAGCTTTGAACTTATGTATTCAGCTATTTAATTCGTTCATTTGGACAGTCGCTGGGAACCGTCTGTCACCTTAACTTCGCTAATACTTAGCTCATTAAATCAACGTGAATTTATCCTATTGAGACCTTTATGCTCCAATGAGAAAACATACACAATAAACTTAACTAGATCTACTACTTTTCAGCCTTTCACTAGCGGCGAAGCTTACAGAGTAGGGCTCCGAGGGCGCCCGCCGTCTGCACCCATATTTTTTTTGAATTGACTGTCGCTGAAGCCTTGGAAGAAGGCTTTAATGCGACCGCGTGAATTTATCCTATTGGGACCTTCATACTGCACTGAGAGGTTTTGCACAATAAACTCATTTAGATCTAGTAGATTTTCGGACTTCTGTTTGCGCCAAAACTAACATAGTAGGATCACAGGGGTGTTTCACGCTCCGCCGGGCACGGGGGCATGTAGCGACGGCTGCCATGAGCGCCATAACGCGACCGCGCTTACACTTAGCTCAATGAATCATCGTTAATTTATCCTTGTGTGAACTTTATGTTTCGATAGGTCCTAAATAATAGACTTGTCTAGAACCAGTACCTACTTTTGGGATTCTACTTGCGCCGAAGGTTAAATAGTAGGGCCACAAGGGTGGTTGCCGCTTCGCCGGCATGTAGCGTCGGCCACCCGTCGTGTGAGCCCATAACGCGACCGCGCTTACACTAATTTGCCCAATGAATCATACCGCGGAACACCACAAACAACGTTTGCGTAACGTAATGTGAAAAGCCTGTGTTTAGATACCTTAGCGTAGTTTCAAGAGCAATTTAGCTTGGATCAGCCGTTCTGTTGAGTGCATTATAATGATCAAGTTACGATTAGGCAAAAAAAAAACTGTAATTTATATATTTATAGTGTATTTCAGTAACTGAAGAACTTAACCTCAATTAAAATTTCAGGATGTTTGTTTTCTTCCCGGTTGGACATCGAGAATCAGTTCCATCAACTAATCTTTACGAAAGTATGCGAAATGTATAACTTGTTGGTCAACTTTTTATTTCAGAGTATTGAATTAACGTGTAATGAAGGACACCTGGTAAAAGCTCTATATTGTGTGTATGAGAGAGTTTGCGAGATAGCCAGTGCAACAGTCTCATGTTATTTTAACTCGGGTTGTAATAATAAAAAAACTACACTATTATGTATTGTTCGTTCGGTCGGTTTTCTAGATAATAATCTACGTGTTTTCCTTCTCAATCGTACAATAATATGTTTGCACAAACAAAAGTCCTGAAATAATAATCCTTCTAGTCCTTATATAATAGATTCAAAAACAAAAATATTTTAGTCATTATTACTTATCCAATATACAAAAAAGAAGAAGGGGTAAACCTCATTTAAAATAGCGAGCGATGACATTTTTCAAACAGCCGGGAACCGATGGCCGAGAATGGCAAGAGAAAGATGTCATGCCAGATGTCTATCTGGCATGGTAAAAAAAAACATAAACAAACAAATGAGCACACACTAAATATTTAAATTTTTGTAAGGTATACTAATAAATCTATAATATAAAAATGAATCGCAATATGTGTGGGTAAGCGCACATAACTCAAGAACACTTGGACCAATTTTGCCAACTCTTTTTTTATGATATTCCTTAAAGTACGGGGATGGTTCTTTTTTTATTTATTTAGCCTATATCATCCCACTGCTGGGCAAAGGCCTCCCCCAAATCTCTCCACCTGTCCCTGTCCATTGCCAACGTTTCCCAGTCCCTTGTTGTATTGACCAAGTCGTCACACCATCGTTTCTTGGGTCTGCCTCTTCGGCGATAGCCGTCTGTAGGCACCCATAGGTGACGACTTGGGCCCACCTCTCTGGATGCATCCTGCAGATGTGACCCGCCCACTTCCACTTCAATTTCGCGGCTTTGTTGCCCACATCAGCGATACCAGTCTTGGAGCGGATGGTAGTATTTCGGATCCTATCACTCCGTTTTATACTTAATATGCTCTGCTCCATGGCCCGTTGGCAAACCTTGAGTTTTTGCTTTTGACTTTCAGTCAATGACCAGGTTTGCGCCCCGTAGGTAAGAAATGATAATTAATAATTAATTACCTACGGGATGGTTCTTACGAAATAAAAATTAAAAGAAAAAACAACAGGCAGGACAACGTCTGCGGGGTCCACTAGTAATGAAATAAAAATAAATAAATAAATATTTCACAACAATCACACCAATTCTCTAGTCCCAAATTAAGCTACGAGGCTTCTGTTATGGGTGCTAGACAACGGATAAACATACTATCATACTTTTTTTGTAAATAAATACTTATTATACATAGAAAACACCCATATGAAATATTAGCTATCCAAATATTTTTTTAATCGTGATTGATACCAGAAGAGACTGGCAAAAACAGTGAAAGAGCAGCACTGGCTCCGAAGTTGCCTCCTCAACTAATATAAAAGTTCGGTCCGGGCTAAGTGAAAAACTACCGCGGCGGAGGATCTCAAACCCCTCTAACATAGTTCCTGCTTCGACGAGAAAGAAGTTACAAGCTTGCACTCGAAATCACAGAGATTAGTTCTAAATATCTTGTCTTCAATTTGTTCTAATAAAATGGGTAACGTTTAATATTGTGACTTTATAATTGTGGTTTTGACGGCCGTTTGGTGCAGTGGTCTACATGTCGGACTTCTAAAACCAAGGGTCGCGGGTTCAATCCCCTCACAGTACAAGCGTATGTGTGCATGAACATGTGTGTTTGTACTGGTCTGGGTGTTTTCTATGTATAATATGTATTTGTTTACAAAAAAAGTATTTTAGTATGTTTATCCGTTGTACACTGCTCAACAAAGTCTAGGGAACAGGAGGTTTTTAGGGAATATTTTTATTTTTATATATTTTTGTTTTAAAGTTTATATACCAATCGATGCGCAATTTAATGCTTAATTAGTTGCGTATATAAATAAAGGATTCAGTTTTTGAATTACGAGGTAATTTTAATGAAAAACAAAGAAAGTGTATTACAGAACTAAACAAAGAAATTTAATTTAATAAAATTTCTTAAAACTTTTTTAATAATCAGTTGGACCCCCTAAGGCATTAACAACAGCTTGACATCGTCGTGGCATACTGATTCGATGTTGTACTCGCGGAACACATCCATCACCTGACTCGCAGTATGTGGTCGTGCATTATCTTGCATAAAAATAAAATCTGCGCCCAGATTTTGTCGGTGCGGGATAACCACGGATTGGACTACCAGTTCGCAGTATCGCTCTGCATTTAAATTTCCCCTGATCAAAACGAGATCCGTTCGTCCACCCAGGCGGATTCCAGCCCACACCATGATTGTACCACCTTGGTAGGGATGCACCTCCTGTGGGTTTTGAAGCCGACTCTGCCGACCAGGAATCCGCCAAACACGCACTCTTCTTGAATCTGGAATAAATCCGAAGCGAGATTCATCGGAGAACAGTACATGTGCCCACTGATCTACGGTCCACTGCAAATGTTCACGTGCCCACAATAATCGACGTCCTCGATTTCCATGACGCAGCGCGGGCACTCTTAGTTGTCTGCGAGCACGAAGATTAGCTTCATGGAGTCTCCTCCGAGCAGTCTGGTCACTGATAGCAACCTGGTGCTGCGACTGGAGGTCTTCTACCAACTGACGAGCCGTAATGGTGGGTTGCCTCCTTGCGACATTTTGCAAAAAACGGTCTTGCCTTTCCGTAGTAACCCTATACCTGCCTCTGTGCCTTTCGGCTACATCGCCAGTAAGTCTGTAACGTGCCCACAGTCTGCAGATAACGCTCGCGTGAGAATTCAGAGCAGCTGCAACTTCGCGTTGGGGTAGCCCAGCTTCCAACATTCCTACAGCTCGAATCATTTCTTCCCGCGTTAAATGACGTCGTGACATAATGGCCGTAGTCGCAAAAGTTACGAATAACAACAGTTAATTTTGTTTTTCAATTAAATCATAAAACAATAAAACAAATTTTTATCTTTAAAATTCTCATACAGTATCACTACACAGCAATCAAAGTGAAAGATTCCCGCCTTTTACGAAAATTCTTTTGTTTCTAATTTTTTTTTTAATTCGAACAACGTTTGATAAACATTCAGCCTACCTGTTTACCTCAAAGAGATCAGTACTTTTTTAAAGAAGATTTTACAAATAAAGTCATATAGTTGGCTTGTTCCCTAGACTTTGTTGAGCAGTGTAGTACCCATAACACAAGCCTCGTAGCTTAATTTGGAACTAGAGAATTGTTGTGATTTTAGTGAAATATTTATTTATTTATATGAAGGGTGGTAAGAAAAGAGACGACCAATTTTTTAAGTGCCTTGTGTTGGGAGGTATCTGAAGCATTTAAGCAAATTATAATTCACAACATAAATTCTCAACTTTATGTCAATGTTGTTATAACTTTCATTGCATTTAAAAAATAATAACTTCGACTTTGGAAAAACTAGTGAACTTAAAAATCCTAACTCGAAATCTACAAAAATCGCTATATATAGAAGTACATAGGGGTGATTCATATACCTCTCATACATAAGGCACTTAAAAAAAGTTTTTGGACGTCACTTTTCTGGTCACGCTGTATGTTGGTACGGGGTAATCACTAGTAGAACTATTGAAACTATTTCTTGGTTTCTTTCTTAACAAGCTTTAAATTTAGTTTCATCCGTCCCATGTCTGTCTATAATAAAATTTGCAAGCTAATATTAGCTATTTCACGATGTCTAATTCAGCTCAAATTTTGTTTAAACGTTTGGTTTCGATGTCAATAAAAATTTGATTAAAAAAACTGGTTGAAAAAAAGAAAATCCTTACTTTGTTTAAATTTGCGAGGACGAGTCGCTGGGATAATTTTACTTAAAGGAAACTTTTTTGCGATATTAAGTTTCTATTGTTGTAGGGTCACCTCTTTAACTACGGCACCGATTTAAAAAAAATACTTTATCAATTGACAGTTACGTTATCCATGAGCTCTAAAGGCAATGTTTAACATTAAAACTATATAGGTACTATATAGGTACTTACATTGCGTTTTGATATTTGCTCGGACGGAGTCCAGGGGACGGCTGTATATTATATGAAACTATCTACAAACAATTATCTGTACCCGCTACTATACTACGTTAGCGTTCCTGTTTCTCTTAGTTCTCAGGACCGGAAATGCAGTTAGTTAAGTTTACAAGGACTCGTATGGCTTCTGTATCGTCCGACGTGGAAACTTTACTATCGTTTGCTAACAAGATAAAGGTTATATTTCATTTTACAACCTGAAGATTTACCACAAAATAATAGACTTAACGACTTAACAATATGAAATCGGGACTTCACAATTATTTTCTTCTTAGAAATATTTTTCCCCCGCAGCTAAAAATAGCCATTAAAGCCATCGTTGTTCTTAAATATGTTCATACAATACTGTGTTAAAGCGTCACAAAGCGTATTATCACAAGGCGACATAATGTATTTCAGCAAAGTCCTACCAACATGATGAATAGAACATTATTTTCGTACCCTTGAATGGTTTATCTGTGCAAATTATTTATTATCAAAAAATGAAACCTTAACAATATTGGTGGAATATAGTTTTCCTTAAACCCTTAAATCCATGTCGGAAAACAATAACACCGCATCTAACCACGCACTCGACACTTCAAATACAACCACCGCTATCACTACAATGGAATTTCATTTAGGTTGGCAGTTACAAAGCCGCAGGCACGAGAAATGAAACAAGTTTTGCAAGTCCAAAATATTGGATGGAGGGAAATCGTTTTCCGATACTGTTTTTTTTATATTCGAGATAATGCTAGTGTCGTACACGCGATTCGCAACTGATCAGTGTCGCTGGTGAGGACAAATCGCCCCATCTGTTACAACTCACGTGGCGATTCGCATTCGATCGAAGTCCGCCACCCACAAAACCACCCGAAATTCCTTCAATATAAATTAAACGATGCTGCGGTAAAGTGCCAAATACGAGTACATATTTGCAAATCCATTAAATTCTTGTAATACCCGAGGGGCGACCACAATTATACCGCCGCGTCCTAATCGGAAATGTTACTGGGCAATGTAAAGCTGAACTTACATGGTCGATTTTTCTAACGGACCAATATAATGTTTAGCTGGCTGGTATAAAAAGTCATAACTATTAAATGTAGCAAGTCAAAACTGAAGTAGGTATATCACCTTTAAAAACAACGGTTCATATCGTAACTATAGCAAAATCGGTCCTCAGGATTAAATTTCGATAAGTTGTTCATACTTGTAAAGACCTCATTAAATGCCTTGTTGCCTAGATATCGTTTCTTGAAAACGGAACTTCAGTTGCTAAGTCCTATCGAATCGGGTCCATGAGTTTGTTTATCTTTTATATTAAAAAGTTTATCTCAATAAATGGAAAACAAAAACGAGGACAGAGAACTACACAAATGTATGCTAATAACAAAGAATGACCGTTGAATTTGTCTAGGATAAACTGAGTAGGCGTATTTTCAAAAAAAATATTTTCTACCAAGTTGTTTTTAGAGTTGTGCGAATTAGGTTAATGGTACATTAAAATTATCTTGTCACCAACGCAGTCCTTGGTCGTTAAATATGCATATAGTCGGTAGAGTAGGTACCTTAAACTAGCTGAAAGGTTGCGTTATCTTGTAAAACATTCACGAGCCAATGAGCCCAAAACTGAGGAAAGTACTAACACATCCCCAGTCACTGTTGTAGATGCGATTCCATGAATAGGCTCTTTGTGACCGCCCCATTGTACGCCCCAACTTGAATGAAGAGGCTCGACGGACCCGCGAACGTCTTTGGTCGGAACCAATTTTTATTTTATTAAGGTTCCGAAGATAATACCGCCATATCGGTTCAGGCGAAACTATAATAAGGTTCCTAACAACAACGCTTTGGGTTCTCGTAGATTTTAATACAAACAAGAAAATTGTGAGGTAAGATTATGGTAAGATAACCTTTTGTGCTTACCGACGAAATAAGACATAGCGGTCGGGAACAACTCAGAAAAGTCAACGTAATCCTGGCTTAGGAAGCCGCTCGGTCGATCGCGGATAGGTTACATCTTCGTGTGACAACTTATACGTACTCGCTTGTACCTGTGACGTCATACAAAAGTCCGCGTCCTTTTCTTGAGTATGTGGGTTTACATCCATCACATCCCGTAGCAAAAAAAAGCTTAGATAAAATAGTCACATTATACTCATCCCCATAACGATAATTATTTTAGGAGTAGACTGATGGATTAGGGCTCATTTGTGGTATACACTAGATGAGTAGAGTGTAACGGAGTACCTATATATGTTTGGAAAAGTGTTTGTGTCCGAATTCTATAAAATTGTTCCATCTTTTTCTGTTATTTTAAATACTTTATTTAAAAGTAATAGCGGTCCCAAACTTCGATCATAATTCTGCAATTAATCCGAATTGGCCAATCGTCACAATGACAGAGGCGTCCACCCGGTTTAGGATTTATTGTCGTCGCCAAATTGTAAGGAGTAAAACAAAATTTTACGAATCGACGGAGCGAAAACATTACTAATTGAATTTAAAATCACTCTGCTCGGAAACACCGATTCCTTCTTAGACCCTTTGTTTTAATGTAGCCCGTGAACGTTTCAGAATACTAAGGTCAATTTTGGAAATCGAATAAGGCTTACCAAAGTCAAATAAACGTATAAAATAAATAATAAATAAATATTTCACAACAATCACACCAATTCTCTAGTCCCAAATTAAGCTACGAGGCTTGTGTTATGGGTAATAGACAACGGATAAACATATCTACTTAAATACTTTTTTTTGTAAACAAATACGTACGAGTATTATACATAGAAAACACCCAGACCAGTACAAACACACATATGTTTGTACTGTGCGGGGATCGAACCTGCGACCCTTGGTTTTAGAAGTCCGTCATGTAGACCACTGCACCTAACGGACGTCAAAGTTACGAACAGCAATGTATTTGAAATTATTATCCACGAATTCTATAAGGAAACATTCTTTAAAAATATAATCACGTAGCAACTTGCCAAATTGTGTTTTGTCTAGAAGCGCATGGGTAGAGCCTACAAGATAAGGAGACATGTTCAAGCCGGATCAAATAAAATTTTGATGTTCATAAATGGCATAGTATATGTTTTTACTTGACTTAACGATATTGCCTATTGACAAGGCGGAGAGAAGTAGCATCGGAGAAGCGGCACACGCTGCATTGAGTTTTTTCAGAAAAAAATTGCAGTACTTTCATATACTATGGTCACGGCACGGTCGAGGCGCAGGCGAGGGGTGCTCATTGGCTTACGCCAATAGCGCGTCACGGCAGCCGCTTGTCAGCCACAACGTAGACATAGCTTCATTGATTCTACGCAAGTTGCAAGCATTCGTCTTGCAATCGTCATTTCACGAAAGCGTATGACGAGCGGTTAGGTGGAAAACGGGCTTTACGTTGTTAAAAAGCACGCGGCGACCGTTTCTGGACTTACGGGTGGGAGACGATCCTAAGAAAGTTATGCTGGCCAGACACCTTACTTCCAATCGTCCAATTGGCATGACGCAACCGATTTTATCAGTTAGAACTGATCGTTTGTGGGCGTTAGGGATAGCCATCCGGTAGGTTTTTCAATCCGGCCGGATTTTGCCGGATTTTCTTCAATCCGACCTGATCCGGTCGGATCGTCTGGACTGTGAAGGTACTTTGATCTTATTTAAATGAAATAACGGTGAATTTAAGCAGTCTAATTTAGTTTACATTATCATAACAAATTTTTTAAAAGCAAACACGCATATAAAGCATTAAATTATTTTAAATATTATTTTGGTGATATAGCAACTGGTATCCCAAATAGTAAGGGTATATTTAAAAATATTTAATACTCATGTTGTTATGTAAAATCGACAGGAATCTTAAATTAAAGAACATAATTTTTCATAATTTTAAAATGTTTAAATTGTCACAAAAAAGAATTTACTTTTTGGGTTTGTAATTCTTTTTAGCGCAGGCGGTGTGCGTTTAACTAAGAGAGACAAAACCGATAGACGAAAGATTTGGAATAAAATAAAACATAATTGACAATGTCGTATGAATGTTCGATTTAAAATATGGTGTGTGGTCAGTATTAGTCAAGGTGCTAGCTAGTAGCTATAGAACACTTACCTTTGCTTGAAAAGTGATACCGTAGTGGAATGCCTCGTCAGGGTGCAGCGGTATCCTGGTGTCATATTCGTCGTTGGGGACCAGGTTGTATTGCTTGGTTGACGGCATCTTCCTGCCCCACTTTAGAAGCTTCATGGGCACTCGCTTCCAAGATCTGACATGCAGAGCGCGGACGCACCGAGCCTTGTAACCCCGCCTAAACATCTGGACTCATGATCGGACCACGCACAATTCAAATCTTTTACGGAGCTGCCGCCTGTACCTGAAAAAAAGGCAGGTTTAAGTAATTTTGCTGAAAGATTGTATTTTTAATACATTATAATATTTAACATATTATAATTATTTAATATTCAGTTATCACACTTCGCACTATACAAAATGTAGTTTTTAAAGACCCGACAAACTTAAAGGGTGTATTCTACGAGTAATTTCATCGAGAAAAAAACCCTGATATATAGCGTTAAATTTCAATATTTTAGGAATGGCGGCCATTTTAAAATTTTGATAATAATTATTTTATTTTATTTAATAAAATCCATATCTCGAGAATTAACCCTAGGATGGTAACTGGGGTGCCACAACACCCCACCCGACAATCATGCGCCGATATATCGATAAGTGTTGGCTGTCTCGTATAATTATTGGCTGCCTCGTCGTAGAGATACGATTTTGGTATCATTGTTTAGCTTATATCAAATATATTTAAGAAAATAACTAAAAATACCACTACATACACCAAAAGGGGCTTTTTTCAAAGTTATTCAAGTAAATGTAGTTTTTTAAACAAAAAATGAGATTATTTACTATTATGTATTTTTTTCGCAGCTGTGAATATTTTTATTAGATAGAGACGACTTTTTGCGCAGTAAAAAAGGATTATTTCATGTCCGTAGGGCTTTTAAATCTCGAGATATGGATTTTATGAAATAAAAGAAAAAAATTATCAAAATTTTAAAATGGCCGCCATTCATAAAATATTGAAATTTAACCCTACATATGGGGGTGCTTTCTCGATGAAATTACTCGTAGAATACAAACGTCGGGGCCAAAAAACTACACATTGTATGGTATTATAAATATGAATGTTTGGATATTTGGATTTTTGTCCGTCAATCACGCTGAAACTACTAATCGGAATTTCATGAAATTTGGTAGGTATACAGACAGGGTATGAGCGTGACAGGATGACAGGTGACAGGATACTTTTTATCCCAATTAAATGCATAAGGGATAAACAAGTTTGCGTGGACCATTCGCGGTCGGGCCGCTAGTGAGAAAATAAACGTTTGACGTATTTAATTTCCAATGAATGATGTTTTTTGTTTTTTGGAGATTATTTATAGAATGCATTTCACAATATGCCAGCACCTATAAAATCACTTAGATATTTGATTCATGTCGAATTATGTATGAATCGCATATTTCATAAATTTAAGTTTACAAATATTAACTAATTATAACTTATTAAAGATTTGTTGGTCGTCTTAAGAGTGTTTAAATTTATTTAGCCGTGTTAAAACGTTTTTTTTTCTATTTCATCGATTCGTATCGAGTACTTAACTTTAACACTAGTGGTTATGCATTTTTTTTTACTAAAAGTTATACAAAAACTTAATAAAACAGATTCTCAAACAGAAACTGCTAACTAAATGTGATTCTTTCTAGAGCAAACTTGTTAAGTCACTCTTTTGTTTTGAATGAGATACAACCACTTCTAATGGCTCCTATTAGGGTCAACGAGGACAAGAGTAGAACGCCAATCAATGCTAACGGGCAGCAGTCGGGGACCACTCAAATTCTGTTATGCCACTCTGTAATCTGCAGCTTGCGACCGGGCGACACACGCGACTGAACAAACATCACACGTTTCAGACACTACCTACCTACACATTTGGTTGTCTATTCATTTTCTCAATTGAATAGTAGAACATAAAATGCAAAACTAATTCGACGACGACTTTATTGTAATTGTATAACTCCCTGGGAGTTAAGGTCGAAATCGAGAGTGTACTAGCTTATAAATAAAAGCCCAACGTAGCACACAGCGGGTTTATTACGTCACGACAAAGTCGGTAACAGCAATAATGCAGCGAACCTCGGTCTTATAAGACAGCCGGTGAAAACATACTGTAACGCGAGTCAACCGGGCACAGCGCCATCTATTGGTACAATAGTAAATTATCCTAACTTAAAATATATCGGCTTATCACAAGTGCGTTATACAGTAATGATTTAGAAGTTGACTGTTCCCCTCACTGTACGTACAATAAATAGCTAATATATAGGTACCTTAAGGAGATAAAGTTTTTGTTTATAGCTAATATCTAATATCCTAAAACATGTTATACCCAAATCATCTTAACAGAATAATCATAACTCACCGAAGCCTGTAAAGTGCGAGTAGGCAAGTATTTCGGGGTTTTGCACGGACTTTTCTTTAATCAGCAATTCCACCCGGGTGTAATTCAGTTTGAAAGTTTTGGAATAAACGTCGAAAGGCATCCCTGTTAAGTTGTCTCATCGGAACGCGAGCTAACTGGGATTCGATTGAGGAGTTACGTGAAGCTTCTTAATCGCGGTCCAGGAATAATAATTAGATGTTCGAATGAATAGAGGTTCGGTCGTCATCGTGGCGAAAGCGTGGCTAAGTTGGAACTCGTACGTTGCGTAATTAGGAGAGAAAAAGATAATATTTTTGCAGTAGAAAAATCAACTGTGCGAGGGATCGAATACGCGCCCACGAGAATCCGACCCGTGTCCTGAAACGGCTACCCAATGCAAATGCCTGTTAAAATTTGCTACTACTTTCTTATTGGCATTGGCATGTTTACTGAGAACAGGGTCGACGATTTCTTTGCAATTATGAGAAAAAGAGCGGCTTCGTTTATGAATCGAATTAGGAATTGTAAAAATGAAGTAGTTAGGGCTGTATACGAAAGTTGCAAAATGGTTGTCTGTGATCTTTGACAGTGTGCGGTTGTATCCAATTGGGTAGACAATTTTTGACGAAACATTTGCATTTGATTCTAATATATTAATTTTGGAATCAAATGCAAATGTTGCAACTACCTATTATGACTTATTATGAATTTATGACTTTGACGGTGTTTTTGTGTTATTGTATCTGTATCTGTGTATCTCCTTGTATTGTGTTTGTGTATGTTTCTATGAGTGGATTCTCGAAATAAATGATTTATTATTATTATTATTATTATTTGTAGTATCCTCTAGGGTATCACAGCACAATGCCGGTTCTTTTGGAAGGCGTACGTGGGGATATGGATCCAACACGAAGAGGCCCCTTAGTGATACATTAATGTTTAGGGATGTGTACACCAAGCGGATACAATCTCTGTCTGCACTATTGAGTAGATGCAACCAAAGACAGCACCCGCTAGGTGCAAGGACTATTGCAGAGAAGATGGGAACTATAATGGGTCTATGGAGGGGAAATTGCTGGACTGGTTAATGGGATATTGATGAGACAACGGGACGCCTGCCATATCAAATGTCTCATCTTGATAATCACGGCAGACGGTGACTCGCCGCTTACTAAATGGGCCGCCTATCAAGAGCTACCAGATGGTAGCCAGGCAGCAACATTGGCGTAAGCGGCTGAAGGTTGTCGAGAGGTGAGTCTGCGGGGTGAAGGTGGCCGGCGGTGGCCAGCAGTCCCCCGGCGTTATGACATTTTACACTTCCAACCTGGAGCATAGGTTCCGCTCTTGCGATCTCCACTCTTGGCCGGCCAGTTAAGGCAAGCACAAGAGGCGAGGGCCAAATAAGGTAAACCGGACCCTCAGGAGTTATTATTATTATTATTATTATTAACACATACGCCGCGGTCACTTCATCACAGTTTGAACTTACATCCTAAGTAATTACAATCCGATTTGTCACACTGAAAAACGTTTAGAATGAATGAATGAATGAAATTTATTTGCGTATGAAAAAGGGTACATTTAGGTGGTAGATTTGACATTGTGGTTCAGCTTTTTCATACTATTACAGCATGTAAATTATATTCAATCATCAATTCATTTGGACCGATGAGTTTGATTTCAAAATAGAAAACAAACTGTTTTTAACGAACAATAACGTTTATTAATCGAGCGCCACAGTTTAATATCTGACCTACTTCTAGAAATAAATGACGATGCCCGATGCACAAAAAACGCTCGACCTATTATCAAATAATTAGACAGTAATGTTAAATAGCCTTTAGAAACAAAAGAACAGTTACAAGTTGACGTTTACTATTTAAGTCAAATAGCGGCAGACCCTGGAAATTGTGAGAACTATTTGCATTTTCACAAGGTTATGTTTGCTCAGCGCCCTTTTGGTAGCACCAGCGTTTTCCTTTAGGCCGTTTTCTGATTAGTCGGTACGTACGGGGGTTGTGTGGATTCGTTTCGCTCGGTAAGTATAAGTGATACCGAAAACTTGCTGACTAGTTAAACTAAGTAACGTAAGTTGGCTCGAGATTCTTGTCCAAAAGCCTTATTTTACAAAAAAACTGACGAACACGTTTAATCAAATCGGAGTGGAGAATTGGTAAAATATTAACCAATAGGATAGCACAAAATCTCCGCTCCTCTTTAGTGGGCAATCCTATTGGTAAATATTGTACTCGTCTGGGTGTTTTCTATTTATAATATGTATTTATTTACAAAAAAAAAGTATTTAAGTATGTATATCCATTATCTAGTACCCATAACACAAGCCTCGTAGCTTACTTTGGGACTAGAGAATTGGTGTGATTGTTGAAAAATATTTATTTATTTATTTTATTTAATATTTATCCGTTTCTCCGCTTCGCCACCTCGCTCCGAGCCGGTGGACAGGAACCCTAATAAAGATCGATATCCGGGGCACTACTGTCTGCGCCTCTGCAAGTTGTCAAATATTAAGGTGTATGTGTGATCCGGGTTGCAATCAGTCAAAAGAATATGGCAGAGTGAATAGAGACAGACCGCCGCTCAACATTTTCTGCTCCAGCACCGATAATGCAGCCTAAGACTCACTACCAAGTTTGTGTATTTGCACCCTTGGCCTACTACCCTGTACTCAACCGATCTCCTTCCCAAATTAAATTTAATACTCGTATACAAATGCACATCAGCGCAGAATCTGCTTAACTCAATGTAAACAATAACAAACCTTTAGACGCTGTAATTGGAAACTTTCGGGTAGTTTCATTCGCAAATATAAACAAAGCTGCTCTGTAATTATTAAGTTTGTTCTTTGGTTTCGATCGACAAAGTGAACATTATTTTAGCATACAATCTTGAACTTAGCTAATTAAAGCCTATCGTGGACGGCTTAAATATTTATTGTTAATACTGCTAAAATTTGATGTGTATTTTTTATGACGTAATAATAATAAATAAATTTTTTTTTTTCAACGAACACACCAATTACCTAGCCCAAAACTAAGCGTCAGATTGAGCTATGGTGGCTAGAATAACGGATAGAAATACTTAAATACATTTATAAACACCCATGACTCAGGTACAAATGCACGTGCTCATCGCACAAACATTCGCCCCTAGCAGGATTCGAACCCGCGACAGCCGGTTTTGTAATCTGGACGTCAGACCACTAGACCAAAGCTGTCGTCGTAATGTTTTTTATGTTTTTTTTTAAATTTGTACAGTGATTATTTTTTATAAGTAACTAGACAGATATTATGCCACAATCTCTCCTAGTGGTGAGTTTTTAGTTTTCCTCACTCTCTCTCCCTTTCCTCCTTTCTCCTTCCTTCTCCTGCCTTCTCCTACTTTCTTCCTATACATTCCTCTGCTTCTATCCATTTTCAATAAAACCTGTTCTTGTACTAACCTCATTTCATTCTATTTTGTTATTTAACAAAACAAAAGAATCTGATAAAATATTTCTAAAATAATGATTAAAAAAAACATTTCAGCATTTTCGTAATTCAGTTTAGGTATTTAGTTACGTACGTGGAAAATTTGGCACTATGATTCAAAAGTGCATTGTTCATAAAAAAAGCATCTTTATTACCATTAAACTTCTTTGTAACAATATACTCGTAGGTACTGTAATTGTAGGTACTGTACTAGTCCATACATTTAAATTACCAGAAACTTACACGTATCCCGTAGAGCTTTGTAGGGTGAAACTTTGTAATAACTACCTACAATACAGGTAACTAACCGAGTTTAACTATGACATCATAGTTCAGAAAGTTTTACTATTTTGGTCCTATATTTTCTGTTTATCAAAAATCTTCTTCTTTACAAGACTTTGTAAGGCAAAAGATTACTAGAACAAAAATTGGTTTGCGTTTTTATTTTATTGTTATAAAATTCACAGCTCTTATTACAAAAATTAAGCTTATCTTACATGCTAAACTTACAGCCAATAACGAATTATTATTATGAAATATTCACTAGGTTTAGGGTGTTACTATTTTTTATGAAAAATGATTATAGAACCTTTCCGCCTGAGTTGGTACGGACGACGGGCGATTTGTTTGGCCGCGTGAAACAGTAGATGTGTTAATGCATGACTGACCTATGAACATTTACGCTCCGCTAAGTAATCCAATTCAAGTTTTCCGATAAACTTGACGTTAATAACACGAGGGAACATTCTCAAACCTTTCTTTATCGACAGGAAAATGAGGTGACGAGTACCAAACGAGGCTGACAGCAAAAAAACTCGTAATTAAGATTAACTTTTTTACTTTTATGCTGGCCCAGGAAAGATCCTCGTCTATCTAATGGGTACTTTAAGGTCTGATTGATCAGACCATCTTTAACATTTACTATCTAAGCTTTAGTTAATAAAAGCTTGAAACTATAACGCCGCATTCACCAGAAAACAGCTTTATCTTGAAGTGGTAAACTTAGCTGCATTTCAGTGCCAGTAACAGACTATTTGTCTCTTTCAACACGACAGCGTCACAGTTGCTCTTATACAGCTTTAATTGCTTTTGAAATAGTCGTGATTAAGCATTAACATCAAACCGCAGCTAGAAAGAAGTCAAGTTCTATTCGAATACTTGAGAGAACGTATTCGTCATTACATCACGTATTATGCTTTTAATTGGCTGCTAAAATAATGAAAACTGCTATGACATAAAGCAACACATAAGCTGCTCTAAAACTATGTTAATTTGGACCTTTAAATATTTTTTTTATTTTAATCTAGTGGATCCCGCAGATGTCATCCCGCCCTGCATACGTTTTATATTTTAAATTATCCGCATCATTAACAACAATCGACGTACTCCCAGGAATATAAAAAAGCATCAGTGAAATTGGCTCAGCTGGTCTTATTTGCGCTTTAATTTCATATAACCTATATGAAGATTTGGATTATTAAAGAACTGATTTATATTGCACATAAGTTCTTACACCGAAGCCTGAAAGGAAATCATTAGGGCGACTCAGGAAAGTTTTTCATGTACGTACGTATATACAGGCCTATGTATTAATAATTAAGCATGTATAGATAGATGCGTACCCGCGTAGTAAATCATTATGCATACATTACCCAACTTTTCTCATTTACGGGTTTAAACTTCAGCAGTTAAACAAAAAGTATGTTGATAATGTCTAAATCGTTTAAGTAAAGCAAAACAGACGGGATCCAACATCAATATTATGCTCCTTTTTATTCAGACTCAAAACTTTTTTTCAACTTTTTCATCGATGATCCAATAAGCTGATGTCGTAATTAAAATCCCGGCGTAACGATCGGGAAACTTTAAATGAATTGAATATGACTCCACGGAACTTAATATCGAATCGCCGACGACGAACAGCGAACAAGAAATAGAAAAGCAACCCCGGAAAAAGTTTGAATATCGTAGAAACAGATTGTTAAAGATACAACATTCCTGTTTTGTCTCGCAAATTGATAATTCTTTAACCCTAAGCTATAATATGAAAAAAGAATAATACCGGCCAAGTGCGTATCGGACCACGCATAAAGTAAGGTTCCGTAGTCAATTTTGGTACCGCGCTGTTTTGCATTTCTTGCATCATCATGCACTCAAAAAAATAATTCAACCCCCCCTTTATAGAGAGGAATCCTTAAAAAGGGGTAATTTTAATTTTTCGTATTTTTAAAAATGAGATCTATATGTGGAGTATCCACGAACCCAGTTACATACAAATCAGTCCATAAACGTAGAAGATATTCTGCTGTGACAGACTAGGTCGGACTGGACGATCTTATAAGGGTTCCTTGTCGGACTACGGAACCCTAAAAATGAATGTATAATGGACCCTGTTGGATGCGACATAAAAGGAAAAAACAACAAAGGGTTCACCCAGCTACTAATTCTAATAGAATGTTGTTCAGCAAAACTGCGGGCAGAAGACTCGTTATGGTAGCGGATTCGGAAAAACTTTTAACGAACCCTATAAGTAGGTAAGGTACGACCATTTGATTTAAATAAAAGAAACGGAAGGTATATTTATGCACCATTAAAATAGTAGTTCGATATGAAGAGAGATATAGAAAAATATAACTAGGTGGCAACCGAACAAGTCAAACTATAACTGCTCCCAGTCTTTTCGCTTGTTTTGGCACAAAATCGCTGATTTTTTCTGCTACTGTTCAAGCGTCATTCGATTGAACGCAAGTGGTATAAGTTTCTACCGTGTTTTATTTTAATCAAAGGTACAACCACATAAAACACGGTAATTGGCGACACGACACGCCATTAAAAGAAAAGTTCTTTTTTGTTGAAGCAGTTGCAGGGCAAAATATAATGAAGATGTTATGTTAGATGTTACGAATATTATCAATCTACAACAACATCACATACATTAATCTGACTCTGTGGTAAGTAGCTTAAGCACTTGTGTTACAGAAATCAGAATCAACAGTGGTATTACAAATAAACTTAAATAAATACATATCACATCCAGACCAGTACAAACAGACATGTTCATGCACACACATGTCTTTACAGTGCGGATATCGAACCCGCGACATCTTGGTTAGTAGTCAACTTCTTTACTATTTGACGACCACTTTGGTGTAATGGTTAAGAAACCATTACACCAAAGTGGTCGTCAAATAGTACTCGTATTCTATTTGTTTACCTTTTCTGCTTATAGTAGTGCATTTGAAGGTCTATATCCTGTTAATACAAAGCGAAAACACGTCAACTGTATCAAAACGTTAGTAAAAGCGGTGATTTCTATCCTTCTGTGAGCAAATCAGATTAAGAAGCCGGGCGAAAGTGAGCAACAGAGTACTTGTAATTTTGTACTAGAGTTATGTCATGCTTTGGCCGTCGGTCCAGGTCAATGTGCTACATATGCATTGCAACCGACATTTGGAGTCACCACGCCGACCGGCTGACCTTCAACTTGACTATTTTAGACTGGGCCCGCCGTCGAGCCGCCGAAATAGACAACGGCGCGCCGAAGCCTTCATTGTTAACGATTTTGGATCAACAATAATTTTGACTACGTCATGTCGGACTGCCGTCTCACCGAACTATGAGAGTGAAGGATCGGGTGTTCCACCTTTGTATTATGCTTACACTTGTGCTCTTATATATCTCCGCGTAGTTGGCTGATTGATCCTTGTTGAGATTGGCCGACAGCAACAAAATCGAAATAGGTTAGGAGACCATCATATTCATCATCATCAGCCTATATAGGTACGTCCCACTGCTGGGCACAGGCCTCACCTCAACTATGAGGTGGTGCGAGCCATACTCCACCACGCGGGCTCAGTGCGGATTGGTGGAGGGGTGTTTGTAAGGTAAGTGATCAACCTTACTGTCAAATGTTATTAAGCCGCCCGAGGGCCTCTGACCAGGCTTAACGACTAATATCTGTCGATATTAACCGGGACCAACTGCTTAACGTTCCTTCCGAAGCACGGAGATGCTTGTAAATAGACGTCACTTAAATGGTCAGAATGGTCACCCATCCCAAACTTGACCGCGCCGTAGGTTGCTTAGCTTCGGGTATCACTACCAAAGCGCTGCAACCACTGCGCCACAAGCACCTCTTCATATTCATATTCATCAGTTGAGTATTATTTAAAATGCATTGTCTTTGTTTTAGTTGTATGTGTACAAAGTGAGGGTTCAAACCCTAGAGTACTACTTCATTAGACATTAGATTTAGGAAAATAAAAATATACAGGATGAAAGTATGATTTTATGTTACACATAATCTGAGAGTGAAGGATCGGAGTCGCTTCCACCTTTGTATTGCGCTTACACTTGTGCTCTTATATATCTCCGCGTAGTTGGCTGATGTCTGTAGAGATTGGCCAGGAACAACAAAATCGCCGTTAGTCGAAATAGTTTAGGAAACCATCATCATCATCACTATAATAATAACAATAATGATAATAATACTTTATTCAAATAAGGAAATCACATACAAAACAATTTTCTAGTTACATTTCGCACATTAATTTTGCAATTAAACTGACATCTGCGTCTGAACTAGACTAAAACATAGTCTGTATCTCAGAAGCGCAGCGCTCAACCCTTTATGACAAGAAAACTATATATATAACATAAATGAAGTGGCACCAATAAAATAAATAATTCTTCTTTGACATAAATGAAAGTATTATTAAGCCGAAATAAATATGACCATATCGAAAAAAACTCTAATAAAACATGTAATTAATATTTGATTCTCCAATGTAGTTTAGAGAAATACAATTAAAAATGGTAAATTATGTAACAGTAATAGAGTAGATTAGAGTACTTGCAATGCATTGTCTTTGTATCAGCCGTATGTCTTCAAAGTAAGGGTTCAACCCCTGGAATGCTACTTCATTGGACATTGGATTTAGGAAAACAATACAATACAGGGTGAAACATTAAACTATGTATCACATAAACTTTACTCAACGTTTTACAAACGTTTCTGTTTTCAATAAAAAAGTCTGGGCTTTTTTATTGACATCAGAAACAGTACTAAAGTTTCTTCACACTCCCGCTACTTTCCTTCTCTTATGAAATAATTGCTAAGGTATGAAGTCTATGAACTCTATTAAATTAATCTACATTTTTTTGATAAGTCCTGTAATTATTAAGTTGTACTAATATATTACTTTACGCTTTGATAACAAATACCGCCTAACATGGAAATTCACCTCTCTATCCAGCCTTGGAATTTAATATTATAGAACCAAATTATACAAAGGGAAAGAAAACGGAAGCTTACAACATGTCTTTGGCTGATACGAAAACAAACGAGCCCTGAATTTGTATGATAGGATTTTACAAGAAAATCTTATCATCAGAACAATTAAAACGGGAAACAGCTTTTGAAATACGAACACGCTTGAAGGTGAGACGCTTAAAATGTTAACTTTTTTTTGAATTGGTTTATTGTCATTTGTTTATTTTAACGACCACTTTGGTGTAATGGTCAAAAAAGTTGACTATTAACCAAGAGAGCGCGGGTTCGATCCCCGCACAGCACAAACATTTGTGTGCATGAATATGACTGTTTGTACTGGTCCGGGTTTTATATGTATTTATTAAAGTTTATTTGTAATACCACTGTTGATTCTGATATCTGTAACACAAGTGCTTAAGCTACTTACCACGGAGTCAGATCAATGTATGTGATGTTGTTGTATTTTTATATTTATTTATTTATTGTATTCAATCAATGCTTGCCATGTGGTAGACATTTGAGTTTCCTTCTAAGTCAATAAATATTACCTGTACTAAATAATGCCATTTCCTAACAGCTGCAACTCTATTGACATTAACAACTCTAAAGGAAATTGATTTTTCACTATACTTTAAAGATCATACCGAGTGGAGTTCGGAAGTTCGTGCGACATCTTAGATCAGATCAAAAAGAGGCAGTTACGGTACGATCTAGTCGCGCGTAGTCCTTCTAAACCGCGTCCAATGGTCCTCCTCCTAGTCGTCGTCAGTACTGCGAGTGGTTTACAAGTGCCTGCGTGCGCGGCTCATTTGTAAGACCGTACCGTAACTTCTTTTTTGGTTTGATCTAAGTGTGACACACTGTTCCGTTTTTATGTTTGTTTAATGAGGTAGCGACTTACAAAGAGCACAGAATAGATATCAGCTAAAGCAGTACGAAAGGCAAAAACGAATGCTCTGAATAAGACATAATAATCTCAACAGAACTTGCTAACCGGCCGCTTTGGAGACCTGTTGAGACGTGCGTCTCTGTGTTTGTATTTTTTCGATCATTTTCTCTTCCTTCCATACTACTTATATCTGTACTGTGGCTAAGCGGATGTGCTTTTACGTAATACCATTGCTTTGTATATTTTGGTGCAATTAGCTCTTTTCTTGTGTTTCAAGAGCTAGGCCTTTGTGCTGTGTGTAATTAGCGTCTGACAAGCCGTATACGACTGCACATCAATGTAAAGACTCCGGCATCTTATGCTCTTGTTTTCAAGGGTGATCTTTCGACAAAAATGGGTAGCCCAATGTGTTCTCGTGTGTACTTAGCTGTGTATGCATATATTATGCAGCTCGTGAGTGATGCAACTCTGAATTGGCCACTGGCACTCACGCAGGGTTTCTTCAACGAAATTACACTAAGTGCTCACTTTCACCGTGATCCTAGCCTGTTATTTCGTTCATACCGGCACAGACAACCCATCAGTTGGCTCAGAACTCGTGTGAAAATAAGTACACTTGAACACTTTTGACTTTAAATGATTTATACGGTTAAGCTAGTTCTTCATACTTACTAGGGCGTTTTGATAACTCCATGACTTTCAGGCTGAATAGAAACTTTTTTTATTTTTAATGATATTTTCTTAAAAGTAATATTTTTGCGAACCTAAAATAATTCTATTTTCAAATATGGCGCGAAAACAATATTTAATAACAAAAGAAGTTTGGCGGCTGTGAAGGTGTTCTTCGAAAATGGAGAAATCCGAGTTTCGAGTCTTGATTAAACACTATTTTTTACGCGGGAAAACCATTAAGCAGACCGAAGACAAGTTGAAAAAATATTACGGGCATTCAGCGCCGTCTCATGGAATGGTACATAAATGGTTTACTGAGTTTCGTTGTGGACGTATTACAACCAATGATGCCGAGCGCCCAGGAAGGCCGATTGAGGTAACCACTGAGGACATTGTTAACAAAATCCACGATATTGTTTTGGCTGACCGTCGAGTAAAGATACGCGAGTTAGCTGAGGCTGTGCACATCTCAACTGAACGAGTTTTTCATATTTTGCACGATATTTTGGGAATGAAAAAACTTTCTGCAAGATGGGTGCCGCGCTTACTGACAGTCGACCAAAAGCGAAAACGCGTGACTACTTCTGAGGCATGTCTGGCTATGTATAATCGCAATCCAAGTGAATTTTTGCGTCGGTACGTAACCGTGGATGAAACGTGGGTCCACCATTATACGCCAGAGACTAAACAACAGTCAAAGCAGTGGACTTCTACCGGCGAACGTGCACTAAAGAAGGCAAAAACGGTATGTTCGGCTGGTAAAGTGATGGCAACAGTATTTTGGGACAGTCAAGGGGTTATTTTCATCGATTTCTTGGAGAAAGGCAAGACAATAACCGGTGCTTACTATGCTGCATTGCTGGAAAGATTTAATGAAGAGTTGATGAAGAAACGACCGCATCTAGCAAAGAAAAAAGTTCTATTTCATCAGGATAATGCTCCGGCCCACTCGTCTGCAGTCGCGACTTCAAAACTTGTCGAATTAGGATACGAATTATTGCCGCACCCTCCATATTCACCAGATTTAGCCCCCTGTGACTTCTTTCTCTTCCCAAACATGAAGAAATGGCTTGCTGGGCAAAGATTTTCATCCAATGAAGAGGTGATAGCTGCAACCGAGGCCTATTTTGCAGGCTTTGACAAAAAGTATTTTTTGGATGGGTTGAAGAGATTGGAGCATCGCTGGAAAAAGAGTGTAGAGTTGAAAGGAGAGTATGTAGAAAAATAAAATGTTTTTGTACACAAAATATATGTTTTTCTTTTCAAAGTCATGGACTTATCAAACCGCCCTCGTACACTAAACGCGGTATTAAGATGTAAGTTTATATGTTTACTAGTGGACCCGGCAAAAGCTGTCCTGTCCGCTCTTTCGCAATTTATCAATATTTTCTCATCGTTTACACCTTTCCTGGACTTCAACAAATATTTCAAGGCTAAAATTATTGAAATCAGTGCAGCCGTTCTCGGGTTTAAGTAAGACTATCGAACAGCAATTCATTTTTATATTTAAAAAGAGCGATTAACCTTACCTGAATTTTCCCATGGGAATGCGTCGAAGGTGAAGAGGAATGTCATCTTGAATTGGGTCAGCATATATTTAACAGTCCGATTATAATATTATTTATCCATCTTGGTTGTAAGCTAGCTTAAAATTCAACCTTTAATATAGCTTCAATAATTATAAAAAAAAAAGTTTAGTACGTCACCTCGATACGTCACGAACATCGGACGAATAAGATTTTGTTACAACGCTGCACTCGAGAATACATCAACGCAACTCATTTAAGGACGGGAGAGGCCTGACCTTCCATGCTTGAGGTCGCTGAACTTTTAGGAACAGGCGCGGTGGTACCTGCTGTCACTTTTTTAATCAAGACTTTGTACTGGAGCTTATTCCACATTGTAAAAAAAACTTTTCCCAAACGGCGTTATTTCGTTTGTCGTTAAGATCCGATCTTATAAAATTGGTTGGGACGGATAAAATAAGTTTAAAAAAGTTAGTGCCACAGACATGCCTACGACGAATGTGGTAAGAATGGAATGGATGACATTGTTATAACGAAATAACACCTGTCGCAAATATTTTCAGGACCACGGCATTTTAATATTACCCCAATGAAGCTATTAACAAATTTATATCCAAAGAGCTGTAGAAACAAATATTTAATTGCATGAAATTAAATACATATCCAATACACACGCGACACAGAAATGACGTCACTTCTCAAAATTGCCATACAAAATCCATGGAGGCAGATGGTTGATGGTTTTGACAAATGATAAAAAAGACCATATCAATGATTGGTGGTGTCATCATCTTTCATGTTATAGATAATAATGACATAATTGTGCCTGCCTCGAATCACAAGTGTTTTGTGCCATACAAAAACAATCATAATATTCAAGTACCTACATATAATAATATTTTTGCAGTAGAAACAATCAACTGTCTGAGGTTAGGATCGAACCCGCGTCCATCGGAATCTAGCCCGTGTGCCTATACCACTCAGCTAACCAGACATTAACTTGTTGAAATTTGTTACTGCATATTCCTAATGCGTAAGCCCATAGACGCGGGTTCGATCCCCGTCTCAGACAGTTGACTTTTTCTACTGCAAAAATATTATCTTTAGTTTGCAATGTAAATGCTTATCAAGAAAGATCGATAAACTACCCACTGAAAGTAAAATCGCCCACAGTAGAAATCTTAAAAGATGTAAACTTATTTGTGAATCGACAAATAAGTTTCACAAATTACTTCTCGAAACTTAAGCAACATTCTTCTGACGCGGAGCTGCGGGTGAAACAAAGAGAGAACTGTTCGTTTTTCAAGTTTTAACGACTTCCCGTATCGTGTACAATCAATTGAATTCTAATATTAACGTGTTGGATCATAACCGTCCCTTTTGAGCCTAAGTATTTCTTTGGCGTTGCGCTTAAATTGTCTCCGTGTGTCTAATTTATATTCGTGCGTTGTTCTTTATATTCATAGCAGCCACATACATAATAAGCTAGGAGGCTTCAATAGGTTAAAAAAAGACGTGTAAAGAAACATCTTTATCTAACTCTTTGTAATACATTAATAGTAAGAATGGCTGTGGATTTACAACACTTGTCAATCCATATCCATTCGTATAGATTAGAAGCAAACCAATTCGCTTTTTCGTTAAGTTCATAATAAGCACAGGTAAAAGTTTAAGTAGTCATTTTGTCGCTACTTTGTTTTAAAAATTAAATTTAAAATTTATTTTTAATTAATTTAAAATTTATTTTTACAGCTGAAAATTCCATTGTGTTCTGGCCGTTTCCAATTTTTTCGATATCGATGCTTTTTTTAAATCTAATTTTAATGTAAGGAAGGAGATTATTTTATTCATAAAACTACAATAAATATTGATAAACATCAGGCAAAAAAGAAGTAATTTTTAGGGCCGGTCAAAAATACAATCTTTAAATTATGAAAAGTAATTATAACTTCAAAAATAAAGTAAAAACGCCGGGCATACATGGGGGTTAAATCGATATGATAAGGTACCCTGCGACGGCTTGGCGCCCTAAAAGAAACACCCTGTATATCTATCTATAACTAGGTTACTACGATAAATTATAGAACAGTTTTCCAATATATTTTTGTTGCAAAATAAAATATTGTTTATTGAAGATTTTTAAAAGTAGCTGACGTTAATATAGTACAGTTTCCTTACAAGTAAGTTGATTAAAATTCAAATTAAGATCGTGTCACCCCCCTACTCTTGATATCATTACAGGCCCCAATTAACTTTAGTTAAATAAACCACGAAATTGAGACTATCGCAAGTTATACCGAATATATTACAAAGATTAATAATCCGAATAGCAATTTCGAAATTGTTGACGCTTATCTTAAGTTAAAGTAATGAGTTTTCTTTACAAAATGAGTGCGTAACTAAATTGGCGAAATTGTGAAGCTTTTAGTAAATTGTGCGAAGACTTTCAGAATTATACGTATGGGAAGGGGTCTATGAACGGAGCCAGAATTTGTGAACAATTGTGTACAATTGGCATGATGACAGCTATCTTAAATATTTTCAAGACCATGGCGTTTAAAAATCATAGCCCCTATGAAGTAATTATAACCAGTTTATTTCCAAAAAGCTGTCGAAACCAATTTTTAAACACACAAAACTCAATAAATATTCGGTCAATTGACTCCGATTTCTAGTGACGTCACGTTCATTATTCCCATACAAAATCTATGGAGGCAGACCGTTTTGACAGATAATAAAAAGTATGTCAACGATTGGTGGTGTCGTCTAGCCAATTAGTCTAAAGTGGTATTGTCTTACACTTAGTTCAGAGTAGCGATCGATACTTAGTTATATTAGCAGTTACCGAACGTTTCCAAACATAAGAGACACATTTTGAACTAAATAAAAACTTGCGTCCGGGGACGTATTTGACGACCACTTTGGTGTAATGGTTAATAAGTTGACTAGACCAAGAGTAAATAAGGAATATACGAATGGTATATACACATAGAATATGTATGTAATTCACTGATTACTTAGATTATTTACTCAATCTCCCTCGACCCTCATTTCTCACAGTAACTTTGAACTAAGTTCGAGTTAGTTCTTACTGACATTTCTCTGTGTGTTACTTGGCAATCCTACCCCAAACGAATTCTAAATTGAGCCTCAAGTATCTATCTTATACAATAATAACATAGTTACACAAATGTACGAAAATGTTAGATTTTTTTTTGTATGTAAAAGCTTTGGTGTATGTGTGTTATGATCGCTAGTTTTGTTTAACGTATCGTAGTGACGTAGTGGATTGCCATAAAATTGCGGCGAATAATTGCTGGTTGCTGCAACTGGTTGTCAGTTTCATCAATTGAAGGTACCTACTCTAGTTGTAACATTTGGCAACTTTAAAAAAAAGATAATTGGCTCAAATAAGCTGCTAGTTTTCTAAACTTATATTGCTGCGTCTGCAAAGCGTCGTAACCGCATTTCAAGAAAGATGAAAAAATGTATTCTTTTATACCGGTCGGTTTATATCGAAGAGTCTGGTATCTATGGAAGGACGTTTGAAAAAAAAATGTTCCATAAGTGCATCTAATTCAGACTAAAGAATGGCGCCCCCCTTTTCGAGTACCTTACTATAAAAAAAGAAAAACTCTAGTTTTTCTTTCATTTGTACCAAATTTGTATTTCTATGTGTAGAGAGCTTTGGTGTTGGTGTGTTATGACCGCTAGTCTTGTTCAACGTAACGTAGTGACGTAGTAGATTTCCATAAAATTGCGGCGACTAAATTACTGGTAGCTGCAACTGGTTGTCAGTTTCATCAATTGAAGATACTCTAGTTGTAGCAATTGGCAACTTTAAAAAAAATGCCTAACTAAATTGCCAGTGTTTTAAATTGCTACGTCTGCAAAGCGCCTTAACCGCATTTCAAGAAAGTCGAAAATATGTAATCTTTTAAACCGGACAGTTTATATCGAACAGTCCGATATCTTTTGAAAGACGTTTGGTGAAAAATCTGCCCTAAGTGCATCTTATTCAGACTAAAGAATGGCCCACCCTCTAATTGTGGCGTGGAAATCTGCAGTGCGCGAAACTCGCGCCTGTCCCGTTTTCTTATATCGTACTCACGTTTACGAACACAGAGGAGTTGGGCGACCAAGTACCTATAAGTCTTCTCTCATTTGAGCACAATAAAGCCAGTAGGTACGTAATTAATGAAGGCATACAAGCGAAAACACACGCACGGTACTTCATACAGCTTATTCTAATTAAAATGGACGACTTATATCAACAAGGGGGTCTTAACACAATATATTTGAGAAAATTACTTGGAGTTAATGCAGAAATAATAATGTACAGTCTTGTTAGATATCTTTTGAAAGCGCTAACGATAATAACAAGTTTCAAAGCCAGTGTCAATTTCAAATATTAATTTTCAATTGATTTCACGTACTTTAGTACGTGACGCAAATCGTTGATTTGTTACGACTTTTCTACATAACCCTGGTCCCTAGCACCCGCGGCTATATTACCAATGTGTTCAGATTTATCAGATTATTAGACTAGTACCATACATTATTATTAAGTACTTACTTATAAGAGCCAGAGTAGGTTGTCTGTCAGTTATATTGTATAAGTATTCATATGGGAGGCCAGATGGATAAGTTTCCATCATGTAGAAATGCAAGGAAAGGATATCTTTTCGCGCATTTCATAAATATTTCATGCGTAAGGATGCGGCATCTTATCACAGTATTTTTGCCTTTTTGAGGAGATAAACGGGATCATTATTTTTATAAATATTGTGCTTGAAACCCTGTGCTTACTTTTGAAAAAGGATAGATGGATGATACATTATATTATTTTGCTCAAATTCCCCCTTCCTGTTAATTGAATGTTCCTTCAACCGAAGGTTGTCTGGAAGAGATCGCTACAAGCGATAAGACCACCTAAATTCTACATCTTTCATTGTTAACACTTAAAAAACTTGTCTGTAATTTTAGTTTTGTGTTGCACAATGAAGTGTTAATCTATGTATCCATCTATTATATTAACTTTTTTACGATTACAAACTACTCATATGCAAGTCTTTGAGTAAAATTTTAAATAAGTTCTGGCTTACTATGAAAAACGAAATGCGTCAAAACGATAATTACGTTTACGCACCCTTTCCTTTGTACACGTTATCATTTTGACCGATATCGCTTCTCGTAGTAGGCCTTCAGTTTCAGTTCAGCAAATTTAAAAAAAAAACCTACCTAATCTATTCACCATCTCAAAATCTTCCGTCTTTACTTCATTAGTTCATTACACACTACACTTTCTAACACTCTGACGTAGCTCTATTCTATCTCTAAGTAAGAGACGTACGTTTTATTAAGTGGTGCTTAATTCGTCGGAGCGATGGACCATTGTGTGCCCGCCCTTATAAAGAGTACACACGTGCTTTATCGGTTGTCGCCGGCGCTTGACGCGTGTTACATAACCCACGTTCGTTCACATCGGGAAGTGAGCATGAGCCAGTAATGATGTGCTGACTCGATGGTTATGTGGTGAGGCGCCTTTAAATTTGGTACCTACCTAATAGCGATACCCCGCAAATTCGTCCGCAAAATTGTAGGATTTTCATTCAAAGTTTCATCTTTCATCCATTTCCCGTTATAATTATTAGTCAATTTGTCAAACAGCTACAGTGAGGTATGTTAGTACCCTTTGGCGGTAGTGTGGCGTGAACTTGGAATGCTGACTTCTTATTTAATTTATATATATTATCAAACTCATCTGAGAACTCAACTCGAATCTATAATCGGGTCGGAAACTTTACGAATTTTCTTGACGCGAGTGCTTGAATCGAGTCCGCTTTTTTTAGAAACGGTACACATCGTTATTCGAGAAGGCAAGCCTAAAGAACGAATCGAGTCTCACTTGAGTCGAGGCGTACGTCACGTCACTACTATATCAAGTCGAGGCTAAGGTCAATCGCTGGCGCATCTTTATTGTTTACTCTACGCGGCTAATGTTAACGTTTAGCATGCAATTTCCTATGCATCACTCGTTGCCAACTTAGCGGGAAAACACTAGGTACGCCGCCAAATTAACCTGGAAGCTCTGTATGTCATCTTCATTCTGCTTTAGACATGAAGCTTGTGGCAGTGAATGTGAACTTATAAGTTCTCTCCAAAAGATTGTCACTTTATTGCTTCTTGAGTCTAACTTTACAGCGACGGCCGGTACCCATTGTGCTTACTTCCTGTTAGTAAAATACAATACGATTATACATTTGATCATACTTATGGTCTTTTATTTAAAAAACTAGCGGCCGCCCGCGACTTCATCCGCGTGGATGTTAGTTTTTTGCGACCGGGCTTCATACAAATTCGCAACCCCTATTTTATCCCTTTGGGGGCAGAATTTATCAATATGTAATATTATTTCTATCCTTCTTTACCTTCCAAGTAATGTTGAGTCAAATAAAAAAAAGTCCCATTAAAATCGGTTTAGTAGATTCTGAGATTCAATTTCCTGCCTGCCCCCTAAGTTCATCGGCGTGATTTATATCCCAGTTTACTCTCCAGGTGATACTGAGTCAAATAAAAAAAGTCCCGTCAAAATCGGTCCAGTAGATTCTGAGATTAGCCCGGACAAACAGACAGACAGACAGACAGACAGACAGACAAAAATTTTAAAAATTGTTGTTTTGGCTTCTATTACGGTAATTAAGACCCCCTGTAACAATTTTTCATAAAAATCTTCAATGTACAGAAATCGATCTTTTACAGTCTTATTATATGTATAGAATAGATATATTTTTCAATTTATTTTCAGCATTAATACAGTGACAGGTACCATTTTAATCCACTGAATAAAGCCTTTAAGTCGAGATTATTCTGAGCTTAATTCGATTAGGTATATACATAAAATTTTGAATGTCATACCAGCACAGTCGCATGTTTTAATGTTCCAGTAGCGGATTACACTTCAATCAACGATTCTCATTGAGTACACGAGAAGCTTACACAAATTACTTATATCCAGCGGGCTAACTGCAAATGTTCCGCCGAAAACCGAATTTAAACGAGATTGGGTGAAAACTAAAAGTAAATGAATTTATTTGCGAAAACAGTGTCCAGGAGTTGATTAAATTTTTGGTTAATTTGATCAAACTCAATGAAAAACCAATGCAGATTCGTTTTTCGTTGTTAAATCCGACTATTCACATACTGCCCTATTCATATTTTCAAATAATAACGACCTTATGAAACTTGTCAGGGTTAAATTATTTTAGACACCAGTATAAGTTAAGAAAGTTTAAGAAGCGTTAAGAAAAACTTATCAAGCGCCAACTTTAAAGTTTCTTCAATTGCACGCGGTAGAATATCTAAAGGTTCTCATTTTGACGAACTTTAGTTATAGGCTAGGTTTATTAAAAAAACGTCCTGATTATAATTTTTTTGTCTTTGTGTCCACTAAACATTAATTTAATCAGTTGTAAAGTTTACTTTTAGGCTGATTATATATTTTAAAAAAACCTGATTTGAGCAATATTTGTTGTAGTGTGCCCTAAAGATTAATCCAATCTGTGAAAATCTAACTCTAAAAATGGACCCTACGTAACGCGTTGTTAGGTATTGGCCGCGGCACGAAACAAATATTTAGATTATATTTATTGTTCCAAAATAGCTTGTTAGCAGAGTAACGTCAACCATATTTCTAAGTATAAAACCCATGATGTCCTGGCTGAACAATAATAAATAATAACAACCATTTCCTGCCTGTTTTCGTTGGTTCAGCAGCTCTGGTATTATCGGGGCTTAATCAAAATTTAAATTGATTTGACACAATGTGAACGACGATACACGCCAACATTTGACAAAATTTGATCGAAAGCTTTGGCACTGGTTTCAATTAGAATAGAAAATTGGTAGGCGTAACTATTATTATACAGTATTATGTGAGAAGTAACTACGTTAATCCTCATGTCAGTAATGTAAGTGCCTAATAAATGTAATGATAAAAGAGTTTTCGAATACGATATCACAAATACAGCAAATTTTTCACATTTTTGAAACATAAAATTTTCATCAAACGCGTCGACTTTCCTATTAAATTCCAAATCGATGGGGTGAGCACGAACAACTTTCGTAACGTATTCGTGGCGTTTATCTATCGTTTACTTGTCAATTTATATGGGAAAACTGACAGTTTCTGACGTTTGGACGACACGTATACGTTACAATTATATTCGTGCTCATCCCACTGATCATCTAAAGTCCTAACTGCATTTTTGAAAATTCATATTTACTTTATTATTTCAAATTAGGAACGGTAGACATAAAACAGTCCGGTGCATTAACTGACGTTTGAACAAAACATCTCTAATAGAAATGCAATCTGGCGATGCAATAAATTTGAGGATTGATACTTCATAATCCGGCTGTTACCCTATTTCCCCTTTATAAAGCCCTAGGGTTGTGCTTTATAAAGGTAGCAAGGTAGCAGCAACCTACATGCTCATTTTGGTAATCTGCTCAGCAAAGAGCTAGGGGATACGAGCGAATGTCGCAAAGTAGGAAAGGACTTTCAGTCACATTTTTAGAGGAAGCAGAGGTTAAAGTATCTGGGTTATCGTTTTCTGTGTTCCCGTTGATGACTACACTAAAATTTTATGAATAATCAGCTTTAAAAGTCTGTAAAAATTCCAAGATGTAAGTTCGAAATATTTGTAATAAAGTCATAACTTGTTATCATCTTGAATCAGGTCTGTAAGTGTAATTTAACCAAGAAAGAAATGCTTGATTTGCATTGTAAAGTCTTTGATGTCACTTAACTTGTACAAAATTAGTCGTTACTTCATTAATCAACTACACAAAGAAAATATGAATTACTCGTGCTGCTTGTACCAATGATTTTTATTGTCTGTTTGAAAATAATGAAATTGCAATTAAATAATCACTTGAAAGCAAGGCAAGAGGACTTAGTTTTATTTATAAAAAAACACAGTATCAACTATATTATCGGAAAACGAAACGTTAATATCCTAAAATAATGTTTTATATCTTCTTCAGTTTATAAAATAACATTATTTTCTCGGAAGCTGTAACATTTTAGAGACTAGCATTATTGCCAGGCTCTTAGGCTAGGCTATATGCTCTATTAATTGTAATAAAGTTAGTTACGAAATACATGTGAGAGACGGTATACAAACTTTGAAAATAGCTTATGTATTACGTTTATATTCCATGTTTCCAACAATGACTCTTTCCATCGTAGTACATAATAAGTCTGAAACCATTTTTCACGAAATAATGGTAACAGCTCATATTCCCAGTATTTCCTAGTTACTACGTGACGTTCACATAAACAACATACATACACGGGTAATAATAACGTAAGAGTATATGAAACTTCAAGGGCTCACAATGCCACATTTCCTTACAATTGTTTGATTTGGTTTTACTAGCCAATGTAAGAAATTGGATGCCTTTTCAAATTACGGCACGCCGGCAATCAATCTTTTAGAGCGCTGAACATACCGAGACGGGCAGAATAAATAGGATAAAAACAGAAGAAGACATTTATGCGATCAAAATGCTTACAATCACTAAGGTGCCTTACGGTTTTGGGACAAAAATGTTTTGTTCACACATAATTGTTGATCACATACATTTAAAAATGCATGATTTAAGTAATATAAAAAAAACTGGCCAATTTTGAGTCATACTTACACATGAATGATTCCTTCCATTTTGAGACGACATGTTTTAATTTAATTTCAGATTCCTGGAAATCTGTTTTTACAAGTTGTTAATGTGTACAAGAAATTATATGTAATGGTTAGTTCAATAATTACCCAATTGGATCGAATAGGTTTGATCTTTTGTCAGTTCGTTATGTTGGGAATAATGAAGTTTTTCTTGTCATTTTTACCACTAAAATCCACAAAAAATAACGTAAAAATATTTTTGTTAAAACTTACCAGGGCTCTTTATACGTAGTCAAAAGTATGAAATAAGGTCAACATAATGCATAATCGTAATTTTTCAGGGAATTGGGCCTCTGGTTGCAATGGACAAAAAGCGCACGACTAGATATTTTGCTTGGTAAAGTGTGATTAAATGGAGTTGTTTAATGAAAGGCCTAGCTGATTGATTGAACGGCTATTTTGACCAGTTGGCTGCGACATATACATCGACGACACAACAACAAAACACCTAATAAATCTCGTTACCGGATCAATAGGGATATTAATCCGGTTGGACACATCGAAAATTATTGAAAATATACGGTTGGGAATTGCGCCTCTTCTTTCCAATTATAAAGGAAAGCATCGATATATGGGATGTGAAAAGGAAAATTGTAGTTTTCCAATTACGAAAGGTAAGTAGGTGGGTACAATTGAGTGAAGTATGAAATAGCGTCACGTATCCAATAACATTCGAGCCTCAGTTGCTTTGGGAAAGGAACCTTTTCATTGCACCCGTAAAAAATGTTCTGATAGCTATTTTCACAATAAGGTGACACATAGGTATTTCTTACAAGGCCTGTTGTAAAAACCCTAAGGTTTTTAAACGTTTCAAAAAATTCTTAGCAGCTGCCTCAGTGCTAGAATAATGAAACCTCTATTCACTTTGCTTCTATAAGGCCTACAGCGACAGCCTATTTAAAATGAAAATTTTAGACTACCACATGGACTTGAACCTCAACCACTCGCAAGCCGTGCGATTGCTCTAACCATCAATATTTTTTTGAAAAAATTGATATCTATCGCACACATTGTAACATCGACTTTATGCGGTGCGAATTTGTATCTGAAGGTTATGGCAGTAAACGCGAGTGATTGGTGATGTTTTCAAATAAGCTGAGCAATATCGTGAGGTTCGTAAAGCCAGATCACGTATCCTATTTATCCCGAAGCAACTCTATATTACCCGTGAACAATTTGATACCACTTCTGGTGGCTTGAACTTAAAATTACTCCGACTTTGACGTATAATTTTGAGAATTGGTCATGTTAATAAATGGTAACGTAACATTGTTTTAATTAATCTACGTCCTCATATTAACTGTTTTTATATGGGACTTCACTTATTTCATTAAGTAGTTAAAAGCATTTTCTGCCAGTCAATCTCAAGCTCGTGCAGAAAGATAGCAATGGCAACTTTACCTAACAGGTCTTGTCTGCAAAAATCAATCAAAAATCATGGACGTTCGTTGGACATATTATTGCATTCATTTATTTCCTCTTGCATTTTGGGATCGAATCATAATAAAAATTGAAATTGTTTATTCACTTACAAATACAGCTAATAGCAAGTGGCAAAAGTCGTCTTTAAGGTATGAAAATACTTGTGCCAGAAGATTCAGCTAAATATCGGATACTTCTTCTTCCTATTGTGTCAACCTAGGAATAGTTATGTTTTTGAAGACCAAACCTCAGCCACCGACAAAGCATTGTCACACGTGTACAGGTGCTAGAACACGCAGGGCAGGACAACAGATGAGACATTGTCTAGGATGCTACTTTTATAGCAGACTCTGCTAGAGGTAGGTGTAGCACTGTAGAAATCAATACGGACTGAGAAGTCTTAGTAAAAGGTTCCCATTCTTACACTTTGGAAACGGATCCCTAAAAATGAATACACATTCCATAATCCCTTTTTGTTTATAGCGATTACGATACATCTATTGTTTTGGTCCGATGGGCATTTTTTAAGCCTACAGAATACATATTCGTGATACATTCCACCAACAATTCTGCTTTATTCATTTGAACAACCAGCGGTCTGAAACGGCTACCAGGTTCCGTTTATGCTACGTCAGCAAATCGCTTCTTCGTAATTCATGTCCAGCAAAAAGGTCCAATTATTTAACCATCCCGTAACCCTTACTTATTGTTAGTCTTGTGAATAAACGAAATGAAAACGGAGTTACTGAGGGGAATAACAAACATGACCTATCATTTTAGTGATCAAGTTCTGCGCTTGACAGGATATGTTCACTAGGTCATTTTAAGTATTTTTAGTCCGAGCAAAAAGGATTTCTTTTCTTCTGGTGGGGGGTAGGGGGCTACAAAGATGGCCGCTGCCGACAATTTAAAAAAAAAATCTCCTCGTATACTTACAGCTATTATAGCGATATTGGTGTCATTTTCGTATAAACCGAAGCCGTAGAATTCATTTCTGATATTTATTTTTAGCACTTTCATACATTTTTTTTAAGAAATAGTAAAAAAAGTGAGAAATTGTATTCAGTATTTTTTGTTTAAGAGCCTGTCAGTGGTACGTTTAATTATAAAAAAGAAAATAAAAAATATGAGAAGAAAGAAAATTTTATGCTGATTCTAAAAATATATACTTTAATAGACTTATCTAGTATTTAAATGTAAAAAAAAATATATTTATGCAGCAGCGGTGATGTGCAGTATTTAAGTTTATCGATCATATCTGCAGAAATAATCGAAATCTCAATTTATTTTTAATGTAACAACTGTATTTATTTACAATATCAAAAGATAAAATATAAACCTGTGTTTGTTAGCTTACTTGTTCACTTATTTTATAACAATTAGTGATATCATAATGAAAGTTACAAAAATCGCTTTCCATATGAAGATTCTCCTCGAATCCTCCATTCCCATTTCATTTTATCTTTTGACATTTGATTAAATGACTATGGGACTATTCTAAAAGCAGCACTTCTGAAACAAAAAAAATAATTATCTAAATCGCTTCAGTCGTTTTCAGTAATCAAGGAACAAATATATTAAAAATGAACGACAGACAGGCACCAAGAAAGATCTTGGTGTCACAATTTAAACCCTTTGACCGCCACAGCTTTAGCAGCAACTTAAAAAACTTTTGACGGCTATAGCCGACTATGGCTGTCAAAAGGTTAGGTAAAACAGTTATGATTAAAGTAAATTTATAGTATCTAATTATTAATATATGAAGACGAAATACATAGTTACAACATAAATCACGCCTTTATCCGTGATGGGGAAGGTAGAGCGGTTACGCTACGTCTGACAAGTTTCAAGGGTTATCTGACGAAAATGAAAATAATAGAAAAATTTGAAAAATAAAAATAACACTGATTAGACAGACCTTAGCAGAGCCTAGTGTTAACATAATCCGGCACAGAAACATAGTTCTGTGCATTTTAAATTTCTTTTTATGCAGTTGCATCTATTTTTGCATGATGTTTTGCATCTGCACCGGGTAAGTTCTAGGCAAACTGTTGCTACATCTGGTAAAACAGACCAGCGAGGTTTCCAGACGTTTCCTTCACGAATCCAACCCCAAGATGACGGACAGGGAAGATTTTGATCGGGAATTAACGTTTGGCCCCAAATATGCACACCTTGGTACATTGCTCTTAATGTGTGCTGATGCAGAGCGCCTTCTGTTGGGGGTATATTTTCCAGCTGTCTGTCTTTCTTTGTGAAAAGATATTTTCGACACTCATTAACGGTGGTACAGGGGCTTGAGCTGTGAAATAAAATTTGCGGACATTGTTTATATTATGTAGGTGTGGATAAGAAATTGATGTTATATAAGAATGAATATAAATTCACTAAAGGTCTCTATAGCGTAGAGGTTGAGCGTTCTTAATTTTACTATTCATACTTACCGATCGTACATTGTGATGATAAATTTCTGAATGAAACTATCTGCTTCTGCCAAGTTTTGTTGTACCAATGCTTTGAACCCAAGTGTTGCTTCCGGGTAGGCAAACCAGGCGTCAAACGCGCTCTTTTTGCCTCTCCCATGAAAAGCCGACACAGTGTCACATCCAGTAAAGGCATGAAACACAGGCAATACTTCAGCCCTATCAAATCCTAAAAAAATATCAGTAATTAAATTTGGGACGTCGATGGGTTGAAATTCAGATTCATAATGTAAAAGAAGTTCAGCGTGTAACACACTTACCAAGTCCATTCGCAATTGCATTGCATGATATGTAGGAGTGGTTTTTCCCTGTGCCCATATGCACCCATAAATCTTTCAAATTTGGTAATTTATGAACACTAGAAATCGCAATCACAACCACATCCGTATCAACAGTGCGAATCAAAATGGAGCTATGACCACGAAGTACAGCGTCCGCTGCGTGAAGGAGCATTCTTGTGTCTGCTTCTTCGTGGTTGCATGGCTCCAGATTTCCTTTCTCACGGTTAATATTACTCAAAACAGAATTGTTTTTAGTAACGTTGAATTCTTTGTCTTGGTCAAAATCTATCGCGAGGCATCGCAGCGTGAGTAACTCAAAAAGTTCTTCTTTGTTTTTGTAACTTTCATTATGATATCACTAATTGTTATAAAATAAGTGAACAAGTAAGCTAACAAACACAGGTTTATATTTTATCTTTTGATATTGTAAATAAATACAGTTGTTACATTAAAAATAAATTGAGATTTCGATTATTTCTGCAGATATGATCGATAAACTTAAATACTGCACATCACCGCTGCTGCATAAATATATTTTTTTTTACATTTAAATACTAGATAAGTCTATTAAAGTATATATTTTTAGAATCAGCATAAAATTTTCTTTCTTCTCATATTTTTTATTTTCTTTTTTATAATTAAACGTACCACTGACAGGCTCTTAAACAAAAAATACTGAATACAATTTCTCACTTTTTTTACTATTTCTTAAAAAAAATGTATGAAAGTGCTAAAAATAAATATCAGAAATGAATTCTACGGCTTCGGTTTATACGAAAATGACACCAATATCGCTATAATAGCTGTAAGTATACGAGGAGATTTTTTTTTTAAATTGTCGGCAGCGGCCATCTTTGTAGCCCCCTACCCCCCACCAGAAGAAAAGAAATCCTTTCTGCTCGGACTAAAAATACTTAAAATGACCTAGTAAACATATCCTGTCAAGCGCAAAACTTGATCACTCAAATGATAGGTTACCTATGGGCGCATGTTCTTATTCCCCTCGCTAAGTAGAGGCCTTACGACCTAACGTGATAGGCCTTCGAACGCACGATCAATCAAGCTTGTAAGAGTGATAGAGATATTTACATCCGAAACCACGGACCATGGCTTATAAAGTAAAGGGGGCAACTTCAGAGGGGGACAGTGAGATTGCGTTATCAATAGTCGCGATCAAATTCTTCCACAATAGTTTCAGAAGAACCTAGTAGGTACAGTCAGCGTCAAAAATATAGAAGCACTTACCATGTCCAAAAAGCATTTGAGCATTCAATCTGTCGAATCTGTTGGAATCTGTCAAATTTGTTATTTTGACACGGTAATAAAGTGTGACTATATTTGGGACGGTGACTGTACTAGCTTTATTGCCGGTCTCGATACTTTGCTGAAAGTTTCTACTTCATTTACTTCCGAATCGAATAGGGGACCCGAAATAAAACAGTTTTCCTACTTTTTGGGTTACAGGTAGCCGTTTTAAATCAGGACTATTGACCACAATGTGAACAAAGGGTTTCGTGAATTTCTTGTAGATTGATAGGTTAACTCTTTATTGCACACCACACAAAACTTAATAACACACAGTTTTAACAAAGAATGATGTTCAATTTAGCCGGTCTGTGAGCTGGAATCTTAAAGGAATATTTTTATTAACAGGAAGAGGGAATCCAACGGCCTGCGTTATTAAATTCAAGAGTCGATTGGACATGAGTCATTTGGTTTTGATTTATAATTCTCGACGTTTTTATGTTAAGTAAGTGCGTGAAAGGTTATCGTCATCTCTTCCCCGCTCTGTCATTAGCGGGTCCCGTTACTTGCGCCCGAGGGCGGTGCGCGCGCGCAGCCCGCAGCGGAAACAGGACTACTGGTACTCCTACGGAATGAATAATGTTATTCAACTCTCTTTTGATGGGTTTTTGGTCGATTTTTAACCTTGACGAAAAAGTGTAGTGTTACAGTTAAGTATACCTAGTGTAGTGTATATGAGTTTGACCCCTATGTCTGCTTGTGTATATAAATGTGTTTGTGTTGGTGTTATTTTTTTAAGGCTGATCCTCGACGGCAAGTTTCCTGGCAAGAGATCACCAGGCCGACCCAGAAGAAAATGGATAGATGACATCAAGGACTGGAGCAAACTTCGTTTTTAAACCAGCTAAAAAGAGCCGCTCAAGACCGCATCGGTTTCTACATGCTGACCTCCAAACTTCAATTTGAAGATGATGATGATGATGTGTTGGTGTCTGTCAGTGGCGTCGTAGCTCCCAAACGGATGGACCGATTTGAGTGCGGTTTACTTTATTCGAAAGATACTTTAATCGCAGTGGTTCCTAGCTATAGCTGTTCAAAATACGTCCAGCGTTTGAAGATCACTGGTGATCAAAAAAAACAGCTGGCTGTTTTCTTAGCTTATTCGGGTTTTTAACGGGAAAGCTAGTTTTATTATATTTAAACTAGCGGACCCCACAGACGTTGTTCTGCCCTGTTTTTTTTTTGTTTTTTTTCGTAAGAACCATCCCCGTGCTTTAAAGAATTTCATAAAAAAAGAATTGTTCAAACTGGTCCAACACATTTTGCGATTAGTTTTTATAAGAAAGATGTAGAGTTACTGGTTACTCGACGTTTTGCCGTCAAGACGTGACGAAACAGTTTACAGCCATAGACAGACGGTCAAATAAGTTGGTAAGCTGTTTTTTTACGTGGACAAGCAGTGGCGGCCCAGTTATAACCCTGTATCATTTTTTTAACATTATCGTTTACCAAAATGTTGTCCGGAAGAAATCGCTTTTAGCGATAAGACTGCACATACTCGTATAATACATAGTTAGTTATAATACATAGTATGTATCATGCCTTTATTTGGTGTGCAAGAAGTCACATAAAATGAATTGTTTCCAGCAAATGAGGGATAAAATTGAAACTCGCTTGGAATGGTTTGACCATCCAAATCATTGGTTAGTATCAAAAATCTAATTTCTTTATTTATTTACCTTAAATATCGTTTCCAGTTAATTTTCAACTACGAGTTAGTGCTTAGGGATGTCAAGAATGTGGATTTCGGATCTAGGTATTATAAAGTCTTTACATGCGGATACCATAAATATTAAAGTTAAATATCGTAAAAAATCGTAACAAGTTACTTTTCGCCCTAACATGTATAACAAATACTTTAGGTTCTATACTGCCTCGCTCGTGTAGTGGCAAAGTTTTTGCTTTACATCCGAGGGTTCGAATCCCAGGTCGTGCCAAAATTGTTTCTGAGATTTTCTGTCATGAATTTCTCAAAAACAGCTCGAAGTCGGGAAGTTGGCGGTGTTACACCCCCGTGCCTCGGAAAGCACGTTAAGCCGTTGGTCCTGCGCCTGATCTCTCTCCGGTCATGTCGGATTGCCGTCTCACCAAACTTTGAGAGAGATGGAACAGTGAGTACACCTGTGTATTGCGCTCACACTATAATATGTGCACTATAATATCTTCTGCGTAGTTGGCTGATCTCTGTTGAGATTGGCCGCCGTGGTTCAAGTCGGCCAAGAGGACTATGACTTTAAGTTACAACACAACTCATAACTTTACAAAGAAAAGCTCGACTCGGCGAGCTGCACTTCAGTCTGCTGTACAAGGCCGTCGTATCGGCGCAAGCGACGCGAAGTGGTTAGGGATGTGAAGACTTTGAATTTCGGATCTAGGTACTATGAAGTCTCTACATGCGACTATTTGAATATGATATGGTACAATATTACTGTATTGGTACTATTCCAAAGCGATAAGACCGCCTAGATGTAAATCCTTCTGTATAATGCACTAGAGTTAAGCCGATAGATTGTTGTAGGATAGTTTACTTTTGTACCAATAGATGGCGCTTTGCCCAGTTGACTCGCGGTACAGTATATTTACACTGGCTTCCTTAAAAGACCGAGGCTCGCTGTCTTATGTAACTATCCATTATTGCTGTAAATGACTGTGTCGTGACGTAATAACCCCGTTGTGTGCTACGTAGGGCTTTTTTTTATAAGCTAGTACACTCTCGACTTCGACCTTAACTCGCAGGAAGTTATACACCTTCTATGTCAAAAAACTGTAATACAGTTTTTAGTGCGCAATAAACAGTTAATTAATCTAATCTAATCTAATATCGTAACGAGACACTCTCAAAAACTTGCAATTTACAACACAAGTCATAACTTTATAAAGAAAAGCTCGACTCGGCGAGCTGCACTGCAGTCTACTGTACAAGGCCATTGTCGCGGCGCAAGCGACGTAAGCCAAGTGCTTAGGGATGTCAAGAATGTGATTTTGGATCTAGGCACTATGAATTCTCCATTTGCAAGTATTAAAGTATAATATCGTAACAAGTCACTATTCGACTAAAACTACACACACAAGTCCTAAAAGAAAAGCTCGTACTGCAATCTGCTGCTACAAAGGTCGTCGTCTAGCCGTAAGCGGCGGCCGCCGAGTGCTTAAGGATATCGTAGAAGTGAATTTCGGATGTATATATCATAAAGTCTCTATATACGGTTACCGTTAATATTAAAGTATGATATCGTACAGTACAATATCGTTTTTATTCACCTATAACAGATACCTACTTAAAATTACAATACAAGTCATAACTTTACAAAGAAAAGCTAGATTTGGCGAACTGCACTGCAGTCTGCTACTATATAATATAAGGCCGTTGTTTCGGCGCAAGCGACTACCACCTGCTTAGTGATGTAAATAATAATAATTCTTTATTTGCATCCACCATGGTATAAATAGATATTCGTTACAATTTGAGTCATATGTTAGGCTACAGGAATGAGAATGCAAATGTTACAAGAAATAAAAGTTACAATTCTTTAATTATTCAGATAAAAGGATATGAATTACGGATCTAAATATTATAAAGTCTAGGTACGGTTAACAACAAACATAAACATTGTGTCTCGTAATTATGGTTTGTAATATAACTTGTTAGTTTGAATAACTATAACTTTAAAAAAAGCTCGCATGCATACATACGAGTTCTCAGTAAAATTATCATGTACAAGTATGAGTGAAGTAAGGAGGCTGGATAACGTCGGATGTCCTAGATTAGTCTATTATTTTTATCAAATTTTCTGATGAGAAAGAGGAGCCTCTTTACATATTAATTGGCGGGAATTCCTTACTGACACATTTATTTTCGGATGTCCGATGGTTCGGATTCGGTTATGAAACTCGGTAACATCCCTAGTGCTTAGCTAGTAATTACGCCGGGCTATCGCCCTCAATTAGTGCCGCTCACGTCTCAATACTAGAATTCGAATTGATTTTACTTGAAGACAAACTCAATTTATCAGTAACGATTTTAAGCGTTGAAGTTATATGCTAAATCTTAGAATGACTTTGTAAAGTCCCAATTTTAGTTGATATTTGTAAAAGACAGTAATTAAGTTAGCAAAGTACAGTAAATAAGGTTAGTAACGTGAATGTACAATAACTGTGATACATCTTTTACAAAAAAAATATTCATTCTAATAGTTTTCGATAATCCAATTCAACTCTGTTCATTCATCTATATTCAATTAAGAACTCGGTGTAGCACAATAACGCTAAAATATTTCGTACAATGGGTCGAAAGTTTTCGCCCCGAGTTCATAACTTAACCATTTCTGGACACGTGGATAAGGTTGCCACCCGTGGGTCGTTCTTCTTTTAACCCTACAATTTGATTTAAAATTAGCTCAATTTTGAAAAAAAAACATATTAGTGTCATGGACAGTATATATATATTTCCTAATAGCAGAATTCCTGTTCTATCGGAAAAAGGTATTGGCCACGAAGTTTAGATTTTTTGTACGATTTTGAGGACTTGAAAGATAAACATCGACATAAAATTTACACCTTCGTCACGAAATCCTTTATTTTATTCTATCGATATCTTTTCGTCGAATAACTTGTTGTTTTGTAATACATTAAATAAGTAAATAAACTTTTAGAAAATGTATTAAAGTCGTACGTTTGTCTTTAGAAAATATGTTTTATTTGCGCTCTTATACCACTCTGTCACATTTTTTGCTAATGTAAAGTAAGTTTTTGCTGTAATTCTATTTATACAAGCGTTAACAAATAAATACTTATATCACAGATGGCAATATCATCAACTGTCCTAAATAAAAAAAAATCTATGTTGTACTTGTCATAACAGCGAACATAAACGACCAAAACCATTTTCTTACCAGGAGACAACCTCGTGACAGAGTAGTAACTTACGTGACAGAGTAATAAATCTAGGAGATATCAGACTGTGTTTTGGAATAAAACCAGTATATTTAACTGGAATCATTTATTTTGTTATATATCTTTATCAGTCTTCAACATTGTCAATTAGAATAACATGAGATCGAACTTAGATAATGAATATAATCACATTTGAGAGTCTTTGGAATAAAAGAACCTTTATATAAGAAACTAAATAACTTCTCAATCGTCTTAATGAAATAAAAAAAAATGAGAAAACAAATTAAAATTTCCAAAATCAAAATAATCATCATTAACAAAAACAATCTAGAAAGACGATTTTTAAATTTTAAAGCCACTGATAGAAAGTCTCATTTCTCGAATATTGATAGTGGCTCTTCGAACTGGAAATATTGTCTCTTTCCCATTTTCAGTAATATTAGGAGCAGGTAAGACTGTAATCAAATCATCAAAAGAAACATGCGATAAGTCATTCTCTACTAACTTATATGTACAGTCTTAAAAGCTGCTTTTAAGAACCAAGACTTAGCCTTCTTCTTCGACGTCACCTTTTGTTACTCCAGCGTAAGTGTATTGGTTTTTCTTGCTTTGTACTGTAACCAATACGCGTACTCCGTCTTTAATATTTATTAGATTTTCTGTGCAATCTTTACGAACTTTTTTTCTCCAACTGGTCTATTTTTTATTGCAACCTAATATTATCGCTGTATACCTTTGATCTGTCTCTTTTAACTTTCTTTCTTCCTCTTGAACTACAATATAACTCGGAGAGCCTCGGGGTTGCAGATGGAGTCATACGTGGGGTTTCTGGTATCGTCGTCGGAGCTGGCGTGTTTAAAAAGTACCTCTGCAAGCATCTTTTTCTCCCTTCTTTTGCATGCATGCATGCATGCAGCATGGTATCTTTCTAGATCTTTGCGCTTTACTTCAGCTACTTTTTCAGGGTCATTTATTCGTCTTTCCCGACAACGCTGCTGTCTTTCTGCTTGTGGTAATTCCGTTTTTTGCCATGATGGTACCAGATGGAATGAATGGTAATAGAAAATAAGTAAATAAGTACCGAAACATACAGAAAGATACTTGGCACTTTCCGTAGGAATAATTACCATACTATCTAGTGTATCTATTACAGTATATCTCGAATTAAGCAAAAAATAGAACATGAATATCGTTTAATCTACCCCTACGTCACGTGCTTTACCACTCCGTCACAATAAAAATGTGACGGAGTTGCCATGTGACGGAGGGGTAAAAATTGGTTGCAAAGTCTATAACACTTAAATGTTAACATAAAATGTATATTTTACACGTTGGCAATAAAATATTTCTTATTACGAAAGAGTAGACAGCAAAATGTACCAATAAAAAATATATTTTGAATCAATTTCTTACGTGACAAAGCGGTAGCCGAATAAAAACACGCACATCCCTACTACAGCTTTCGGGTCACTGGTGCACTGTCTCTGGATCACAGAGGGGAAATTGTGGCACGGTGGGAAGGGGGTCTAAACCGCCATGCGCAGGCCACGAAGACGAGCGACGCATTTGCGTATTTCGAAGGAAACCCCACGTGACATAATATACGTAATAAAGCAACAGGTAGAAGGAGACAAGAATTTGAGATATTTTTAATATTATAATATAAGTGACGAAAAATAATGGTTGGTATTACATGATACGTAATTTGCTTAGAAGTTAAAAGTTATTTTTACATTTTGTGTCATCATACAATTATTTCGTTTTATGATGGATTATACGCAAGCCGAGGGAGCAGGAGACAACTGTGATTTGTATGAAATACTCTTCTGTCACGCGGATTTACGACTCTGTAACGTGGTTTTTGCAATTAAATTATAAAATACAATGGTTCGTGAATCGTGCAAAGCCATGAACGTATAATACAAAGCATGTAGAAAAAAAAATAAGAAAAAAATATGGTAAATTTAATTGTTTTTTCTGAAATGACTGGTGGAGACACCTTTTTGTAGGTTAAAAAGAAGAACGACCCCCGTACGTTATTTAAGGCAATTGTACTCCGTACATTGTGTAAACAATAAAGTACACAAAAATACTTTATTTCGCATGATTTGGTTTCTTTGTGATTTTGAAGTTGAAGTCTAGTCGTAAGTACTAATATAATTATAATTTGGAAGTATAATTATCTGTTGAATATGTTTTTAAATATAATATTAAAGAAAAATAAATTGTACTTTATTTTGATACTATGTACTTTTTTTCGAACCTATAAAAACCAATGTACTTTATTTGCAAAAAATAAAGGTGGCAACCCTACACGTGGAGGCAGAACCGGTCAGGCAAGGGCTGCCCGGAATCTCGGGACGTCGGGTATGTAATAAGATGTATGGATCGCTCGATGACTAAGCAACTAACATTCTGCCTTCCCTGAATTGAATTCGGTGCAACCGATGCAGTTGTAGCCCGCCCCATGAAATTCTAACTAGAAGAAGAATGAACGCTACCACAGATAAGTTTTTGACCTCTCTTTGTTCGGGGACCGTTGCCATCTTGTTAGAAAAAATTGGGACTCACTGCGTATGGTGAGATGCGGACCTTTAAGGGAGAGTAGGTATTCAAGAAACTTAGTGTAGTTAAATCTAGTTCTATAAGAAAAACTTCGAAAGACTGGTTTGGTGTTTAGTTAAGTATTTCGGTTAGGTGATTATTTAAGTATGGACTACGCAAACAAAATTTTGATGACTAACTATATCAATGGTATATTTTAGATAGATATACATTTTAGTGAATAAAAACACCTAGAATTATACAGTGGGTCCGGTAAAAACTGTGATATAACCTAAAGTTTAACACTAAAATGGATTTATGATAGCTTGAATATGACCATCTATTATGGAAAAAAAATGTACTTTAGTCATACTAACGTTTGTAATTAGACACAAAATTACACAGAATATTAGCAATCGATATAATAGAAATAATCTTATAGGTCTTGAGATACGTTTGACTCCAATTAGCACTTTTTGCAAATAAATTCAAAGTTCTTAAATATTTAACTGCCAAAACAACCACCGAACACACTGTTTAAGATATGCTCAAGCAGGAGTTCGCAGGATCCCTCAGATAGCTGGTCGGACTTGAGTAGGGATGTGAAGGACGAGATCGTGGTCAACGGAGAGCAAGACTGAGCATCGGAAGAAGGTACGTTACTTACACACAACTTTGCTGTACCCAACGCGTCGTAGCTTAAAGTTATGAGGGCATACAATTACATAATGTTCATAGGGACAATGGAATTAAATGAATAGGGGAAAACAGGCGACAATAATAAAGTGCTGAATAAAGGTGACGACTAATAGGGTAAAACATTTTCTTTGTCTAGCGGACAGCATCCACATTTTATCCTGTGCGCTGGATAACAAATGACTTTCTTGTGTAAGATAATTTTTAACTTCACTTTTTTCTAAACATTGTTGAATTCAATATCCATTTTAATACAAAAAAGATGAAATCATGTAAAGCAATGTCTACACAGAACTTGAAACCGATGCGTATGCAGTGAAATATACCCTGTTTAGTGCGAGTGGAGTTCAGTTACAATTATATCATATTATTTTAATGTTATTAATCACTTCATTCCTGTTTTATGTATAGGCAAGGCTCCGCAAGGCGTTGATACACTTCTGTTTTCTGCCCAACCTGGTTATTCTCATAGCAACCCGTAATACGGTTACCTTAAATTCTTCTATTTTCAATTTCAGTTTTGCAATTTTTGAAGCATAGTTTTATTAGTATAGTATTATAAGAGGTGTGACTACATTGATTTCAGCAATGTATTAATACGTTTTGAAAATTGAGGCCGAAAGGTAAGGTAATCAGTGTTACAGTATATAACAGTATCTCTATTCCTAAGGCAAGGCAACAAGGTCTAGCAGGTGAATATATTCATGAAACTAAAACAAATTTTATCCCGGAAAATACGAGTAGGTCGAAAAGGGCCTTATGAAAAGAATCTCCATACAAATTGCAATACGGAATGTATTAACGGTGTAAGGACAATGTTATGGAGATTTTATGAAGTTCTCGTTTGGACTTATGAGCTCTTTGATAACAGTTATTTAGATTCATGAATATGTTCACATGCTATTGGATCCACTATAAATGTACTGGAGAGTAGATGAATGTATTTTACATTAGGATAATCAAGCGAAACAACTGGCAGATCCTGGGGTAACTATTCAACATCAGCTGATAAGAGATATTTGGATCTTGGCTTTCAGAGTCAAGATGCTACAAATGGATATAGGGTTTTTTGTGCAATATCCGTCTGAAAAAAGCTATCTCCCTTGAATGTCAGCTCAGCACTGATTCCCGTCGCACGCGCACGGACCCTCTCGCGGCTTTTTGCAACTCATAGTTTATAATATAAATGGAAAAGTATTTTTTATCAAATAATGCCCAATTAAATATTATGAATGTACAAACGTTTCTTAAAAAACCGTTAAAATTTCACTTGCAGTTTTAGAGCAGCAGTCAATTGTAATTTGAAAAAATCCTTACGTTAATGGTTTTTTTGTTTTCCTCGAAATTTTCAAGTGCTTAGATTAAGGAACATACTTCAATGTCTAACATTTAGTTTTCATGAAGCATTATGTTATCTCCGGCAGCAATATGTTATCACTATGTTGCGGCACCACTCACCCTAAAGGCGCTCGCTTCATCTATTGTACTTACTCACGCAGCACTGTCATAATATGCCTTCTTGTGATAATTAATTTATTTCAGAATTTAAAATAACCTCCAAAGAATCCCCTGGATCCGACTTTAATTATACACGTTTTCATGAGTCAGAAGTGCTAAGTAATCGGGTTAGTTGTAATCTGGGGTGAGAAAAGAAAGCCCTGACACAGCGAACGTCCCGGAATAAATTATATTAATCCTCCGACCCTCCTGTATCGAGTCGAAATAGGTTACCGACTGATATTCTCTAATAGAGCTGGCAGAATTATCCCCTACACACTCGATAAATGTGTTAAGTGCTTGCCAGTACCAAGTTGCGAGCTTACCGTTTTGTGAAACAAGATTATACCTTTTTGTATCAAAATTGGGATTAAGTTGACAAGTCCTTACCACCTTATCGTACCACTGGAGATTGCAGAAAATAAAGCTATTTCAATTATCTTTGGTAAAGATTTTTTATTTATTTTGAACAGAGAATTGTAGTTTTAGTGTACAATGAAATACTTCGCATTTGATTAAGTAGGTAATAGCCAGTGTTTTCAACCTTCCACAATCGGTGACTGTATGTATTAACATCATATTGGAAGGATGAGTTGAAAGGCAAATTACGTGGATAAAATCTTTTGATACGACTAGTATAAATATAATGTGTACTTAATACCTACATAAATACGTCGTTATATATTATGATGAGTGTATTTTGGGGGCTGTTTTATAGTGCACAGTACAGGCCACACATTTGCCGATGCTGGAGTTCGGAATATTTCATTTGACCGCAACTGCATATTAAAACGCAAGCTTTTGAAATGTGAATTTCGTTGGATATTTTGTATCATTTCGCATTAAGCGGTACACACAAATTGTGTCGGTGATTGCAAATAATTAAACTGAACATTTGATTTTATAACTGCCCTTTTATTGACAGAATTAAATGAATGTGTACATAATAAGTTATTTAAGTGCGCAATCTGCGTGCAAGTTAATATTTCGAACTCATGGCGACTTATGATAGTGAAATCACTTACTGTTTAGATACAGGCTATTCAGCTTGGGACAGATTTTGAAATATTGGACAGATTTAACACCATTATGTTTTAATTGTTAAAAAACTTACTACGAGTAAGATACGCTATCATTATAAATTCTGAATGATATTCCAGTTGTTAACTTACGCTCAACATGTTACTATTTTCTATTATAATATGAGCTCATTCAAGAATAAAATTTATTCAATAAGTCCTAAATGAAACTACTATGTATGCAAGAGGTTATTTTACATTCATTAAAATTAAAGACCTCTTGAGCACAATCTTCTCGAAGAATAGAAAAATGCTGAAAGGAATAGAATCAAACATCTTATCATATTTTATCTTCTCGATTCCACTTTGCAGTCAACATTTTTAATAATATAAAAAGTAATATTTTGTAATGGGAAATTTCAATTCTTATAAACCATTCTTTCGTTGAATTCAATGTTTTATTGAGACATTCGAGATTCTTTCGATTTTTGTTATCGTGTATAGTAACGTGCATTATAAAGGATCCTTCTTCTGATCATATTTAGTTCTATTTCTGGTATTTGAAATTTTAATAAACATCTTTTAAGAACGTTCTGGAAGTCAACAATAGAAAAACAATTGTTGTTGAATTGAAGAATGTTGTAAAAAGTTCTAACTAACAGACACCGGTGGTCTTTATTTTGAATCGCGCGTTTCAGCAAAAATCACAGTTTTTTAAGAATACTGTTATTTTTGGATTGGCTAAAGAAAAATTATATCGACATACTTTCATTCAACTGCATGACAAACATTCATTTCAACTTTGTGTGTTAAAATAAGGTAAATAGTAAAGGTGATGACTTTGCACTCATGTGCATAGGCAAAAGCTAGGTCATCAATTAACGGAGCTGCGGAACTTTCAAAAAGCTTGCGTATATAAGGAGACGCAAGCTCTGTGAGATATCAACTTTTTCCTGTTTTCCACTTCGTCTGCGCAAATTACGGAATTTCTGGACAAAGTGTCGTATAAAAACTACATAGGTTTTTACATAGGTACTTATATACTTTGATTATCGTTGCTATTTATTTGTTTGTCGATAAAGCTTATAGCTTATGTCATTCGTTTTACTACGTAGAAACTAAGGTGACAACGTACATGTACATTTATTAGCTGCATTCTTACTTTATCATATCATCGACGTAAACTGCTGTTAGAACTGATGACTCACATTTTCATCCTTGCGTTGCCAGTTTAACATTATATCCGATTATTATTAAAGTTATTTTAAGCGCATTGTAAAAACAGTTTTGAAATCATTGATTAGGTACTCAAATCAAAATTTATTAATATTTATTAAACAGTTTAACTCAATCATTTCTATCTTCAATTATATAGACTAGGATCTACTCGTACTTAAAGCCATTGATTAAAAGGTGCCTATTATTTATGCTCCCTCAATAAATAAATCTTGCATTTAGTATTGCCCTTGTTATTAAATGACTCATCTGGTCATCGCAAAAGAAGCGTAGAGTCAGACCATTTCAGAGTTTAACGGGACAGTGTTTGCACTGAGTGCGTTCGCCGATTTCGAGAATCTGAATAAATTGCTCCATAAAAGCCTTGCGAAGTCGATAATGATGATTCAGAGTGACTATTAGCAAGATGTGAACCTAATAAGCTTTATACATTCACCATCGGCCGTACTATTACGGTCGGTAGGTGATATTCATTAGATATCACAAAAAGTAGGTCATATGGAATTAACCATTTCAGACGACGCGCCTTACAATATTTTGTAATACTTCGAGACGCGTCACACATAGTTGCAAGAAACGGTTAGTTTTAGAAGTGAATAACGGCACTTTATTTAAGCTTACATAATGTCATGTTTACGCTTTGAATCTAACTTACAAACATATTTCTGTGCATCGTTGCAAATAAGTCAAGTTCTGTTTTTTTGAGAGGGTAATATCAAAAACTTTCAGTTCACTAGAACACCCGCCACTTGGAACCCTTTTTTACACAATTGTCAAAAAATTGTAGCCTGTTTTATTCTGATATATTATTGTAAAGTTTCATTAGTCGATACAGTAGAGTTTACGTGAAAGAGTAACAATCAGCCAGACATGCATCCATATTACCGAAATTATCAAATAAGGGCATGTACGTAATATTATACATTAAATCAAGCTTTACGCAATTAAATTCACTACATCTTACAACTGATCAAAATCCAAACACCCTGTGTTAAAATAGCTTATCAGTTCACATCTGAGCGAATTTAATGCTTCAGTTGTGATAAGGGACGAGAGTGTTTGGTGCTTAGTGTACAAACAAGTAAGTACACATATAACATCATTAAAAAATATATTATAGATACCTTTTTTTGAGTCTACGATTTAGTTATCCAAAATTTGAAATATATCATAAAACGGCACGCACCAGAATACATTCAGACACAATTTTAATTTCTGACTAAAAAAGGCCCTCATTAGAAATTAAAATTGCTTTAATAAATAATTAATGAATCGAAACAATTGTTAGGGCAGTCGAAATTCTTGTTTAAGGGCAGATAATAGGTCCAGACAGGACAATGACTGCTTTGGATAGTGCTGCCATGGTTTTAATATAGTAATGCAGCTGAATGTCAGTAGTCATGTAAAATGACATCGACAATAAAATTTTAGCTTACTTTTTAGTGTTCTCACCAATTTTCAGTAACCGATTGGCTGGTGTCGCAATATAAGAGATCACTCCCAAAGCCAATATACAGAATGTATTTACATAAATTTGTCGAACCTTTTTGCAATATGATACTGTGTGGACAATAAATTATCTGTTTACCCAGTAAAAGCCGATTAATTATGTTCACTCCTTTCTATGTGGACCCAATCGCTAATAAATCTTTTGTCAGCTATACTATTAATGGGTTTCGTTTATAGACTTCCGAAATTGGCCATTAAACAGATATAACACGATACTTATTATAATTACAACCAATTTTATTAAAGTACGGTCCGATATGGTTTGTTGGCGAAATGATACATTCATATTGACAGGAACTTGTTAGTTTTTTACCCTTAGTTTTCAATTTTTTTTTTAAATTTGAGTAATGGATTGCCACTATGTTTTATACATTGGTTACTTACATATTTGTTATTACATCATTTGGTTATTATTTCATATGATAACGAAAATGAAAATTTATAAATTTTTGTAAAGTCATTGTTTATTCCAAAGTTATTGATAAGGAGCATTAGTTACTCAACTATCAAAATTGAGTTGAACGAGAAACTTTACTAAGAGGGTGCGAAATTACAACTAGGTACCAGTTGGCAAATTTCTTAGCAAAAAGAAATATGTCTGGGCCTTGCGCACCTTTTTATATGAGTTTAAATTTTGTTACCTTTGATTTTAACATGCTTTATTGAGCAAACACACTAAATAATAGATTAAATTGCTTTATTAAGCGTTTGAGGAGGAGCCTGACTCTCGTAGCACAACCTTATACAAGAGCAGATCAAATATTGTATACATACATTGCATTGCATACTTAAAGGTAAGCGTGCTTTAAAATAAATAACATTTTCATTTATCAAATATTGTACACAATTAAGTGTGCATAAATAACATTTTCATTGATTGATATATTTTGTTTTACTTTTATTTGTCTATTAGTTTGTCAACTAATTAGAATAAAATAATATATAACTTAATTTGAAACCTTTTAGCCAGTGCTTTTAGTGTTACAGTCCTTATAGCTATCGTAGGCGACCAAAGTCGTCATTTAATAAATAACAAAAATTAGTAAAATTGGGAACCTACCGGGCGAAAGATTTTTTTTTTAAGTGGGAGCACCTGTTTGTTTACGGCGAGCATTTATTGCATGCGAAAAATCATTGTTTATAATATTTAAGCTAAACAGCATCGAAGTTAGTTAATTTACTTAGGTACTTTTGTTCCAGTTTATGAGGTTAGCCAACACAACAGGCGTATTCAAATTGTGAATCTTGTGTTATTGTATTAATTACAAAAATATCAATATTTTAAACACAAAATACACAAGCTCTTTTGAAACAAAGGCTGTAGAGCTAGATCCAAGTAAACCTTATTCGAATCAATAATAAGGTGTAATATTAGATAGCCCATATTAATCTTATCTCGTGGACATACTGCATAACAGGATACCATTGCACAAAACGATGTTGTCAGACTATTCTTTCAAGACGATTGTAAGTAACGAGATACCAAGAACATGACATGGGACAATAAGTTTGTGTTAAGTTTTCAAACCACGCTGCAGTTCCTAGAAATAAAACGTTAATGCACGCCTTTGTTGATCATTATCATTGTCTTTGTGGTGGCGGAGCTGCCGACTGGCCGAGGATGCAATTTGAACATAATCAACTAGCATAGCATCGCTTTGTTTCTCTCATATTCTCGACTACTTCAAAAATTCTACCTAAATAGCTGTGTATAGAATGCACCAATCCCACGTTGTTATAAAATACATTCAAATTCAAAACTATTCTACCAGTAAAGTCCGTTTTACTTACCGGTTTAGTGGGGACTTCGTCCAGCCATGACTTTTTAAGCTCACACATGCACACGTACAGTTCAAAAACAAACTTTGTAAAGTTTTTCAAAGTTACGACAGGGTCCGGTAAACAATTCAGCTGGTTATATCTGTGGTGGCGGGTATAGAATCTGGTATTGGTTTTGAGATTGTTTGAATGGAACAGGTTTGTGTCAGCGGAAAGTGAATTAGTAAGTTTGTTTGAAGCGGCGCGCGCTCGGGCGGCGAGATAGTACGCGGACGCTCGGTGGAAGGGACCACGCGGAATGACGGGCCACGGTCCGCCCGCGCAGCGCCCGCTGCAACGACACAGGCGCGGAACGGCAACGTCGCGCCGGCTACCCCGCGGGGGGTTCAAATGCCTCCTTCCTTACCCATCTCACATGATGGCCGTCATTGTTTCGTCATTTGTTATCTCACGGCACTCGGGAAGAAAGACTTTATGAGCGCCGATGTTCACTCCGACACAGCTGTTGCATTCCCGGTAGAATGAGGAGGGATTCGCCGCTTCTTTGAAGGCTGTGCAGACCTTTGTCAAACGTTATTAGAAGGCTGTCCAAGTTCCAACAGCTTACAATACCACGAGCATTCAGTATCGCTCTACTTAATAAATAATTACATAATACGACTCCTCCTTATCCACAGAGCAAAGATTGATGGGAGTTTCTGTTTTTAATAAATAAGATTAAGCCTACCTACCTGACACACCAAAATATAGGAACTTAATGAGAAGTCCATTAATTGTGACATCTAGTAGAAAGTTGACGACTATGTGTCCATTCAAACTTATAAGATTGTTATATACCTACCATAAAATAATAGGAAATGATTCGTAAGCGATGGTACCTAAGTGATAACCTAAATGCCTTGTTCAGAAACGCTTTACAAAAAACATTAGTTAGAACCACTTGTGCTGCTACTAACTTAAGTATTGTGTTACGAAAACAATCTAAAAAAATGTGACTTTTGGCTAATGATAGCCAATACGATTTTATCAGGAACTATACTCTTGTGAGCTTTTGAATGCAAATACGGATTGGCCATTTGAACATATCGGAGTTCCGGTGAGTCACGCGCATGCATGGTCAACCAACGAAACTCAACAGGTGATAAAAGCTATAACCATATCGTCCGTCTCGCTCCCTCTGTGCACTGTTCTATTACACCACAAGTTAGTTTTAAGCTGCATTTTTCTTTAGGAATCTATTCCATCTTCCATCCTTATTGTTATATTACAACGTGCGTACATATTAAGATCAACCGACGGAGAGTTTATGGTAATTAATTAGCATTTAATTAACAAGTAATTAATTACTGTTATTGTTTCCAGAAATTACTTAATAATGGGGTTTCATTTTGGTGCTTTTGATATGATGATCGATGAACAATACGAATACTTTAAGCAATAATATACACACACTGTCCATTTTTCTGTATGTAGTGTTACGGTAAATAAAAATCATTTCAATATTATAAATATTTTTTGACTATTATTAATACTTAAAGAAACGCGCAATATATGTGAGAAATTAATCACATTTGTCGATGAACATTAGTCATTTAACATTGGTTCCAATAATTGTTATATTTTTTTGAGCAAACAATCGCTTACTACTTTTCTTGACCTTGCAACAGAGAAGTGGCGGGGTGAGCGTTATGGTAGAGATAGTTAGGCGTCCAGATTGAAACGTATTTACGCCCAATAAACGCCGGTAAGAAATGAAATGCATGAGAAAATGAACTACAACAAGATAAAATCTCATCTCATCAGCCCATATACGTCCCACTGCTGGGTACAGGCCTCACCTTAACTATGAGGTGGTCCGAGCCATACTCCACCACGCGGGCTCAGTGCGGATTGGTGGAGGGGTGTTTGTAAAGTAAGTGACCAACCTTACTGTCAGATGTTATTAAGCCGCCCGAGGGCCTCTGACCAGACTTAACGACTAATATCTATCGATATTAACCGGGACCAACAGCTTAACGTGCCTTCCGAAGCATGGAGATTAAATGGTCAGAATGGTCACCCATCCCAAACATGACCGCGCCGTAGGTTGCTTAACTTTAGATATCACCACCAAAGTCAAACGTCGGGAAGGTAAATACCAAGTTTTTACCTTTTAAAAGTGTTTGTGTTGCGTAAAACCCGTGAAAAAATCTGTGTCTATCACTACCAAAGCGCTGCAACTACTGCGCCACAAGCACCTCTAGATAAAATGAGATAGATGACCTTAAGATAAAATACGGATATATATATTTGATATTTGTTTAATCTTACATAGATTCGTTTGAGACCTAAATTAAAAATATTACCTATGTCGGTATACAACTAATATTCGAGAAAAAAGAAAAAGTTTTTTACAATAACTTGAAAATTATCGCGCTTTACCCAATAAAGTAAAGGACTTGACATAATCGCATAGAGGTCCTCTATCGACCGTAGAAATATCTTATATCTTTTTGCCAAACACCCAGTTAAACATTGGTTTAGAAATTCTTGAAATCATCAGTGGTTCTGTCCTCTCATAACTTCAAGATTTCTAGTACACGCAGGGAAAGCCGCTTGTGGAAAGCTATTTTTTTTTTAAATTAAAAACAGTAGAATCGTTGTTCGAACAAACGTAATACATACATACGTACAAAACTTAATTATAATATTTATGGATCATGTAAGAAATATGTATCTATATATTTCTTAGAAATTGAGCAGTAACTCGAAACTATGAGTCGCGACACAAACTTAAATGGATTGGAGGTGAACTTGCCGTAGTTTAATACTCACTTAGCAACTCATTTTTGGATGTAGAAGTAAGCATTAAAAAGATTTTCCCATTTAGTCGGCTGTCCTACTCAGAAATGTGACCATTCAAAATGAAATTGTCTAATTTTGTACAGAACCTTCCATTTTAAATCGTGCAGCAGTAAAAACAAACGCCTTATTTAAATTTTGCGCAAAGCTTTTACAATTATGCTGTTAGCACGATATAAACTTTACAACAACTCCAGTAAAACAAATTCTAGGGTCAATCTTATGGAATGGATATCGCTACTTGTCCTGTAACTTTGTTCTTTATTTATATTGAGTTAAGGAAATATTTCGATTCTTCATAGAGTGGTAATTTTGCACATCCACTCAGTTCATAATTAAGGCATCAAGTGACTTCTACCACCTCAAAGGCATTAGCCGGGTCTCCTTAACCTTATAATTCGCTTCAATTCACAATTTTCTAAAACTTAATAAAGGCTTCAAGAAAGTTATATTCGGGCACTGTTCGCTATATCCGTGCATATTATAATTATGCCGTTGTGTTGATTTAATTATTAAGTAATAACTTTGACGTATTCGTAAATTATAAAACAAGAAACAACCCTAATTAACGTAAGAATTGTCGGCAATTCGCAATGACAAATGTAGTTCACAATGAGGTTTAGGATGTGTTGAGAAATAAAGTGAAGTATAATTTGTTTAACGTAACGCATTGCATTATTTCTAGCCGTGTCGTCGTAGATGTGTTTTTCTGTACTGACTTAATTGACTTTTGTATTAATCTTATACTCGTATGAGAATAAACCTCTGCGAATTGAACAATTCGATTGATATTGATTTTATCAATAAGTAGTAAGCATAACTTTACAATGGCCACAGTCTTAAACAGGACACTAATGGTAAAACACTAACAAATTTAACGAAACAACAAATAAAAGAAGCATTTAAGTGAGTATATTTCGCATCGGCATGATTATATTTCGCGTCAGCTAACTCATGTCAGCGTCAGTCCAAACGAGGAAAGATGATACCGACTTGGATTGACGAGTGAAGTGGAGACGAGGCGATCGTCTAGCAGAACATTTTGGACCCGTGACGACGCTCATTTCGAGAAGTCCTTCCACATCCAACAAGTACATAGAGGTGGGCGACCAAGTTCTTAAAGTTGACAGCAACCGTCCACGTGGAGTCTTGACACGTGGCCGAGTCACACGGACGTTTCCAGGAAAGAGCCACGTAGACCGAGTTATTGAAGTAGCTTGTAGAAGGTACATTACGGCGTCCAGTCGGGAAACTGGTGTTGTTGCCCTCCTAAACAAGTTTTAACTTCCTGTACTATATATATCTATCGTATATTATATATATATTTCTATCGTATCCTGTACTTATCCTCCACTTCTCTACAATCATGCCGTTCTTTTTTTATCTCATTTTAAATAATTTTGGTTTTATATTCTTAATGTAAACTGGTCACCATCGTCGGCCCGCCCTAAATACTCGTGTTTTACTCCGGGGGTGACCATGCTACCGACGCAACTGGCAACTAAGACCATAGTGACCGTCGTAAGAGTTGAGGGAAAGTTTTTAAAATAAAGTTAGTTTCCAACAAATAAATTTAAAGGAGTAAAATAGCCGTTTTGTTGACATGAAAAGTGACTGATGCCACTCATAGAAAATTAAATACACCAAAATGACCTTATAAATACTTAAACCAAAGATAATATCATCTTTGCTTATACATTACGTACATCACTTATACGTTTTGTAACCTTTTTGGTAAATATTTTCTTTGATTGGTTTTGCAGCGTCAGCCTTACTAAGCAAATGATGGAGATAAAACACTAATAAAAATATGTTTGGTGGGGTTGTACTATTTGGTGGGTTAACTTGGGGATCGACTTTCTCTTAGAAGATGATGATAACTACAACCTTCTTAAATGGTTCGAGCCAAATCCAACAGAAAAAAAACCAGATTATGGAAAAAATCATAAGCCATAAACTAATTTATCAGTCTTGTTGCATGCACACTAAGCCAACCCGGCGATTTCAATACCTATACGTAGGTAAATTGGTAATAAATAATTCATACATAAATCCAGAGGGAACATATGGGCTCCATATAATGAGTGGATCATATCTGTATACAAAACCATCTCCATACGGACATGGAAGACCAGTAACTTATGTTGCTGCATCTGTAAACACAGCATATAATTATAAAGATCGGGAAAAAATAAATACATGTTGAATGGACCCGAAGTATTGGATGTACAGGTTTAATAGTTTCTTGCTCCTCATTGAGAATAATTTAGGTAATAAGACGTAGGTAGGTAATTAGGTAGAATGTTAAGTTTATTGGTATGAGCTATGCAATAAAACTACACTACCGGTGAGGACGACAATAAAGATTGTCGTTGTAAACAGTTAATTAATTGCTAAATTGAACATGAGAGTAAATGTGGCAAAAAACCTGTTATGATCAAACACGCTATAAAGACACAAGAAAAATGCCGCAAATGGTTGGACAACTAAGGCCTTTTGTTCGTACATCAATAACGCTGAAAGAGGCAAAGTCGATAGAAGAGCAAATGCATCAGGATCAATAGCAATGAGATATCATTTTAAAATTATTAAAGAATTTATATTCAAAAACAGTCGCCCTTTTCCCCTCACGAATGAGGTAAGAAGCAGCTGGATTAACTAAAAGGGCCCCACCAGCTTTTGAGAGTCACGAAGGAGCAGTGGTTGACATGGCTTTCCTCACATAGGGCGAAATTGGGACCTCTTTAAATTAATGAGAACGTGGAATATCAAGAGGATCCTCCTACTTGCCTTGTCATACAAAACAACCTTATCATGAAAAACATGTCCTGCAGGTACACAGAACAAAGAAAAACCTCCCCCCTGTACCAAGGAAACTGCTTCCTCTTTCTGCTGTTGTAGACACCGCCAGCCTACTGTTGATTGATTCCTAAACCCGTTGAAGTTACTAAGAAGGAAAATCAATTCTTCAATCTACATTTGGGTATCCTTATGGACAGGATCTCACATGACCGATTGGAGTGGCACAATGGGTTGCTTGTGCAGTCAATTTGATCAAGATGGCAGTAGGCTTTACTAACTACAACCTACTTCTAATCTGCTTTAGGTATTGCTTCACTTCAGAGTACGTAGGTTCATACTCCCCCATGATGGTATTCATGTACAATGACGTATATACTGTTTCTCTGAAAGCGGATGAGAGCATAGTGCAGGTAAATGATTCAGGCAATCTGATCATCTATGGAAAGGTGCAAATAGCATTGAAGGACACAAAGACATTGGAAAATTGATGACAGGGATAATCCCTGGTTTACGTTTTTCTCAATGCATTACTGAGAAACAACCTGTGAGGAGTTTGAGGACGTTATATGAAGATGGGGAGACACTTCCAATTGGATCAAAGAGCATAGTCTGGATAGCCAAGGAGAAATACCTTGCAGTGAGAGATGAGGTGATCAAATATTAGGCAGATCAAACCAACCAAAGACACTAGGAATTCTTTTACTCTCAAGGATAGAGCCAAGTCCAATGAGAGCTTCAAAGCGAAACATTGAAGAGCCTGAGGAAGCCAGCAACTGTGATTATCCTGAGAGATAACGGGGGTGTGTTGCTCTTCAACCACCTCCTGATTGTGTGTGTTGGGATTTTTTATTGCTTGCTCCGTGCTGCAACAACATGTGCGTCTCCACCCGCATTGAGCCAGTGCAACTAAGTGAAAAATATCTAATTAATCTAAATATTAATCATTAGTCTTGGTGGGAGTTCACCCCGTTGTCAATCAACTCATAAATGCCCGAGAATCAGTGGTACAAGATGTGATGAAAACGCGCTCTGATCAGGCCAGGGTGTACTATGTGTTCTCTGCTCACACGCGGAAGATGTGGAGTAGAGTCAATGCGTCATATGAAAATAGTTAAGTCATTTTTATTTGAGTTGGAATCTGATTATTATGCTGCCCTTCGCAGCTGCTTCCATGTAATTTGAAACTTCATCGGCCGTAGCTGTTGGAAGCATGCGGGCAAATTTTAACGCTTTTTTGGCCCAAAGGACGCGCGCGTCCGCCGCTCTACGCTGCGCTGCAGCGCGCCGCAATGTGTATTGTGCTTAAATGTAACGACAATGGCTTTTCTAGATTCCGGAAGCGTCCTATTCAACTTTTGCTACCAATTAAGTAAATTACAAGTTTTGGTCCACGAGATTCCCTCATATTTCTCCAATAAATGAGCACACTTTTTTTCCTGTATTTGTAATTCGAAAGACGAGAAAAGCAATTCATGTTGTTTGTATCAAGAGAAAAAATATAGACAACATTCTTTACTTTACCCTTCGTCCACTTTTGGAGACAAAGCACATGCCTAAAACTTTATGTGCCTACGTATAGAGCTAATGGAAATAAAGCCAGCCAATGGAGCAAATAGAATGACAGCGAACTTTTTGGTAGTCCCTTCGGCATTCTGTAATGTTCCACCGCTATTATTACGTGGCGTCACCAACAAAGAACGTCCGCAATCTTAAAAACCGCTGATCCCAGTCGGGCTTTAATTTCAGCTCAAGTGAATTCGACTGAAGTGTACACGTTTTCGCTTTTTCCCTCTCGACCCTTCTTGCGAACAAAATAAAACGCACCGAAAAAGTTTCTCCTTATAAAAGTTCTTAGCATGAATATTTTAAAAAGCTAAGTAACTGAGTGAGTGATATATTTATTTTCATCTGTAGAATCTAATAATATAACATTACTTCATAGACGTACTTTAGTACGCTAAAGTAGAATGTATTAAATTATACATTATTGAAAAACAATAAGCGGAAAATGAGAGTTGATTCGCATTAAATCACCGAAATACGGATTCAGAATTATTATTCATTCTGATTGGATAAAGAGCAATGATTGTGTATATGCCTTCGTGTGTAGTGGTGTATGTAAAATGTAAAGAGACTTGGGCGACTTGTTTCAGATGTACCGCCATTACGATTTTTGATGAAAAGTGAAACTAAAAGACAAGGTTGTAAAATGTTGATAGGTATTTTTAAGGGAAGACCCAATCAGTCTCAATCTCGAACTACATATTGACGTGTAACAGGCAAAATCGTGAAATTTGCGACGTAGAAGCAGTATCTGTCATCATCATCATCATCTGTACACCTTACTATTTATTCACCTTACTTACACACTCGGACACGCAGTAACTTGGACCCCCACTGGGTGTTCGCACGAGTACAGTCCTAGAGACTAAGCAGGAATCATGACCGAACTCGCTTTCCCAAAACTTACATCTCAGATTAATTAATTGGACTAATGTGTTTAGCGAATTATCTGCAATAAACTTTCAATTGAAAACGGGAATACCAAGGGAATGTGGTGGTGTGATTGGTCGGTTTCTACTTTATGATTGATTAAATTTAGTAAGAACGCAGAACAGCAGATGAGATTTGGGGATGTAGGTATCCGTTTCATAATAGACCGGTAACATTTTATAAGAATACTTATGTTGGATTTAAAATTACTTCGGAATCCTGAAATTTTGGCCATTATGTTGTTTGGTAAAATTTTATTTAGGTAATAATGGACCGGTGCCATAAGAACATGTCGGGTTGAAAATCACTCCGGAGTCTCACACATTTGACAAGGCTGTAATTTTATTTTTGGTACAATTTCCTCTAGTCTTTGTTCACACTCTTCAAAGGGCCGGGTTGTATTCGTGACGTGATCCTACGTTTTCTTCATAAAGTTCTATCGTAACGACAAAAACGTCTCGGGAGGACAATTTATGCGCAAACTTCAGACACCCGGTGCGCTTTGCATAATCACACCTAACTTCATTATAATCTAAAAAACAACATTATTTGTTTTGTTATTGAAATAGGCGTTTTATAGTAATTAATACTAAACTATCGAAACCCCAACGTTCCTATTATAAACAGAGCCGTAATACGTGTATGTATTTAGCATGCAAATTATTTTCGTTAATTTAATCCGATAGTAAAAAAATAGGAATTTATTTCTAAAGAAATACTTTTGAAAAAGGGACACGTTGGTAGCGAGCTACGTGCAGCAGACAACGCGTAGTCTCGGCACTTTTTGTTTGTATGATTTTGTATAATACTCTCCGAAGTTAGCGACGATAATGTATTTAAGTATTTCTATCCGTTAATTTAGCCACCATAGCACAGCTAACGCTTAGTTTGGGGCTAGATATTTGGTGTGTTCGTTGAAACAGTTTATTATTATTATTTTATTTATACAACCACTTAAAAACCAGAAGGAATGCGACGTAATGTCGTCTGCTGTTGCTTCGTGTAGCCGGCTTCCAACTTTTACCTAAATTATTACATCTTTGGAAATGCAAACTGAAACGAACCGGCGTTGCACAGGGCGCCGGTGACAAAATTAAATGGTAATAAATTCAATCGTAAACTAATTGATCGAGGAAAAGTTTCCACGTAAAATTCAGTGGCGACCATGAAATATGGATGTAGCAGCCGGTGCAGCACGAGTTGTAACAAGTTCCTGATATTGGGACATTGATCAGTTCCTCATTAACAAATTTGTAATTAAATTAACCGTTACAAACAACTTTCAATTGTTTATATGTGCTTTTTCGAAGAAACAATTGGTACATATTAATGTTCGCCTAACTAGCTGCCTTAATTATCCATGTACCAACACTATGATATCATATGGAAAATAAAATTGCTAGGGATTATTTTTAACAAAATAACAAATGAACTTGATACGTGAAACTTTGTACGTCAACGTATGTAACTTTGTACTGTTGCATAAGGTATTCTTTATATAGTAAAATTACTACGTATATACGATATTCGTAGGTCAGCGTATAGTCCCGACATAAACCCGATAGAAAATTTGTGGTACCAGATTTACCTGGTCTTAGTTTTAGTCGGCAGTCTTCTGTAGAAGACCGTAGGAACGAAAGTGCAACAAAATGTAAACCATCTTTACATTTAAAGTAGCTTCTGGTGTTATTGCCATCCAAAAATGTAAAAAAAAAACAAAGTAGTTTTTGCTCCAACGCCTAAAAGATGTCAAGATGTCATAGCAGCCAGATGTCATATTAGGTACGAAATATTAGGTCCTTACCTATGAAATTGGCGTTTTGTATGGGAGGAACAAAAAGTCGAAATTTTTTTATATAGCATATTTATTTAATCAAAGTATGAGCCATTGTAATCTATGCACTTTTGCCATCTCATAGGTAGTTCATTGATCCCTTTACTAAAAAAACCATTCGAACGTGAATCAATAAAATCTTTGAAGGCGACTTGGACTGCCCCATCTGAGTTGAACTTTTTCCCTTGCAAGAAGTTATCCAAATTTCGAAAAAAATGGTAATCTGTTGGAGCAAGGTCCGGGGAGTACGGTGGATGCCTTAGAGATTCCAATTGAAGTTCTTCTAATTTGCTAGCCGTCTGTTGTGCAGTGTGTGGTCTAGCGTTGTCGTGAAGCAGCAGTGGCGTAGAGCGATTGACCAGCCTTGGTTGTTTAGCAACTAGCTTTTCCATCATGGTTTGCAATTGCTGACAATAGATATCTGCCGTAATCGTCTGGCCAGATTTGAGAAAACTGTAATGAACGACACCGGCGCTAGTCCACCAAACGCTTACAAGTAACTTTTTATTGGTCAATTTTCGCTTGGAGCAGGCTTTGGCTGGCTTGCCAGGGTCCAGCCATTGCGATGAGCGCTTCCGATTATCGTAGAGAATCCACTTTTCATCACAGGTAATGATTCGATTTAAAATCCCTTCGTTATTGTGCCGGTCAAGTAATGTAACGCAGCAGTTGACGCGCGTTTGCCGGTTTGCTTCACTCAATTCGTGAGGAACCCACCTTTCAAGTTTTTTAATCTTCCCAATTTGCTTCAAGTGGATTAAAACAGTTTTATCACTAACGCCAAAGCCTGCAGCTAACTCGGACGTGGTTTGCGATGGATCCGCTTCCACAATAGCCTTCAATTCTTCATTATCAACTTGGGTCTCCGGCCGTCCACGGGGCTTGTTTTGCAGGTCGAAATTTCCAGAACGAAAACGTTGGAACCAAAAACGCACTGTGTTTTCTTTTGCGACACAACCGCCATACACATCATTAACCCTTCGAGCCGTTTCCGCAGCACTGGTGCCACGGTGGAACTCGTACTCGTAAATAACGCGATATTTCAAATTTTCCATTTTGTAAATTGAGCGATGCAAACAGAAAAAAGATAAGTAAAAAAACAAATGAATGACGGTTTACGAAACACAACTACATGTGGAAATAGCTGTATAAATTTGAATTTCGAATTCCTAACCAAATAGGAAAAATTTGTGATCAAAGTGGCCAGTACGACAAAACGCCAATTTCATATGTAAGGACCTAATATTAAAAATATAATAAAACATAAAATTAAACAAAAAATTCGTCTCCTGCAGTTTTTTTCGAGTAACAATTTTTCTTTGTTATTTAGTACTTAGCATGTCCACATCATCGCGATGTTCAGTTTCCATAAAATATTTACGATGTTGATACACTGGACAAAAGTTTATCGTGGTTGTAAATATTAACGTCCTTAAATCATGGAAAATACGTGCTACTCGTATTAATATACTGTTTTTAGGTTTCTAATGGTAAAGTTTAAATATATTTTGTAAGAACATAGATAAGAGGATTTTTCTGATTGGATACTTTTATTTTATGAAACAAATGTTTAAGAGCGCCTAGAAACAGAAGTTCAGAAATAAAAAGGGCTTTAGAATTCCATCATTCCTCTAAAAGCTTATTTCTCTATTATGCAGGCAGTTGTGGTCCATTTCCATAGCCTCCATAAATCATAGGATTATGGACTTATAAGCAGAGCTTTGCCCAATTTCATAGACGTACTTAGTATTCAGAGAGTTAAAAACAAAATTGATGATGATGATGAAAACATATAGGAAATATTCAAAAATGGTAGAAATGGTAATTGATCTCAAATTGCATGTGATATTTGCTTGTATTTGACGAGCTACGAAAGCAGCGTACAAAGTCAGCTGAAATGGACTATGCGTTCAATAAGCAGACTTATCAACATACAGACGAGATTCATGCAAGCAAGCATGAAGCATGTATGTAAGCATGGAGGAAGCTCAAGCTTGTCACACGCAAGCAAGCCTATAGCATTGAGTAAACTTTTATGTTAAGTTATTTACCTATGACTGAAAATAGGATAACTGACATTTTCATAGAAACGGCTGTAACCTCAAATCGTTTTTAGTATGAATCTAACAGTTATCAAACTTAAAGTCAAAGGTAGACAGTATATTGAAACCGGCCATTAATCTAGCATTAATGTACTTAGTGCATACATAGTATGGCAGACAATTAAACATTCGTGTAAAAGCGTTCCTTTCCCACCAGCCTGTGTCGCGGTGCTAGTGCCTAAAAATATGATAAAGGTACCGTTTTAAAGATCTCGGTGAGTAGACTGGGCCAAAACTATAACGTTTGTTCGAACTTGAACACGGATGAAGTCGCGGGCGGGTGTTAGTAATTAATATGATTTGAGCATGATTTAAAATGTGTTCGTTAAGTAACTCCAGAGTGGTTCATATGCCTTGGAGTCTATTTTTCAGTCGTAATATCCCCGGTCCTTAATCCTTAAAATCGGACACCAATGAGCTGATTCAACGGTTTGTCGCCGGCTAAACATCGAAAATATCAGGCCAGTCACGTTCCGTAGCTAAAACCTTATACGCTTGCCGCGCACGGAGTCCCGCATTGGCTGTTGTGCTGAGCACAGCCGAAATGCTACCACAATTTTATTTATTTCGTATGCACCTATTATCATAATATTATTTCGAATCATGTGTTAAAATTTATTTACTGTACGCTCAAAGTACTGTGATGCCTTGCCGGGGAAAACTCAATTGTAAAAAAAACTAAAAAGTACCTTCAAGAGTAAGTTCAATTAAGTTAACACAAATCACGCCGTTTTTCCATTGTATACCTACTAAATCCTATAACGTGGCTTTACCTCCGGTATTATCTTTGCCTCCGATCAAACTTATCATGTTTACTAGTTATCCTAAAGCAGGGGAAATTATGGGCAGGTCTCGTCTGCTCCGGCGTCATTAGAATGCAAATGAGCAATGCAGCCAGCCTCCCGCTACGGCCGACAACTTGCACTAATTTATTACGACAGAAAAATAACTTTGCGCTCAGGGAATTGTACTATTTCTAGCCTCCGTTGGTCCAGTGGGCTTTAAGAAGAAGAAGAAGTTATATTTATTTGGCACATATTACAATACAATATAGTGAAAATTAAAACTAAAACTAAGCAAACCAAAAAAAAATGAATGTAATAGAATGACCAAAGTAAGTGCAAGTATTGCAAGTGTTAGCAAAACCACTCAAACAAACTCACTGAATGAGATATCTTTCTTTCACGAAAAGTTAATCTAATAGCGAGAATGCTTGCGAAAATAAGCTTTAATTTGTCACACGAATCACCCCTTACGAAAAAGCTCCAACCTTCTTCTGTGTTTCATCTGGTAAAATTAAATTCAGAAAGGGTGCCCCTGTTTAGTAGTTGCAGAAAAGGGTACAATAGCAATGATTAACATAAACAACAATTAGCATTTTAACGACATTGCTGCCTACGCAAAGGATCTTATCTTTCGCAGTGAATTATATGAATTATCCAAGAAGTACAAAAGATGATTTTTATGCATTTTATTTGATCTGTAGAAATGTAATTAATATATTTTATGTAACTAGAGGACCCCGGAGACGTTGCTTTGCCCGTTGTTTTGTTTTACTTTTTCTTCGTAAGAACCATCCCCGTATTGTCCCCCTGTTATATTATATTGTAGAAATATCATAAAGAATTAGCCAAATTTTTATTGAAACTGATTCCATTGTATTGATATTGCAACCTACTTGATTTCAGTGACACTGAAACTAGGAATAGAACTGCAGATTTTTCAGAATAATGCATAGTCAATAGAATTACAATTGTTTTTCGTGTCAGAAAATGCAGCCGATAAATATGTCAAGGACGAGCTCCTTTTCGAATTGGTACCACTTTGGATGTTTTAAGCACGAATCACATTTGACGTGCAGGATTCCCTGAAAATTTTACAACCATTTATAGAAGAAGTAACCAAAATAGTTACTTTCTTCAAGAAAAGTGATATTGGGGAAGAAAACTTATGAAACACAAATAAATAATCAAAATATCCAACAATCCAAGACTCTAAAACGCGTTTATTAAAAGATGGAACTCTTCTTTAAAAGAAGCTAAGCATCATCTCGGCGCTTGTCTAGCAGATAAACAATCTTTACCTTACCGATGCGAGCAGCGATGCTTCGTCTTAACCATTAAAACCATTATTAATTGAAACTGCTTCATGTTTGTACCTAAGTTTTTAATTTAATATTTTATGTTTTTTGTACATTTAACGTATTTTTTAAGTGATTGTTATTGTTGTTCGTTCATATTTTTTTATACAAATTGAATCAGAACAACATACATACGACAGCTCATCAGCTGTTGGTTTCTGAATTAAATAAAATAAAATAAAAATCATTATTTTATTTTATTTATTTCGCAACGCAGCAACGCTCAAAATAACGTTGCCGGCCATGTCGATCGAAGAATGACCTTAGAGGACCTATGCATCGACTTCAGACTCTACTGCGATGTTACAAACGTAATAAGCAGCGAAAAGTGCATTTTTCAGAGCTAATTATATTATAAACGATAGTAGAACACGCTTCAAAAGTGCCACAAATGTAATTGATGTTTGACATACAATTGATCATAAATAACAATTATGTACTTTTAAATACACATAGTTACCATAGAGCGAACCCGGGAGACCTGCCCTCTGTGTTATAAACCTTCCTCTTGAATCACTGTGTCTGTTAAAAAACTGCATCCGTTGAAAAGTTTTAAAGATCTAAGAACATACATAAGGGAAGCGACTTTATACTGTGTAGTGATTGTTAGATTAAAATATGAAAATTTAATATTCATAAGCCAAAAATAAGAATTTAAAAAAATTAAGATATTTTTTTTTAATTCCATTTTTCCATTTAACCCTTTCTTTCCTTTTAATTTTTATTTGAGTCATTGAAAATAATATTTCTAATCGTTTCACTTTTTTTGGACAAAGACAACAGATAAAGATACAATAATAGTAACTCAATATGAGTTACTAATATCGATCACCTTAATTCTAAATTCAGTCCGATCACACTTTCCCTATGAGGTATCATAGTTAGAGTGATTCATCGTGTACACATTGTTGTAAGTACGGATGGCTGGACTTGTTACTCTTTCACATAAAAATTGTATTCAATAAAAAATTACAAAAATATAGCTCATACTGCAGTATAACACATAGCCTAGTTTATAAAGAATTTTGTATGATAAAGGATTTCCACACGGTTGAAATCGTGGGCGGCCACTAGAAAGTTTATAAAAGACTAATTTTATTATTTTTTTAATCATTCACACTGTACACTTTTATAGGGTTTCATAATTCCAATGAGTCGGAATATTAGGTGCAGGAACTCAACTTATACATGACAAACTCAACAAAAAAATAAAGCTGCTAGAAGAAAGAATAGAAAACAAAAGGATTCCAGAACCACAGTAGCCTCACATTATATTTCTAAACGCAACGAAAAGTAACATGGCATGTTTTACACATTGCAATATAACGTTTTTACAACGGAGATTGTCCCGCCCTATGTCGATAATTTTATTAAAGTTTTTTATGACACCTTATGTATCTGAGATATGGTACGGCATGAATAGACAAATATACTTGTAATGGCCGGTTTCAATATCCTATTGAAAGTTACATAACTGTCACCTTCATAGAAATCTGTTACCTCAGATAGCTTTTAATATGAAAATGACAGTTATTTAACCTTCAGTCAACGGTAGATATGATTTAAAAGAGTTTTTTGATGATAAATTGTAATGGTGTATATTTTATTGTTATTTTTTTTTTGTTTATTTTTATTGACTTGTATTATTGACATTAATTTATTTGACTTTGTAATTAATAATTGACATGAATTTTATTTAATTTGACATAATGTATTGTGATAATTTTGAAATATTTATTGTTATACTAGCTGACCCGGCAACCGTTGTTTTGCCATTTAATTTTTTTTTTATCACTTAGAGGTATGAAAAATAGATGTTGGCCTATTCTCAGACCTACTCAATATGCTCACAAAATTTCATGAGAATCGGTCAAGCCGTTTCGGAGGAGTATGGCAACGAAAACTGTGACACGAGAATTTTATATATTAGATGATTAAACTTAATGGATATAATTTGTATTGATAGTGTTTAAAATGTTTTAATTAAATTTTATTATTTTATCTAAAAATCACGAATGCCTTAGAAGGTCATATTGTAACAAAATGAACATCTTTTGTACCTGTGTTGTGAACTGCTGTTACTTTATGGAAGTGATTAAATGAATATGAATATATTGAGACTGACATTAAATGATTAGGAGAAAGGAGTAAGGATTGAACGAACAGAAAAAAAAAACAAAAAGAGAGTTTTTCTATTCAATACTGGATAGCACCTCCACAGACAGCCGTGCATATTTGAGCATTGGGAAATCGGTTATGATTCCCTCCGCATCCACTGTATGAGAAACCTTTACATGCTCGTATTGAAATGTCAAAGTACCACCTGAAAGTAAAATTACAATGTTTGGGTAAATAAGAGCAATATTTTTTAGCTGCATATTTATTCCCTGGACTATTAAAAATACCTACCACCAATTAGTATACCAACAATTAGGACTACGAGCCTCCCATGGGGGTGTTCCAACTTTGAAAATGGTTGGTTACTAGTTGGACAACCATCCCTGTGAGATGTTCGTGGTCTAACTAGGAGAAAAGAGTAGTTGGACCACTGCCCAATACAAATACGGCAATTTTAAACAGTAACTTCCGATTGATATTTTGATTTATGTAAGTATGATATTCACTTTTCAGTGCAGTTTTTATTGAGACAAAGATATCAAAATTATATAGAATATAAAAACGTAAAAATAACTAATGTATACCTAATTGGTTCCTAATAATGTAAGCAGCAGTAACATAATTAATGAGTTCCTTGCTAGATACTTACATTGGATAGTATTCGTTGCAAGTGCCAAAATCAGGTTGGAGTCGACAATAAATCTTTTCTGTTAAATTGGCTGTTATTTTATGAAGGCCGGCCTCTGACAAAAACAGGAAAAAAATAAGCATAAAGATTGAAATATTATGACGGTACAGTTGCAGACAAACGGCTGCGCAAGCAAAACTTATCTTCGGATGATAAATGAAAAATCTGCTGTTTCAAACAATTTACGCTTTTCGACAGTTTTAAAACGGAGCAGATACCTGACAGAATTTTACAGGTTTTAAAATAAAAAATACCTCGACAGTGGTCATGGCAAGCCGTTATTGAACCAAACTGATTCCAATTGAAGCGACACTTGCCAATCTTAGAGGCTTTACAGTCATCCATCTTGACGTCGTAGTAGAATCTATAAAAAATCGCCGAAAGTATGCACCAAAGTAGGAACACGCAATTAGAACGCAGCAAAGTAGAATAAAAATAATATAGATAATTAATGCGATTGCTACAAAAAATTGGCATACCTCGTAGTTTGTGCTCCTTTTCCATCACAATCATATGAATTTGGTTGATACTTACACCAAACATCCCAATTTAGTGTTTTATCCTCTTTACTCACAGTATCAGCTTATGAAATTAAATAAGAATCTTTCATTTATTAATGAGGTATTTATGATCCTTAATGTATTTTTTATTACTTATTGTAATTGTATGTAGACGCCAAATGGTAGCAGTTACATACGAGCATGCGTTGTGGATGTTGTGGTTTCATCAATATCTGTCGAGTTCCCTTTTTCCCGTGCAAAACTGTTTCCGTAAAGAACAAATTGCACAAATATAAAACCCAAAACAGTGCGTGACATTTTTATGAATAACAACTATAGTATTGGCAAATAGATTTTTATTTCATGTAATCTTCAGCCCACAACTGTCATAAAATAAATAAGAGTCTATAAACTTTCCTAGTACCTACTTTTATTTGTGTAATAAACCAACCACATAGTTTATCGTTAAGATAAAAAATCTTATAGAACAGAAAGTTATTCGAAAATGCAGAATAATAATATTAAATTATTTTTTGAAATTTATTATTTAGATCGACCAGCAGCAGTAGCCAGATCAAGAATGGCTCTATCCAAAGCTTGTTTTTCGAAGTCTGGAGTTATAGACTTCCTCACTTTCTCTAATATCCAACCAATCATCCATTTTTGATGGATCCGGGCCTCGGACTGGTATCGTTTTACATGGTAGTCCATACGTCCCCTCACAGATTTGTACACTAACATAAACCGTTCGCGATAGGCAGCTTCAAGTTGCATAGCAATATTTTCTTTTTTGGCATCCATCAAAACTTTCTGGCCTTCAGCTCTCATTTGAGCATCTTTAGCGTCTTTAATCATGGTTTCATAAAAATTTGTTTCAGCTTTCCTACTGTTCTCAAATCCAGCCGCTACGGCGTCGACGTCTTTATCTAAACTAGCACCAATGCCAGGCCCTAATTTAGTTACGAAAAGATACAAGATAAGAGCTATTGACAATCCACTGTAGTATTCGTGTTCCATTACGAAAATTTCCTTGCTGACTAAATAGTTCGCTAGTACAATGCCAAAGACGTATGGGCCCGAGACGCCAGTCTTTGGATGAAAGAATAGAAACCATTCATCAGGAACAAATCCAAGTCTCACCTTACCGGATTCTCTGCGTTTCAAGGGCAGCCCTTTGCCAATGCTACTCCCACCGCCTTTCGCAGCACCGCCCTCGGCCCCCGATCCTTTGGGCGAAGGACAAACGCCCAACTTAGCTTTGGGAGCGGGAACGGTTTTCTTTTTAGCCGGGCATGAAGGTTGGTGTGAAGCGAAAATTGCTTTCGGTAAAAGTAGACGTGGAAAAATTGTTACAGTGGTAAATCGTTGCGTATACATTTTACATACGATAATTTTTATACGTCAAAATGAGCGATCAAAATAACTTTGACGTGTTTGTCAGTTGCTCATTAATAAACAAAATATGCAGTGACCACAAACAAACGGAAAAAAGGATACATTTTCCGCTTGTCGCTTGCTACGCTTCCCACGTCTATTACTATGTCTGTATGTATGTATGCTTCGGAACTACTCAACTGATCTTCATGCAGTTTTTTAAATATATAATTTAAAAAACTGCATAAAAACTCTGAGTGATTCAAGAGGTACCTAGATATAATAACATACTTAATATTTTTGGGAACCACTGATGCCAATTTGGCATGATGACACCTATCTAAAATATTTTCAAGATCATGGCGTTTAAAAAACATAGCCCCTATGAAGTTAATACATTCAATATATTTCCAAAAATTGTAGAAACCAATTTTTAAACACTAAATAAATACTAAAAAAATACAAAACTCAATAAATATTCGGTGAATTGACTCCGATTTCTGATACATGACTGTGACGTCACGTTCACGTATTCCCATACAAAATCTATGGAGGCAGATCGTTTTGACAGATAATAAAAAGTTTGTCAACAATTGGTGGTGTCATCTACCCTATTCCAGGATTTCTTATGTGAAATCGTAAATAAACACATTACTTAAGCGCTTACATTGAAAATGCCGGCTGAATTCTACGAGATCACTATGATGTAGTAATCCACTATTAAACAACAATAAGAAAAAAATATTAAATGCAAATATCATCAATTGATTACAATGATGGTATAATGTTTGTCCTTGATGCCCCCCTGCAGGTACAGGAAAAACATATTTAATCAATCTGCTTTTAACATAAGTGAGATCTTCTACCGGAAAAATTGCAATAGTTGTCGCGATATCTGGCGTGGCCGTTACGCTTTGGGAAGGAGGCCGAACCGTACACTGTACATTTAAGCTTCCTCTGAAAATTGACACTATTGAAAATAACAGCGTCTGTAGTGTTTCTAAACAGAGCCATACAGGAAAATTTAAAGATTTTTTTGAGGATTATTTTTAAACAACATCACATACATTGATCTGACCGTGGTAAGTATCTAAAGCACTTGTGTTGTGTTACATATCAGAATTAACAGTGGTATTACAAATAATCTTAAACAAATACATATAACAACACCCAGACCAGTACAAACAGACATGCTCATGCACATGAATGTTTGTACAGTGTGGGGATCGAACCCGTGACCTCTTGGTTAATAGTCAACTTCTTGATCATTACACCAAAGTGGTCGTCACTCTCAATCGTTAATCGTCGTCAATGGATGCGTGAAGACTTGACTTTATTGTCACAGAAAGGTAATATGTCTTAATCGCAGTTTTCAATAGAAGAATCAGAATAGAAGGACTGATCAAATATATATAATTATGTATCATAAATGGAAATTGTCTTATAGTAATATACTTCAGTCAAGTAGTTAAAATGCTTTTGTCATTAGGACAATCCTTTATGTGGCCTGATAAGCTAGACCTCATTTAGTACAAAGATGATCAAGTAATTGTAAAAATAAATGAACACATATATTTAACAACAGCAGCAGCAACAGAGGGTTCTACAATATTAACCGATTCATTGCGATGTTCTATTTTTTTCAAACTTGTAACTACAGCGCTAACAATAATGACGTGGCACACCTAGCGTGCCCAACGCTCTACGATTAGATGACTCGCTTCTTGTTTCTTCAGCCATGCAGAAAAAAACAGTCCTTTGTATATTTTCACATGTTCTAAGCTTGCATACCGATTCATTGCGATGTTCTAATTTTTTCAAACTTGTAACTATAGCGCTAACAATAATGACGTGGCACACCTAGCGTGCCCAATGCTATACTCGATGACTCGCTTCTTGTTTCTTCAGCCATGCAGAAAAGAAAGCAATCCTTTGTATATTTTCACATGTTCTAAGCTTGCATACTTATAGTTTGCATTTGAAATCTAACTAAACGGCCAGGGGGATAGTTTCGAGCGATTAGAATTTAATTTAATTTAATTTAGAAAGAAAACCTATTTGAATTGACTAAATTTAAATTTTATAAAGCTTTTGCGATTAATATTAAGCTGTCACCAAAATGTACAGATTGAGGTAGTTTGTTGGACCAATGCGGCTTTAGAAGTAGCACCATAAAAAAAGACTTAATATTTTATGTATATTTTTTATTATATTTATAGATTAGCATTTACAATCAATGTAGATTGTCGTCAACTCTTTATACTAGCAAGAATTTTAGGGAAAATATAAATAGTTTTACACTTTTCAGCTAGATACAAAAAAAAATCACAGATGAGAAACAGAAATGAGTAACAATAATGAAGACAGATATTGTTTTAAGATAATTACAACAATACACTCAATGATATACTAACATGCTCTTCACCAGATAACATTGAACGTATATTAAAATATAAATTAATAACACATTTTATGATCCAGTACTCTATCGAATGTTCAAAATTTATTAATACAGAGGATAGGGGGTGATCAGTTATAAACTTTTTTTTTATCTTTATTTCTCAATTTATACTCTAAACCCAGCTGGAGGCCGGACCGGACATATTTAACTGTGAAGTGTTAGATCTTAAACAGTTTTGAAAGAATATATATCGAGTATTACGAGTATAAATCGAAGTTTTCTTTATATTTACAGACGATATTTGGCAGCTCGAAGAATTGGGTACTTGTCACCTGTGCAGAGACCACGGAAGTCGTCCAACGAGAGATCCATGATTGAAATGCCTCCAAGATTCTTTGATCTGTAATATAATTTACGTTAGTGCTTTATACTTTTTTGACTTAGAAATGAGAGTCATTGCCAATTTGGCATGATGACACCTATCTAAAATATTTACAAGACTATGGCGTTTAAAAAATATAGCCCCTATGAAGTTAATACAATCAATATATTTCCAAAAAGCTGTAGAAATCAATTTTTAAACACACAAAACTTAATAAATGTTCGGTTAATTGACTCCGATTTCTGATACATGACCGTGACGTCACGTTCATGTATTCCCATACAAAATCTATGGAGGCAGACCGTTTTGACAGATAATAAAAAGTATGTCAACGATTGGTGGTGTCATCTAGCCCATTAAAGTATTATATCAACAAGTCCACCAGTATCAAGATCAATACCTATAGTACCTGGATAGAATCAGTACCTATAGTACCTAGTTTATTTTTCGCTCAGGATGATTATTACACAATTCAGGTTTTGACTCAGCCATTTTAATAATGCTTTTTTAAATATTTATTTTATTTATTACTACATTATTAGATTAACATTCAGATGAACGATAGATTCCGGTCTACTCCGGCTAAGATTTCATCGGTGAATTTTTGACACTGTCAGTGTCAACTTCCGACTGTGTACTAACACGTCGGTTGAATTCACATCGTGAATAGCTCAGACGTCAGATCGACGAGAATAGGCTAGATGACAACACCAATCGTTGACATACTATTTTATTATCTGTCAAAACTGTCTGCCTCCATAGATTTTGTATGGGAAAACAAGAACGTGACGTCACGGTCATGTATCAGAAATCGGAGTCAATTGACGGAATATTTACTGAGTTTCGTGTGTTTAAAAATGATTTCTACAGCTTTTTGGAAATATACTGGTTGTATTAACTTCAAAGGGGCTATGTTTTTTAAACGCCATGGTCTTAAAAATATTTAAGATAGGTGTCATCATGCCTATTGTTACTAAAGCATTACATATTTATGTCTTGTGCATTTTTCAGTACTCACTTCACAAAGGAAGCCTTTTGTCCGGCGGTGTCGGGATCCTCGTAGCTCACCCAGATACCGCCCTCGTCGTCCTCTGGCAGGCGGAACGCGTAAGTACCTATAAAATTATGTATTTTAAATATACTGGCCATAAATAATCGGCACACCTAAGTGTCACACAAAAAAAAACAATGAACACGTCGTTTTTTTAATCCATCAGATCAATATTGCACAATAAAATTGGGTGAGTTGATTTTATTAACGACCAGTGTATTTCTTCTTAACACATCTAGTGTCTTTGTGTTATCTTTTTAACAGCCGACGAAAGAGCGTTATAAATTTAATTTCAAAGGGATAAAGCAAATAGCTTAAGCAAGGTGTTTGATACAGCCGAAGCCTGGAATTGGTGTACCTAACTTATGGTCAACGAATTTATTTGCAGTGTATTTAAAGGTTCTTTGAGTTTCGAATTCTACGTTATGTTTATTATGCCTATGCTAAAAACATATATCCTATGTTTGGTTAGACAGTGAATAGTATATTTGCAAGTGCATGCCCCTCCCCCACCTATGTTATTGTGACATCCACATACTTAAGCCTACATAAAATGAGTACCAACCAAACATATGAGATAAATCTTCGTCCTTAGTTAGTCCCACGTCTGAAAAGTTAAATTAAGCGCTAATTTCAGAGCAAAGGTTCAAAGCAAATTAAAACAATATTTTTATCCACCAAATGGGATGGGATTAGTAAAATGATGAACAGTATATTTGCAACCCATGTCTATTTTCCGAAGCATGTCTATTTTTAGTAATACAAGCCTAATCCTCTATTAGCTAGACGCAAAAGAATCCAAATAATAATTCATAAGTTTGGGCGAAGGATAAATCCAAAAATAATCAATATGGACAAAAAAATGCAGCAAACCCGAAAAATTCAGAAGTTCATCAATACGTCTAAACAACAAACTACGGTAGCTACCAGCTAGTAAGAACGACTATAGTAACTTTACCAAAGCTTTGTTTCTATAACGTATAGTTTATCCCCAGGCCCAGATTATAGTAGAATGCCAAAGACAAAATAAGAAGAACTTACCGAAACGCTTGCTCGGATCCGTGACTTTCCTCAAATAAGGACGCATTCCCTTTTGGTGGTTAGGGTTGATAAGCTTGGCACAGACTTCTGGATAGCTCAACAAGCCTTCGACCTTTGTGTATGGGCCTGTAACATCAATTAGTATAATAATAATAGTCCTCCTGGCCGATTTCGACCGCGTCGGCCAATCTCAACAGAAATCAGCCAACTAAGCAGGAGATATTATAGTGCACAAGTGTGAGCACAATGCACAGGTGCACTCACTGTTCCATCGCTCTCAAAGTTCGGTAAGACAGCATTCCGACAAGACCGCAGAGAGATCAGGCGCAGGACCAACGGCTTAACGTGCTTTCCGAGGCACGGGGGTATAACACCGCCAACTTCCCGACTCCGAGCTGTTTTTTTTTGAGAAATTCGACCTGAGATTCGAACCCAGAACCTCTCGAATGTAAGGCAGAAACTTTGCCACTACACCAACGAGGCAGTCAACTAGTACACACTACAATAAAAAACAATTTAGATAAAACAATAATTAAAGGCAGCTTGAACAGCAATTTACATAGATTGACAGTTTCAATAATCAAAGATAAAAGGATTTAACACGTAGTAGGTTCATTTGTTTCGAAAAAAACAAATCTCTACACTTTAAAAAAAACTTAATAGTGTCTTATCCACCGCTAATAGTTGCCGTAATCTTTAAGGAATGTAAAAACTCAACTCTCTCATAAATGTACGAAACGATGAGTTATGATGTCGTAACTCACACTAAACACGAAGGTTCCAAATGACGTAGGTATTAATATTTAAGGAGGATCAGGAAACTTTTATAGATGGTGGATAAGACCATATTAGGCTTCTACAATGTGATGTGATATGAAAAGAAACTGACCAGCTTCACCAGGACCATCGGTGTGAATGGGAGGAACTCCTGAGATCTCGCTGTCACCGTCAAGTTTCCACGTACGTCCGAAAGTGGCGATGCCGAGGACAATCTTGCTGCTCGGGGTACCATGTTGCAGCCTAGAAACAAAAAAAATGTACCACGGATACAGTTCACATGTACCTAATCCATTTACTGCACAACTGATACTTGTCAAATTTAGTTATCAATTGACCGAGTGGAGACGACTTTACGACAGTGAATCATGAGTCTGTATATTCTACTGTATGTGTACCAAATTTTATCCAAATCTGTTCAGTCGTTTAGGCGTAAAAGCGACACAAACCGACTTTATATTTAATGTCGTATAATTGTCGTCTCCAGTCGGACATTTCATAAATGACTTGACCAGTTTCAGTTGCACAGTAACTGCCCTACTGAGGTTAAGTGTCAAGTTTAGCATAATTTTGTTAGTAGAATCAAGCTCCAGGTTTTATGGCATCTAAGTACGGATTGGTGCAAATGAATAAGTCAGGAAGATGAAAAATGAGATCGGAAATCGGGATGGCTTCGGTACAAATCAATTTTGTTGGCTTCGTTGTAAGCAGAGCGAGCTGTCGATATTTTAACATCGAATTAATATAGACGAATAAAACTAATCATGATGATAACATCGTTTAAATAAATAAGTTGTTCTAGGGTGTATGGTATGTGTACGGCAGAATTCACTAGTCGATGTCGATCAATAGTTTTGACGTGACAACGTCTTATAAATTGGTTTGCCGGGTGACACCTCAAGAAACTGCGTTACGCTGCTCCGCTCACGTTCCGCGCGAGAGAGACAGAGCGAGAGAGAGAGAGAGAGAGATAGGCATACACACCGGTTCATGTTATACGAATGAATATTCACATTAAAATTATTTTACCACTCAAGAGTCGTTGTCACGTAAAACTTTCGCGCGTATACCGACTTTACAGGCAACCAATTTCTTTACTACATAAATAATACGCTCGACGTTAGAATTTTGGTCAAAATTCACTTACTCGAGTTTAGACTTCCATTAAGTATCTATTAAATAACAACACCGTCTACCGTCTCACCGAGCTTTGAGAGTGATGGAACAGTGAGTGCACCTGTGTATTGCGCTTACACTTGTGCACTATGAAATCTCCTGCGTAGTTTACTGATCTCTATTGAGATTGACCGCCGTGGTCGAAATCGGCCAGGACGACTATTATTAACTAACAACAAACGTTTTAACAATACATACCATGCAGGCATTTAAATTGGGCCAGTGAAGTCGGCCTTCTTCGAGTTCTCTCCGGTGTCTAGTAGTCGTACGTAAGTTGATGATTGCTGTGAGACCGAGGAACCGAGGTAGAAAGAAGGATTTAAAAATAAGACATACCAGTAAGCAACAGCAGCGTCAGCATTCAACAGGGGATTGCGGTTTTGTGGCGTGTAGATGGGCGACGTGTAGTCGGCCTCTTTGGGGTTCCTCTCTGGCGTGTAGTAGTCGTACGCGCCGATGTTCAAAATGCCAACGAAGTTGATAATGGCTGTGAGACCGAGGACCTGAGGTAGAAGGGTCTAAAAATAAGACATAGATACCAGTAAGCAACAGCAGCGTCAGCATTGAGCAGGGGATTGCGGTTTTGTGGCGTGTAGATAGGTGACGTGTAGTCGGCCTCTTTGGGGTTCCTCTCTGGCGTGTAGTAGTCGTACGCGCCGACGTTCACAATGTCCACCAAGTTGATGATAGCCGGAACGTCGTAGTAGACTGGAAGAGGCAATTGTTTTTGTTAATCTTCTGACGATATAAAATGCGTCACATTGTATGCTGCAGAACTCCTTCGAAACAGCTAGACCTAGATTCTCATGAAATTTTGTGGGTATGTTGATTGGGTATCTGGGGCTACATCTAGCAATGTCATGTATATTTTTATTTTCAACTTTACAATATAAGACGGTAGGTACGTATGTGAATTCAAATTTACACACTACACTTATATTTAATACAGTGGCAGATTATAGTTTGGAACTGCACGTCTTATCTGAGCAATTTTTTTTACTGTAACTATTCTTGCATTTAGAAACTACGATTTATCAAACTTTTTCAATGCGCTTGTGGATAGCCTGTACGTGCCAGTATCAGTGAGCCTCCCTCTCTAATTAGCCACATTCACCACATAATTACGACTTTGTTTCCGCTTTGTAATTAACGGTCAATAGATGAAAGCGTTTCACCCGAAACGCATTGTGGGATGCTGATAATAGCATTGGCATAATTATGCAAGTTGCAATTATACATAACTGTTTAGTATAAACAAGGCTATTACAATAACTCGATTTTGATCCAGAGCAATCACTTTCCAGCAATTAAGAACACCTACAACGCTTCGCTTTGATGATTGTAATCAATCAGGTTGGCGCAATGGCTTTAGCTGCGTAAGTTTATTTTTATTTTGTACTACAGACCGTACACCTACCCCGCAGACGTTGTCCTGCACGTTGTTTTTTTTTATAAATTTAACTTTGTAAGTACCATCCCCGTACATAAAGGAATATCGTAAAAAAAAAGAATCGGCCAAATTGGTCCAGGCGTTCTTGAGTTATGCGCTTACCAACACATTTTGCGATTCATTTTTATACCATAGGTGATTACATGTATAGATTGTATTATACTCGTATTGTATCCAACAATAAAAGTGTCAATGTGCCAATTTAACTTAATAATTGTGTAAAATTTTAAGTAACCTAACCTAAATTTTAAGAGATATAAAGTTAACGTAAGTGATTCTGACTCTGACAGGTAAATATTTTGAAGTACGAGAACCATCAAGTTATACTGCAAAAAAACGGGCAAGGTCCAAAAACTGTTAGCTTTTCGATCGTTTGCTTGATACTTACTTGAGGCGTTAACATTGGGCAAAACGGTTATAGCCAGTTGCATGTTCGGCTTGAGGCTAAGGGCTTGCTTCATCTCACGGACCAGGGCTGTGAAACCTTCACGATGCTCGGCCTCTTTCTCGTCGACAAGGGTAGTGCCGAAAGTCTTCTTGATACCGTGCCAAATGGACCCTAAAAGAGACCATAAGACCATAAAAAACAAATTCTTTTTGAAACGGCAAATATATCAAAAGCAGAAAGATCTTCTTACCCCAAGTGGAACGAATCTTCTTGGGCTTGAACTTAGCGAATTGCCATGCCAAATCGATGCCGTCAAAACCGTGCTGTTCCGCTAGGAGGACCCCAGAGTTGACGAATGCGGTACGCGCTTGCGGTGATTCCAACTAAACAAAAAAAAAACATCTAAGTGGGATATAGTTTGAAAAACGATAGGAAAGGTGGACGGATCAGAAGATGCAAGGAGTCACATTAGAGACGATATAAAATTGATTTTAATTTGAAAAGGAGAATGTAACGTAGCGATTGGTTTTAGGCTAGTTGTATGTGGAAATTGAGAGAAGTGAGAGGTGTTCATAATAAGAAGCCTGCTAATCTGCTCTCTTGAGTAAAGACGTGTTGTTGTACCCCATCTGTCAAAAACCCTTTCAGATCTTAAATGTATTGATTTCAGCGCTTATTTAAGTGAATAATTTACTCAGTGTTAAAAAATTACTCACCAGAAGATTGTATTTCTGTTCATCGTCGTGGTCGGCGTCGCCACCAACTGATAGAAGCACCTTCAGAGCGGGGTACTTCGTTTTGAAGTTGGTAATTGTACGGTAGTTGGCATGGAGTTTGTCTACGTCGAGGTTCTCATTGAGGGGTACCATTTTGTAGGTGGCAGGTTGGACTCCGGCATACCCGTAAACCAAATGTGTGCAGAACGATAGAGCTGGGTCCAAGTCTGCTGGGAGCATGCGAGCTTGTTGCCCTGGTAACAATCAAAATTAGCAAAATTAGCATTACTCGTACCTATCGTGTACTGCCTCCTTGGTGTAGTAGTAAAATTTCTGCCTTACATCCGAGAGGTCCTGGGTTCGAATCCCAGGTCGAGCCAAAATTGTTACTGAGATTTTTCAAAAACAGCTTTGAGTCGGAAAGTTGACGGTGTTACACCCCCCTGCGTAGTAGGCTGATCTCTGTTGAGTTATGGCCGTCGTGGTTGAAATATTACCTATCGTGTTCATTCAACAAGCAGAGCGAAAAATTAATAATCGATGAAGACAATCTGGAGGTCTCTTCACTTATCCTAACTTAAAATGGGTCTCTTATATTGTGTAGAATAACTTTGAAGGCGGATTTATAAGTTGCATAGCTAACAGTGCCATGATATTATATTTGAATCTAACAAAATTCTCAGAAAGCCTATAGCAGTTATTAGTATATATTCAAATTCCTTTTAAATTCCTAAGACAATGGTGTTACTATAATAAAACGTTATCTTTGAAATAAAATACTAAATACTAATTTATAAGCGCCAAAGTATGTAAGTATGGATATAAATAAATAAATACACAACAATAACATCACCATACATCGATCTGACTCCGTGGTAAGTAACTAAAGCACTTGTGTGACAGATACCAGAATCAACAGCGGTATTACAAATAAACTTAAATACATATTACACCCTGACCAGTACAAACTGACATGTTCATGCACACAAATGTTTGTGCAGTGCGGGGATCGAACCTCTTGGTTAATAGTCAATTTCTTGACTACTACACCAAAGTGATCGTTAAAATATTTGTTACTATTTCACGAAAAACTACGGTAGATACATATACTTAAATGATAATACTTTTTTTAAGAAATATAGCTTACAAATCAAAATAAGACATATAGGCTACAATTTTAAATAATTGTGAAGATAAAGGGTTTCCACCGGCACAAAGCCGCGGGCAGCCATTCATAATTTATTTGTATTAAAAACTAATTATTCGTATTAAAAACTCAATCACACGAGACATATACTTTTTGTGAAAGGTGAACAATATTCATAGCTTACACTTTCGCAGTGTCAAAAACGTTTATCGAATGTGTAACCTATACTAGCCTAGAATTTACGAAACAAAACATACTCCCACACCGACTATAAATAAATGCATAGTCCAAAAGACTCCTTCAAGATAAAACGAGTGTCTAAATATCGTTGTCAATTCATACATGTATTACATAAGGTGAAATCTATATAGTGTAGGTCGAATGGGCAAGTTTTTTAAATCTTTCAAACGCTGATGTCATCCACCGGTGTTGATAACACTTATCCAATTGTATTGATTGTTCACAGTACCTACCTAACTATGCCCGTGGGATTGAAACATATAGCACTATATTTAAGAACTGGTTAGCACATACTGCCAGCCACACTAAGTAGAACAATGGAAGTTTGCAGTAAGCACCTGTATTTAGATTATCCAATATTTAGATTCTCAGGTTTTTGTTGTTTAGGTAATTTTTGTGCAGGCAATTCAAGCCATTCAATAGGTACTAGGTAGGTGTTGATTCTTTGTGTTAAATGACTCAAAGGATGTTTGTTAAAACAATGTTCAGATTTAAATACCTAGAAATATCTAAAACAAATAGATTAAAACGTGACTAGTTCTTTAGTTAAATACCGACTATCTGCAGCTAGACTGAAGAAAGGCACATACATACAAGTTTATAACATACATCAACACGAAGAATAACAAGTATTTAACCTACGCTTCATATCAGATAAACTAGCTTCTAATATCTACCTAAAACAAAATTAAGGAAAATTGTCTAATAAGAAACTAATAATAATTTATTCGTAGGTAATATTTATGCTCTACGATTCCAAGAAGTTTCATAATTAAATGTTTGTTAATTGCATTATCTTACAACGTTTGTTCACAGGGCGATATAAGGTCAAGAGGTCTCAGCAATAGGTATGCTTGTGTGACAAAAGTGATTAACACTTATCTATTTGTTAATGTTTCACACAATTATGATTACTTGTTCGGAAATTTTGGAATCGTTATAGTGAAGTTTCTCCATAGTGTAAAAGTTCCTAAATAGATATCTTCCAAAATTACTTGTACGCATAACGGGACGAAAATGGAACATCGAGGAATCTGTTGATCGAAAGTTAAATATCCCACAGAAAAAAAATAACGAATGCAATATTTTTTTACAATTAAAACACAGACGATATCGCCCGCCTTGGTGCTTAAGCACGGTAATATTATGCTTAAGTGTTTAATGGCTACGGAACTCTAAAGAATGATCTGTAGCCGCTTTGCAACCTATTTCAAACAACAACAAAGTTACTGTCAAGGTTTACTTAGCCGAATTTACCTTCGGATTTAACAGGAAATTACAATATGGCGCCTCGCGGTGACCTCATGCTTAGTGTAATCTGTTTTACAAATCTACTTGCTTGTGTCACATAAAAAAACTTAAATTGCCTGTTTATTTTCGAACAGTAAAAATCTTTTATTGTACAATTAATTTGAAAGACTTAACAATTAATATAACTGGCTAGTTAGTATAAATGACTTCCAAGAAGAACATCTTAGTAAATGAAATAATAATAAATAAGTAAAGAAATTCATCATAACTTTACACACTTCAACGAGTAAAAATAAAGGTAGATTTACTCCACTCGTTCATAACACAATTTTCTGATCTCAACATCCATTTCGTGAAACTAGTAAACATCTTATTAACTATATTAGAGCATCCTGTTTGTGGATCTTTGCTGCCTTACGGTCGATTTACATCAAATGAACAAAGTGCTGAACGGACGAACCAGAGAAGTATTTACAAAACTAAAACTTGTTTTAGTTTTCAGTGTTTCGACCAAAATTTCTACAAGCCAGATGGCAAAACTAAGAAGAGCTAGAATGTTTTCATTTGCTCATTGTTTTGTTTTTTGGTGTTTGATTATGTATGACTATGAATAGTGAAGCATGTTTGCATTTTTTTAAAGTTTCCACATTCCACAAACATGTGGATTTTTGGTAGATTCATCATTAATATAACTTTTTTTTTGCACCATAGTTTGAACGGGAAGTTGTGTTCTTCAATCGCTTGCTCTAACTAAGTGGTCAGCACCACTACACTACTACTTACACTTACAGTAGCTAGACGAACGAGAAATTTCACAAAACATTGCAATAATGTTCTTTACTACGTTTGTTAAACAAAAATACTTTAGTAGACCACGCATTTGCTCGTTCAATTTAACCGACCCTTAAATAGTTCAATGAAAGACTTTACAGCCGAGTTGGCGCATTAGGTATCATCCATCCAGAAATGTTTAATACTTCCAATAAAATTTAGACGGTAAGTTACTGTTAAAGTATAGTATTAAAATAACCACAAACATCACAAGATTGACTTGCTAGCACGGCGGGTATCGATGACATTATTACTCGTAGTATGACTTATTAGTAGCGATAAGCAGTATTGTTCCAATGCTCCTATAAAACCTGATTTGAAATGGCCGCTCTGTACAATGGCAAAAGGCTACGGCCATTTTGAAATCAAATATTTCAAAATGAATTTTAAGTTTGTGACTTAACACAATACACAGTTAAGGAACTTTCGCGTCATTGATTCCAAATGCATAGCGTCTATTTGCAACTACCTTCAAAAATGTACACTAATAAAATAATTGACAATAATTAATATCTAATTTTAAGATATCAACAGGGTAATTGAAGAATGCAAATACTGGCCGTGTTGCAAAGTGAATCACGGTCAACTTCCTTTAAGGCTAGTAATACTTACCTACCTAATTGTTTAAAACGACATGCGAGGTTGATGATATAATACAAAAAGCAAACATACTGAGCAAAATCTCAAACAATATTGAGGAAAACGATGCAAAAACAAGATTTCGAAATCCTTGGCTACGAGTCTGTAATCGGTACATTGGTAAAGACCCTGCAGACTGGCAGTTAGGTATCGAGAAGGGGTGACAACAAAATCTGTAGGTAAGCCTTAAAGACGCTCAGCAAATAAAAAATAAAATAAAATACCTTCTCTTATGTAGCTCTTGCTGTCATAGTAGCAGACGACTTTACTGGTGGTGGGTTGGTTGGCGGCGGCCAAGGCCAGCAGCCCGGCGAAGGCGAGCAGGAGCTTCATGCTTGGCTTCGGAGGTGACTGATCACCACGGTGCGTGTGGCGAATGTGATCCGAACTCGCAGCCACTAAAGACGTTGAGCCGGCAGGTCAAAGACTAACGATTACAGACGCCAAATCGATTCGACCTATCTGATGTGTCGAGGTTGTGTACATATTTTTACGTATTTTTATATGTTTTGTATGTAAGCATCGAAAATGTTTATTATTAAACAGCTCATTTGCTACCGTTTTCCAGATATTTGAGTCGCAGAAATAAAACACTTGCAACGCTTGAAGATGAAAGTACTTGATTTTGACAAAATTATGTATTAACTTAATTTATTATCAGCAGCAAATTTGTTGAGATCAAATTTAGTCGTGTATAATTAAGATACTTTTTTGTACAAGGCCAGCCATTCAGTATGTTTTGCCTAACTTGATAAATCTTAACATTTTAATCTTTGACGACTCCTTCTTAGCACAATGCAGTGATGTCACTTTGGGCGATAATAGTACCAACCAATTATTTGTGAGGAGCAATCTACTCATCCTCAGTGGGGATGATATGATGGTACGATTGTGTCGGTTGGATAATTTAAAATACAAACAAGGTAAACACTAGTTGGAATAACTTGTACTAAGTGGGTATTTAACATATTTATCCATTTAGTTTTTCGGCGCTTAGCGCAATGAAAGAACACAGACACAAATTTCAATAAACTGTCTTAAACTAGCTTGCCTAGCGTAGCCTCCCTATCAAAGAACAACAGAGACAGAAATAAGTAATAAACTATAGAAAATGTTTACAGACGCAGTATACTCGTATAAGACTTAAGAAGTATAGGCTCAACTATCGGCTTAATTTAAAAATTATCAACTGGTAAGAAAAGAGAGAATAAAATGATGTCAAATTAAGAGAGAGACCCAAACAAAAAGAAATGATTACCGATGTTTGGCGTGCAGCGAAATTTTTAACGAACAGAAGACCGGATTAACCATGCAGTTTGTGAAATGTGGAGAGGTTCGTAATTGAGAAATGCGTCAAGAATAGTTTATAACGGATTTTAAATGTACAATGACTGATTCTGACATAAAGATTGTAATAATTATATATATTGCCAAAACTGTTATTTTATGTTATATGCATTATGTGGCTCAAGGCGTTAAATCTTATTAATTTTAGTACTTACTACCCGTTTTGCCCAAAACCCTTACCCATTTTAGGCACCACTCTAGGACAAAACAAGTTTTGTATGGCGTTACAGTTTTTGATATGTTATGTTTGGAACAAAGATAATTATTTATTAAAGTTTAAAACAGATTAGTTAAAGTTCATTAAGTAGGAAATTGTTTTGATTTAAATAAAAATTAAAAATTACAGAAAGAATCTGCTTTTTTCATCTTACCTTAGCTTACCCGTTTTGGGCTCACCTCCCCTACAATAAATCAAATTATGCAAGAAAGTGATTTGCCAGCTTATTAAATGTGTACAAAGAACAATAAAGACGTTTATAAAATTATAACCACCTTAGCTAAAACGTAGGTACTTCTTTTAAAAAGTTGAATAAGAAGCTACTATTGAAATTGATTAGGAATGCAATGTGTTGGTATATTTTGGACTGGACTCTGATGGACTGCTGTGTTAACAGTTAAGAAAAAGAGTCTTGTACCTAGACTAACATGTAAATAATGTAACAGGAAAAAATTGGTTGCCTGTAAAGTCGGTATACGGGCGAAAGTTTTACGTGACAACGACTTTGAGTGGTAAAATAATTTTAATGTGAATATTCATTCGTATAACATGAACCGGTGTGTATGCCTATCTCTCTCACTCTCTCTCTCTCGCTCTGTCTCTCTCGCTCTTAGGCGGGTTAACTGTGCTCGAGTGGAAGGGACGCGTGCCTTTCACTTTTTATGTCTGTCTCACTCGCTCTTAGGCGGGCTAACCATGCCCGAGTCGAAGGGACGCGTGCCTCTCACTCGCTCTCATTGTGAGCGCGGAACGTGAGCGGAGCGTAACGCAGTTTCTTGAAGTGTCACCCGGCAAACCAATTTATAAGACGTTGTCACGGCAAAAAACTGTTTAAAGTCTACACAGTAAAGGTGTAACTGAAATTCAGGGAGCTACAGATACATAATTAAATTATTTCGACCTGATATTATCAAGTCGCAGATCTTCTTGTAGGTCCGACGCAATATGTTTTGAAATATCCGATGAATTGATTTCTATGATTGTATGAAGCACATGTAAAACTAGTTTTAAAGGATATTTAATATGAGCTGCTCTCAGTTATGGAATTTGTTCCGTCTGCTGTTGGTGAAATAGACCACTATATATAACAAACATATAAGCGTGAAAATGTTTGGCAACGCTACGAAGATCTAAGTACTAAGTTATTCCACATTGTATTGTTTCTGTTAGGAAATAATGGTCATGTATTATAATTACCCAAATCAATGTATGTACATAAATTAATTAGAACAATAATTTAATTTTATTTGAAAATGAGTTTTACTTACGGTGCTTAATTGTACACATTTACGAAAAATCGATTTGATGAATAGACGTTCTGTTATACAAACTATCTAAGTGTTGGAAGTTCCGTTATATAAACATCCAGCTTTTGGTGGCACTGACTTCAGAATTTTCTAGGTGCCGTAGTGTATTTCTCTTGATGTTACTTAGAAAACTCCTTGTTAGAGACGTTTAAGTGCGATAAAGTTTTTGTAAGGCAGTTACATTTTTATATTGTTTTTCATACTGCATGACCAGCTCGGAGTTTTCACACGATAAAAAAATACGCATTTTGGTGCCAAACGCCGTGACTTAGTTTTGCTTTGCGTATTATACATTTACTAATTTGTCAATAAGAGGCATTGCCTCAAAGTTTTGATGACCTTTTAGCTTATCACAGTACGATAGCCAATCTGTATTGAAAAGTATTAACTTCAGGAGCATTTTGTACCGCAAACGAAACAGTCAACAACACTTTGTTTGGTGTCTCGGGATTTCTGTAATAAAGAGCCTTATAGTGATTTGCTCTATTCCATATTTATTTGTTTCACATCAAAATTACACGAAAAATTCCATTCGATTCAAAAGTTTCATAGATAGGATAGGATACTACTTCAATTAGGATAGGAAACTTGGTGAATTCCTAAACGAAACAGTTTATTGTCTCAGGGATTCTGTAGTAAAGGGGGGCTGGAAATGGGCTTTAAAGTTATTTGCTCTGTTCTGTTATTTATTTGTTTGACGTCAAATTTACATGAAAAATGCCATTCGATTCAAAAGATTTATTGATAGAACAGGACACGACTTAAATTAGGATAAAAAACTTGATGAGTGAAACTTGTGAATTCCTAAACGAAACAGTTTGGTGTCTCAGGGTTTCAGTAGTAAAGGGGGGCTGAAAATGGGCCTTAAAGTTATTTGTTATTGTTTGTTATATTCCCTATTTATTTGTTTGACGTCAAATTTACATGAAAAATGCCATTCGATTCAAAATATTCATTGGTAGTATAGGATTCTAATTAAATTAGGATAGGAAACTTGGTGAGTGAAACTTGTGAATTCCTAAACGAAACAGTTTGGTGTCTCAGGGTTTCTGTAGTAAAGGAGGGCTGAAAATGGGCCTTAAAGTTATTTGTTATTGTTTGTTATATTCCATATTTATTTGTTTGACGTCAAATTTACATGAAAAATGCCATTCGATTCAAAAGATTCGTTGGTAGGATAGGATTCTACTTAAATTAGGATAGGAAACTTGGTGAGTGAAACTTGTGAATTCCTAAACGAAACAGTTTGGTGTCTCAGGGTTTCTGTAGTAAAGGGGGGCTCAAAATGGGCCTTAAAATTATTCGTTCTATTCCCTGTTTATTTGTTTCACATAAAATTTACACAAAAAAATCCATTCGATTCAAAAGTTTCATTTATAGGATAGAATAGGTACTACTTAAATTAGGATAGGAAACTTGATGAGTGAAACTTGTGAATTCCTATGAGAGACACTTGTGAATTCCTTATTGCGCGGACAAAGTCGCAGGCAAACTGCTAAAGAAGATACTCAATTCCACAAAGATCGTTGACCACATCAACCTTGAAGCGGCAGTTATTTTTACGAATTTATACAGCTAGACTAAACGAGTTAGAGCAAGGTATACATACCTACATTATACACACATAAACGACGTTCGCTGTCTAATATTATGTGTACAACCTGTACTTAGAGCCCAAAGCTTATAAATATTTATTCTTCATTTTTACCTTTATAAAAAGAGTCCTGAAATTTCCGTTGTATGTTCAAAATCGGACATTTCAATAACCCTTTCAGGCCTGATTCCTGATTGTTTTAAATTAAGATTTTTGGCTACATAGTATGTTTCAATATTGGATGATATACTACAAAAAAATATTTAAAAAAATCCCCGTCACCCCCCCTAGTGTAGGGGGACCCTGCACGATCGTGATGCTCAGGCTTAAACTAATTATCTGCACGACCGACTTTTAAGGTAAAAAACATGAATAAAATAAAAAATATCATAGGTGCATTATCATTTTATTTATTATTTTTATATAGGAATATTAAGTTATCAGTCTTAATCAAATTGAAAATCACTTTAGACTTAGAGTCAATCAAATATTCACAAAAATGGTCTTCTTCTTTAACAAAAATATTCTTGAAACTATACAAAAATAGATAATGATTATATAATGTACATTTTTCTCAGTCTGAAACTATCTTCTTTCATTGATACACTGAAAAACTCATTTATTGTTTTGCGAATGTAATAATTGTCGGTACAAACAGCGCAGTGCTCAAAAAAAAATTCTTCAAAGTTGGGCAAAGGAGACCTTACGCTGCTGATGACCGCTCCGGATAGCAGTGTTCCTTTTGGTTGAATGACATCTGCTTCCAGATGCTCCGGCGACTGCCTCGGCTTATTTTCGACTTTTGACGAGTAGTTACAGACAATGGACCTGGATGGGGAGGTGATTCAGGCTCCTCTGCAGCTATCAAAGGCAAACCCGATTCTTCTGGATAAAAAGTACATAAGTATATTTATCCGCTGTCTAGTACCCATAGCACAAGACTAGTAGCTTAATTTGAGACTAGAAAATTGGTGTGGTTGTTGGAAAACATTGAAACATTTGTTTATTTATTATTTATTCCCCTTCATCATCTTCCACTTCTTCAATTTCCAAGTCGTTGCCATCTACAATGAGCTGAAGCAACAACTCACTCGTTAGTTCCGTTTCTAAAAGAATAACTAAAGAAAACATTAATTGCAAGCAAAAAAAGAATGATTTACCGCCATACAAAGTATGACATTAAAATATGAGATTGAGTCGGATCTTCACTATCGTGCAAACCAATATTTGAGCGGTTATGGTTTACACTTCAAAGTAAATAATGCCAAAAATACAGTTTACTGTATGACATCATTATCAAAACAAGCTATTAAAAGCAAAATCATAATAATTTTTTTAGTAAATAACAAAAAACTCAATACTTACTCTGACCACTCCGCTCAACAAAATACGCCGTCATCTTCACCGTAAGGTCAAAGAGCACTGACTGCCTTCTCACTCACACCTGCGCGTTTAATTCATAAACAGACTCGCGCACGATCGTTGGCTACCGTCTTCGGCCCGAAAAGTAAGTTAGGAAAAGCACGGGTTTTTTTTTAAATACAATGCACGATCGTGTTCCGTCGTCCTGAAAGGGATAAGCCTATAGTTGCGTTACACTCAGCTTTTTAAGAAGTAGGTAACCACTAATGAAAACGTCGCAGCTTCGGGAATCATCCTTTAGGATGTACCTTAACTTGTATTGCACAATAATTTAATTAATTAAAAAGAAAAAAACTCCGCTATAACGCCCATAGTCACTTGTCATCATATGGGGGCGCATATTGTAACCTATACAAGTCTAGAATTTTCATAAAATGAGGCAGTTTTGAAAAATCCGCATTTCTCATTAAAAAAAAACAAATATTAACATTTATCAATAACTTAACTGAGTCACTATATTAGTTTGGTTATTGATTAAGTACTTACTTACTTACTTCGCTGGCTCAGCGACTCGAAGTGGATCTTGGCCTCGGACATTAAGTTAGTGGGGCGTCCAAGATATCTCTGGAAGGACGAAGTCGCCAAAGACCTGAAAGAACTAAAAGTTTCCGACTGGTCGGATCTTTCACAGAATAGGAATGGTTATTGATTAAGGTATAATATTTAGTTTTGTTTGTAAAATTGCTGCCTCGGGAATTATTTGTTACCAAGAGCTGTTCACAGACAGCCGTTCACATGTGATTTTATAAACATTATTACTTATAAACTCAAACATGAACCGACCAAACCTATTGGTTGATCATTGAAATCACCCCTAAGAGCCAGCGCACATAAATAAATAAATAAATATTTCACAACAGTCACACCAATTCTCTAGTCCCAATTTAAGCTACGAGGCTTGTGTTATGGGTACTGGACAATGGATAAACATACTTAAATACTTTTTTTTTGTAAATAAATACATATTATAGAAAACACCCAGACCAGTACAAACACACATGTTCATGCACACTTATGTGCTTGTACTGTGCGGGGATCGAACCCGCGACCCTTGGTTTAGAAGTCCGACTTGTGGACCACTGCACCAAGCGGTCATCACATATGCGGGAAACTGTCGCCGCGGATCGCAACGTCAACTGTTTGTAGACACGTGATTAGTACAAGTTGCAGCAACAAGATCCCTCGTATGTACGATGGCTCTAGAAGCTGGTCACAAAATTACATTAAGTCATTCTATTTATTTTTGCTCTTAAAATGTTAAAGATTTTAAAGTTTAAAATGTGTAATTTTATTTTTCTATTTCAGATTATAATTGGGAAGGCGGATCTCTATAAGACGACCTTTTTCTTTAATGTCTATACCTGCGAATGCGGACCCCTCCATAGTTCATGTGGCAGATGTTCAGTTGTTATGTGGAGACTGATTTCTTTTTCAAGGGACTACTTTCTATTGACTGAATGTTTTAGTTGGTTATAAGATTTCAGCAACGACGGACGTACAATTTTGATAATTATGGCTGATTGTAGTGAAGAATGGTTGTGGTTTACGCTGCGGATGCAGAAAATCGGGCTTGCAGTTTAGCTTGTGGGCAATGCAATGGGCAAGCTTGTCTCAATGCTGTTGTATTGCAAGACGATCCCGAGGAAGAAACTGCATTTGATCCAGCAATTTTAGAAGTTTTAGAGACAATGATGCAGGAAAACGAAGATGATGAAGATGAAATTGAAATGTTGAATTTCCCAGGAGATGATGATGAAGAAGAAGAAGAAGAAGAAGAAAAAGAAAATTGATATTTTTTAACTTCCGATTTTTGTAGAATTCAAATCTACATTTAATTTTAATTTTAATTGTAACAAAAGTACAGTTACTAAATAAAAATTAAATTAAATTATACTTACTTGATTTATTTCTATTTTATTTCTATCTTATTTCTAATTACAATCTATTATCGAATAAAATTAAATGAATTTAAAATATATATAAAACATCATTCAATACAATGTATTAACTTATAAATAATACAAATTCTTTATTGTTAATAATATTTTTATAATTTAGTAACTGTATACAAGGAATTATTCACCGAGATTCACGGTTGACCTTGTATTACAGTATATATGCCTGAGCGCTGGGTGCTCTCCGCCCTCTATCTCGAAAAGGGTTGAACGTATAAAAAAAAGTTAAGACAAAAGTTGTGGCAATTTTTTTTATCTTTAATTTTTATAATAGGTGTTGAAGTGATTGGAACCATAGAAACGGAGATAATTGCAAAAAACCGATTTTCGTGACCTTTGACCTTGAATAACTTACGACGCAGACACGAGATAATATGTGACTTTTGAGACAACTTTTAGAACGCCAAAATAAAGCTGTATACGAGTTTCCAGCTTATTATCTCAAATTCCGAGATTGACCCCTTTTTTTCCCTAAAGTGACTGGACTATAAGGTCATTAACATTACTCATTAAATGACCTTAAACTTGACACCTCTCCGGATATTGAATATCGACATTTTTAGAAGAAATGTATCTTGCGTTTTCTGGAAGGTTCCGACTCCGCATCCGCATGTTGGTGAAAGTGATAATCTGAAATTGAATGCTGAATATCTATTGGTAAAGTAACTAGCATTGTGTACGAACAACTTATGTATATTTAATACTTACATATTCAGTAACCTTATTCAACAATCGACAAGCAAGTTCCATGTTTGGCATACAAAAACAAGTGTGACTCAGGAGATGATGCATGATTTCTCACATGCATACGTTATCGCACGGTACCTAGTCATACCAATTTGCCGTATTACTCTCGGAAAGCTTGATTTAAACTGATTCGTATAACGTCATGAACAAAGAAAAGGAATAGCAGTAACATTTAAAGTGGGATATGTTCATGTGTCTGGTGGATCGCATTGGATAAAAGACATTAGCGATTTGCCAATCACTGAGGTAATCACTGCAAATGTAGATACTTTTATTAAGTGCTGGAGGTAGGTATTGTTCCAATAATCAGTAAGTTTAACTAAAAAAGTAAAGAATATTTCAAATTACCTTGTGTACGAAGGGCTAATACTAAATTCTTACACAAGGCCCTTCGTACACAAGGCTGTGCAAATCTTCGATACTCAACGACTAAAATTTTCGTCTTGTCTTCATAGTGTAGTTGACCTGACTATAATTAAATCGTTATGGATATGGACTCGTATTGATTGAAGATACCTAGCAAACCATAAAGATTGGTGGATACTAAACTCATCTTTATTAAGTTTAACTTAATATTAAAACACTTGTAGGGTTACGTATGGATATCCTAGAAAATTTCCAGCCATTAAATAACATGCACCAGACTATTTTTATTCATTTAAATATGATTCAGTGACATCAAATCGTAAGACATTACACTACATTTGGATTTAACAATCCAAGAATGTTTACAACCACGGCTCACTGGTTTTTCTAATTAGATTAAATAGGAAATTAGTTGGTGAAAACCTAAATTCCGTAAAAAACAGATAACGATGAAGATTTCGACAGCAGAGAGAAAGTTACGCACTAATGCAATTACGAACTGTCGGATTAAAGGATAGTGCATACTTGTCCTGAATTAAACCCGCCCTGAGGCCGTGTCGGAAATACCACACAATAGCTCGGAGGTGTAGGTCCTACATCCCGTGTCCTCTCCGTGCCGGTGACCGCAGAACATGGCCGCGATTGCGGCTTCCCGAAGGATGGCTGGCCCAAACCGCAACCGACACGTGCCAATGAAACCGCCGTATCGTATATGCTCGTGCTACGGGCGAGTTTGTGACAAAAATAGGTAGCCTGATGTGATGGCCACTCCCCATTTCCAAAATTGACGACGAAGAAGTTCTGTAATAGCTGCATTAAATTTATTTGGGTTAGAGTAGTTTCGTCGTGTCTATATAGTGGTGTAGTTTTGTCATTGTTTCTTCACTTCAACTTCTATACATTTATGTGACTAACAGAAACTTTAAAACGAAAATCATTACTCCGATATTCAGATACGTTTGTTTTAACATATTTAGGAATTTTGTTACCTAAACTCACAAACGAGCCTATTGGACGCAAGCACAACAAATGATAACAAAGAAGTAAGTAACCTCTGTGATGCATACGGGTGCAGTAATGCATCAGAAAGATTATTTATTTGCTATCATTTATTGTTTCTGTTGGTAAATACCTCATTTGTAAATAACTAAATACTTAAAAACTGAGCTATCTGTTACGGGGTAACGATTAGACGAAAACTATAAGATGTTGTGTACAAAGTGAACAAAAAATCTTGAAGAACGTAAATATTTCTGTTCTTCCTTCTGTCTATCGAGAGAATCCTCTGTTAAAATGAGTAATAATCCATGGAATCGCAGATTCCAACTAATACAGACTATATATCACCCAGCAAAAACGCAACGTAACGCCAAAAAAGAGAATCTAACTTGGTAGTTTACTAATTAGATACAACGCGTCGTCCCGTAAATGACAGCGATAAGACTTTCCTGTTATTGTTTGTCGTGTGTACCTTACCCGCAAAGACAAAGGGTCTTTTGATAATAATGCTTAACTTCCTATTAGAATAATGCACGGCCTGCAATTACAAGTTTGCGTCAACATTATGAAAATGCTTCAATTAAAGGATGTTTCTTTCGTTTTAGGCAGAACATAATATCGCAAGCTGCAGAGGGTTTGTCTGCAAATTATTTTAACGAAATATTGTCGGAAGATCGCTGATTGTTTTGAAGACTATAAAAAACAAAAATAAATTCAAACTCTTTTGGTTCAAATTCATTAAATGAAACTACTAGTTTCATAGCTCTGCCTAGTTATATACTTTAATAATGATAATTCTATTCGTTTCTGGATAGATAAACAGAACCACTTTCGGGGAATCACGGTTTCCATTGAACTTTGAATTATTTTTGTAGTTCGAAACTAATGTAGAAGACTCGATAAAGTAAATAAACATAACATATTTAAATGTATTAATAAACAAACTAATAACATGATAAGATGGAAACCAAATAAACCTGTCTAGGTTGTTTTGTATGAACTGTTTATGGCACATACCTATCGTCTATATGTACTATAAAAAGTTTGCTTACAATCAAACTAAGCGAATGCAGCAAATAATAAATAGCTTTGCAAAGTATATGATTGCTTACCATAAACATAAAGTAAATATTTTTTTGTATCATCAAAAACGTATTTTCAGACGTAAGGAACCGCAGAAAAATATGCAATGAAATCTGATCTGCAGCTTCAGCGTCTTCAACTTTAAATATCAACTTTGTCTCTGAGCTAACCAACGACTTACTACCAGAAAAAGTAGGGTAAAGGCAAGCGTCCACAAGCTGGCATCGCAACCAACGCACAAAACGAATTTTAGGTTGCCTTGTATGAAAACTCGTACAACAGCGTTCGTTCCACTGATCCGCACCATACGTATTGCTCATAAGCAATGCCTACATGCGATACGTACCGATGACATCATACGGAATGCTGATCTACAAAACTCTGAAAGAAAGTGTCGAACTCGCGTCAGCAAACCGATAGCTGCTGATGGAGTTGACGCAGTGAAAAATTAATCCGTTGCGTATGATGCGTCCGATGCGTACGATACCGACCTGAAGACGCTTGCCTTTAGAAGGCCTATTACTAAAATATATCTCATCTCATCAGCCTATATACGTCCCACAGCTGGGCATGCATAGGCCTCACCTCAACTATGAGGTGGTGCGAGCCATACTCCACCACGCGGGCTCAGTGCGGATTGCTGGAGGGGTGTTTGTAAGGTAAGTGACCAACCTTACTGTCAGATGTTATTAAGCCGCCCGAGGGCCTCTGACCAGGCTTAACGACTAATATCTATCGATATTAACCGGGACCAACAGCTTAACGTGCCTTCCGAAGCACGGAGATGCTTGTAAATAGACGTCACTTAAATGGTCAGAATGGTCACCCATCCCAAACATGACCGCGCCTTAGGTTGCTTAACTTTAGGTATCACTACCAAAGCGCTGCAACCACTGCGCCACAAGCCCTAAAATATATATGAAGATATTTTAATCACGCTTGTTCTTATGGCCAGCTATGGCTATGGCTGGTAGAAATCCGTCCAGGCGGTGAACCACACCAGTGATTTTACTGGCTCATTCGGGGTTTTTCTTAACTGGATAGTACGTTAAACCTAAATATCTTTAAATTTCAGATGCCATGTAAAACTGAGCCGACAACAACAAAAGTATCTTGAATGTCTCAACATTATGGTCAAGGGAAACAGTAATGTTGGATAAAATATATTAATTTCAAATCAAAAACATTCGTAGTAATGGTGCAGAATATTGCATTTACTTAAATCATGTGGAATATTAATTGAACTAGAACTACTTTGATAAGAATAAGAATCTTATCTACTGCAGTTATCTATTAAATCATGAAGAAAAATATTTTATTTTATTTTCTGAAAGCCTAAAATGGCGTTAATTCCTGATTTCATTAACGAACTAAGACTCAAGGCAGCAATGATTTTAAAAGGCTAATTGAGACAAAACAGAGACTATTTACGTATTTCGATATTATAGACCATTTGACGTAGCACCAGTTAGGAGCTGATATATATATATACCATTTAATTCCAATTAGTCTTAAATAATTCTTAAGATTGAGATCTTTAAAACTAATCAAACTTAATAATATCTAAGATTTTCAATCTATTATTTTTGTTTTGTTTGTGCCAGAGAGAAGTGTATGCAAAAGAATACCATTAATTATTTACAGGTTATAAAGTTAATTGAGTAAACAGTTTTAGGTTGCCGCCTTATGTTAGGGTGTTTATTATTCTAAGATTTCCGTTAGTAAAGTTTTCTTATCAGCCTATATATATCCCACTGCGGTCACAGGTTTCACCTCAACTATGAGGTGGTACGAGCCATACTCCACCATGCAAGCTCAGTGCGGATTGGTGTAAGTAACTAACCTTACTGTCAGATGTTATTGAGCCGCCCGAGGGCCTCTGAGTAAAGCTTATTACGAGTAGTACCGTTTTATACTTGTTAGATACTATAAGTAATTTTATAAGATGTCGTTAGTAAGTATGCTACATATTTGCGATATTTCATTCCTTTGTAATATTTGGTTATATCTTTAAGATCGAAAAAAAAAATAAGTGAGTCATGTGATTATAAGTATCAACTTGTGAAAAAATGCATAATACGTGTCGTAATATGCAAAATTATTCCAGGTTGCTATGGATGAAATGATATACAATAAATAAACCACACCAATTCTCTAGTCCCAAAGTAAGCTACGAGGCTTGTGTTATGGGTACTAGATAACGGATATACATACTTAAATACTTTTTTTATTCATATCATAAAAAGAAAACACCCAGAAAGTACAAACACACATGTTCATGCACTTATGCTTGTAATGTGCGGGAATCGAACCCGCGACCCTTGGTTTAGAATCCGACATGCGGACCACTGCACCAAGCGGTCGTCAATCTTTTAGCAATCGAAACTTGGTTCATTTTATAAAAGTTCAGTGGTTTTAGTTATGTACACAAAACTCAATTGAAACATGGTTCAATTAAGTTTAAGGCTTAAACGGTTTCTCTGAAAATCAATGGGCATACAGACCGACATTTCACGACCTGAACTTAGCCGAACCTAACTGGAAGTCACTGGTGCCTCGATTCACAAGATGTTTCGAGACTTTCGCGCGAATCGCACGGAAGTCGCCGTTGTCTGGAAGTCGCTAAAAAGCGAATAACAATAAATTTATACCTAGTTAATTCAAGTTTGCTAAGGGACAATGAAAGGATACTACTATTTCAAGCTTTAATTTGTTTATTTTCAACGTCTACGTACAATCATTGTCAAATGTGAACAGCTATAAATAATTTAAATAGGGAGCACCTAAGTAATAAAAAAAGCGTGTTACAAATTTGGCACCATTTGTGAACAATACAAATCTCTTAGATTAGGAAATAACTGAGCATTTCAATGGATTGGTTGTCATAGTGAGAAGTTACTACTTGTGTATGAAACAATATGAAGATCATGAAAGCCGTTAGTTTAAAATTCTGATTATTCCAATTGGCGTGTGCGAGCATACATTGATTGTATTGTTTTACAAAATTCTCTAATAATCCCACCTGGTCTGGAACACATTCTTTTTTTTTCAATTTTGATCAAGAAAAGCTAACAAAAAGTGCCGCGTTCAATTTTATAAGGTTCGGAATGATCATTTTTTTTCAGCTTTCAGTAAATGATTATGAACTAACGATTTTCAAAATCTTACGCTAACATATCCGCGATTAGTGAGCAGCCGCGGCTGCTTGCACCCCTTGTGGAGGAGCCTGTCCTTGTGTCTGTTGTCCCTGATTGGGCACTTGCCCTTGTGTTTGCGGTACCTGACCCTGTGCTGGTGGAGCTTGCCCTTGAGGTGCAGCAGGCTGACCCTGGGCTGGTGGATTCTGCCCAGGTTGAGCGTAACCCTGTTGCTGGGCTGGTGGATTCTGCCCAGGTTGAGCGTAACCCTGTTGCTGGGCTGGTGGATTCTGCCCAGGTTGAGCGTAACCCTGTTGCTGGGCTGGTGGATTCTGCTGAGGTTGAGCGTAACCCTGTTGCTGGGCTGGTGGATTATGCCCAGGCTGTGGGTAGCCTTGTTGTTGAGCTGGTGGATTCTGCCCTGGTTGAGGGTAACCTTGTGCCTGGGCCTGTTGGCCTTGGTTCAAGTTATTCTGAGGAGGCGCTTGCCCTTGCTGGTACTGTGCTGGTGGTTGACCCTGGTACTGCTGGTAGCCTTGAGGCGGCTGCCCTTGGTATCCTCCTTGCTGTGGAGCTTGACCTTGGTGCTGGTAGTCTGTAATGTTTTTTGTAAGGTAAGATATTGAACTAGACACGGATCTTGTTGATAGGATGATAATGTTTGCCTTGATAATTTATCACAGTTATTTTTTCAATTATTTGTAAAAAGTATTGGGTCAATTTTAAAATATAATAAACACCGGTCATAGAAGTAAACAAAGTACTTATTTAAAAGATTTAAGTCAAATAAAATTAATGAATACCCATCGCATCCAGCGCAGACTCAGCATAACGCTGGATCCTGGAGATACTAGACGCAGCTCTTAGAAAAACGTGCTGGATTCAGCTGAATGCTAGATCCAGCAATTGAAATGGCTAGCTGTGCGGGAACATCGACCAGTAGTGGCGGTGACAATTTTAAGCAACTATCGAATCAATTTCCTTGCGGTGGAGTTTGACCTTACGGCACACCCTGAGACTGCTACGGATCCTGGTACTGCGGAGGCTGTTGGAACAGCTGCTGCTGGCACGCCTGCTATTGGATGCTGGTAGTTAACGTGCAACTTGTACTGCACCTTGCAACACAGCAGCATTTTCACTCTTTGCTGATCCAATGCAAACCCAGCGTGTATTTAGCGCAGATCTAGCAAACAAGCTAGATGCAGCTGATAGAATAAAAGACTTGATCCAGCTGGATTGCAATCACAAGCTAAACCTATATTTATTTTGTACTTAAATAACTTCAGTTAAATTGTTTGTTTTTACCTTTTAGTTTATGTGCACCGCCTGAATTTTCTCTGCTTGGCCCTATGGTTGACTGGTAGAGAATGCCTTCGGCATTAAGTCCACCATTGTACACATGTTTGTGCAGAACTTAAATAAAAAAATAAATAGAGGCGGTGTCAATAAAAAAATATAAATTATATCACCCACCTTGTGGAGGAACTTGCCCCTGTGGCACACCCTGAGGCGGATACTGTCCCTGGTACTGCGGCGGCTGATGGAACTGCTGCTGCTGGTACGCCTGCTGCTGCATCGCCTGCTGTTGCTGGTAGTACGCGTGCAACTTGTGCTGGGCGCCGGGCACCGGACGGCCGTGCGCGTCGATCTAAAAAAGAAAAAAAAAGGCGATAAAAGATGATGACCAAAAATATATTAGCACCGTCGCCACCGATCAACAGACATCAAATTGATGTCAATGTGATCGTCAGTATATCATTACTCAACAATTTTTTTTTCAATCTAAAAGGGTCAAAATCACCAAGGTGGCGAATTTGGAGTTCGGAATTTCGTGAAAAAATTTTTTGTTCTATCTATTTAAAAATAGGTTTAAATGATTGCGAACTTTATTTCCATATCATACTTTGCAGGAGCACGCATAAAAATATAAACACCATTACCAAAAAATATCCTCTATACCGTAACTATGCTAAACTATATTTTTTTGTTGTTTATTAGGTCTTGTTTTCTTTTTCCGTCTTTCTTTGCTTCTTTGCTTGCTGAAATAACATCAAATAGTTTTTTTCTTATATTTTTTCATAGAAAATATATAACTTGAACATCGAAATATCATTTCGGGACCACTGTCATCATTCTGGAACGTTCCCGAAATGAGCATTCTCGGAATGACGTTTTAAAATCTTCACGTGCTTGACACCGGCGGTAGCCGTATAAAACACAATATTTATTGGTGAACGACAAGTAAACTACGATAATTCTACCTATCATTCTATAAAAAAGTATATTTACAATATTACAAACAATAACACGTGTTCCCGTAATGACGTACTATTGATGTACGGTATGAAAATTGAACACAGAAAACGACATATCACTTATTTTTGAATAGTTTGTCGAAAATCTTGGGGACACGCCACTCACACACACACGCTTACTTTACGTCAGGGTGGTGCTTCTGCATGATGCCTTTATCAATAAAATATTTAACTTTTCCGGACAAACTCTTTGTCAGTTTTTATGCTACAAATATTTTTATAATGTGACCCATAAATTCACCTATGCCTTTCTAAGAAAATAAGTATTTTCTATAGCCCAATAATTTAATAAAATGATATTAAATACTTCGTGATTTAGATGCGTGTTTTCCGGCAATAGCATTTTGAGACGCGTTCTCGGAATGACTATTAGCACTAAAAAAAATATGTTATTAAACGAAATAATGCATTCTAACGAAAAAATATGTACGGAAATAAATTGTACGGATAGATAGAATCAATTTCAATCATTTAGAGCACAGATATTTGGAATTTCATAACTATTTAATACTTTTATTTCATGCAAAATGTAATTTGCCAACTTGGTGATTTTGACCCAAAGGATTCTTTATTTTCAACAAAATTAGTTCCAGTAGGTACAGGTTCAACAAAATTAGTTCAGGTAGGTCCTATTTAAACATTGATCACAAGGTTTTTTTTATCAATCAATTTAAATACACGACATTCAATCTTACAAAGCTATCACAATAGTAGTTTTATATTCATCAAAAAGGTTTGAATGCGGATTTGACATGAGCACCGCACCCGCCGTGACGCGAACCCCAAGCCCAAGCGTAGTTAGTCAGTACTTTGAATAGGCAAAATATCTGCACAAAACATTGAATATCATGAAAACTCCATCGATTTGCTTGATGTTGCCATCCTATAAAATGATCTATTCGTTGAGATCTACAATTTCAATATTTCATTTCTGTTGGTGGGTGAGGACGAAATGTGTCATGGTCCTTTTTTAGTGTCCGTTTTGCTGTGGATCATTTAAAAAAAGCTTTTTAATGTAAGAATTAGCCCGTAAGATTCTCCACGATTTTATTCTCCAAGCGACTACCGTCATATTTATTGACGCAACTAGTGTACGAAACAACAAGTCGCTTCGCACTTGTCGCGTTGCGTCGCTCACCTAGTACAACGCCTTAGTCATCCCAGTTTATGTTATTAAAAAACTTCGCTACGCGAGCCATGCATGCATTGGCTTATCAAACCACTGAGCATAATGCGTTTATGTAACTCACAAGTTGCGTAGTAAGTACCTACTTTCTTATTGTTCTTTAAAGTCGAGATAAAGGCTACTCAAAAGGCATTCAAGGATGAAAACTCCGACTCAATGTTAAGTATCGAAATTTAACACTACTAACCAATCCGTGTTGTTGCAAATATCTCAGTTCTTCCAATCTTCTTTTTTCATACTCCTCATATTCGGATTGGGTGTAAATCTGGTTTTCGTCAATTGATTTCCATCCTGTAAAAATAAGGAATTAATAATATCGAGAATTTGAACATTTTACATCTACAACAGCGCTACACTGTCATATCAATAGCGAAGCATGATTGTATGTAGGTTTCTCTTCTTATACTAATAAATGGATAGAAATACGCCATATAGAATTAATAATAATAAAACGGCGCACATCGTCCGGAGGTTTCCCCCTCTGTAGCCTTAACTGTCGGTAGCTTGAGCCCTGCCCCGCTGCTGGCAGCTTGCTAGGGTTAGGTTTTCATAATATTTTTATGATATGTATAATTTTACTTTTTCAATTATATTGTAAATACCTCCCTAAGATAAGGTTTGAATAAAGTGAATAATAATAATAAAACAAATAAAAAAAATTAAAACAGATATTAGCGATATTCTTAGGGCCATTGTAGAATGATAAAAAGTAATCAGGTTTAAAGCGTTACCAGATCTAACTCCAGAACTAATCACTAATTAAGTCAAATACGCACCTTCATCACGGTTAAATTCAGGGTTCTGGGTCTTGATCATGAATTCGTTGAACTCAATCAATCCATCGCGATTCAAGTCGTTCTCCTTGAAGACGTGTTCTCGCATACGCTCCATTTCTTCAGCCCTCTCGTGCAGGTCCTTATTAGGGCCACCGGGTCCGTAAAGTTTGTCCAATTCCTTTATGAATAGGGCCTTCACTTCGTCAGCGTCCCATGCTCCGTTGCCGTCAACGTCTAGCAGAAATTGAGAATGTTTGTTATTAAAAAACGTAAGTTATAACTACGTATGTATGTATGTATGCTTAGATCTTTAAAACTTCTCAACGGATTATGATGCAGTTTTTATATGTTTAATAACATGCTTCATATATTAGAGAACCAAATTCCACGCGGGCGAAGCCGTTAGCGGAAAGCTAGTACCTGCATAATACAACATATAATTAAAATATTCGGCGACAATACCTAATACTTCTAACTATTACCTCTCAAATAAATGATGTGTCTAATTCGAAGTAATTAAGCGTCACAACGAAGCTACGTTAATTAATGGTTGGTACAGGTTGGTTGGTCAGTCCACGCCGTGGACGTGGACCGTGGACTCCACGGTAATATTTTTATTATGTAACACAACTCATTTTTTTAACATACAGAATATATCAATTCGATTCACTTTAGTGCTGTTAATAACTACAGAAAAAAAGGCACAGTTAATTTATAGCTAAAACACCTCTATTCAAACGTAAAGCAAAATAAACAAAACGAACAAATGTTGACGCGTGACGTTAAATCATCGTATTGTGTTAATAATTAGTTTATGATTATAGTGTTTCAGCAGATGAAACGCCTGGACAGCTGATGGAAGTACTATCTTTACACCCATGAACTCCGAAGAATCACGGTTAGAAAGTCTGGTTTCAGAATATCCAAACAAAATACATATTAATCTTAAACGTGACTTTAAGGGCCATGATTTCGAGGATGTTAAGATAGCAAATTACCACTTCCATTATCGAATAAATGTTGGTATTTCAATCACTGACAATCACACTCTGCTTACATAAATCATACAGTTTCAGATATCAATGTATTATAGGATAACTAAACAGGCGCGACAACAATCCGCTAAAACTACACAAATAAAAGACAAAAACGATGCAACAGTGACATGCCAAACGTAAAATCCATAACAGCGTGCGATGTGATGACAATTAAAAACGTTTATTTTGTCAACGAGTAGTCTACATGAGGAAACTACATCGATTGCACGCTACAGGATCTTACCATGCATCATGAAAAAGACCTTGGGGTTGAAATCTTTTGCATCCATATTGTCGGCGTTTTTCCATATTTCTAACAACTGACCTCTTGTGACCGGGTGATGTAGCTGTCACAGACAACACAGAATTATTAAAGTGTAATGGAACGTGACTCACCATGCAGCATGAAGAAAGCTTTAGGGTCAAATCTTTGATCCATATGGTCCTGTTTCTCCCAGACCTCTTCCAATTGTTGCTTAGAACCGGGGTGGTGAAGCTGTACAGCAAGCCATTTTGGGTCACATCATAAAAAAAGGTCGCAATATAAAATAAATATATGCACAAAGTTTTATTTATCGTCCGGAATGACAATTTTTTGAGGATTTTCTCGAATGTGTTTCTGTTCTCTCTGTGCACATTATCACATTAGGCATGAATAAAACAAAAAAAAGTTTAATTAATAGAAATAAATAATGATAAGTAGCATTATTAAAACATGAATTTTGAATCAGCTTACATATATGATGGATTATATTAATACTTATCGAAAATTTTGCTAATCAAAACACTATTCGCCATTGATAATTTTCTACTGTTCTGGAAAGTTCCAGAATTAACAAGCTGTTAAAAAGGTCCTATTTAACTTATAATGTGGATCAACGTTACGTTATACTTACAGGTTGATGATGTTTCTTAGCTTCTTCTTCTTTCTTTATATTTTCCAAGTATTCCTTCTTTTGGGTTTCATCTAAAGTTTCTAATTTTTGATGTTTTTCAAACTCTTTTTGCATTTCATATTCCTGAAAAACACTCAAAAAATGGAGAATACTGTGAAGTTTACATTCCATAATAAACAAAAAGTGGTTTTGTGTTAATAAATCGAAAAAATATACATTTAAAAATCTAGATATCATTAGACGTTATTTATCAGAAAATTGCATTACTATTCTTTAAGGATAAAGAAGAACACTGTTGTTTAAAGTCAGTCAAATTAAACCACTGCTTGTATGGGTTAACAGCACTTACCTTGAATTCCTCTTCCCTTTTCTTATCAGCAGCTTGCAAATCTGCAGTTGTCTTCTTAATCAAACGCTTCAAATCTTCAATCTCAAAAGTATGAGGATTTCCATGATCCAAATGTTCGTTAGTGGGTACCTTGCCCATATGTGTGTCTAGGTCGTTGGTAAGTTCATATTGCTAGAAGAGAGAATCAATTATGGCAACTGACATTATGCTAATATTGTTATTAGCAATACTGATTGATTCATATATTCAGTGCAACACTACAACTATGTATTAATTAACTTGTTAATGTTGCCTAACTACCATCGGTACTAGGATCAAAAAATGTTTAAACTAACAACAAAAACATGTGTTCTATTTTTACATTTATAAATAAAATCATTTTTAAAATTAAACAGCTTAAAAGCTTTGCGGTGCTAAACTGAACTAGCTATGATAATAAACTAGATATGATGATAAAAAAATATATAGACGACATTAAAACAACTGCAGGCATTGTTTATGAGTGTTTCCCAAGTTTGTAATTTCAAATTTTAGTTAAGTTCTTTACCTTTGTAGCTAGATGCCTGAGTCTTTCAAGTTCACGACGCTTAATTTCATCCAGCTTTGTCCGAACATTGTGATTGACAAAGTCAAGTTGCTCCGCAATTTTTCCAGACTAGAAAAACATCATATTTTATAACAATAGTAACTTATATATGTGTATTGAGTATAAAGAGCAGTGGTTACAAAGAATCCTTACCCGCACATCATCTTCATCAGCCTTCTCTAGGCGTTCCCTGAAATCAGGGTCGCTTTCAAGAGCCTGAACTACTTCTTGCAAATACCGATGGTACTCCATATATTCCTCCTGTAAGCAAGGTTACATGTGAGATAATCAACCGTACGATTATGGTGCTTCTTCAAAGTACAATTCCGAAAAGGACCGCGGACCGTACCCGCCAGTGACACTTCGGCAACGCAGATTACAATCACGACCAAGGTAAATTTTGCAAACTTCTAACTGTGGCTCTGAACAAAAGCATACTATAAGCGAGGGGAACACACTTGATGCATCTTCAAAAAAGAGTATTTTATATATTTTTTAAATGTAACAGCTTGAATACATACTTTGTTTGCATAAAACATCTTATGTGAATGACCATGAACATGGTTTTAAGAGATTAGAAGTGGCAAGTTGTGTGTATATTTTTGTAAATTACTTTTTTATATACTAGCTTTGCTTTGAGTAGGTTGCTCTAATTCTTAATTTGAAGGAGTTACCATCGATTTCAAAAAGAAAGTGATGGCACAGTAGGCGTGCCCTCCATCACGCGTCAGTTAAAAACATTACAATATCAATCTCATAAAGATTCATAGTAACAAGTGGTACGGTTACAGTCAGCAATCCGCCTCAGTCATTTTAATGCAGTTAGCAAATCAAATGTGTTATCAGGTGCAGGTGGTAAACAAAAATTTAATTGAGATAAGGTTTCTTTGAATCATACTTTTTTATTTCATTATTTATAAGCAAACAATAGAACCAAACCTGCTACATTTACATAATAAAACTATGTATTCGCTTTTAACAAGGCTATTAACTTAAATATGGAAAATAACCATTGCATATAACATCTGAAAAATCAGACAACCAACTTTTTTTACACTGTACAGGTTGGCAACCGCAATACAACAATTGAATTTCTGTCTGTTATGCTCTCACGTCTAAGCTACTTAACATTATTGGATACATTGGATGAAATTTAATACACATACAGAATGTTGACGACCATGTATGTGTCCATGTAAGACTTGAAAGCATAACAGACAGAAAGTCAATTGTCTCATTGTCCCGGCCACTTTGTATATGACAATGGTAAATTCAATAACTTTTCAAAATTTACTTTCTTGATTAGCCACACTGTACAAAGCATCACAAAGCATATTGGTTCACAGAGGAAACACTAACATAAAGTTCATATTACATTGAAATTGTTTGATAAACATTTGCTACTTAGCACATGCAGAGAAAAACAGATTCCTTATTATTCGAATACCATTTCATGACAAAAGATTATTCCGAAACCATTTAATTTCAAAAAGACATAACTTACAAGGTCATCTTTTATTTCACTGTCCTTCTTTTCTGGAGTGACAGGAGGTGCATAGGAGCAGTGGAGAGCCACCAGCAGGCAGATTACGCTTGGCAGAAGCCGCATGATGTCTGAAAGTAATTTCAAAAAATGGTCTGACTTTAGCCATCACAATCCAGTGATAGGGGGGGGGGGGGGGGGGCAAATCCATTTCATGTAACTAGAATTGACAAATTAATGATGAACCATCAAATGCAAAATATTATAATGATAAAAAATTATCATATCATACTTAATTGCTTGATGGATTGATCATCCAATGATTACTGTAATGTCTTTGGCAATTATTGCGAAATACATGCAGGAAAGCAGTTGCTACTAGGAAATAAAAATACTACTGTTTTATCTTTATTTATATACACAGCCTATAAAAATCACAGATTAATGCAGTTCTTGTTTATCAAATCAGAAGAAATGGCTCAACCAACATTATCAGCCAAGAATAAAATTTTATTTTATTTATTTATTGATTACAACAGATTTGTAATTTCAAGATAAGAAGTAGGTATGAGGTACAGTAGGCATAATAACACTAAGCAAAATAATACAGAGGTTTTTATCCAAAAGTAAGGCACATCATCAGTTGGGAGATAAAAAAACATACACAATAGTCCTTTTCCAAGCTGGTATTGCTTGGTAAAGAAACAAAATCGCCTAGCATAAATGTGCCAAGTACATATAATTCAAAAGATATCGTGAAAGAGATTTTGCAGTGCAGACAGACCTAAGGACACTATTTTATTTAAAAATCAATGTTGCACAGAATTGGTAAAGATCCCGACAGGAAATGCATTAGTTGATTTAATTTTAATTGTGTAAACGACGAACAAGATTACTCAGCTTCAAAAATCCAAAACCAATCGAAAAGGATTCTTTGTGAAGCAAATCTATATTTTACTGTTTTTCTTACCTCAAATGTATCCTCGACGATCACTTGCACTGCAATATGTTTACACAAAAAAAAAGTTCTGGTTTCACTGAGTTAGATCATTGATTTTATTATTTTCCAACTGATGACGATTGAATGAAATCTATTGACAGAAATTCCCTGAGATTAAGTGACGTTGAATTGTTGACATGACGTGTCCCAGTCCAGCCTTGACATCACAGATTAACACTTTACATTGCGGCACACCGTTGCTGAACGAACGTCTGAGTGGAGAGCTTTGTAGGTATTTTCTCGATCGATTTCTCAATGGTGAAACGTGAGTATTGTTCCATGGACGTGAGGTGAGGTGAGGGAGGGGTTATTCCGAAACTCATACTTCATTGCGGCCTCCAATTTTTGATTTATTCTTTGAGTTTTAAGCAAAAAAATTGACTCCTAAAGCCGGGTCCGGAGAGCCAAATTTCTAACAAAATATGTTTTATAAACAGATTGTCTGTAGCGGTTCATTTTGTTATTAATTTTGTTTCATTCCAATTAATTTGAAAAATGAGTTCCGGTGAAGAGGACGTAAAAGCTGTAATAGCTGTGTAATTGTTTGACGTCTATTTTCAATGAGCGCGAACAAAATATGCGAGGCTTCCCCTGCCGGCAGGCGAACGCGGGTGCTGTTACCCTACACATATACACAAAACTTTTAAATTACGCCCCTATTTTGTTTTGCAAACTTGTTATGATGTTAGAAAACACGAAAACACAGCGCTGCGGACCCAGCTTTACAAAAACTGATGTTTTGAATGTCGAAAGGGTCAAATAGTTGCAAATATGGTGTGATGCTGGTTTTGTGTTGACCAAATCGATCCTTCTGAAACATCAAATTTTTGACATTTCTGTCTTTCATTTTCATTCAACCAGGAATGGATGGAAAGGATTTTTAGATGAGAATGATGATTGGAGTTAGATTTTAGTTAAAAAGTAGGAAATTTTGTTATAAAAATAAACAATCAATATCGCTGTTTTCATTTTGTGCTCTTGGAGTTATTTAAAAAAAAAGATTTGTGCTGTTTTGTGACTCAAAAGATACCGAACTCAGATTTCTACTACTGTACGTACATAATTTACTCGGTATGGATTTCAAAATGCATGAATATACGCACGCCCTAGTTGGCAAAGTGACTCCAGCATTGCGCTTGACGGACCGAGCTGACTTGAACGACGCCCGGCGGCAGTATGACTGCTACATTCGACTTCTCAAGGAATTGAATGTGGAAGTCTTGGAACTGGATACAGGAAGCTCTTTTCCAGACAATATATTTCTAGAAGACATAGCAGTTGTGTGCCATGGCATCGCACTGTTGCCTAGAGTCTCATTAACTGCTGACCAAATAAAGGTAATCTATCAAAGCAAATTTGACCAAATGTTGTGTAGCATAGTATTTCATTTTAAGCCCTCATTCAATTTTTGTGTGCTTGTAGCGAATTATTGAATTAATTCATAAATAACCCACTTATGATTGATGTGCCATGTTAATTTAGATGATGCATACATTTACTTCTGATTGCCTAATGAAACAATTTGGTCTTAACAAGTAATGATTTGACCTCATTACACACTAAGGTGTGGAATATGACTCAATTAATAATTGTGGTACTCATGAAGTACAGATCATCAGCTGAATTATTTATTACATCAAGACTAGACTATGCTAAATCTTCTTCTTAAGTTGCTAACAATATGTATTATCCATGTATATTTTGCTTAAATTCCCCCTTCTTGTTAATTAAATGTTCCTTTAAGTTCCTTTAAATTGTACATCTTTCTTTGTTAAGCTTGTCTGTAATATTTGTTTTGTGTTGTACAATAAAGTGTTAATCTATCTATCTATGTTTATCTATGTTTATTGTTGTCTTTTAGTGAAATGAAGGTAATTTTGATAATGTTAACATTTATTTAGTTTAATGCAAAGCAAGCAAAGCGAAAACCCTGATACTCTCAAATTGCGATTTGATTAACAATTTTATTTATGTACTATTTATATTTATTTATTTATTAATAAATTGACACTTAGTAATTTGGATTTGCTGTGTCAGCTTGAGATTGTTGCCTGGATAAATGAAAATAAATGAATTGAAATCAATTGCAAATGACAATTCTACCTTAATTCTATTCTTCTTCATCAAATAGTTATAAGTAAAGATTATGAGATCCCATTGTTTTAGATGAAAGCTGTAAAGGAGGTTATTTCTAAAGACCTTGGGCAGACAATTATTGAAGTCAGCGATCCAGATGCAAAAGTTCTTGGTTCTGATGTGCTATTTACTGGTAAGTTCATAAATTCAAAATACTTAATCAGATTGCAAAACACACTTACAATTGTGTTTTGTTTAGAACTCATTCTAATTTTTGTTTTTTGTTAAGTAATAATAAGTATGGTCATACTACCATAAAAATCAAGCCACTTAGTAGATATAAAAGATTTGTTTTTGATCTGGAGAAATAAGTAATAGAGCGATAATTTTTTAATGAATGAAAATTTTGTTGAATTCCAGGTCGAGAGTTTTTCGTTGGAATATGTGAAACAAGTAATGAGGCAGGGGCCAGTGCGGTAGCAGAAGCATTCCCCGAATTCCCTTGCACACCCATAAAGGTACATTTAATACTTTTTTCTTGTAGGTCTAAATGAAATAAGTATGCTGCCTAATACTTTTCTTGTTCACCCTGCCTGACCTGTTTAATCAGGGAAGTGCCTGATTCTTTGGATATTGATATTTTGCTATCTTATCAGGGTGCATGATACAATGTCCTTAAAAATGTCCTGTTTAGGTCATATTAGTGAGTTACAAGGAATAATTATAATATGAGTATGAATGTCAGTTTCCTACTAGAATTGACTACCTACAAATTATGCTTTGTATGCTTATAAAAGTTGTTCATACAAAAAAAAACATTAGAAACTTATGAAACTCTGTTATTAAAAACCACTATGTTCGTCTCTAGATTTCAAAAGGATCACAGCATCTGAAGAAGTACATCACTGTAGCCGGCCCAGATATTCTGTGCGTTGGTGCCAGCAAAGAAGCTAAAGAGATTCTCAAGCGAATGGAGAGGGAGGCTACATTCTCTTATCAGACCCTGACTGTTCCTGAAGATGATGCAGCAAACTGTCTTTATGTCAATGGAACTCTGATTCACAGGGCCATAGAGGAGATACCTGATTCATTCAAGGTAAAAATATATTGTGACTTTTTTATTAACATCGTAAAGTGCCCGGAACCTCAGAATGGCCCTTACGCAAATGGTTCACAGTTACTCACTTGCGCTACTTTTACCATCGATGCAGTCGCTATGCAAAAGCTGGCCATTGAACTGAAGCAATGCAGTAGGGATGCAGCATCGATGCAACAGCATCATATCGCTTCTGCCCCATGCTTTTGACGTCTTGCCCTCAAGGATGACAGAGGTAAAAGCTTCTGGAGGACTTTAAGTATCGGCTAACCGCCCACTCTCAGAAGTTCCGTGGTAATGCCATCATCACCTTGTATATAAAGTACAGGACTTTAAATGTTCGCATAGGTATCCTCTATCGACCCTAGTAATATCTACATCGTTCCACCAAACCTTGTGTTTTCAAGGAATAAAAATATGACTATGAATTATGTATAACTGTCGTAATAATAATAGTCCTCCTGGCTGATTTCGATCACGGCGGCCAATTTCAACAGAGATCAGCCAACTACGCAGGAAATATTATAGTACACAAGTGTGAGCGCAATACACAGGTGCACTCACTGTTCCATCACTCTCAAAGTTCGGTGAGACGGCAATCCGACGTGACCGGGGAGAGACCAAGCGCAGGACTAACGGCTTATCGTGCTTTCCGAGGCACAGAGCGTAACACCGCCAATTTCCCTACTCCGAGCTGTTTTTGAGAAATTCATGACAGAAAATCTCAGAAACAATTTTGGCTCGACCTGGGATTCGAACTCAGGTCCTCTCGGATCTAAGGCAGAAACTTTTCCACTACACCAACGAGGCAGTTGTAGTAATACAAAAACGTTAAATTACTTATTCTGTTATTTCAGGTGTTTTGTGAGAGAATCGACTTCGCCAGAAGATCCATCTGCTTCTCCGAACTGGCCAAGATCTCAACAGGACTAAGTTCGTGTTGCTTGTTGGTAAGAAAGTCTTAAAATCAAAGTTGCTAACAAACACACTAAAGATATTACAAATGGCAGAGGTAACTAGCCAATGTGTTCAATATAAATACCTATACCAATGCTTACTGTTGTAATAAATGTTGTAATAGTCAATATAAATTCGTAACTTTCTTAAATTCATAAAAAAGTAATTAAAAAAAACAGATAAAAGATATTATAAAAAGTAATTTTTGATGATCAGTCTGAAAATGTAACATTAATTGTAATAGGATAAAGAATCTAAATACTTTTACATCATTATTCCATCTATGATTTTAAAAGTGATTTGTATTATGTAGAGGTATTCCAATATGTCTAATGTTCTATGTGAAGGGTCTTATGAAATGATGCGTCGACCTACAAAATGTCAAGCTAAGAAGTTCTTATTTAATAGATGTGCTTCTAGTTGTTCTGACAAAATTAAATAAACAAGGCAATATTCAAATCGTGTTGTGAAATAAAAATCTTGTCTACCGCGCACATTTAAATTGTGTTATTTATTAGTATTTTTAATGGGTCTCTATATTGTTTCTACCTTTGTCTGTAAAATAGATTCATATACTGTGAACGCAAATAGCTTTTAGTTTAATAGTCGGTTTTCATATCGTTATTATATATAACTGTCACTTTCATAGAAAAAGTAACTATGTAGTGTTTCAGTCAACGGTACATAAACTGACAGTTATCTAACTTGTTTGTTAAGTAATAAGTTGTTAAGAAATAACGCTTAAAAAATCTTTTCGGTACCGGAAATAGAGATCCTCCCCCATGACCGGAGCCGAAAAGAATTATTTAAGTGTTATTTCTTTTCGAAGTTATCTTACTTTTAGTCAATAATAGATACAATATTGAATCTGACCGTAAATCACAATCCTAATCTACACAATCCTAACTTATTCCACAACTGTAGTAGTAAACCAATGGAACCTCATAGTCTCATTCCCATAAAAAGACTGATATACAAGTAGGAACTCCTTTTTGCATTATTACATGCGATGGACTTAAATCGTTAATATTCCTTTCCTAGTTTATATTAAATACTCTTAGTGACATCATGGAGGTCGTACTCGCTTCATCTACTCTTCAAGTTGTGTAGTAGACCCCACCAATAAATAAAAACAATCCTTTTTTTCATATTATTGACATCCAACCATTTGTTGGTTTTAAGGCGATGAAAATCATAGTACAAAAATGGATTTACTGATCTTAAATCTATAAATTAGTGTATTGTTGAAAATATGTCGGCATATTGTAGATGTTGAGTGGTGACAATACCTTTAATGGATGTGCACTTTTTTAAAGTAAATGCTAGGTATTGGCTACACTAGTTGAGTTTTAATGACTTAACAGGCATTTTTCAAAATAGACTTAAAAGTGTACTCATATTATCCAGACATTCCTTCTCCGTTGTTATTCTTGTTATTTTTTATCTAAACTCTATCACTGTTTATTTAAATTATGTTAGTTATGTCTAAAGTAAAACTGATGAATATAATAATAATATTCTTAATGTAAGCTTAAAGTCTCCTTAGTTTTTTTATTGTATTTCCGCAACAAGTTATAATAATGCATGATTAGGAACAATATTTAAATTTACCTTACAAATGAAAATATAATAAGAAAGCTGTTGTAAGAAGGGTACAATTTCGATTTTTATGTTTCCCCTCTCCGTGTTTTTAAATTGATATTAGATTTATAAATAAGTGCAGACATTTTATGGATATAAAAATGTACTTATATGATATTAATACAGGCTGTCCCAGAAAAACCTATGCCATCGAAAGTCTGGGGTCCCAACTGTCTCCGACACTAATACCTAACGTTTGACACCATTTTTTTTTCAATTCTTTAACTTGAAATCAAGTGTAAAATTTAAATCCTGCTAGTAGTTAGAATTTGGGTGTTTTTATTCGTACAGTAGGAGCAGAAACTCCAGCCAAAATATTCAATAAAAAAATCGGTTGTATGTAAAGTCGGTTTACTGACGATAGTTGAACGTGACAACGTCTTTGTCACGTTGCCTCTTTGTTGCTCGTTCCGCGCTCTCGCTTACACTTCAAGCCTTGAATGAAACGCCTCAGAGCGAGGTAACGCCTCATGCGTCATGTTTTTTGGTGCGTGCATCGATTTATAAGACGTTGTCATGACAAAAAAAAACTAAAAAAAACAATATAGTTACTAAGTTTATAGCTAAATCCCCCTAAAATTTAAATTAACAAAAAATCATCTCTCGAGAACATTTAAATATCGCGAAACATACATTAGGGTCAAACGGAAACAGACTAATTAACTAACTAACTAACTCCAGATCTTCGCTGGTACAGGTTTCCTGGAACACTCTGTATATATTTTTCACTGTACTGACATCTGATTAGGTGTCGACGGACGCAACAATATCAAATGTATGCGCGTTTATAATAGTCTCCTATATGCTACGTCACGTAGCGGGATTGATATTGACACACGTATTAATCGCGTCGCTTCGCTCTTGTCGTTTTGCGTAGCACACGTAGGACAACGCCCACGGAACCGACACGGAAGTAAAGTTTCACGGATATAATGTGTGAATCAAACTTTATTATTTACGCTCCAAAACAACAATTAGGTACTCACTGTAGAATTCCATTAGAATACCCAATGGTTAGTATTTACCTAATATTTATTAGAATGAAAAAGCTTTTCCAGTTATTGCATTGATTTCCTTGATTGTAGAATTTGTGTCCATCCTGTAAGCAGTATTTTTTTTAACTTTAAAATAAGTAGAAATGGTTTCAGTACGTTAATGATAATGTGTAGTTAATCACCTTGTGATTATGCTTTACTTATGTATACTTGAATAATATTAACTTATATAAAAATGTTAAATTAAATAATTCTTAATTCTTAAGTGTTTCTTCATTATAATGCACAAAATGCTTTTAAAGCTGTTGTTTTGTTTCACATTATTACTGCTTGCACTGTGTAGTTGTTTATTTAATTTAAGTATGCAAATTAATTGTATTTTAAATTTCTTTATTTATTTGTGATTTGTATAGAAAATTATGAAGTAAAAAGAAAATCAACTGATTCTGTGCTTCGATTTTTTAATCTGAGTGCAGTAGTAGTAGGTTGGATAGTTTTATCTGCATAAAAAGTGCTGCTGAAAATTTTCAAATTATATTTCATTTCTTTGTCATTCCAGTAGATTATTTACAGTTTAAAAAAACAAAAAGTAAGTGAAAGCTTATACAAAAACATTCCGTTCCGTTTTTTACTTGCTATTTTATCTGAAACTTACTCAATTTTGTAAAAACAAATTAATTGCACTATTAACCGACGATATTATTACTATTATTGGACGACCGCTTGGTGCAGTGGTCCGCATGTCGGACTTCTAAACCAAGGGTCGCGGGTTCGATTCCCGCACATTACAAGCATATGTGTGCATGAACATGTGTGTTTGTACTGGTCTGGGTGTTTTCTATTTATAACATGTATTTATTTACAAAAAAAAAGTATTTAAGTATGTATATCCGTTATCTAGTACCCATAACACAAGCCTCGTAGCTTACTTTGGGACTAGAGAATTGGTGTGATTGTTGTGAAATATTTATTTATTATTATTATTATTATTTATTTAATATAATTGTTGTTTTGTCATTCTTGTATACGAGTTGATGATTCAATATGTCATCATCGGTTCAATAGTGTTAAAAAGTATTAAAATGAATATTCAGTATATTGATAGCATTTGCAAAATGACTTAAGTACGTATAGTATTATTTTCTGAAGAAAGTTCAAAATGACTTAAATTTAAGATTTTTATGTAGAATAGCCTAGACCTACACACCCTAGAGTATTTGACTTTTCTAGTAACAGAATCTCATGAGCAATGTAACCTACCTATGTATCTGAACTATGTACATATTTATAATATGCTAAGCCTGTAATATCTGCATTGTACTCAGAATGAAAATAAATAATGATCTGCAATTATTTTAATTATTTAATTAACCATGACGAAAAATTGTCATAAGTTTGACCCCTGTGTCTGTGTATGTCATGTGTTGTTGTGTTTTTGTGTGTGTGTCTGTCTGTGGCATTGTAGCTCCCGAACGGATGGACTGATTTCAAACCGGTTTTATATTCGAAAGATAATAAACTCTTTTGCAAAAAAAACGGGCACTTTAGATTTTTTCCTCTACTTTAATGAAGAAGAACAAGAAATAGGTTTTATTAATTTGACGATGTATTGGCATGTATTTGAAGCATCCTGGCATGATTCTTTACGTTCCAAATTTAAAATTTGAAATTAATAAAAGAAAAATAATGATTATTGTGGATTATTCTAAAATTGCTTTACTAATGGCGCGAATTGCTGAAACGATTTTTAACTGATTACGATATTTTAAAACTTTTTGGACATTTTCTGCAAATTAAACAATTTCATCTTTATTTTTACATTAAATACCACTTTTTGATATGAGTGATAAAACGATAAGGGCCGGTAAAATTATAGCCCTACTTGAAGAAGGTTGTTCGCAAACTTACGTGTCTCAGCGGCTAAATGTGAGTCGTTCAACTGTCCAGAGGACTTGGCAACGGTATCAAGAGACCGGTTCGGTCAAAAGAAGACCCGGTTCGGGAAGAAAACGATGCACAGAACCAAGAGATGACCGCTTTTTGGTGAGTCAGGCGTTGCGGAATCGTAAGGCGTCAAGTGTGGACCTGAAGAAGAGCCTTGAAGAAGTAAGAGGAGTAGAAGTTAGCTTGTGGAAGGTCAGGAGGAGGCTTTTGGCTGCCAATATCAGGAGTTACCGCCCAGCTCGGGGCCCTAAATTACTCCGTGAGCACCGTGTTGCTCGACTTCAGTTTGCTCGGAACTGTGCTTCATGGACTCTGGAGGACTGGAATAAAGTATTGTTTTCTGATGAAGCTAGAATCTCTTTGCGTGGAGAGGACCGACGCCGGCGAGTGCTGCGAAGACCACGGGAACGCTATGCGGAAGTGTGTTTCGAAGAAATCACTCCTTATGGCGGAGGCTCCGTTATGTTTTGGGCAGCAATTAATTCGACGGAGCGTACGGAGTTAGTTTTCATAGAAAATGGAACATTAAATTCTCATCGGTACATAATGGAAGTCCTAATTCCATATGCACAACCCACATTGACTGCACTTGGGGAAGATTCCATTTTTATGGACGACAATGCTCGCTCGCACCGTTCTGGCGACGTGGAAGCGTACATGCAAGAAGTTGGGATCCGTCGTTTAGATTGGCCAGCTCGAAGTCCTGACCTCAATCCAATTGAGCATGTCTGGGATGTTCTAAAGAGACGTGTAAGATCAGTGCAACCTGCTCCACAAAACATCAGGGAGCTAAAAAGAGTCATTGCAGAAGAGTGGGAACGAATTCCTCAAAACGTTATTAAAAACATCGTGGAAAGCATGCCCAGAAGGATTCAAGCTGTGATTTTGGCAAGAGGAGGTCACATTCGATATTAGGTTTTTACATTTGTAACTTTATTTAATTAAAAAAAGTAAAAAAAAATCTTATCTTTATTGCCGACCACTTCTTATTGTTTGGGCGTGTACATCGGTTTTAAAGAATCCATCGTTTTTTTTTTCTTTTAGTTGCCCGAACTCACTTCACGCGCATTAATTTACACGATTATAAGTATACAGACTACGTCAAAGAAATAAATTTCATTTAATTAACTCAAATCGACCTTAGAACGTAAATTTCTTTAGGTGCCCGTTTTTTTTGCAAAAGAGTGTATAATGATCTGAAATTATTTTAATTATTTATTTAACCATGACGAAACATTGTCATAAGTTTGACCCCTGTGTCTGTGTATGTTATGTGTTTGTGTTGTGTTTTTGACGTGACAACGTCTTATAAATTGGTTTGCTGGGTGACACTTCAAGAAACTGCGTTACGCTCCGCTCACGTTCCGCGCTCACAATGAGAGCGAGTGAGAGGCACGCGTCCCTTCGACTCGGGCATGGTTAGCCCGCCTAAGAGCGAGTGAGACAGACATAAAAAGTGAAAGGCACGCGTCCCTTCCACTCGAGCACAGTTAACCCGCCTAAGAGCGAGAGAGACAGAGCGTGAGAGAGAGAGTGAGAGAGATAGGCATACACACCGGTTCATGTTATACGAATGAATATTCACATTAAAATTATTTTACCACTCAAAGTCGTTGTCACGTAAAACTTTCGCCCGTATACCGACTTTACAGGCAACCAATTTTTTTTGTGTGTGTGTCTGTCTGTGGCATTGTAGCTCCCGAACGGATGGACTGATTTCAATCCGGTTTTGTATTCGAAAGATAATTTAATCCCGGTGGTTCTTAGCTATGGCTGGTGAAAATTTCAAGCTGGTTTTCTGTCTCGTTTGGCGGTTTTTAACAGAAAAAGTTAGTTTTTATAATAACAATAATAAAAAATAATAATAATAACAATGTTATTTTTTGGGAAAATGCTTTGATTAAAGAAAGATAAGAAGAAAACGACTTGCATGGTGCGATGGCGCTTGATAATGCTCTGAAAAAATATGCGATTATGTCGACGTAAGCGAGTCATTGCGATTGTTTGCGAATATTTGAATGCTCATTGTGAGGACGTAACATTATCTTCGTTTTATCATATCTTTATTTTGCTATTCGCTTCATCTCTGAAAGCAAATAGTTCGATGTCGAAGTAGGTCTCCGACGTTGCCTAATAAAGATTTAAGTCGTCATAATATCTATCAGACTCATATAAGGTCACCGAAATCTCACGAATCAGGGTAATTTGAATTTTTGTATGGTAGCACTGGGGAAGTTGGAATAAATGACTTTGATATTTTGAATTATTAACAGGGTGAGAAGACTGATAGAATATTTTAGGAAAAGTAATTTTCCTGTATGCCTAGTAGGCTTATATGACTCTTGTGTTTATAAGGACTTACTTTACCTGTGTGGAGTATGGCTCGTACCACCTCGTAAGGAATGGAATGCACTTCTGCCGACGGTGTTCCCTCTTTCTTATAACTTGAGTTCATTCAAAGCGAAAGTCAATAGGCACCTTCTGGGTAAGCTCGCTACATCGTCGACATCTTCTTTACCTCTTAGAGGGAGAATGATGTCAAGAGTGAACCCATATTAATAAATAAAAAAAAACACGGGTTGCACTCCGGGAGTGCCGGCAGAAGTGAAAACTTGATTATTAACGTTGTGCATTTTTGATTTATTTGAACCGTCTTACGGTTTTTCGATCAGCATCACGTGACCTGACGCGAGTTTCACAGTTTCTACCCATGCCACAAAAGTGCTCAACGCCGCTAAAGAAGTTTTCACTTCAATAAAATTGAAGTGAGGCCTGTGCCCAGCCCAGCCGTGGGATATAGGCCGATGAGATGAGATGACGATAAGTGTAAAAAATTAAAGTACATACATACTTAAATAGGAGAAAAACACATATATTTAATTCCATTCATCATAAGTTAAGTTTATTCAAAATGTTTCTTGTATGCTATCCTGTCTCTTCATTTAAATCTTACCCTTAATTTAAAAAACACCTTAATTCTTCAATTTAAAATATAAACTTCGGTCAATCTGATAAAACATTTGCTTTTTATGAAATAAAAATTACGAAAATCTCATGCACCACTTTTATTTGTGAAGTATCAAAATTGTTTGGTACCATAAATGGGGAGATTGCCATCAAGCACTATCCAGCTAGGCGAGACACAATAATTAGATTTTTGAAGTGAAAACTTCTTTAGCGGCGTTGAGCACTTTTGTGGCATGGGTAGAAACTGTGAAACTCGCGTCAGGTCACGTGATGCTGATCGAAAAACCGTAAGACGGTTCAATGAATCAAAAATGCACAACGTTAATAATTCACGTTTACAGTTCAAACGAGCACTACAACACGACAATGCATAGTTTTCTTCAAAATATTCTGGAATCATGACAAAAATATTTAGTAAAATAAATCAATGGCTTGTACTGATATCGACTGACATCGACAATGACAATGGCAAGTCATTATTGCAATATGCATAGATTTAGAATTTTTTCGCTACGCAAAAATTCATTAAATTCATTCATTCATACATTCTAAATCTATGGCAATATGAGAATCGTATTTACCTGACATTTTGAATTTTCATCAGATTCCGGCGACTCTATATATACGAGTAGGTAACAAAAATAACAGAAAAACATTACGAAACGAAGACTTGGACGTATACCACTGGACACGCAATTTATTGCACTGTGATACAATTGGCGGACTATAAGCTATGAGGGTGAGTGATTAAAGTCGCTTGTAGTCTGTCGAAGCGACAACATTTCTTGAGGATGCCACGTATAGTGGCGAAACGCGTCGGGTGTTTTGTTGGTGTCAGTGTTGTGATTTCAGGTGCATCGTCTGTGTCACGTTGAGAGTTTTTAGTTATTGTACTCGTAAGTCCTGCGACTTCCAGTTCTAGCTTTTTCAGGTGATAACTGTTGGATGTATTTTGGTTCCTGCGCTGGAATCGTTTAGTGAAAATTTAAAGCAAAATAATCCTCTTTTTCAGCTTTAGTCATGGATTTCCGCAAAGTAACGCCTGATTACATCAACTATATAAAGCCGGAATTCAAAAAAAAAGTCAGAAGCTCGATAGTTCTGCTGATATCCATCTGGTCTAGCGGCTCACGATACAATATTGCTGCAAGTTTTTTAGTAACCTTATTTTTCATCGTATTTTTCCTCCCATACGAGTATAAAATACGTATTAATCGAATCGTATACAAAATATTCTAGGAAATATAGAGATGAAACAGAAAACAGTTTGGCCGAATACCGAATATTCGGACAACCATGTGGCCGGAAAGCCGGATAGTCGGCCGCCGGATGTCCGGCGGGACTGAGCCTTTTGGTGCATTGTGATCATTAATCGCAATCGCAAACCCTTATACTTAGTGGGCAGCTAATGCTAAACAATAACCAAAGGACACACACATTTTGCCCAAAGAAGGCAAATAAATATGTGAAAAATATCCTTGAATTATGACTAAAAACGTGCTTTTCTAAAATATTTAAATGTGAACAAAATACTGAATAAAAAAGATTTATGGAAGGCCACAATCGTATAATCATATTTTTATCTAAGTTTTACGGCCTTGGAACTTGCCAGTCAGCCAATTTAAAAATGAAATGAATTTAGAAAGTTTATCTGGGCAGCTAAGGTTCCACGTCAGGTATTCATAACATATAGTGTAACACTAACAACTGTAACGCCAAGCATAGCCACCATAGCCAATCATAGCCAATCCTAGCCAAGCCAGCCAATCCTAGCCAAGCCAGCCAATCCTAGCCAAGCCAGCCAATAGGAAGCCACCGCCATGCCAGTTGACGCTCCCCACTACAACTTCCGCCAGCCGTGCGCCCTTGGGTGGGAGCAAGCCTTTATAACGGCCAGACAGCTCAGTCTAGCCCACGTTTGCCCTCTTAGCCACTGAATAGGCCGAAACTCTGCCAATTTGTATTTTGATAGTTAATTAGAACCTAATTTAAATAAAATCTGTGTGCTTATCGTTTTGCCTGTTTTTTTTATTTATGCCACTCATTACACAACTGAGTAAATTATTAACTAAAGACACAAGAACAAAACTGACATATACTAAAAGCAAGAACCATTTCGATTATGACAGATTAGTTCCTCACGCTACTACGAGATGACGCTGTTTCAAGTTAACTCGTGGTAGTTTCCGTTTTTTTCTGATAGTCTTAAGGATCCTGTAGGATATTTTGTAATTTTGTAAGATGTCTCAATTTATATGAGAGATTTTCTACCCGTGTCTGTTGCCGTTTCCGGTATAATTGAGTATCATCAACCGTGCGCATACAACAGTCTCGTACTTGTATCAACGTTTTTGAGAATTAAAAGTTGGTGGACCTATAACAAAGCTGCTGCGCTTGATCTTCACAGTGTACTTCCTGGATATCTCCTCCCGGAGTGGTCCTTGCGACCTTCATATATCCAGCCCCGCATAACATCTTTCACAATAACCTTTATGTTCGTGAGAACTAATATTATTAGGTCAGATTCATTACAATCTGTCCAGTCGTTTTGTGAGAAAAGCTAACAAGAGACAGACAACATTTCAAAAATCTATTTTTTTTCCATTCAATTTATCTTTTTATAGGACTCCTGGAATCATAATATCGTTGCCTGGAATTCTTTTTTTAGTTTAAATTCAATGTTCTACTCACTTTATAATAGGTACGGATGAAATGTACTTGAAAATAATGTTGATGACATTAGGATCGAATAATTAAATTTACTCCTTATTCTTATCAACCACATACCGGAAGTATACCATACCATATTCTCCTTTGGTGCGGATAACTACCTCCGTTGCGGAACGCTTGGTAAGGATTAAGGGTGATAGGTACACCCGTAGCTTCCTACATCATGTACGTCATTTGAAGATAACTAGGCCTACTTTTTTGGCAGGTTTTGTCAACATTATTGGCAGTCGTGTCGCATCATACCAAGTGTTAACTAACAAGGTCTCGTCGTCTGCGAGGGACATGCGTTTTCCCATCACTCAACGCGTAATGAACCTCTCCCTAGTAAGAATACCACGAATTTAGAATTCACGCGCAGGCACATGTTTAAGAAACAAATTGCTACTTACCAACTTGGATTACGCCTCACACTCGCATGAATTAACTTACCGGTCAATAGTATTCTGTGGATTCTTTAGACATACTTACCTGTACATGTGCCGTAGACGTTTCACGATAGAAAAGTTTTATTTTTCTTAGTGTAAAAAGTCTTATTAAGGCTGATTCGTATTCATCTAGAAGGCGACATTGCATTAATAAAGACCAACATTTTTAGAATACATCACTATCACCGCGCAGGACTTTTGCCTTGTTCACACGCGACAAGTGGTTGGGCGAGACAGTGCACTCGGCCGAGTTCTCTCTCCGTGTGAACAGATTGGCAAGTGCTGTCTACGTTATAAATACTGTCTCGGCCGATAATCATTTTACCGTCTCGCCTATTCACTCGTGTGATCAAGGCATTAGCGACCTGGTTTTGAAGTGGTTTCTGGTTATACCTAACGCACTACGATTATTGAGGCCAAAGCCGATAAATTATATGGAAACATATGGACATAGACCGCAACCACCAACGAGATATGGTCTGAAGTGTCAAGTTAAATCAGATGGCCCTCATAAATTGCACGGGAAGATTTGGTTAGATTGCAATACTGCGTGAAAACCAATAACTAAATCAAACATGATTGTTTATTTTGGATAGTTGTTGAAATTTTAATGATCTAACGCTACCTGCAAGTAGTCAACTGACATTGCAATGGCATTAAATCTAGTAAATGAGACTCCACTACACGTCGTCCCCATTCTCATCAATTAAATCCATGAAATAATCGAAGAAGATTAAGTTAAGTCAAGTAGATAATAAATTCTGGAAGCTGAATTTCGGGAAAAGCTCGTGTCTCGATTGCACAACTATTTAACCGTTACTTTGTACGGAATCCTGGGTTGGCTATTTCGACTCGAACTTATCAGTTTTTTATTATTATCAAAATAAATATCCATTAAATAAAGCGTGCTAAACAGGTTCCACTAAAAAAAATGTGGGACCCAAATACCTATTTATCAAACAGTAAGAATTACTAAGTACTTATCATAAAAGCTTTAGAAGTGTCTTGTAAGGTTAGCTAGTTCCACTAATCACTGTTGTTGTAGTACCCTATTTTAAGTAGTACCTACCCATATCAGAACTCCTCGACGTTTTTCAAATAGGTAGGTATTCCAAAAACCCATACTTAGAAGATTCACCATTAAATATTTTCTGAATATAGGTACCTATATTAGTAAGTAATGATGAAATGGAAGTATTCGGTACTTACGTGACGTCCAGGCTTAGATCAAACCAAAAAGAGATACAGATCGTAAGCTTGTAGGTAGCTGGTGGTGCTTATAAACCTAGTCCCATGACCTAGACCTGCTCCGCTCCAAATCGTCATCAGTACTGCGAGTTGTATTTCCGTGCTCTTGTGTGTATGTAGTCGTGGATGCAGGCCCATTTCTTAGTAGATGATTGTCAGGACGTACCGTATGTTCATCTCTTTGGTTTTATCTAAGCATCCAGGCATGTATCTACACACGCCGTCTTTCTGTTTAAGCTTTAAATCGAATTGTTTATAGCATCTAACGCTGAGTGCATGCATTAGCTCGTAAACAAGTAGTGCTCAGGAGATTCTACACGTAAAATATTTTTGTTTCATACCGACATGCTACCGAATAACTGAAGATGTACTGAATATGGGGTCCAACTGATCACGAATATTCGACTTAGAACGATGGTAGGTAACTGCTTAATTATAAGGTTTGCAGTATTCTACACTAATATTATGGAAAGTTTTGTTTGTTTGAATTGAATACCTACAGATATTCGAATTACGTTACGTTACTCCAGTAATAACCGTGAATCGATTAGTTTTTAGTAAGTCAAAGGGAATGGTTACAATATAAGAGATATTGTGACCAATAACAACGCTTCCCGCTCGAAGCCATAACGAAAAGCAATTTTCTTTTATTGGTCTAAGTACCTAAGCTATTTTAAAAAATCGTGCCACACAGCCATTGGACGTTGTTCTTTCTTTTTTTATTCTAGGACAGTTTGCGGCTGGGATTTTACATTTGGGTATTCTCTGGCATAGGTGTGTGCCGGTCAAAAGTTTCAGCATCTTCTGAAAATAAGCGAGAGAAAAATTTAGAAGTCACTGTGAAAATTTACACAAACGGTGCATGCTTTTGATTAGGTTACGCGTTGCAATGCTTTGTAAAAAATATAAAATGTATGTATGTTGGAAAAAATAAGATGTTCTTTTACGAACTTCTTTTTCGAAAATCTTTTTTACTAACGTGGGTTATGAGTGTTGGTACCTTGAACCACTCCTCCCATTATAAAGATTGTATTATCAAAAAATCGGTTGTCTTTCAATTTTAGTAATAACTAATAATTTTAATTTGTTAGGTTTACTTTTTACTTCGACCTATATCCATTTGATTGGCGTTTATTCTGCGAAAAATCTACCGAACGCTCACCACACCGGGCGTAGAGTAATAAAATTGTATGAATATCATAGTCATAATAACCGTCCGTTCTCCCTGCACCTGTGTAGTCCTCGTGCGACAGCAGTCCATTTTAAAAGCGCCCTCAATTTAGTTCTCCGATTCACAATAAAACACAAATCCAAAGTTTTATTTAGGAACGTCTGAAAATATACGAACAGCTTACTTAACGAATAGGTGTATTTGATAGTAAAATATAGGGGTGCTTGTGGCGCAGTGGTTGCAGTGCTTTGCATGCGCGGTCATGTTTGGGATGGGTGACCATTCTGACCATAAAAGTGATGTCTATTTACAAGCATCTCCGTGCTTCGGAAGGCACGTAAAGCTGTTGGTCCCGGTTAATATCGATACATGTTAGTCGTTAAGCCTGGTCGGAGGCCCTCGGGCGGCTTAATAACATCTGACAGTAAGGTTGGTCACTTACTTTACACACACCCCTCCACCAATCCGCACTGAGACCGCGTGGTGGAGTATGGCTCGCACCACCTCATAGTTGAGGTGAGGCCTGTGCCCAGCAGTATGTCGTATATAGGCTGACGATGAAGGTTAAGTTCGATAGCAATCGTAGGTATAATTACTTAAATCGAAAAATAAAAATATTACACAGATGTACAATTTCGGAGGTCTTAGCACTGTGAGCGATCTCTTTTAGACAACCTTCGGGTTAAGCGAATGCACAGAAAGATCGGTAAGTACTTAGGTCATTGAATACACAATCATACATGTTTAATGCCAACATTTATTTGCAGCGCCATATTTCGACAACGTTGTTTCGAGTTATCGTTGGTGAACCCGGTATCCTATTGACTATTCCGTTCATCGATCAACAGCTAGTTTTTTCTCATAAAAATTACTTTCGGAAAGTCATGTTTAATGCAGGGTGAGGTGCCTTACATAAATCGATGGCAAACTTCGAAGGGATTTTTCGCCGTATACGCTAAGGCCTCGGGGGTAAATGGCGCGTTTACACTTTGACCAAACGTTTAAGTTAAGCCTCCAAACACGAATGTGACGATTATGCTTATGTCGGTGGAGTTGACTTGCTGTTGTTTTCAGATGTCGGTTTATTTTCTCTGTTCATTTTAAAGTCACAATAAATGTGTGATCATAACATCTTCAGTACGGTGGCCAGCATGTCACGGTGAAGACTGCGGTATCTTATTCGCTTGTGATACGGTCGATTTTGCAACAGAAATGGCTAGCCTGGCCATTGTACTAGTACATATGAGGCAGGCATTTGTTTGATTCCGCGCAATCCAAAGCAACTTATTACTAAAGTTGCAGTAAAATTGCCATGCAGTTAACGTTTTTCGTTATGACGCCGTTGGGTATTGAAGGCTCTATTCTTTACGGGGTTCTAAAATATTAAGCCAAGAGCTTTTTATTTCTTTAATGTAGATACAACTCTTGACTACCGAGTAATACTACATATTCCCGTCACGATTATTCTTTGAAAAATTAAAATAACAAGTTTATAAAGGTACGGGCAGGAGCCCGCTATGTTATGATACTTACTTATAAACCTTCCTCTTAATCATGAATCATTATATCAATTAATCAATCACTCTATCTGATAAAAAACTGTATTAAAATCCGTTGACTAGTTTTAAACATCTAATCATACATACGGGGTGTTAAAAATCCGTACCGAAGCCGTCAACCACGCGTTCAGTTCATCAAACCAAATCGTATGAATTTGCAATTTTGGCTGGGAAACAACTTTTATTTTTTGACATAAAAAAAAACAATTGAATTCTAACCCGCAATGTACAGCGCGCACGCGGGGAAGTGACCGCGGGGCGTGTTGCTAAACGCCGCCGCAACGCTGGTCGGTTCGAGTGTGCGCTGTTCATTGCGGAGTGTGCCATTTAGAGGCAATTTTTATGAAATAACTACAGAAGACATTTCTGTAAAAATCATCAATTTTTTCAAACTTTAACCATCAATACTTCACTACCTAACCGTTAACTTCCCAGGTATAGTGTAAAGGAAAAAAATGATCGTAACAATTGGTAGAATATGTGGTATTCGGCTTCGGTAAGGTTTTTTTTCACACACTGTATAATACATTTAGACAGACATAAGGCCAGAGCGGGAAGCGAATTTGATTTGGGTATACAATTAAGTGCAGATAACAGATTAATGTGTCTTATTTGCTTTTTTTCTTTCCAGTATGCCCTTGCCTAACAGTAGGTTTTGGCTTGACGACGACGCTAGTTGGCTACATACAAATTAACGTGAGGAAAAAGTACAAATGCACGAGAATTGCCCCCCAGGACCCATTCTGGCTCGCATGGACAGAGTATCTATGATTTGGCTTATTCAGTCACTTTTCGACGGAATATTTGAGTACCTAAATGGTCATCGCTCCAGTACTGATTGAGATTTATTAAGTACCTACTAGCTGACCCGGCGAACCTTGTACCGCCTTAGCGTTGCAATGATTAAACAATGTCATCGAATGACATTGACATTAGTTACGTGCGTTTTTTTAAAATATGCAAAATTAAATGTATATTTTTCAATATTTCTGAGAGATTTCTTAATATTTTTTTCCGTAAGAACCTTCTCCTAATAATAACAAATACAACAAAAAAAGAATTAGTGAAATCGGTCCAGCCATTCACGCGTGATGCCGTGACCAAGGAAAACGGGATTCATTTTTATATATATAATATAGATAGATAGATGCAAACGCACTCCAGTAAGAGTTTTTGTATTCCTCATGGGAAGTATGAAATAAATGGGAATGTTTTTCCACTATCAACTACCTTCGTTTTGCATTGGATCTAGTGGCCACATCTAGAGTAGAGTAAAGTGTGAAAATGCTTAAGTTATTACTGAAAATTAAGGATTTTTTTAAGTCAAATGCGAAAAACTTCGTATTTTAAAAATAAACCCAAAAAGTACCTGCATTCTCTTTCAAAGATTGTATAGGTACCTTATCAAATCCTCAGCTTTCCTTTTCGAAACTTAACGAAACGAATGAAAAAATCACTGACACGTGCTATACAAAAGCTCCTTGTTCTCATCAGCCAACAAAGCCCTAGACAAAGGTACAGTGCGTAGTCGATGACGAGAATCGCTATCGACACTTCACGTTACGACTAATCAATGATGAATTGAATTAGCATACATTTTGCAAACGAAGTCGAAAGCTAATATCTTCATCGACTGTCCAACCTAACTTTATTTAGGGTGTAAAGCAAGTAAAGAAAGTTTTACGGTGTACAAACCGGTGTTAAATGAAATTTTGAGTTTAATATTAATTAGAGATGGGCCGAGTCGTGGTTTTACCGAGTACCGAGTATTAGGTACTCGGTTTAAAGCTTGCCGAGTACCGAGTACTCGGCCGAGTTACTCGGTTTAATTAAATGTCCTAAAACAAGATCAAACATAACCGCAACGCGCTGCCAGCAATACCTACTCACTGCGATTTTAAATTAATAAATCATGACTTCACTAATCAACATAACATGTATTTGATTTTATGATATATTCCTCGAACTACATACAGTTTGTCGATTCGCAGCGGCCTGGTTGTCGTAAATTAACCAATGGGAATTGACAAACGCCAGATTAGGGGCTTGTTCATTGACTTAAGTATGTGGTCATTTAGGTACATACTTGAATTCCTCCAGTTGGCCACTAGCAACCGTATTTCAGACATGCTATTTATTAAATTTACATAATCGAGTACTCATCACTTGAACCGAGTTATTCGGCCGAGTACGAGTATTAAAAAAAACACCGAGTACCTACGCCGAGTACCGAGTAATAACCGAGTACTCGGCCCATCTCTAATTAATCATATAAGTAGGTACTTTCTTGTAAAGTAAATTTTATTGTGAACTTTATTAAATCACCAAAGGGTAAGCCATCACTAATTGCTTAATTGAGGGAAAGGTCCATCTTTGGCCCTTCTGGTAAATTTGTCTTAGTTAGCGCATTACAGGGGACGGCGGAAAGCTACAGTTTCCTATACAAGGGCGTTATTCAACGAAAAGGCTCGACACCTTTACCGTCTTTCAGCGTTCCGTTGGAATTGAGAAACCTTTGAAAAAACCCGGTTTTCCGCTAGAAAAGTTTCTGAAAGTACTTACCTGTGTGTTTGTCGAACTTACCAGCTTGTGCGTTGGTACTAGGGTTGCTAACGTTTCCTCGGCGAAATATAGTATTTGAAAAAAAAATGATTTTAAAAATATTGACACTTCTAAAAAATATAGTATTATTTGGAAAATAAAAAGAAATTGGCAATGATATGGTATATGTTACTTGTTGTAACTTTGTGTTGAGAGGTATCTGAATCACCCCTCTGTGTATTCCTAATTTTTAAAGATTTTTTCGAAATGTATATTTGAATGATTGAAAAAATTTTTTGCAGCTAAATCCCTGTGAACTATGCATTTGTGCATAAAATAAGCAGCCTCATAACGTTAAAAAATGGAAGTTACTACAAAATTAACCTTAAGTTGAAAATTAAGTATAGAGGTTATCGTTTAAATTTCAAATGGTAACTCATCAAACATAAGACTGATTTAGATAATTCTTAACACGAGGCACTTTAAAATAATTTTTTAACATTACTCCACTGGCAACCTTGTGTACAGAACCTAAGCGTACTTTACGCAGTGCGCACTTCAAAGGTTCACTCACTATTGTATTGTTTCCGTTTTCCTTGAAAGCATTGTGTTTTACGCATTCCGGGTTGCCAGATTTTCTGGTCAAGCTGGTCTGGTAGTGTGTACGGTTAGCAATAGCAACAAATTAATCGCTTGTTCAATATCAAATTCATGACTTGACTACTAAAGTGTATTTTATATTTATTTTGCCATGGTACTAAGTGTTGTATGGCTTTTTTGCGTCTTTATTACGTCAAATGTGTCTGGCGCTGAGGGCACGGCAATTAATGGCAGTTAAAAGGTTGCACCACAAATGTTACTCTTAAAAGTCCAGCTGTCGTCAGCTATCGTCTGCAATGAGAAGAACGGCCTGCATCAAAAAAGGTTTTTTGAACACAAAAAGTTATAGCATGTTTTCTACTAAAAAAAAATAATGGAATATTGTTTTTCATACCAATTGTGACATTATAGGACGTCTCTTAGCCAAAAGGATAAAATGTTGCAATGCACGACTCGTCACGTCGCGACGTCAAATAAAATAACAGATTATCGAGCCGGAAGCCCTGCGTGGAATAACAACCTTTAGCGGCGCAGACACTAAAAATCCCTCACAGACATGCGACCGACAAATGGATCGGACTAAACCTATTCGCCCCTGTGCGAAATGCCTAATTGAAGGTGAGTATTTGCATAAACTATAATCCAGGAACTTCCGTATCAGGGGTTATATGGATTTTCCTGGAGAACAACGTGGCGTGATGTCTTAACTTACTTATATATGTTGCAGTCATCTGGTTGAATCTGCTATTTGATTGAATGACTAGTACGTTCATTGAATGACAACATTCAATTGAATGACTAGGCCGAACGTTGATTGAACAAGCGTCACTCAACGTCTAACTAGTTAGCGGATTGAAATATAGCCCTTTGAACAGGGCGGACGTAAAATCAGTCAAGTGATTCAAATTTAGTTCATTTTGTCCCACTGCGGCGCTAGTAGTCACCAAAACAAATATGGCGTCAAACTGTTCGCACAGAAAGCACTGTTTTGATTTTTTATTTTATTAAATTAACTTTAAAGTGCGTTATTTGTTATAAAATAGTGTGACAACATGGATTTACTTGAAAGTGAATAACTAAGACAACAAAGGATCCTAAAATTCAGAGATTTAAAAAAAAGATTATCTGCTACCGTCAATTTGTGTCTTCATCAATGGTAAGTCACATTAAATTCTAAGTGATACGACAAAGTTTTTTTATTTACAAAATAGTATTAACTGATATTAAAATAAATACTGTTACGTTCTAGGGGTGTGGGATCTAGATTGAAATGCACTTCTAAACCGATGAAGTAGAGTAGGATTTATTGTACACACTTCACGTTACAACACTTAGTACACAAACACTTATATCGCACTCCAAAATCTTCTTGTCGCAGTTTTCGCTTCGATGTTTACTCGTCGCTTTCCCAAATTAAACTCAAACTCGGTCGCATTCCCGGGCTCCTTATATACCGGCCGTCAAGGACTCCCGAATATTCGGTAGGTACCTACTACCCAGTACGAGACTGTTCGGGATCCTTCCAAATGCCGTCGCCTAGCCTAGACCCTTTTCGAATGTTCGGCATCATAGTGCTATCCTTGTCTTGTGCTGTCTCTGTCACACCTTTCTGGAATGTTCTTAGTATAGCTGCCTCTCTCTGATCGTGCTATCTCTTTCACTCCTACTGAAAACTACGTCATATACTGAAGTGGGCTTCAAAGGCCCATAAGGGGTCCTGAAAACGCCTGAAAACGGGTTTTCAGGTTATGGCGTCATCTGATAGAGGGTGGCCTGAAACGGACTGAAAACATGTTTCAGGCGCCTGAAAACAACGGCAACTTGGGTGAAATTTCGATAAACTAGTATGTGTTAGAGCACTCTCTGAAACGGCCTGAAATGGTATTTCAGCCTGCTGAAAACGCTTCCAAGGCACGGAAAAACACGATCAAAGTTTTAGCACTAGCCCACCGGCGTAACACTACCCCCTCCTTAGACATGCTCGTCCCGAGCGAACCGATCAACATGAACAATCTTACAGGGGCTACGTGCGTTGCGCTGTATCCGATAAGTGACGTCGTTGATCCTTGTGACTACTTTGTACGGCCCTTCCCAACTCGGCGACAATTTCGGTGACTTTCCTTTTCGACGCATAGGGTTATGTAGCCACACGAATGATCCTTCCTCAAACCTCGTCTGGTTAGACTTCCGGTCGTATCTGGTCTTCACCTTCTCGCTGGCCTGCAATCCATGTTCACGAACATGCCTGTGAACATCATCAAGCCGGTTTCGCAGTTCACTTGCATACTCCGAAACCGTCTTTGGTGCATCTGGAGGACGTCCGGTCAGAAGGTCTGCAGGTAAACGTAGTTCTCTTCCAAAATTAGCACACGCAGGAGTTACGGCCGTGCTTTCATGAACTGCTGTCCGATATGCCATTAAAAAGAGCGGAATGTGCCTGTCCCAATCCTTTTGATGGTTGTCAACTACTTTGGCCAAATGTCGTTCCAGAGTCTGATTGAATCTCTCAACCATTCCGTCTGACTGTGGGTGATAGGCCGTAGTCCGAGTTTTATGAATTCCCATGACTCGGCAAGTCTCCTGAAACACCAGAGACTCAAAATTTCTTCCCTGATCACTGTGGATCTCAAGAGGCACACCATACCGACAAAACACTTCAGTCACTACAGTTTCCGCTACTGTGACTGCCTCTTGATTTGGAATGGCAAATACCTCAGGCCATTTGGTGAAATAGTCCATGACCACCAGGATGTACTTGTTTCCACGGTCAGAGGTCGGGAACGGGCCTGCGACGTCTAAAGCAATTCTTTCCCAAGGCGCTCCCACGTTGTAAACTTTAAGCGCACCTCTACTGCGTGTATGTGGTCCCTTAACTGACGAACAGCTAGTACATTTCCTACACCAGTCTTCCACGTCGTCCCGACAGTTTATCCAGTAAAAACGTTGCCGAATCTTCATCAGAGTCCTTTTTACTCCTAGGTGTCCACCGGAAGCGCCGTCGTGAAAGGATCTTAAAACATCGCTAACTCTCTTTCTTGGTACAACCACTTGAAGATGAGCATCCTTTCCGTTTTCTGACTCCCATTTCCTGCACAGTACGCCATTGTGCATAACCAGACTTTCCCATTGCGCCCAGTAGCTCTTTGTCACGGTACTCATCGGAGCTACCTCACACCACCTTGGTTTGGGCGCCCCAGCGTTGATCCAATCGTAAATGGGCTTTACATCGCAATCTTCCTGTTGTGCTTCTTGCATTGCTTCATCACTCCATTCTTCGCTAACAGTGTCTGTCCTCAACATCTTCACGCAGTCCTTACCCTCTTGCCTTAAACAGTGTTTGCAATCATCAGAACAAGGTCTTCGAGAGAGGGCATCTGCGTTGCCATGTGACTTTCCACTGCGATGTTCGATGACAAAGTCATATTCCTGCAGTTGTTCGATCCAGCGTGCCACCTGACCCTCAGGGTTCTTAAACTCTAACAACCACTTTAGAGCAGCGTGGTCAGATCTTATTCGGAACTTGCGTCCAAGCAGGTATTTACTAAAATGCTGCAGAGTTTTGACGACTGCCAGCAATTCTCTTCTAGTGACGCAGTAGTTTCTCTCCGGCTTCGATAGCGACTTGCTAAAATAGGCGATCACAACTTCCTGATCACCCTTCTTCTGTGACAAGACTCCTCCAATGCCAGTATTGCTTGCATCAGTGTCAACAACAAACTCGTTCTCTGGGTCTGGATATCCCAAAATCGGTGTTTCACAAAGTCTCTGTTTGAGGTCTGAGAAAGCTGCTGCACACTGATCATCCCAGTTGAATTGTCTTTTCTCTTCTGTCAGCTGGTGCAAAGGCTTTGCTATATCTGAGAAGTTCTTTACAAATCGTCGGTAGTACGAGCAAAGTCCCAAGAAGGCACGTACTGCTGTCTTGTCTTTCGGTGTCGGCCAGTCCTTAACTGCACTTATCTTCTCAGGGTCTGTCTGGATGCCATCTGATGAAATCACATGTCCCAAGTAGTTAACCTTGCGCTTGAAGAATGAGCATTTCTTCGGACTTAGTTTTAAGTTAGCATCGCGCAACTTGGACAAAACTTGTTCCAGCTTCTTGAGGTGGTCATCAAAATCTTTGCCTACAATTATGATGTCATCCAGATACACTAGGCACGTATCACCCAGGAGACCAGCCAGTATTTGCTCCATCAACCGTTCAAACGTTGCTGGAGCGTTGCACAATCCAAACGGCATTACATTAAACTGCCAAAGTCCTTTACCGGTTGAAAAGGCTGTTTTCTCTTTGTCCTTGTCTTTTATTTCCACTTGCCAATAGCCACTTTTCAAATCCAACGTGGAAAACCATTTCATTCCATGCAGAGTGTCCAAAGTGTCATCTATCCTAGGCAATGGATAACTGTCTTTCTTAGTCACATCGTTGAGTCGACGATAGTCTACGCAAAATCTCATGGTTCCATCCTTCTTTTTCACCAAGACTACTGGAGAACACCAAGGACTTGTCGACGGTTCTATCACTTTATCTCTCCTCATTTCCTTGATCATGTCTTCCACTTCCTTCTCTCGAGCTACTGGAACTCGCCGCGGTCGTTGTCGAATAGGCATGACATCTCCGGTGTCGATCTCGTGCTGCACTACTCCAGTTCTCCCGATATCACTGTCATGTGCAGAGAAGACGCTCCTATAGCGCTTTAGCAAATTACGTGCCTTAAGAAGTTCTTCCTTTGTGAGATCATTTCGGCAGTTTTCCAATAACTTTCCAATTTCCACAACTTCTTCTTGTAACTTGTTCTCCTTTGACCCATGGCAACTCCGTATCCAAGAGATTGCCTCGCATGTTCCCATAAGGGTTCCTTTACTTATGACGTGTTGAGTGTCACTTAGATTTAGCACCCTTATAAATGCTGCAGATGACGTCGTTACCACTGTGCGAGCTGGCATCCATGGTTTACTGCCGTCCATTTTCTCTATTAACACGCAGGAATGAGATCCTTGTCTCGCACCGTGTGGCAATGTCACCGGAACTAGGGCTTGCGATCTCGGTTGAAGTGTAGTCCTTCTAGCGCAGAAGACATGTCCACTCACTCCACCTTCCATAGGAACTTCATAAGCCCCAAATTTCAGCACGCCTCCTTTCATGTCGATCTTACACTCGTACTTCCTCATAAAGTCAAGACCAATAATGCAGTCATCTACGATGTTAGCAATGATGACTTTGTGCCAGTACTTCTTTTCTCCAATCTTCACTGACACTTCCTGCTCCCCCTGGACGGAGATGTACTGGCCGGTAGCCGTTTGCAGCTGAAGATGCATTGGTCGGACTAGATGATCCCTGGACAGGTGTTTCAGCAGTCGAGAACTGATCACGGTCCGAGAAGCTCCGGTGTCAATAGTAAGGTGACATGGTACTCCACCAATTTCTCCTTTGACAGCCAGACTGTTCCCGTCGTTCGCCTGCGAGATCATAACTGGGACATTTTGACCACCAGCCAGCACTCGTCCCTCAGTCCTGGCTTTTACTCGTTGCCGCTCTGAACAATCAGAGCTTGCTGGCCTCTCCGTTCGGTCCGAGTCCCGTTGCCTCCAAGATCTTTTTGGGCAGCCTGATTGTATGTGTCCTCTTTCCCCGCAGTTGTAGCATCGAGGCCCAGTTTCTCGAGGTGGAGCAATCGGCTCCCTGGCCGCAACTTCGCGCACCCTAAAGGATTTTGTTGAGTCTTGGCGTACAGCTTCCACCTCCAGGGCATGGGCGAGCGCATCCTTCAAGGTCCCATGGTGTCCCAGCCGTACAGCAGCCCTCACTTCAAAGTCCCGAATCCCATCTATGAATGCCTGTACTAGCGTTCCATCGATGAAAGTCGCTGCGGAACCTTGGTACGCCTTCCGGACGAGCTTCTCTATCTCAAGTGCCCACTTTTGTAACGACTCATTATGCCCCTGAGTCCTATTCTTTAGCTGAGCTCTGTAAACGTGCTCTAGATGGCTGTCACCGAAGCGTGCCTCTAAAGCTTCAAGAAGACGGTCGTATGTCTTCTCCTTTCCTAACGCTTCCAGAACAGTGAGAGCTTCGTCCCGCAGCGCCAAACTCAGTGCCGTTTTAGCATAGTCCTTGCTCCAGCCATTCGCTTCGGCAACCATCTCGAATTGGAGCTTGTATGCGGCCCACGAAGAGGTACCATCGAATGGAGGTACCTTTAACTTTTCACCTCCTGTGGCTGGTGCACCTGATACACTGGTGGTGCCGTTGGCCACTTTGATCTCCAACTTCTGGAGGCGATTCTCCTGGCCCTCCACTTTTTCGTTCAGTCCATTTAGGCGCTTCTCGTGGTTTTCAACTTTAATTTCAACGCCCACAATTTTGTCTTGCACCTCAGCCATCTCCTTTTTCCATTCTGCAGCTACTTCGTGTACCTCACGGAGGACTTCTTTCTGGTCCCGTAGCTCTTGCTGCAAAATTTTGGCTTGTTCCTCGTGCCATCTAGCCTGTTCCTCCTGCCTTCTGGTCTGTTCCTCCTGCTGAACCCGTAGCTCTTGTTGCAGGATTTTGGCTTGTTCCTCCTGCTGAACCCGTAGCTCTTGTTGCAGGATTTTGGCTTGTTTCTCCTGCTGAACCCGTAGCTCTTGTTGCAGGATTTTGGCTTGTTCCTCCTGCCTTCTAGCCTGTTCTTTCAGGAGGATCAGAATGGCGTTGACGTCTATCTCCGGCGTCCTTGAAGCTGGTACCGCTGTGTCTGACGTTCCAGCGGTGCCCGCAGAGTCTCCAGCAGCGGTGCGGCTTCGGGTCTGCATCCCCTCCTTCTCTTCTTCTCGCGGAGTAATCGGCATTTTCAATCCCACTTCTGACACCAAATGTTACGTTCTAGGGGTGTGGGATCTAGATTGAAATGCACTTCTAAACCGATGAAGTAGAGTAGGATTTATTGTACACACTTCACGTTACAACACTTAGTACACAAACACTTATATCGCACTCCAAAATCTTCTTGTCGCAGTTTTCGCTTCGATGTTTACTCGTCGCTTTCCCAAATTAAACTCAAACTCGGTCGCATTCCCGGGCTCCTTATATACCGGCCGTCAAGGACTCCCGAATATTCGGTAGGTACCTACTACCCAGTACGAGACTGTTCGGGATCCTTCCAAATGCCGTCGCCTAGCCTAGACCCTTTTCGAATGTTCGGCATCATAGTGCTATCCTTTTTTTTTTTTTTTTTTTTTTAATCTATATTTATTTTGGGGCTTTTTGATATAACACATGTCAGCCCCATCGTACCTTAATCTATTACTAAACTAAACTAAATCTATTACATACATACAGTTGCGCAGGTGATAGGTTCTCAAGGGTTCAAAATCATATCTGCTAAACATTTTGCAGCCTGAGACGTAGGGTCAGCCAGAATTTTAATGAATGCACCTATATCATGCATGTTTATGTGGAACTCTTGAACCATTGCGTCCCTTCGCCTCTGATATTTTTCACATTCTGCAAGAATATGTTGGACGTCGTCCATAGTGCCACAAACATCACAATTTGGGGAAGGGGTTTTCCTCATAAGGAATGCAAATTTGTTGGATGGATAATGTCCAGATCGCAGTCTGTGCAGTGTAACAATGTGTTTTCTACTTAAATTATTATGATAAAACCATTGGATCCGAGGAAGCTGACACTGAATTGTTTTAAACCAGATTCCTTTTTCTACACTCCTAATGTCAAAATATTCTTTGAATTTAGTAAAACATTTATTTTTAAATTTAGGTAAAACTTCAGTGTAAAATGGTAAGATATGAAAATTACTACCCATAGAACAGGCAACTTTTGCTAGTCTGTCAGCCTCCTCATTGCCATTTAAACCTATGTGGGATGGAATCCATTGCAATCTTAAATTAATGCCTCTATCGTTATCTAGCCTCTGTATCATTCTCAAGACGTCATAGGCTATCGGAGCACCTCTGCTGTAACCAGAGGCGCACCGAGCCACATGTTGAAGAGCACTTTTGCTGTCTGTAAGAATGACACAGTCGGCTAGGTTTTGGCCTTCAATATATTTTAGTGCTTCATAGATTGCAATGAGTTCCACTGTCATTATTGAGACTGATGCATCTATTTTAAACATTGCTGATCTGCCTCTAACTTGGTCAACATAAGCCGCACCTAGCCCGTCCTTGTTCTTTGAACCGTCTGTAAAAACCTTTGTCCAACCAGTGTATTTAACCATTAATTCTTTTAAAATTTCATATCTTATACAGAAGTTTAAATTCTTTTTAGCCTTATTAATACAGTCTAATTCACAAAAAATTATATGGTTTACTTGTATAAGGTTTACCCATGTATCTAAGTTAAACATCTCAATAGGATTTGATTTGAAAAGGTTAATATTTTTACATTCTTTATAGACTGACCTAAGTAAGGGTTTTTTAACTCTCTGCCAATAATTATCAAAACTGGTTGAACAAAGATCATTTAGAAGTTTTATTGTTAAATTATCAGTTAAAGACATATTTTTAATACAGTACTTATATGCAAGGTACAGTCTCCTCAACCAAAGTGGTGGAATACTTATTTCGCACTCCATAACATGTATCGGTGTACTTCTTATAAAACCTCCGATAACTCTCAATGCTTGATTTTGAATTCGATCTAGTTTTTCCAAATTAGTTTTTGCACTGTTATCATAAAGGAAGCAACCATAATCAAGCCGACTCCTTATTAATGAGATGTATAAAGATCGCATATGGTTAGGATGGAGACCCCAACCTGATCCTGACAAAACCCTAAGAATATTTAAGAACTTTAAGATTTTTTCTGCAGTCTCCTTCACATGTTTGTTCCATCGCAAACATGAATCTAGCCACATGCCTAGGTATTTAACATGCTTTTGTCCCTTTATTGTTTGTTCATTAATTTTTATTGTAATTTGATTCCTTCTAAAGCCTCTACTGAATAAGCATAACTTTGATTTATTTGCGGATAGTTGGAGACCTATTTTATCCAATAAATGTACCATAATATCAATTGCTGTTTGTAAATCCATTTCACATTTAAGTAAATCTTTATTGCTTATATATAAAACATAGTCATCTGCGTATTGGGAGATCATGACATTAGAAATTTGGCGGCATATGTTATGGGTAACTATGTTAAACAACAGGGGTGAAATAGGGTCTCGAAAAACACGATCAAAGTTTTAGCACTAGCCCACCGGCGTAACAATACTTACAGGAGCAAAGCCAGGGCAGGCTGCGGGCGGGTAGGTATGACAAAGAGAGTGATATTTCAACCATAGGTATAAGTATTTCAGAACCTACGAGTATAATATGGACATAACTCTTTTCACAAAAAAAATATGTCATTAACTTAGGCACTACTAACATTTACATAACAGACAACACTGTAGTTGAATCCGAGCTGAAGCAAACCCTGCTTTTATTTGATGTTTGCAAGACCTGGAACTGGAATTACATAATATTTCGATGGGTATTCCAAATAAATGGTTAGATATATCATCTACCCTTATATTACTTTATTATTTGTCGACCGATTGGTGCAGTGGTCTTCATGTCGGACTTCTAAAACCAAGGGTCGCGGGTCCGATCCCCGCTCAGTACAAGCATATGTATGCATGAACATGTGTGTTTGTACTGGTCTGGGTGTTTTCTATGTATAATATGTATTTCTTTACAAAAAAAATATATTTAAGTATGTTTATCCGTTGTCTAGTACCACAAGCCTCGTAGCTTAATTTGGGACTAGAGAATTGGTGTGATTGTTGTGAAATATTTCATTATTTAGTATTTAGGCAAATCTTCTTCATGACTTGTATCAAATGGATTGGGATGATTTGATTAAGCTTTGCTTGTTATACGAGGACAGAAGGTGCCTACATGTAATTGGCTAGACGACACCACCAATCGTTGACATACTTTTTATTATCTGTCAAAACGGTCTGCCTCCATAGACTTCGTATGGTAATAAATGATTGTGACGTCACGGTCATGTGTCAGAAATCGGAGTCAATTGACCGAATATTTATTGCGTTTTGTGTGTTTAAAAACTGGTTTCTACAGCTTTTTTGAAATATATTGGTTGTATTAACTTCATAGGGGCTATGTTTTTTAAACACCATGTTCTTGACAATATTTAAGATAGGTGTCATCATCCCAATTAGTTTTAGAATTGGTCGCATCGTTGTGTTGGTGTATTGTCTTCATACGATTTTAGGTTGGGTAAGAAGTCACGTTGTTCAACTTTACAAACTTTGCGACCACAAAATATGTAAATTCCATAATATGCTTTCAGATTTCGGGTTTGATATATAAAAGTGTTATTTTTCTTTTAGCCACCCAAGTGGAAAATTGCTAAGTATAAGGAAAATGTCTTATTAAAGACAAATAGGTAGCAGCAATAAGCTTTGTATGTCTTTCAATAACGATTCCAATTTAAGGGAGATAATATTCATATATGAATGAAGGTACAGTATATATTGTAAGCTTTTGTAGGATTTTACCCTTCGGATTACAACCGGAGAGCCTGTCGAGCTTTCTCAAATAGTCTAGTCTGGAGCTTTTAGATTTCAGTCGTTTTAATTACATTAACAAGTTCGTTAGCACATGAAACATTATTGTACCTTCAATTTCTGAAAGTCTTTGTAACGAAGCGTACCATATTAATATACTCGATATGAGCTTGTCGTAATAGTTCGCTTCCTGTTCCGGTTTTGGTCATTCAAAATGTAACAAGCAATTACGAACGAAAGATTTTGCAGACTTCAAAGTCTTACGTACCACATTTAAAGTTTATGGGTACTGGAATCCGATGAAAATTCGAAATGTCAGGTAAACAAGCATATAGGTAGCAAGATATCCGTGTCATAGCTATCGTTTTAACTGTGTTTCATGAATTTTACAAGTGAAAAATATTATTATTGTACTTAAACTAGCTGATCGCGATGCCATTCTCCTCATTTAGTGGTAGCAAACAATTTTGATACTTTACAAAGAAAGATGAACTTGACGTAATTTATTAAGCACGTATTTTAACACGTCGAACGAAGTCATCTTAATAATTAAAGTCAATTGCGATTTTTGTAACTCCTGAAACGTAAAAATTAGTAAAATCATTCTAATGTATAGATAGGTTAGTATTAAAAATACAAGAAACATTAAGAATTAAGTGAGGAAACTTTTTAACAATACATGAAAATAAAATATGTAAGTGTTTTCAATCCTATTCTCTTTCATATCAGCACATTTACTTTTGGTTCATAATTGAAAAAAATGTAGGAAAAAAACGCTAATATAGCGTCCAAAACCTCATAGAGAAAATAAAAATACTTATGTAAGTCTGGCCAGGATAAATATTGAACTGTCCTAAAAGTACTTAATAAACTTTGTAAAAATACAAAGTAGCAAGATCGTTTATTCCTAATTCCCTAAAAAATCAAATTACCCCGATTTTCATGAGATTCCAGATTCACTTTAAAGTTTTTTCTAAAGCGTGACATTTTTTCGCAATGCAAATCGCTTGAATAAAGAAAAAAGGGGCAATCGATGAGTAACAATATACGTTTTGGCGCGTATATCGATTCCGTTTGCGGCATCGCCGAGCCTAAAGCCGAAGGAATCCAATTAACGTAATGGTGAGTGGATCCCAACGCAGCCAAATATACTATTACTGATCGCTTAAAAGCCCTTTTAGTAACAGCCGATTCGTATAGAAGATCAATACGTGTACCGATATAAAAGTATTGCCTTTTCATGTTGCGTAGGTACGTACGCGCAATATTGATTATGATTATTGTTAGAGATCTACTCATGTGTAACTCAGATTCCTTCTTAGTTGGTACCACATGATGAGGGTGAAATACTTTTTTAAATGTACCTATTTACATAGGTATTGTATTGAACATAACGCCATGTATGAAACATAGTGCCTTTTATTAAAAGTTATTTCAAATTTTATTTAGTAAATTATTTATAACTGACCGGTTTATTAAAATGATGGTTTGTTGTTTGCTAACATAGGAAGCTCTTCATTTTTATGATATGCATGTCTCATTCAGAAAAAAAACCTCACATTTATGCGGAATCTCACGGTACAGCCTAGGAATCGTTCAAGGGACTCGAGAACTCGTGAAAACATATGAGTCTATGTTACTACAAAATAAAATTACATGGCGAATTAGGACAAAGAGGTCTAAAATAATAATCGATGGCGTTAATTGTTTAAAACGATCTTCTCTGTTCTGTAAACTAACTAAAACTTAAAATCTTAGATACTTTGTGAAAACGCCACAGAATTAATAACTTACTTTTTGGATCCGAAAAAATATGCAAAAATGTACATTATTCGACATCCCGAAAAGGCCCGAAAATTTATCCTCGAGAATTCTCAAGATCCGAGATATTTTAAAGCTCGAGAAATCATTAACCCTTATTGGATAAATTTATATCGATGTCAATGCATTCCTAAATAATATCTAATTATTTTTTTGTGACTTGTTCATACCAAAGTTTGTTTCTGTATAGCCATTTACTAATAAAACATGAGTTCAGAACCATTAAGACTAACTAACTTTAATTACGTGAGTTTGTTAAATTACGACTATTCAGTTTTCTGTAAGTTCGTCTTTAGCAAGTTTGGAAATTGCAGTTTTATTGTTAAAACATTTGGAAATGAACAGTCGTATTTTTAAAAGGAACAAAAATAGAGAAGAAACTTCTGCCGTTGCTGGTGCGGCGGTTGACGCTGCCGAGTAGCTGAAGATGCGCAAATATGCTGCCCTCTTGGAGAGCTACATGTTTGTGCCTTTTGGTGTGGAGACCATGGGCTCCTGGGGCTCCAAGGCTATAGCCTTCTTCAGTGAGCTGAAGAAGAGATTAGCTCAACACACTGGTGACCATAGGGCTGGCGGCTTCCTCGGGCAAAGGATCAGCCTTGCCATACAGAGAGGAAACGCTGCCAGCCTTTTGGGCACCATACCCAATGGCAGCTCTGGGGAAGATATTTTTTCTATATAGTTTGAATTTTTGTTTCCTTAATTATTTTTTTTATTTTTTTGTGCACAAGTGTGAGCGCAATACACAGGTGCACTTACTGTTCCATCACTCTCAAAGTTCGGTGAGACGGCAATCCGACATGACCGGAGAGATCAGGCGCACGACCATCGGCTTAACGTGCTTTCCGAGGCACGGGGGTGTAACACCGCCAACTTCCCGACTCTGAGCTATTTTTGAGAGATTCATTACAGAAAATCTCAGAAACAATCTTTGGCTCGACCTGGGATTCAAACCCAGGACCTCTCGGATGTAAGGCAGAAACTTTGCCACTACACCAACGAGGCAATACACATATACACAGACCTACAGATAGACAGATAAATACACTGCCGTACTTAGAGTCGTTTCATGGTTACTTAAATCGTTCCTAAGTACTGATTTCAGAAATGTCACTAACACAGTCTGTTAACGGGGTGTAAGCATCCCTAAAGGATCAATTAAGTTTAAGTAGAGCCAGATCTTTACTTAACTTTTTAATAATTGATTTTGAAATTTACGTTTATGAGGTTATCATGTTATTTTTCATGGTGATTACTTGCGAATCAGTCGCATTGTGTATAAATGAATTTAATAGTAATATCTGATTTGAGTGACTTTACTGAGTTTTTTGAATATAAAATTAAGTAAACTACTCTCTACTTTACTCTAAACTCTCGGGATTTCTAATTGTTTATTTTCTAAGATGAAACAGGTCAGGTGTGAATGCAAGTTTCTTCTTCTTCGTCATCATACCTCACTGAAATATGTCATTAGTAAATGAACCCCTAAATATTGTTCCTGGAGTGAAACGTCACTTGATAGTTTTATAGTAATTAGTTAAGTAGTCATTAAGGCTTATTTAATGAACCTTTCTGAGAGCGGTATTTAGGTTGATCGATATTTCACACCATAAAAATATAAATATGAAAGATAAACTATCCAAGCGGTCTTATTCCTGAATGACAACTTCTTTAATTTTTTTAACAGTTTTTTTCTGTCACAGAAACCTTTCAAATTAGAGAAATTATTGCTCATAGAGAGTTTGTGGAAAAGACATAGATTAAAATCTATATATATATAAAAGAAAGTGGTGTTAGTTACACTATTTATAACTCAAGAAAGGATGAACCGATTTGGCTGAATATTGATGGGGAGCTTAGAACCAGGAAACTGACATAGGATGCTTTTTATCCCGTTCAACCGCGATTTCGAAAACAAAGGAATTCCACGCGGACGAAGTCGCCGGGGGCCACTAGTCTTCATATATACTTATAACAAGTGGTGCTAGTTACACTATTATAACTCATGAACGGATGAACCGATTTGGCTGAAAATTGGAGTAGCTTAGAACCAGGCAACGGACATAGGATACTTTTTATCGTGTTTGAAAAAAAAATCGATAAAATTCTAAGTCTGCTTATTTATTGCCTCTAAGGCGGAACAGAGTTCGCTGGGGCAGCTAGTTATTAATAAAGATATGATGCGAAACGAATCCAGAATGTTATCTTTAAGTTCGTTGTTGGGCAGATCCCTTTATAGGTACCTATTCGTGTTTGTGCAGTTTCATACGAATACATTAGGAAGTATGTTTCAGTTCAGCTCTTTGAGTGGGCAGCGCAAAGGGTCGTCGTGTTCAACATAAGGTACTCGTAACAAAATAAAACCAATTTCATTTGTGCTTGTCGACCTCTGGTGTAGGGTTGCCGAATGCCTGAGGGCGTTTCGTAAACATTATTACTTGAGCTTTTTACGTAGTTCACAGGCACATTTGCTTGTCATACGACCGTCTAAGGTAGGATTCACATCTGACTACTCACATCGAGAACGAGAATATAGGCTAAATGACACCACCAATCGTTGACATACTCTTTATCATCTGTCAAACAATCTGCCTCCATAGATTTTGTTTGGGAATACTATTTGACGTCATAATTTAGTATCCGGCTTAATAATGTGTGACAGTAAGGTGGTCACTTACCTTACAAACACCCCTCCATCAATCCACAGTCCACACTGAGCCCGCGTGGCGGTGTATGGCTTGGACCACCTCATAGTTGAGGTGAGGCCTGTGCCCAGCAGTGGGACGTTTATAGGCTGATGAGAGAGAATCGAAGACAATTGACCGAATATTAATTGAATTTTATGTAAATAAAAAAAATATTTTTTTACAGCTTTTTGAAAATAATTTCGTTTTGCCAGATTCATAGAGGTTATGTTTTTAAAACACCATGGTCTTTGAAATATTTACGATAGGTGTCATCACGCCTATTTGGGCTGTCAAATGTCATGTCTGGGATGTCAAATATTTTATTTGGATGTGAATATGCCCATAGGACTTACATACATATAGTAGTAGGACATATAGTCAAATACAATTTCCTCTGCACCTTTGAAAATGCTCGCGGATTCAGGCTGATGCGTGCCATCTGATGTAAATCGTACCTGCGTTGAATTGAAGTCGCCATGGACCGCTTTTATAATCGAACACAAATAATATAAATAATATAATAATAATAAAATAATTATTATTATATTATTATTAGAACACAAATATTACTTAATCATTTTTTTTTAATTTTGTTTCAAAAAACTTTGCACACAACCCTTACGAGCATTTTCTTCCCGTCAAACTTTTCACCTCTGCTAGAGACTTCAAGTAAGTACACTGAGATAAAATTCTTGACGAGTAGCCCTAATCGATACTGACACGAACATTATTTATTTATTTATTATGTAGACACAAAACAGGTTACAATCAGGTAAGGTTATTAAATACAATAAGGCAACTAAATGTATTCGCTAGATTACAACCCAAAATATGTATCTGAGTTTGAAGCAAGATCATATTTTGTGTTTAATAGTGAAGGTATTAGTAAAGACATTTTTTTTTCCAATTAAAGTCCTAAAGTTAACATGAAAAACTAAAAATTAAGATAAGCTTAATTATTATTATCACGGAGAACACTTTTTAATTGTTTTTTGGAGATACTTGGATTATATATAAATAAATACGTCAATTTCGTCGGATTCTTGCGAAAGATCCATAGACACATACGGCAATACATACATACATATTGTATGTATAGTCGCGGTCAGATAATGACTACCACTTTAAGCATCACGCTTGCCTGCACACATTGACGTTACAAGTTCTAAGTGTCTGTTTTATATTAATTTGATTGATTATAGTAAATATTTTATTCTTAAGAGATTCAATCTTTGCTTGAGGAGGTTGACTTATAATTCATTAATAACATTTGAAAGGTAGCAAGTAACTTGATATAGCATTTAGGACCTAATTAAAAAAGTATGCTACAATCTAATTTTGAATCTGGTACACATTTTCCGACCGCGGCCGTACGGAAGTACTTGTAAGTTATATAAATTGATTTGCCTAATCTGTTTTGCTGTAACTTAATACCAACTGTCAATTTATTGCCCATTTGGTCAGCAAAACAAACGGCTATACCTAAAGCTCACCATTATCGTTAAATATTTGCTGATAAAAACACAAATTTCGCTGAAATGTTACCAGTCCTGTATTTTACTGAACTTAAATTCATTTGATCATATTTTTAGGTTTTGGTAGCCATTCTGAACCCACTGAAACTAAAATCGCCATAGCAAAATAGTATGCTGAAACGGTCGTTTCGTATTATGTACGGGAGTTAAAAATAAGAAATCATCATCATCCTCTTGTTTTGGTACTCCTGCTTTTAGTACTCCACCTCGCACCGTTTGGGGCATCCTGCTCAGTGATTCCGCTCAGACGTCAAGCCATCACTTTTTCGGTTCTTCTGCCGTGACCTGGTGAAAGTCGCATGGCCATTCATTAGTAGCTTGCAGAGTTTCGCGTAACATGACCACACAAACATTGGCGACTCTCCTGTCTGCTATGTCTTGAACGTGATGGCTATTAAGAAAGTGAGAGTTCTTGACGCGGTCTTTCCGCGTAACTCCAAACATCCAAATCAGCATGTTGATCTCCGTGACACGCAGTCCTTGCTTGTAAGTGTCGCTGAAGCAACGCCTATGTTTCAAATGTAACGGTTTCACAGACCACCCCTTCAGATGACCGCCATTTTGGGCTCACAAATGACGCAGTAATGGAGTTATAAAAAAAACTGACGTTATGTACGTACTCGAGATAAACAAAGATCCCTTTTTAACGCTTAAAATATAATTTCAACTCATTACCTCCAGACTCGTTGAGATTCCGGTTTGTTTAAACCTTTGGACGCTGGAAAGTTTGGAACAAAAAGAGGCTTAACTTCGCTGAACTTTGATAGGTACTTTACCTACGTAATTTAGCCTGTGCATCCGAATTTGAATAAGCAAGTCTAGAGTTAGTGAAGGTCCATTGGTTAATCCTTTAATACACTGTTTAAGGCCCAATTTAACAGGTTAAGATTATATTCAGACAGTGTCAATGGCGACATCTGACACATAAACGCAGACATACTAAATATCCTATGATTACCTCATGTTCTAAAAATGGTAACTTTAGTATTTCGTATTACTAGGTAATTATTCACCTTTATCTGTCCAGCCCTTTATTAATCTCTTTGAACCCAATGTAATAAATACGGTCGAAAATCCAAAACAACAATCCCGCCTAGTGTAAATCAGGGTTTCAAAATAAATTCAAGTGCTACACAAAATAATCTCATTGTGTAATTTGTGTTGTGTTGTGTGTAATGTCAAAAAGGATTTTTAACGAAATGTTGGCAGGATCAGGAGGCCTACTACGAAAAATAAAGACTTAGTCGTTCTTTATTCGTACATGTATGCCTTTTTTGTAACTTGCGCATTATATGTCAGTGCAGTTTTTAGGGCTACTTAGTAAACAAGGAACCCTTAAAGTGTCGCCATGTCTCTACGTCCGTCCGTCTGTTTGTGGTTTAACTCAGAGACTATAAGTGGTAGATAGCTGTAATTTGGTATGATTATGTAAATTAATAGTTGCAAAGAAATCAAAGAAAAAATGTTGCAAACTTTTATTTTTCAGTTATCTTCTATACGAGTAAAGTTGTTAGTATTTTTTATTCTCTCCACTGACTAATCGTGTGGGATGTCGTTGAATAGGTCTTTTAAAACATTACGAGGTTGAGAACACCAATTCTCGATTTAGGCATCCTTTTCTGAAATACATGGTTTTAAACTTCATTTTTTGTTAGGGTTAAGTAGGTAAAGATTCGTAAAAAATATATAGCAGTATAATTGGGATGATGACACCTATCTCAAATATTGTCAAGAACATGGAGTTTAAAAAACATAGCCCCTATGAAGTTAATACAACCAATATATTTCAAAAAAGCTGTAGAAACCAATTTTTAAACACACAAAACGCAATAAATATTCGGTCAATTGACTCCGATTTCTGACACATGACCGTGACGTCACAATCATTTATTACCATACGAAATCTATGGAGGCAGACCGTTTTGACAGATAATAAAAAGTATGTCAACGATTGGTGGTGTCGTCTAGCCAATTAATTAATTATATAACAAAGTTTAAAAGCAAAATAATCAGAGCTGAGTAGTAAACAAAAACTAATAAGTTATACAACTTATAAAATGTACACGGAAAGTAAAATTTCATACGAATTTGATTCAAAATTAGTTGACAGATGTGTAAAATAAGGATTTACTATCCTATGTGGGTTCGTTTTTGTAAGTGTGAACTGAAACTTGGTACTCGCAACTACGGGACCCTACCATTCGCGTGGCCCGACACGCACTTGACCGGTTTTTACCTTGACGTGATGTCCTGTAATATAACTACATAACTTATAGCTTCATTGTTTTTTTTAAAATAATGTATTACGAATGAAAAAAAGATTAAATCACACCTTTTAATCCAGAAGAAGTAATCCATATTTTTCATCATTAACATGATAAAAAAGTTAGCCAGCAGTCATTAATCCGGTATTTTTTTTCTGTTCCCTAAATTTTTCCGATGTGTGTAGTATTGTATTGACTAATTTTTGTAGGCGGATGGTTTTCGTAGTAGGCCTACAGACGCAAAATATCAAACTTGTGAGTGCGCAATTAAGACGAGTGGCTCACGCAGGTGGCGCCCTCATCCCTCGGTGTCAGGCTTCAGGGCTTTTCAACATGAAAGTGAGACTCGTCTCGTACGTGATCAAAATAGTTTGCAAACTCAACTATTCTACGAACTTTAAACTATATTACCTACTTATAAAGTATTCGTATCGATAGACATCAGTTCTAAGTGCAGGTTGTGCGTTTTGCAAGTTGGTTTAAACTATAATGAAGTATAAGTATACCTGTTCGTATGGATAAATCTCTGTATCTCTATATATATAAAATTCTCGTGTCACAATGTTCGTCCCGTACTCCTCCGAAACGGCTTGACCGGTTCTCATGAAATTTTGTGAGCGTATTGAGTAGGTCTGAGAATCGGCCAACATCTATTTTTCATAACTCTTAGTGATAAGAAAAATATTTTTTATAAGCAAAACAACGTTTGCCGGGCCAGCTGGTAATAGTTATTTGTTATACAAGAGCGCAAAGTTGCTTTTTAACCGCGTGTTCAATTTTGAATCACTCGCTGCGCTCGTGATTCAATTTTAGAATCCTGAGTGTTAGCGAGGGAATCAAAAGAGCACGAGGTGAAAAATCTTTGCATACGAGTGCAACACGTAACTTTTCATTCCACCTCAGCGAGGAAATGACAAAATGCAAATAAAACCGTTGAGAATCACAAGATAGCTACTTTTATTTCAGTTTAGGTATTAACTACTGCATTATGACAGGTAAGTATTACAGAATAATCTTTAAATTATAACAAAATAATATTTAGGTATAATTAATAAAAATTAAAAGTAAAGTTGCTACAGTTATTTAAATTGAGTGTAATATTTTTGTTGGGTACTGTAATATTGGTGTTAGTCACTTGTGTACTATTTTTCGAGTGCTTGCTTTCTTGTTCTCGGATAATTCTATAAAATATGCCAGCAAAACGTTTTCTGAGAAAGTTTTGGCTCCTTTTGCTAGTCGCCACGTGTTGAACATAACGTACTGTTTTAAATACTTCTCGCGTGATTGTTGAGGGAGAAAGATCATTTGCGCATTATTAACAGTTTCAGTCTATTCTGTTGGCGTCAAATAAACTTCCTCGTCGCTAAAATCACTCATTTTAGTTTTTTCACTTGTTTTCAAGTTTCTTGTTTTTAATATAAGGTTTAACAATGACGTGAAAAAATGCCGCGTAAAGAACCGCCAACAAAGCAAATTAAAAAAAGAGCACCAAAAAGGTTCCAAGTTTGAGTTTTTAACAAATTAAAAAAAATGTATTATATTGTTACGCCGGTGGGCTAGTGCTAAAACTTTGATCGTGTTTTTCCATGCCTTGGAGGCGTTTTCAGCAGGCTGAAATACCATTTCAGGCCGTTTCAGAGAGTGCTCTAACACATACTAGTTTATCGAAATTTCACCCAAGTTGCCGTTGTTTTCAGGCGCCTGAAACATGTTTTCAGTCCGTTTCAGGCCACCCTCTATCAGATGACGCCATAACCTGAAAACCCGTTTTCAGGCGTTTTCAGGACCCCTTATGGGCCTTTGAAGCCCACTTCAGTATATGACGTAATTTTCAGTAGGAGTGAAAGAGATAGCACGATTAGAGAGAGGCAGCTATACTAAGAACATTCCAGAAAGGTGTGACAGAGACAGCACAAGACAAGGATAGCACTATGATTCGAGAAAGGTCTAGGCTAGGCAAGACGGCATTTGGAAGGATCCCGAACAGTCTCGTACTGGGTAGTAGGTACCTACCGAATATTCGGGAGTCCTTGACGGCCGGTATATAAGGAGCCCGGGAATGCGACCGAGTTTGAGTTTAATTTGGGAAAGCGACGAGTAAACATCGAAGCGAAAACTGCGACAAGAAGATTTTGGAGTGCGATATAAGTGTTTGTGTGCTAAGTGTTGTAACGTAAAGTGTGTACAATAAATCTTACTCTACTTCATCGGTTTAGAAGTGCATTTCAATCTAGATCCCACACCCCTAGAACGTAACATTTGGTGTCAGAAGTGGGATTGAAAATGCCGATTACTCCGCGAGAAGAAGAGAAGGAGGGGATGCAGACCCGAAGCCGCACCGCTGCTGGAGACTCTGCGGGCACCGCCGGAACGTCAGACACAGCGGTACCAGCTTCAAGGACGCCGGAGATAGACGTCAACGCCATTCTGATCCTCCTGAAAGAACAGGCTAGAAGGCAGGAGGAACAAGCCAAAATCCTGCAACAAGAGCTACGGGTTCAGCAGGAGGAACAGACCAGAAGGCAGGAGGAACAAGCCAAAATCCTGCAACAAGAGCTACGGGTTCAGCAGGAGGAACAGACCAGAAGGCAGGAGGAACAGGCTAGAATTTTGCAGCAAGAGCTACGGGACCAGAAAAAAGTCCTCCGTGAGGTACACGAAGTAGCTGCAGAATGGAAAAAGGAGATGGCTGAGGTGCAAGACAAAATTGTGGGCGTTGAAATAAAAGTTGAAAACCACGAGAAGCGCCTCAATGGACTGAACGAAAAAGTGGAGGGCCAGGAGAATCGCCTCCAGAAGTTGGAGATCAAAGTGGCCAACAGCACCACCAGTGTATCAGGTGCACCAGCCACAGGAAGTGAAAAGTTAAAGGTACCTCCATTCGATGGTACCTCTTCGTGGGCCGCATACAAGCTCCAATTCGAGATGGTTGCCGAAGCGAATGGCTGGAGCAAGGACTATGCTAAAACGGCATTGAGTTTGGCGCTGCGGGACGAAGCTCTCACTGTTCTGGAAGCGTTAGGAAAGGAGAAGACATACGACCGTCTTCTTGAAGCTTTAGAGGCACGCTTCGGTGACAGCCATCTAGAGCACGTTTACAGAGCTCAGCTGAAGAATAGGACTCAGGGGCATAATGAGTCGTTACAAAAGTGGGCACTTGAGATAGAGAAGCTCGTCCGGAAGGCGTACCAAGGTTCCGCAGCGACTTTCATCGATGAAACGCTAGTACAGGCATTCATAGATGGGATTCGGGATTTTGAAGTGAGGGCTGCTGTACGGCTGGGACACCATGGGACCTTGAAGGATGCGCTCGCCCATGCCCTGGAGGTGGAAGCTGTACGCCAAGACTCAACAAAATCCTTTAGGGTGCGCGAAGTTGCGGCCAGGGAGCCGATTGCTCCATCTCGAGAAACTGGGCCTCGATGCTACAACTGTGGGGAAAGAGGACACATACAATCAGGCTGCCCAAAAAGATCTTGGAGGCAACGGGACTCGGACCGAACGGAGAGGCCAGCAAGCTCTGATAGTTCAGAAGCGGCAGCAGCAGGGAAACGAGTAAATGCCAGGACTGAGGGACGAGTGCTAGCTGGTGGTCAAAATGTCCCAGTTATGATCTCGCAGACGAACGACGGGAACAGTCTGGCTGTCAAAGGAGAAATTGGTGGAGTACCATGTCACCTTACTATTGACACCGGAGCTTCTCGGACCGTGATCAGTTCTCGACTGCTGAAACACCTGTCCAGGGATCATCTAGTCCGACCAATGCATCTTCAGCTGCAAACGGCTACCGGCCAGTACATATCCGTCCAGGGGGAGCAGGAAGTGTCAGTGAAGATTGGAGAAAAGAAGTACTGGCACAAAGTCATCATTGCTAACATCGTAGATGACTGCATTATTGGTCTTGACTTTATGAGGAAGTACGAGTGTAAGATCGACATGAAAGGAGGCGTGCTGAAACTTGGGGCTTATGAAGTTCCTATGGAAGGTGGAGTGAGTGGACATGTCTTCTGCGCTAGAAGGACTACACTTCAACCGAGATCGCAAGCCATAGTTCCGGTGACATTGCCGCACGGTGCGAGACAAGGATCTCATTCCTGCGTGTTAATAGAGAAAATGGACGGCAGTAAACCATGGATGCCAGCTCGCACAGTGGTAACGACGTCATCTGCAGCATTTATAAGGGTGCTAAATCTAAGTGACACTCAACACGTCATAAGTAAAGGAACCCTTATGGGAACATGCGAGGCAATCTCTTGGATACGGAGTTGCCATGGGTCGAAGGAGAACAAGTTACAAGAAGAAGTTGTGGAAATTGGAAAGTTATTGGAAAACTGCCAAAATGATCTCACAAAGGAAGAACTTCTTAAGGCACGTAATTTGCTAAAGCGCTATAGGAGCGTCTTCTCTGCACATGACAGTGATATCGGGAGAACTGGAGTAGTACAGCACGAGATCGACACCGGAGATGTCATGCCTATTCGACAACGACCGCGGCGAGTTCCAGTAGCTCGAGAGAAGGAAGTGGAAGACATGATCAAGGAAATGAGGAGAGATAAAGTGATAGAACCGTCGACAAGTCCTTGGTGTTCTCCAGTAGTCTTGGTGAAAAAGAAGGATGGAACCATGAGATTTTGCGTAGACTATCGTCGACTCAACGATGTGACTAAGAAAGACAGTTATCCATTGCCTAGGATAGATGACACTTTGGACACTCTGCATGGAATGAAATGGTTTTCCACGTTGGATTTGAAAAGTGGCTATTGGCAAGTGGAAATAAAAGACAAGGACAAAGAGAAAACAGCCTTTTCAACCGGTAAAAGACTTTGGCAGTTTAATGTAATGCCGTTTGGATTGTGCAACGCACCAGCAACGTTTGAGCGGTTGATGGAGCAAATACTGGCTGGTCTCCTGGGTGATACGTGCCTAGTGTATCTGGATGACATCATAATTGTAGGCAAAGATTTTGATGACCACCTCAAGAAGCTGGAACAAGTTTTGTCCAAGTTGCGCGATGCTAACTTAAAACTAAGTCCGAAGAAATGCTCATTCTTCAAGCGCAAGGTTAACTACTTGGGACATGTGATTTCATCAGATGGCATCCAGACAGACCCTGTGAAGATAAGTGCAGTTAAGGACTGGCCGACACCGAAAGACAAGACAGCAGTACGTGCCTTCTTGGGACTTTGCTCGTACTACCGACGATTTGTAAAGAACTTCTCAGATATAGCAAAGCCTTTGCACCAGCTGACAGAAGAGAAAAGACAATTCAACTGGGATGATCAGTGTGCAGCAGCTTTCTCAGACCTCAAACAGAGACTTTGTGAAACACCGATTTTGGGATATCCAGACCCAGAGAACGAGTTTGTTGTTGACACTGATGCAAGCAATACTGGCATTGGAGGAGTCTTGTCACAGAAGAAGGGTGATCAGGAAGTTGTGATCGCCTATTTTAGCAAGTCGCTATCGAAGCCGGAGAGAAACTACTGCGTCACTAGGAGAGAATTGCTGGCAGTCGTCAAAACTCTGCAGCATTTTAGTAAATACCTGCTTGGACGCAAGTTCCGAATAAGAACTGACCACGCTGCTCTAAAGTGGTTGTTAGAGTTTAAGAACCCTGAGGGTCAGGTGGCACGCTGGATCGAACAACTGCAGGAATATGACTTTGTCATCGAACATCGCAGTGGAAAGTCACATGGCAACGCAGATGCCCTCTCTCGAAGACCTTGTCCTGATGACTGCAAACACTGTTTAAGGCAAGAGGGTAAGGACTGCGTGAAGATGTTGAGGACAGACACTGTTAGCGAAGAATGGAGTGATGAAGCAATGCAAGAAGCACAACAGGAAGATTGCGATGTAAAGCCCATTTACGATTGGATCAACGCTGGGGCGCCCAAACCAAGGTGGTGTGAGGTAGCTCCGATGAGTACCGTGACAAAGAGCTACTGGGCGCAATGGGAAAGTCTGGTTATGCACAATGGCGTACTGTGCAGGAAATGGGAGTCAGAAAACGGAAAGGATGCTCATCTTCAAGTGGTTGTACCAAGAAAAAGAGTTAGCGATGTTTTAAGATCCTTTCACGACGGCGCTTCCGGTGGACACCTAGGAGTAAAAAGGACTCTGATGAAGATTCGGCAACGTTTTTACTGGATAAACTGTCGGGACGACGTGGAAGACTGGTGTAGGAAATGTACTAGCTGTTCGTCAGTTAAGGGACCACATACACGCAGTAGAGGTGCGCTTAAAGTTTACAACGTGGGAGCGCCTTGGGAAAGAATTGCTTTAGACGTCGCAGGCCCGTTCCCGACCTCTGACCGTGGAAACAAGTACATCCTGGTGGTCATGGACTATTTCACCAAATGGCCTGAGGTATTTGCCATTCCGAATCAAGAGGCAGTCACAGTAGCGGAAACTGTAGTGACTGAAGTGTTTTGTCGGTATGGTGTGCCTCTTGAGATCCACAGCGATCAGGGAAGAAATTTTGAGTCTCTGGTGTTTCAGGAGACTTGCCGAGTCATGGGAATTCATAAAACTCGGACTACGGCCTATCACCCACAGTCAGACGGAATGGTTGAGAGATTCAATCAGACTCTGGAACGACATTTGGCCAAAGTAGTTGACAACCATCAAAAGGATTGGGACAGGCATATTCCGCTCTTTTTAATGGCATATCGGACAGCAGTTCATGAAAGCACGGCCGTAACTCCTGCGTGTGCTAATTTTGGAAGAGAACTACGTTTACCTGCAGACCTTCTGACCGGACGTCCTCCAGATGCACCAAAGACGGTTTCGGAGTATGCAAGTGAACTGCGAAACCGGCTTGATGATGTTCACAGGCATGTTCGTGAACATGGATTGCAGGCCAGCGAGAAGGTGAAGACCAGATACGACCGGAAGTCTAACCAGACGAGGTTTGAGGAAGGATCATTCGTGTGGCTACATAACCCTATGCGTCGAAAAGGAAAGTCACCAAAATTGTCGCCGAGTTGGGAAGGGCCGTACAAAGTAGTCACAAGGATCAACGACGTCACTTATCGGATACAGCGCAACGCACGTAGCCCCTGTAAGATTGTTCATGTTGATCGGTTGGCCAAGTACCATGGAACGAATGATGCTCGGGACGAGCATGTCTAAGGAGGGGGTAGTGTTACGCCGGTGGGCTAGTGCTAAAACTTTGATCGTGTTTTTCCATGCCTTGGAGGCGTTTTCAGCAGGCTGAAATACCATTTCAGGCCGTTTCAGAGAGTGCTCTAACACATACTAGTTTATCGAAATTTCACCCAAGTTGCCGTTGTTTTCAGGCGCCTGAAACATGTTTTCAGTCCGTTTCAGGCCACCCTCTATCAGATGACGCCATAACCTGAAAACCCGTTTTCAGGCGTTTTCAGGACCCCTTATGGGCCTTTGAAGCCCACTTCAGTATATGACGTAATTTTCAGTAGGAGTGAAAGAGATAGCACGATTAGAGAGAGGCAGCTATACTAAGAACATTCCAGAAAGGTGTGACAGAGACAGCACAAGACAAGGATAGCACTATGATTCGAGAAAGGTCTAGGCTAGGCAAGACGGCATTTGGAAGGATCCCGAACAGTCTCGTACTGGGTAGTAGGTACCTACCGAATATTCGGGAGTCCTTGACGGCCGGTATATAAGGAGCCCGGGAATGCGACCGAGTTTGAGTTTAATTTGGGAAAGCGACGAGTAAACATCGAAGCGAAAACTGCGACAAGAAGATTTTGGAGTGCGATATAAGTGTATGTGTGCTAAGTGTTGTAACGTAAAGTGTGTACAATAAATCTTACTCTACTTCATCGGTTTAGAAGTGCATTTCAATCTAGATCCCACACCCCTAGAACGTAACAATATATTTGGCACCATAGAGGTAGCAATAAATAGGTTTAATGATTTTTTTAATTCACAAACTTGGTGCACACGATGTTCTAAATTCAAATTTACTTTAACCTCTAGTGAATAAAAACGGCTTTTCCACTCAGATATTGAAGAGCAAAATGACTCTTTCCGAGATGGTGGTATGAAAAATATAAAACTTGAACGAGTTTAATTTCAAATCTGCCTATGTTTTTGTAAGAAACCTCCTTATAAATTGTAACGTTACACACCAAATTTTCAGGTTGAGGTTAACAAATAAAACTGCTTTAAAGTATGACTGAGCTAGATGAGAAATATAAATAAGTTCCGTTTGTTACTAATATGACGGAATCATATATGAAAAATTCTACCCATCATTGTAATAATAAGTTGCAATAGAATACTCTCTCTTTAACATAGGGCTTCCAATTTCACAAACCACTCCGATAAAGTAACATGAATTAGCGAGTATATACCAAAATATCAATCATAGTGTGCATTCAATGATGCGCAAAGAGTACTTACATATTTAGGGGGAAAAAATAAGCTTTTCGGTTAAAATTTAAGTGGCAACTTAGTAAAAATTATGAAAATGAAGTGAATGCTCCTGACGTATCAAAGAAAACCCAGGCTTAGCGCAAAATCAAAGAACCTTTATACATAGGTGATAAACAAAGAATTTAATTCTACGTATGTAGTGTAAAACCGGGATTGACGCTCCATTGGGAATAAATCCAATTGAGGTCATGAGCTCTCTCTATAGCATTAAAATATCCTTTTTAATCTGGGAACCTCTAGCAGAGAGCCATAAGCGTATTTGTCCTAATAAAAAAATAGCGCAAATGTCCCTTTTTCATCATCATCATCATTATCAGCCAAGGGACGTCCACTGCTGAACATAACCCTTCCCCACAGTTTTCCACATAGACCGATCACAAACGGTCTGCATCCAGTGTGATCCTGCGATCTTCACAAGGTCGTCTGTCCATCTTGTCGGTGGACGTCCTACGCTGCGCTTTTGGTCGAAAGGTCTCCAATCCAGAACTTTTCTGCCCCATCGGCCATCAGTTCTTCTCGCTAGGTGCCCTGCCCATTGCCACTTGAGCTTACTGATTCTCAAGGCTATGTCCGTTACCTTAGTTCTTCTACGTATCTCCTCATTTCTGATTCGATCCCTTTTTACCCGGGACGAAAAACAGGAGTGTTATAAGTTTGACCACTATGTCTGTTTGTGTTTTTGTGTGTGTATCTCTGTAGCATCGTAGCTCCTACACGGATGGACCGATTACAAAGCGGTTTTTTTTAATCGAAAGATATATTAATCAGGGTGGTTCTTAGCTATGGTTTGTCAAATTCCGTTCCACCGTTTCAGCACCCCAGCTATTTTTCTGGCTCATTCCGGGGTTTTTTGACGTGACAACGTCTTATAAATTGGTTTTCCGGGTGACACTTCAAGAAACTGCGTTACGCTCCGCTCACGTTATGCGCTCACAATGAGAGCGAGTGAGAGGCACGCGTCCCTTCGACTCGGGCATGGTTAGCCCGCCTAAGAGCGAGTGAGACAGACATAAAAAGTGAAAGGCACGCGTCCCTTCCACTCGAGCACAGTTAACCCGCCTAAGAGCGAGAGAGACAGAGCGAGAGAGAGAGAGTGAGAGAGATAGGCATACACACCGGTTCATGTTATACGAATGAATATTCACATTTACCACTCAAAGTCGTTGTCACGTAAAACTTTCGACCGACTTTACAGGCAACCAATTTTTGCTAGGTTTAGATGCCCCTTTATTTTTAATGTGATTGATTCTCAATATTCTCGCGATAAACAATGTAACTATTAACACATTGTGCGCCATAGTAGTCACTGGTGACCCCCAAACAATATTATTTCTATTGTATCTAGTCTTTCGGCAGTTCAAGGCTTAACAAAATTAAAATAAAATGAACAATGTCACGTATTTAGAAATGTAGATGCGGCAGTAAGCATAGTTTTCATAAATCGTCTTCTTTATTGCTACATGGTTTCGGGCTTGGGTGGTTATGGTCTCTTCAAAACAATATTTATTGTAACAGACACCCGTAAGAGATCTCGGAAGAGGCAAAAACACACACCTCAAAGGGGCTCTGTTATAATTTTATACACGTTCTTTAAATTTACCTCTTAACAGTCCCTGGATATTTTTTTACTACGTGTCCTTTCTAAAAAAATTCTGTACAGTGAGTAAGAAAATAGGATGAAAGAAGAGATAAAATTCCGGGAGTTTATTCGTGCTTGTTGATGCAGGTCACGACAGAAATTTATCACAAGTCTACCTCGGTAGGTACTTGGGGAGGTAATTGACTGGAACAGCGGGTCTCTGGTTTCAGAGTTCAGTAGATACTGTCTGTATCTACCTGCCCTGCTGACACATCAAAGTATCAAGTGTATATTATATCCCATTACTTTTTTACCTGATTTAAGAGTTCTTAACTGGCGTACGATTAGTGGTTTGGTCTTGGTAATTTCTTGAAGATTTTTTAGTTTTAACCTGCCAACTCGAATATCGCAGACACTATAAATATTCTATTGTTCCGAGAGCCGGATACGACCGAACTGGGCTCGATGGGTTAAAATGGAAAACGTTTGAATAACATGTTTATATTTGTATTTACTTTGATTGGATAGGTACCAAGTTACAATGATATTTGTTTGACGCACAACGGTATCTAATGACGTTGAACTATGGCCCTTCGATAAATACATTGCAAAACGGTGTTGATAACAGACATTGACTGATACGCTACATCGCGGTACGTACACTACACAGTACGTCTATTAATTACACGGTGATTACGACATCATGTCGACCGTGTTTAGTTTTATGGATAGCATGTAAGAGAACGGATGTAGGATGCTATTGACGAAATATAAGTCCAGTCCAAGGGCATTATAAGGATGTTTTTGTCAGCAGCTCTGCGATCTCTTGCTCAATTTAAAAAAAAAACGCTGGGATATTTCTGAAAGTTTTTGCAATATTATGACTTTAAGTCCACCTTAGCATGTTACGGACTTTCACTCGTGGTGACAGGATCCATCTTTGAGCATTGGTCAAAAAATCACATAAAATACTTATTACGTTAGCACCATCGGACCGCATGAAGATTTTGTCAATGGGGCCTCAGAAATAATATTATGTAAATATGACGAAGAATTTTCCTGTCAGCATTTTTTTAAACTGCTACTCGGAGATGTGGTTTCTGTCCTTTAATAATAAATGGCACATAAGTTTAACTTTTTTTTTGTTACATCTTAACATGTATAACATAAATGAAATTGAATCAAAATACAACACAAACACAAACTCACACTCACCTAAATTAGCAATTGCGAATCCCATGCGTTATTCTACCTACCATTGGTGTTATTCTTATCGCATCAGCCTACTGCCAGTCCAGTCCCACTGCTGGGCACAGGCCTCACCTCAACTATGAGGTGGTCCGAGCCATACTCCACCACGCGGGCTCAGTGCGGATTGGTGGAGGGGTGTTTGTAAGGAAAGTGACCAACCTTACTGTCAGATGTTATTAAGCCGCCCGAGGGCCTTACGACTAATATCGATAGATATTAACCGGGACCAACAGCTTAACGTGCCTTCCGAAGCACGGAGATGCTTGTAAATAGACGTCACTTAAATGGTCAGAATGGTCACCCATCCCAAACATGACCGCGCCTTAGGTTGCTTAACTTTAGGTATCACTACCAAAGCGATGCAACCACTGCGCCACAAGCACCTCTTATTCTTATCAATGCATTTTTATTTGTTAGTTTTTTTTTTCAATATTGTTTATAACTTTTGTTTCTGAAGGCATGTTAAGTAACACAATACGGTAGTTGACACCACCAATCGTTGACGTACTTTTTATCAACTGTCAAAACGCTTTTCTTCATAGAGTTTGTATGGGAATAACACACTTTGACGTCACCGCGTGCAATGCCGACTGAGTGACTAATTATCATTTGAATTCCAATTAAAAATCAAATAATACGAACTGCAGAAAAATATTAGTGTAAAGGCATCTGAAATTATGAATTATTTTAGAGAAAATCAGTTTTTGAATATTTCTTTCATAGTGGAAACAAGCCTATTCTTAAGGAGAGAGAATCCTTCTAACTCAAATATTTTATTTACTTTCCTGAATCCTCTTTTGTTAACTGAACTGTGACCATTGCCTCTAAATAAAGAATTTGTATTTTTGTAAGTAAGTATTATTTAGTTCATGTTTTGTTACAGTGTTTGACGACTACTTTGGTGTAATGGTCAAGAAGTTGATTATTAACCAAGAGGTTGCGGTCTCGATCCCCGCACTGTACAAACATTTTTGTGCATAAATATTTCTGTTTGTACTGGTCTGGGTGTTATATGTATTTATTTAAGTTTACTTGTAATACCACTGTTGGTTCTGATATCTGTAACACAAGTACTTAAACTACTAACTACGGAGTCAGAACAAAGTGTGTGATAATGTTGTATATTTATTATTATTATTAGTGTTACAGTTACTGAGGTTTCCCGTGTTATTATCGATAGTAAAAGTTTCACAGTCTCGTACATATTTCGAGCAGCTGCAAATGCTTACATAATACCTTTCACGCTATGAATCCACCGCTATCATAAAGATGAAAGCTCCATGAATACTAACTCGTTCGATTATCTCAATTAAAACTATTTTAACTCAACTCGCTTATTAATAAACACGATGAAGGCTTGGAGCAGTTTTGTCTTGTTTGCTCATGTACAAAATGTTATTTGAATGACGAAGACAAAACATTTTAAAATAGGGTTATGTTCATAAACATAGGTTATATAGACTAACAGAGTGTGCGAGGGAGAATTAAATATCTTATGGAAATATAACAAGATAGAAAGGATAGGAAGTCTTATGTCACTGTAACATTTGAATGACAAGTTCGCAAATCATCGCATGGTAAAAGTATCTCCTCAGTAATTTAAGTTTTTTGTATTAATTTTTTTTATTTATTCCAAGTAAATATGCTTAATTTCAGCTTTGGTGACTTGTCCTGTAAGCGACTGTGACGTAAGCTATAAAATTTATCCAACCGATTGCACGTTTTAAAGGTAATTACTCAAAATGTGATAATTTTTAAAGTGTTTTTATTTTCGGTGAAAATTTTTATTTTACATCTACACTAGGTATTGTCTTAAACTTATAGATATATCTATCGATATAAATGTTTTGGTTGATTCTGCCATTTGATTTGTTCAAATTTCTGTGTTTTGGGGAAAATGGTTAAAACAAATTTGTGTACCTACGTCATTAAAAATCCTTGTGTATCTTGTGTATTTGTTATCGGAAATACTTAGTGGGTCCACGGACTTAGTCGCAAAACTACCGAATTACAAGTGCTTAAGATACCGCAGGTTTATCTTGATGTGCTTTCTTGTGTACATTTTAAAAAAGCTGTTCGAAAGACGAAAGACAATCATAATTCATTTTCATATTTTCAGGGACAAAAAGAGTTCCACCCGAACTGTTTCGTCAACCGATATATAGTCATCGACATTTGAAAAATGTTAAAAGAAAATGTTAAAACAGATTTATTTAATACTGGACTATTGTATTTTTTTTTACTATTTTTCCAGACTCCAGTTACATCTCGTGAAATGACTCATGAGTTTATATGAAAAAAAAAGAAAGTCTTTTAGTACCTAGCCTGAATAAATATGTTAACAGTTAACTTTCTGTTTCTTTAAATGTATTTATGCTTTTAGCCATATGTCTTAAAGTTAAAAAAGTAAAAAATCCTGGTAATTTATTTAGACGATAGCATTAATTATATTTTCTTGCAAAGGACAAAGATAGAAATGTTGTTTCTTATCCATAGTGCTTTAAAGTAGAACCTACATCACTAACTGAAACACACATGTACAAATCAAAATTAGTTTCGTATTTTCTTGTATATTTTAACTCAATGGTTTCTGTTTGAGCGGAAACAGCGTGATACAGGTTGTAGGTATAGAAAAAAAGATTTGTATTCTATTTCTAGATTATATTTATTCATAGCCCATGATATTATCGATCAAATCTTCAATGATATAAATATTGACTGAGATGTGTTAAATGTGTAAAACGAAAAATGAAATGATTTGAAAATTGTTTTCTTCATGTTTTGTGTCGATAAAATAAACAGTTATCCATATTTTAATATGTGCACGTTATGAAGACTCACGCTGTTTAGAATAAGACGCATATCAAAGCTTGTGGTGTTGTAACTAAATTGTACTTTAAATGCATGGTTCAGCCCTCGCTTGATCGGCTGCCGTTATTCTAAACATGCGAGGAGATGGCCTGATGATGTGGCCAGAGTCCAATGAATAACTAATGCAACTAGCACGTGTGCTGGTTTCCATTACACGATAAATTTATTTGCATTTTAGGGGAAAATCGACGACCGAAAGCCATCCCGGCCGTAATGCCAATCAAATCACCGGAATATTATCGGTGCGGCTTTAATTCAAATGATATGCGTGACAGTTCGTATGTTGGTAGGTAATTAAAACAAACAAGGTAGCCATAATCAATTGCCATATAAACTACGGCGTATCGCTAGTTTATATGTCGGTACAAACTTTGCTCAGGGCATACTTGGCGCAGACATTGGTCGAGATGTTGTCAGATTCTAATCGCAGCTACAGAAAATAGAAGACGTTTTGATGATTTGTTTTAATAATAAATTAATCAAAAATATTGAATTTTTGTGCCTTCAAAGAAAGCATAAATTTAAGCTTAAATTATTTTACCTATTACTGCTTAGCTCATATTACTTGAGAGCATTGAAAGTTCAACTATATCTGTAGTTAGATAACAGAGTATCTGACTTTTATTTTTACGCTATCCCGAATGTGGTTTATGTGAAATACCTACCTTTTGTCTCATAATCGAAGACTTTGTACCTATCTAAATAAGAACCTATGCAAAAAAGTTGGTACGTACCTGCTGCAATTGAATGCAAACGAATCATTTGAAAATGTATTTTTACAATCGGTATTTACAGCCCAGCGTTGGAACTTATAAAACTTCCTAATTTGCGCACCGTGTCGCATCGAAAGAAGCAAAAACGCCCGATTCATCGTAAGTCGTAAATTCATTTACTTTCCGACCAGAAATAAAAGCTATTGCAAAGTTTCTCCTGCATTCAAATTGTGCTTGGAAGGCTTTTCAATTGAAGTTTGGTAAAGAACAATCCGCGAACGAACAACTGATGTATAAATAATAATGCAGCATTTTGACCACATTTCAAATACGAGAATTCAGACAAATATAAAACCAAGGTTACGGATTACAGTATCTGTACATCTCGTAATATGATTAACGGAATTGTCAACGAAACTCCCTAGCTAAGGGCCCTGTATGTGAAAACTAGCATTTCATTGGGTCAATGTTGGTAGTTGAAAACGATAAGGACTAAAAAAACTAGTCATAAATAGTAAATGCACGCCTATTAGGCATGCAATCTTTTCAATTTCAAAGCAAAGATATCGAAAAATTTTAAAAAGTTACTTACCTACTAAGAGTGTATGTAGGATGTATGTATGTATTCTTATTTCCATGTTCATAAATAAAAACGAAACCGACTATCGTCAGGCTGAGTAGGCACCGTACGGTTCCTTTAATCCTTTTGGTACGGAACACCAAAAATAAGTGTATTTCTCTTCGCACCCTTCATTTGACACCGTGACAGAGTGGGCAATTTTTTTGGCTAGCCAGTTATTAATTATTCATCGTGTGAAGAGCATCGAATTAAGCCGAAAATTTACGAGATCGTAGGAATGCAATCAAGATGAAAGCCTCGCCATCATAGATGACGGCTTTCGTGATCGTTCCGGGTCGGTTGGACCCCCATTCGAGTCCCCGAACAGAGCGTAGGTAGGTTTCGTGTGCGAAAACTCGACGATATTAATTTTAAAAGTTCCAGAAAAAGGCTTCTGCGTATTTTTTTATTACAGGATTAAAAATAAACTTTTGGGATTCCTGAAAAATGTATTTCAGACATTTTTGAGTTTGTTTGAGCGATATTATTATACCTAAGTGTGTATAATTTTTTTAAAGCGTTTTTTACTTATATAACATAGGTTGTAGTCGAAAACCATACCAAAAGGTTTTCGACTACAACCTATGTTATATAAGTAAAAAACGGTTGTTGTCTTTGGTTCGTTACATTATTACAATTAGTATCAGTATATTTTTTTCTATTTATTATCACATAAAAAGTCTTCTAAATAACATTAATTAAATCTAAGCATAAATAAACCCTTTGGGTTTTTAATTAATACTAAGTATTCGTGTAAGCTTGCATCGGGAAATAGATTTTTACTAACAACAAAGACACAACAGGCAAGATATAATCATTAGGATACGGTTCGAGGAAATATTCGTTGAGCTTAAATTTAATCTTTTATGTTGTCAATTTGTCCCGTAAGTATGTACGTACAGGGTCATCGGAATCTCATGAAAATTAGGTTAATTTGAATTTTTGTATGACAGTATTGGGAGTTGGAATAAATGACTTTGATACTTTGAATTATTAACAGGGTAAGAAAATCCGTTCCTCTGATTAATTGACCTTGGCCTTTCCATTTTACCGTACTAATTTTAAATCCAACTCCTTTCACATTCAGGCCATTAGGGCCCTGGAATGCTTGTCCCGAAAATATAAAACAGGCTTCCAGCAAACTATCATTCAAGAGACTCAATTGCGCCCACTTTCTTACTTTATTGCAACCGTCATTCTAGATCTTTATTAACAGTTCGTCATATTTAATTATTTATTGAGTGTATATAAGCATATATTATGTGTATTTATAATTCAATTCATTTATTCAGAGCAAAATACATATTGCGTTGAACAATTAATTAAAATTAGGTATAGACATAAATAAAAATAAATCACTAAACAATCATTAAAAATACACACAATTAATAAAAGAAAAATGTAAGTTTAAAGAATAAATTAAAAAATTTACAGAATTTAAAAACAACAAACAATAAATAACAAAATCTTATCATGTCCAAGTCATTACAGAATACATTAAAATTATGTCAATTTACCTATTATGTCATTAGCATTTATTTATGAGAAATAATTTCAGTTTCCTTTTGAAAATAGATAATTTAGTAATGGACTTAAATTCTATCGGTAGCTCATTATATAAACGCACTGCCTGGTAGGAAGCACTATGTTTGAAAATATTGAGCTTTGGCAAACCTGTGTTACCTCTAGTGGGAATATCTTTCCTCCTGGAGAATACCTGTATAAAATAAAAGTACCTTAATAGGAGAAAAACACATTCATTTAATTCCATAAATCATAAGTATTCTCAGAAGAAATGTTTCTTGTATCTATCCTGTCTCTACAATTAAGTTTTACCTTGACGCAAAGGTTTTACCAAAAACACTATAATTCTTCAATTTATAATGTAAATTTCGGTCGAACTAATAAAAAATGATTAGTAAACATAAATTACGAATAGCTCATACACCACTTTTCTTTGTGAAGTATCAAAATTGTTTGGTACCACTAAATTTGAGTAACTAAGCTAGTCGAGACCAATAATACGAGTTCTCGCGTTTACAGTTCATGAACGATGGCTACAACACGACAATGCTTAGTTTTCTTCAAATATTCTGGAATCATGATTAAAATATTTAGTAAAATAAATCAATGACCTTTTATGACATCGACAATGACAATGGAAAGTCATTTTTGCCATATGAATATCTTATTTACCGGACATTTCGAATTTTCATCAGATTCCGGTGCCCCTATTGTTTGTTAATAAGTCGAGGTACAATGCAATCAGTTGTGCGTCGGCCATAATCGTTTCTCGCTCAATATTTAATCAAATATATTGCCTCTGCATGTAATACGAACGTATTGCATACAGAGTATGTACTTATACTTTCGATTGAATAATTCAAAAACTAATATGTACCTACGTACTGCCTATGATGAATGAGCGCATTACGTCAAGGTATATAATTAAATGCCAGAAAAAATATAATCAAGACACTTTATTCAGCTGAGTGACGTTTCCCAGGGGAATCTCCGTTTCACCGCGGCTAAGGGCTAAAGTAAAATTATTTTTCTCTTGAATTACCAATTTTTTGCGACCGTTAAAAGCCGTGATTACTTTATTTCAATGAAATATAATAAGTATATTTTCACATCGAGTTTACGTAGATACGATTTATTATGGTCAGAAGCAATATGATTTCCTGTATTTTTATTTATTGTTAATTATAGAAAGTTTCAGTTTCAGGAATAATATGTTGTATTCAAAACAGCGGTACGAACGTTTCCAAACTAGCATTGTTCCGAAGTTAGAGAACTCACTTTAGAATTGTAAGGGTGCAATGAATACAAATACTTACTGAGATACCTAGGTAGGTTTTATGTTGTTATTTGAGAACTTATGATACGATTTAAGTTCTATCTCCCGTGGGTAAAATCAAATAAACATTACTTACATCTTCGTTAATTTAAGATGTACGTATTGCACTAAGCCAACACAGTTCAACTTCTTGTTGTTGGTAGCTTTTTTATGTCTATTTCATGCCTATTTACTAAGTTAACATATTTTTTTCTTATAAGAAACACTTCTTTCATTAAGTTTTTTATACCTACATTTATTGTTTTCCAAACAATGGTCTGTGTACCTAAGTACTTAAAAAATTAATCCAGCTTTATTTAAGTTATGGAAGTTTAACCAAATATATTACGTAAATAGATTCTCTCATTAAGTACCTAAAGTAGCTTGTCGCTTTCCATCGCTTTTCACGTTATTGACGATAATTGGTGAAATTTCAAAATTAATTTTGGCGGTTTGACCAATTTGAGACGCAAAGTTTAAATTGGTTTTCTTTGTTAGTGCAAGTCATGGATATCATTAGCCTTCAATCTATTAACTTTGGATCAATTTAAATATAGTAACTGTGGTTAAGATTAGTCACATAAGATGTATTGTGCCTAAACATCTAGTGAAAATCTTTTGATAAGCTGAGCAGTGTAGTCAAATATCGCATTCAGATGGAATTCAATTTCATTAACATGATGACTTTCATTTAATGCTATCATAAACTTTCTACCGCGAAAAAAGGAATACCGACCTTCTTATATTTAATTGTAAATGAAAAAAGAGGCTGTATTTCTCAAAAGTTTGCGGACACGAAATTATTTGCGATGGCTCAGAGTCTTCAAGCAAAAGTAATCATTTTAATTTTAATGAGGCCACTCCGACGACATTAATTTTGTTATCATTAAGAGGGATGAAGTCAGAACTGTCGCTGGAGGGGTTTAGTTCAAAGTATCAAGAAGGTGGGCGATGAGGGACCCATTTTGAGCGAGCTCATGAAACAAAATTCAAAAAGTGACTGAAGTCGTGGCAAGCAGTATATATAGTAAACGAGTAAAACGCTTGCACGATCTTTTGTTAATTTAATACAATTACTTAAGGTATCTTACTCAATCGCGCAGCGGAGTCTCTACACTACAATTTGTTTGATCACGATACAACTGTTCCCAAAAACCTATCGTTTCAAAGGCTGTAAGTAAATTTTATAGCGAACCCTTGAACGTTTAATATTGTTAATGCTATCTGTGTGTGGACGCCGCTGGCCCGAGAATTCGAGATGTCTCACAAATGACCCATTGTCCTATCGGGGGGACATATCTACGTTTGATGCCTTGATGCTTTTCCTCTTTCTAATCGACGATTTTCCTTACGTATTGTCTCGTTAATGCGAAGGAGACAACATAATGTAACGCACGTCATTATTGCCCATATGTAAGATATATATACTGTGCCCAGCAGTGGGCTGATGAGATGAGATGAATAAGTATTAAGGGATATATGTTATATCTATACGAAGTTAATCACGGAATCATGTACTTTTGTGAGAGATTGATGAATCATGAACGTTTAAGAAAATATAATGGCTGTAAAAATATAATCAAAAGTTGATATATTTTCATTTGGGCTATTTTAAAGTTAACAATTTTTCTAATTGTTTCTATGAGTATGTTTGTACAAATGTTAAAGTGGACGCAATTGTCAACCAGTAAGTACTAACTTGATACATATTTTTCTATTACTTATCTACGTAATGTACGTAAATATTTTATACGTATTCAATCAGAGGTATACTTTCTTAATAGTACCTGCATTAACACAAACGAGAGGATCATAATAAAACTCTATTTTAATGTTGATATCATTTCATTATTTCGACATTCAAATGCTATCCGTACACTTCATTCTTTTGTGTGTACTGTTGACAAAAGCCCCTTTTCGTGCGTAAAGATGAAATCTAATTAAAGTGTAGGGGCTATTCGTTTAGCGCAGTCGTCTATGCAACTGACACGTTGTATTACGGAGGGAACGAAACGACTCACCAGATCTAGATCAGACAGCACATCAGGGAAGAAAATGAAAATGGAACTCAGACAAAGGATTTAGAGTCCTAACCCCGCCACGTGCGATCCTCCGGATAAAACGGGGGCCGGCCTGAACAAATGTTCGCCGTAGTATCACATTATTGGTCGGGCCAACGATCTCTGCCCCCTGATTAACATCTAATTTATTGTCACATGCTGACGCTATAGCTGAATGTAAAGAAAAAAAATGCAGTTTTGTAAATATGACCAGTATATAACCATGTTTGTATCACCCAAGTAGGTACAGTTTATTTAAAATGATTTTTTTACGTAAAAATATACACGAATTAGTGTCCCTTAATAGTTTTTTCGTTATTTTAATATTATGTTTATCGAAGTAGTTAAGTAACATTATAGAGTTTTTTTTTTGCTTTTTGGAATTATTTCGGTTCAAGTCAAACGTTTTAATAGAGTTGTTTCAGATAGACATCCGTCCACTTAAAGGTCAACTCAAAGGCGCGTCCAGTTGCGGACTTAGATTTTGATTTGAAACGACGTCCCAGAAGTGCGAGCAATAATAATTCTCAGCTAGAAACATGGCAATAATGGTGCAGGTCAACACCATCTGCCGCGCCTGATTTATGACATCTCGGGGAAAAAACGCTCTCCAACAGTCGGCTCGGTTCGTTTCTTGCCTTTCTACAAATGACGAAAAAAGATTTTAGCACATTTCAGCTAAACTCGCCGACCGCGCGATCGTGAAGACGTAGCCATAATGTCGCGATAACACACTGCCCTTTGATTAGTGGTTTTGTGGAAATGGTACCTATCAATTTTGTGTTACGAGTCTATATCATTACTACGTTACGAGGCACGGTGTTCATTTGGAGATAACACATTTCAAATTCAAATAGTTATATAGGTGTATTTAAATAGGTACTTATAGGTAAAGCATGTAAAGTAATGTATCAAATTAAATAAAAAAATGCGATACAAGTGGCATTATCGAAATGCGCAATTTTGAATGTAAACTTACGTTTTGTTCGAAGTTAAGAAAATACTCGTAGTATTTTCTAGCAGGCCAGTCCCTAATGGCCTGCCAACGTATTGACATGTAATGGACTTTCATTTTCGCATGACTATGTGCGGAACAGCCAATCCTGATGGAAATAGGCGGTTCTTTTATAAAGTAATGCCTTTAACTAAGTGCATAATTCTATGTCCAGTGCAAGTAATGTACTTTATGAGTCATTCGTTGTTACGCATCATGTGTAATTCGACCACCGGTGCAAATAGTGATACCGTCGATACAGGGGTATATTTCAGAATACGATTTTGAAATGTACCACCTTGGAATCAGACCACAACAGCATCAGTCCGAATCAGCACGAAACGACTGAACGCCCACATTTAAATATATTTTACTACAAAAGGTATTTCGTGATATGAAATCTACATTACCAACACTACACTGCTAAGTTATATTTTTTAATATTATATTTACTTGTACAAATAAATCATGAATCAACTTTTTTCTACGTAGATTTCTAATTTACTGGTAGTTTAAAAAAGGTTGCGCCCGGAATTTGACTTGCGTTTAATTTCGCCCCCTGGCGTCTATCTTATTAACCAGGTAATATTAACGATTAAAATGAGAAAGTAAAAAAAAAAACAAGTAAACTTTTCAATTTAGTTTTTGATAGTTGATTTGTGTAGTTGAGGTTCCATACCATGTCAGATAAAGTAGAAGAATTCCAGCCTTCTCTATTGATTTTAAGGTTTCCTATTATATCTATCAAAGGAGCTCTTATAAGGAGTAGTTTGTTGCCTGTCTGTTCATCAAGACCTTTTTTTACATTCAAGACGCTCAATTTGGTAAAAACAAATCCTCCAGTTCAAAGGAGTTAAAATCTTGTGATGATGTATCATTATGTATTCGAAAATAAGTTATAGGTTTTGTTCAGACTTCTATTTTGAAGAACTAGAGGTACAGTTTATACACGAAAATATCCGAAGCGTGTAAAACTATTTCAATTGAATGGAAAGAACCGGCGAGGCCGTGTTTGATAATAAAATATAAAGGTCTTTTTTATTACAAAGCAGCAACGGGCAGCCTCGGTCATTACATTCTTAGGTTACATTAGGAATGTACCCATTCCAATTTCTTGTACCTATCGAAATGCTTTTAGATCAGTCCCTTTTGTTTAGTTTTTGGTAATACGATAAATACGCACTAATGGAAATCGTTGCCTGTTCTTTAATCATTCTTATTTTTTAAAGTTTCGTGTGGATTTATGCATTTTTAATGTTTTTAACAAGCTTTATTGAATCCTCAATAATAGACTACTAAGCTTTGTTGTTTTTCTACAGATTTTTGACTATCTTAAGTAACACATTTTGTATGATTGTAAACTTACATTGAAGTTCTCAGAAAATACTTCTTCTTCTTATTTATAAAAATTAATTGCTGTTCGTTAGTATCGCTAAAACTCGAGAACGGCTGTAGCGATTTTGCTGATTCTGGTTTTGAATTATTTGTGGGAGTTCAGGGAAGGCTGAAATGGTGAGAAAATATTTAAAAAAAATGCGAAAACCACGTATGCCTGGTCCGCTAGTGATTGATAAATATCGTTCTGACATTTCTGCCAACATATCGTCACCAATAGGTAGGTGAGCTTTGAGCAATCATTTCTAGATTAGGCTCATTAAATCAATACCAATCACCTGTTATCAATTAATCACGGTCCTTACCACTTCTATTGGAACAGTCAGCAGCAACGTAGGCAAAAGCGTACGTATTTTTTGGAGAAATCTGATTAAATTTTGCTTCTGAGACAAGAGTAATGCTCTTTCTTCATTTAAAAACTCAGTAACATTTGGTTTATAAATAACAAAACAAAATGTACGAGTAATTTGATTAAAAAAAGTCTTGATATATCAAAAATCTAATATTAATCATTTTATCCAGAGGCTCAGCTGATGACTTGCTTGTAGTGTTATTGATCTATATTGTATATGCTAGCTTTCTCCTTAAATTTTGCATCCATCTACCAAATAAATTTCCGGTAGGTAGTAGATATAATAAAATCATGGTAAAATCATCTCTTCAAGTACCTTAAACTTTTAATAGCATGTGAGAAAACTCTAACAAGCTAGTTTCCGGCTTGTCAAGATTTCATATTCTTTGAGAAGACAAAGAAATTAAAACCTCTACCGATATCTTTCTGCAAAGACCTTTTTTAAATGGGATGTCTAAGCAAATACAGGTTTTGCTTATGGTATGCGAATGTATTTTGTGAAATTGAATTGTTATTGCTTAAAGTCTTGCCATACATTTGTTTGCTTACCTTCAGCCTCTTGACGATTGAGATACAATATTATTTATCTTACTACTAGATGACCCCGCAGACTCATTACTACATATTTAATTTATTTTAAAACCTTGTCTTAACAATAAAGAACACCTAAAAAGGAAAAATCCAATTTAGTGCAGTCGGTACATAAACTTCAGCGATTAATCTTTTTTTTTTACTAAGATAGACGTAAGAAACGAACAAAATACCATTCTTACCACATATTACTTACCACAGTTACTCTTCTTACCACAGAATGTCACAAACGTTTTAATAAAAAAGATATGTATTTTATTTGGTACTTTAATATGATTTATTATAACAAACATTTATTCAAGGTATACGGATAAGTACAATTAGCACTATGTAAATTAATCGCATTAACCTACGTACAATATATTATTAAACCGATCATTGGTATAATTGAATTATTATTGGTAAGTAGGTTCATTTGGAAACATTTCCACAAGTGACGATAGAAGTTTTTGATAAAAACGACAGAGTCTGGTATATTTTGAATTTAAAATTGTAGTTATAAGATATCAAACAATTATACAATTTGAGCGTCACAAAATTTTAATCAAAATAAAATTAATATTACCATTTTACAACAAAACTGTCATAAATGTACCTACCTAAAGCTATAATACGTCAACATTAACATATCTATGACTTAGGTCTTATTTCTATATTCAATGAAACGATTATGTAAATCAGTCATTTGAAGGATACAATTTAACTTAACGTAACTATGTACATAATTAGTTAGTTCTAGGGTAAATTTTATTAATATTGTTTTGCAAATGCGTTTATGGGGACTGTTATATATTTGATAAGAAATAATTTTAAATGTACTAGGCAAGTAATACTTTTTTGCATGAGTCTCGGTGAATTCAATTCACCAGTATCTGCCTTTTTATAAGTCATTTTACCTATACAAGTATAACAAACTTAACTAATTATCAAAAGTGTAGGTTTGAATAATCACATGCGGATGGTTGATTTAATTACCAATTTTACGATAGTAATGCCTTAATACTTGTAACAAAACAGAACATTAAAATGTGTTCATTTTACCTCACGTTTCCTTAAAATAAATATGATTTAGGTCCATTCAATATGATTGGATAGGCCGACATTAGCATTCACTAATATAAAATAAAAATAGAGTGGCTATTTTAAGTAAACAGCAGATATTTATAGTTTGACTGTCTTTTTTGTCAAATCAAAAAAGCCAGCATTTCTTCCATTTTATTTTCAAAACTTAAAAAGAAAAAAAGTAGAACAATTTGGTGAAGCTGTCTTTAAAATTGCATCTATCAAATCTGAAGCAATCAAAAACACTATAAAGCTTCTTTAAAATGACTAGTAAGTTAATTAAACGTTAATAATGTTATTAATCATAATTTTAGGAAAGTAATGGAAATACACAAGTATAGAGGTGTAACTCCTCTAAGTGACATCCTTTCTACAAAGTAATAGGTAATTAAAATAAATAAATTTTCTTTTGTCTACCTAATATATAATGAGTCATTTATATTTTGAGCACATAAAAAATCATAGAATAATCATTCTGAGCCCGTACCGTACCTTCCTTCCCATACTTATTTTTTTATACTTCATTTTTTTTGCTATTGTAAGCTTAAAGAAATATTATATTCCAAACCATTAATTTAAATCCTTTTCAGCACTAGTAGAATTCAGCCTTCAACTTCGGACGGATGTAACCGCTCTCTTTGCTAATAAACACGTCGTGAAGAAATTAATTAAATGTTAAGTATTAAACTGAGTGCTTCTAGCACAAAAAAACCCTTCATGAGAAGGTTGCCTAGGTAATTAAATTATTATGGAATGTTAATTGGTATATTTTGGTGGTTTGGGCTGGAACTTTTTCAACATTTTTTTTAATTTTAAGCTTTGTTTCCCTTCGAATGAAGGATTTTTGACAAATGAAATCAAGTGATGCAACTTATTGGATTGGCACCAAATTTTCTGTACCTTCCATTTTATTGCGAGTCTCAACCATCGGGAGATCGAATCGTTGCCTAAATGCAAAATGTAAAAATAAAATAAAAATTATTATTGCTTAGGACGGAAGCGTAGCGGCGACTAATAAATTGGAAAGCCTGAAGCAAAACTGAAAATATTGAATTACTGGTAGCATGGTTTTGACGAAGATACTTACGATACGTCTTTAACTTTGGTTGATATGATACAGATCGCCTGTGGCCATGCATTATTTTTGTTACAATATTTTATAGTACATATTCTCTAAATTACCCAATACATCAACGAATAAAAGTGAGATTCGAATCTAATAAATAACTATACAATTATATTGTTCTGAAATACAGACATGCTTAGAGCCATCTGTGATACTCGTAGAAAAAGTTTTAGTATCGAATAAAACATAAATCACATCACAGAAAAATAATTATTAAATTAAATTATTCTGACATCTGGAGGTTTTCTGACAATTAGTCATTTTTTTACATTTAACCTAATGATAAAAATATGTTAACCTATCATCACACATCATTATTCTAATATAATAGGTATTTTAGAATTAAATATCAATAGATCATTTCCTAAAACTATGCTGGGGAGAGTGACCATAACAAGTTGTATTTTTGCTACTCTAAACAAAAATAAAATAAAATTCGACATATTAAAAAGACTACAATATTATTTTATTATTAGGTATATATATTATTACGAAAACATTTACCATTGATTTACCTAACCTTATTGTAAATGCGAGCTGCACTGCAGGCATACTTCCAGTATTTACAGTACAGTAACTTACCCATTCTCTAATAAATTGATTACTCAACATTAACTGTGTATGTAGATTTTCAGCTAAGTATACACATAGATACAATCACCTATGACTAAAACACAAGTGTATATACTTCAAAATATAAATTAACATAACATAACACCAAAATGAAAATGAATAAGTAACCCAATGCGAAGAATAAGGTGTTAATTAGTTAATTAGAGCTAGAACCTATTCCTAGAACCAAGTTAATGTTGGAACCGAGATATCTGGCTCGTGATCAAAGTTTATATTTTGGCTAACTACTAGTATATTTTAGAATTCACGACATTTTCATTTATGTCACCTAATTGAATGTTTTACTTACTATAAACACGTATTATAAGACCCTGATGTTATCTACTTGGTAATATAGACCAAAACAAGGTTATTTAATACAACTAAGTATGTACCATAGTAACTAGGTATAACGGAATCCCAATAAAATGCCATCGCTTAAAAAACAATACCAAAAATAAGTCGAGAAAATCGACCTCCACTAATTTATTTTGTGAATGATTCTTTATACGTGGAAAACGGAACAAGCGAAAAACTAAATTAATCTTTACTTCCTTTCAGTAGAAAAATACTTTCAATGGGGTTCCGCTGGTTGACTCCTTCGTAATTTAGGAGTTCAAATGTTAATTTAGGATGCAACTTAGAGCTAGCTAGTATACAAAAGGAGGGTCGATAAATTCTAACATCATAAGCACAATTTTAGACCCACTATCTCCAAACTAAAAACTATTTTTAAGTTATTTTGTCGGTTATGCCTTTCTTCAATGCATCACACGTTTGAATTATGGTCATTTTTGATCATATCTATATTGCGTTAGATACAGAAAAAAATACCAAAAGATTAAGAAAAGTTATTTAAATACGTACTTTATAATAAGCGTTCTTTGATTGAGAAATAATATTCACAAAGACGATACATACATAAAATAATTTAAATATAAAGTTAATGATTAATATAATAATATTTACAGCATTTGGAACTCCAAGGCAAATATTTAGGATATTAATAGATGAGATATGATAACCTTTGGAACCCTAATTATTACCGCTAAATTTCGTCGTTGAAGTTTGGCGGTAACTAACATCGTGTAGAATTATCAAGATTATCATTGATTAATGAAAATAATTCTGACACTTATTTCAACCTTTGATTAAAACAAAACAGCGAAAGATTTCTTACTATTAGCATTCAAAAACTGGTGGTACTCAACGCACACTACGAATGAATAGAGGTTCATAATAAATAATCCTAACAGGTGATGAGCGAGCTAGAATCTCCGCTCGCAGTCTAGGTGCCTGTCCACCGGCGAAGAGCGGAAAGACGGAGAAATCTTAACCAATAGGATTGCTTTAAATCGCCGCTCTTCTTCAATGGACTATCCTATTGGTTAATATTTCTCTGTTACTTTGCTCCACGGCCACGCTCCACGCCGCCGGTGGTTGGTCCACCGGCGGCGTGGAGCGTGGCCGTGGCCAAGCTGAGCATAAAATTGCGTGACTGTGTGCCTACACACACAATAACTCAATTATCCCGCCCTTGTTCAAACGCCAGGTGGCATGGCATAATATATTTTGCTGTTTTATTATAATCAAAGATTTTAACGACTAACTGTTGCTTACGCTGATTCATTTCGGTAGTTAAATTAGACAGACACCAAAATAGTCTACGTACACTGGAATTAATGACGGTGTTCCATATTAATAAAGGTTGAAAACTAATATATTTCGCCGGATCGAATGAGTTGGGATCTGATAATTTTCGATTTGCCGGATCGCAGTTTAAGGTCGGGTCATACTCAAGGTCGTTTTATAAACTGACCTTGAATCTTACAGCTGATAGAGGTCAACCGAGGTCGACATCTTGGAGTGGGACGGTCGGCGGTTGGTGCCAGCGTCCCTGGTCGAGGATCAGACTTGCGTGAAGCTCGCGTGTAGTGCCGTCTCTTCCTGGCCGATCTGGTTAGCTGGGCTGTAGTACTGGTTAGAAGGAGAAAAGGGATTTCTCAATAAAGCAACTTATTAATATTCGTTATTATTATAATGATAATAAGTTGAGTCACGTTTAACGAGCGTAACGACGTCCATTGCAGCGTCGTGGGACTCATGGGGTTTAAAGTGTAACACTAAGTGCATGTTCACATTGGCCGCGCGGGTGCGGGCGCAACTCGCTACAGAGCGAACGTGCATGTGCGTTTCAAGTGTGAACACTTGTATGTCACATCTTATGTTTTAAATCGCGCTCGCGCCCGCGCGTCCTATGTGTACAAGCGCTAAAGGCACTAGAATGGTTTAAATCATCTAGTGACGTCACGCTGATGACCAGGGACGATTTATCCGGAAAATTACGCATCTACTCCGTACCTACTCTCTAAACTTGAGTAAGCTAAGTTTTTGTATGTTTCTTCAATGTCAGATTTATTTTAAAATTTAAAAAAGAATTATTTTTTTTTGGTTTTCTGCATGGCCGACTGTGATAATAACCTTTTTATAATGTATGCGATGTATGTTGATAATCAGTTTTCATAGAAGTCAACGTGCTTATCAATTAAAGAAAGATCTCTCCTGTAAGGCTAATTAGGCAGTCAGTATTCAGATACTGCCTTATTAGAGTTCTATTTCTGAGAAATACATTCCTGTTCGTTATAACTTGTAGCATCACTGAATGAATGCATGAATTGAAACTAGCGTTCCGAGTATGTTTTAAAAGCAATGGTAATTTTTGGCCTTTGAAAGACGGCTTAGAAGACATTATCATTACTTTCCTATTCAAAACTACCACATGAATTGGCGACTTTGGCACTTGTATAGTTGATAAAGACATAGGAATAATTCTGATTGAATATTAATGAACATATAAGGTACTACTAAGTTTTCCCTGCCAGCGTAATAGCGTAATAGTCCTTAACAATGCCTGTTAGAGAACTTCGTAAGTTTGAGCTGGAGCTAAGACAGAGTACCTACAACGCACCTAAGGGAATTATTCCCAAATTGTACTCAGTCTGTCGGCATCAGACGGTCAAAAGAAAAAGAAAGCGTGGGCAGTGCCTATTTCGTGGCTGTTGTTTTAGGCCAAAATAAAATGAAAAACCTTTTGTAACAATTTTGTGATTCTTCTTAAGGTGTCTGTCTGCGATAGACCGCTTGCCGCGACACGTTTAGCGCTGCACGGTATCCCATAGTAAATTACAATAATAAATAAATAATAAATATCCAACAACATCACATATTGATCTAACTCCATGGTAAGTAGCTTAAGCACTTGTGATACAGATATCAGAATCAACAGAGGTATTACAAATAAACTTAAATAAATACATATACCACCCAGACCAGTACAAACAGACATGTTCATGCACACTTCTAACCTCTTGGATAATAGTCAACTACTTGACCATTACACCAAGTGGTCGTCATAGTAAATACGCCATGTGAATACGTCTTTATGACTGGCTGCAGTGCTGTTCTGAATGAACTTCTTACAGATACGTCAAAAAAAGTCGCAAGTACCTAACGCCTGCGGTTACGGCACTGCAGTTCGTCTCAGACATGTACCTTAAATGTGCTAAAGTATATGTGTGTGTTAAAAAGATGATGGATATTAAGAAAGTCTTTTACTCACTCCAGTAAAAGCTCCACCATTCCATTCTAAGCGGTCGTGTTCCCGCTGCGGTGTGCGTTGCGGTGGCGTCTTGCGCTCGGCTCGCGACGCCATACGCGCCTTGGCCTTCAACGCGGTCCCCAGCGGAACGTTAGTGCGGGCCGCCTCCGCTCGCCCGTGCTGACAAAACTCCCACAAAGCCACCGCCAACGCCAACGCTAAACCACCCATCAACACGTAGAACAACCCAGCCACCTGACTCAGCGTCAACTCCGACCCTTGAACACTCTGCAAAAGAATACTCAATTGTAACCGTAGGATCAACATGAAATACACTTTTAAAAGACAACCAAACTTGCCTGCTGATCGTCCAAGTTGCATTCGGTATTGGTAAACCATTTCCGAATAAGCTTTTGCAACTCCCCATCATTCTTAAGAGACTGCAAAGCAAGGTTGATGCCATCCCTAGAAAATTAAATCCAACATAGACACTTATTAAGTCGAAATACGCTAGCTGAAATTCGCAACGCAAATCACAGTACATAAAAAAAGCGGCCGCTGCGTTCGCTGATGCAAATAGATAGTATACTCTACAATAAATGTGCCCACCGCAACTTGGATCCTTTCGGCAATGCCACGGCGAAATCTTTGACTCCTGAACTGGTGACGGTGACGAGCATTTCACACGGCTTATGATCTTTTGCGCCGGGTAACGATCGGTCGAGAAGGAACGCTAACCAGCCGTGTTCGTCAACCGAGTCCTGCGGAAGGGTTGTGCTACGGTACCCGTGTGTGGTATCCTAGGAAACAAGAATATAAGATATCGTATTTTCATAAGGTAAATGCAAGCTTTGTTATTACGTATATTACCTCGGGGCATGTTGCTACTTTGCTGAAAGTAGGAGCCGGGTCCGTAATACGGGATAAAGTTAAATACGAAGCCATGTTTGCCGTGTACGAAGATATTACAATCAGGGCGAAGAACCACCAAACTGTCCCGACAATTCTCCCCGATACAGATCTGAAATATTCGCGTAGTTGGGTAAAATGTTTTATCTACAACAGTAATAAAATTATCTCCTTTCATTGTGAAAGATCATATCTGCAGATATTTACAACATCGGCGTTTTAAGCGTTTAATTCATAAGACAATCTCGTTAAGCTCGAAAAACATTTCACGCTTTTTAATATTACATCTATCTACACTTATAAATATAATAAATCTGTAGAGAGATCAATTCTGTACATGAAATATATTTAAAAAATACTATCAAGGGGTGATTAGGGATTGATACTGATGCCAAAAATGCAATCAGTAAAAAAATTGTCCGTCTGTATAACCGTAATAGAAACCAAACAAAACTACTCGACGGATTTTAACAAAACTTGGTACAATTAATTTTATACTGATACCTGCTAGCTATTATATACTTTTTATCACGCTAAAATCAATAGAAACAGAGCAGTGAAGGGAAAAATTGTATTTAAAAGCTTCCGTCGCGTGTGCAACCTTAATAGTTGAAGCTACACAGAAATCATATATGACGTAAATGTTCTTCTTAAAATTAAAAAATATCCCACGGCAGCATATGTCTATCTTTTATGGTCGACATACCATAACACGTGTAACTCCCGATAGCTTAGCAGTTCGAAGGTTTCTGATTATATTTGTCTACTCATACGTTTACAACACACTCAGTCATCTAAATAATATATGAAACTCGAAGGTGACTGACTGACTGACTGACACAGTGATCTATCAACGCTCAGCCCAAACCACTGGTCGGATCGAGCTAAAATTTGGCATGCAGGTAGATGTTATGACGTAGGCATCCGTCAAGAAGAGTTTTTATTAAATTCTACCTCCTAGGGGATAAAACAGGGGTTGCAAATTGGTATAAAACTCGGTGGCCAAAAACTAAAGTCCACGCGGACGAGTCACGGGCGGCCGCTAGTCTTGCAAATATAATAAGAGTTAAGTAAACGTGTAAGTGGTATATAACTGAGCATTTATTTAAATGAATACAATTTTGTAAGTGCAACAAGAAAATGTGGGCCATATATCTGAATGCATCGAACGGCGAGCGCTCGAATTGAATTATTGAGGTGCATTTACTTATTACTGAACCCTCGGACTGTTTGTGGAAGATAACGTTGTGAGGTTTCACGAGCTAAGTGTATTATATAAGAACTAATGTACTTAAGACAATCAAATATTAAAATATTCACTGACCTCGGCGTAATGTCGCTACCCTGCTGCATGAACGAGCCCAAAGAAAACCATATTGAGTTCCAAAAGCTGAATTCGTTTACGACACTTGTCTGGAAAAAAATACTTGTCATTTAGTTATGTTAGTACACGAGTAATATTGTGAGTACAAACATTGCGGTTAGCTACTTTAATCTTTCAAAACGACTGATAAGCCCGTAGCTTTTGTTAGAAGTTAACTCAAATACTGACAAATGGAAAATAACATTTAATTAAAATCATGATGAGATTTTTATTTATTCTGCGCAATCTGAAAGAAAAATGTTATAATAAGAGTTAAATATTTTTTTAATTGACTATCACACGAGCAAATATCACGGAAAAATACATTTATATCGCGTTCCATTGCATTCGAAAGACCAAAAGAAACCCTACCGGGATTTTTTCAATGGAATGCGTTTGCAGTGTACATTTTGCTTGGAGGTGTTGCATTTAAATAATGAGGTGGGATATATTAAACACCTATTTACTTTAAGGTTAAAAGTGATTATTTTGTTGTAGTCCGTAATGCTTACCTTTGTTGTTGCAACCTCATTGTGTTCTGAAGACTGGCTATCAGTGAAAGATACAATACGCCACTCATTAGGGGAGAATCTTGAGACCAAAAATAAAACTACGCTTACAGCAAACAGACTGAATAAGATGCACAGCTGAAAATAAAGGAAAACTTTTAGATATTACAAGAAGATAGCAAGTCGAAAGCATTCATCAGTACAATAATAATTATAGACTTGGGATGGGATTAGACGGTACTTTTTAACATCAAAATGATTAATGTAAAAACGAGACGGAAAGAAACTAAACATTAATTGTTGTCAAAATAGGTTGAAAACTCTGAATTTTCCTTGACGCAGGTACAACGTCGTGGACTTTTCTATTCTAGTTTTATGTGTAGTATATAATTCATGCCCAGATGTTGTTTCTAGCGGCATATAACGCACATTATGCGCCCATGACTGAAATCAAGGCTGTATCTAAGTAAAGGATCCCAATGCAAAGAATTGACTAGATGACACCACCAATCGTTGACATACTTTTTATTATCTGTCAAAACGGTCTGCCTCCGTAGATTTTGTATGGGAATACATGAACGTGACGTCACGGTCATGTATCAGAAATCGGAGTCAATTGACCGAATATATATTTAGTTTTGTGTGTTTAAAAATTGGTTTCTACAGCTTTTTTGATTTATATTAATTGTATTAACTTCATAGGGGCTATGTTTTATAAACGCCATGGTCTTGAAAATATTTAAGATAGTTGTCATCATGCCAATTAGTTCCCATAAGTAGGTTGCATAAAAAACTTACCCATATTTCTTTAGACAGTGGATGAAGGAAACTAAATATAGACGTATCTTCTTTGATATTGTTTGCGCCGGGTTTCAGATCGAAAGACAAAAATGGTTTACTGAAATCGATCACAGTTTCTCTCTCCAGTGTTACAGTTAACGGTGCTATTACCATGTCCACTTCCTAAAACGTTGAATAAATAAACATGTGAATACAGTTTCAATAAAAGCGAAAGCTAATAAAGAGCAATATTTAGCCAAATAATTCGGGCATTAATACAAACGCTCAATGAGTACCTGCTTTATTTGGATGCAATAGAATTTAATTACGGGTTAAAGTTTACACAACATATCGAGCTTATTAACTAATCAATAACCGCGAAACGGTGGCAATAACCATGACAGTTAGATCTACAATATAGCCTATTCTTGAAAACGTAGTATCTACAGCCAACAAGTATACAATCACATAAGTTGTCCTTGAAACAATTGTACAATTATATAAGTTATCATTGAAAAGTGCTACTTAGTTTTATAGTCTAAGTAAAGTTCAACAATTAAGTTCTCTACTCCCCTTTCGCAATTATTGGTTTTTGAGATATCGTAATCATTTTATTACTTAACTTTCCGGCCCCAAGAATGATATAATATTTTCTTGTCAGCAGTCAAAGGTTACATAAGTTATTTCAAAGTCTTTTTTTTCTCTTGAAAAACAGTTCACGATAAATATTAACTTCAAGAAACATACTGAGAATGTATATAAGATTTATTATTAATTGGCTTTGGGCCCGTACAGTTATTCAACTTTTCAATTACTCGTTTTGCGAAAAGCAGGCGATGGAAAAGGTTCGTGTTGTAAGCTAAGTCACGAGGGAAAATAAAAAACACCTTTATAATATTTTTTCACGAGCTTTTGGTACATAACTTATAGATGCGTACGATAAGGGAACGACGTTCAAGATTTATGTCTAGCTACTTCCTATGAAAAAGGAAACTATTTATAGGGCCCATATTAAAAGGAACATAATATTTTCTGTTCGAAATTCTAATGTAAAGTATACAATCACTAGAAATTCAAAGTGATCGTATCGAAACTAACATGTTTTAAAGTTATGATAAAGTCATTTTCTGACAAGTCATTAATTGTTGATTAAAATTTCACTAACAAAATATCCGGAACAACAGGATTTAGCTTTAAGTTTTAATGGTAGTCGAGTTTCTAAAAATCAAAATGTATTTGACTAAAAGCATGATGGAAAAAAGAGCTTAGTTACTATACATAATTAATAAGTGAATGAATATTTTATGTCGGGGTATTTTTGTGTTGCTCACAGAAAGGTATCTAAAAATGTTAATCCTGAGTCAGAATTGGTTGAAATCATACTGCACTTGAAATTTGAATATTAATGAATAAGACGTCTGCACATCACATACCATACCATCCATTTTCTATGAAAGGTTGATCTAATTATAGTGGTATAAGTTGTTAACCTTTATGTGCTGTCGTGTGTACATAAAGGGTTTGAAAAACTTATTTACTAACCTTTCTCATTAGCTCGCCCACCATACCATCCCATCCACCAAGAATCTTTGGGTTTTCATTTCCATATTTGCCGTCTTTGACTAACCTGAATTCGTCTATGGAAAACAGGAAAAAAACTATTTAATTTCGTGTTACTTTTATGCTTGTTAGGGTGCAATAACATGACTTTGAGAATACTATTGAAAAACTTGTACTATTAATGAACTGATATATATTACGAAATAAAATGTCACAAACTAATAGTTTCCCAGACAAATTGACAAGTTAACGAATATGAAACGCTACGAATATGTTACGATAGTTGTTCATGCTGACCCTACTGGTGTTGAAAAAAAACTGTCTCAGTTTCATTAATAATACGAAAACTGATTATTCTGCCTGCTGTCTTTTTCAAAACATCTTTTGAGTGTAAGAGACCAAACATACTTTGATGAGTAAGGTTTTCAACTTACGTCGAGTTAAGGGGGATAAGTCCAAATCCGCTTTAATTTTTAACAAATCCCAGGGTGCGACTACCTGGATCTCCCAAATCAACTAACGTACTCAACCCTGCAGATTAATCGAATTAGCGTCGTTACTTACATTTGATTTCTAATTTATCCGATAGCATTTCGGCTAGATCGACGCAGAAACCCTTGTACGGATCATTAGCCGTGTGTCCGGAATTGTCCGGGCTGTTACGCATCATGTACGGTGGTTCCTCGATAGTGGACACTATGTACGTCTTGTTACGGTCGTACACTCCGGGCACGGTCAGCGGAGTCAGTTTCGTCGAGACAGGAACGAAGCCTTTGTTGTCGTACCATGTGGCTACCTGCGGACAGAATGATTCTGATGTGTGGTTCGTCTAACTAATTGCTGGCTACCCGAAAAAAACAACTGAGGAAAAAAACTTAGTCTTTTTATAGGCAATTGGTGCCTTTATTATAATTATTTATTTTTCTAAATTCGCTTTTGGCCATTTAATTGAAAAATGTAAACAAAACTGCACGTATTCGTCAAGTTCTTCGTTTAACCAAAATACATATCTATATGATGAATTATATAATGAATACGAATGATGATAAATTATAGATATAAGATAATTATTTCGTAAACTTTAGCTTACTGACGTTACAAACCTTAGTGGTTTTATACTAAGTCTAAGTGAACACCTACATGTTTTATAAGATTTTTTATTTGTTAACAAATGGAAAAAAAAATTCCATAATCATCGTCACGTTTGCAGGGCAAGCTCCAGCTCCAGAGACAGATTCCAGTATATGAAATGAACCTGGTTTACTGCACGGGATTGATTAGGGTGCTTTTCATTCTAAATTCAACTCGTTTGAAACAGGTTTACAGCCGATTCATTTTTGTTCAGGATCGTGAAAATATAAATTAAAACAACACCTGTCAAGTGTTTTAGGTTAACTAGTAAATAAACTTTGCCATCGGTTTGTAGAAAAAGTGTTTCAAAACCTTTATTTACTGTTCAATGAGTCTGTTTAAAGGCACTTGGTGTCTTTATTATCTTTTACGTAATAATTGTTACGTTTGCTGTGTACACGGAACTAAGAGACAGATTTCAGCTTGTTAATTAACCTGGTTATCAGCATGGATTTGTCTGAGGTGCTTTGCGAGTCTACAGTTTGAAATAAAGGCAGCCGCTGTCACTCATAACGAATGGCCAGAGCCGAAAATACGAACTAAGTATTACGCAGTAGAGCCTTTGTGGTGACTGCATTCCTAGTACGCACGACACCACATCTTAACACTGCGGCAAAATATGCACTACGAGCGATTTTGAACCAAATAAACATACAACAACATCACATATGTACATTGATCTGACCCCGTGGCAAGTAGCTAAAGCTCTTGTGTTACAGATATCAGAATCAATACAGTGGTATTACAAATAAATAAATACATATAACACCCAGACCAGTACAAACAGACATGTTCATGCACACAAATGTTTGTACAGTGCGGGATCGAACCCGCGACCTCTTGGTTAATAGTCAACTTCTTGACCATTACACCAAAGTGGTCGTCAAAGAAATGGGTGGAATGTGATGTGTTGTCGTCTGTAAAAAATAATTTACCTTTTCCATATCTCCGTCGACGGTGACCTCCATGACTTGCAGCGTGAAGTTACGCCGATGACCCTCCTCATTGAACCTGATGGTGCCAGTCAAACCATCTATCTCCGTCTGAAGCAAGGAAAGACTCTTGTCTCTCAATTTAATTCCGATAGCCCTTGATAGGACAATGGTTCATGCCACAAGTAAACAGTTATTAATCACATTTCGCTATTAATAATTAATACAAGCGCTTATTATTATTAATACCACCTCATAGTTGAGGTGAGGCCTGTGCCCAGCAGTGGGACGTATATAGGCTGATGATGATGATGATGACAAGCGCTTTATAGGATACCTATAAAAATAAAAATAAAAACAACGAGCCGTTCGGGGGAAATAAACGGAAGTGTGCTTTCCTCCAGAACTAAATTTTTTAAATTACACTAGAAAAACTCTCTATAAACGGATTCTATTTTAGTCACAATATTAATTCACGCAACGTAAAGGCCCCGGTAACGTATTTTTTCGGTTACGTCGGCGAGTTGATAAAAAAGTTTTTTGTAACTGCTAAAATATTCAATACGCCTGAATTTAGGGACGCAACATATATCAAACATATTTGTTCGTTCGGGATAGTGTGTTAGGTACGATGTTGTTTACTACGCAAACAGAAGAAATGTAGTGGAAAATGATGACGGCCTGTATAGGTTTTTGTGTTGTGAAAAATATGTAGCAAGCTCTCAACCTGTCAATAAGTGTTACCTGTTGAAACGGGTGAATTAATACAATTTGTTTTAAATTAACTAAATGAAACTTATCAACAGAGAGATCGGCTAAGAGAATAAATTATGGATGGTAATTTAGCTTTTTAGGTACACCGAATAGATATGTAAATATAAATGAATTCGTTTATGTAGGGTATGCTAAACAAGCTTTTCTTTTTGCTAGACAAGAGGCTACATTATATGAGTAAAAAAGAACACCTTTAAAAAAAGTAAGAACTAAACGAAAGATTCTTTAGCAGTTCAAAAACTCCAAAGCACACTCGCATAATACGATTGGCATTCCAACCCTATTCATTGGGTCGGGTGGAATTTTTGGAATATGAATTATGAAAACGTGGGTACTCGTATTTCCGACAGGTAGAGCCGGTTAGCGCGCCTGGCTAATTAGTCGTCACCTAATTAATAGTCGGTATCCCAAAAGCGAGGGTGTGGATTGTGGAATACTAGGGATAGTGAAATGAATTGGTGTTGTCGATTTTTTTATTTTATATTTTCAATAAGTTATTATGATTTCATCGATTATGGATAACTTATTTATCAAAAAAATTACCTTAATTGCTTTAAGAAGGAAAGTAAGTACTTGAAGGCTCAATTTGCCAACAAATACACATATAGCGCTATAAAATTTTAAATATGCCTGATTAAATAAGTTGTATTTACTTAAGTGAAGTGAAAGTCCCGTGGCTTAAACGAGATTTATATGTCTGACTGAAGCAATACTTTCATAATAATACAATCTCATACATATCGCTACATAATGCAGCTGGAAAGTATGATTTTGAATACTATAGTACCGATTTGCCTTATCAAGCCAATACATTATATCTTTGTAAAAACATTTTTTAAGATATTGGGCAAAACAAGCTTTGTTTGGATTATTTCTAATGGTTAAAGTTAAAAATGATTTATTTCATGCAGTTAATAGTTAGATATTGACGTTTCCTACATAGCCATGAAATATTTTTTTAGGGTTTAGCTTTATTAAACAAAATGTTGCCCGTACCTAGCCTTTTTAGCAGTAACTTTAGCAAAAGACTTTATCGGTGTATACAGTGTTCGCCAATATAAAATGCGTAACACATTGCAGTTTTAGGCGCCATGCTCATCAAGCCAAAACACTGAACACATCATTATTTTATCACTTCCTAGAACTCGCCTCATTAGTTTCACTAAAATAGTTATTTGAGTTAGTCTGTTGGCAAAATAAAACACAAATGAATTAAAATTAAAATAACTTAAGGGTTTTAAACTAACCAAAAGAAATCAATTGAGCACTGGTAAGCAAAAACACTGTAAGTCGACTTACAGTCTTTTGTATTGGCACGGCAGCGATACGGCCTGTCGATAAAATCAATTGTTGCACGTCACTATTGTCCCTCCGATATAAAAGACGCACCTTAGCTATTTAACACCTGTGCACAAGTTATTTTGTTCGGGTTTAAATTTACCCAGCTCATGTTTACGTATGCGTTGAGATTTTGCCGCGATGCCTTTGTATTTGTTACGAGGGTGACCGGCTCGCTTATTTTAGAGTAATTAACTTTATTGTTCACATGGCAATTAGACATATTGCTGAATTTTGGATATAATCTAAGCTTATTTGTTACAGCGGTCCGTCCGCGACTTGGCCTACGCAAATGTGGGATTCCACCGTAACAGTGTTGGATAGACAAAGTTTTAAGTATCTGACGTCAAACAAAAACGGTCCAAATAAACTTTTCCCCCTTTTTCACCCCTCTTAAGGTTTAATGTTCAGACATTGAAATAAGTCATTGCTTATTTCTACTTATGTATAAAATATTTTTTACTTCTTTTTACCATCTTAAGGTTTCTGCTAAATGAACGTGAAGTGATCCATGATCATGCGATGAAGGTATCAGACACGACAAGCAACGGATCCACCGTGTTCTATTCCCGTATGCAATCCGTCTGAAATGCGTTTCAACCCCGTGTGAGCAGAAACACTGAGAGCAAATGGACCAACAAATGTGTCTAATATAATATTTAATTATTTTTTTTAAAGATCTAACGACTGCCTTGATACAAGGAAAAAAACTAATCTAAGCGTTCTCGTTTTTAAATCAATTCCCAGAGCTTATTTAACACCCCTAGTGAAGTGGGCAAGGCCTTTAAGTCAGAACAAATATATTTTTTGCCTGGTACGCTCCTAATACGGTCCTAGTATGATACGGTGCAATCGTCAAAGACCTTAAAAGTGCGAATTTCCAAAATCCGTTTTATGTGAGAAGCTGCATTATTAAAGGAAGTTTGCATTTTTCAGTTTCCCATCCTTGGCATGGGCGTAAGTTCCTATAAGTATAATAAAATTAACAATTAAGTAGGTGTCGCAGGGTTGTCTGCCCGCAAAGTTTCTACACGTTTTGTTTTATCGTGTTACTAACGATGCCACTTACTTCCGAGACTAAGTGGCTTGTTGTGCACTGATGCAAACTAAGGAGCTTGTTAGGTGTTGACACATTATAATTACATACTTAAATGTGATTAGACTGTAATTTTATTGCTGTACAAAGTAACTAAACTGAAACATACGCCCTGTATACAAAAAAAAAACTAACGCTAAAAAACGCATGTGTTGAACGCATTGCCAAAAATAAGACTGCCAAATTTAATTGAATCACAATACTGGTGACATACCCAATAGTGACATAAATTTTAAATTGGTTGGATTGTATATATTTTCTATAAACGTTCATTAATGTCTATTTTATTAATGGTAAGCAGGTTTGCTATGCGTTATTAATGCAAGAAGTTCGGACAAGGCAACAGATAATCCTCGCTTAATGAAAGCTTATCCCGAACTAAAACAAACATAATCCCCGTCAAATGTTGTTGAAAAAATACTTTTTCATAGTTAATGATGACCTAAGTTAAGAATACGTATTACGTTTGGCTCTAACAATTATTAGTTTTTTTTAAATTATAAATTATTGCAAATAGCCATGTGCAAACACTTTACAAAACAGTGCACATTAAATATAGGTAAACATGTCTGTTAAAGCTTTTGTTAAAATATTAGGACATCACTTCTTCACAATCACAGACAATTATTTGGAGGCTTATATCAACTCGCTTTAGACAAATTAAATGGAACGATATTAAAATTTTGTTAGCTCATTTTTCATTTGAACAGAAAAATGTACTAATGACCTCTAGAAAAAGCTATAACGAAACATTTCAAACGTTTCGCAAATAAAATACGCCAGTGGGTGGCATTTATGAGATTTAATTAACTTTGTAGATAGATAAGAAAACCCAGGCCACGCATTCACGGGGGTTTCAAGCAGAGGGAAATGTAGAGCTAGTGGAAAATGCTAACGACTTAATCTTTCTTTAACGTAAGTACCTGAAGGTCTGTGAGCGTCACATGCAAAGATGACGTAATTATGCTGTGGTTTATGTTCATTAATGAATGTAAATACGATATTATAATTATGTTAGTTAGTGGCGCGTTTGAGTTTTAGTAAGAGACGGTGCGAACTTAGTTGATTCGACGCACCATTAAGATGTCAAACACAATATTGCCGCGCGCCGCTGCTGGCTCAAATGAACGTAACGAAAGGAGACGCTTGTACGTTCATACATGATACACGACATTTTATAATAAGGGCTTGTAGAAAACACACGCCTAAAAACCGTCGACGGTTTAGATTCAAACCGATAATATCGAAATCATTTTTTTCAGTTATGAAATATGTTAGTCCAAATTAATGCAATGTTCGGTTTCCAATTACCAACCGTCGCAAAAATCAATACAAGAATATATTTAGTTTTTTCTAAGTCACGCCACTGTCGGTTTTTATTATTTTTTTATTATTTTGGATATGTTTGCTCTTGACCCAAGACTATGCCCAACGAGGCTAAGACTGAGTCTACGATGGAGCGAGCTCAGCTAGAAGATGCCTGTTCACTCTAGCTTTGAAAATTTTAAGGTTGTAATTGCAGGGTAACACTGACTGATGTGTTTTTGTCAATGTTCAAAAAAGCGCGGAAAACACGACAATTTGTAAATAAAAAAGGAACGTTTTCGTTTCGTTTTCTTAATGTCATGTGTCGAAAAAATACTAATCGGAGTCATGCCTTATCTTAAATGCTCGTTAAGGCGTGCGCGCCGCGCTTCGCTCAATGGCAAAACTAGGGAAAACGTATTTTAGTAATATTTTAACCCTTTGAACGTCGTTTTTTATATGCTATTTCCCAACCGTCAACCACGTGACGGCACTTATGACAGGCAATGATTTATAGTACGCTGAACGTTCGGTTCATGCTTTTCGTTACATCCTGTATTCATTGTCGTTAACTAGGTACTCCACGCATTCCACACGCGTAGATAACGAAGCATTCGCTAGCAGGCATAAATAATTTTATTCAGTGTGTAAATTGGCGTCAATCATTCGCATAGGCAATAGATGACAATCTCACGTCGAACACTGGATGGTAAACTGTATAAAAAATATCTACAAGTTAAAAAATAATGTTTCCGAGCGTCATACTACAAAAACTGGGGCCCGCTTTTGCCTATTGCAGCGTTGTAATTAACAAAGTGGAACAATGTAATTAAAATTGAGCGCTAGATCACATTATGGTACACCTATTAAAGAGCAAAAAAAAAAGTTTAAATCCTAGCTACCTATTATTGAGCTATACTTACGACCGTTACTTATAGTAATACAAATAATATCTTACAAATATTTACAGTTACCATATATTTTTTTGCATGATAATATTTTTCAGAAAAAAAGTTTCTCCATTATCAAGCTGTGATTAAAAAAAAGTATAAATCTTGATACGTAGCTTGAATATGATACGCTTGCTAATGACTTTAACATGATTACTAGGCTATAATGTGACCTATTCCCAGTAAAATGATTATCCTTGATAGATGGGACACCTGTTAAAATCGAAAAGTCATCTGCACAAGCAATGGTAGATAAAAAACTAGGTCAGAAGTTTACCTTTTTGATCATCCGCGATATTTTGTCGCCGTGCTCATACGGCGTGATCTTGCCTTTAGGGTTGCAGTCGATGACGCGGCTCGTGTTCAGGTTAGCGTTCCTGCGCATGGTCCCGCGCAGTATGTCCGGTTTCTTGCGCAGGAGTCGAAGGATCGCGTCGACTAGCACCTGCACCGCATCGTACATGAGTGCTGCTTGGGCCTGCAACAACGGATTGGTATGAGGAAAAAGTAACAAAAAGAAAGTCCGGAAATAAAGATAATAAATATTAAATGGAAAAGTTAGGAAAACCATACAGTTAAACTGCGGCCAGCCTAATTAAGATAGCGTTACATTCATACTGTAAACACATGAATTTTTACGTGTTTCGATCTTGTCTTTTCCGTTACACAAGATATGTAATGAGTTATTAGTGTTAACAGCTGTACGTATGCCTTAATAATTTTGAAATACCCGCTGAAACACAGGCCAAAAAAATTAAACTAGAATTAAATTTATTCACGTTTTTTCCCAACAGGATACAATTAAATCCGAACAAACACAATAACAAAGCTTAAAGTTAGAGGCTGATTCGTCATTTCTAGGTAAGAGACGTACACAGGCGTGATTGCCGTCATGTTTAACACCAATCTGGTGCCAATTTTCTCACAATATTTAAAAGATAAATATTTGAATGATCGACAGATCGGAAACGCTCTCTATTACGCATAGTTCGTTACAAGAACGATGCTAGATCAAGGATCATTTACCAATTTAATCGTGTTATAGTATCGCGCAGACAGTTTTCTCATCCCTAGGTACGGTGGCCGGTATATCAGGATACCCATTATTGTTGCAAAAACGCCCGTATTACAACGTGCTGTCGTGTGTACCTACTTATAAAGAAGCAGCCTTTAGCTTCGGCTTTTTAATGAAGCCTGCATAGTCATGCAAGCTTTATTAAAATAAGTCTTTCTGTAAATTGAATAAATAATAAGATGCAAGGGAATTTAATTTTATTAATTAACATTCATTAATGAGTTCAGACTATCATTGCGGTTTAAGTATAATATAACGTCATTATTAAACTCAAACTGCAGGCGTTCATTGTGTTATTTACAAACTTTCATAATAAATGAGCTGGAACCGACCAAAAATTTAAAAAAATCAGACAAAAGCAGCTTTTTCAGCACGTTTCATGAATTTTACTTCATTTAACGAGTGAACGGCCGTTTTGCTTGTCTAAACACCGAATTATAACGGAACATTACACAAGATGAGCCGATTTGCTTAAAAAATTAAGTAAGTAAAATAATAATAATAATACGATAGCCGTGTCGGAGCCGCCAACAAGATGTTTTTCTTAAAAAAGGAGGGTTTAACAAGTTCGTCTTCGGAATACATAATTAGATATTCATAATGTTCGGGCGCGTGCTCCGACGGGGAATCGTCCCGTTTGCAGCGAACTCGATATTACCATCACGTAAATATGTAATGGCGAACTGCGCTCCCCTCAGTTAATGGGGTCCAGGTCTGACGTCTCCAAGTGACGAATTTCAATGAAAAGTCTCTTTCTCTTCGGTTTTCGCTACTATACTCGACACAAGAAATGGGACACGCGTAGCTAAAATTTAATTACTGTTTGCTATGGCCCAGGATACTCAACAGGGCTCTATGGTTTGTACTTTGGAAGAAATTTCGTCCGTGGGTGATGTTGGAGTAAGGATTAACGATTATTTATTTCTCAAAGAAGACAAGAAGAAATCACTTACATGAAAAAAAAAAATAAAATAAAAGTAATCATGCATTTTCGATATATAATGTTCGCGTCGATCCAAGCTAGAACTTGGAGTTCAGGGTCTAATTCATACTATTGGTCTTCAGCGGCCAACTACGGACCTCGTAAATTTTATTCGCTTTAGTCTACCTTCAATTTCCTTCCGACCTTTGAAAGTTCATGATTTTAAAACCTTAAGGCGTTCTATTTACTTTTTAAGGTGAAGGCTGCTGGAGTTCTTAATCAAGTGTCCCAGATTTTAGACCTTCCATATAGTTATGTGAACGAAAATATTGCCTAGTTATTACAATTTTCAACAGGTATACAGATCTTCAAAACAAATTACGGCCTTTATGTTGCCAAGGATACGCGGAGAGAAGCCGAGGTGCTGGGAAACGGAGATATATTAACTAATATGATTGCACAAAATCTTTGCTCCTCTTTAGTGGACAATCCTATTCGTTAATATTTCTCTGTTTCGGCACTCTAAATATCTGTCTAAGCGAACATTATAAAAAAATCATCAAAGTAGTTGACCAGTAGATTTCGGTTTCTGTTACTAGTAAACGACCTATGACCATTAAAATACCCCTTGAATTAACATTACGTTTTTAGTTTAGGGCTAGATGAGTTATGAAATTTTTGAAATATACCATGTACTCGTATAATTATATTTTAACACCATTATGATTTTACTCTAGCAATTATCGGTTATTGACTAAATAATTACCACGTAAGAAGTATGAAAAGGAATATTTTTTTTGGCAACATTCAATTCTATAGATTAAAATATAGAAAAAGTAAGCTTGAAGCGGATAGTGTCCAGAGGGGAATTCGTACAGACGACTAAATTTCGACCGATAAGTATTTAAATTCCAAGACCAACTTTCAGCAGCGTTGTTAATCTCTGGAATAATTAAATCTCAAAATTGAAGCTGCGTATTCCATTTCACTTTATAAGTTCTTCACTTCAAAAAAGGGTCACGGTTACGTCAATGAAATATTCATTTGATATTTGGTAGAAAAACATTTCAGTTCTTTCTTATTTAGACCCTTCGGGGAAAAGAAGGTGTATCTCGAGAGAGTATCGGCAAGTTTTTATTTATTTAATAATAGGTGTTTTGTTCACTCACCGAAATTGCGTCTTTCTTCCAAACGTCAATGAAGTCTCTGACTACTTTTCGTGAGAAGTCCAGAACTCGGAAGCCGGTAATGTTGACAGCACCAAACTCTGTCACTTCCTTTTCCCAGCGATCGTCCATGACCTAGAAATAAATTCATTATTAAATCAAACACTTTAATTCATACTAATAATATTATAAATGCGAAAGTAACTCTGTCAGTCTGTGTGTTACACAATCACGCTCAAACTACAGAACCGATTTGCATGAAATTTGGTATATGAAAGAACATGGCTACTTTTAACCGCGGGAAAATGACACATTCCCATGGGAAAATTCAAGTGGTCCGATCGGTTTTACGCCTAAACTACTGAATAGATTTAAATGTAATTTGGTAAGGAGATACTTTGAGACTTAAGAAAGTACATGAGTTGCTTTTGATGATTTGAAAAAAGTACTATTCAAGGAATCTGATCGCTTTCACTCCTAAATTACCAAAAATTTGAATTATATTTGGATAAAATTGGTATTACGGGAATACAACGCATTCCAAAAAAAAGTAGGTAAGTCGCGGATAAAAGATAGTTGTCAATATTTTAGTTATGCATGATGCAGGTTTCAATTATTTCAATTTACATAATCGTGCACATACAAACAATACAAATTGGTTAAGCTGGCTACATTAATAGCTTGTTCGTCCAGTGGTTTACCTACTTAAGTCACTTTGCTTAACTAAGTAAAACAACGTGTGTTTGTGTTGGTCCAATTAAAACCGTTTCAGTACCCAAATAGCAGCAGTCCAAAGAATTTTAACTGTGCTCAATTAGATGCAAGTTTTCAAAAGACAGTGTCAATGAGATAAAAATGTAAGCAAAAATTTTGTAGTTATGAGTTGTTATTGTCAAATATTGCTTTTTGCATTTCTGCAATAAAATGTAAAAGGTATCTAAAATATAACGAATTGTGGAATTGTGGTGGGCGATTAGTCAAACGTACATATTTGATGGAATGCATCGGGTATTAGCCAATATTCCGAACTCGGTATGCAACGTAGAGCCATTTATTACGTTTGAAGTGAACCGCTATGGTCGGAGTGACTGGCATGATGGAGTCAAGTGGAGTCATGATGCTTTCCTTCGATAAGTTTGAAAGTTCGTTTTGGAATGCAATTAGCTATTACTAATTTAAATGTACGGTAAACAGCTCGTCTGGCTTGCTGAATGTCAAAAATAAAATCATTCGCCAACAGAAAGTGGTTACCATCTTAAGGATCACAATCGCTTGCACACTTTTTATTCACAAGTTCTAAATGTCTATTTCATATTTCATAATAGTTTGATTGAGGTTGATTGAGACTGACTACATAACTGTCATTTTAAGAAAAAAAGGAAATAGTTCCTATACCAAAAAGTGATCACAAACCTTCTTTTCATTCTTGATAACTCAAATTGTTTCATTGTTTAATATTTTTTGTAACAAGTAACTTGTTTTAGCATTTTGGACTTCGATCATAGAAGAGTGATATAGAATCTAATTCAAAAAATGGTAAACACATTCAGACCGCGACCATAAGACCGCGAGAAGATTATTACATATAATGACAATCGCACAAACAAAATAAAATGAAGTACTTTTTATACTGAGACGATTGTCGAGGAGTGATAACATTTTAATTTTTTTTTCATAAAGGCTACACATAGGTCTCTGGTATGGTACCTTGTACATTTTGTACAGTTTACTTTGTTAGGTTAAGCTGTGATTATTTAAGCTACAGTACATGAGTAAAGCAAAGCGGCATATCCCAAGTCTCGACTCTATAGGTGTACAAATCTCTGGAGATTTGGATATTTGGATGCTGGTATGTTATCATGACACTGACATCTGGTGCGTTCAAACTTCCCGGCTCGGCACTCAATCTTATTCAATCAATTTGGTATGAATGTATTCAATAAAAAAATTGTGCCAACTTACTATAGTTCTTCGTGTTTCAACGCTTATAACAGCATCAATGGTTTTGCACATTTAAAAGTTACACCAGTTCAGTTAGTTACATGGTCTCAGACCACTGTCTGAGGTCCAGATTACAAAACCGGCTGTCGCGGGTTCAAATCCTGCTAGGGGCAAATGTTTGTGTGTTGGGCACGAGCATTTGTACCTGAGTCATGGGTGTTTATAAATGTATTTAAGAATTTCTATCCGTTATTCTAGCCACCATAGCATAAGCTAACGCTTAGTTTGGGGCTAGGTAAATTGGTGTGTTCGTTGAAACAATAGTTTCTGAAAATAGTATATTTTTGTATGTTGGTACATACAGAGCTATATACACAAGGCGATATCATTTGTCATTTGTGGGTAAGTAATGGACGTCGTTACGGCAGATCGATCGCTGTGTGATACTCTGCAGTATTAGAAACAAAGTCGAACGGGTCTCCCAATACTTAAGACTTACCCCTCTACCCTCTATCCCTTGTTTAAATACATAAACTAATTCAAAGTGACATAAAGCGCAAATGACATAACCTAAAGAAGGTACCTGTACGATTCAAGTTGGTCGGATATTTTTGTAACAAGGGATTAATACTGCACATTTCTTTTGTAGTAGAGGGGTGGGTACCTACTGTCCGTTAAAATAAAAATGTTCAATAGACAGGTTAAACAGTTTTCTACAGGTGATTTGGACTTCTTAGACTATTTGGAAACATCATTGTATATTAAACAAACGAAAAAAGACATGACGCCTTCTTTAAGATATTATGATGATATACGATATTATATTCTATGTTCTAGCCAGTAATATTGCATGAAATTCAATTTTCGTAAGAGTTCTTCACCAACCACCACGTATAATCATGGCATATTATATTAAAACATTTTTCCCTTATCTGTGACGGTGCAAACATTTTCATTATGTACGATACCCGATGTGTTATAATGACGTGTCGATATCAGAGCCGGCGACTACAAAAACAGCGGCCGTTAAAGATATGCATTTCAATTTAATGCTGAAACGACAGTAACATGTTTACAGCTGAACTTGTACCGTAGCAAGCTTTCATAAAAGAGAAATAGAAGATACGTTGCGCCCTACAACGTAAATATGAACCGCGACCACTATTATTGAATAAGTAAAAAAAAAATTTTTAAATAAATATACAACAACATCACATACATTGATCTGACTCCGTGGTAAGTGGTTTCAGCACTTGTGTTACAGATATCAGAATCAACAGTGGTATTACAAATCAACTTAAATAAATATATATAACACCCAGACCAGTACAAACAGACATGTTCATGTACACAAATGTGTGTTCAGTTCGGGGATCGAACCCGCGACCTTTTGCTTAGTAGTCAACTGCTCCATCATTACACTAAAGTGGGCGTCGCAAAGTAGTGGACGCAAATAAATTGACATAAACGTGACTAATGTTCTTGTGCAGCTTCTGCTCAGTACAAATTGACCCTAACAAGCAGTGGTAGGGGTTTCTCGAGTGTGGGACATGCATGTGACCAATGTCCGTTTAGACCCATAGATCCATTTTCCGAATTAAATGCAATTTAATTAAAAAGGCATAAAATCAGACGGTAAGCGATAAAAAAAAACCAACGTAAGATATAGTATATTGTCGTGCATGACGAAATATCACTTGCACACAATCCCACAAATTTAGCGTTCCATGTTCAAGTACCTGGCACTTGACCTGGTATCTTCCTATTTTATTTGAATCAAAGGTATCCGGTGCCTGTGCTATGATAACACAGAACTGACAACTTCAATACGGCCGCGGTGAGCGCTCCATTCGTTGGACATCCCCATTTCCTCATTTTATGAAAGCCTTTGAAACAACATTTTAAATTTTATTTTATGTGTGAGTGTATAACTTTTGGGTAGGTATATAATATAAACAGGTAATTCTATACTAGTAACTTTTGTCTGACTAATGATTTAATTAAGGAGTAAACCACACAATCGTGTAAGGCCAGTTCTGAAAGGGATAAAGTACTTATCCAATCCTTTTAGGAACTTACTATCAAATCCCTTACTGAAATATCAGGTACGGGATTGTTATCATCAATTTTTCTATTTACTAAGGCTACACGGTTTTTTGACAAAGCATATCATCCCTTTAAAAGATCATTATGCGATGAACGGGTCAAATTCTTTCTTAATTTTCCGGAGACTATGAGGTTTAAGAAAAACGGTTTTACTAATAGGAAGTTGGAAGCTTTCTTAGTAGAGGAGACAATGTAAAAGATGGCTGTTTAGCAAAAGTTGATGGTGGGTGGAAGCGAAAACAAAACATCTGCATTACACTTAAGAGATAGGTGGGTGCAATTTAAGGGCTTCTGAGTGAAGAATACAGTTCTTTGCCATGGTTTCCTTTATGAATTTTTGCTTAATAAACTCGGGACATTTCTTACTGCAGTTTGCATAATGCGGGCAGTGACACATTATGATGATAATTCCATCTTACTATCACAATAATACACCACAAAAATCAATTTAGCAGAAACAGGGCCCATATCAATGATTAAGGTATAAACTATTTCTTCAGTTTCATACATTCTATTGGTATAGAAAGTATCGGCAACCCTCTAGTATTATACACAGCTAATTTTTAATATGTCTTATAATAAAATAGGTACATGTGTGCAGTCAAAAGTTAAAAAATAAATACCACGAATATTTGCGACAAACCCATTAATGTTGGTTGCTTAATACGAAATACGAACACCAACTCTGTCTTTCGATGCGGGTGAGCAAAAGAGAAACCATAGAAAGAGAAATGAGATGGATGTATGTTTTTTTTAACTACACACATCAAAAGTGTCTAGGGATCAAGCATTTTAATGCGGATTTCTTGAGATTGAGATGTGGCTTTTTAATAAATTTATGATTTTATACATTTATATGGATCCTTTTTGGTGCATTTCATAATTTGAAACAGGAACTGTCAATCAAATTCGAGTAAAAGATGAAAATCAGCTGTCAATATTTTCCCTATAAAAACATACAACGCATTGAAGACATTATTAGTGTTACTGTTTCCCTACTACTGATTAAAACCAACGTTATTATGGAGCGGCGACGTCATTTAAGCAGGGAAGGAATGCTCAGAGCCGTGGGAATGATAGAAGCTGGTTCCCGGCAACGTACTAGCTCTGAATACAAGTCAGAGTGTTATCAGTCGACTTTGGACACGTTACCGAAGCACTGGTACCGTGGCTGAGCGCCATGGAGGACGGTATCATTGCACCACACGGAGACAAGACCGATACATTCAAATCACAACTCGAAGAGCTCCAACAATAACCGCCATGATGTTAGCCGTGAGGCTTCATCACTTTTCAGGGAACTTAATTAGCGACCAAACAGTCAGAAACCGCTTGCATGAAGTGAACCTTCATTCCCGAAGACCGCTAAGGGTACCACCTATAGCAATGCACAATCGTAGGATTCGATATCAATGGGCTCTTGAACACAGAAATTGGGCAGAAAAACAATGGCGTTTCGTGTGCTTTTCTGATGAGTCTCGTTTTGGTATGAGACCGGATACAAGACGTATACGACACTGGAGAACCCCTGGACGCCAACAGCGATTAAAATCCTGCCAGTAAGTCCATCCTTATAGTGGTGGAACCATCATGGTATGGGCGGGTATTTGGATCGGCGGAAGAACTGAGTTGATTTGGATCAGAGGCAACCTCAACGCTCAAATTTATGCTGAGACGATTGTATCAGACATCATCGTTCGTTTGATGTGTGTATTTGCTCTAGATAGATGGATTAGGTAAAATTTTACAAACAAACCTTAGTTCTTCGACTACCTTAGACATTTACAAACTTAAACTGTACACTTATGTACAGTAACATGTATGGATCCATTTGATTTTAGATATACTTAAAAAGTAGTCGTGTATTTATTGACAAACTTAATTTCATATAACCTTAGGCCATTTGCTGTTCAGTATCTTGTACTAAGCGCAAACAGAACTCGTCTTACAAATAACAAGAATCATAGGATAACTCACCAATCCACTGAGGAAGTAGTGATAGTTTCTCCGGCCGAGGTGTACGTCGCGAACGTGGAGGATTAGTGCTTCTTTAGCAAGTTGCGTGGTGGAGTCCAACACGACGTGCTTGTTGCTCCACCGGTCCAGACGCTCGATGGCGCGAAGGAAATCCACGACGTCGGTGGCGTTGGACACCCGTTTCACGTTCGATATGCGGAAGGTCGCGTTGCCCGGCTGCAGGCTTTGGTACAATTGTTGCAAGCGGAGCAGACCTGTTAATGAAATTGCTAGTTGTATTTTTAAAAATGCTAATTGCAAAGTTCAGATTACAAAAAAAAAACTGAACACAAAAAAACTGGACAGATGAAAACTTGTGTACTGATGGTCGTCCCAACAAAATATTGGAGAATAAAGAAATGCAGAATTTAATTTGTGAAATATTTTTTGGGGATCCTGCCCTAAAAAAATGTTTATTAGTCATGCATTGTCTAATTATTCGATTATTCCTTGTTTATCCATGTAGAGTAGCATCAGCTTAGATATTCATCTAAGTTACCTAATCTTTTAATAATAATGAAAAAAATCTGTGTTTGAAAAAAATATTTGTAAAATACAACAAGAAAAAGTCCGGTAGGCAGGTCATATGCACATCCTACCTGAACGGTTATATTTATACTGGATTGTACAGTAAATTATATGTTTGTATAAGCTATCTGATTAATTGCTCTATTCGAATCAGGTCCAGTCGACTCTAATCGTCGAAATAAGGGCAATGTAGGCGGGATATTCTATGGGTTACCCGATTGAAAAAATAAAACATTTTTTACAAAATTATTATGGCAACACCACTTAATTTTTTTACATTCCAAGATGGCGGTGTTTGTTTTCTCCCAGGCTCAGATTTTCATTTTTAAGTTCTGTTTGCATTAAACTTCAATAGCGACGTTGAGTTGAGCTTCTGTTCTTCCGTCTTACTGTGACAAGTGTTTGAAAAAGTGACTCTTCTTGAGAAAGTGTATCTTGTGAGAAAGTGACTCTTATCTCCTTTATTCCTATGAGTAAACGCTTGCCTTGCTTCTCTCCAGGCCAACAACGGCCTTGGACAATTAATAGATTATCAATTGAGTCTCGCTCGATTACAAAAACAAGGAAAATTTGCGGAAATGTTTCAAGATAAAAGGTGTCATTTAATTAAAGAAAGTGTAAAATGTAACAAAATCGTTATTGGAGGAGGCTTACAAAGTGTCTTTAAAATTATAAATTGAATTGTTAAAAAGAAATAAAACACAACATTACTCAATTTCCATTCATTTTATTTCCTCTTTTGATTTTTTTGTATAGGAACGCTGCAGTTTTAATTCTGATTGTACCTACAATGGTTTAGAATGCTCACTATTTGTGTGGTTTGAGATTTGCATTTTCAACCGTTGTGCAACCAGAAAGAACTGCAGCTTCCAATTTTTCAAAATGTACCTAGTTATTTAGTATTCAAAAGTTCCCGCGCCGCGTTATATGCTGGGAGGCCACTAGATGGCGTTACAAATAATTGTCTTCGTCTTTGCTCTATGGATTTGTCATTCTTCTCCCCTGAGTAAATATATTCTTTGATTCGAATGTGGTTATAAATTAAGTAGCTTGAATGCTGTATTAGCAAAAAATTTTAGAAACTCAATGCGATAGATGCTCAAATAAATATAGGTGCAGAAGGAAGGAAGCAGGAGGAAACCCAAAAGGTCGAACATGAAAATACCTGACGGATTGGTGAATTGGGGGGTGATACGAAATTACTATTAAATAGAAAAGAGTGAAATAGGAGTCAGTGAAAAAGTACGTAAAATCAAATGACAGTTACCCATAAATATAGGTCGGCATTATTGTGTAATTGAGATCTTATAAGCCACGGAATAGTTTATTTTTAGAAAGACTATGCTTACAGATAACCTACAATGAATGGAAATGCATTTCTTCCAAGGGCAGAATGAGTTTTTATAAGAAGCATTTAACTGATGACTTAATTTTGATGAGTTTTGAACCTATCTTTGAAAAATAGGCAAAAGAGACAAACTATTGAGCAATAAACTTTTCAAGCTTATTTAGACTTTAATATTAGGTCCTTACCTATGAAATTGGCGTTTTGTATGGGAGGAACAAAAAGTCGAAATTTTTTTATATAGCATATTTATTTAATCAAAGTATGAGCCATTGTAATCTATGCACTTTTGCCATCTCATAGGTAGTTCATTGATCCCTTTACTAAAAAAACCATTCGAACGGGAATCAATAAAATCTTTGAAGGCGACTTGGACTGCCCCATCTGAGTTGAACTTTTTCCCTTGCAAGAAGTTATCCAAATTTCGAAAAAAATGGTAATCTGTTGGAGCAAGGTCCGGGGAGTACGGTGGATGCCTTAGAGATTCCAATTGAAGTTCTTCTAATTTGCTAGCCGTCTGTTGTGCAGTGTGTGGTCTAGCGTTGTCGTGAAGCAGCAGTGGCGTAGAGCGATTGACCAGCCTTGGTTGTTTAGCAACTAGCTTTTCCATCATGGTTTGCAATTGCTGACAATAGATATCTGCCGTAATCGTCTGGCCAGATTTGAGAAAACTGTAATGAACGACACCGGCGCTAGTCCACCAAACGCTTACAAGTAACTTTTTATTGGTCAATTTTCGCTTGGAGCAGGCTTTGGCTGGCTTGCCAGGGTCCAGCCATTGCGATGAGCGCTTCCGATTATCGTAGAGAATCCACTTTTCATCACAGGTAATGATTCGATTTAAAATCCCTTCGTTATTGTGCCGGTCAAGTAATGTAACGCAGCAGTTGACGCGCGTTTGCCGGTTTGCTTCACTCAATTCGTGAGGAACCCACCTTTCAAGTTTTTTAATCTTCCCGATTTGCTTCAAGTGGATTAAAACAGTTTTATCACTAACGCCAAAGCCTGCAGCTAACTCGGACGTGGTTTGCGATGGATCCGCTTCCACAATAGCCTTCAATTCTTCATTATCAACTTGGGTCTCCGGCCGTCCACGGGGCTTGTTTTGCAGGTCGAAATTTCCAGAACGAAAACGTTGGAACCAAAAACGCACTGTGTTTTCTTTTGCGACACAACCGCCATACACATCATTAACCCTTCGAGCCGTTTCCGCAGCACTGGTGCCACGGTGGAACTCGTACTCGTAAATAACGCGATATTTCAAATTTTCCATTTTGTAAATTGAGCGATGCAAACAGAAAAAAGATAAGTAAAAAAACAAATGAATGACGGTTTACGAAACACAACTACATGTGGAAATAGCTGTATAAATTTGAATTTCGAATTCCTAACCAAATAGGAAAAATTTGTGATCAAAGTGGCCAGTACGACAAAACGCCAATTTCATATGTAAGGACCTAATATGAGGGTTACCTTAACTGTACATAACACAATAACTATCTTATCCAGGTTAGGTAGGTTAGGTTAGTGTGTGTCTCATGTGAAAACGTGTCACAGCCGTATTGTTGTGCCATTAAAAAATGCGCTAGATTGCAGCCTTTCGTAGTGGTGCAGATGTAATCTTTATTTTTTGAAGAAAGAAGCAGAGGTAAATTTTATTTCTATTGGTAAAAAGTTCTTTCGATACAATTTTTAAGGAAATGTATTTTACAATCGTGTTACGTTCTTAGTGTTTTAATTGAAATCGCGTATATCGCTGTAAAAAGACTTAACGCGCAAACGTCCCGAAGCGAAACGTTATAAAAAATGCCATAATGACTGAAACGAGAAATAAAATTGTTTGTCCAGGCAGGAAGTTTGCCGCCCGCCGTATCCGTAAAGAGCCGAGAGCTTTTATCCGTCTGGAACCAGCAAAGGGTAAAAGGAATACAAGATATTATTATAAGATGTCTTTGAGGCAGGTTCGTACTCATATTCGCATATATTGGAAATTACTTTCCAATTCTTGTCGATTTTGAATTACGTAGTTTTGAAATGGAGATGAATTTCAATCTTTGTTTATTTTTATCTTGACTGTAACAAAGCTGATTATGACTGCGGGTACATGCTAGTTATGGTTGAATGCTTCGCGTAAGGCTACTTTTACTTTACACTTTGCATTTGAAACAGTACTTCCATGTAAGTATTTCTCGTGATAAAAGTTGTTTATTTCTGCAAACATATAGACCCACACACACATTATTTTATTGTTCATTTAATTTAAATGTTTCATCCGATGTTTGAAGAAAGGAGAACATCTGAGAGTCCAAAATTTTCGTAAGGCTATCTAAAGGCTTGCCTTTGCTGAGAAATTCTCCGTTCTGGGGTTCTATCGAAAACATAATTATTATGCCACAGTGTGTCATGTTACCAAATCAAATATACCTACTTCAATAGGAGTAATCTCAGATTTTTGAACTATTGTTCACAAATGTCGGCCGCCATGCAATCTTTCCACTAAAAAAACTTATCTCAACTTTGATTAATCGCACGAAGAGCTATGAAAGACAACTTTTGCAGCATGAAATAAAAACAGGTAGCCGTGAGTACATCGTCTGTCGACCAACAAGTTTCTTGTCAGCTCGTTTTAACTTAACGGTTTTCTTTTCAACTCGTCGACAGTGTCGGTTGACATTTCTACAAAACTTTTGCAAAATACACGACGCGAAATATGATATCGGCGAATGTAACCTGGTTGGGCGACCGCTCAGTTGGAAGTGATATTTGGTTTTGTAAGGGTTCCTTTGAGGTGAATTATAAGTTCACTTACTTGAAAGCAATTAGGTACCTACTAAAGCCTACCTTCTAAAAACATTAACACTAACTGCTTCATATTCTTTATCCTAAAGGCTTGTTGACACGGAATCCGTCTTCAAAATTTCTGCATAAAATTCATAAGCTGTAGAAATCATATAATATTTTTACTTTTAGGTTCTGATTACCTAATATACGTCAGCGTTTTATATTAAGTTCTAAATTAATTAAACAATCATTTCGTCTCGCTATTTGTACCTACTTACTCTATTTTTGAACTAGGTATCTATAAATTCCGGAGATCAAAAGAATTCTCACTTTTTTCGAGCCCCTATGAGCGCAATCGCTAGACTATTTCGGAAAACACTTTTCTAGTAACATGATAGACGTGTGTTATTTGATATCATCCACACTTTTTATATTTTATTCGATGTCGTAATAGGTACTCGCAATGTCTGACTGGTACCGTCAGCCTTTGTACATGTGTTGGTACATGATAAAAACATTAGGCCTCATAATTCAATTTATTTTTGATTGCAATATTTGTAAAAATACCCTTGGATACTTCTTGGCCCACGGACAGTTATAAATTGTAAAATAAATAGCAAGCGGACTTTCTTAAACATTCTTACATTCAAAATAAAGTTTTTGTCACTTCAAGACAGTTTGCTACCAACTTTTTCATTATTTATTTTAGCAATAGGCAATCACCGAAACATAATCGCTTATTATTACCTACAACATTATTACAACCTTCACATACTAAAGCAAAGCATAGCTATCCACGCAAAACTACCAAAAAGCCTGTACAACTCATGTGCCATTACATTCAAATCGCTAGAACGAAGCGGAAGAAACGCGGTAAAAAGTATTTGATAGAAATGTCAATGGAAGATGAAACACGCCATTCATCACTAGCCGGTTTCATTATGCAGCTCCCGATGTGGCGCTTTTGTCATAATTTAAGGGTAATATCCGCGAAAAGATTGAGGCCGTGACGAAGACGGCAGAAGAGGGTTGACGTGTGGGTAATGAAGGCGTTAGCGGGATTTGTCGCCCGCCAGAGACGCTCGGCCTCTCATTGCAATTTCATATCGCGTCATACGCGCCTTGTCTATATTTCACACACCTTATAAGAATTACATGCCAATCTTTTATTTATCCGTTTAATTCGTTACTTTATTATCGAGTGTCAGTCAGTGAGTCATTTTTTTCCTGCGCCACGGATTATTTAAACTGTTTTGAACCTTAATTAAGAAACAATTATAATAATGGTTATTTTAACCATCTCAAAACAATATCAGAGTACAAATACAATGTTATTTCCTTATGTTGTACGTTAGCCTTTTTTACACGCCTAAGTATGACGACGCCAAGTAAAGATACCATGAAATATGGATTATAAGAGTAATAAGTAAGAGAGAGCACATTAAATCCTTTGATTCTGTGCTGGCAGTTTTGCAGGCTTACTCGTCTACTTTGCATGTACGTGAAAGATTCAGATACAATTTTCGTACAAAATTATAGATTTGAAAAAAAAAACATGGATATCGGAAACATGGATAACGAAATAACCACTAACTTGTGTACAAAATTGATATGATAATGTACAGCTCATAAAAACTCTGACTAGGAAGTCTGATAAAACCTAAAGGTCATGATTATTCGTCGCCATGTCTTCGAAAAATCTAATTATTACGTGTGTGCAATGTGCATTATAGGTACATTGCGAACTTAACTGAAGTCCAAAACAAGTAAACACGAACAAAAAGGTTATCCAAACGTACAAATAATGCTCGATTCCTAAGCCCGAACTGCATTCAAGCGGGATTCATTTTGAAAGTCTTTAGATGTTTGCAGTTAGACCCCGAGCTGGACTTGCCGGTCCGTCGCTACTGCACTACTTTCGAAACGTCTTTTTGCAGCATCTGCCAAATTCGAATCGAAAAGTTTTTCTTTATCTTCAGAAGTCCAGTTCGGTAACGACTGAGAAGCTTATCTAGAGACCGGCTTTGAGTTTATATTTTACTTATGTTGCATTTTTAATTGGTCGTCGGAGAACTCTATCGACACAGGTTTTTTCGTTACACAAAGGTTGTGTGCAAGTTTGCTTATTGATTAATAAAAAATGTTTGCTTAACATTTACTATTTGCTCTAAAATATAAATGATATTTTCCCTTTTATTAAAAATATGTGTAGTCTATTTTGCAGGCCTTTATAGAATATTGCAATTCATCGACAATTGCTCACAAACCAAATTGAAAATATTTGCTAGAAAAATATTGGAAATTCTGATCCATTGTTTCAATTTTGAATTTGTAAATGGAATACAAAGCGTAAAGCCTACTTCAAATAAATACTCAGATAATAAATGGATGGCAGAAAATAATTACTGCAATTATCGGATAGGTACTAATTTATTACAGACACGTGTGTTAAATATTATCTCGTTATTTAGCTGTAGGTAGTCGACAAACATGTACTTTACAGCCACAATAACCGAAATATACATGTGTTGAATGGCTGTCTGAAGGATATCCTACCAGATTAAAATGTATGTGAGGGTAATAAATGATAGCTAAATTATAAATATAAATAAATATACAAAACATCACATACATAGATCTGACTCCGTGCTCAAGCACAAATAAACTTAAATAAACACATATAACACCCAAACCAGTACTAACATAAATTTTCATGCACATAAATGTTTGTACAGTGCGGGGATCGAACCTGCGACCTTTTGGTTAATAGTTGACTATTAACCAAAAGGTCATTACCATAGGGTATTAACCAAAACCATTTTGGTGTTATGGTCAAGAAGTTGTTCTTGACCATAACACCAAAATGGTCGTCAAATTTAAAGTTGACTGTGTGATATTTACAAAGCATAAAATGATATTTATTTGTGTCGACGCTGATAAACGCATACTCGTTACGCACCGCTTTCTTTCAAGTTATTTTATTCATTGATTCCACCTATTGTTCGTTTATTCTCCGATACATTTCCACCGTTCGAACATGAGAAAAAGCAATAAACTGTTAGCTTAATTTTAGAGAAAAACGTATAAGCAAGAAATCCGTTTCTTTTTGTTAAAGCAAAATTATCTGAGACGACTGCAAGGGACGGCGGGTCAACGGAATTCCGGCGTTGTCTCTGTTGGACGTGATTCCTCTCCAGACATGATTACGTCTTTTCTTATATTGTGCGCGATGAATGGTGCCACCGTCTCGGCTATGAAGTCAATTGCTCACGGATCGTGACTCAGAGGCTGGAAATGCTTCCATACACATTTTGTAGTCTCTACGACATTGTAGGATTCGGAATTACTAAATGATTACTACAATATGTAGTGGAAAACTCATTGACGGCATAGCCTGAGTTTCAAATTTCGTCAAACCAAGGTTAGGTACATACTTTTTTGATCGAAATGATAATTAAATAGGTTAAAACTCAATACTTATTCCGAATTGTGTGCGTCCTACAACAACTAAACTATTAGGCTTTTTTCCATTAACCACGTCAAATATCATGATTTGGCAAAGGATTTGTGACTCCTGAAGGATATGGAGGCGAACATCATATTTTTTATGATCGGTAAGAGATGTAAAATTTAAAATGTCTTGATTAATAAATAAGTAAAGGAAAAATCTATAAAGAATTTGGTCAATGCTTGCTGCATTTGCTGGTTCCTTTAAATGAAGATTTTATTATGGCTGTGACAGGCCAGTTATTCATTTACTTCACCAGGAGGAGTAAAGGAGAGGGGGGACCTTTGAACACTTTACCTTTTTAAACTTTTTGTCATATCTTCAGATTCTTTGGTTCTAAACTTTTTTACTGTGTCACAATTCTTAGTCTGACCATTAGGCTAAAAAATCGCCATACATCATTTATGAAGAATGGTATGCTAATAAAAAAGTAAATAGACATAACTTTTAATTGAAATAAGTACAAAGTCTCATTTGAACTGTTAATACTTCTAGATCTATAGTCTTTATGTATTGTTAATCAATTCTTGATTCAATTGTTTTTTTATTTCCAGCCATCTTTAGTACGGCCCCCATGATTGTGTTCAAAGCTGCCACAGGGGTATCTGAGACGTTTAAAAAAACGTTTTATTTCCAAGTAAAAGTTTAAAATTGTATTGATCTATAGTCCGGGGCGTAAAAAATGAGCCATTCTGACTAAAACTTGGATATTTTCATACATATTTTGAAAAAGTTTAAAATTCGTACTTGAAATTGAAAACTCCTCTTAACTCAACGACGGGCTGTCAAACTTCAGTAGTGACAAGTGACAATTGTGCAAGTGAACTACCCAAAAAAAAGAAGATTTGCAAAATAAAATGTTCAAAGGTGCCCCCTACTCATCTTATATTTTTATTAATACTTGCTTACTATAATCGCTTGCGTTCGCCGGGATTTGAGACAAAAACTTTTTCTAGAACCGTATCCGATACATCAATCAAAAATTTAACAACAGTGAGTGCGCTTGGGAAGATGTATCGCATGTCAGTGAGTGCGCTTCAATTCCGTCGCTGCACTGTCAAAACTGCACTAGGATACAATTAAATGATCGATGAATTGATAGTTAAAACCTACACCAATATAATAGTCCTCCTGGCCGATTTCGACCACGGCGGCCAATCTCAACAGAGATCAGCCGGCTACGCAGGAGATATAATAGTGCACAAGTGTGAGCGCAATACACAGGTGCACTCACTATTCTATCACTCTTAAAGTTCGGTGAGACGGCAATCCGACATAGTTGGCTGATCTCTTTTGAAATTGGCCGCCGTGGTCGAAATCGGCTAGGAGGACTATTCTAGTTGTTTTTTTGCACACGTACCAGTCCTAATCTAGTTCATAAGCCGCTATTTAAAATGAAATCATTTATTCCACCTGATGGCTTTGTTGTTCGAAAATAGTATATTCCAAACTTATGTCGAGGTTATTAATAAGGGGGTACAGGTCACATGACCTTTTAATGTGTAGTAAGGTATGATGTGCTTCTACTTTTATAGGCTATAATTTGTTTTAAAGTTGTGAACATCTTGTACAAGTCTTGCAGCTTAGCTTAACCTTAAAATATCACGTGAGAACTTTCAGTAGATAAAAAATAGATGGATGTCTAAAACATAGTTTAGTAAAGCACAAAAAAATGATTTTTTTTTTATTATTACAGATTATAGATTATTATAACCAGAATAATAACCTGAGGTATGGATACGAAAAGATGACGTCAAGCTTTGCGTAAAGCTTATCGTCTACAAGTTCTGAGCATTTTGACGCCACCTTTGTTTTCTCGTCTCGTGTCAGACAGTGTTAACGTGGAACTTTCAAAACATAGATATTGTTTCATCCAAAAGCTGACGTGTAGGTGTCTGGCGTTGTTGTGCATTGAACCGTATATGCACGGTTGTTTTTTGATAAATAAGAAATAAACACGCTCAAACAATTGTACAAGTGAAGTTGAGTAGGTATCTACCTACATTATACAGATTACACGACGAGGTTTCGCAAAGATGCAACGTGATTAACCTATGAACTACATCGAATTTTATTGTCAATATTCATGCTTGACGACCTTGCAAAACATGGGAAGATGAAATTATAAACATAGCAGGCTAAAACTGGATGCAAACAGTGCAATCCAGAGAAAACTGGCTCAATTTGGAGGAGGACTTTACCCGCAGAGGGGTTCCTACAGAAGAACTTCACTAAAATTATTATTATACTTAAAGTTTTTTTATTAAGCTAAACATAAAACTTAAAAACAATTATCTAAGAGTATTTTTTAAAGTATCTTTTCATTCTCTTTAAAAACTAACATTAGATTTTTCTTTTCTTTTTTTAATAACTTGAAAACTAACTTTTTCTATATGAAATAAAAGGCTTTTTTATTTTTATTTTATTTTTATTCTTTTTTTTATTCTTTTTTTATAGCTTTTGCTCTTATCTTACTGCAAATAATTAAGTAATTAGTCAAAGGAGCTTAACCTTGATGTGTTCTTTCTGCTAACCCCTACCTAACCTCCGCACGAGACACTGGCACTTTGAGAGCATGTGTACTAACTACTTAATCTTATCACGTAACAAATTCTCTTTTCCCTTAAAATACTCACTATCTGCCTTCATTTGTCGGGAACGGAAAACATTTGTTCCTTAGTTGATCTAAACTATGTTGTATCTTCGTGTCCCATCGCCAATCAGTCGATAGTCTTTTTTGGCTTACACGATCAAGGAATTGTCTTTAAATAAGCATTGTTTTTTTTTAATTTATTTACGATTGGCATATTGGTAATCTTTATCATTTATAATAATTTATCATCATTATGAAGGTTCCTAAGTCTTTATCTGGATGTTCACAAATATCATAGTATTGACCTAGGTACTATAGTACTTACCTGAAGTAAATTAAATACATAAAATTTATGTACCCGTAGATACTCGAAGCGTAGCATATGGGACTTTCGATTTTATTCATTACACATTTGGCACAAAATTAAATTGAGCAGGGAATAACTTTAATGCAAAAGCAATAAAACTCATTGGATCTCGCTAGGAATCTACGGTAAGCGGTTAGGAGCGGAAAATCCGGGCTTTATACCTACATTAAACTCGCTGAATAAATTGGAAGTCGATAGAACCATTTCTAGCCAGGATCCATGTGAAAACTTACTACCTATTCGAAAAGTGCATATTTTTTTTTTCAACATAATTATCTATTTTTTCATTTTATATAATTTATTCAAAAATACTCAGTTTTCAAGAAGTCGCTTACAAGCCTAAAATTAAGTCAAAGTAAAATGTTTTGTTTGTGTTAGTTTTGTCCACGATACCGTGGACAAAACAATGTCAACAATCTCGAAGGCCTATCAAAAATGTCCAAATCCTCTTGCCGAGCAAGTATTATCAATAATTAAAATGAGTCTAGTGAATTAAGTGATTTGATGCATAAGTAAATACATAAAATGAAAATAGTAAAACTACAACTACAACAACTACAACTTAAAAAATAGTTACATCACAAATATATCCCCACCAGACTCGAGACACGATTAGTAAGCGCATGTGCTGCCCGATCTTTGGCTTCCTACGCGAAGCTACCGATCTTTCCTCCCCGCTAGGCATTCTCTACAGTATATATTTACATTCTAAGACCGATTTGCAGTCCAGTCTATGGTGAACACAAATGCCCCAAAGTTGCCTTTACTCTCCTGACTTTTAGGGTTTCTAAGTCAACCATGCCCAAAACAAAAGCAAAAGGATACAAATAGGGATAATATCCATGTTTCCTTTTGTACAGCCAGCGAGCAAAATTTATCTGTATCCTCTCTATCTGTAGTTCATACTTCTTTTGGTACCGGTCCCAAACTACAGCTGCAAATTCTAATATGCTTCTTACATACGTGTTATATAATGTTATAGCTATTTTTATATCATTTATCATATCATATTATCACACATTATATTTTAAGTCCCCATAGCAAACCGTTACTCGTACCCTAAGTCGTACTAGCCCGACGTAATGTGCTCATGAAAATTAAGCTTCGAATCCAAAATTAGTCCTAGGTCCCTCATTTTTCATTTATTCTAGCCAAAGGCACGTCATATATTGTTTAGTTATCTGTTTTCAACGAAAAAGTAATAACCTTACATTACACGAAAGGTAACGAATCTTTACTCCATTGCAATACTGCATTCATATTGGGCTGGAGAATCAGAGTACCAGCCACCTCCCTGATCCCTAGGCTAAGTTTTAAGTCGTCTACTAATAGAAGACTTTTTGCAGATCGGACTAAGGTTTTTTATTTACGGATTACCTCTCGGACAGAGAGGTACTATATGTCAACAGGAACGGCCGGTTACAGCGGCGTCGTGTGGAGACCAGGGTGCCCCTGGGGTCTGTTCTCGGCCCATTACTATGGAACCTCGGACACAATTGGCTGCTCCGAGGTGTCCTGCTCCGTGGCATGAGTGTCATTTGCTACGCAGATGACGGCACAGCGAGGGGGCACACTTACGGGGCGGCCGCGTGTGTGGCCTCGGCAGGGGGGACTCTTGTCGCCCAAAAGATCCGCCAGTTCGGGCTTCAGGTGGCGCTGCGTAAGACCGAGGCTCTATTCTTCCCGGGGCCTTGGCAACTAGCACCTCACGACGCCCACATAACGGTGGGCGGCGTGAGAATACAAGTAAAGGCCCAGTTGAAATATCTGGGCCTGATATTAGACGGGCGCTGGCATTTCGGCGCCCATTTCAGGGTCCTGTCACCAGGCGTTAGGGCTGCTGACGCGGTCGGCTAGCTCTTGCTCAACCTGGGGGGGCCTAGAACAATGCGCAGTATCCAAACTACATTGTTTCCAAAAAGTGACTATCCATTGGAAAAAGCCAGTTCTGGTTTTAATTTAGACCCGTATAATAAATGGCCTTAATTCAATCGTAAGCAGAGCTATATTATTTGGTGAGAGACAAATTGAAAAATAAAGAGGTTAGAATTTTTTGGCCTTTGCTCGTACACAATTATTATTCTGATATACATCAGATTCATGTCGTGTGACAGGCGACAACACGCAGTGTGTGGAAACGTGAATTCGATTCATTACGTTGCCCTGACGGATAAGTAGATTTATTCAAAACTCGGTCGACTATCTCTCCTGTATACTTGATCCACAGTGGTGTCAATATTGATAACAAGGTACTGTTGATGAAGTTGGAAATCCATATGGAGGTTATATGGGTTGCAGGAAGTAAAAGTTTATTTCTTTATTTATGTTTTGGTTATGAAAAAAAGGAAATCGTGACATCAATTTATTCACAATAGGTACCTATGTCTAACGAAGCTGAACAGCGGAACTATTTAGATTTCTAAAATGATGCGGTTAGCACACACACTCAATAATTTAAAAAAAAAATTGTGTGATAGAAAACCTATTATAGTTCTTCGTTCAAAAAATACCCAAATCAAGTTTCAAGCAAAGGCACGGCAAATATTTCATATCGTTAGGGCCAGGACATAACGAAATTGAACATAGTGGAAAAGACAAAACAGTCTAATAACGCATACGCGGATTACGTGTTTAGATTGTGTTCGGTTACACTTTAAAATCATAAAAGTAGCTATACAAGAAAATAAATTGTTTGAAAATTTTTAAATAAGCTGAAATTTAAAATTAAGTAAAACTTTGTTTAATGCTTTTGTCGTTTTTAAGCGGTAAGGTTAATGTTTTATAGTTTTTAAAGTTATATAGTTTTTCAGTCCATTATGACCCGCAACCGTTTAAGATGTGATAACAATAGCATTTACCCGGCTGAGTCTCGACTCAAAATGCAGGGTTGTTTTATTCAGAGTAAATCCTTTCCATTCTAACGCGACAATGCGGTGAAACTCAGAGTATTGTGCGAGTATCGAGTTAGACGATTAGGGTGATTCAATAACAGACCGCGACGTTCCTGTGATCTATCCCTGTCATAAAACTCTTGCTTTGTATGTGTAAGCATAAATTTTCGTCACCGCAACAATGGAAATTTGAACGTCTGTCAATTTTAGTAGGCTAACACATTACACACGTAATTGAAGACACTTCTAACGCACTGCATTAAAAGGAATCCTACAATAAGTAGACCTGGTTACAAAAGTATTCTTACGATTATTGAACTAATTTCGTAGTGTTAAAAGCCACATTACCTGTACACATCCGTAAAGATTCAAAAGAAGTCGTATGTGGAATACCAAATACACTTAACAAAAGTGCGAAAAAATTTGTTTGCCTTCATACTTCGAAACATAATAAGAAAAAATCTGAAGTCGGAGAGGCAAAACCAATTCAAAACTTAGTTTTGCAGCGCGCTTGCTGCGCTGTTTTCCTGTAAAACAAGAAACGCGACCATTACAAGAAGGGAAATGCAAAGAGCATACGATAAAATAGAGAGAGGCATCGAGCTAGAATATTCCGTTATTGCTTCCTGAGAGTATTGTTCAACACAGGCTTCGCTGCTTTGCATTTGTGTACAGGAAATGACCGACTGCGATTAAGTCTAATCATGGTATTGAAACACAAATGGTACTCGTATGTTAGAAAATTTGCTTTCAGCTACAAGAAAGAAATGAAAAATGTTTTCTCGATTGATAAATTTGATACCCAATTATTTATTTTTCGTGTCTATTAAATTTGATATCTATTCGAAAATTTTGTAGTCAAAAAGATGCGGACCGAAACATCGTTTCCGATATTGTTAGCAACATAATATGTCTGAAAGTACGTAAATCGATCAACAGCATTGAGACAACCGGTAAGACTTTTGTTACTAGAAGTAAAAATTATAAAATTAAACATATGTATCACACATACAAATGATAACTTATCCGTATTTAGCCGATTGTAAAGGAAATATGTTAGACTAATCACATATTTTTATTCTTTGCAGAGAAGTACTTAATAAACTACTTAAAATTAAGTAATTTATTACATTTTATACCGATCCCGACATGTGTAGACCTCTTAACGCTCTGTCGTTACTTTTTGTAGAGCAGTGAAATAGGTGAAGCACATGTAAAACAATTCGCACTCGTTAATAAATGCGTTTGAGTCATTACAGTTTCCACGACCAACTTCCAACGTAGGTGTCATGTCAGCAGAAGCACTGAATTCTACTCGTTGTCGATTTAAAAACCGCTTACTGAATCGAGAAAAACCTAGAAATTCACCTCAAAAAATCCTCACTAAAGTTCATGGCAGCCGGTTTAAAATATTTCAAACGGTGAGAATATAAATCTTAAAATCGCTAACGATTGGTGGGACACCGAGGATTTGTAATCTACATCGATAATGATGACACAAGTAAGACATGATCTTGAAAATACGCCGTTGGCGAATATTAAAATCAAGACAGGTTTTATCGTTGTAAATTCTCTTTAAACTGCGAAAAGACATACCACTTAAAAAATTCTTTTTCGGCTCCGGTCATCGGGGAGGATAAGAACCCCCGACCTTTGGAAGTTCGGTCCAATGCTCTAACCACTGAGCTACCAAGAACCTTATAGAGTCGTTGAATTTGGTAAGTTTTTATCGCTTTGAGCCAGCGTATGTTCATCAATGATCATGGGAGAGAAATATTTTTACAAATATTTAACGATCGATTAAGATGAAACAGGCTATATACTCGTATTTGTTAAGTATTTTTTGCGTTCACAACGCTGTTTATAATTTCGAAAAGACATAACAGTTAAAAAAATCTTTTTCGGCTCCGGTCATCGGGGAAGGATCCTCTCCGATAACAAAAATAGAGTTGTGAACGCAAAAAATTCTTGACTCTTTAAACTTATTAAAGTTAGAGTATCCTTTAATTTTTTATTACCATAGTGAAAAACTCCAGACCTAACCTTTTTTAAACACCGGTGATACTGTTCGGGGTTTGATACAAAAATATTTTCGGTCGGTACATTACTTTTACGTTCGACCGAAGAGGTCTGGTACGTGCCAGCTTGACTCAATCACACTTTAGAGAAACTAAAAAAGTTTTGATAAAATAGGCCACCTTCACGGCATAATAGTTATTACTTTTATAACATGTTTTTTCGAGGGGACTTTTTAAGGGTCATTTAAAAGTGCGATTATACCTACTATTGTATTTGGTAATAATATTTTTTGTGTTATCTATTTTGGTGAAAAATATAACATCAAATAATATTTTTCACTGACAAAATAGTAGGTTCTAACACACAAAAAAATATGAATATTGTATTTTCCTTTAGGGTAAAACACAAAATGTGGATGGTGTGATATCACACGAGCAAAATAAATTACATTACGTTACGTCACATCATCGTACTTCTTCAGAGCCTCAGGTGTAACATGTAAGACTAATTCGATAGTAGATTTTAAAAAAAAATTAAGATAACTGTAATATTTGTAATGTGGTGATATATCTACGAGTATATACATGAACATGTGTGTTTGTACTGGTCTGGGTGTTTTCTATGTATAATATGTATTTATTTACAAAAAAAAAGTATTTAAGTATGTTTATCCGTTGTCTAGTACCCATAACACAAGCCTCGTAGCTTACTTTGGGACTAGAGAATTGGTGTGATTGTTGAGAAATATTTATTATTTATTTATTTATTTATACACGTAAATTTTAACGATGTAATAAAATTACTTAACAACTTTATTTAACTTTTCTAATGTAAAATTTAAAAAATTGCATGTAAAAACTTATACCACTTATAGAGAGAGGGACCACCTGACACAAGCATTTGTATGTTTAAAAGGTTGGTCCCAAGTTGGGACTCCCAACCACTATCCATTGTATGTTTTTTACATGTACTAAAATTAACTTTTTTTCATTTTAATTTTCATCTTTTGCTATTATGGTAAATACCATATACCAAATAACATATACCAGACTAAATAGTTTTGTTGGTTAACCATCGCCATGGACGCCCATCTTTAGATGTAGCTTATTAGCATCATAGAGGCAAGTAAGTACTTCGCAACCCCGTTTGGAATGGAAATGGGTTTCCCGTCTTCTTTTCTTTAAGTTATCTCATGACTGTGTGATGTCTCTCATCAAGTCCCACAGCTGGGCACAGGCCTCACTATTAACTATGAGGTGGTGCGAGCCATACTCCACCACGCGGGCTCAGTGCGAATTGGTGTGTGTAAGGTAAGTGACCAACCTTACTGTCAGATAGTATTAAGCCGCCCGAGGGCCTCTGACTAGGCTTAACGACTAATATCTAACCGGGACCAACCGCTTAAGGTGCCTTCCGAAGCACGGAGATGCTTGTAAATAGACGTCACTTAAATGGTTAGAATTCTCACCCATCCCAAACATGACCACGCCTTAGGTTGCTTAACTTTTGGTATCACTACCAAAGCGCTGCAACCACTGCGCCACAAGCACCTCACTGTGATGTAAAGGAAATTTTGTGTCGCACTGGTGTCATTCGAATGCGGAATACAGCAAGCAAAATATAAGCTATTAGATACAATGGTTTACCTAAAACCCTATTGTAATAAAAATGAGCAATAGGTTAAATGCGTAAATATTACATTCGTATATAAGACAATTCTGTGGTATACAATATTTTGTAGGCTTAAAACTATTTTGTCACGATACATAAAAATAAAATATGAAAAAAAAATACGAATTATTTGCTGACTTCTAATTTTTAGTTGTTTTAATACGATTTTGGCTTCAGTATATACGGTATATTGTTTAACTTTTCCTTTTGACACGGTGTGGTTTTCTTACTTACTACATATACGAGTAGTAAAGAGCTAAATCTAAATTTAGAATACTAGGAAAATTAATACTCGACTTTTTTTCGAGCATCAGTCAAAGCCTGCGAGTACAACACCAAAAATATAAAGAGCTTAAAATCTCCTTCGCAACATGACAAGAAGATTTCATTTAAAATGGACGGGTACAACATTTCGTACTTTAGGCCAATTATTTTCCATCCTTTTCGATCCTAACACTCCTTCGTATCTTAAAGAAAAATTTTCATACCTCCATACTTCTCATGACAGGTCCCTTCGCTCCAGTAACACCCTTCAACTCTCCATCCCCCGTCACACTTCTGGCTTTATGTCTAATTCTTTCACTCTCACTGCTACTCGACTTTGGAACGGACTCCCTAAGGAAATCCAGCGGTCGACGTCGAAATTATCATTTAAAAAGTCACTGCAGTCCCACTACAGGAATGAACTGTCTCTCCTGTCTCAGTGACACTGTTCTTACCATGTGTACCATCCTTATTATGTATACGTATCAATGTATGTCTATGAATTTTTATGTATTTTTATTTAATTGTATGTAAGTAATTAGTATGTATGTTTATAATTTTATTTTGTACTTAAATAACTTCAGTTAACTTTTTACTTTCCTTTTTACTGCATGTGCACCGCCTGAATTTTCTCTGCTTGGCCCTATGGTTGACTGGTAGAGAATGCCTTCGGCATTAAGTCCACCATTGTACACATGTTTGTGCAGAACTTAAATAAATAAAAAAATAATAAACATTTACTTCGGTAGAGTTGAAATGACAAACAATATATGCAATAGAGCACATCTCTATGTAGATTATTTGTGTAAGAGCATTCCTTTCCCGCCGGCCTGTATCGCGGTGCTAGGGCCAAAATATGATTGAGGTACCGCTGTTTTAAAGATCCCGGCGAGTAGACTGGAAATCGCTGGCAGCCGCTAGTTTTAATTAAAAATTGATTACAATTATTGATTTTTGATTATTCTAGATGTGATCCAATAACGTAGTGCTTGTAAATTTTATTGGACTGGGTGAAATTTAAATGTTACTAGCTGACCCGGCAAACGTTGTTTTGCCATATAAATGTAAAGTGTGGACTACCCTTATCACTAAGGGGTATAAAAAATAGATGTTGGCCGATTCTCAGACCTACTCATTATGCTCACAAAATTTCATGAGAATCGGTCAAGCCGTTTCGGAGGAGTATGGGAACAAACATTGTGACACGAGAATTTTATATATATAGAGATTACTTTTGTTTACCATTTTTGTTTCGGAAAAGTACGAATACTCACGTTGTTACTTATAATTTAATAAACTATATTATGTATACGAGGACAGTATGCAGTAAACATTTAATAAATGCATTTGTGAAGAGAAAATGTGACGGCTCGATTGATGAAAACTCAATTTTCCTTTTTTATCAAGTGCCTGATTTTTCGACATTGTTAGCTTGAAACATTATTAATTTTTGATACGACGTTAGATAGATAGAAAGATAGATAGATTAACTTCATTGTACAACACAAAACAGATATTCAACAAAGGAGGAAGAGAGGTTTAAGAAGAAGGCGGTCTTATCGCTTGTAGCGATCTCTTCCAGACTACCTTCGGTTAAAGGAACATTTAATTAACAGAAAGAATATATTTTCAATTAGGATATTATTTACATTTAGAAAATAAAAAATAATATATTTTTTCCTTTAGTTTTAATTACATACGAGTCTACCTACAAGACACTTGTATTGGGTATGGCTCGCTTCTTCCCTTACCGCTAGCTAAATTAGTAAAGGTAGGTAAATGAGGATTAAAATTATATTATTTTAGTTTTTTTTTAACTTGTCATAATAATTTCAGTGTTGGTGAGTATAAGTGAATATAAGTCAGTGTGTGTGTGTGTGTGTGTGTGTGTGTGTGTCTGTGTGTGTGTGTGTGTGTGTGTGTGTGTGTGTGTGTGTGTGTGTGTTTGTGGGTGAGAATGTGTGAGGGAGAGTGTAAACGGGTTAAAAGAGGCGAATGAATGGTAAATGTGTGGAAGAGAGATTTATAATAATAATAATATATTTATTTGTTTCCTCATCACAACAAAGGGTACATAGTAAAAATATTCAAAATTTATATTAATAGAGAGGTGTACCCAAGGTGCGAGAGGCTGATGCCTGAAATAGGTTACAATAACCGGTTCTACAGGTCACCAGGCCCCGCCCGTAGATATCCCAAAGACTATTATAAAATAAGACTCTTACATTATAACCAAAGGAAAAAAATAAAAAATAAAAAAAAAGGAAACAAAACAAAATTGACAACTATCTAACAAATGTGTGTCGAGCGCGTGAGTGTGTGCGTGCATGGGAGCGTGTGAGTGTGTGCGTACGTGTGTGCGAGTGTGCTTGCATATGTGTGTGCATGTGTGTTTGTGCATGTGCGGAGTTTGCATGTGAGTGTGTGTGTGTGTGTGTATGGGTGTGAGTGTACGTTACTTACTACGGATTCTGAAATGAATGTTGGGATAGATCAAATTCTAATATATATATTTTATTTTTAATTTTATTTTGGAACTACTAGAAGTAGTTCAGTAGCTTCATAGTCCAGGGTCATGAGGAAGGACATGACAACAGACTTGCATCTGGTTCGAATGAGTGGGTAGATGTTTAATTCCCTATTTAAGTTATTATAGAGATATCCTCCCAAGAAACAGTAAAACTTTTGCGATGTAGCTGTTTTCAGACGGTCTCTGTCACAGACAAGGTCATGTCGACGTTTCACTACAGCAAGGAGTGGGTCGAAGCATAGGCAAGAGTGTTTAATTAAAACTATCTGCAGAATAAACAACTGGCGTACTGTAAGGACATTCCATTTCCTATAAAGATCCCATGTAGGATACAGTATTGGGAAACCAGCTGCTACTTTAAGGACCGCTCTTTGGGCCCGCTCCACTTGCAACAGAGTAGTTTTATCAGCTCCGCCCCAAGTAGAAATACAGTACTGAACTAATGGCTGACATAAAGCAAAATAGACCATCCTGATAATTTTAGGATCAGCCACATTACGAAGGCTCTTAAAAACAAAAATTAGTTTACGGATCCTGGGCACCAATGACTCCACATAGGGTTTAAAAGTCAAACACTGGTCCACAATGATACCAAGATACTTAATGCTGGGAGTGCGTTCAAGAGGGGCGCAATCACACGAAGAAGCAGAGATGGCTACCGGGCTACATGTATGAGCCGTTAACTGGAGGCTTGGGGGTGGCTGGGTGTTAGATCGCAAAGTAAATGAAATAAATTTGGTTTTGCTCACATTAAGAGAGAGCTTATTACTCCCCAGCCAGGCTGTGACATGATCGATACCTTCTTGGGCACTGGCAAAAGTTTCGATCCAGGAGGTTCCGCTGAAGAAAAGGGCAGTGTCATCGGCAAAGGTGTATATCCTACCTCCGCGCAGCCGCATGAGACAAAGGTCGTTGATAAAGGCCAAGAATAAGGTAGGTCCGACTATGCTACCTTGAGGAACTCCGATTGTGATCTTAGCCTCATCACTAACCCAATCTCCTATCTTGACTCTCTGTGTTCTACCTGTGAGGTAGTCTTGGAACAGCGCAAGCGACAGGCCACGTATACCCAGGTTTTCCAATTTGGTCAGGAGGAGTGGTATAGAGACCGTGTCGAAGGCTTTCGCCAGATCAAGGAAAACAGTCACACATTTACTTCCTTGATCCAGAGTAGTAATGACTGAATTGACAAGGTCAAGGACCGCATCACTCGTTGACTTACCACGGCGGAAGCCATACTGAGTCGAAGCAAGCAACTTGTTTGTCTCTAAAAACTCAACCAACCCGTCGTTCATTACACGCTCCAGAATTTTGGAAAGAGTCGGTAGTATGGAGATTGGTCGATAGTTATCGACACGATCTCTCTCGCCACTCTTGTGCACCGGTTTTACGAGTGCAACCTTGAATATGGATGGGAATATCCCAGTGGATACTGCTAGGTTGCAGACATAGGCAATAGGGGTGGCCAGAATGTGGATGTATCTCTTCACAACCCTGCTTGAGATTCCGTCAATGCCAACAGTAGAGCTATCTTTCAGACCTCTTATGATACGCTCAATATCCTCCACAACAACAGGTAATAAGACGAGGGAGTTTGGTGGAGAAGCAAGTTGTCCGACATTTTTACTAGGCGAGGTCATCTTACTAGCAGAATGTTTCTGCGATAGTTTCTGACCAATCTCCGCAAAGTATCTATTGACTTTGTTTACAGATGAAACAGGGTCCTGTGAGATAAGAGATAAAGAAGGATCAATGGATCGATTTGTATTAGCTATATTTTTTATCACTTGCCATAGTTTATTTTTATTTGCACGAACCTTCTCTATCTCCTGACTCTCATAGTTTCTCTTAGCCGTTTTGAGTAAAGAGTTACAGTAATTCCTGTAGCGCCGGTAAGTAATCCTGATAACCTCATTTCCAGGCTCTTTCTTTAACTTTTTGTGAAGGTTATCTCTATTACGCATGCACCGTAGGAGGCCCAACGTTATCCACGGCTTACTTATTTGTTTTCGTTTAGGGGTACATACTGGTTTAGTGCTCGATAGGATAGTAGAGGATAAGATCTCTACCAAGAGGCCAGCCGCTGAGTTAACGTCCTTGCAGCCTAATACTGGGCTGAAGTCTGAGTCGTTCATGGACTTATCCAATACAGTAAAGTCAATACAGCAGCCCGTATGCACAGTGTAAGAAATCTTTGTTGCTAAATTTAGACTAAGGGCGACGTTGTCATGGTCTGTAACAGATGAATCACACACAAAACAAATAGCCTCTAGTTTTGATTTTAACATCATGTGATCAAGGCAGGTAAGACCATGTGTTGGCAGAACGTGCCCTGGTAGAATCTTATGGCTTGCCAAGATATCTAAATAGTCATGTGAGGTAGGTTCTTTGCTATTAGGGAGTATATCAATATTAACATCACCACAGACTATTATATTTTGAAAGGTACTCAAACGAGAAATAAGCGTATTTAGGGAGTTAATAAAAATGCTAGGATTTTTATTGCCTGGTGGCCTATAAATCCCCAAGACGCATGTTTCCCGGTTGATTTTTAGCAGAAGACAGTTTGCCTCGTCAAGTTGTGGTTCTTCTATGGTGACACCTAATGTATTTTTGTAGTACATGACTACACCCTCATTTTGCGTTAGATTACGGGTTGTAGCTACGTGGGAATAGCTATCAAGATAGGGTATGTTATTATTTTTTAAAAGCCAACATTCAGACAGTACAATCAGGTCCCAACAGACCCTAGATCTCATGAGATAGGTAGTAAAGTTTTCCATATTATGATTTATACTCCGTATATTTTGCGATATAATATTAAAGTATTTATTACTAGAAGGAATGTTTCTTGATATATCCTCAACATCACACTTGACAGTCCGAGCAGTAGTCATGGAATCCAGATCCAAACCTATTCTCTCTAAAGTATGCATATCAAATTACTCCTGAAATTTGAAAGTATAAGTCACGATAGACACGTGACATAAATTAAAATAAATTAGTAAACTGTAATAGGTTTGGTTCAGTAGCCTCCATGTTGTGGTTATTTTGTTAATGTGAGTTATTAGGTGTGAGTGTATATTGTGTTGTGTGTGTGAGAAAAATATGTGTGAGTTGACACAGACCTGTATTTCACTACTATGAATCAGCGAAAGGTAATTATTGTTTGTGTGTAGAAATCTATTTTGAATAATATCAGTTGACAGTAAATATAAAAAAGAATAAGAACAGAAGATATTATCTATTGAAAAAGCATGCATAACAAGATGTAAGAAAGATAAACAAAAAAGGACAGTCCATTTAAGTAGCATCACTCTATGATGACAAACACATTGTAGTCAAGACGAGTTAGCAAGACGGTTTATTTCACATTCTTCATTCATTACGATCGGTGTTGAGGAAGCTTCTTTCTTTACCCGTAGTTTCCCATACGAGATCCAGGCGGCTTCAAGCTTTTTATTTTTGACATATTCTCTCGCAACATAATATAAGCGTTTAGTTTTAGCCGTGAGGTACTCGCTTATATAAATGGGACGCGGGGGGCCAGGTAATAGCAAGTGTTCAGAATGCAGCAATGGCAATTTATTATCTCGCTTTATCTTATTGAAAGTTTTGTAGCCAATTAAAATAGACTCCTTGCGGGAGACAGATTGGAAGTCCACGATTATTTGGTCAGATTTGGTCCTGAAGATATCTCGGATATCCTCCTTTACGATCGGGGTTTCAATCTCCAATGTCGAGCCTAGTTTATTAACTATATCAATCAGAGTTCCCTTGTTTTCATCTTTATGTTTGGGGAGGTTACGAATTTCAACCGTTGAGTTTTTTGTGTATTTTTCAAGAGTTTCGAGTCTGCTTTCGAGGACCGTAATGCGGGTTTTGAATTCGCTATTTTCCTGTTCCAAAGCGGTAATTTTTTCTAATAGCTGCTCATGATTTGTAGACATGATCTCAACAGAGTTTTTTATATCTTTATTTTGCGCCATAATAGTAATCAAAGCATTATTTAATACTTCAAACTTGCTGTCCTGTTGCAGTTTAAGATCCTCAAACATAGACCTAATGTCGGTGTTACTTGAATGCGATTGGGTTAAAGTGTCATTCAAAGTCCGCTTTTGACGTTTAGTGACAAAGTAATTATCCTCATTAGCCGAGACTCCTGCCGAATCAAGTGCTGAATCAGAATAATAGAGGTTAGCATTCGGATTTAATGGGCTAAGTAGTTGCTGTGTTCCACTTGAGCCGGGAGGCGTTCGTTTCACAGACATCGCGGCCAGTTGTATTGGGATGGAAGTTCCTAGTCGTTTATTACACGCAATCACTATTTGGAGTGACTCGTAGCACTAAGATCGTAGGTGAACTCGTAGTATGTATGACTTAAGCGTTGTCACTGTCGTAGCACTCAACGTTACTGACCGCTAATTTCGCCGCGCGGCTCACTGTTCTCGTAGCGCAGTTGGTTTACGTCCGGACCGAAGCGCGGCAACGAGCGTCGAGCGGCACCGGTTCAAATCCACCCAAGTCCACAGAAAAATCACTACGGGGCGCAGTCCGAGGGCGCAGCCCGAAAACACTTTATTAATTTATTTAATATTTCGAGACAAGTGTCACACACGTCCGCACTGTACAAGGCCCGAGAGGCGAGAGATTGATTTGTTATTTTTAACTAATTCTTTTTAACAGGTTTTTGTACTTCCTAGTTATTTGATAAGGGTTAGCTTGCAGGTGCGCGATAGCGTTGTATAAATGTTGTGTTGTGATAGTTTATTTTATTATAAAAAAGGCAAATTGGCCTAAGTATTGCCGTCTAGTGAAAGTTGTTCGCGTAGAAACAGCAGGTGCAACTATATATTTTCTTCTCATATAACATATTCATTCAAATAAACTAAAAGCTCGATAGTTTTGGACTGTTTGGAATTGGTATAAAAAGGCATTGAGCTTGGACTGTAAAGGTAAAGAAAAATATTAAACAGTATTTTAGGCATTCAAAGCTCTTTGAGTGTTAACATAGGTTTACTACCTACGTTACCTAAAAAGTCGTTAATGGTAACATAAAACGCGTACATGCATATTAAAGGTCTAAGAGGGCATATCTAAAACTTGGATATAATAAATAAAAACGAAAAAAATAAAATTTGTCTCCAAATTTAAGTGGAGATTGACTTGAGAAGACTGAGGACCGCTTTGTGCAGTGGTCCACATGTCGGACTTCTGGACCAAGGGTTGCGGGTTCGATCCCCACACAATACAAGCATAAGTGTGCATGAACATGTGTGTTTGTACTGGTCTGGGTGTTTTCTATGTGTAATATGTATTTATTTACAAAAAAAAAGTATTTAAGTATGTCTAGTACCCATAACACAAGCCTCGTAGCTTTATTTGGGTCTAGAGAATTGGTGTGATTGTTGTGAATATTTTTTTTATAGTTCCTTTAAGTAACTTGTAACGTACCGTCATGTGAATCGTAGATGTAGATGACGTTCTTCCATCCGTAGTAAGTGATGGTATCTATCACGGCGCGATGGTAATCAGGACGCATGCTCACTGCATAGTCTATAAGTCCTGACGAAGGCGGTATCACCTATGAACAAAACAAATATATAAGCCACCAACGTTAAAATATATTAACCTAAAATATTATATACGTGGTTCAGTCTAAGTTAAAGTTATTGATTTGTGATGCGTCTACGTACTTATAATGTAAGCACGAAAGGTGTTGTTAAAATTAAAATACGGCTTAATATTGAAGTAGATAATACCGTATTTTAATTGTGGTAAAATAACAAAACGGAATTAAAATGAATATTTTAATTTATGGGTAAACGAAACTGTTTGTTGTACAATTGTACAATATTTCTGCGCGTAATAAAAAAAGTGTCTTAGGACCGGTCGTCATTAACAAGTACTGCTTAATTCTTCATCCTCCAATCACCCAAATCAAATCAACCATAACATTACTCGTATTATATTACTTAGCTACGTAACGTAATGTATAAACAATTCTAGTCGACTCATTTTCAGCCAATTAGTCTTTCTATTTGACAGCTCTGTATCTTTAGCGAGAGCTTTTGCAGAAATCGGGGACCTTTCTTATTTCATTCCACAATTAGAGGCTGTCTTCCTTTCAATTAAAAGCTTTACGCTTTTACTTCTCGCTACGTTGCGACAACGATAGACATTCAAAACGCCTGGGGCTCATGTTTTTTGTTTTCGAAGTCAAAATGTCGCATTTGTAAACTGAGTTACAATTTTCTAAAGACCGGGGTCCGCTTCGGCATCGATTGAGAAGACAATACTATCATTGGAACAAAGGAATGGTAGGCACAATATCTCATTGGATATTATGTTAAGGAATCGATTTAAACAATCTCTGAGGATTTTCATTTTATGCATCAGGAACCACTAATACCTCAATGATTCTCATTGATTTTTTTAATCATATAAGATACCAAAAAAGAAAGTACAGTTCGTTTCGTGTCAGTATTTTCTTTTAATTTAATGTTATTGCAGGCATTCAGTGTATAAGATTACCGGTGTTCACAAAACAAACTACCGTGGGTATTTAATAACATTCATTGCAAATATACACATATAACGCAATCCCAAATTACCGACCCCATTTAAGGCAGTGTCAAATGGGACGACTTACGTGTATTAAACTTAATTATGAATTCCACACATAATAATGTGGTTATTAATAGGAATGCTAAATAATGGGAGTGCTGAAATAGAGACGCCAACGCGTCGCCTTACATTCGAGTATAGATTAGACAGACTTATTATCAGACAGATTTTATGTCACAACTTTTTTTATCAACATTAGGTGTTGATAAAAAAAGTAACTAATTCAAGAGTCCTATTGTTTGCATAACATTGCATTCAGTGACTAAAACTTACTAAAACTGTTACCTACATGTTCATTATTGTTTTTATCTATGATTTGCTGGAAGCCGGGAATGTTATAGCTATAAGCTATTCTTTCAGGATACTTACCTTTTCAGGAAACCATGGAGTGACGAAAGGCATCTGGAAGGTGTTCGTGTATGAGTGGAGCGTGTCGAAAGAATCCGGTGTGACTGCGCCTAGCATCGCGATCACTCCACGACCAAACTGGTTGCATACTGCAGAAATAAAGAAAAAATGGTTTTTAAAACTAATTAAATTGACATTCTATTAGTGGTCTACGGTTAGGTACCGGCTTATGTTAATTGTTATGGCTTAGATGAGGAACATCACGGTTTTATACAGCACATTTACCATTGAACTTGGGAACCTGTAGTTATATTGTGTTAACATAATGTGCTTTAAAAACTAGCCATAATAGGTTTACTACTTAAGCTACTTAAAACGTCTTCAGCGGTCAAAATCAAGACCATAACTGCAAAATTAAAACCACCAACGTTTTGTTGCCATGGCACAAGGGCTCTGTAGCACCAACTCCTCTGTAACCTCCTGTCTGCTCATAACAAAACAAGTATGAGTACCTATCACAATCTACCAAACTTTACATAATAGCACTTTTTAACGATCGTTAATGGTTGAGTATTTGTAAACTAATTCACAACATTTTATGATAGCGAACTGATAATAGAGGAGCTGATGGAGTTTCCAAAAACAAACTTTTCCCGTTCAACAATATTCAGGGTCTACTTATTTAAGGACAACAAAACTAGTACTGAAACGAGATACATATCCTTGGTGGCACAGGAGATTACATCAAAATGTATATACAACTAAACTGAACTAAACTAAACTGCGCTAATTACTCGACACCCCTGAAAGTTTTGTTTAATCCTAATTAATTAACATTAGTTGACTTGCAGTGCAAATTCAATTTGAGGGTATGCCTTGCAACTACTAATTAATCTAGACTTATGATCACGTTCTGAGAAGAGATCTTTCAACCAGATTCTAAGGACTTCCTACTAAACGTGTTATAATAGGGTACTAAAACATTATCGTAATACATACACAGTATCTGTTATATAATAGACTAGCTGACCCGGCGAACTTCGTACCGCCTAACAGTCAATGAATGTCGTATTACCCTTTAGCTGAACTAATTTAGGCTTTGATGAACGTGAAAGATGCAAAATAATCTAATATATAAAATTCTCGTGTCACAGTTTTCGTTGCCATACTCCTCCGAAACGGCTTAACCGATTCTCATGAAATTTTGTGAGCATATTGAGTAGGTCTGAGAATAGGCCAACATCTATTTTTCATACCTCTAAGTGATAAAAAAAATATTAAATGGCAAAACAACGGTTGCCGGGTCAGCTAGTATTAATATATTAGTATTTTATTATGATAAATGATGATGAATACATACAACATAAGAATAAAAATAAAAAATAATTAAGTACTTCAAACACATGTCAGAAAAAAATGATTGAAAACTATGTTGTGCAGATTGGGATACACTCGGATTAATTCACTAATGGGATTTTCATTCAAGCACCTTTTGATAAACGACATTCTTTGTTTTTTGGTCAGGCGCAAGAACAAATAAAGCGGATGGTTTGCCGACACGTGAGCATGCCACGTACAATTGACCATGAGAAAAACATGCATTCACAGTCAATAGATTTGAACGAATACAGAGTACCTATGATTTGATTTTGAATCATAAAATTGAGGTCATCTACATCTTTATTTTTAGCCGCCAAAATTGCTCGCTCACTTAACCATTGAGTATTATTGTGGTTAGCAATGATATCCGAGAAAACTTTGTTGATAAGCTCGTCTTTTGATCAGACAAAATTGCAAAAATTTGGAGGAAATGAAATCAAACCGCTCGATTCGTCAACAGGAACACGGCCATTACCGATAGTCAGCAATTGCTTCGAGAAATCATCAGCAGATAGATCGTTCAACAATGCAACTCTCATATTTACAGACAGTTGAAGTTTCTTTACATATCGCCACAGATTTGATGCTTTGAGGCAAGCATTTATTTCGTCGGTAGCAGTAGATCTTGGAATGACTGGTAGTGTTTGTCGGAAATCGCCAGATAATAAAATCATTGCACCACCAAAACATCTCGAGTCATTGCGCAGATCTTTTAATGTTTGGTCTAGTGCTTCCAATGCGCGTTTGTGCGCCATTGTGCATTCGTCCCTTATGATAATTTTTGATGCTACTAAAACCTTGGCCATTGCGGAGTGTTTCGAAATGTTACATGTCGGTTGTTCAGTAGTTTGAAGGTTTAATGGTAATTTCAACGCTGAGTGAGCTGTACGGCATCCGTCTAATAATGTGGCCGCTATTCCAGAAGAAACAATTTGCTACCGCAATTTCTGATCTCGCACGTACAGTGGCCAAAATCAATTGCATGAGGAATGTCTTCCCAGTTCCACCGGGGGCATCCAAAAAAAATAAGCCACCATTTCCATCATCAATGGCAAGAAGAAGAAGAAAACATTTTTATTCAGTACTAGCTGACCCGACAGACGTTATCCTGTCTTTACTTATTTATTTCTTGGAGAACACAACAGATAACATCAAGTCTTAATCAAGCAGTACATAGTTATCAGTTCAGCACAAGAAAATAATCCTAAAATGTGTTTTCACTGCATAACGTAAATGAAAAGGAGAAATACATGCATTTTTACTATGACCTACTCGTACTCTACCCTACCCTACTCCTACTCTACTCCTACCCTACTCCTACCGTACTCCTACCGTACTCCTACGCTACTCCTACCGTACTCCTACGCTACTCCTACCCTACTCCTACCCTACTCCTACCCTACTCCTACCCTACTCCTACCTACTCCTACCCTACTCCTACCTACTCCTACCCTACTCCTACCTACTCCTACACTACCTCTACCCTACTCCTACCCTACCTCTACCCTACTCCTACCCTACTTCTACCCTACTCCTACCCTACTTCTACCCTACCCTACTCCTACCCTACTCCTACCCTAATCCTACCCTACTCCTACCCTACTCCTACCCTAATCCTACCCTAATCCTACCCTACTCCTACCCTACTCCTACTCTACTCCTACCCTACTCCTACTCTACTCCTAACCGGATAAAAAGTATCCTATGTCCTTCTCCCAGTATCTGGCTACCTCCTTACCAATTTTCAGCCAAATCGGTTCAGCCGTTCTGGAGTTATAAATAGTGTAAATAACACCACTTTCTTTTATATATATATAGATTACATTTTTACCAAATAGAAAAAACACATTTAAAAATCACGTACACAAGATACTGAAAGGGGGGCCGGGGGGGTGGGGGCATAGCATCCCAGGAATGCCGCGACGCTGGTCGTCCGTGGCCACCCGACAGAAAGATAGCACTACTTTTGTACAACAATTGCTTTATCCAAAATAGGTTCAAAACAGTATAATTCATAAATCATCTCAATATATTTATTTACTTTCCTAACAAAAAAAATAATAATAATACAAATTTGGCAGTTAACGTACAATTGAAACAATACAGTCATATCTAGTGAAATGAGAAGCTTAGGTGAAGTGAGTGTATATTTATATTTATCTTTATTTTGCTGTCCTAGAGTATGCCCTTTTGTAAATTTAGTGGAAAACTTTTATATTTGTATTTGAAAGTAAACAAGGAGAGACACTTTTTAAATGGTGGAGGGATGTTGTTCCAGCATTTCGTGGCTGAGTATCGAAAACTGCCGAGGAATGCAGCCGTATTGTGACTAGGACAACAAAGAAGAGAAGCAGTTCTAATTCGATTAGAAAACAACAATTTTCCATATAAATATGAGGATGACTTAATCTTAATAACACCAAATAACAAACACGCATAATGCAGAGAACGTCGAGACTGCATGTTTATTAAATTATTTTGATTGAGAAACGGAGTAATATGGGACCTGGGAGGAATGGTAAAACAAAATCGTGCACATGAATTCTGAACATTCTGAACATAAAATGACAATTTAGACAGCAAAAGATTGTGGTTTATAGTGTCAAACGCCCGAGAAAAGTCAAGAAAGGTTAGTATAGATCCGAGTCCTGTATCCTGTCCAGCTAAGATATCATCTACTACATCCAATAAAGCCGTGGCCGTGCTTCGATCTTTACGAAATCCAGACTGTTTAAGGGGTAATATTATGTTGTTTGCGTTCAAATAGTCTGTTAACTGCATACATACAACTTTTTCAATTATTTTAGAGAGAAAAAGGAGAATACTTATCGGTCTAAGGTCTTTCAGTTCGCTTGGGGTAGTAGTTTTAGGTATAGGCTTGACAAGAGCCTCCTTCCAAATATCCGGAAAGATACCATTTCGGATAGACATATGGATCATTGCAGTAATAACCTTAAGTGTCCTTTGCATCGTAAAAATGGTCATATCGCGGGAAATCCCGTCGACTCCCGCAGCATTTGTTGATATTGTCGGGGAGAGGTGTCGGTGTATCTCTGTTGGCGTATAGTTAGCTAATATAGTGTCCTTAATCACACGTCCCGAACTAGACTCTCAGAAAGGTGCTTACTATGATGTCACAAAATAAAAGTCATAAATTGTCTCACTGATGTCTCTATTCAAGTTCACAATGCTTGGCGTTATAACTATGATCTATCATATTTACTAGGTACGACCTAACTTCGGGTGGTGCAGGGAACGACTGGCGACCGCCGCCGAGCGCGTTCCGCACACTGGCACAAAATGTTTATTCAGCAAAATGCATGCAACTACTGTGTCCCTACATAACATCCCCCCTAAAAAAAATTTTTAATAATAAAAATTCAAAGTTACAAAATTGTTTGATTTGAACACCCTGTATGAAACTATTACAATACTAAGTCCAAACATTACACCTATTTGAAACTTGTACACTTGGAATTGCTGTCGCGGTGATTCTCGGTAACACGTAGGTACATGCATTGCGTCATCCTACTTGCAAACAATAATTACAGATTGAATTTGTTACAAAGTAAGTATCGATTTTAAAACAAAAATTACATGGGTTTCTCTTGTGGAACCATACAGACAAAAAAAATATGAACCTTAAAATCTATTAATACATGATTTTGTATACATACAGACAATTTATTTTAAATACATACAATAGTGCCTCTTTTTAAATACATACAATAGTGCCTTTTTTTTAAATACATACAATATACCTAAAATTCCCAATATTAACACGTACGAAAATGAAAACTGTTGTTTACACACTTTAACTTATTTTTCGAAACATTGTTTTGATAACTCACGAATCACGATAACTTTCAATAAACACTTGACTGCTGCCCTGCTGATTGCTGTGGCACAGACTGTACCCTTATGACCGGGTGCTCCAGTCCTCCACTGACAACAACTTGTTTCCTTAACCATGTCCTTGTAGATTTGAGACACTGACGCCGTAGTACATACAGTACTATGCAAACTAATAAAATGACCGCGATCAACACTATGATCGCCAAATAGTTTAATTTCGACTCCACATTACTGTTATTACTTTTAATTATTTGTGCTTGGGCTACTGTCAGATTTTCCTCTTTGCTATGTCCGACGCCCATAATTAATAAATTAAGATGCTACTTCACTAACTTTAATATACAAGATGCGAATGAATAAAATTTCCGCATGTTTTTACTTTTATACTTGATCTGGACCAAATCAAAAAAATCTTACACATAACTATTCAATTTTCGTACGTTTACATTTTACTAGAAATATCTGTGACCTACATTCAAACAAGACACATTGTAAGCTAGTTCGCCATTATTTTATAAAGCGCTTACGTTACAAATTAACTGCTTAAGGCGAATACACTTCAATCTATTTTTAGAACAGTTAAGGCGATGTTACACATAAAAAATATACATTTTAAAATAATATTTGCGAAAACCTTATCTCAGGCTCGACTGTAAATTGTCCTAGAAGAGGACACAAGAAAAATAAATCAAGACCTAGGTAGTCTACTGTGAAGCATGCCCTGCAATAAAAATAAACAGTCACGGACTCTGCAGCATCTCCACAGTAAACGCCACGCAAGATAATTACACGGATAATTTCTACTGGTATACTAAGACTGAAAAATTCACATGAAAACTAAAACTATTTTTACATAGTAAGTATGAGTTTGCGTTTAGACAAATGAGGTACTGCAAAAAAATATCGTACATTGAGACATAAGTACATACAGAATACAAAGTTCTATAAAATAACCCTTGGCATCCCAAACAGATCAGAAAAATGACTGGTGAGCATCATGGCCTACGGGAATTTTAGTTCACAAATCTGGCAGGTGGTTTTATTACGCGACCACTACTAGTTTTGAAAGTAACAGACTTTTTCGGTTTACTAGTCTCACTACCAGATACTTTACAAGGTTTAACAGGCTCAACCATTACATTTCCAGTGTTGACAACGGGAGTTTCATCGTCATCATTCAACAAGTAAGCGGGTTTCAAATGGTGGTAATGACTCTTTGTTGAATAAATGTTGTCATTAAATTAATGGTCATCATTCAACAAGTAAGCGGGTTTCAAACCTAGTCTCCAACTGCCCAATCCGACTATTTTGTGTCTCAATTGTCTCAGTCAGCTTACTAATAGCCAGGCGCAAGCTGCTCATCTCGTCTCTAATCAAACCGCTCATAAAAGATTTCAACTCAGCGACCATATCGGTGGAATGGATACCCTCAAAGTTGGCCTCCGGGCTAGAAATGTTTGGCTCAGAAAAGTGTATCATAGACTTCTCTTTGCTTAAGATTCAACAGTGGTACATTCCTAACCTAGCAAAGCCTGGTTATGCATTTCCTCATTTACCTCAAGATCGGGATTTCTTGAGCTGACACGAATTCGATGTAAAATGTCTTCTGACATGTTTTCTTTGTATTTGTTCCAAAGGTCACGGGGGTTGACGGGAAGCATGTCGAAATGATGATAGCAAATAATGTGCGTATCTGACTTGGAGATGCAGAAATAATTGCTTCAGCGATTGTCGTGTCCCAATGAGTATCGTGTTCAAGCAAATTCAGCTCTTGACATGCTGCACGAAATGTGGGACATACTATACCATTAACAGTTCGTGGTGATTCAAATGATGTTGGCCCTCGAACATGTAGTCTACCAGCAACAACTGCAAATAGAAACATTCATCATTCTTTGGATGAACTGTGTAAATACGACCAAGAGCATCAGTAGAACGCATATCTGGATTACCAGGAACTGCATCGCCTTGCTTTCGACGTTGAAATTTTTTCGATGTAGCGTTCCAAGTGTAATAACGATCCATGAATCATATTCGTGATTACTACATCATGTAGGTCAGGATCAGTTTCAGGAGCAGGAATCTCCGCAAATTGATGTCATCTATTTGATCTGGCCCAATTCTTTCGACTAACCAAATTGAAATCTGAAACCAATCTGCACAACATAGTTTTCAATCATTTTTTTCTGACATGTGTTTGAAGTACTTTTTTTTTTAATTCTCATTCTGTATGTATTCATCGTCATTCATCATAATAAAATACTTTTTTATTTCTATTATTTTGTATCATTGTATTACGTTCATCAAAGCCTAAATTAGTTCGGCTAAAAGGTAATAAGACATTCATTGTTAGGCGATACGAAGTTCGCCGGGTCAGCTAGTTAATAAATATATTACACAAATTATTCTCTTAAACAAACAAATACTGGTATAACAGTACCTGAACTTTCGAGACATTTTACACAAAATAAATTTCTGAACGCACCCATGAATAGTTGTCACAGATTAGGCTTAAAAGGACTTGTTTCCAGAGCCGTTAAGCCATTAAAAAAATGTTTCAGTCAGTATTTGACAGGTTGGACGACATATGTTTGACATGTAATAAAAATGAGCATATATTGAAATGATTAAGTATTCATTACACATTTCGAGTTTTCATTGTTTTTAAGATGTATTCTGCTATTCGGGGCGGAGACCAATCCAACGAATCAATAACCATGAAAATTGGTTGAGCAGATCTCGAGTTATAAGTGTATAAACCCGTCTTTGTTTTATATATAAAATTCAATAAAAAATTCAATAAAATTCATTTATTTCTGTAACTAGGCTAAGAACTAGCACTTTTACACGTCCCAACATATAAATTAACCCTACCACCGCTTCGGGACAATTTGGGCCAGTGCTGAGAAGAAGCGGCGCAAGAAACTCAGTCACTATTGTCATTGCCTCTTTTCAAAATTGATTTACAATAATTGTAATTATTTGCATTTAAACATTTCCATATATCTTTGTCATTTATATAATCATCAATTTTATAATATCCTTTCGACATTAATACATCTTTAACAAGTGTTTTAAATTTATCTAAAGGCAATGAAATTAAATTTTCAGGTAATTTATTAAAAAATGATACACATCTACCCATAAATGAGTGACCAACCTTATGAAGCCTAAAATGTGGAACGGCAAGCCTATTTTTTTGTCTTGTGTTGAAGTTATGCAAATCGCTATTTTTAGGAAATAAGTGTAAGTTTTTTCGAACGTAAATTAGGTTTTCGTAAATATATTGCGAGTAAACTGTAAGTATTTTAACTTCTTTAAACAATTCTCTAAGTGTTTCATTTGATTTAAGTTTATAAATAGCCCGCACGGCTCGTTTCTGCAATACGAAAATTGTCTCTATATCTGCAGCTGAGCCCCATAGTAAGATGCCGTATGACATGATACTGTGAAAATAACTAAAATAAACTAGTCTTGCCGTTTCAACATCAGTCAGAAACCTTATCTTTCTTACAGCGTATGCAGCGGAGCTTAGTCTCTTTGATAAGGTCATGATATGAGGACCCCACTGGAGCTTATCATCTAAAGTAATTCCCAAAAAAGTTGCAGAATTTGAAGTAACTAGTTGTTCATCCTTAACAACAACCTTTGTTGGAACTTGTCGGACATTGGGCATTGTAAACTTAATGCATTTAGTTTTGGTCGCGTTAAGCAATAAATTGTTAACGGTGAACCAATGAAGTACTCGCGAGAGAGTACCATTTACATCGTCAAACGATTCTTTACCCCTTGGAGTTTTAAAAAGTAGTGAAGTATCATCAGCAAATAACACTATCTCACAAGCACCGTCGACAAAGTATGGAAGGTCATTAATATATATCAGAAACAGTAAGGGTCCCAATATCGAACCCTGGGGCACACCCATAGTGAGAGGTGCTCCAGGAGACTCTGCTCCATTGATAGAAACCTTTTGTGTTCTCTCAGTGAGATATGAATTAAATAAGTTACATGCATCAGTTGATACACCATAATGGCGTAGTTTTCTCAACAGGGTCTCATGGTTTACACAATCAAACGCTTTAGAGAGGTCACAAAAAATTCCCACAGCATCATGCTTACTATCATAGGCATCAAATATATGTTTCAACAGAGCGACTCCAGCATCAGCAGTACTGCGACCCTTTGTAAAACCAAATTGTTTATTATGCAATAAATTGTTTGATGTGAAGTGAAATAGTAGCTGATTGAATATAATCTTTTCAAAAATTTTACTTAGAACCGGTAAGATAGATATTGGTCGAAAATTTGAGGGGTTATTTTTGTCACCAGATTTAAATAACGGTACTATTTTACTAAATTTCATTAAATTTGGGAATTTTCCTTCATCAATACATTTGTTAAAAATGATCGCTAAAAGAGGTGCTATGAATTCAATAATAGTTTTAATGATACATACGGATATTCCCCACAGATCCTCGGTTTTTTTCATATTTATTTCATTGAATGCGTTCATAATTACATCGGTGCTTACGTATCTAAAGTATAGTGGTGAATCACACTCATCAATATTGGATTTGAGAATGGATTCAGACAGTTCTGCAGAAGAGTTAAGTTCTTTAGTAGTAGATGGTGCTATATTAGCAAAGAACTTTTCAAAAATATTAGCTACTTCTGCATCAGATTTAACTAGTTTACCTCCGTCTTTTAATGAATATGAACGATCTTTTGTTTTATCTTTACCGGTTTCTTTGTTTATGACATTCCAGGTAGCTTTGGCTTTATTTTTTGAACCTGAAACTATCCTACGAAGATGATTCGTCTTTGCTTGGGCACAAACTTTTTTAAAGATTTTTGAATATTTTTTAACATATTCTATAATATGTGGGTCCTGAGAATGTTCTCTAATACTATACAGATCATATAACTTATTCCTGCTTTTATAAATACCTGGTGTAGCCCATTCATTAAACTTACTTGTAAACCGATTAGACTTAACCTTTTTTTTTGTGAAAATTGATGCGAATTCGCTTTTAATTAAGTTAAAAAGATCTTCGTATAAGTTGTCTACGTTACTACTACTGTTTGGAATTAATGTTTTCACACCATCAAAAATCCTATCCTTAAATCTATTTATCCTGTTTGCAGTGACTGGTCTATAAACTATATCTACTACGCTCAAGGCCGGACCAGACGGAAATGTGACCTTTTGTCCTCTATGGTCGGAGCTTAGACATTGTAAAATAGATTTATTTGTTATTTTAACATCACAAAAAATATTATCTATGCAAGTAGCCGTTGTTGGAGTCACTCTGGTAGGTTCTTCAAAAACATTATTTAGGTTATACGATTCAAAGAGATTAAGAAATCTCATAGAAATTTGTGTTTTTTTTTAATATGTCTATATTAAAATCACCGCATACTACTAAATTCTTTTTTGATTTTGATGCTTTTGATAAGACTTTATCCATAGTGTCTTCAAAAAGTTGGTAATTAGCGTCTGGCGGGCTATATACGCTTATGACAATATATTGATCAAGTTCAACACATGCAAGTTCAATAGTTCGCTCAATGGAGAGAGATACAATATCTTTTCGTTCTTTATATATATATATATTATATATATATATATAGATATTATAATATAATAGAATATAATATAATATATAATAGATACTGTGTATATAATATGTATAATATCAGAGTAGCTAGAGCATAATGAAATCTGCCTTTTAAACTATGAAATATATATATAATTTTCACGATTTTTTGTGACAAAAAATATCCGCATTAAGCTAGCCTGACACGTTTAGCGAGGGTTCCATACAAATAACAATGTTTTGGAATATGTACATGAACTTTCATATGGTATCATACTAGTAAGAGGCTAACGTCATTTCAGTTAAAAAAAATACATAATAATTAAATCATGAAATTGTAACAGAAAAAAGATCTTTACAAATAATCTTTAAGGTCACCGCACAAAATGAGTACTACAAACCATATTAGATATAAGATTATACACTCTTGATATTTTGCAAAAAACATTTTGGCTCTCATAATTTAAGTTGAGTATTCAAACAAGTTGAGCGAAGATAATCCCTCTTCGGGCCTCTTCCGTCAACAACAGTCACGGAGTAAACTTTTAACGCGCAAAATCAAAAAACTTGTATTAGACGATCATTGTATTGTGATTTGGCTGACGTGCACACTGAAACCAAGAATATAAAGTGGGAAACTCTTGTTAAAATATTGAAATGTGTTTATAAATTGGTAATTTATTATTTAAGTTCCAAACACAGTTAAGATAACTAGTTGTTGCTATTAGTTTCTATTTAATGTTATCTCAGCAACAAATCTACATGAGTTAAGGACCGACCTGTGTAAATCAAAAGCGATTTCACATAATAGCTGTTTATATCTCCTCCTTGGTCCCATATCGGTAGTACTATGCCATACTACTGAATATTCCAGTACAGATCGTCCTATTAGTATGCCACTCTTGTAATAATCCGAATAACAATGTAATCTACAATACTAATAGAAGCACAGTTTAGCGAATTGGAACAAAACGATCTCATTAATCGGTTTAAAGTTATGAAATTCGCAATATATCATCGTCGAGCTTTTTGTTTGTGTACAAGCAATACATGCTTTTTCTGTACATACTGCACAAATTGAAGCAATAAAAAGAATTTCAATTTAGTTACTATCAATTTTATAATAGATTGATGTTTAAGCAATACTTATTTGAAGCTTTCTCGGTGACAAGTATTAAAAAATATACCATTACTTTTTTCATGCGTATACTACTAAGTACAAAATTAGGAACGTATACCGATCTCTAATTTCAGCAAGGTTCAATATTTCAACACGCGAAATGGTAAAGGCTCATGAAATGTTACTAGTAACGGAACCTAAAAAGCGGTCAAGCTATAAACGAAGCGTCGCATTCAATAGTCTGTAATACGGAAAACAGGATTAGCTACCTACTTGCGAAATATTCTTGTTTCCTTGCTATTAACAATTCAATTGTGAGCTTCCGGAGTTTCGTTGAGAATATTGAATCGGGAATCATCTTTCCTGCCACGCGCGCATTAGTGCTCTCAGTACTTCCAAATATTGTTGAGGGTGTTTCTCTTGAAATATGGATGTGGTAATAAAAAAGCAAATATTGCGAGGTCTGCCCGGGATTGACTGGCATGCCGATCACGTCCAGGCATCAGCCTACACTCACAACAGTCACAGATGCTTTTCTTACTCTAAACTGTTAGCGCTTATGAGTTTAGTCCAAGATCTTAAAAGTTTTTGTAGGCCTTAGCTCATCCTTCTTTCTGAATGATAACGAGCCGCCCCTCCGACCGGCCCCGGCTTATGAAACTAAACCCTACTATTCTCAGCTGTCAAGTGATACTTTAAAAGGGTAAGATACTAAACAATTCCAGATAGACTTCACTGTAACACAAAGGCCACTTTGTTCCAGTTAAAATGAAATGGCAGTGTCTGCGATATCAATTTCGGTTAGTGGAAGCAAAAAAAACAACGGGCCGATTTTAAAAAAAAAACACCGGTGGTACATTTCGCTGAGTAAAGAGGCTTCACATTCACGGATTACTACAAAAACTAAACAAACGGTGTCAAAATATCTATTATATTCATAACTCGTATATGAAATCTATAACAGCTTGTAAATAAACTTCCTACCACAACAAACATTATCCGATGCGCTACATTTCATTCACTACACTAAAAAGAAACTGCGACTAAATACTAAATAATTTTGAATTTGTTAATACAAACAAACATATATGACAACACACACATAGTTCAGTTTACCTCTTCTTGCAGGTGTATCCCTTTTTTATTTCTCACAAAACTTGCAAGTAGGTATTTCATATTTTCCTTTCGAACTTTTCTCATTACAAACAAGTTAGAAATATCTGCTATAGATGCGAGAGCTCAGTGAATGTTGACTCAACGTTGAGATATACCAGCAAACATAGCCTGCAAATAACGTTTTCGTCCGTTATTGTTGTTTGTAATGCCAACTTTTACCCTTTTTTCCTTTCTATGCTGAAAAAGTATGTCAAGTTTTCGCAGAAACAACTTAAAGCAGTCGCCACACCGAAGTTATTTTAAGTCTCCGTCCTAAGACAGGTATGTAGCTACCGGGGTGCTCCATCTTTTTATTGTTTGCCAGTACCTACATTGCATTTGTGTCTAGTTATCTTTTATTTTAGGTGCTCTCTTTTTATTCATATTCATAATATTTATTGCAAAGTCACACGTTACAGTATGGTGTTACAGTCTCATGAGTAAACTACAGTGACGCCCGGCTAGGAAAAGATTACAGATTTTTTGAATTGGTTACTAAAACAACTATAAAATTAAAACAGTTTATGATTGATGATGATTTTTTTTACGAATATAATGTATTTTTAAACCCCAACGAAAAAGAGGAGTATTATTATTATGAGTTTGATCCCTATTTTGCTTTTGTGTGTCTGTATGTGGCATCGAAGCTCCTGAACTGATTTCAATACGTTTTTATGTTCGAGAGATAACTTATTCACGGCGCAGTGCTCTTAGCTATGGCTGGTTAAAATCCGTCCATCCTTGAAGCTCTACAGCTGATTTTCTGGCTCATGTCGAGGGTTTTATAGCTAAAAAGTTAGTTTTATAATAACACTAGCTGACCCGGCAAACGTTGTTTTGCCATATAAATTATTATGGACAACCCTTATCACTAAGTGGTATGAAAAATACATGTTAGCCGAGTCTCAGACCTACTGAATATGCTCACAAAATTTCATTAGAATCGGTCAAGCCGTTTCGGAGGAGTATGGGAACAAACATTGTGACACGAGAATTTTATATATATAGAGATTTACATACTACTTTAAACGTAAAGATTTTAGGAAAAAGAAAAGTAAACAAACATCGGTAAAAGCAAATAAGATTTTATCATTTTATTATGTGACCATTATTATTTATGATTCACCGAAACATTCCCTCCTTCATGAGACATGTTAGACAAGTGGAAAAATTTAAAAATACTCACGTTACAAATATGTTTCTATTTTCCAGGAACTATTTCTACTTAATTTTTGGACGGAAAAATGGTTCGTAGACTACGAAAGTACGAACCATCCTACCCACACCTCGGAGAGAACATTTCATCGATTTTAGATTACAGTACCGGCAAAAGTGCAGGCTAGGATTACTGCCACATGCCACACCACGTGAAGAACCGACCACCCAACTCCATTAAAATTGTACGTTTCAACCAAAAGAGCTGTGGAAATAAATAGGCCACTAACCAAGTTTTCATGTTGACCAATCGAGCTATTGTTCAATTTTTACCAGAGCCCCGAGCAGCGTAAATACATTTATGCAATTAATACTAAATCGTAATTAAACTGCCCAATTTTAATATTTTGTCCGTCGCAACTGTTTATGCAGTTATGCAAACCATCAAACTGCCTTCGCTGTCAAGCAATTGCACAGTAGATCAGCAAATCTTTACAATAAAATAAATAACGCAACAAAAATATTCAGCAAAACAGTACGGGAGTGTAAAACCATTGTCACTAAATACTTATCATCCGTAAACTATGGGGAGACAGAAAACCTCATCAAACACACGGAATAGGATCACACACACACACACACATATACTTCTTTTTAATATAAAACTGTAAAAATATAGCTTTAGTTTTTAATTTACAAGATTATAAATTTTTAATAATAAAAAACTTAATACTTCATACTTGTACAAACATTAAAATCTTAAAACTAAGGTTTAGTTTTAAGATTTTAATATTTGTACTAGTAGGTATGGTAGAGAGATGTCACCTGTCACAGGCATAATGCTTAAAAGGTGACTTCAATCACAAATTATGTAAATATCTTTGTATATTTAATTTTTTTATATTTAAAAAAAAATATTATTATTATTATCAAAAATATTAGAGTGCAAATACAATAAAATTATATTTATATATCTTATATAAACAATAAAATTGATCTGTGTGTGTCTATGTACTTGGTCAACATGTGACCGAATGTAAACAGGAATCTGACCTACTTGGTTGACGCTAAGACGTTTTAGCAGTATGTTGAAGGAATTGCAAGTCACCACGAGGCATAGATATTCCTTCTTACCATTTACCCTTCACTTGGCTGAGTAATCTTTGAGACCGTGAAAATGTCCGGTCTTTTTGATTCCACGAATACATTTTTATTAAAAAAGCCGATACGTGGATTTCTCTGTAATCATATTCCTTATTTTTACTTACAATTGTTAGGGTTTCTGTTCAGCGCAATTCATAGAAGCATGTTGTTAAAATACTCTTATCCAATTGAATGTACCACTCAGAAAGTTTTGCGAAAAATGTTGCGTTTTTTTGTATTACGAGTACAGACTGGCTGGTTATAATCTATTTTGAAAATATCCTTTTTTAGTAAAATAAAAAAACATTCTTATTTTAAAACTGAGGGAAGTTTTAAAATTAGAATGTTTTTTCCTTCCTTCTACTATTTACGAGCCATTTCAAATTATCGTGTCTTACTGAAACATGAATCTACGCCAGAAACATTTTCGCGCTTTGATTTTCTATGATTTTAAATATTGCCTTAAAGCGGACGCAAAGTGCGATAGTTAAACTTTGGGGATGAAGACAGAAGTGTTCGCTCGTTAACGGCGTAGAAGAAAACGTGCTAGTAGTGAAAAATTATGTTCACGACAACAGGCAAGTTACGTATCAAGAGCTTTAGCATATAATGCAGATTATATCAGGAAGCATTAAAGATATTTTACACAACCATATTTGCGTGAGGCGGATAGTTTCACGCTGGACAACCTTACGAGTGCAAAAAAAACAGGCCCGGGTGGAATGGATGCAGGCTCTCGGTCTCGGCGTGTTTATGACCTCTTTTCAGGTGTTGAGACCTGGATTAATCAGTACGATCCAAAAACTAAGCGCCAGTCAACGGTTTGGGTGTTTCAAACGAACATTTTTCAATGTGTAACGGTTCCCATAGTAACGTTAACGTAATTTAATTTTTTTTTAAATTTATTTATTTGTTTCAGGCAACAGATTTACAATTAAATACAGGCCCATAGAATATATACCTTATAAACTAACATATATAAAAATATAACAGAAAATGTTTATGTTACACGCAAGGTCATTGACGTGTTGTTCGGTGTGTGTAATGCATGCATTAATGTATGCAAGCAAGCAAGCAAGCAGGCATACATGCAAGCAGGCATGCAAGCAAGACGCACTCTAGTATCGGGCAGGCAAGTACCACGGCGAGGAGACAACGGAGAGTCGGGATTAATTCAGTATATTTATTATATCAATATAAAAACAGCTATGAAATGCAGTTATTCAATTGTGGATTAATAAAGTATGCTTAAAATATAATATTAGTGACTAAAATCGGATGCTACAACAATTCTGCATATTGAAACTTACGTGGAAATATAAAATTATGGATGACACAATAGTAAACTTACGATAACATACTTAAAATATAACGATGAAGTTAGTTGATAATAAGCATTTGGCGAAATGAAATTGTGATGTAGCAAGATTCTAGAATATGTTAAATATCATTTAGAAAAATCTGCGAATCGTGTTATGGGTAATTAAAATCGTTGAAGAAAATTGTGATTAAGTGATGGTTCCCAACATTATTGCAGATTAATTTTAACGAAATACGTTCAATTTTTGTAACGGTACTAAATAGTATGAATAAATCATTTTTATTATCCCAACCAAAAAAGGGTGTTATGAGTTTAACTCTTTTTCAATTTGTGTTTGTTTGCCTGTGGCATCGTAGGTCTCGAACGGATCTAATGATTTCGGCGCGTTTTACTTTATTCGAAAGACAATTTAATTACGTTAGCTATGGCTGGTAAAAATCTGTCCAGCTTTTTTCGGCTTAAAGTTGTTTTTTTTTTATATTTTACTTTTTAACTTTAAGCATTAACGAGTATTTTGTTATTTTATAATGACATATGCGCATGATTTACATGGCTGGAGTACTTAGTTGTAAAATTATTTCTTTAAGTTGGAAAATATAATGTAAAAAATGTACTTAGGTTATTCCGTATGAGATCTATATAGCCTACTATCTAATACAGTGCAAGAAATGCAGACCACGGGCGTGGAAACTTACTTTTCAAAGCCCATTCCAACCAAAGAAAGTGAAGTTGGGCTCTCGGGATATTAATACTTGTTAAATGATCGATCTATTGTTTCTTTGTAAACTTTGTTCGTTGAACATCGATTGGATCCTTCGAATAATCAACGCGGCGGGGTTATTAGGATACTTACGAAAGTTTTTCATGGCTTGTGTAATGTTTTGGATATGACTGCATATACTCGTGTTGAATGCCACTAGAACTACATGTACAGTCACTTGCTAAAATATCTGAACGATATCTTTGACAATCGTTTTAAAAGTGTCAATTTTAGGTTCTCATTGTGCTAAAGTGATCAGATATTTTAGTGCCCGTTTTTCTAAAAACCAGATGATAACGATTGCCAGTAGTCAATTAAACTTCACAAGAAATAATATGCGAGGCATTTCCAAATAGTGACGACAAACGGTCACTTAGCTAGAATTTGACCAAATAGGTTCAGAAGTTTACCGTCAAGTATTCATTTTTATTCTAAGTCACAATTACAAAAAAAAAACAAAAGGCATTGTATCGAAAAAAATACTGAAAAAACTTAGCAAAAAAGATAATACTTTAAAGCCGGCAAAAATAAAATCTTAAAAAATCAAAAATTAAAACTCGAAAACTACAAAAAATCGCAGAACATACATGGGAGTTAATTCGATAGTATGGTACTCAGCCTCACCCGCACCGGCTTGATACACTAAAAGAAACATCCTGTATATTTATGTATGCTTAAATACTTAAAACTACGTCACAGATATTGATGCAGTTTTTTAATCTATAGAGTGATTTAAGAAAAACTTTATATTTACAATAACATGCTTAATAACTTAGAGAACCACTGTCAATTTTATATAAAATAAAAACAGAAGGCAAGACAATATCTGCGGGGTTCGCTAGAAGTTTATAAGTTAATCTTAAGAGCAGTTTTGCTGGATGACTTTGGCGACTATACATTTGGGTACAATAAGTTTTGCGCTAGAATGTACAAAGGTTGGTGGTACATTTCGACACGCTGTGCCCGGTTGCCACGATTTTATATAGCTCGGGGCGCATGCCGCAAGCATTCTTGGCGTCCCCCCACCGGAATAACTGCCAGACCGTGGTATCCACCTACCCCCAATAACCATGCATTGCACCCGAAATTCTTTATTGCCCGATTTGACAAAAACCGGTTTAGAGTACTTCCACTTTGCGACCAAATCAAGGGAACACGTTCCCGCTAAACATATCAACCTCGTTTTTTTAAAAAAAAGCACCAATGCTGCGAAAAATTACCGCCAATTGATGGCTTAATAAGTCATCTCTACTATCTGATAGAAAAAGAACAAAGATTTAATTCTTAAGCAGGACAGTACTCGCGCACTTGCCATAGGGTAATAGTTGCCTGAGCACTTATAATGGAGAAAATGTTTTTGTCCTGGGACGTAGGAATCGCATTGATCAAGTCTCATACATGTTGAATAGGATTCTTATGGACATGTTAAATATCTTTGCAGGAGTTACTCCAAAATTAACAGACAGGAAATAAAGTTTATTTCCATCTTGCACTTGTTTGTTTTTTTGTTCCTGTGATACCATTTTTTTGAAAATTTAACATAATTTAACATTTTAAATGGCCTTTAAGCAAAGCTTAAAAGTGTATAACATTGTCTTATATTGACAATGTTACAAATTACAATTTAAGGCGACCAAAATGTAATTAAGTCTTAAACTTTGCTGATGTGTGTACAATAAACTACACGAATTATTTTACTATTTACATCTAATATATATTTACACTAATATGAATATGTGAATGTATGAAATTATAGCCTTGAAAAAACATTAATAGCATCGTATTTATTCAGGAAAACGCAAATAAAATTTCGCAGTTCCCCACTCAAAATACTCTTTGACATAGTAGATACTTCAAACGTGACACGGAAAAATATTTGTGCAATCCATGTTATTATATGACACGATTTTGTGGAACTAGTTTTTGAATTAGAGTCTATGAAATTGTGCATAGTAAATATGTTGTTTTATTACTTTCCTCCACGAGCTTTTTTTGCTCTAACCCTTTCTAGATCAGACGTGTAAACGATACCGTACTTGGTTTATGAACTTAATATTTTGTTTAGTAAACTGCTGGAAACAGGGTTTTATTATCTAATCTCAAATAATATTTAACCAGTTACCGTATCGAGCTGAAGACGAATCAACGCAACGAATATGAATAAAGTTTGAAATAAGAGAAAGCCCACAACGACATGTTGATTATATCTCGTAGGCTGGAAACTAATAGTCAAAGTTGAGCCCAGCCGTGACTTAAGTTTCTGCCGCGCCCTGCTAAGGCGAGCGTTAACGAGCTTCTCACTCAAGGTTTTAGGCGGGTGCTGATTTATTTACCACTAGTAACATCTGTTCCGGTACAAGAGTGTTCAAATGATACTTCGAAGTTGTCAAATTATCGGGTGCTAGCTAAGGAGACAGAACCTTGGCCCAAAGCGACCTGTGCCCAAGTTTAGCAAATTAGTATTAATTGTCACAGTTTCCACACGCCGCTTGCACCTAAGTTCAGCAGAACGAAACTTTTGATGACTACACCATTTTGATTTCAAAACCACAAAAAGCAAAGGCAGATTTATAACAGTTTTTTTTTAAATGAAAAACCTTTGTTCAATGAAACATTCATGCTAGAGGTTTTGGTAAACAGTAACCTGGTACTGGTTGCATTGCTTTTACACTAGTTAGATCAGATATTGCATATCCCTGTATAGAGGACTGACATTTACCGAACCTGGCATACATGGATTGCAATATCTGCTTGTAACTACTGTAAAGGCAATGAGTACAAACAAGAGAGGCGAGATGAATTCGCCGGGCACAAGGAAAATGAAATATTTGTAAAGTGGGCCTCTCGTGTGCTTTTAATGGAACTACTGTGCACGGATCTGATGGAGTTTATCTATGAACCTCGTTAAAACATACATTTTGCTTTCGCTTGTCAGTGCTATAACCATGGTCTTGCGTCAACGCACAGAATTGATTGGTCGGTTTGTTTGTGTTAGCTTGATCTACCGACCTAGCAATACGAGATTCACGCGACAATCATACCTACTGAGTTTACCGGGCTAGTTACTATTACCGTGAAAGTTTTGTATGCTTGTTACTGTTTCACGCTGCAACGACTGAATATGAATTTGGGTATATTTCGATACACATTTAGAATATCAACTATATGCTACGTTTTCTAGGGGTGACCAAAAGAAAAAAACGAATATGGCCACTACGCGGGCAGATTGTACTTGGGAATAAATAAGCTGCATGATGTTATTTAAATAAAGAGATCGCGTTTACTCTTTATCCTGCTTATGATGCTTTTCATTCGCATGCATATCCCACAACTTATTTTTTATGTTAATTAGAAAAACGTAGGTAGGTAGGTGCCTACAATGTTTTATCAGGTTTAAAGAGTCTAAGTTTTCGTTTGATTTGTACTCGTAGGTACGTCACTTGATTACATACTTGTTTTTGGGGTAGGTATGTCAAACAACTCTCAAAAGTAATAACACAATTAACAAGTCTGTCTGAAATAGGTTACATTAACTTACGGAAGCGGTCACGCTCCGTAGCGCCCTTACCAGTCGTAATCTGAACCTAAAGTCCGCTACTCTATCAGCAGGACCAATATCTTTTTTTTTGGATCAGCTTGCCATCGCGCTCACTCATTTGATAGCGCAGACGCGAGTAAAAGAGTTCTATAGAGAGTAAAAAGCCTGACTATTTTTCATATTTTATCTGTTAGGCTATTTTCATACGCCCAGAGTTATAGCTCCACTGGGGCCAACTTGGAAAGTGTAAAAAATATTGTCCAGTGTCTCACTTGAGGTGGCAACATAAACAATACATATTCGTAAGTGTCAAATTGTAATCACTTCAGCTAGAGAGGGGCATGGCGGTGCCCCCACCAAGTTGAGAAAAAAAGCAACACAGCCGTACCACCCTTTTCTCAAAGCAATTCAAACCTGTTAAAACAACAGGCCTGAATTTTATATATTTTGAAAATAATCCTTTGTTCGTCGCTTCAACTCTTGCATCATATGAAAATACTGTCATAGTTGACGGTAGAGGCAACTAAGGCCTAAAGTGTAGCGAAGGCGGTGGGGCCAAATGGGAAAAATTGCATCTTCTCACTGAGTAAGACCTCTGCAACGATGCGCTGGAACGAGCGTGAAGTGACCACAGCAGAACGCGCTATACTAAGATTAAATCGAAATTGGCCGTGCGCCAGCCTGCCTGGACCAAAATTACAAAATATTATGCCGATTTTATAGCTGCTTATGCACATTCTTAGTACTGATATTCGGTACGTATAATTATAACGAATTCAGGAAAGTTCTCGAATCTTGTTACTAAGAGTAGTTCGAGTTAGTTTTGCTGATTGTCGTTTCAAATGGCTGGTAGAATGTCGTCTCGATGCACAGACAACGACATTGCTTCGTGAATGAAGGGAAGTCTATACAGTGAAAGTTCGGAGTGGAAAGCTGTTTACGAAACTGTTTGTAAGGCACGTAGGTGTAGTCCTTAATTGGAATACATGCACTTGATACCTGACCTGATGAACCTTTGTTACAGGTGTGTGGTTGTCAATGCTTACAAATAATTGTTAGGTACGTATTATGCAAATGTGTAACCGAATACGGCAAACATGAGTGTGTTGGTACTCATTGTTTGCAGCCAGACCATCCCACCAAAGTAAATTCGAGTTTCACAACGATTATCATAAAAATACAACTTCTGTAAAAAAAAACTAAACTTATTCAAAAGTCGGAGGAATCTTATTATAACAACGGCTAAAGGGGATGGAGTAAACTCATAAAATCCCTTTTGTACCTGTACAGTTTTGGGCTTTCAACTTTTTATAGGGGCTTTAAGAGTAAAAATTCAACAGATATCTGTGAACAAATAGTAGTCCCCGAAGAACGGAAACTGCCATAAAAATTCACATAGCCGTCATTAGTCTCAGACGTGTTTTGATCAGGAGCGGTGCTATAGAGTATCGTCGCGATCATTCTTCCGACGTTGGAGAGAGATGCCCGTATACGAGTCGTGTAACGTTGTCCCATTCCCTTGGTCTGAATAATAATCCCAGTGACACTCGCTGCGAGACCCAGAACGACGCAGTCCGCCTCTTTTTATCTTCAGTTCGCAATTTTAAATGAGGCCCGTGGAAAAACTCCGCCTTGGAGGGAACTCGATTTTAAATCCCTAAAGGGAGGAAAGATTACTTTTACGTGTCAGTTAGAATTACTAGATACTAATGAGGGAGTCAAAAGAGTTGGAGGAACGCGAGCAGGCTCTGGCCGCACCCTAATCGCTCGTGCGCTGATAAGAGCGGTGTTCACACGAGCGGAATGAATTTCAAATGGATGCGATTCATTCGCAATTTTGTTTTGAGCGCGATACTCGTTTATTGCTATGCTGATTCCGTTACGTAATATACAAAACCGATTCTCAGCCTAAGTTGAATTTGATTCGATAACAGTAAATCAGAAATAAGAAACACCATATTTGCGGTTTACGAGACGATAAAACTGAAGCTTATTACTAATTTCATTCCCGACAACAATTTAGCAGAGGATGTAGCGTGACGATTCACTATTTGAGCCCGGAGCGGCTTCACATAAATATTAAAAGAGATATTTTAGACAAGATCGTTAACTGTGGGCGGGTATGTTCACTACCGCCAGATAAATAACCCCGATAGCTATAGATTCTGTGAGATGTACTGACGCTTTCAGCCGCCCACCACTTGGTTTCACCCGGAGCACTGCATTCTCATGGAACACGCAATGGCTTTCAAGTAGGCGCTATACGAATCAAGACTTAAAAGTTGGGAATAGAAAAGTTATTTTTTTATTTTTTTTCTAAACATCCATTGAATATATATTACAGATTCAGATCAGATTTAAACGACATGATGATCAACAATATTCGAATGCGTTACTCATGAAAATCTTAACCTTATGGCTTCAAAGGTGGGAGCTTCTGATAAACTGATGCACCTAATCTTTAGCAGGCACACTTTGGCGTTGCCTAAGATTCTAGAAAGAGTTTGGATAAAATGATGCAAAAATAATAAATCTTCAGTACCTTCAGTGCTTTCAAGTCTTCAGATCTATAGCTATTGTAAGCGGTATTCGTAAAGGTTATGTTTAGTATAATACTTTAGTCTACCTTAAAATTGGAACCGTCAACTTGAGCACGCAGTTACGAGTACTTTACTCATACGATTGATCAGTCGTCGTTTCCTATGAGCTCTCTATCACAATTGAGCACAATGGCATACCGTCACAATAGTGAATGGGCATCGTATTTGACGTAGTAAGGTCCTATAAAAAGCCAAGCTTCGCGAGTTTAATGCTTTTTCAGCAGATACCAATTTTTGGTATAAGCACAACTGAGGATACGAAATATCAAAGTTTTTTCTCTCTCTTTCATATGAAATATTTTTGCTTAAGTATTTATTATGTTAGGTCGGACTTCTAAAACCAAGGGTCGCGGGTTCGATCCCCGCACAGTACAATCATAAGTGTGCATGAACATGTGTGTTTGTACTCTTCTGGGTGTTTTCTGTATAATAAGTATTTATTTACAAAAAAAAGTATATAAGTATGTTTATCCGTTGTCTAGTACCCGTAACACAAGCCTCGTAGCTTAATTTGGGACTAGAGAATTAGTGTGATTGTTGTGAAATACACACATCAAAAGTGTCTAGGGATCAACATATATTTTTGCAATAACTTTTCTCCAGATTGATATTAATTAAAATTTTCTTTAAGGATTCATCAAATAAAGTGTTTTCGTTTGTCTACAGTAACGATAAACCAAGTCACCTTTGCATTAATAAAGAAATTTGCCATTTTCCTCATAAAGGGACTTTTGACATTTGAACCACTAACATTAAAGTTCGAAAAAAAGACTGAAATAACAGTTTTCTTTAAAATTTTATTGGGTAACTTAAACAATTAATAATCCGTGTTTCTACCGCGAACACTAACAACACAAGAACATCGGTTTGGCATACTCAAAATGAGTTCATCCAAATCACGCTGTGGAATGGCCGCCCATGTTCGTTGCAACAACAAAAAAAGGTCTTCTTGCGACTGGATACCCTCCATATTCGGCAGAGCTCTTCTCTGTAGTAGCGCCATACGGACCAGTAGGACGGTATCGCTGCACCACACGGAGACAAGACCGATACATTCAAATCACAACTCGAAGAGCTCCAACAATAACCGCCATGATGTTAGCCGTGAGGCTTCATCACTTTTCAGGGAACTTAATTAGCGACCAAACAGTCAGAAACCGCTTGCATGAAGTGAATCTTCATTCCCGAAGACCGCTAAGGGTACCACATATAGCAATGCACAATCGTAGGATTCGATATCAATGGGCTCTTGAACAAAGAAATTGGGCAGAAGAACAATGGCGTTTTGTGTGATTTTCTGATGAGTCTCGTTTTGGTATGAGACCGGATACAAGTACGTATACGACACTGGAGAACCCCTGGACGCCAACAGCGATTAAAACCCTGCCAGGAAGTCCATCCTTATAGTGGTGGAACCATCATGGTATGGGCGGGTATTTGGATCGGCGGAAGAACTGAGTTGATTTGGATCAGAGGCAACCTCAACGCTCAAATTTATGCTGAGACGATTGTATCAGACGTCATCGTTCCTCTACAAGTGCAAATCGGTCCCTTATTTCAGTTAATGCATGATAATGCACGACCGCACACCGCAAGAGTTGTAAGACAGACTCTCGCCGCAGCTAACATCAATGTCATGCCCTGGCCTGCTCAGTCGCCAGACTTTAACCCGATTGAGCATGCATGGGATATGCTACAGAGAAGAGCTCTGCCGAATATGGAGGGTATCCAGTCGCAAGAAGACCTTTTTTTGTTGTTGCAACGAACATGGGCGGCCATTCCACAGCGTGATTTGGATGAACTCATTTTGAGTATGCCAAACCGATGTTCTTGTGTTGTTAGTGTTCGCGGTAGAAACACGGATTATTAATTGTTTAAGTTACCCAATAAAATTTTAAAGAAAACTGTTATTTCAGTCTTTTTTTCTAACTTTAATGTTAGTGGTTCAAATGTCAAAAATCCCTTTATTAGGAAAATGGCAAATTTCTTTATTAATGCAAAGGTGACTTGGTTTATCGTTACTGTAGACAAACGAAAACACTTTATTTGATGAATCCTTAAAGAAAATTTTAATTAATATCAATCAGGAGAAAAGTTATTGCAAAAATATATGTTGATCCCTAGACACTTTTGATGTGTGTATTTATTTATTGTATTTTATTAAGTGACTTGCACTTTAAAAAAGTAATTACGAAAAGCATATTAATGACACATGAATAACATTGTATACCTATACAGATAATAGAGGATAATATACTTTATCTACGGACATATCATTAGTGCTCTAAAATGCGTTCAGAAACCGTAGGAAATGACCAGCATTACTACAACCAATTTTACTATGAGAACTTTCTTATCTGTGGCAGTAGGTAAAATCTGTACTGTAATGTTATAACAGTATCAATTTCTGTATCGTTATGACTTTAAATTTAGAACAGCTGTCAAAACTGAAGTAGGTCTCTATTCTAGTATCCATTGATATTAAAGCAGTTATCGATATGAAACGTCAAATTCAGTATGTTTTTTAATCCAAATCGCACGACATATGATCACGAGTGACATGAGGATAGGGACTTCATTCGTTTGTCTATGATATAAAAAAAAATCGTCGTGACGGAGGATTGTAGCAATCACTAGTAGCAATGCAGGTCATTTCCCTACGACCTCTGAACCCATCTTAGAGTACTTATGATATGTGTGTAGATAAAGTAGTGTATGCAACTGTACATAATTAGGCCTTAAAAAACTCGTGTGATGCTATTATGAAACTCGCTGACGCTCGTTTCATAAAACCACACTCGTGTTTTAAGGCCCCTCATTATGTATCAGTTGCATAAACTACTATAACCAACCGCGTGTAGGTACTCGTATAAGTATTATACAGTGGGTAGGAGACAAATAGTTTTTTTTTTTTATTAATATGGGTTCGCTCTTGACTTCATTCTCCCTCTAAGAGGTGAAGAAGATGTCGACGATGTAGCGAGCTTACCCAGAAGGTGCCTATTGATGTATCAATCTTTTAATTATGTTTAGAGAGGGGCTGCTGGGAATCGAGTCCATTATTGTGCTGAGTACAGCAGTTTAAATGCTGTTTAAATTAATCTTCACCGGCTTTCAATTACAAAGTAAACATATTGTCAATTGTTTATTGTCTAAGATGGCCACTGGCTTAGAACTCATAAAATAAGAATAATAGGAAACGAACTCGTTGGCACTACTTTCTAGTCACCTCTAATGCATGCAACGTCATTTGAAAAAAAAAAGTAATTTTGCGAATGCATTTTCCATTTTCGATCTAAAGGTGTGAGGATGATGCATTAACTCGCTGTTAAATTACTGTTGGTAGTAAATATTGTAATCGTCTTTGGTTGACACGCTCGTATAACTAGAATCAGAACTTCACAAGGTAAGTTCGTTTGATTCTCGATTATCAGCTACAGAAACGATCAGATTCCTAAACCTAACTTTTACATTCCAAGATTCTAATAAATTAATTATACACTTTAAAATTTTTTAATGTCTTGTGTTCGCGGAAAAAATAAATATTTGAGTTTTTATAAACCCAAGATTTAATTTAGACTAGTAGTACTCCGTCAAATCATACATTAGGCTAGATTTCTAAGACTCACTAGTATTCAGGTTGTAACTTTACCAGGTATCAAATAAAAAACAAGTTTTTTTTCCAATAAACTAAATGGTGCATAATCATCCAAACAAAACGAACAAACAACTAAACACGGGACAGATGAAACTAAATAAAAGCTTGCAAAAAAAAGATGGACCATAGATAGCAGTGTAAATATAACATTCAACCAAAAATCATAAAGTATTTTTACATTCGCACGTTTCCAATTTTCTCATCGAGCAGCTCTTTTGTGGCTAGTATGAAATATGCACCTATTTCCAATTTTGTCAAATTATTCGACACAGCGCGGTAACCAATTGGTAAAAACGCTCACGAAATTCGCGTCTTCGGCTTCCGTTGGTCGTTTTCCCAAACCCAAAGGCAAGGACATGCCAAAATACAGGAAATTGGTCAGCTATGGGTCATTTGTTTGCGTTCGTTTTCAGATATAGCTCTTTTCCTTCTACGACGAGGTACATCCCCTCGCAGATTGTTAGTCCCAATCGATAATCGAGCTTTTGTGAAATACGTGAGTAGATTACGATTTTAGGGTTCCTTACTACGACTGAAAAAACGGAACCCTATCCTTACCATCCCTTTGATGTCCGCCTATCAGTCTTTGGCAACCAGATTAACAGCCTTTGGTTAGAAAAAGCTATAATAATTAATTTTCGAGATATTTTTGTTGACTTCGCAGGGAACTAGGAGATGCTGGCTAAGAACAGGAACATCGGTGAAAACGTTTGGGGAAACCTTTGCTCAGCAGTGGGATAATATAGGTTAAAAAACGTTAAGAATATATTATAGTATGCCAAAAAAGATATTGACATTTGCGTTAAGAACTATTTGTCAAAAACTGTAAATCACTATCTTGGCTACCGGTACAGGAATTATTTATAAATTACGAAATCAACACTTTTAATTCGCTTACCGCTTTATGTACTTTGACGACCGCTTGGTGCAGTGGTCCACAGGTCGGACTTCTAAACCAAGGGTCGCGGGTTCGATCCCCGCACAGTACAAGCATAAGTGTGCATGAACATGTGTGTTTGTACTGGTCTGGGTGTTTTCTATGTATAATATGTATTTATTTACAAAAAAAAAAGTATTTAAGTAAGTTTATCCGTTGTCTAGTACCCATAACACAAGCCTCGCAGCTTAATTTGGGACTAGAGAATTGGTGTGATAGTTGTAAAATATTTATTGTAAAATATTTATTTATATTTATTTATGTACGAAATTTTTAACATAATTTGGGCGGACACAAGCAAAGTTTAAACGAAAACCAATATAAATACGATGCAAATAAGTGTGAAAACAGCAATGAAAATGTACCTAGTGATTTTTCACGTATCGATATGTTTATAATGAAAATTAATGTTCTCTCTCCTAGTGGTGTGTTCTCCCGGGATTTTACTCGGATCAGTAGCGTGCAATACAAACAAATAATATTTTTTAACTGATACAAATTAATCTTGATATATTTGCTTCATATTTATTTTCACGGATGTATGTAGCGATATTATTATACTTTTATTTACATTTTTAATTAGATATTACTTCAAAATATCGGTAACGAACGTAAAAGGAACGTAGTGTTGGTCTCTGGGTACCGTTAAACAAACTCGATTTAAAGTATTAAACGGCCGTGAGGAAATAATGATTTAACTTAATCTTATCTTGTGTCAATACAACCGTTATAGATCCAAACCCATTGAGATAATAAGTAAACACTAACGATAGCTCCGGTCCAATAACTTGGCAGCTTCCAAGGACCCATATTGATTACTATATAAGTATGCCACAAACGTTCGCCCATTGTTCTATTCAATCCAATATTGTTAACAGTATTGGGTGCAAATATTATGTCGTCATTTGGCCGCCTAATATCTCAATATGAGGAGAGAAGACAAATAAACTTATGTAATAAAATTAATGAAGCCATGAGAGCTTTTTCCGCTAAGACGTATGTCGTTTTTTGTTTTACTGCTCTGTTAGGATATGTTACAAGTAATCCATAAAGTTGCTAAAAAAATATAGTACATAGCTTGTAAGTATATTTTTTTAAGAGCAATGTAAAAATGACATTGGATGTCAAGGGTTGCTCGTTACCCGCTCCTATATATTTTATTTTATTAATTTAATCCTGAGTTGTCCTGGTCCAAAATAGTGCCTCAGTTACTTTTAACACATTATAAATTACACCTATGTGCATGTGGATAGGCCTCAAAAGGGCCATCTGGAGCTGCAACTAAATTAGAAGATTTTGGCTATATTTTTGAATAATTCTTCAACGCTGACAGTATACAAGGACGCGCGCCCTGGTTGCTAAGGACTTCAGCAAGTCTTTGCGCTCTCGGCTGCGCTGTGCTGTGTTATGTTGGCTTTGCGCTGATGGACATTGACGTGGCCTTGTCAGATTTTATTTTCACGATATTTGTAAATATTTTTAGTAGACAATTTTTATATGGTGCTTTTTGTTTGTGCTATTGAGTTTAACTGTGATTATTATTTTAAATGTAGTTTCTTAAGTCTTTTTACGTTTGTGCTGCCATGTCTCAGCCTTCTGGCAGTGGAAGCGACGAGAACCTCCTGCAATGTCCGCTTTGTACTCCATCGCGCTTTTTCAAAGGTAATAGAGGTTTAAGGATACATACTGCTAGATCACATAAGCCATCGGACTCAGTGAGTACAAGTTCCAATTTGCTCCATCCTGATTTACCCCTCTGTAAACTGCTAGGAAAACTCAAACATTATTTTCCAGTTATAAAAAGAATTCCCCGTAGCGCCCGACAGCAGGTTTCATCTTTACTTTCTGGTTGCATAGCCCGTGTTGTTGATGAAAATTCTGTAGAAAGCTGGTCTGACTTACTGACATTCTCTTACCGAGTTCTTAATGTTTCACAGCCTCATTTAATCTCTCCCAGTTTATCCCTTACACAAAAACTTAAAGAAAACTGCCGTACTCTTAAGTCAATCCATGATTTAACTATTCCTTTATCAAGTCTACCAAAGTCTAATCGAACTATAAAAATCATAGAATCAAAGATAAGCGATGGAGATCTCAGGAGTGCATCCAATCTTCTTTTCAGTGATGATGTCGTCGCTCCCTTCTGTGTACCGACGTACATACTCACTTGGTATACTGTTAATAATTTGTTCCCGGTTTGGGTTTCCAGTCATTTTCATTCTCACAATATATGCATTTTGCGTGAATTATTATTCTTTCCCGTGGAATCTGTTTTCGTTCACTTTTTACTGAAAAATAAGGAATTTCTAATTACGTGTTCATAAACGTCAAAGTTTGTATCTCCTATAAATGTGATATTTCGTTGTAACATAGGGAAAAAAGGGTTATAACTAACTTTTAAATGGTTTTCCTCTCCTTCTCAGCATAATTATTTCTTATTGTGAACACGATTTATTAGTATTTTTCCGAATTTTGTACTTTTTGACACTGTAATTGACATTTTGAGTGACGGGAGTCTTATTATTTTTTTCTGAAAATTGACAACTTTTAGCAAAGTTTCAATACAATTTCCATTTCAAACTCTGCAAAGCACGAGTTTTATCGCGTTCTATCCACGCTCTAAATTTGAACGGCCGGCTCTATATAAGCCCATACCATCCATATCTGACTCATTCTAATCCTGGCTTCGATTACACAACAGTAAACTCTTTACTATACGATACTTCAAGAAGTACTACAGGAAGACCAGGACTTCACTACCTCCGGAAGGCCCTCACCCACTGCAACACTGAGGACTGACCCCTCCTTGACTGAGGAGGAACTGCGAGGGACTGAACCCTCCTATCCTGAGGAGGGCCTGCGAGGGACTGACTCCTCCTAGCCTGAGGAGGAACTGCGAGGGACTGAACCCTCCTATTCTGAGGAGGGCCTGCGAGGGACTGACCCCTCCTATCCTGAGGAGGGTCTGTGAGGGGCTATCCTCTCCTAGCCCGAGAGACTGCGAGGACTTGCCCCTCCTTACTCTGAGGAGGGACTATTCTTCTTTACCCCGAGGAGGGATTACCCACTTTGCTACTCGCTCCTATTAAGGAGGATTTTCACTTTACTCCCACGGAGGGAGCATTGCCTCCTCCTAAATTTATCTACATCGGATACATCAACTGCTTGCCTTTGCTGACAGAGCCATCGCGGCTACCTCTGCTGATCACCGGTGTCTTCACGGTCTCCGGCACAGCTGCGCTCCAGCTTCTACACCGCTGCGCATCGACGGACTACTCCAAGAACGCTTCGCTTCACTTCGGCGCCTCCGGACCCGCTTAATCTTGAGAAGACACCTACCCACGCCCACTCCACTCACTACACTCACTCATTTTCACTCATTCATTCCTCTCACTCGTCTAGGTTTCTTTTTATTTTCTTCTGTTTTTCTTTTAATATAATTTGTTTGTTATTTCTCAATTCTTTTCGTTTCCCTTTTCCCTTCTTTGTCGCTTCACGACAAATTGGCGCCCAACCTTTAAGTCTTCAGTCTCTCTTTCTTTTCTCTCTTTCTCTTATTTAGTATATTGCTTTTCATTCCTCATTCATTTCACTCTCTATCTTCTTCTAAATTCTAAAACAACACTTCTTCTAGTGTTCTTCACCTAATCATCCTTATTTGGCTTTTTCTTTTAACAAATCTTAACCCCTTCATTGTCATCCTAAATCTTAACCCCTACTATGTCATCTCGAATCTTAACCCCTTCAAATTAGAAAACAAAACTTCACTCTACAATCTAGAAGAAAATGAGGTACTTCATTATTTTTTTTTGAGCTTTATTGAATCTTGACTTTCTTTCTAATTAACATTTTTAAAATGTCTCGATTAATTAAATTTGACTATCTTAACAAAGCCGAACTTATATACGTCGGTACATTTAATTAATCCCTCTCTTTATTTATTTTAATTAGGAATTCTAACCTTTTATATTAATCTTTTAAGGGACTCTTAACCCCTTGTCTTAACATGAGGGACTTTAAACTCCTCTTTTTAACTCTAAACCCCTTATCTCTTTAGGGACTCTAAACCCCTTAACTTGAGGATCTTTACTTGGTCTTCTTAGTACTAACTAGTACTTTCTTTTGAGCGGTTGACTACTCGTTAAATAAGCCATCAATCCGAGCGGATGACTACTCGTTAAACAAACCTTCAGTTCGAGCGGTTGACTACTCGTAACGAAGGCCTAAGTCGTATTTTTTTTTCTCCATATATGGAGCGGTTGACAACTCCCTAAATAAGCCTGTCGTCGTTGAGGAACTCCCTTCTGGAGTGGCAGTCATTGAATGTGAACTCCACCCTAACAGTTTGAAGATGATGGTATGTTAGAAGAAGAATAAACATTTGTATTAAAGGTTGTATGCTTGGTGAAGTAGGATTCCTAGGATTTCTTTAGGCTTTTCTTTCATAAAATTTTCTCTGAGTCGAAAATTTTCTGGGGTCGTGGGGGAAATGTACCGACGTACATACTCACTTGGTATACTGTTAATAATTTGTTCCCGGTTTGGGTTTCCAGTCATTTTCATTCTCACAATATATGAATTTTGCGTGAATTATTATTCTTTCCCGTGGAATCTGTTTTCGTTCACTTTTTACTGAAAAATAAGGAATTTCTAATTACGTGTTCATAAACGTCAAAGTTTGTATCTCCTATAAATGTGATATTTCGTTGTAAAATAGGGAAAAAAGGGTTATAACTAACTTTTAAATGGTTTTCCTCTCCTTCTCAGCATAATTATTTCTTATTGTGAACACGATTTATTAGTATTTTTCCGAATTTTGTACTTTTTGACACTGTAATTGACATTTTGAGTGACGGGAGTCTTATTATTTTTTTCTGAAAATTGACAACTTTTAGCAAAGTTTCAATACAATTTCCATTTCAAACTCTGCAAAGCACGAGTTTTATCGCGTTCTATCCACGCTCTAAATTTGAACGGCCGGCTCTATATAAGCCCATACCATCCATATCTGACTCATTCTAATCCTGGCTTCGATTACACAACAGTAAACTCTTTACTATACGATACTTCAAGAAGTACTACAGGAAGACCAGGACTTCACTACCTCCGGAAGGCCCTCACCCACTGCAACACTGAGGACTGACCCCTCCTTGACTGAGGAGGAACTGCGAGGGACTGAACCCTCCTATCCTGAGGAGGGCCTGCGAGGGACTGACTCCTCCTAGCCTGAGGAGGAACTGCGAGGGACTGAACCCTCCTATTCTGAGGAGGGCCTGCGAGGGACTGACCCCTCCTATCCTGAGGAGGGTCTGTGAGGGGCTATCCTCTCCTAGCCCGAGAGACTGCGAGGACTTGCCCCTCCTTACTCTGAAGAGGGACTATTCTTCTTTACCCCGAGGAGGGATTACCCATTTTGCTACTCGCTCCTATTAAGGAGGATTTTCACTTTACTCCCACGGAGGGAGCATTGCCTCCTTCTAAATTTATCTACATCGGATACATCAACTGCTTGCCTTTGCTGACAGAGCCATCGCGGCTACCTCTGCTGATCACCGGTGTCTTCACGGTCTCCGGCACAGCTGCGCTCCAGCTTCTACACCGCTGCGCATCGACGGACTACTCCAAGAACGCTTCGCTTCACTTCGGCGCCTCCGGACCCGCTTAATCTTGAGAAGACACCTACCCACGCCCACTCCACTCACTACACTCACTCATTTTCACTCATTCATTCCTCTCACTCGTCTAGGTTTCTTTTTATTTTCTTCTGTTTTTCTTTTAATATAATTTGTTTGTTATTTCTCAATTCTTTTCGTTTCCCTTTTCCCTTCTTTGTCGCTTCACGACATCTGCCGGGAGACCTTGGATGCCTTAGCGTCTAAGCATCCTTCAGCCGCTTCTCTATGCTTGCCTCCGCCCCCTACAACTGACGCCTCTTTTCTTTTAACTCATGAGGATGACGTCAAATCTGCTATATTTACTTTCAAAAGTGGCTCCGCCAGTGGATTGGACGGGCTTTCTCCTCAACACTTTAAAGATCTCCTTTCAATTTCATTGGGAGACTCGGGTCAGGCTCTTTTACGGAATTTGGCTCGCCTCATGAATTTATTGCTTTCCGGTAAGGTGCATCATGATATTTGCGGTATCCTTTATGGTGCTAACCTCATCGCCCTAAAAAAGAAAGTTTGGTGGTATTCGCCCCATAGCAGTCGGTTCTACTTTTCGCCGCCTTGCATCCAAATTGTGTTGTAAAGCGATTGCACCCTCTTTATCCGCAGCGTTTGAGCCAATCCAACTTGGTTTTGGCGTGAAGGGTGGCTGTGAAGCTGCTGTCCATGCCCTTCGAACATTCCTTTCTCATGACGCTGGAGAGGTAGTGCTGAAGGTCGATGTAAGGAACGCATTCATCTCGGTGGATAGAGGAGTTATGCTTTCGGAGGTGCTACGTAATAGTCCTTTAATTTTTAATTACCTTTGGCAATGCTACTCAGAAGCGTTTAAGCTCCTATATAAGGACGAACTCCTGTATTCATCGGTTGGCTGCCAGCAAGGTGATCCCCTTAGACCTGCAATTTTTAGTCTGGCTTTACATCCCATAATTTCTTCCCTAAATTCAAAATTTAACGTTTGGTATCTCGATGATGGTACATTAGCTGGAGACGCTTCCTCTGTTTTGTCAGATTTAGAGCAATTAATTCATAAGTTCCGCGACATTGGTCTCGATCTAAATTTTTCCAAATGTGAATTATACATTCCCGAATCCAAATTTTCACCCCATGATTTACAGCTTTTGATTTCCAATTTTACCGCTCTTGCTCCGAATATCAAAATTTTAGACAAATCATCACTTCACCTTCTCGGTGCTCCAATATTTGAGGACGCCTTCCACTCTTTTGTACTAGACCAAATTTCAAGGTTTGAGCATTCCTCAGAAAGACTTTTCCAAATTCACCCCCACATGGCTTATTCCATCGTCAAATTTTGCACTTTCGCTCCCAAATTTACATACTTTTTACGATCTGCTCATTTATGGAAATTTCCAGAAATTTTATCCAAAGTTGATTCTTGTCTCAAATTGACCTTATTCAAAATTTTAAACTGTAACTTTTTTGACAGTTCTTGGGATCAAGCCACGCTTCCCATTCGTTTTGGAGGTCTTGTCACCAGGCGAGTCAATGATATTGCCCTTCCAGCATTTCTTTCTTCGGCGTTTGGTACCGCTGGTCTCTTTAGCAAAACTTTGCGCTCTTCAGGCGTAACGGAAACAGCGTTCCTTCCCGAAGCGACAAATGCGTGGTTAGTGGCTTGCCAGAGGACAGACCTTCTCACCGCTCATTCCTCCCAAAAACAGTGGGACGAGCCTCTTTGTTTGCGTGTCCAAGGCGAGCTGTTGGCTCGCTCGGGATGTGCTGCAGAGCGTGCTCGCCTTAGGGCTGTATTTCGGGCAGAGTCTGGGTACTGGCTGCAAGCTCTCCCTTCTCCCAGTGTCGGGACTCTGCTCGACAAGATCTCCTTTCAATTATGAGTGTCCCTGAGACTTGGCGTTCGCACGATTCACCCCCACCGCTGTCAGTGTGGTGATTTAGTAAATGATCTTGGACACCATGGTCTCTCTTGCCAGTTTAGTGCTGGCAGGGTCTCCCGTCACGCCTGCTTGAATGATGTCATCCGCAGATCTCTTGTCGCCATCGATGTGCCAGCAGTACTAGAGCCTGCTGGCATATTTCGTGATGACGGCAAGAGACCTGACGGAATGACAATCATTCCCTGGCGGCAGGGCCGTTCGCTTATATGGGATGCCACCTGTGTTGACACACTGGCGCCATCACATATAGGCCGAACTTCTGCCGTTGCGGTGCGGCGGCTGACGCTTCCGAGTAGCTGAAGATGCGTAAATATGCTGCCCTCTTGGAGAGCTACATATTTGTGCCTTTTGGTGTGGAGACCATGGGCTCCTGGGGCTCCAAGGCTATCGCCTTCTTGAAGAGATTAGCTCAGAAGCTGAAGAAGAGATTAGCTCAACACACAGGTGACCATAGGGCTGGTAGCTTCCTCGGCCAAAGGATCAGCCTTGCCATACAAAGAGGAAACGCTGCCAGCCTTTTGGGCACCATACCCAATGGCAGCTCTGGGGGAGATATTTTTTCTATATAGTTTGAATTTTTGTTTCCTTAATTTATTTTTTATTTTTTTGGATTATCTGTTTTTATACTATTAGGCTAGTTGTATTCTAATATCTTAGTTTAATTATCTTTATGTACATCTATTTCTCAGAGCAATGTAATATAATGTAATGTAGTGTTTCCTGTACAATCACAACACATTAACCAGGTTTTTGTCAATAATACCTATCAACGAACGCCCTGTTCAATTATTAGCATAGCCAATAACTGTTTATTTAAAATGTATAAAGCGCATGATGATATTATGTCAAAGTGCCAAACTGGTTTTATTTTACGACAAACCTGCAATCAGGGACATATTTTTGGTAAATTTTAATGCGTCGGTGGGACATCATAATTGTCATGAGCGATTAACATCGGCGTATGGTCAGCACCGATGTTATCAGGTCGTCGTTATGTGAAAAAGCTTTTGCGTGATAATATTAAATGTTTCACAAATGATTAAATGTGGTATTTTACTTACTCAGACGGGAGAGTTTGAAAGCATCGGCAGTGTTGATGATATCCACGTAAAGCTGAAAGTCGAGGCGGGTCCGGTTCGGGCTTGACAGCTGGACCATCGCGAACTTGAAGGCATTCTGGATCTCTTCGGTGTTTTGATCGAACACCACGCCTGAAAAAGAAGGTTTAATATTATACTAGAAACTTCAACACCCAAGATACACTACTACTGGAAAGACAAGGAATGATATTGACATTGGGTTCAATGACTTGGTATTGTTTTGTATATGGACATTCATTTTGATTAATATTGACATTTTATTTTAATGGTATTGATTTTGCATACTGACATAAATGAATAATATTGACATTTTGTTTTAAAAGTACCTACCTAGTGTTTGTATATGTAATGTCAGTACAATATATTTCCAATTTTATGTTTATATTTGCATGCTTTTTATATAGCTGAATATGTGAGACTTATATGCGTTATTTTAAAGATCTGACACGTACCGTATTCAAGAGCAAATAAATGATTCTATTCTGTTCTATTCACAGATAAAACTTATGACTAACTTTAAGTAAGTATTTGGTTCCGAATAATGTGTTATAAGTTTTTTTGTATAGTGCACTAAAAGGTACTATGTCTGGTAGAGCTACCGGTTTTCTCTACTGTAGAGAAGAGCATTATATTTGTCGTCCTTTTGAGAGTCTGGAAATAAAAGATGTTAACACATTTTTGTGTACATAAATACAAAAAAACATTTGGTATTAGGATTTTGAAAGTATGTACATACATTTTGTGTCCTTCTTCTAAAAAGTGTCAGGGTAACAAGTTGCAAGATAAGAAATATGATTCATATCGAAACTTATTTCAAAAGAACATATTTTTGCTTGTTAAGAAACTAGTTTCGTAACTTGGTGTCGGATGTGGCCGATGGGGTTCAATTAGAAATAATATGTATCTACTTGGTAAAGTCACTAGTACTGTTATATATGTCAATTTGGCATCCTTACTTTAAAACTAGGCTTTAACTCTTGAGAACCGAGAAGGCGCTATCGGCAACATGAAACAATAACATTACAATAAAATGTACATTTTGTTTCAATAGCGTCGCTCAAGGGAGTACCCGTATCTATTCGTTTTGTGGTAAGACTGCAACAGTTTAATCAAGCACGATTTATCAATCCACAATATCCCTCAATTTGTGTGCGATAGCTGTTGTAATAGTGTTTGGTGAGATTAGTTAATGGCCAACAATGGGTTTAAAACTAAGAAACTAAATCGTAAATAAAATACTCTTGTTAGTTTCCTATAAAATATGACTATATATTTATAGTAAAGAAAACTGAACTAAAGTCAGTTGAGTTGTAATAGAATAATTGGTTGATTACAAATTAATAAGAAAATTGTTTAATTGCATAACGATCACAGTCGCGGGATTAGCCCGCATAAAAACTTTGTACGCACCCATGGGGCGCGTGATACTGAAAGTATAGAAGTGCTTACGCGCGGGGTGGTAGCTACGCATCACGTATTCCACACATTCAATGAATACTTGAATAAAAAGAACATTTGCGGGGCAATCCCGCGCGCGTGTTACAATCCGCACGTTATTAAAAACGCCTCAATTACGAATTGTAGGTGAGCAATGATGTTTTAATTTCAAATTGATGAATGATAAGATGAATAGTATTCGCTATATTCGTAAACACATTAAACTTTCAAACGATGTATGTATCGTCGGCTAAAAAGACAAATCGTTGTGCGTTCGAATACTAATGATTAAATAAAACCTTTGGTGGTATGTTCGTTATGAATTTGTCTCGGGTGTGCGCGCGGCGTTCGCAATTTATTGTTTTTGAAGCATACGCGTGCCTATAGTATTCCAGTGCGGAATTTATAGCTTTAGTCTGGCCAGAGAAAAATATGGATTTATTGTCCGAGCTTTGCAACAAATCGTTATTGCTTATAGAGATTTAGCGTTTCATACTAATATTTTTTCCAAGCACTACCAAATCCTCTTCATACCATACATGTATGAAAACATGTTTCTGAAATTATGATTTAAGTATAGTCATACTATCCAGATGTTGATTTGGGCAAGATTGTATTTTGAAATAACCACGATCATTTGGTGGCTATATGAATATTGTATGACAATGATTTATGTTGTAGATTCTCGTCTACTTTAGTACTTAAGAAGCAAAAACTTACAAGCAAATAGTGTGATAGATATCATAGTGTGTGATTCGACGAGTGTGGTCTTGATCTACACCAGCTTATTCTGCCGGCCCCCTTTTACTATCGGACCACCAGACGTACCGCGAGATACCATCCGTACCGTGTCGATGTTCCACTGATACGAACCAAGCGCTTCTCATCTACATTCCTGATGCGCACTGCAAAAAAATGGAAATCACTACCTGCGTCAGTGTTTCCTTGCAATTACAACCTAGGAATCTACAAAGTTAGATTGTACAGGCATCTTCTAGGTGAGCTCGCTCTATCGTAGACTCAGTCTTTGCCTCGTTAGGCTAAGTCTTGGGACAAGAGCAAACCTATCCTATATAAAAAATAGATCCTTCAATAAACTAAAAACTGACGTGTAACAGCTCTTTAAAAAAAGTTAAATAGTTAACAAAATGCGTAAAGCACCTTATAAAATCTACATACACTCTTTGACAAAGTACAGGCCGTGGTGAATTTGTATGTTAAAATATTCGGCAGTTACTCCACTTTCTCAGTTTGTACAAAATGCGGAAAAAAACCTTTGTTTGTAAAATTGCCGGTGCAAATAGGAAAAGTTGTTGCACTTCATGATAGATTCAAAAAGGCGAAATCGGAAACTATGTAGCGTGGCATTTCTAAAAAGAGCCACTTCTGGAATACCTAGCGCTCGGTATTCCAGTAAAATGCGATCAACGATGCCTAAAGTGCCTTTGTCAGTCAATTGAAAAAGCAGCAAGCTAGATGTTGTAGAACGAGTAAAATATTTTTTTTTCCTAAATAGCTAAACAAGACTTCAAACTACGAGTAACTAAAAAAAAACACAACTTAAAACATCTTGAGTGTGGGAACATGCAAACGGATTCGGTTTCTTTAACCTTCTTCAAATTGGTAACAAAAACGATAAATTCTTGTGACTTGTATTATTTTTACGTTTGATTGGAAAGATTTTTCTCAGTTTTAAAGGACTCTGGTTATAAGATCAAATAATTTTAATTTCAACTTGATATCTCTTAGCGATCATGAAGTTGAAGATGTTAGACAGATAAATAATTCGTCGTGAATATTTCTTCATGCCTTATGTATTTCATCCGCAACCCTTAATACATCGATTGAAACTAATTTGTGATATTTTTTTTAATATGTAGCAGATGATAATTCTCAATTTAAAAAAGTTCACAGAATGAACTAATTCAATATCAAAGCAAGTGTTCAGCAAATGTTACGAAAAAAGTGCTTGTGAAGCGTAATATTACTAGGGAAGCCGCGAAGGGCCTATCCGGCTTCGCACCGGTGAACAAAATGTTCTATTTGGCAAATATTTCTATTTTTCGTCCAATAACTTAGGTTATACAGGGTTAGTGTCGGATTCTAATAGTAAAAGTTATTTAAAAATTAGTTTAGTAGTAAAAGATGAAATTTAGGTACCTACGTAGAGTACAAAGAAAGTCATAAACTTAATGAAAGAAAAAAAAGTAATCTCTTCCCAAATAAGAAGTGTGCGCGATTGAAATACAAGTTGAGAAATTCCAAAAAATATTTTTAGATTCCCTTGTGATATACAATCGGCTTAGCAGTTTCCTTATTTCGTACTCGTACGTTTACAACATGTGCTTCTAATGTCCGGCCTCTAAGTCCCAACTTTAGTTCCATACTGATGTTGCTTGAGCTATGTTCCAATTTTCCTCATAAAGTTCTCCAGTTTATTGAACATTTGATTTGGGTTTCGGCTAAATGAACTTTCGCAAAAAGATCTAGCATGCATGTCGACCTAGTACATACGTCTGTATATGTGTACGATTTAAGCATGTTTAAAATACATTCAATATTTGAAAAATATGAAAATTAGATAATTTCGGGTAACTTGACCACATCTTAAAAGTAAAATGTTGAATTGAAAACATCAAAAGAGTGACGAACTTTCGTTATTTATTTGAATTCAATATTATACAGGAACTAAGTAGGGGTAGGTATCTTAAAGTAATTTCCCGATTCATTTCCTGTTGCGGCCCACCAATCAGTTCTCAAGGAACAATAGCAAAACTTTCTTGATTGATAAGTCTATAAATCACAACAAAAAAGTTTCTTCGCCAGTTCTTCAAATTATGATAATAAATTGTAAATATATATCATGTATCATTGATTATATATAATCATGAGTGTTCTTTTATTCATTAATTCGTTAAACCGACATGTAAACATGAGTTCTATAGAAACGATATGTGGATACGAGTTTTTATATAAAATAGAGGTATTTCTTCGATGACCAGTCAGACCTAAATATGCATTCTAAAATCTGATTATTGAGGGCTCTTCGTCTAGTAATCTAGATGTTATAGCATTCCACTGTTTTATGTAGAAATGTGATTAAGGACAGAAATTCAGTGTGAATACGTGTCGGGTGACACCGTATTAATCAGAGAGCCTTTATTTATGAGGGAGTATATCAAAGAGGTGCTTAGGAGACGCCTGACGACTGCTCCAGGAAGCAACCCTTACAGATGCAAGTCGTAGGTATATTATCACCCGCTTCGCACGCTCTTGTTATTACTAATTTGGTCCTACTAATTTTAGTATGCAAATAATTAGGCTAATCAAGGAACCTAGACACCGTTTAGTAACTTTGTTCTATATAAAGCGATTTCAAACTACAACACTAGAAGCGAATCTGTGCCAAATTGCCAAACTTATTTTTAGCTCCGATATCAGAAACTGATTTCTATAGAGATATTAATTAACCAGCAAGTTTTATTTAATTAATACGTAGAAACAACACAATGAAGCTATGAATAGCACTTGCCACATTATTCTTCTCCGCTAAAACACGGGAGTAAAACTTTTAGAACACAAAACACCAGCAACTGTTTTAGTTATGAAAATTTAAAATTACAGGTTGCGTAGACAATTTCAATAGCGTACTTACTATGGTCTATGTAAACTACTTAACAAACAAGCAAAACTAACTTGTTCCCAGTTTTTTATATCACTACCTGTGACAGTGGTCAGGCAATGAATTTTGTTGTTATGTGTTACATTTTTGCTTATTTAAGAGATACACCCGTATTTCTACTTTAATAAAGTTATATTAATAAAAATTAAAAAGGCCGCCATCGCACCACGGATAAACCAAATTAAACATGATTCTTTCTATTTAATTGTAATTTTAAAGTAAACATAACTTTCGCAATAAATACCGGCTACCTATAATTAAATTAATCTGTCTGCTGTCAATGCAGCTAGGTTTATTTTACGCTTTAAGGGGATTATTTTGCGCTATCAGCGGCGTAATGTTAGCACACGTGTTGCCGTGACCACTCTCTCGAACATTTTCGCGCAGTTTAAACACGGAATAACATTGCGAGATGGGCGCGTAACGGGGAAAATGTCGCTCCAGGGGGGAAAAAACAATGGTTTCTGTAATATAAGTTTAAGCAGTGGCATTATGTTTGCGATATTACTACGACAACTATAACGACAAAAAGGCGCCGGCGAAACAATAATAGTCACATTATCCGAGCGGATGGGGGGAATCAATGGCTGGTTACATTTATTTAGACGAATAAATATGTTAACTTATCATGTAAACAATTTTATCAAAATATGTATGGATAACAACCAATACGAACGCAGCAAATAGATCACGCAAACAGCAGGTTAAAAAAAGAACGACCTACCAACAATTTCATCAATTATTCTGCAGTGGTATTATTAGACTCAACAGTCTTTTTATATTAGTGATTACCTCCATCCACTGATCAATCTAGTGTTTCAGTCAAGTATAATTATACAGGTACAGTTTAGCATGACCAGGAAATAAACTTAACACCTTGTTACTGGAGTACGTCCATTGACGCGCTGTAGCATAATTGATTTATAAACCCTAAGCAGGTAACAGATTGGTGCAAGACGTTACGTAAATATACGGTGGCGCACACATCACAGTATGTTACACGGAAGTGACACCACACCAACATCGAAGCTATAAGGTTCGTCTAGAATCTAGATAAAGACTCTAGAAAAGACTTGTCTCGAAAAACATCGAGCGATCCCTGAATTAGCATACCATGGAATTCTTGATGCAAAATGATCACTCAGCGCGGATTCGATTCAACCAGTTTAGAAGTTAAACGTCGTATATCCATTTTTTTCTACATCAAAATGTCAAATTCTCGTTTAACTTCTGACCCTGTTAGGTTAAATCTACGATCAGCAGGAGGCTATAAAGACATTTCCACAAGCCATTTATCGAAACCTACTTCAATGGCTACAGCGTAAAGTACGGTTTATAGTTACACAAAATGGAACAATGTTCTACTTGTTCGCACACTTTTGAATGCCGTCAACCGCCACTGTGCGATGGCTTACTTGAATAGTAAATGGAATGCATAAACTGAAACTTCAGAATACACCAACGCCTAAGCGAAATTGTGCTCGAGACTATTCATTCATACTAATTTCGAAAAGACAACACTAAAAAATCTTTTCGGCTCCGGTCATCGGGGAGGATACGAACCCCCGACCTTTGGAAGTCCGGTCCAATGCTCTAACCAACTGGTTATGGTGATCATAGTAATTTGTTTATTGTTGAAATACTGTTCAACTTGAACTTGAATTCGAGTCTCAATAGGGTCGTTTAAACACATAAACACGTTCTGCTCATAATAAAATTGCTATTAGGTAATATGTTACACTTGACATAGTGTAATAGAACGCTCAATATCCCAAGGCGTTTCAACTAAGTAATGTAAATTAACCTCTATTGGTTACAGGGGTGTATACATCTAAGTTTGGACACAATAATAAACTTGCTCTGCGGTCCCCTTTATGATTAATATTGCTACTATCATATTAGTTTGTACAAGTTAACCTTGTTTATTGTAATTTACCACACAGTGAAGTATAAAACAAAAAATTATTAATCTCATTCTAAACATGGAAACACTTTCTTTACATTCTTAGAGATCTCTAAGTCAATCAAGTCATTTAGCACTTCTTGAACTACGACAGACAGAAACAATACGGTAGTTGACACCACCAATCGTTGACGTACTTTTTATCAACTGTCAAAACGCTTTTCTTCATAGAGCTTGTATGGGAATAACACACTTTGACGTCATCGCGTGCAATGCCGACTGAGTGACTAATTATCATTTGAATTCCAATTAAAAATCAAATAATACGAACTGCAGAAAAATATTAGTGTAAAGGCATCTGAAATTATGAATTATTTTAGAGAAAATCAGTTTTTGAATATTTCTTTCATAGTGGAAACAAGCCTATTGATGATCCCGATATCGTTTGTGCACAAGTAAAACCAATACTCGATGTATAATACTTGGAACTGCTTGTGTATAAACAAACAACTGACTCCACGCATAGGCAGCTTTAAGCTTTGAGCTGCTAACAAGATAGAGCTGGACCTGATCCCATTCTCAGTCGGAGTGCAACTGTACGAGAACAAATGAGACCTGATAAATCCTGTTGTATGTAATGTAAAATGCCAATCAGATGTTTCAGTATGTATGTACGGTCGCCAACAAAAAAGTGGTTACCACTTCAACCGACCGCTTGGTGCAAAAAGGCGCCGGCGAAACAATAATAGTCACATTATCCGAGCGGATGGGGGGAATCAATGGCTGGTTACATTTATTTAGACGAATAAATATGTTAACTTATCATGTAAACAATTTTATCAAAATATCTATGGATAGCAACCAATACAAACGCAGCAAATAGATCACGCAGACAGCTGGTTAAAAAAAGAACGACCTACCAACAATTTCATCAATTATTCTGCAGTGGTATTATTAGACTCAACAGTCTTTTATATTAGTGATTACCTCCATCCACGGATCAATCTAGTGTTTAGCATGTTTAGCAGTTTAGCATGACCAGGATATAAACTTAACACCTTGTTACTGGAGTACGTCCATTGACGCGCTGTAGCATGATTGATCTAGATAAAGACTCTAGAAAAGACTTGTTGAAACATCGAGCGATCCCTGAACTAGCATTAAGTTCATACCATGGAATTCTTGATGCAAAATGATCACTCAGCGCGGATTCGATTCAACCAGTTTAGAAGTTAAACGTCGTATATCCATTTTTTTCTACATCAAAATGTCAATTTCTCGTTTAACTTCTGACCCTGTTAGGTTAAATCTACGATCAGCAGGAGGCTATAAAGACATTTCCACAAGCCATTGATGGAAACCTACTTCAATGGCTACAGCGTAAAGTACGGTTTATAGTTACACAAAATGGAACAATGCTCTACTTGTTCGCACACTTTTGAATGGAATGCATAAACTGAAACTTCAGAATACAACAACGCCTAAGCGAAATTGTGCTCGAGACTATTCATTCATACTAATTTCGAAAAGACAACACTAAAAAATCTTTTCGGCTCCGGTCATCGGGGAGGATACGAACCCCCGACCTTTGGAAGTCCGGTCCAATGCTCTAACCAACTGGTTATGGTGATCAGAGTAATTTGTTTATTGTTGAAATACTGTTCAACTTGAACTTGAATTCGAGTCTCAATAGGGTCGTTTAAACACATAAACACGTTCTGCTCATAATAAAATTGCTATTAGGTAATATGTTACACTTGACATAGTGTAATAGAACGCTCAATATCCCAAGGCATTTCAACTAAGTAATGTAAATTAACCTCTATTGGTTACAGGGGTGTATACATCTAAGTTTGGACACAATAATAAACTTGCTCTGCGGTCCCCTTTATGATTAATATTGCTACTATCATATTAGTTTGTACAAGTTAACCTTGTTTATTGTAATTTACCACACAGTGAAGAATAAAACAAAAAATAATTAATCTCATTCTAAACATGGAAACACTTTGTTTACATTCTTAGAGATCTCTAAGTCAATCAAGTCATTTAGCACTTCTTGAACTACGACAGACAGAAACAATTGATCACCCCGATATCGTTTGTGCACAAGTAAAACCAATACTCGATGTATAATACTTGGAACTGCTTGTGTTTAAACAAACAACTGACTCCACGCATAGGCAGCTTTAAGCTTTGAGCTGCTAACAAGATAGAGCTGGACCTGATCCCATTCTCAGTCGGAGTGCAACTGTACGAGAACAAATGAGACCTGATAAATCCTGTTGTATGTAATGTAAAATGCCAATCAGATGTTTCAGTTTGCATGTACGGTCGCCAACAAAAAAGTGGTTACCACTTCAACCGACCGCTTGGTGCAGTGGACCACATGTCGGACTTCTAAAACCAAGGGTCGCGGGTTCGATCCCCGCACAGTACAAGTATTAGTGTGCATGAACATGTGTGTTTGTACGTTTGTTTATCCATTGTCTAGTACCCATAACACAAGCCATGAGACTGACTACATAAGTGTAATTTCAAGGAATGAAGAAAATAGTTCCATTAACAAAAATGATCGAAAACCTTCTTCTAATTTTGAAAATTCTTAAAAATGTATAGAATTTGAAATTCTTTTTCCAAAATTGTTTTCCATATTAATTACCAAGAACGCAACACGCAATAGGTCACGCAGACAGCAGGTTAAAAACGGTATTACCTACCACAAATTTCATCAATTATTCTGCTATGGTATTATTAGGTTTTGTTTATTTTACCTCATTGATCTAGAGATAATTCGCGTGTGTGGGTTTTTACGGGCACGTAGTTAATTACAAGCTGAAAATAACATTACATTTTACTTTCGTTCCTCGTTTTTTTTGGCACTTCATTGGAATCAGTTGCATCGAGCAATTAACAACACTTATATTAAACTCTTTTGCAAAAAAACGGGCACTTTAGATTTTTTCCTCTACTTTAAAGAAGAAGAACAAGAAATAGGTTTTATTAATTTGACGATGTATTGGCATGTTATTTGAAGCATCCTGGCATGATTCTTTACGTTCCAAATTTTAAATTTGAAATTAATAAAAGAAAAATAATGATTATTGTGGATTATTCTAAAATTGCTTTACTAATGGCGCGAATTGCTGAAACGATTTTTAACTGATTTCGATATTTTAAAACTTTTTGGACATTTTCTGCAAATTAAACAATTTAATCTTTATTTTTACATTAAATACCACTTTTTGATATGAGTGATAAAGCGATAAGGGCCGGTAAAATTATAGCCCTACTTGAAGAAGGTTGTTCGCAAACTTACGTGTCTCAGCGGCTAAATGTGAGTCGTTCAACTGTCCAGAGGACTTGGCAACGGTATCAAGAGACCGGTTCGGTCAAAAGAAGACCCGGTTCGGGAAGAAAACGATGCACAGAACCAAGAGATGACCGCTTTTTGGTGAGTCAGGCGTTGCGGAATCGTAAGGCGTCAAGTGTGGACCTGAAGAAGAGCCTTGAAGAAGTAAGAGGAGTAGAAGTTAGCTTGTGGACGGTCAGGAGGAGGCTTTTGGCTGCCAATATCAGGAGTTACCGCCCAGCTCGGGGCCCTAAATTACTCCGTGAGCACCGTGTTGCTCGACTTCAGTTTGCTCGGAACTGTGCTTCATGGACTCTGGAGGACTGGAATAAAGTATTGTTTTCTGATGAAGCTAGAATCTCTTTGTGTGGAGAGGACCGACGCCGGCGAGTGCTGCGAAGACCACGGGAACGCTATGCGGAAGTGTGTTTCGAAGAAATCACTCCTTATGGCGGAGGCTCCGTTATGTTTTGGGCAGCAATTAATTCGACGGAGCGTACGGAGTTAGTTTTCATAGAAAATGGAACATTAAATGCACATCGGTACATTATGGAAGTCCTAATTCCATATGCACAACCCACATTGACTGCACTTGGGGAAGATTCCATTTTTATGGACGACAATGCTCGCTCGCACCGTTCTGGCGACGTGGAAGCGTACATGCAAGAAGTTTGGATCCGTCGTTTAGATTGGCCAGCTCGAAGTCCTGACCTCAATCCAATTGAGCATGTCTGGGATGTTCTAAAGAGACGTGTAAGATCAGTGCAACCTGCTCCACAAAACATCAGGGAGCTAAAAAGAGTCATTGCAGAAGAGTGGGAACGAATTCCTCAAAACGTTATTAAAAACATCGTGGAAAGCATGCCCAGAAGGATTCAAGCTGTGATTTTGCCAAGAGGAGGTCACATTCGGTATTAGGTTTTTACATTTGTAACTTTATTTAATTAAAAAAAGTAAAAAAAATCTTATCTTTATTGCCGACCACTTCTTATTGTTTGGGCGTGTACATCGGTTTTAAAGAATCCATCGTTTTTTTTTTCTTTTAGTTGCCCGAACTCACTTCACGCGCATTAATTTACACGATTATAAGTATACAGACTACGTCAAAGAAATAAATTTCATTTAATTAACTCAAATCGACCTTAGAACGTAAATTTCCTTAGGTGCCCGTTTTTTTTGCAAAAGAGTGTATTTGTGACGACCACTCTGGTGTAATGGTCAAGAAGTTGACTATTAACCAAGAGGTCGCGGGTTCGATCTCCGCACTGTAAAAACATAAGTGTGTATGAACATGATGTTTTTACTGGTCTGGGTGTTATATGTATTTATTTCAGAGTACCACTTTTGATTCTGATATCTGTAACACAAGTGCTTAAGCTACTTACCACGGAGTCAGATCAATGTATGTAATGTTGTTGTATATTTATTATTTACTAGCTGACCCGGCGAACTTCGCACCGCCTTAGCGTTGCAATGATTGAACAATGTCACTGAAAGACATTGATATTAGTTACGCGCGTTTTTTTAAAATATGCAAAATTTAATGTATATTTTTTCAATATTTCTAAGAGATTTTCTTAACATTTTTTTCCGTAAGAACCTTCTCCTAATAATAACAAATACAACAAAAAAAAAATGAGTGAAATCGGTTCAGCCATTCATGCGTGATGCCGTGACCAAGGAAAACGGGTTTCATTTTTATATATATAGATTATACGTTTACACAGATAAGCCTTGTGCACATGATATATTTATTTTTAAATTAAAACTAACGACAAAACTAATGTAAGGATTGTTATTTAAGCAATGTCAACCCCTTCGTCAGAGGAGGTAGATGCTACTTAGCACCAGTATAAAAAAGTTAAGTGATTACCAGCTGAATGTGCTTAAAAGGGTTGTAATCACGTCCTGTAATAAGCACATCGCATGTTTCGGCTCTGAGGCCAAACTCCTTGGCGTTTTGTTCATAGGTTTTTCAGCTAGCACGTTCAGACGCACGGTATAGCCTGCAAGGCTGACAGGGATGGCATCATCTTAAACTACTCTAACGGATTACGACTCTGAGAGTAGGGGGTGAGGTAGCCCCATTATCCGACGGGTGCGGTTACATTCCATTTAACTTTATGGCGCGAACTCCAGAACGTCACTCCCACATCTTTATACCTAAACGAGGGTGCTTATGAATTTAATTAATCCTCTTTACGACGATTTAAACACAACTCAAATTATATTTTCTTGCATTCACAAAAATGTTTATCGCAAAATCGAATTAAAACAGGATTTAATTTGATGTAAGAGCCTGTTGGTCTCCATTTACAAAAGCTTCATCATACAGAATAGAAGAAGACAAATGTAGAAACGAAATTAGAATACCTCTTACCTAAGTCACGAGTTTATAATTAAGTACCTCACTGGCCTTAAATGGGACTAGTGGCCGCCCGCGTCTTCGTCCGTCCGTAAAGCCCTTTATCTTCACATGTCTTTATAAATTGTAGCTTATGTGTTATTCTGCTATATATTCCGGTAAAATTTCAATAAAATACAGTAGTTTCTACGTGAAATAATAACAAACATCTATCATGAAACTTTCGCGATCAAAAGATTATAGTAGAATACTATCAAAAATCTTCTTTCTCACGGAGACAATATAATTTTAATTCAGTTTGGGGAAATATAGACAACTATTAGGAAAATAAACTCGCTCTTCCAATAAGTGCTTGTTCATACAAGTGATCTCAAGTGTGAACACTTGTATGTCACTTCATATCATTTTTGAAATTTCGAGCCTGCGCCCGCGAGAATTTCACATAAAGGGTAAAACATTTTTGACACCTCATGCTCTACAAATTCTCATTAAAGGACACGAAATGACAGTGTTTATTCTCTTGGAAGGTAAAATCGTATGGAAATACCTTAGGAATTAAAATGATTTGAATTTGGAACGTTGAAATTCGTATGAAGACTTATAGTACTTGTAAGATACTCCTAGCACACGATACACTGGCTCGACAACACACCATGTGCGCAGGCGACGCGTCCGTTCTCGCCCATGGCTCTCACAGTAATGACCCGCGCGCCCCGCCACACCGTGAGCACGAGATAGTGTTTAGTTATAACTATGGTTATAACCTGACACAAACACTACATCCCTTCCTTATTAAATAATTATTTGATCATTTAATTAAATAGGTATATAATTTGAATACTATTACACCTTAAATCATAATTCATCTGTATCATAGTAGGTACGTCGTTTATCATACTTTGCCTAAAATAAATTCGATAATTTATTGTTCTTCGTTTATTTTTGGATCTCCAATCCTATTTTCCTGTTCTTCTTCTACAGCTTTCTTAGGTATAATAGTAATGTTTTATTTTTAGGTATAATATATTCCTCCGAATTAACCGGTCAAACGCTTGACCGGTTTCTTCGTTTCGGATAGTTTCAACTCCATCTTTTGATTTTTCTACAACGTGTGGTGTCGGGTTATAATTTAAGGCAAGCTTATTTGTTTTGTTTATCTCTTTAACGTACACCTTGGCCCCCTTATTCAGAATCTTTAGGTTTCCTCTTCTTATCTCCTTTCTTCTTTCCTTTTTGCTCTTTGTTCTTGTCATTTATTTCTGTTATCATCTTTATTATTAATGGATTGGTATTTTATCTCTATTTATTCTTCTGAAAAATAGTTTGTAGGTGTTTTCCCTGCCACAGAATGGGGCGTCGTGTTTATACATCATAAGGTATTCATTGAGACTCTTTTGCAAATCTTTTTTCTCGTACTAGCCTATCTTTAAACGTTTTAATACTCGTATATCCAGATTCTACCTCTTTGTGGCGTTCCTTGGGAGAGGCCCATATCCAGCAGCGGATTCTAACAGGCTGATATGATATGATATGATATGATGACCTCTTTACCTCGCCGTTCGTTGCGTACAGTAAGGGACAGTATCAAAAAGCAATATGTTGCACTCTTTACATGTTTACTATTGTTTAACAAAAACGTATGAGAAAAGATCATTTTGGATCAACTACTAATTACTTGACACCCTCACCCCGCAAACCCACTACTTTAAAAACAATCATTTTGCACAATACAGGTTTCGCAACCGTTCTACTTAGCAAATAATAAAGAGTTATAATATTATTTTAGCAATAATCACGTGACAAAATAATTCGTCTGCCAAATTAATGATTGTACAAAAAGTTAGAAGATTAATTAATAGTTTTTTTTTAAATAACTATTTTGTAACCAAAACTTACGCGAAGCCGTGTAAATGGCGGTATGTTAGAGTAAATTTTATTGAATTACCTTCATATTGCCGCACTTTTCCGTCTTCTAAGTGAGTGTCGATTGTTGCTGTGTAGAAAGTCAAGTCCTTAAAAATACACATTGCGTGAATTAGCCAAATAGGTGAATTTGGTTCTGGCACGTTAGACGACACAGATTTATGTGATTTCAGGCTTGAAGTAAATATTCGATATGAGTTCTTAAATATGTTATTTTTATATTTTCAGGAGATTTCCGTATTACTAGGCGTATACTAAGGCGAGTACTAAGCATGGCAAAAAGTATGCGGACAACGGACAATTTAATAAGAACATCACATGTCTATTAGCACTAAGCTATTTAAAAAAAAACAGATATTCCAGTCTATTTCATCTTCTTCTGCCACGTTGTCGACTCCTCTATTTTTTCTCAATTGTTTGGTCTTTCTTCATTTTACTTATCATTGTCTTCTAACCTTCTCTTTCTCAGTAGCTGTGTTTTGCAATACTGTCTAAAATCACCTAATTTTATGACTTTTTGGCTTGATTCCTTAACCTGACAATAAATTTTTCCTGTCTTATCAAACGGAAAACTTGCCTTTGGTAGAATTTGTTCTATTTAGGAGTAAAGTAATCGCTTTATTTCTGACAGACTTCGTTTTGTGCATTTCCAATTTAATGGGGGTAAATTTGCACCAATGTTTGACAGCAGGTGGCAAATACTTTTTTTTCTAATTTGATGGGGTACATTTGTACCAAACATATTCAATTTAATGGGGGTACATTTGTACCAAATATTTCCAATTTAATGGAGGTACCTTTGTACCACAAATTTCCAATTTAATGGAGGTACCTTTGTACCACAAAATTCCAATTTAATGGAGGTACCTTTGTACCACAAATTTCCAATTTAATGGAGGTACCTTTGTACCACAAATTTCCAATTTAATGGAGGTACATTTGTACCAAATATTTCCAATTTAATGGAGGTACCTTTGTACCACAAATTTCCAATTTAATGGAGGTACCTTTGTACCACAAAATTCCAATTTAATGGAGGTACCTTTGTACCACAAATTTCCAATTTAATGGAGGTACATTTGTACCACATATTTTAGAAAACACCCAGACCGGTACAAACACACATATTCATGCACACTTATGCTTGTACTGTGCGGGAATCGAACCCGCGACCCTTGGTTTAGAAGTCCGACATGCGGACCACTGCACCAAGCGGTCGTCGAACAATGGTTCTTTGTGTCACATACCTACTTGACATATTTTAATAAGCCTCACTTACCTATGTGATATTTTGATTGTTTTGTTTTTGTACCACAAGATCGACTACTCGTTAAGCTCTCAAAATATGGCATAAGTGGACCTGTGTTGCAATGACTTAAATCTTATTTGAAGGAAAAGACTCAGTGCGTAGAAATTCGAGGATCTTGTTCCATTCAGAAAACGATTATAAAATACCAGTCAATGTATCTACAAAATAATTTCGGAATACTGCAAGGTAGCATACACACAGATTCCCCTTCTTTCTACTATACATACTCGTATATGATTTGTCTAAACATCAGTCACAGGAGTGCATTTCAGTCGCGGTCGACGTTAGCTTAGTAATGAAAGGTAATGACTTATATAGCATTTAGCTGAGGCAATTTAATGGCTAAATGACAACAATATAAATACTTAATACTTAAGTACCTACTTAAACACCTTGTTAGTTTAGTAATTGTTAAAATCATGTTAACAATCTTTTTGTGAATAAATTATTTTATTATTTATTATTTTATTTATCTAAAAGTGAACACCAACAAAACTAAATACCTATATACAGTTCCGAACAATGAGACGTAATCCACAACACCTATGTGTATCACACGAAAGTGACATCATACAAGACACTACACAAAGCACCTTTTTGGGACTTAGCTTAGACTGTAACGTTAGTTGGAAGGACCATATTAATACCGTGTGTGCCACATTAAGTAGGTTTGTATTCGCACTGACAAGAATCACTATATTGGTATCCCAGCAAGCAGCTCTGACTGCATATAACGGATATCTATCTCTCCGGTCATGTCGGACTGCCGCCTCACCGAACCCCGAGAGCGATGGAACAGCGAGTGCACGAGCGCATTGCGCTCACAATTGTGTACCACCACATCTCCTGCGCAGTTGGCCGATCTCTGCTGAGACTGGCCGTCGTGGTCGAAATCGGCCAGGAGAACCATTATTATTATGTTGACTCCATTCTGCGTTATGGAATTGTTCTTTGGAGAAAGTCATACCAAATATTTAAATATTTCAAAAGATGTGTATTAGAGCTATGTGTTGCAACAGAAAACGAGAATCCTGTAAGCCACTATTCAGAAAACTTAATACGCTCCCATTGCCTTGCTTGTATATATATATGAAGTGTGTATATTTGTTTTTAAACGTAAGCACCAATTTACAAAATACTGGATACAACTCATAGAAATGTTCGCCATCAATATGTACATAAGCTTATAAGTAAACTTAGATTTACCTTCAAGGAACTCTTTTATAATTATATTAATTATTTATTTACTCGACGATTTTAAAAATGTAAATATGAATAAATTTAATAAACTAGTCAAAATATGGTTACTAGTTAAATGCTTCTATGGCGTCAGGGAGTTCCTAAGGTATAAAAAATTATATTCATTTAATAATAAACAAGTATGTACATACGCTTATCAGATGTTATTATTTTATAATGTGAATACACCTGAAAAGGTAAAGTTTTGCGGAATCACCCTAACAGCAATTGTAACTGTTTACATTGTACCCAAATTTATGTTCACAATAAACAATAAATTCATTTCATTTCATGTTAGCAAAACAACCACATGTTGGCAATGTCAAAAACATAGTTCATATCTTTGGCAACTGATTTAGAGTTAGGAAGCCAAAGGAAAACGCCTCCCACCGACCGGATGTTAGGGTCGGGGACCGAGGTCCGACAGACACCATCCTGATTCGTCCATCCATACCATTCAGAATCCAAATCCTACATGCCGCGGCTCATGCGCGGTACTAGGCCAACAGCGCCATCCAGCCCACGGAGCCGCACCAGCGCTCGCCGTCGCGCCTGCCACCGGCAGGCATGCGCCCGCGATGGCGAACGGTAGAGGTAGCCACATATCTATTCACCACGGCATCATAATAGCCTAAAATGGCATGACAGTAAAAGTACGTAATTTCTACCGTTATGGAAGAGCGTGGCCTCCTGATACATGTTGAGACTTCATCATGTTGTTTTTATAGTTTATTTGATTACGTAAATAAAGATTTATTATTATAACAATAATATAGTGCACTAAAGCTCATTTGCCGGAAGATTGTTTTCTATTTAATTTTACACCTTGTATGGATACATTTCCCCCTTTTACGTAAGTTTATTTTATTTTATTTACAAATACAAGTATTGACTGACCTTTATCCTCGTCGTCACTTGTAAGATACTCCTAGCACACGATACACTGGCTCGACAACACACCATGTGCGCAGGCGACGCGTCCGTTCTCGCCCATGGCTCTCACAGTAATGACCCGCGCGCCCCGCCACACCGTGAGCACGAGATAGTGTTTAGTTATAACTATGGTTATAACCTGACACAAACACTACAGTACTCGTATACAGCCATTGCAATTTTTTTTTTATTCTTACATGAAACTTTTTTGGGAGGACTTGTGGGCCCAATGCCAACAACTGCCGATACAGCAAGAAATTGCTCAGCGTAAATGGCGATGGATAGGGCACACGCTGCGTCGAGGTGAGTGCAATACTGCGTCAATGGCCTTCAAATGGCAGCCCGATGGCAAGAGAAGACGCGGACGACCCATACATTCGTGAAGACAAACCATCGACCAGGAGATAACAGCTGGAGGTCTACTTTAGGAGGATGTCAAGAGTCAAGCGCAGGACAGGGGGAGATGGCGACAACTCACGAAGGCACTTTGCACCACGGGGGTGCCATAGGACTCCAACAACAACAAAACTGTTTTCGAACTGGCCACCATAAACAGAACATAAAAAAAAGAAAAAACGGCGTTCAGAAGAAAAATAAATTAACACTAACATTTGAAACCTTGCAAATACTTTTTACCCTCGACGGAAATTGGTAGAATTTGCCCGTGTGTGTACTCGTATATGTGTTTGTGTTGGTTTGTTTTTCGTATGTCTGTCTGTGGCAACGTATATCCCGAACCGATAGGCTGATTTCAGTGAGGTTTATTTCATTCGAAAGATAGTTTTATCTCGGTGGTTCTTAGCTATGTCTGGTCAAAATTCGACCAGCCGTTGAAGCTAACCAGCTGTGTAACTGGTTATTCGGGGGTTTCTTTAACAGGAAAGTTAGTTTTACGGGAAGTATTACAAAAATGTGTACAAGTGATAATGATTTAATTCTGTAGTTTTATAAATATGCTTTAGAGATTATGAATAATTTATTTCAGAAAACATCAAAAAAATAATATCTAAAAGCTAACGATGATTTTGAACAATGGAGAACAACAATAAATATAAGGCCCTTTTAATATTGCTTCGCATATGGTGTGAAAGGTAGAGTATTCGCCTCTGGAGGAAAGAACTGTCGTTGTCTTGGGCTGTTTAAATCCTTCGCTTCACTCAAGACTCTATATGACTACCGCGCTTCGCTCAGGAGTCAACAAAGAGTCCCTCGCTACGCTCAGTATCCAACGCTCGTAACATATTCCATTACGGTCCTTTACAATGCATTATAAACTATTACAGTTTAGAATTTATGACATGAAATAAATTATAAATTTACATTTCGCACATTGATGAATAGTATGTACTCGTATTGTTAAGTTTTGATCACAAATAGGTGTGCAAGGCGTTTATACCTGTGTGAGGTCGGGTTACTTATTTACCAAACTCATTATATACACGCCTTAATGCGCACCTCTGCAGTATGGGCCTGATGTGTATATCAATCACCAATACTGTTAAGAACTACATATAACTTAGTTATCTGGGCACGAGTCGACATCTCTATATGTAATTTGTTTAAGCCCAAAAAATCCGTATACCTTTCTCCGAAAACATAGGTTCTTGCATCGTTTAAAAGGTCTCGCTGCCACGCTGTGTATTGTGTACAAATGATAAGTATGAAAAAATATGGTTATTCTAATGTTTAATAATAATAAATAAATAATAATAAATAATTTATTTCGATTTTTTTTTAATTTTCCTATTAATCTGAAGTCATAGCTAAAATAATATAAGGGGAAATTTGCGAGTTTAGAATTAAACATTAGAATAACCATATTTTTTCATACTTATCATTTGTACACAATACACAGCGTTCGTACGTTATATACCTTCAGAGAAATAGCTGAAATTGTATCTACAAATATTGATTACAGGTGGCGTGGCTACAGAGAATTCTCTGCAACAACGCCATAGTAATTTTATTTTATCTTTCAAATTAAAAGTCGTACATTCACAAATAGTACATGTACGTCATGTCCGTTAGCTGTACGTAAAAATGGGTTATATTAATATAAATAAAATATACAGTGGCGTAGCTACAGAGCACAACACGAATTCTCGCGAATACTAGCGGGATACCCGCTAGTAATAAAATAATGGAATAAATGAAATAGTTAAGGACGCAATATCGTCACGAAAACAAAAATACTTGACCTACAAATACGACGTTTTGTGTTTGGTTTGATTTAGACATTATTATATGGCATTTTGAAAGCTGAGCAGTTTTTGTTTGCCAAAAACTTGGATTTTAAAGGTAAAATTGATAACTGAGGTTGCTACTAAGTAGGAATGACGTAATTACATACATCTTAAGTTATCTATTGTGTAAAAACATTGTCAATAAACAGATTGATGTACATAACTGAATTTTCAATTCAGCCCATCGAAGTCAAAGTTTTTTGAAATGAGAACCCTTAAGAAATTGATATGCAGGTAGGGGAGGCCTCAAATGCGTTAGCAAAACTACAAGTGTGTTGCGTTGCTCACGTAAGACAACGCCTTAGCATTTTTATATGTAAAAATGAATGAGGAGAATGCACACAAAATATAGTAATTCTTGTACTCTACACTCACTGCAATCACCCGCGCTATTCAAGTTATGACGTTAACAGGTGCACCAGGGAATAGACAGACATCTGCCAATGTGACAGCGGTCTCCGGCTCCATCTAACTATATGGATGGATCTGTCCTGTTCAATTAATTTCGATTACATAATCAAGATACTGTTTCCGCAGATCGGTAATTTAGTATGTGGCAATTATTTTATCAAACCTATTAAAACCGACTTCTCTTGGCCGATCATATTTCGTATAATTTTTCGCTTTGCTATTCGTCCGCAAATTTTTCAAGGTTCTGGTTAGAATGTGGTTCTTAAAAGTATGTAGGTACCCACTTAGATTTTATTTTGCTAATATCTTTATAAAATAACTAAAACTATTCATACAGCATATAAGCTGTTACGCAAAAGAACGTATTTTACATAAAGGAAAATTAAAAACAACATAAAATCAAAGTTGAAAATAAATTCGATACCCACGACAATGGTATGCGAATTACTTTGGAGTCGGTCGTAATTTATTTCGCTTTGTGATTTTTCATCGCGTGTCTCGGCCCACCATTTGTACAGTCACATTTCATCTGCTAAAGCGTCACATTTCACCAGTATTCACGGTATATCATAGCCCATAAGAAAAACAGTCTAAATATTTTGCGTCATGATTTTAATTGCGACGCAAGTTAAGTAATCTGGGAGAGATAAATAGGCGCTTTTAAAAACGGCATTTTTCGGTTTGTTGTAATTTAATCTTCCAATAAATACCTAAGCATTATCGTCACAAGGCTTTTTCCTTCTAAAGAATGATTTTGAAACGACAAAAGTTTTCTACGAATAAGTTACTAAGACACTCCGTATAGAAACTCAAACATGAAGTGTGAATACAGAGTGATTAGAAGCGGCTAAATACAGATAATACATACATGTAAATTCGAATTAATTAGAGTGATTGCAATTAGAGGCACTTCGAATTAGTGAGAAACAGTCGATAACAAGCAATGGTTGCAGTTAGAATGTTATTACTTGATTATTCTCGTATTTGATAGTTGTTATCGTACTGAAGATATTATATTATTGATTTCGATAATGGCATCAATAAGGTAGAATAGCTGGGAAAACGATAATCACAATTTTCACAAAACTTTAAGTGTTTTAAGTAAAACTTGATCCCACAGTTCGCGTTGCTTAAGACTTAGAACATTTTGAAGAAATATGTAAGTAAACTTAGAGCTAAATACTCATTGTCTTATTATTTATTCATTTTATTTATTAAGATAGACTTAGGTGGGAATGAGAGAATCAACAGTCGCTGCACAGGTTTACCTAATTACGATCACCACTTGCATCTTTTATGCATGTGTTCAGTTGTGACTGTATGTGCGTTCTGAAGTTTTTAATAAAAAATCTGTTGTTGCTTAGATAAAGTTTTGTCAAAATTAACCGAAAATAAATGAGTACTTTTCATCATTATTTCCCAGAAATCTCATTTAGTTCAAGACACAAGATTCCGAGGTTTTTATTTTCCTGTTAAACTGAACTCAACTAATTACGTTTCCATGAAAATAAAAATACATCTCGTGGGATTCACTTTGAGTTCATAGTTTGGTATGATTGTAGTCATGACGCCGGGGTAGTGACAAAATCATTATTTTCTTAGATTGGAACCTCAAACTTCACCATGTTTAATATTGAGAATATGCTGACGTAGAATCAAAGCCATATTGGAATATCTCTGGTAAATGAAAGGAGTCTGCATTATGAACTTAAGCCAGCTGTCCACAGACGTAGTGCGACATCTGCTACGTCTGCACTTTGGTGTTTGCTAGCTTACTGCTTTGAATACCAAAGCAGCAATACTACTACCAGACTTTGTTATGAATGCCTTTTACCGCATAATATATATATATTTTAATTCCACTGCGTCATCTGTGGCATTCTACATTTTCAGACGATTCATTCAGCGACAGAGTTTAGTGTGAGTTTAGTGTGTAGACTTTTTTTGGTGGTTTTAAAAACCTATTTCGAGAGGACACCACGACAGGTACAAAAAAATTTGGTAGCATGTTATGTTACGTCGGATTTAGGACCAGTACAACAGGAAACTTTGTTCAAATTAAAAAATTAAAAATATTTACTTGCTGTCATTGGTACAAAGATATTACTACAACAAAAGTTCTCTATAATCAACCAATGTATAAAAATATTTTAAAATAACAGTTACACAATGATTGTCTGAGTTACAACAACCTGATTCAAAGACAATAAATAGATATCTATCTATTTGGCGTTTCACAATATAAATTTATAATTTCTCAATGCCATAACATGAATTCAATATACGAGTACAAGATGTCGTAAATTCGGCCAAACTGAAATAACATTTTTTTATATATGAATTCAGGATGACACTGTGTGGTCTACACAGTGCACACAATCCTCTTACTGCATCAGTGTAATTAATTAGCAGCTTACGAAGCCCTTTAATAAATAAAATGACAGTCACTGACGATTTCATGGTAAATGAAAATAGCAAATGTAAAAAAGTTGTACATTTTGGCTGAGCAAGATACGATTGGTGTAAGGGGGCAGGCGCCCCGCCAATAATTTTTTATCATAGGATTCACAATATAGGTCCTAAATAAAATTTAGAGATAAAGATGCTATCATGCATGGCTGTGTGTCATTGCAATAAATTAAATCTGCAAGCGCTCAGCACTGCAATTTTGTTGCGAAATGATTTACCTACGTGATGTTTATGCAGGCCACACGGACCGAAAATTTAACGATTTCATATTATTTAGTCGGCAGCAAACAAATTATTTGAAGAAGGTTTACGTGTATTAATTAATTCGATTTTGATAGGGTTAAAAGTATAAAAGTAAGTTAGTAAAAGTATATACTCGTAATACCTAAACCTTCAATACAATGTATTTTTTTAAATCCTTCAAATTCTGACACATTTTAACAAATCCACATCATCCTAAAGATTTATATGATATGTTCTAGAAATGATAACGCTAAATGAGAAAATAACATATCAACAATTTGTTTATTATTTGTTTACTAGTAAGTAATTAAACAGTTTTCAGTCTATTCAATTTATCACTGTAAATTGCTTATATGCATAAAGTTGTTTGTTGTTTAATCACATGTAATGTAATGATGACCCAATTTATCAGCTTATTTATGTCCACTGGGAAGTACATTTTCAAGCTCACGGATCATAATTGACAGAATTAATTTTCGCATGCAACTGTAAATTTAACAACTTACTAATATTATTCACGCGAAAGTTTGTAAGTATGGATGTTTATGACTCTTACGGTAAAAAACTACTGAATGTATTTTAATGATATTTTATCAGACTAAAGATTATACATCAGAATATCATATAGGCTACAATTTATAAAAAAAAATCGTGAAGATAAAGGGTTTCACGCGTACTTGGCTACTAGTACGTTATTATGTAAAAAGTGCTAAGGAATTTTAGTCCTACGAATCGCCTCAGCTATCTCATTAGTTCCATTCAAGTACTATGCAATCTTTGAATACATTTCAGTCAAGGTCTAGGCCTTGTGATCACTGTTTCGTAGTTGTACTGTATTGGTTAAGTTTTCATTGACAGCACAAAAATGATACCTACTGGTTTAAAAATTTCATTTGTTGATAAACTTGATACTGAGATACATAACTTAAATTTATTGATTGGATTCCTTGAATAAGTGAAACAACGGAATCTGCTGGAAAAACTGACTTCTTTGTTTTCAAAACACGTCTAAGAAAAGTTATGACGAGAAGGGACGTTGACTTCATTCTTGAAATAATTGCGATCTGTGCAGTTTGAACGTTTAGTTGTCTGGGATAAGTCACACAAAATGGATCAAAAGGTGTTCATATATTTCATCACTTTAACACTCTTAGTACAAGTTATTATGGTAAGCTTTTTTTTTTAAAAATATTTATTTAATGTAACTTGTCGTAACTTGTAAGACAAGCGCGTTTTTTCAACTAACTGAGTTATGAATCGTCGATTTATACGTCGACGCAGGACATTATAGTGCACAAGTGTGAGCGCAATACACAGGTGCACTCACTGTTCCATTACTCTCAAAGTTCGGTGAGACGGTTATCCGACATGACTGGAGAGAGATTCGGCGCAGGACCAATGGCTTAGCGTGCTTTCCGAGACACGGGGGTGTAACACCGCCAACTTCCCGACTGCTAGGAGTCGGTGATTCTGAAATTCATGACAGAAAATCTCAGAAAGAATTTTAGCTCGACCTGGGAACCTAGGACCTCTCGGATGTAAGGCAGAAACTTTACCACTAAACCAACAAGGCAGTCAAATTACGAGCTGTGTGTAAGTGAAATTAGTCGTTAGAGCGTAACTGAAAGGTATCTTTTTCTGTCAGAACACATACAAATGTGACAATCACTTCCGACTTTGAAGGTTTGCTATAAAATACAAAATTCGAATCATTCTATTGTTTTGCTTACTATGAAACACTTCAGATACGTGAATCGCGAAGCACATATTTTGATATTAAGTTGAACACACGTTGTTGTATGGAAAAACGAATATGCTTTTTAGTTGGAACAGACTTTAAATTATAACGATTTGATTTTTTTATTGTTGGCAATATCATGTCAAGTTTTTCGTAGTAAGCCTTCAGCTTACAATTAGTTATAAAAAAAATATTAAGTGAAAATGAGATGCCCCAATAATATCAAATATTTAATTAAATACCTATTTGTAGTGTTATTTGTAACATACGACGACTGTGTTAATAGCTTAAACCACATCGTCAGCAACTAAAATCGAAGTACTGTAAAAGAATCATGAAATGTTTTAATTACAGATCGAATCTACACATTTTGATAAAAAGACTTTAGACGGTATGTTGCTGAAAATGCTATGGACCAAGGTGTTTGTGGGCCATGACCCGAAGACAAAAGAAACAGCAATCAAAAAACTAAAAAACACTGGAGATTATGACAAGCTTATACATTACCTTGTAAAAGTTAAAAAAGAAAAAGTACCACGCATTCTCGATTTGTTTGCTCTTATAATTATAGAATATATGACATAATGTTCAATAGCAATGTGTTTCTTTAATTTTTATTTTTTCAGCTTAGTTACCTATTAACTACAGAATTACGCTACGTTAAAAAAAAAAATACTGGCCGACTAGGCTTAGCGACTAATATCTAGAGGATATTAACCGGGACCAACAGCTTAACGTGCCTTACGAAGCACGGAGTTGCTTGTAAATAGACGTCACTTTTATGGTCAGAATGGTCACCCATCCCAAACATGACCGCGCCGTAGGTTGCTTAACTTTTAGTATCACTACCAAAGCGCTGTAACCACTGCGCCACAAGCACCTCTATATTTATATATCTCTATATTTGTACCTTATATTCATTGTCAATGAGCACGCCTTTCCCAGCAGCCGGTGGGCCAAAAATATGATGGATAAAGATCTCAGCGAGTAGACTGGGCCAAAATTCTTAAATTTAAAAAAAAAAACAGATTTTTTCTTCATTTATCGGACAGGAAAATTTCTGCTGAGGCCCGTTAGTTGTTATGATTTTTTATTTAGAAAGCCTGTGATCAGTCACGAAGTAACTGTTGAAATATAATTTTAATATGAATGTTAAATTTTATTTCGCTTTACTAAAAATAAAGAGAAATACTTACTATTTTACATATTAAACTCTTGTACGAGTATTATAAATCAAGTTCACTATCAAATTTAAATAAAAAATTGTAACAGAACAAAATACAACATGTGTTAAGTTTGAAAACATTGCTAATTTTTTTAGTAATATTCTTGTAACTTACTTTCAAATGATTTTTACACATCCCTTTCAAATTTGAAACAAATGTACAGCGGTTAAAAAATACTATATTTTGATAAAAAAAATTATCTAACCTAATAGTGGGGGCTGCGATCACAACTCAAAGTAGCTCACAGATATCAAATACCGTAAGTAAAGGTAATTAGTATTAGGTACAGGTCTATTTTCACTAAATCTTCTCTTACCTAGTTAGTTAGTTAGTTTTGCAGGGCTTTTTCCGCACTTAGCCTCACGATTGGGCCATTGTGCGTGTTTGCCTCTATTCCAACCAGCCCAAGTCCTCCCAGAAGGCTAGCAGCCTGCCTAGGCCACTAAAGATTTCTGGGAATGATGTTGGGTTTTTTAGAATGTCTGCTCGCTGTTTTTCCACACTTGTGCACTCCATGAGTACATGCTGTGGCGTTTCCTCTTCCTCGAGGCATCCTCTGCATCGAGGGCTGTTTGTTACACCTATGTTAAATAGGTGCTTGTTTAGGAGACAATGGCCTGTTATTATCCCTATAACTCTGCGTAGATTGTCTCGCGTTAGTTTGGCGAGGTTGCGGGCAAGGCGGTTCTTCTCTTACCTATTAAGACTGGGATGTTCGGCCGGTCTTAATCTGTTTCATAGGTCTAAATAAGGTTTAGGTACCGGTATTAGCAATAACAATGTGATTGATTTGATTGTCCCTATGAATATATAAGTTTGTGAAAACATTACAACTTTTTAACGGATCTTTTCTGTTGACAACTCAGTAGTGGCAACTGCTAAACCTACTTTTTATCACCAATAAATAGCTTCAAGTAAATGCAAGATATTTAAGAAGCTTACTAAAGAATACATTTTATAAAACGAGCTATCTGTTGCAAAGGGATTTACAAATTGCAACTTTAAATTAGCGGTTGAATATTCACCTCGTATTTCTACAGTTTAGCTACAGTTACCGTGTTTTTAAAATATGTTTCTGCTTTATCTTTTGAATATTTTGGCAAGCAATTCACAATATCCTTTAACACTTATGTCATGATTTTTCGATGCTAGAAGTTAGAAATTGGACCAAAATTATTATTTATTTTGTGATAACTTATTATTATGACTCATTTAATTGTTATGACTATTACTTTCTATATATTTATATTGTTTTCCATCATTTATTTGTAAAGTCCAGTACACACATCAAAAATTAAAATTCTATCCTCAAATAAACGCATTTTAGAATGGAACTTCAAACCTGCAAGTATGAGAAAAATATAGTACCTAAATTAAAAGTTAAGACTAACTACGCAACTAAGCAAAATTCAAAGTATCGTTACACAATTGTTATAGAGCTTTTAACAACCAGATGATGTGTGCACAAACATATGTATATTCTATCTACCTAAGAGTGATATATAGATGGCTGTCAGTTTCATAAAAACAGCTATTTACAATTTTTTTACAATAACATCACATACATTGATCTGACTCCGTGGTAAGTAGCTTAAGCACTTGTGTTACAGATATCAGAATCAACAGTGGTATTACAAATAAACTTAAATAAATACATATAACACCCAGACCAGTACAAACAGACATGTTCATGCAAACATGTTCGTACTTGCGGGGATCGAACCCGGGACCTCTTGACTAATAGTCAACTTCTTAACCATTACACCAAAGTGGTCGTCAGCTATAGCCAGCTGTTTCCTACCTACCTTATATAGATTTCAGTATGAAACGGACAGTAACTTTCAGTGAAAGGTATATAGAATATTGAAACCGGCCAATAGTCTTTAAAAAAGGTCCGTCTATCCCTTACCAAAAAAACCTTCGAAAACACAAAACCCGTCTTTTACGAGTACGTTTGGTTAAAAATTCAGCGCCTTTACTGCCCGCAGAGTCGGTTAAATGAAGTGGGTGTGTTTCGTTGTAACACAAAGCCCCCGCTATTTGTTGTATTCAGACAACATTGCAGTTGTCCAATAAAGCACTGGGCCTGGAAACTATATTTTTTACATTTTCGGGGCACAGATGAAGTCAACAAGAAATATTAGGTTATGGCATGAGCGTTTGTGAATGATGATTTATGGTACCTCGTGTAAACATCTATATTGTCAACGTTTATATTATTAAAATTTAACAAGATTCAACAAAACTAATTATAAAAACAGTTCAGTGGGGTGAGCACGAACAAGAATCCTAACGTATTCGTAGCGTTAATTATTCGTTGACTTGTCAGTTTGTATGGAAAACTGACTGTTTCTGAAGTTTGACGATACAAATACGTTATGATAATAATCGTGCTCACCCCACTGATATTTGAAAATTTCCGTTCCAATCCTGGTTGTTCGGACAACATCGGCATCAACCCGCGCGCCAGCGGGAGGGGAGCGCAGGCAGCCGGCCGAGCAACTACCTACGTCGTCTCGCGACGTCATCACGACCCCAGCACGAGTGCCCGAGCCGAACGTTCGCCTTTTGCACGCACTCATCGCCATGGCCGATCGCTTACTATTGTCGCCTGATTTAGAATTTTGTTTAAATAGAGCTAGAATATAGCACCTAAATTAACAGTCCGCTTTTTATTCATTAAAATTACCTAAGGTAGGTACTAACACTACCTACCTACAAACACTGACCTAAAGGCTTTTTGAGTGAAGTGATAGAAGGCAGATTGCTTGCACAAAACGTGCCTCTGGTCTTTTAATAAATATCTCTGTTTTAAATCAAAGGAAACTGTGACACGGGTGGTTGGTTTTGTTAAGTATGTGCATGTCAGTGACCAGTCCATCAAAATTGCCACGTCTACTTGGCTATTTTTATGTATGTATTTATACGTAAAAAAGTCTGAGCGGATTTCTGACCCAGAGATTGTGCCATGATACCTGCACATAAAAAAACTTGTACTCGTAATTCACAACTAAGTCTCGTTTAGCACAAATACAACTACAGAGGGAAATTTAACGATAGTCCAAATGCAATTTATGGGTTTTATGTGTGTTGCATTAGCATTGATTGATACAAGCAGCCGAATTAACAAGCGTGGTTTACATGTTGAATTGCGCCCGGCACGCCTCGATCAACGTGATGCGCTGTACATTGTTGACAATCCAGACGTTTTACTAATTTCCTATATTAAACTTGCAAATTAGTAAAACGTCCACGCTTAAATGTGCGGCTACAATAGAATTGTGTTTAGTGTTGCATTCGTTGATGTGGCGAGGGACAAAACTCTAATAATAAGTCCTCCTGGCCGATTTCGACCACGGCGGCCAATCCCAACAGAGCACTTTTAAATCAGTCACTTTTATCAGCCAACTACGCAGAAGATATTATAGTGCACAAGTGTGAGCGCAATACACAGGTGCACTCACTGTTCACCATATATATTAATGACCTTCCATACTTTGTCGACGGTGCTTGTGAGATAGTGTTATTTGCTGATGATACTTCACTACTTTTTAAAACTCCAAGGGGTAAAGAATCGTTTGACGATGTAAATGGTACTCTCTCGCGAGTACTTCATTGGTTCACCGTTAACAATTTATTGCTTAACGCGACCAAAACTAAATGCATTAAGTTTACAATGCCCAATGTCCGACAAGTTCCAACAAAGGTTGTTGTTAAGGATGAACAACTAGTTACTTCAAATACTGCAACTTTTTTGGGAATTACTTTAGATGATAAGCTCCAGTGGGGTCCTCATATCATGACCTTATCAAAGAGACTAAGCTCCGCTGCATACGCTGTAAGAAAGATAAGGTTTCTGACTGATGTTGAAACGGCAAGACTAGTTTATTTTAGTTATTTTCACAGTATCATGTCATACGGCATCTTACTATGGGGCTCAGCTGCAGATATAGAGACAATTTTCGTATTGCAGAAACGAGCCGTGCGGGCTATTTATAAACTTAAATCAAATGAAACACTTAGAGAATTGTTTAAAGAAGTTAAAATACTTACAGTTTACTCGCAATATATTTACGAAAACCTAATTTACGTTCGAAAAAACTTACACTTATTTCCTAAAAATAGCGATTTGCATAACTTCAACACAAGACAAAAAAATAGGCTTGCCGTTCCACACTTTAGGCTTCATAAGGTTGGTCACTCATTTATGGGTAGATGTGTATCATTTTTTAATAAATTACCTGAAAATTTAATTTCATTGCCTTTAGATAAATTTAAAACAGTTGTTAAAGATGTATTAATGTCGAAAGGATATTATAAAATTGATGATTATATAAATGACAAAGATATATGGAAATGTTTAAATGCAAATAATTACAATTATTGTAAATCAATTTTGAAAAGAGGCAATGACAATAGTGACTGAGTTTCTTGCGCCGCTTCTTCTCAGCACTGGCCCAAATTGTCCCGAAGCGGTGGTAGGGTTAATTTATATGTTGGGACGTGTAAAAGTGCTAGTTCTTAGCCTAGTTACAGAAATAAATGAATTTTATTGAATTTTTTATTGTTCCATCACTCTCAAAGTTCGGTGAGACGGTAATCCGACATGACCGGAGAGAGATCAGGCGCAGGACCAACGGCTTAACGTGTTTTCCGAGGCACGGGGGTGTAACACCGCCAACTTCCCGACTCCGAGCTGTTTTTGAGAAATTCATGACAGAAAATCTCAGAAACAATTTTTGGCTCGAAAACTCTATCACATGGCTTTTTACAGTGAAAAAGGTACACACATACACACATATTTTAGTATTTCTGCAGCAGCTACATATCAAATCTGTAAAGTAGCAGTGTTCAAGTTGAAGGATCTCAGTGTCAAAACGCTGCTGGAAAAGAATCATTTCTTGCACATAACCAAAACTGAAGACGTTTTTTTTGGCGATGTTCACGAATTTACTTGCTAAAAGCCGATCAGTATGGCATATTTTAAACGGGTAATCGCTTTAGCGGGGTAATTTATAAGATGTTCAACGAAACGTAACCAGAGCATACAATTTCACTTAAGCCCAGGCAAAACTCGTAAGAAAATTAACCTTCAAATCAACACGAAGAAATGTGTTACGAGTGATTTCCCCTTCTTGAACCATAATAAAAAACAATGTTTCACAAAAACAACAGACCCATCTATCAAACCCTACATCACAAATTGATGGAATGGAGATGGGAAATTTCTTTACAGCTTATGAATGTTTATCAAGTGAGTATCGTGAATAATGATAAGAAATAACATCAGTGCCTATCTATAAAGAGAATAATACTAACAGGTTTAAGCAACAAGTAAGGGATAAGCGAGATATTATTATTTTGAACGTATAAAAGTGGGAGATTTCCCGTAGAAAGTGTTAATACGTTCTTACCGAAATGCCTCGTTTACCATCCAATTCATTAATTTGAGGTTTCATTCACTAAATCTGCCAAACAGCTACCTATTTCAGTTTTTAAATACAAAAACTCTAACGTTTGAAATAAATATAAAATTTACTTGCATTCCGTGGAAACAAACATTAAACTTTATAATATGTATTACAGCCAACGAGAAAAGTTAAAAAAGGTAAACCCACGTCCCGCCAGTATGATAACTTGGCGGGTTCCAAGCCTAAGCTAGCGCGTTTAAGGCAATAATTATGCATTACGCTCGCTCACCGTTCTCTAGAGTCGTCTGCATTCATGGAGATTTACAGTAACTTTACAAACTTATTGCGCCTGAATGCGAGCACGGCCGTCTTCTTGCTACCAACATTTATTGCAACTTACGCAGTTGGTAATATAATTTTAACTGCGTAAAATAGTGCGAACAAACAGTTACGCTCCGCCCGCTGGTGTGGCGTTCCACCATTATGCTCTAGAAGAGAATTTTGTATAACGTAACTACATTATTATAAACTAGCAAACTTCGCAGACATTTGTCCGTTGTTTTTTATTTTATTATTAAGAACCATACCAGTATCTACTTTAAAGAATGCCATCCAGTACCTAGACATCTAACTAGTCACTAGTGCCTTGTGCAAGTACAGTTGATATCAAAAACATTTAAGTAAAAAGATAACAAGAACTAAATTAAAAATGTAACCACGGCTCGGTATGTAACCAACAATACCTAACCAACCAAACTAAACTGCAGCATCTAGGTCCGAGATTCATCTAAGACTTGATTCATCAGGTATTCATCCATGCTTGCACGTAAATTTACTTATTACTTTAATAATATCATCAACAATTTAGCCTAAATTGTCTTTAAGCAATTGATAAAATTCAATAGAAGACAAGACTGAACATTGGATTTATAGAACATGATCACACTCCATTAGCTTCACAGAGTCAGGGTTTAGGTAAGTACTCTAGTCGCTATCGATCGGCGTTAATGTTTCCTAGCTTTTAGAGCTCATACAAAAATACAACAAAAATGCTAGAAGCAATAGCATTTTGGGGAGTTTTTAAAAGTTTTGGTAAGTAAAACGTGTCCGCAACTATCAAACTCTACAGGAATGAATCAATATGGGAATTTTTTTAGGCCGCGCGTTAACTTTGTTATTTTGTCAGAATTGAATTCACAGATTCAATATCTAATTGACCTACGGAACGTCAAAACGGTGCCAGTAGCTTTCACTAAAATTAAAATAGTTAAATCTTAAACTTTATGTAGAGAATCGCGGGCGCGGTGGCGGCCGCGATCGCGAAATATCAAACACATGATGTGATATCCAAGTGTGGTCACAAAAAACTCAGGTCGGTCTAAGCAGAGAGTTCGCACCCGCGCCCGCGCTCCCGCCCGTGCGTTCCTTTCCTATGTGGACAAGCACTTAGTCTTTAAGTGTAATCAACCTGCTTCCTGCCCTGAATCCTGATCACTTGCATGTTTACTACAAATGAGGATGTTTCGTACAAATAAATAAATAAAAAAAACAACAGACAGGACACCTTCTGCGTGTCTGCTAGTTTATAACAATGTACAGATAATACAAACAAATAAATACAAATAATTAATTTCATCAACTTAAAAATAATTACATCACTTTGGCTAGAAGCTCCTTTTAAGCTACGACAAGCTTGTGTTACGAGCATCTTCTCTTCCATAACAATGAATATATTATATCAGTAATTTTATGTAATTTAACATACACTTTTTAAATTTAAAATTTTTTAGTCATCAGTAATAATTATATAAATTATGATTTATTTAGTTACGTTATTAAAAAAAAATGTTTTGCAATCTAGAGCATAATAGTGGAACGCCACAAGAGCGGAGCGTAACAGTTCGCACTATTTTACGCAGTTAAAATTATATTATCAACTGCGTAACTTGCAATAAATGATCGCAGCAAGAAGACGGCCGTGCGAGCAGGACAACATTTACCCCCGCAGCAGTCGTTGTTCGCTAGTTATTTTTTGTCTATCCCGCGTACATGACAATCTGTTTATTAACACTAAGCCATTCATATGTCTGGTTCTATCCTGGCAGATATTATATATGGAGAGGGAAAAGCCCATTGATTCTACCCTCCTTTCAGATCTCTGCGAATCTTTGGTTAAGATTTATAAGGTTCTGTCTCTTTAGTCTTATTTACTCTAGGCTACCGGCACCTTCCATTTGCAGTGCCAGGGAGTTAACATGTTGTGTTAATCTGTCTGATATTTTTCGCTATATTGTATGACCTTGACGTTTTTCATGTTCAGGTCCAAATGTATTTGTTGAACATATGATTAGGGTTGTTAAACATGAGTTTCAAGGCTTTGTTTTAAAATCTCTGAAGGATTTCCAGTTTGCTGTTCCCCAAAGCTGTATCCCAAAGGTCCATATTGGCTCCAATATGGTCTTGTAAATGCTAATTTTGCTTTTAACATTTAGCTGGGATTTTTTCCCGCTAAGCACGACGTGTTCCTCAGTTTAATGTTGAGCTGATTTTTCTTAGTCCGTATGTGCTTATTCCAGGTCAAGCGCCTGTTAAGATGCCTGTCAAGATACTTTGTGTGGTCACCTTGTGGTATGATCTTATAGCCCAATTACCGTTAGGTGTTCTTAGCGCTGGTATATGATTTGTTGGTCTATCAATTGTTTAAGGAACTTTTCCGAGAAAGTAGTTCGTGCCCTTAGTTAAAGTCAACTTTGATATTTGCTCCTGTAGGTTAGAATTTCATATTCATATTCTGTAACCATGCCTGAAGATCTGCCACAAGGTGTCACTGATGAGTTATTAGAAGCGTCTACTGATCCCAGTACTTCTACTGCAGAAACTAATTCTGAACAGAACATATTGGGGTCTTCAAATATGGTTTTATGGTCAGTTGCAAAGGTTTATTATAAACCGTTTTTTGTATAAATGTTTCGTATACCAAGATGGTTATTTATAAGGGAGAAAATGTTGAGTAAAGCTACGCATGCATAGATAACGGCTGCGCCCGACATTGCATACTAGCCAATAAAATAACAGTGTGTTTCAAATAAGGGAGAAAATATTGTGTACGCATGCATAGATAGCGGCTGCGCCCGACATTGCATACTAGCCAATAAAAGAACAGTTCGTTTCAAATAAGGGAGAAAATGTTGTGTGCGCATGCATACATAGCGGCTGCGCCCGACATTGCATACTAGCTAATAAAAGAACAGTTTGTTTCAAATAAGGGAGAAAATGTTGTGTACGCATGCATAGATAACGGCTGCGCCCGACATTGCATACTAGCCAATAAAAGAACAGTGCGTTTCAAATCTACGCCTTATTCACAAGTCCCGATACATGTACACAACTATATTGTTAGTTTTAGTAAAAAAATATGTTTTGCATAAGACGTGCTATATTTTTCGTGTAAATAACAGGATTAAGAACACTTTGTTAGATATATCGTATTGTGTGGGTGATGTATCGGATGCAGATTCAAGCCAGCCAGGCGTCTGTCTTTGTTCGAAGCCAACGAGCGACCCGCATCTGCGAGAATCTTATGCAAAATCGATGTTTTTATTGCTCTTTTATGGTTTCCCCAGTCTTTTAGCCAAATTGAGAGTAAGAAGAGGCGTGAGGAAATTCATTCGCGAGCCAAAACGATTCTTTAATTAAGCGCGCTTCTTAATTTTTTCGGTTAACGACCAGAGGCGTCTAATTTGAATTGATACTTCTGTTGCAGCTTTCAAAAAGACATTATCGCTATTTTATTGAGGTACTTACGATTGGCTTTTCTCTTTACCTAACTTGAGATTTTCCGAATAGTGCACAGATTCTAACAGTGCTACTACAAAAGAACGGAAAAACAATGGTCCAAATCGTGATTCCATAATCACTGTCCTAAATATTAGGCACGAGCTGGACCAGGATTTAGCATTACTTACAACAAAACGATTTTTTGTCAGTGATTAGTTAACCACGGTATAATTGCAATCATTCACCATTCATTCAATTCATAGATGTTTCATTTTAAGCATGTTGTTTTTTTTTTTGGAAGAAATTTAAATTGTATTCAAATCAAAATAAGTTTGTGAAACGGAACGTGCTTTGACGTATGAAAAATGGCGAACATGAAATTATGATAACTGTTAGAAACTAATTTTTACTTTTCCGCTAAAAATGTGATAAATCTTCGTAAAATCATTCAAATGTAAACAAATTGATAAATAGTTATCATACTAAAGCGCTTGATTAACGTGAATTGTCAAATCTACATAAACTAGGGGTCCAGCTTGTCTAACTTGGATAGTGTTTAAAACAGGGTGTTTAGTGCTAAGCATGCTACTGTGGTACAAAAATGTTGAGTCACTGGATAAACAGCGTATAGGCAAGTGATTATTTATTCTGTGGTAAGTTATTGATTTGTGTCTCGTTCGTGGTTAAAATAAATAATAAATATATACACAACAACATCACATACATTGATCTGACTCCATGGTAAGTAGATTTAGCACTTATATACGCATGTACGGTTATACTCTTTCAACACACTTGCTTATAAAGTCGTTGTAATTTCCCTGCAATTAGACTAACAATGACACCTATAATCAAATTGTGACTTTTTCATTGCTATAACTCATACTCGAGTTATAGATTTAAAAAAAGAAAACTTTGAAAACCCAATTTTGTACGTGGCAGAATAGGCGCAACCCCTATGCGCGGAAAATAAAGAATTAAACTTGATTCTAAGGCGCTTCCTTCTGACGAAACACCAAGCACATCCAATGATTGGATTTCACCTACCCACACGAATAATGAGCCATCTCAAATTACAATAGAATATGAAAGTACCTATTTCAATAAATAATCTAGATGAGACCGCTATGCCATCAAAAGCAGTTAATAATAATTTTACTAACTGCACATTTACTAATTGTTGCTCTAAATAAACTTTTTATCTACTAAATAAAATGAGTTTTTATTGTTATTTTATTCACAAGTGTGTTGAAAAACTTCGTATGATACACGTGTGTACTAATTGATGATTACCGTCCTCGACTCTCTTAAGACCTCGGCGGTAATCACCAATGTTACACACTAGTACTCATACCATAGTGTACTATTATCAGGTGATAAGATAGAAAAAAAAGTGGATGGAAATAGTCCGCTTCCAACTTTTCCATCCATATAGGCCATTATGGCAGCTCATTTCCTACGCTACCACGAGTCTCAATCAACATTTTAAATGCCAAGCTTAATATCGGTTATGCTCTCAGCGCCAGCCTACAAGGAATAATATCTAAGTAGGTAGAGTGATAAGTGTACTTGTGCTTTAAAAAAAACATATCCACTGAGTCATTGTCTTATCTTATATATCTGAAATTGCCCCGCAAATATGCTGGCCATCAAAAAAATCACCCTACCAATCACCTAAATTTCAAAAGAAAACTCATATGAACTCATGAACCTAAGGGTGGAATAATGTTATAACCGGGAGTCAATTTTTGTGACAGTCAGTGTATTTATTTGTCGGATCCGACCGTGGTGAGTTATCGGTTAAGCACTATCTAACTAGTCTAGTAATGTTAATGGAATGTAAATGTTAATGCTCGTAATAAAGTATACACGGGCACGATCTTTAACTTTTGATATGGCTGATTCAGACTCGATGCCTGTGGACTCCTTTAGCGTTACAGACAGTTCATGAAATTCCAATACCCTTAAGTGGACACTGACGGTACTTCAGCTCCGTGTACCGTTTCTAATACGTCGTCCAAGCGGCTTACATACCTGCCACTTTACATACATGTGGACTGTACGCTGTCGCTGAGAATCATATAGGAAACTAAGAGTATTTCTATCTACGTAACCGACATGACGCCTGTAAAGATATTTGTGGTTACTTTCAGAAAAGCTGTTTTTGTAATATTAAACTTTTTTTTTTTATTCGTGTTGTTTTTTTTTTTTTTCAAATTGAGCGCAAAAAGTGCGACAACTTAACGATTGATGAAGTCAACTCCCGTAAGAGCTTCAGTGTGCTTTTGCGATAACTTTATCACAATCAAATTGCCTATAACGCATAGGAAGGTACAAACACGGTCGATAAAGTCCTGTCTTGCTATTAAAGGACCTGTTTACGGGAAAATTACATTTGTGCGAAGATGTGGAGTTTGAAAGAAAATGTTTTAGGCAAGGATCGTTACTCATCCGCGAATTTTAGATATTGGGTGACACTTTTGGTCCACCTTTTGAGTAAGACCCATTTTTGCTAGAACCACAGTTAAGAAATCCACTTATTGAGAACTTTCCGTAAAGCACTATTGCCACCTAACTGGGCTGGGCAAATTAAACATCAAGTAGTGTACGAGTAATTAAAATACTGAATACAAAATACTCCTAAAATTACAAAATACATTCGTGAGGTGCATTTAAAATACAAAATAATATATTTAAAGGTTTTATATATAATACAAAATACATTACTGAAATACCGAATGACCAGTGTCTTTATTAAAAAAATGAAGTCATCATGTTTTTTTCTGAAGTGTTTTTTTTTTTTCAATGATTTTAATGCATAATAATACCAAATGTCAGTTCTTTGTTTTCGTTCTACCGTGACAGATTCTGGCGTCCATAGCATTTCATATACTAGATGGAACTATGCAACCAGTATGTCCTCATTTACATAAATGACATTACAAGTGAGAGTAAGAAAATGGTTCTAACCTTCTCTGCAGTATTTTTATCCAAATGAGTTTTCCAACACCAAGAATTTGATTAAAAACTAAATAGAAATACGTCTTTAGATGGGTATTTGAAATATAAATACAAAATATGTATTTCACTGCCCAGTCCAACAACCTAGATTGACGCAAGTGATAGAATACGGAATGACATACAGGGAAAATGAAATAAGTGATCGATGATCAAAACGAAAGTTAAAATTAACTGGAAAAAATCTTTACAAGTTGTTAACGTTACTCGTAAGTACACTTCCATTTAGCGGAAAGTCCAAGACAATAGTGAATTCCATACTTACAACTTATTTTCATGAAAATGTTGAAAGATTCCTTTCCTGTTAAAGTATCTCAGATATTTCTCGTAACTTTCTCAGAAAAAAATGGTGTTAAGTTTCTTCTATTTTGTAACGGCAAGTACCTTGAAGCTTAGTTGTCTTATTGTGAAAAATGGATCTTCTGTAAATAATAAAGCTAAAGAGGAACGAAAATCTATGAATGGAATAAATTTCAAAAATAGGCTATGGATAAAAGATTAGACGAAAGCACACCTTCCAGCAACTTTTATATGTCTATTTGATTTGTATCACCAAAAAAAATGAACTGTATTTATTTTGAACTGGTTAACTTTCTATTACAATCAATTGCCCAACATTCCCGGTTTATTCATCTTAGTGTAATGAGTACTATAATGAGAATCATATCTAAATCACGAAAAAAGTTCTTGCGGTATTCGTACACCAGTGAAGAGAAAGTTTCGGTTTAAACTCCTCATCAAATCATCTGTACTTGCCCTTTGAATATACTATAATGGGTGGGATTTACGCTGACGGGGTTTGATGAAAACTATGTCAGGAAATTTAAGTAGAGGATGAAAAGCAGTTTAATAAGAAAGTGTTAATATTCATTTATAAGTACCTCTGCTGTCCCTGACCTTTTTTTACCGCAGAAAAACCTTTTTAAGAGCCCTAACTGAGGCCGGGGGGCCTCAGCCGTTTGTGGGACTCCCAGCGTCCTGAAAAGGACACGGCTCCGCTCCGGGGAAAGTTCGGAGCGGGGACTACCTACCAAAAACCTGCGGTATCCCTTCCCTGTCTAGGAGGTGATATGGGTGCTGGCTAATCCTTTACGTCTATGACAACCTCCGACAGCGCACCCCTCTTGTGGAGGGACAGGGGGAATAGCCGGGGATACGGCACTATTCCCTTGCGTTAACAATACTAGGCAATGAGAGGTCCTGGCCGACCGCCGCCACCAGGTCTCGGCGCTGCTCATCCAATCACGGACAGTCCGCGAGGGTGTGCTGCGCCGTGTCCTCCGCCGCACCACACTCGTGGCACGACGGGGATTCCTCCCTCCCGATCCGGTGCAGGTACTTACCAAAGCCTGCTGTTCCTGACCTGACCACACGGTCATATGTTTTAACCTCTGTTGGTGGTAGGACTTGTGTTTGAAGTTCGGGTAGCTAGCCACCATCTTATCTCAATATAACAGGGAAATTTTAGCATTATATGCAAAGTGCCGTCTCTGGTGGTGACCTTATATCAAGAGCATTCACGTTTTTAATCCCCGACAAAAAGAGTTTTATCTCTATACTAGTTGACCCGGCGAACTTCGTACCGCCTTAGCGTTGCAATGATTGAACAATGTCATCGAATGACATTGACATTTAAAACTACGTTTTTTAAAATATGCAAAATTAAATGTATATTTTTCAATATTTCTGAGAGATTTTCTTAATATTTTTTTCCGTAAGAACCTTCTCCTAATAATAACAAATACAACAAAAAAAAGAATTAGTGAAATCGGTTCAGCCTTTCACGCGTGATGCCGTGACCAAGGAAAACGGGTTTAATTTTTATATATACAGATATAAAATTATCGTGTCACAATGTTCCCGTACTCCTTCGAAACGGCTTGACTGATTCTTATGAAATTTTGTGAACATATTGAGTAGGTCTGAGAATCGGCCAACATACAATAATTTATAAGGCAAAACAACGTTTGCCAGGTCAGCTAGTTAGTTATATAATTATACCTCTATGTCTAATTGTGTAAATAGGAGAGGAAAGATGTTAAGACACCTGATAAGACACGATGACCTTATAAGAACGATAATTGAAGGAAAAATATAAGGGAAAAAGAAGACAGGAAGACCAGGAGATAAAAGAACAGTTAGGTGTCGTGTCATATCAGGAAGTCAAAGAAATGGCATTGAATAGACCGACGTGGAAAAAACTCCACCGACAAGAGCATAGCTCTTAAATTTGATGATGATGATGATGATGTCTAATTGTGTGCGTATATGTGTTTGTGCTTTTGTATGTGTCTGTCGGTGGCATCGTATGCCCCAAACGGATGGACCAATTGTGGTTTTTTCATTCGAGAGATGATTTAATCGAGGTAGTTATTAGCTAGCTGAGGCTGGTCACTATTCGTCGAGCCGTTGAAGCTCATCAGCTGCTTTTGTGGCTCATGTCGGGAGTTTTTTTTCTTTTGGATAATACAGGTATTATGGGATTATTAATTCAATATTATTTCGTTATTTTTTTAATAAACAACAACATCACATACATTGATCTGACTCTGTGGTAAATAGCTTAAGCACTTGTGTTACAGAAATCAGAATCAACAGTGGTATTACAAATAAACTTAAATAAATACATATAACACCCAGACCTTGAGGTGCTTGTGGCGCAGTGGTTGCAGCGCTTTGGTAGTGATACCCAAAGTTAAGCAACCTAAGGCGCGGTCATGTTTGGGATGGGTGACCATTCTGACCATTTAAGTGACGTCTATTTACAAGCATCTCCGTGCTTCGGAAGGCACGTTAAGCTGTTGGTCCCGGTTAATATCGACAGATATTAGTCGCTAAGCCTGGTCAGGGGCCCTCGGGCGGCTTAATTACATCTGACAGTAAGGTTGGTCACTTACCTTACAAACACCCCTCCACCAATCCGCACTGAGCCCGCGTGGTGGAGTATGGCTCGTACCACCTCATAGTTGAGGTGAGGCCTGTGCCCAGCAGTGGGACGTATATAGGCTGATGAGGAGGAGGAGGTAACACCCAGACCAGTACAAACAGACATGTTCATGCACACAAATGTTTGTACAGTGCGGGGATCGAACCCGCCACCTCTTCTTCTTGACCATTACACCAAGGTGGTCGTAGTCTTGGTCGATATAAAACGGCCCCTTTAATTATTTATTTTCAATTCCCTATTTAAAAAGTCTATCTGATTATTTCTAAAAATTTCAATGTTTTTTTTACCACAATTGTTTTTGACGAAATTTTCGGTTTGCAAATGTCATTTTACCTACCTTATTCCTTGCTTTTACCCATGGCTGTGCCTTATTATCTAGGTATACTCGTACTATTCCAAACATATTGAGTGTTTCTTAGACAAGGTAATTTCTTTCTTTCAAAATTCCTTCCGAGGCTTCACTTATTCTCACTCTGCTTAAGTAAGTAATAAATCGTGGTTGACGAAAGTATTGCCTGTTTCACATTTGCATACTGCAATATATCATGGCTGTAACGAAAATGCTGTGGATATAAACCGTCCGAACGCCACCGATGTACCTCGTGACACTCAAGCCAACTAGGATACAGACTAGGCGTCACTCGTGATGAGATTACTCGAAGAGGTATTTCATGTTTTCTCATGTTAAAATCGATTCTTAATGTTGCTTTAGTTAATTTTAATAATAAATGTTTCACAACAATCACACCAATTCTCTAGTCCCAAATTAAGCTACGAGGCTTGTGTTTTGGGTACTAGACAACGGATCTCATCTCATCAGCCTATATACGTCCCACTGCTAGGCACAGGCCTCACCTCAATTAAGAGGTGGTCCAAGTCATACTCCACCACGCGGGCTCAGTGCGGATTGGTGAAGGGGTGTCTGTAAGGTAAGTGACCAACCTTACTGTCAGATGTTATTAAGCCGCCCGAGGGCCTCTGACCAGGCTTAACGACTAATATCTGTCGATATTAACCGGGACCAACAGCTTAACGTGCCTTCCGAAGCACGGAGATGCTTGTAAATAGACGTCACTTAAATGGTCAGAATGGTCACCCATCCCAAACATGACCGCGCCGTAGGTTGCTTAACTTTGAGTATCACTACCAAAGCGCTGCAACCACTGCGCCACAAGCACCTCAAGACAACGGATAAACATACTTAAATACTTTTTTTGTAAATAAACACATATTATACACACATCAAAAGTGTCTAGGGATCAACATATATTTTTGCAATTACTTTTTTCCTGATTGATATTAATTAAAATTTTCTTTAAGGATTCATCAAATAAAGTGTTTTCGTTTGTCTACAGTAACGATAAACCAAGTCACCTTTGCATTAATAAAGAAATTTGCCATTTTCCTAATAAAGGGATTTTTGACATTTGAACCACTAACATTAAAGTTCGAAAAAAAGACTGAAATAACAGTTTTCTTTAAAAAAATTATTGGGTAACTTAAACAATTTATAATCCGTGTTTCTACCGCGAACACTAACAACACACGAACATCGGTTTGGCATACTCAAAATGAGTTCATCCAAATCACGCTGTGGAATGGCCGCCCATGTTCGTTGCAACAACAAAAAAAGGTCTTCTTGCGACTGGATACCCTCCATATTCGGCAGAGCTCTTCTCTGTAGCATATCCCATGCATGCTCAATCGGGTTTAAATCTGGCGACTGAGCAGGCCAGGGCATGACATTGATGTTAGCTGCGGCGAGAGTCTGTCTTACAACTCTTGCGGTGTGCGGTCGTGCATTATCATGCATTAACTGAAATAAGGGACCGATTTGCACTTGTAGAGGAACGATGACGTCTGATACAATCGTCTCAGCATTAATTTGAGCGTTGAGGTTGCCTCTGATCCAAATCAACTCAGTTCTTCCGCCGATCCAAATACCCGCCCATACCATGATGGTTCCACCACTATAAGGATGGACTTCCTGGCAGAATTTTAATCGCTGTTGGCGTCCAGGGGTTATCCAGTGTCGTATACGTCTTGTATCCGGTCTCATACCAAAACGAGACTCATCAGAAAAGCACACGAAACGCCATTGTTCTTCTGCCCAATTTCTGTGTTCAAGAGCCCATTGATATCGAATCCTACGATTGTGCATTGCTATAGGTGGTACCCTTAGCGGTCTTCGGGAATGAAGGTTCACTTCATGCAAGCGGTTTCTGACTGTTTGGTCGCTAATTAAGTTCCCTGAAAAGTGATGAACCCTCACGGCTAACATCATGGCGGTTATTGTTGGAGCTCTTCGAGTTCGCAACAAAAAGGATCCATATAAATTTATAAAATCATAAATTTATGAAAATGTCACACCTCAATCTCAAGAAATCCGCATAAAAATGCTTGATCCCTAGACACTTTTGATGTGTGTACATAGAAAACACCCAGACCAGTACAAACACATATGTTCATGCACACATATGCTTGTACTGTGCGGGGATCGAACCCGCGACCTTTGGTTTTAGAAGTCCGACATGTACCACTGCACCAAACAGTCGTCAAATCAGTTTATTACCAGATTTTCATCGATTCACTGTATTCAATGTTATGGATTCTATAAAATTGTTCGTCATATCGACAAATATTTTGCCAATAAAATAGTCTGCATAAAAGTAACATTTTGGATTTTTTCAAAATCTGGTCTGTGACTAAAACTCCTAAAGATCTCATCATTAACAGCCAAAAGAAAATTTTCCATTGCTCTATATACTATCCACTATAAACGTTAGTTGATAGCTGTTTTGTGTTATTAGTGACAGGAATCGAGTTTCCTGAGACAGTAATGATTGTACCGTACTAGCGTAGTAATAACACCTTTGTAGCGCGATCCATGTGAAATACAAGTAAAAGCAAAGTAACCTTAGCCGTAAACCCAAATCTACAGAGAATAAGATTGTGTTCCGTGAATACGGAGCGATGTGTATAAAATGGCACTCTATGAATAATTCCCTGTCCAAAGTGACAAAACGTCGATTCCACTAACACGGTGTCGGTTTTGTGAAGAGATTTAAAAACGTTTGAGATTAAAAATTTAATCTGAAATTGTAGGACGGATATTCGGCTGGAGATAAAAACTGAGATGTTCTTTTTAACTACAAAGATACTACATACTAAATAATTCACTTTGAATTACCGGTTATGTTGCACTTATCAAATTTACGCTAAATGTAGGCCGCTTTCGCATAAATATATTGAAAAAATATGACTCCACAGATTTTAGTTTATTTTTTTAATTCAAGATCCGTTTCGAAGTAGATTTTCCAAAAACTAATTTAGTTTTACCTAATGTAACCAAATGTAAGTAATAGTTGATACTATAAATACTAAGTAGTATTTAGTATTTATAGTAAATACTACTTAGTATTTATAGTAGTAGGTACTACTCTCTACTCTACGTTTACATACTTACTTCCAAATACAAATATCAGTTAATATGTACAATGAAATCTCAGTGTAATACGTTTGTCCTTACATAGGTGAACTTGGAATAACAAATGGCGGTTTCGGCCTGATTGAGATCTAATTTATTGGCTCGCATTCTGAGTACAGCCGCATTCTAAATCACAATAATGGCATACGGGCTCCGTTCAAGCTCAGCCTACAGATTTACTTCATTGTAAACTATACTTGCCTCTGCAAGTTGCCGCCGGTCGGTGGTAATCTAATGTTTAGTAACGATGCAGATAATATTACATTTAATTCCTGCTCAAGTCAAAGGTATGACTGGTAAATAATATCGTACGGCATCTATTTCTTAAACAAAGTTTTGATGTGCAATACAATAGCTTAAATAAATAACTTCACTTTAGTGGAGTTAAGAATTAATTCATAAAAATATCTTATAAATCAGCTTCAGAGCCCACCCTTTTTTTTGCATCACCCTTATTATACTCGTATTGAGGTGCGGTACCGATTCTATCTCATCAGCCTATATACGTCCCACTGCTGGGCACAGGCCTCACCTCAATTAAGAGTCGGTCCAAGCCATACTCCACCACGCGGGCTCAGTGCGGATTGGTGAAGGGGTGTCTGTAAGGTAAGTGACCAACCTTACTGTCAGATGTTATTAAGCCGCCCGAGGGCCTCTGACCAGGCTTAACGACTAATATCTGTCGATATTAACCGGGACCAACAGCTTAACGTGCCTTCCGAAGCACGGAGATGCTTGTAAATAGACGTCACTTAAATGGTCAGAATGGTCACCCATCCCAAACATGACCGCGCCGTAGGTTGCTTAACTTTGAGTATCACTACCAAAGCGCTGCAACCACTGCGCCACAAGCACCTCCGATACCGAGCGGTACCGATTGAGATAACCTAACTCACTCCATTCTGTAAACGAGTATTCCTTTTAATGTGAGTATTTATATTTTACAATGTACCTACATCAAATATCGAATAACAAATATCCGATTTTAAGTTTGTACTGACGGGTATTACACATGCGTGCATTGAAATCTGCCGCGTCAGTGCAGTTAATAAAATTTGAACTTCAATATAATACTAATTTAATTCCTTACGAATACACCTTTTTGGTGTTTTCGCGTATTTCATTCTGGTCATTTACGTCATTGACATTTGTAGGAATCGTTTTATTTTGTATGAAATATAGTCATATTCAATGGGTCAGATGAGAAATGTGTTTTATTCATCATTGTTTTCGCCGAAGTTAAAAATTGGGTTCTGCCTAAGTTAGATGTTAATGTAACATAATTTAATGTTATGACAGATCAATCAAATTAACCACTACTAAGTCGCAAATCAAGTAGATCTCTTGGATTTATTTTAAAATTTTATTTTCATTCAGTGCGGATTAGAGTACCAGTTCAACTATGCGTCTCAGTAAAATGCAAAATTACAATGCGACATTAAATTGTTAATGCTAAAAATTAAAGTAACTTAATAAATTACTGATTCATCTTAACCGATTGTTAAACAGCTAAAAAGGTGTTTAATTCGGATGTTGTACGTATCTAACCTCAACAGCTTAAGGAGCACGTAAAGAAATTCAGACCGATGAGTAAGTGTCCCGGCCTGCGAGAGATGCGGGTTCGAGTCCCGGCTGTGGCAGTTTATTTTTCTTTAAGTGTGTTTTAATTTCACATTGTAAACAAATTTGCATTGTTAATGCTTAAAAATAAAGTAATTTAATAAAAAAAATGTACCTTTTTGAAGACAAATTACTTACTTACCTACCTACATTTACTTCCTACTTCCAAAAAAAAACCAAACCGACAAAAAATGTAATACAAAAAAGCTTTTCCTATCCGGAGTCGGTTATAAAGGACGATTCTCAAGAAAATTGTACGTCAAGATACATTTCACATGCGAATGGCATTTAGTGTTATGTGTGCGCCTCACGTTATAGCCAAGGGAACGGTAAAAATAAAAGATCAGGTGCGTATCCTCTCTGAGATGAAGCGTGTTGCTCCACTCATAACTCACTCCATTATTTAAGATCTAACCGGGTATTAAGCTGAAAGGATTCCTGCATTTTAACGATACATTTTATAAGCTTCTAAATTCGAAATATCCTACTAAAACTAGTTTATTGACTAAAGCAGTAAAAAAATACCTTCGTTATTTATGCAGAGGAGTTATCATTTCATTTCCTTACAGCGCTGTGAACTTGATCCAGCCCAGTTATCTAGTTTATCAATTAAATCTAGTATTAAAACTTTTCTCATTCTACTGAGCTGTGCTGCTGCAAAAGTCAATACAGATCATTCAAAAGTCAATACATCGTTTGCAACTTATAGGAATCTTTCTTGTATGAACTCCGTTTCCAATAAAAGTTTGTCTTATACGTTTACAAATTAAATGAACGGACTTTAGTCTCGTATAATTTTCAAATTAATGACTTAACTTTGCAAGATCCTTTGAAAACAATCGGCAGTTGAATTAAATGTTTATCTTCTTAGTAACCTTATAGGAGTCGAGAGTATACACCAGACAAATCTTCTATTATAATACGCATGAGTAGTTAATTATTTGTCTAACTCAAACGGACCACCATCAGCCATCAGGCATAATTTTGAAAATGTGTATCGATAGAATCATGTCTTCACTTTTTCAGGTGATTGAAAAATTAACATCGTTACTACAAATTTGCAGTATTGAACCTTGTAGAAATAATTTCCAACAAACTTGAAACATGCGTTGTCTTTAAGTTTGTTATTTTGGATGTATGTAATTTACTTAGAATTAGTCATACTCATATTCAAACATGCGTTGTCTTTAAGTTTGTTATTTTGGATGTATGTAATTTACTTAGAATTAGTCATACTCATATTTAAACAAGCGTTCAACTCTGCTGCGTTCTTATGTAGTAAGCCTATACGTATTTTTACCATTTCTGTTTTTGAACTTAAGACACAACAACATTCAAGCAAAACAAATATACTCAGCCATATTTTAGAATTTACACTTTATTTATTTAAAAACTTTATTGCACAAAAAAATTGAACAAAAGGTGGACTTAACGCTAAAAAACATTTTTTTCTAGTCGAGCCTATAGGTAATGCAGAAAGATAGCAATGGGTGCAATGAAAAGGAAAAAAGATAAGTTAATTAAAATGCAACACGTAAAAATAAACACAAATTTAATAAATAATATACTCGTTTAATAATAGACCTACAGGCTCATTTTCAAAAAATAATTTTAAGTCCCTTGTATTGAAACGAGTTCAATCGCTGTAAACTAAATAAAAAAGGTAAGTGCTTATTTCGGTCTGTTAGTCTATCAGAAATGAAACTTGATTTTATTGAATATTTATTTATGAAATTCCATAAATCAATCGTGGACGTGTATATTAAGTGTACACACCGACAAAATCAGCGCAACAGAAACAGACAGACTAGGATAATATAACTATAGTTTCTAATATTATAAATGCGAAAGTTTATATAGGTATGTTACTCCTTTAACTTCTGTAGGGATTTTCATAAAATTTTACCAGACTATAGCTTATAGATACATCGGAATACCCCATAGCCTATAATTTATAAAGAGTTGTGAAGATAAAGGGTTTCCACACGGACAAAATCGCGGGCAACAGCTAGTTTCTTTATAATGAAATTGAGAATGAAAAATAAATATTTAATAACACCTTAATAAACCAGATTAAGTAATATTTATTTTTCAGTCCTAATAAATTAATTTAAAAAAAAATTAGCATTTATTAATTTTGTATTTTTCCTGTTCCGCTTATTTTGACGGTGTGTGTAATTAGTTGCCACAAAATACAATTTTTAGCCTATAATAAAAGCGTGTTTGGTTTCACACACCAGTTTGGCTGCACTACTGTAATGGTTACATAAACCACCTGTTATACATATGTACTGAAATCTATCAAGCGTATTACTGAAAAGATACATGTGAAGCGTTTAATATGCTACATCATACGCAGTGAGTAGTAATATGCTACATCATACGCAGTGAGTAGGTCTCTTGTATACTACATAGGGCATGTGAATAAGGTCTTGTAATTGTACATACACGACAACTCCTTGAAAGGCTTAATTATTATTTAGCCGTAGATACTAACTTCGTTCTAAGTCAAGGAATTGATATAATAAGGAATGTCTTTGTCAGTGTGTAGGTGATAATTTTGATATACGAGTATTGTGTTGATGGATGTCACTGAGTATCAGACATTGGGTACCAAGCCATATTAAACACGCATGAATAAAGATTCGTGCCATTTTGTTCCTCAACACTGAGAATATTTTTGTATTTCGTTTATATTTTGTTTTGCTTTTTATCGGCAAAAACAACTTAGTGTAGAAGCTGGTAGTTGTGAAATAGTTTGATTTAATTGTGTGTAATAAAAAGTTATCAACATCAAATTGAGAAATGCGAAGGACACGTAATTTTTTATTAATTTAAGTTTTTAGATAGTGCTTCTTTTAAATACAAATGTTTGCTGCGTTTTTCTCGTCCCAAATATAAGGTTTTATTAAAAAAACAAAAATAACAGAAAACAACACATATACTTTTAAAAAAATATTAAAAATGTACGGTTGCTATCATGATTTCAAAATAATAATAATATCTAAACAAAACCAACCAATTTTAAATTTGAGCTTCCATTTCTATGTTTGCATTCCACTAATAAACTGTATTATTTATTCATACATTGTACAATGTCAGCAGCTTTTAACGTTTGTATTGCCACATCGGCATTTCGCCACCATAAACTGAATGTAATTTTTGTCTGGGCGAGGCTGGATAGCACTTTGTTCCCGTGACCGCTGAAATAAAATTCCGCTTGGATTATCGAAACTAACAAATACACATTTGTGCTGCTCTGGAACGTTCATTTCGTTACGGTCGCGTTGTTTCAGGTACCTACTTTGACAATAAAAATGTATTTTTAACTTCCTTTATGTTCAATTTCAGTATTCTAATATTGTAATCAAAGCATAAATCGTTTGTAGGTTTAAATACACACATCAAAAGTGTCTAGGGATCAAGCATTTTTATGTGGATTTCTTGAGATTGAGATGTGGCTTTTTAATAAATTTATGATTTTATAAATTTATATGGATCCTTTTTGGTGCATTTCATAATTTGAAACAGGAACTGTCAATCAAATTCGAGTAAAAGATGAAAATCACCTGTCAATATTTTCCCTATAAAAACATACAACGCATTGAAGACATTATTAGTGCTACTGTTTCCCTACTACTGATTAAAACCAACGTTATTATGGAGCGGCGACGTCGTTTAAGCAGGGAAGAAATGCTCAGAGACGTGGGAATGATAGAAGCTGGTTCCCGGCAACGTACTGTGGCTTTAGCTTTGAATACAAGTCAGAGTGTTATCAGTCGACTTTGGACACGTTACCGAAGCACTGGTACCGTGGCTGAGCGCCATGGAGGACGGTATCGCTGCACCACACGGAGACAACACCGATACATTCAAATCACAACTCGAAGAGCTCCAACAATAACTGCCATGATGTTAGCCGTGAGGCTTCATCACTTTTCAGGGAACTTAATTAACGACCAAATAATCAGAAACCGCTTGCATGAAGTGAACCTTCATTCCCGAAGACCGCTAAGGGTACCACCTATAGCAATGCACAATCGTAGGATTCGATATCAATGGACTCTTGAACACAGAAATTGGGCAGAAGAACAATGGCGTTTCGTGTGCTTTTCTGATGAGTCTCGTTTTGGTATGAGACCGGATACAAGACGTATACGACACTGGAGAACCCCTGGACGCCAACAGTGATTAAAATCCTGCCAGGAAGTCCATCCTTATAGTGGTGGAACCATCATGTTATGGGCGGGTATATGGATCGGCGGAAGAACTGAGTTGATTTGGATCAGAGGCAACCTCAACGCTCAAATTTATGCTGAGACGATTGTATCAGACGTCATCGTTCCTCTACAAGTGCAAATCGGTCCCTTATTTCAGTTAATGCATGATAATGTACGACCGCACACCGCAAGAGTTGTAAGACAGACTCTCGCCGCAGCTAACATCAATGTCATGCCCTGGCCTGCTCAGTCGCCAGACTTGAACCCGATTGAGCATGCATGGGATATGCTACAGAGAAGAGCTCTGCCGAATATGGAGGGTATCCAGTCGCAAGAAGACCTTTTTTTGTTGTTGCAACGAATATGGGCGGCCATTCCACAGCGTGATTTGGATGAACTCATTTTGAGTATGCCAAACCGATGTTCTTGTGTTGTTAGTGTTCGTGGTAGAAACACGGATTATTAATTGTTTAAGTTACCCAATAAAACTTTAAAGAAAACTGTTATTTCAGTCTTTTTTTCGAACTTTAATGTTAGTGGTTCAAATGTCAAAAATCCCTTTATCAGGAAAATGTCAAATTTCTTTATTAATGCAAAGGTGACTTGGTTTATCGTTACTGTAGACAAACGAAAACACTTTATTTGATGAATCCTTAAAGAAAATTTTAATTAATATCAATCAGGATAAAAGTTTTTGCAAAAATATATGTTGATCCCTAGACACTTTTGATGCGTGTATAAGTGTCATCTTCTCCACACTAAAAAAATAATAACCTAGATTTGGAATGCTCGCTGATTTGTACGAGACTCAAACTCACACATTTACATTAAGTAACACTAAGACATAATGAGTTTTGATTGGTCAATCGTAGCGATCACAAAAGAGCTTACTCGTATAACACAAACCCATTAATACTTAACTTTATTAGTGTTTATTTAGAATCAAACCAAATATATTTTTATTGTTTTGCCTAATGTGTTGACACTCCTACAGTTGCTGACACTGACTGACACGCATCAGAAAATTATGCCGAATTACGCCCCGTACACGTACGCCTTCTATTCTTACTACGTTGCCCTCTTATGTGATCTCATCAGTCTATATACGTCCCACTGCTGGGCCCAGGCCTCACCTCAACTATGAGGTGGCACGAGCCACACTCCCCCACGCGGGCTCAGTGCGGATTGGTGGGGAAATTGTTTGTAAGGTAATGTTCATATGAACAGACATAACATCGGCTATTATCTATCTATATTAACCGGGACCAACAGTATTAAGTGCCTTCCGAAGCAAAGATATGCTTGTATACAGACGTCAGTCATAATAGACGGAATGGTCACCCATCCCAAACAAGACCGCGTCTTATGTTGCTTAACATTGGGTATTTTTACCAAAGTGCTGCCACCACTGCGCCACAAAAACCTTTATTTATGTGAATATATTACTACGCACCACTGTATGAAAACGTCACTACCTCAAAAAAACCTTATTCTGAGTTAGTGGCGTTTTCATAATCCCGGTAGGAATACCTACGCAGATTAAAAACTCTCGTAACGATAACTTTGACCGTTGTCGAAAAATGGCGCGCAACATATAACAAATGATTTTTATTACCTAAATAAAACCACAAAAAGTATAAAAAAGTTTTTACATCTTGTGGGAACAGTATATTTAAAAAATACGTTATTTAACAAGCTTTAAAATATATAACTATCATGTATGTATTTACTATTTTCTCGATAACAAAAGTAAATATTTCAAAATATTTTTTTAGTAATTTCTGAAGAAAATAATGTTTTATGTTTTACTTCCTGGAGGTTTAACTTGTGGTGCGTTTAAGTTTACCAACTTAAAAAGATTTGGCCCTAATATAAGCCCTAAGTACCTACCACTTGTAATCACTTGTTTGTCACGATCAATAAGTAATATAATATTTAAAAATAAAACCGTCTGAAATACTAGGTTAAACATTGAATTGAAAAAGACGAGTGACAGTCAGTTGTAGAAAGCGGCGGTAAAATAATAATAAAGATGAGATTTTTTCAATATGATACCATTTTAATGTATTTTCAACCAAACAATCGCTTCAGAACTAATAAATGAATAATTGCAAACATTCGTGCGATGAAAATACAAAATGAAAAGGTCAACCCAGGAGTTAACGACGCGCCGTTTGAATTAATTATTTCTATCTACTGCTATCAACAGGCTAATATTTTGGGGTTTTTTCATTTGTGTGCGTCACATTTTTTAACCATACGTTGATATACACAAGGATTATAAAAAAACAAACAAATGAAAATAAAATTTCTTCTGAGTACTTCTGCTGCTTTTCTCATATTGACTTCGAAAGCAGGAAACAGGAGTGATTAATTCTCTACTCTGCTCATGGTCTCACTAATAGCATAAATAGTTTTTCTAGCCTTACATATTACTGTCGAAACGGTCTCCCTCCATAGATTTTGTAAGGGAATACAAAACGTGTCGTCACGGTTGTGTATCAGAAATCGGAGTCAATTGATTTGATCAATTGTAAACGCCATGATCTTAAAAATATTTAAGATAGGTGTCATCATGCCTATTAACGCGGCCATATTTAACTATCAACATTTTAGTGTTCTACCTATTTCACCATTGCATTGACAGCTTGTTATGTCCAGTCAACATTCAAGAAATTTTTATTCTACCACGATACAGCAGAACGAAGAAAAAGATGTGAACAGGACGTTTGTTTAAGGTGTGAAGGAAGTTTTCGAGGTACGACTGCACGAAAGCCACGAAGATGAGTTTGAATGAGGGCAAAGAATTCTTGAAACACCGAGTACAATTTTCATTAACAAAGGACACAACAGCAGAAAATGAACACACATATGCACGATAACATATTTGTATACTAGGACTAGGATAGTTAGAACTGGGTTTTGTTTGTATAATTTTGCTTCTTAATTTATTTGACCCCATGTCCGGTATTCTAGACATTAACATAGTTAAGCTAAAGAAACAATTACTACTACTAACAAGTCCAACTAGCCTAAGCTAGAAGTGAAGTAGAATTCTCAACACGACTGACTCTGACAATGCAAAGGTAAAAATAAATAGTGTTACTAAGAAATAACTAACTAACCTTAATTTAAGTTACAATGAAACTGCGCCTAAAGGTTTGTCCCTTTCGCACGATGGTTCAACTTATAACGTTGTCCAAGTATTGGTGTAAAATCAGTGAACTATTTTTGAGATTTTTTGTTTCGATACAACCAAAAAATAGATAGGTACCTACTCATCTTTCCAACTCTAATCACACTTGTTAAGATTCCTAAAGGTCTTAGAGAAATAGTGTACGTTTATTTGTGTTCATTAGGCGGTACAGCCCTTGACATAAGATGATACCTACTCGACACCGCTTCGTAAAGCGATGAAGTAATTTCATTCTCCAAAGTTGCGTAACGGAATCCAACTAAAAGCAGGCAGCGTTGCTGCAAAGTTGATATGCGGCTGGGGCAACCGACTCGATTTCACGTATATCGCTAATCTCTACTATTTCCAGTAACAGGTCAAAGCTTAGTTCATAGTAAGCGTTTGTTTCCCAATGGCCATCACACTCGCATCACAGCCGCAGGGACTAACGCTGCAGGCCGTTTGTGTTGACTTACGAGTAAGTATGTGTTTCTCGCTATGTGCCTACTTGTCGCTTTTCAACGATTAATCTGTACTGCTTGTTGAAACAACACAGTTAAAGTTTACGAAACGTTTTGTTTTTATTCTTATGAAATACTTTTGGACAGAGCCTTAAAACTATGAGTATAGCATTAGCGCTTGTTCACATAGGATACGCGGGCACGGCCGCGAAATTCAAACATATGAAGTGACATACAAGAGTTCACACACGAAAAGCGCGTGCACTCTTAGTAGCGCGCTCGCGCTTGCGCTTGCGCATTCCTGTTCTTGTACAAGCACTTAGGCTTAAGTTTCGAGCTTGTACACAAACAGGTCAGTAAGTAACGATTTTTTAAAGTTTATTGTTTTATTTTTATATTGAAATTAATAAAATAAAAACATTTCTAACCTGACTTATATTAGTACATAATGTTACGTGCAGCAGCAAGTATCTAGTATAGTATAATTTTTAATAAGCTGTTTGATAAATGATTTAATAATTCTTATTAATTTGTATCTCAACAATACGTAGGTACCAAAAGTTACGAACAAATAAGACGTATTAATAATAACACGAGATAATATTTCAAAGAACACAACATACGGTAACAGCTTAAATATTTCATAACAAGGCAAACTCGCGCTCACAGAGAGAGTACTAAACTTATTGTGTAAATAGAATCGCTAGACTGTATCCCTGAAACAACTGGAGAGAGATGGAGAAAAGTTTTTCCGCCTCATTAATCTTTTTCCATCCATTTCTTGTGTACACGTGTCCCGTTTAGGAAATCTTAGTGCGGTCATCCACTTGGCGGATGTGTCATCACTCATCTATGAGCGCGACGGAACATTAAGGGTGGAAAAATGTGCGTGTCATCTTTTTATTTGCAAAAGTAAGTTTGTTTTAGCACCTCGACGAATCCTCGAAAATATTACTCATTATACCAGTAGTACATGAAACAAATATTAATTCCGAGTTTAGTTCAGTTCAATATTCATACTCAATCATTTGACCAAAACCTAAATGTGTAATTTCGTGTTTGCAATATTGCAAATCCAATGAATGATTTTGGTACGCGTACTGTTGACGAACCGGAACAAATAAACGCCCAGCTGACAGTTCAAGTGTCTACATAATATTGTAACAAGGCTTGCGAATGTAAATGTAACATATACCTATTTCTAAGACAAATCTAATTCCATGCGGATGGAGGCCCCGAGCAATAGCAAATCAAGTCAATCACATACCTCTCAACTCAAAATAAACATTGAATTGTCGGGGAGCGGATATTTTTACCCAACCCTGTGGAATTATATTTAAGAGAATCGCGGTCCGAATGTAATCCGCAGTTGACTCTTCTGTAAGTCTGTTTGCACAGAACAATTTTAGATATGAACAGAAGTGCAATTCGCACATTTGAATGTCGACACTACATTTTTATTTATCACTTCATTTTTACATTTTCGGAACAGTGTTCCAAACCCGGCTGTGGAGTTGTAGAAATATTAGCAGTCGTTTTCGACCGATAAAAAACAGAGCGGTTGTGTTGTTGAAATTAAAGCAGAAAAAAAATATCCGTTAACATTTCCAAGAAACTCAATCTGTATTTATTTTAGTCCAGTCTATTTACGATAATTCTCTAATAAACTCGTAATTTTTTATCCTATTTACTTCCCAGGTTTCGTCTTCAACCTAGTAGGGTAGTTTAGCTTGGTGGATTTAAGGTCCATTTCTGGTGCCGGATCTATTTGCAGGCGAATATTTGCTTGCTTAAATGTATGTGCCTACCAATATTCCATTGCTGAGAGAACCTTGTCCATGTAATATGTTTGTCAGGACAATCTTCCGCATCCATTGTTTTCAACAAAGCAAAAACTTTGTAACGTCCCCGTTAAAATAGGTTTTTCCTACAAATGTACTACATTTAGTCTTGCTGCTTAGTTTTAATGCTATTGTATTGCGAGCATAAATATTTAAAAATTAGATGAGATATTATTAGACATCACCCACAAACCACATCTAATTGGCAGTAAACGACCATGTCAAAGTGTAGCTTGTTTAGTGTTGCCTGTATTAAGTAGTAGTTAGGTACTACATAACTCAGAACGAGTATTACTGTAGAACCTATCAAAGTTTGTATGAAGAGTATAATAATTAACTTATACCATATATACAGATTAAAATAGAATACTAATATGTACCTAACAAGAGGTACTGTATTCGCAGTATGCACCATACAATATTTTTAAATTATGGTTCGGCAATAAGATAATGATCCAAAATAGGTTTTTTACGTATTTGGGAGAATGCGCAAAAGTAATTACTATTTCGTTATTTTTGTCATAGTAAAATCTAAATATTATGCAGATGAAGTATTTTGATTTTGTAATGTGAATAACTAAATGTACCACCTAAATTGATTTTCCATAAAAAAGGTCTTATTGCTTTAAATTATAACGGTAATAAAACTTTTTTTTAATATACTCACATAAGCTTTACATCTTCATTGAGTTATTTGATATTGAACTTTGTTGAAATTATTTTCTCGAGGATGACTTTGATGAACTTAAATTCAAGTAGCATTTAATAAATTCGATTAAATGCTTTTTGAAACAGTGTATCATATTTATAATCACAAAAGACAACACATTAAAGTCATTGTGCACTTTAATGTGTTGTAAAATCAAAATTGAATTTTACAACACATTAAAGTGCAATGACAAGAGAATTCAAGAAAAAGCAAACATTGTTTGACTACCACAAACTTACCAATCGGGATCTTTTCACTCTGCGCTTGGCATTTAACAATTTTGTTAAAATACATAATAACAAGAGTCAGAAACACAATTTGTACGATGCGATACATTATTCTGATCGGCATCATTTTCACACATCAAAATTAGAGCCGTCGGTAGTTAGAAGCCATGACGATCTGCAGTTCAGTGCACATATTCAAAGGTTCGCGGGGCCCAGAACTCGTCGATGGAAAAAGTTTCCCAATGAGAGTACCGCACGGTGTTCTCTCGAGCGTCGACGAGCGACTGAGCCTTCGCCCTCGCATCCCTTCCCGGCCCGCCCTCCCACGCCCTCCATGTCCTCTCTTTTCTACACGATACGCACGACTTGTTTTATTACTTTTATTTTTCTTTAATAATCTTGCTTAATGGTCTATTTCGTTGCTCGATGAAACTTCTTAAATTTTCTTTTGGAACATTCTGTGCTTTCACAGTAGCTAAGTTCTTCAATGTCGCCCTGCCAATGTTTGGTTTGCATTATGAATCGTAGGTTCTTTGAATATATAATAATGTTTTCAAATGTCTGTCTGCTGTCAAGATAAAATCAACGACTTTAAGGTATAATTTTGAACAAGTATTGGGTTTTATTAATCCAGCTGTATGGGTAATAATTCAGTGACTCGCAACGATTCTACCTCTAAAGTTAAAGCGTGTATTTTTATTTATTCTTCTTGCGTACCTAGTTATTATCTCATATTGCGAGAGATCTGGCCCTTGGGTCTGAGATTTCGATTAAATCACATAATTGGAACATTTGAATACAACATTAAAGATTTCGTTCAACAAACATTTAAGTCATTTTAATGTAGCTAGACTATGATGTAAAGCAAACCATTGTGTCGCAGTAAATTTAGTGTGTGCGACGTCAACAATTATGAATTTTGTGTAGTCATAGAGACTGAAATGCTAGACAAAGGTTCGAGTTGCATATTCAAAAATGAAGCATAAATCTGGGCGTGCAATAATACACGCGTTGGGTCGCCTTATACGATGCATCCACTCAACAGAATTATCACGCTTTTCCGGGACCCGTTGGTTGCCAAATATCTGCTCATAAATTATTGTTGTTTGACGCATTACGGCAAAATCTATTACAGCACGTTATTTCGTTCGTTGTTCGTACACAACTATCGAGGAATATTGGAAATTGAAATGAGTTATATTCTTTTTCAAAGCTAGGCAATATGGACACCTGTGATTTGGAATTTGGAAAAGTTATGTTTCAGCGTTTGACTTTTTGATTTGATATATGTGAGTTATTTATTATTGGTAACCACAGACAAAGGACACAAAGCAAAACATAATCTTACCCGTGATAGTGATACAAAATCCGCATCCTTTATCATCATACATGTTATATATACATCACATACATCATACATGTATCGAGGTATTAGGTTAGGTTAGGTTACGTTTACACATTTTGTATAAAGTGATAGGTAGTCCTTGTATATTACAAACAATATTGACGATTTGCAAAATCATTTGTAAAATGTTACCAATCTTGATATACGTAATGTTTCAATTAATTCAAATACCTTAGTAATATGGTAGCTATGAGTGACAAAATCCTTGCGAGAGCCGCCGTATTTAATATCCATTGTCAGGACACTCCTTATGCAATGTACTATTAATACTTGGCGAGGTAGATTATGTAAATCCACGCCAAATCTTAGCTTCAAATATAATAGAGTTAAACTATGAATATATGAGTTCCCTCAGGTTGCGACTTTGTTTCACTACGGATCCTTAAAATCAGGCAGAATTCCTTTTTCTTTTCAATCTGCGGTCAGCGGATCCAGCTTGATTTCAACTTTGCCCTGTAATCCCTTGCTTATTCTTTGGATAGTTATTTGCCTGAGGTTGTTCATAATAAAATGCTCATTCGATTATGATCCAAGCAGAGCGTGCACGTGGCGTTTTTATATTTCACATTTAAGTAGGCGTTGACAGAAATGTGTAAAGCACGCGCGATGAAAAAGCTTGTTCACTTTTATTCTGAAATATTCAGGAAAAGTGTCGGCGAAAGAATTCCGAGATATGCGTATTTGATGTTGATGCAGATCGCTTGCCAGGTACGTGTTGGTGGGATGTCATAAACGTGACAAAATATAGACGCGGAATTTCGTGAATGACATTGAGTGTGAGTATGTAAGTCTACTTGGATGGATGGATATATACGGAAAATAATACTGAATTCTGTAGATGGAGTTACAATTAATAACAACTTATGGGTTAGTCGCAACTTAAGCCAGCAATAACGACCGCTTGGTGCAGTGGTCCACAGGTCGGACTTCTAACCAAGGGTCGCGGGTTCGATCCCCGCACAGTACAAGCATAAGTATGCATGAACATGTGTGTTTGTACTGGTCTGGGTGTTTTCTATGTATAATATGTATAAAAGTATTTAAGTATGTTTATCCGTTGTCTAGTACCCATAACACAAAGCCTCGTAGCTTAATTTGGGACTAGAGAATTGGTGTGATTGTTGTGAAATATTTATTTATTTATTTAATAACACCTAGTTTTTAAAATAATAATCTGGTTATCTATTGTTCGTTATTTACATAACTTCATTAAACGTACATTTTGCAACAAGGGGGTATATAAAATAAAATAAAAAATAAATAATTGTTTCAACGAACACACCAATTACTTAACTCCAAACTATTTTTTTTTATTGGGCTTATGGCCCATGACAAATGCACGTGCTCATCACACAAACATTTGCCTGATACCTGAATTTCATCCACATTTTGTCTGTTTGCGGGTAAGAGTAATTGTTTGATCTAAAAAGAGTGTGATATAAATGTCTAATTTTATCCGTTGATTTGCTAAAGCTACTCAAGAGATGTTAATTTCGTTTTAGCGTAGCAATTATGAGATCTATGTAACGCGAGTTCGCAAAACGGTTTTTCACACATCCCCTGACTCATCAAATTTGGGCCCAACATAAACAAACTAAGTTATGAAACTTTTAAATTGAAATTATGATCACAGAGCAAAGTTTTAGGGTTTCACTGGCCACCGAGTTTTGGTTTGGTAGATTGATATACAAGTATGATGCTTTTTGTTATGTTGTTTTATCAAAATGTGTGTCGTTTTCACATTATGATACCTTTGAATTACTCCTTTGACAATGTGACGAGAAAATCACTAAGTTGTAATAGAATACTCGTGGTACAAACTTAGCGAGGAGCAAATTAAAAAAAAATCTTTGTAATTTTATAAGCATACAAGTAGGTAAACTTCAATCAACAATAATAGCGAATTGCATTCTCTACCTTATACTGGGTAAGAAATTGAGATTGATGTTAAGATGTATTCAGAATTGCAAGTGTTCTATGGAATGTACTGGTAATTGGGTTGAAAAGAGGAATTTTCTAAGAAAAACACATTATATACACATATATTAGCGCGGGCGAAGTCTCAGGGGATGAACCTACTAGAAATTGTGTATTTTGAAGATATTACCAAAGTCAAAATTCATACATTCTTCTTACAAGCAATAAATTATCAAAGCGTAAAACCGAAAATACTTATCAATTATCGTACTTTACAATTTAGGTACGAAATTGAGGGTTGGCAAAAGCGAAAAAAGTAATTTTAAACAATGGTTGAGCTTCAAATGTAGCAGCTGTGTCATTCAAGAAATTTGATTTCAATTAAGGAAACCAAAGCTAAAAGTTATATTAAAATGGAACACCGATTTTGGTACGGTCCATGCGTTTTTAATACATTTTTAGGGTAGCAACGATTTAATCAAAAGATTCTTGAAGTACAAAGTACATTAAACGAGTTCAAAAATATGTGATACCTACATCTTGTAAGTAGTAGTTATCATAAATTTTCCTTAACGGCAAATAGGTACCTACTAACAATCAATATAACAAACTTTTATGTAAAAAGGTAAAAGACAGGCCTCATATTTTCCAGCTCATTAGCTTTGTTATTCCCTAAGTGTTCATTATTATTTATTCGTGTAGCACTAATTAATAGAGAGTTGCCATTAAATGTTACATTGAGAACTCAAAAACGCTTGCAAAGATCTAAGGACATTTAGTGAGCGTGTGACTTGAGAGCGAGGGATTCGGTGACACGAAAAGAGGAAACGGTTTAATTTTATTTCCAGTGCTTCAGTTACTAGACGTACTCGAGAGCTCTGAGAGAGAGAATAAGCCCCGCAACTAGGAATATGTCTCTGAATTATTAATGAACTTTATTCATAAACTCGGTTTAAAGTTCATTTGAATAAATTAACTGTAATACAAACTTTTAGCTTCGTTTCGTTTTTCATTAAATATAAAAGTTTGTATATTGTATACCTATACCTAGATATATGCCTATGAATATCATTTAAAATATTAAGATTTATGTAAAAAAAAAACACTCGTCCTAAATGTAAAGAAAACACCGCAGCGATGAAGCTAAAAAAAACAGTTTACACTTTTTAAAGAGCGGGTTCGAAACAATGTCTGTATGAAAATTGCACCAAACAATCCAGACACACATAAAATACGTTTTATGCGGAATAAATGCTAAACGATTTGTTGCCTTTGCGTGCAACAGACTCGCTAAAACTATAGTAAAAATGCACCACCTGTATATGCAATTCATGTAGAAAAGCACTTGACGACGGGTGCAATGCAACTGCTATCATGGCCGCGTTCGTTTCTTGTTCACTGCAAGTATTTGTTCAACGTAATTTTATGCCACTAAAATGTTAAAAAGAATAACAAGTGTACCATATGTACGGAACCAGAAATCGTTTCGAAAAAGAAGCATCATGCTAAGGTCACATACAACAAACATTAGACTCTATCCAAAGAAAATTAGCACAGCGCTTAAGCCTTGTCGAGGTCAATTTAAAGTTTTAGACGGTTCGGATCCATGCCAATGCAATGGACATTGGCCAATGGAGACATACATTTCCAATTGCTAGGATAGTTATAAATAATTGTACCCGGTCAGTGTCTGCGGGCAAATATGAAGTACCTAAAGTAAATAACTACTTTGGTGATAGAACATTAAAGAAACGGTTACCACACCTATTGAATAGTTTGCCCGGGGATATACGACGGGAACAAGATAAAAATGTTTTTAAAAGAAAACTTAAAAAGTATTTTCTAGCTAACTTAACTTAGTATTAAAGATTTGATTTGATATGTTAGAGACTCGTGATCCCACAGACAAACTATGTACCTATACGAGTATAGTTTTGTAGACTATTGTCATTTCACTGTAAAACGTTGTTCGTTTAATAAATAAATAATGAACTACAATTCTCAAGAAATGTTCCAAGTTCCGTGTAGTGTATTAATTTTTGAGTTTCTATGATTGCGCTGTGTGGCCCTTTCTAACTACTTAATAAGAAGTTGTTCAAAAATTGTGCTACGGTGTACTTAAAGAGTAAGAGTAGACAAAATATAGATTTTTATAGATGATACTGAATACCATAAGTATGTGCTCTTTGTATGTTTACGTAGTTTCTTGCTTAGCCCAAATTATAATGTTTAAATGTGTTATTGAAGTGGCGACGCGGGGCGGAGCGAAGCTTCTCAGACGTGCATGACGTTGAATAAGTAATGAATCTTCTTACGATAGACGATGCTGCGGTTAAATCGTAGACAACCAACTATCTCGAAATTTGGAAATGGTTTTTATAAATGAAACAATGGGTCCCGTGCTGTGAAACTTAAAAGATGATAGGAGGATTTAGAAAAAAAAACAATTCTATAGGTAAATTATAAACATAAAAAAGTTACAAATATATATTATTTATTCGTACCTGCATGAAACTCGCAGCCCAACCGATTTAATTTGCCGATCATAATAGATATTTAAAGAGCATCAATGAATTGGAATGGAAAATTACACCACAAAATGTTTACCCAAGGATTTACATATTCACTACGGTTTATTTATTTCCATTTCGATATGGCTAAATTCGGCCGAACAGTCGGCCTTTATTGATATTTACTCGTACATTGAATCCATTTTATCCATCCACCATATTTATCTTTTGATCGTTTTAAACTTTTTATACTACAACACAGTATATATTTTTTCCATTTATTAACAAATAAAATAAAAAAACACGGGTTGCACTCCGGGAGTGCCGGCAGAAGTGAAAACTTGATTACCAACGCAACGCAAGAAATCAATCATGGTAAAAAAGCAAATGTAAAAAAAAAATCAAAATTTCATTTTATAATTCTTTTCAATTTTTTTTTCATACTTTAATTTTTTTTAACCCATTTTTAATTAATCGAAACCCTTACAATCGATTAAAAAATATCGATAATAAAAAAAAAAACTAATCGATTGTTCTATTAATCGATTTCGATGGTACAACACTACTCTCCAACCGTCTTACGGTTTTTCGATCAGCATCACGTGACCTGACGCGAGTTTCACAGTTTCTACCCATGCCACAAAAGTGCTCAACGCCGCTAAAGAAGTTTTCACTTCAAAAATCATATAAAACATGTAGGTTGTTAACTTACTATAAAACCACTAAGGTTTCTAACTTCACTAAGCTAAAGTTTACGTCGACCAACATCAAAAACAAACGTAGGCAAGTAAACAGTATACATAATTAAATATTTGGCACTTAATATATCTATAATTATCTTATATCTATAATTTATCATCATTCAAAGATATGTATTTTGGTTAAACGAAGAATTTGACGAATACGTGCAGTTTTGTTTACATGTTAGAATTAAATGGCCAAAAGGAATTTAGAAAATGTGTTTTGAGTTTATAAGAAGTTGCATACGTTCTTTTATAATAAGCCAAAAGCATCATCATTTTAAGACAGAAAATATATTCATGTTCGGTACTACACGAATTTCCCACTACGCTTCTCGATCGTAAATGCTCATCCCATAAGTATTACCTACTAAAGGAACACCAACCATTTTTCAGTTTCTTATTTACGATAAAGGCATTTCATGCGCAGTATTTTTACTACGCCACTGATATAGCCTCCATTGCTCGAGGCATACAATAATTTATCACGTGAATATGAACGTTTACTTACGAGTATATTCAAAACAATCATTATTTTCTACACGTTTTTTTTAACCAAAACCCAAAAATTTTAATTTTGGTAGATACCAAAATAACCACCCATATAAATGGGAATATATGATGATTAATAAAATAAAAGATGGTATATTAACTCAGAAAGCAACTAGCTTTGAGTTGAACCCGGCGTCAAAGGAGTCTCTTTTAATCGTGTTTGTTTTTATAAGTCGTAATCTCTTTACATCGCATAAGTAGGACCTAAATCGAACACATCTCAAGGACGGATTTGACGAGTCACATATTCTAACTATCTATCTGTCTGGAACGCTTTCACGCCAATACTACTGAACACATGATACACATGAAATTAGGTACACATTATTAATGACCGCGACTAAGGTTTAGAATAGTTATACCATGTTTTTGTCTCCGTGTCTTAAAATACATGAACTTGAGCTAAAAAGGCAACAGGTGAATAAAGACTGTCAGCTTATTTACGAGGCGGAGAAAGCGGGATTATTGAAAAGGTATATTTTAAAACATGACACTGGTCAAATTCATACGGTATCACGGAAACTTGGTCCATTACCAAAGTCTACGCGAGCGAAGCCGCAGGCGAGAAGCTAGTTTCTAACAAAAAATCTCTTATTTTATTCTACTATTTTATCTCTTATTTTTTTATACTACCTAGCGGCAGGAGGTGCTGCTCGCATCGGTAACCAAATCAGCGACCACCGCAGTAACGGAAGCAATCTCTTATATGCATTAACTACATCCTCTCAAAGCAAATTAAGGGCAGAACATGAAAGACCTAACATCTTTATGTGATCTTGTAGACCACAAGATCACATAAAGATCTTGTGGTCTTTCAGTCTTAATGTCGCATCATACTATTTGTAATATTCTTACATCACTTTTAATAACGACAAATAATATACAAGCAAAGTATAAAACATAATTAGCAAAGTATAAAGTTATAAAACCTTCTTAAATCTGCAAAATAGTCTTTTGCGACGTTATTTAGACTAAGTATTAAAAGACCAATTGCTGTAAGAAAAGTCTCAGTCAAACAGAGACCAAGACCAAGGAAAAAGCTAGAAAATTAATTACAAAAACAAATAAATGTTCATTAACGTTTGAACCATGAAAAGAGACCATGGAAATCTCTTTTCGGTCGTAATTTTGAAACTGCGCTCGACACACCCAACTGGTATACTTGTGTTGAACTAGTATTAACTTTTTTCGACGTGGACAATTTTAACTGTTGGGGAACACAACCGGGTTGTAAAGTTTCAAACTAGTCTCTTTACGACGGTTCTCGTCGTAACAAAATGATTGCTCACCGAGCTTTCCACAGAAAAGTGCAATAAGTTAAAAAGAATCTGACGTGACTTGAAAATAGAACAAAGGTTGATTTGAATTTAGTAAGAATTTATATAACAAACATTTTAAAGACGTGTTTTGAGGTCACTGTTTCATGATAGAGGTTGAAGAACTTTAAGATCACGAAAACAGCCTTATTGGAATAAATTATTATGAAATAATGTTCGTGTGACACTTGATCAACCATAACAACGATTTAATATTGGTTTCAGCGAAACAATGGTTTCAATTATATAACATTTTACGGCGACGAGTATCAATTAACTATTGTCAGTATTCTAACTATTAAGTACGCAAAACAGCGATCGACCGCCATTTTTAACCATGTAACCGTAAAATCCAAGCTTTTTTTCACTTTTTTAAGGCTTATATATTTATTTGCATAACAACTTACACATTTATTTCGTTTACCCAGTCAACCGGCACTTTAGATATTTCATTCGTTCGAAAAAAACACCAAGGCTAGGAAGGCTGTAACATGTAACTTTTAACGTTAAACAATAACGAACTTGTCAAATCAACGCACGTGGCGATAAAAGAGTATGGTAACGTGAACACCAGTAGTTACTGGACGGCAACCCTCCGCAAAAGAGGAACAAACACACAACCTTTTCCTCAATTAAGCAATTTGTGTGGACGTAAATTTAGCGAGTGTATCGCGTTCACCGGTGTTCTAGAAACAACTCTATTCTATTTAAAACAACACGCACTTTTTCTCATCGTACCAACATAATTTTACATGTTTTTAACAATGAACAGCAAACAGAGTGTGCACATATGTAAATGTAAAAAGTAGTTTAACACCAAAATTATTGCTTTATTATGCAAAGGGGGATTTACTTAAAAAAATTCACGTCTTGGTCTCATAATGTAAAGGGTATTTTTAACTATCTACTCGTATAACGGTAGCAAAATATTCTCTTTAGTTTTGAAAGAATTTATGATTTGCTTATTTGCATACAAGAGCTGCATGAAACATTAGTATTACATATATTTAACATCGCAATGGAAAGCAACATCACAAAGGGGCTCTTGATATGATACTCTAAACCCTAATTTGGGGTTTTCACCAACTGGACATGAACACATGAGAGTGGACACGCTTGTGTCGTTATTTCGTCACCTGGACTCGCCAATATTTTTACGCGTGCCCACATGATAAACATTATGATTTGGATGCTTTCAAGAGAAGAAGAGAAGAAAAGAGTGAATAGGCTGTTAATAGCCAGACATGATCCATCTTCGGTCGTATCGTCGCTTACCATCAGGTGAGATCGCGGCCAAATGTCTGGTTATTCATATAAAAAATAAATAAAAAAACATTTAATAAAATAACTTTGTTGTTTTCGCCAATAGGAGACACGTTCGTATTTTTACCGAATTCCTAACAAAGTACAGTCACGCAGATAAATGCTTTGCCTGCAGATGGCCACTGTTGTAAAATTAAGCTCCCTTTGTCAAATTCCACAGATATTTTTTTTACACTGCTAGTATTCAAAAGACACTACCACTTTACTTTTCTATGATCTTCACAATGTGACTGGTTTTATTCTTGGTCACTGGTGACTTTCCATGATGTAGCCTACTCTGTTTGATTAGACCAGATGAAAAAACAAAAACCCACCCGGTGAACCTTTGGTTATCAGTTAACTTTATTTTGTTAGTGCGTTAAGTGTAGTGCCCATCGTAAGAGACCTGGATTTTAATATAGGTATTGAATATTTCGACAAAAAGTCCGCAGTTGCTATTGGAGCCGGAAGCGCAAACTAACTTAATGAAACAAGATCGGTTTATTCACGCCTTGCTTGGTGGACACGCGTAAAAAAAATGTCCAGATGACGAAATAACAAGTGATAATCATTTAATTTTTACCAACTGAACACTCGAGGGTAGAACCCATAATTTGCTGGTAATATTTAATCCAAACTCGAACTTGGGAACTATTAAACTCTGGAGATTGTCGCTGAAATCAATCTTAAAGTGTAACTTTTCCTTGCGGAGCCACTGCGGCACACAAATAATGGGGCTCTGAATGTCTAATGAACTTCTTCACCTTTCCAGCACTGAATAACTTCCTCGTTTCAAATTTGAGTGCGACTCGGTCCGCGTCGACGGCTCCTGTGCAATTAAGTGTTTCGGCTTTCATTGCGAGAAACTTCAAATCACTCCTTTGAATACGTTTCGAAATTCGTATATCAGACAAAATATCGCGAAGTTGCCTATAAATAAGGTTATTGGAAAGTGAAGAGCATTAATCGCCTCATATTATTTACGAATTGTACATCTCCAGAAAAATAATTAATGAACAGACATGGTGAATCATGTTTGTTTATTACCCATATAAAGAAAACATTTCACTGATTTATTTCGAAATTTTCATCCTGTTGTCATGTCATAACGACATAACGCGTGAAAGGTTAGGATGATTACGAGGGGATCTTAATGTTCTTAGAAAATCAAAAACTATGCAAACTAGCAAGTTATTATTTTAATAATAACTTGTGAAAATAACATCCATTCACACCAAACCATCGCTGCGTTCGATGGAAACACTGATAAAAGAACTCGGCCCACTCGGCCTTCGGCGTCTCTCCGACGGCCTTGTGAAACGCACCCAATGCTTCCTAGGCGTCCATAAAAAGTTATCTTCTAAGTTTTTTATTTATTTAAGAGAACAAATAAGTATAAAAAATATCAGGGTGTGACGTCGGGGCTATAGGGCAGGCGACCCAGTAATTCCGCGTTTGAGGCCGCTAAATATTTGATGGCTGGCCTAGCGGCGTGTGTGTGTATGAGTGTAGAGGTGTGTGCATTTTCGTGATGAAGGAGGATCCTGCTTCGACTTCGTTTCTCTTGAACTTTTTCTAATACAAGTGGCAAACAAAATTGTTAGTGTACTACTTTGCATTAACCAATTTATGATCCTCTAAGAAAAGCGTAATAACCTGTCCTTCTAAAGAACCAGGCCACCATATTTTTTCCAACATTTTGACATCTCTTCACTTACTTGACAACTCCTCGGAAGGAAGCACTCACAGAGCACACAGACTTTTGGTTTCCGGATCATAACTGCTATAACTATCCTTCGTCGCCCATTTGTATGTCAAACACAGCATTTAAGTCACCTCTGTTCAATTGTTGAACCATTTCTTGGCACTATCACTTATTGCTGACTTACCGTAAAACAAATTAATTAATTTAATGTATATGTTACGGCTAATAGCCGAAGTACGGCTACACCTAGTTTTAACCGGCTACAACTAGGTGCAGCCCGCCACATTCGGGTAATCTTAGGTGTATCCTACTTATCTTCGGTTACAACTAGGTTTAGCCTTCATTATAGCGGCTAGAACTAGGTGCAGCCACACACTGGTGGTTAAACTTAGGTGCATCCTATTTATTATCGACTAGAACTAGGTTTTCCGTTCAGTTAGGGATTTTGGTTTTATTTTGAGCGGTCCCCCGCGATTTCTTTCGCGTAAATTCAGGATTTCCTGTGGGCATTGGAGCGGAGTATTTTTTTAAACTGTGATATCTTTTAAGATTAGAATCAAAACGCGTGTGAATAACATGAACATATTAATTATAACGGTCCCCCGCGACTTCGTCCGTGCTTTTTGATTTAACTGCTTCCCTGTTGATTTCAACAAAGAACAAAGCGTCTGATCTGAGTTAAGTGCAATCAAACAATCAATTAGACAAAAGTCAAGCAGAAATCAGCAATATTAAAGTACTATCCAGGTCACCACCGCCTGATATTTATGTAGAGAAGATTTATAATATTTTCTGTTTTATTTACTTATCATAAAGCCTCTTTTTGTTAAAAGATATTTGCCTGTCAAATAATAAATGTCACTTAAACATCCCTGTCTTTTATTTATTCCATGTAAGCGAATCAATCGGTTAACGCAAAATTAGAATCTCGAAACAACTGAACTGAAAACCTTGTTCTAGCCGATGATAAATAGGACACACCTAAGTTTAACCACCAGTGTGCGGCTGTACCTAGTTCTAGCCGCTATAATGAAGGCTAACCTAGTTGTAACCGAAGATAAGTAGGATACACCTAAGATTAACCGCATGTGTCGGGCTGCACCTAGTTGTAGCCGGCTAAAACTAGGTGTAACCGCACTTCGGCTATTAGCCGTAACATATACATACTTAATAAAATTGGTACAAAGTTATATTTCCAAAATTAAGAAATCTCTTATCTTCTATTCTAAGAACTTTCAGTGTGGCCCTCGTTTGCTGATTTTAAAATTGGATACTGTCAGAAGGATAATAAAATATAATATGGTGAACTTTTCTAACATTATCTATTATACAATGTTTAAAGATACAATAAATAGTATTTAATTGTGACAATGAGACATTTACTTATCGTAATTTTAGTAATATTTGCATTCAATAAATTGCTTTATGAACTTAATTCCTAAGTTGCTGACACACGTTTAATGTGCCTGACATTTAATCAATATAATAGACCGTGTCTGCTTAACAATATGATAGAAAAATGTTGAATAGGCACTCGGTCGCGAGCGGCCTCTGCCGCCGCCGCCAACTTTTATGTTGTGAAACTTGCCTGTTTGCGCTTGACATTTATTGCTCTTATATTTTACGAGCTCTACAGAAACAGCTTGCTGAGTCCTGCCGTACAATGTGCGAAAATATAGACCTTATGGACTTATTTTCACGTAACATACTAATAGGGGTTGAACAACGAAATATGGATTCTAAAACAAAACTTCAGTATGGAGACGCAGTGTGAGCGCGCGCGGTAATTCGCAAAGATGACAACTGCATTTTAACTGCCGGGTTAAGTGCGATGGGTGACACGCATCCCTCTCGGACCTCATTCGCCACTTTCGTCGCCCGCGCGAAACTCTGTAAACGGATACCTATACCAACAAACACGGCTTACTATTTCTCGTTTATAACTAGATATGTCTGATAGGTGTGCTAAGGGACTGGAAGTAAGGGAAAATGACCCATCATCTTCAGTCTCTCGTCGATCACCTAGCTAGTAGAAAGAAAAAAAGGAAATCATTATTAATAGAGACTTCCAAAGCTAGTAATAGCACTGAGTCAGTGCCCCAGCCAAGTGCCTCTTTTGAATGTTTTTTATTCCCTCTGATTATGATGCAGAGAAACCAATTGTGGCAATTGAAGGATCTTCCATAGACACTTTTGATGCAGTAAACAGAAATGAAGAAGGTTTAACCCGGCGTGAGTGAGGTCGGGTACCTCATACCCACCCATTTACAAAAACCACAATTTTGCTTAACTGCGCGACTCCTGGAATTCGGTTGTCTCAGTAGCTGGAGGGGGTGGTGCGGGGAGTTGTTTGATGCGCCAGTAGCAGTGCTGCGCCGGCGACGAAGTGAGCTACACGTGCGCAAACACGCTGCGGGTACGTAATACCCGACCTCGTAGTTGGTGTAACTATTTTGTGTTTCGGTGATATTTTGGTTTTGTGCTTATACTCATTAAATTTCTTTATTTTTAGGTGCGTGAACTCTAAAATGTCGTATGAGGAAAATCAGAGACGGCTTGCTCAACTTTTAGAAGCATGTTCTAGTGATGAAAGTGGCGAATCAGAGACTGACGAAGAAATTGATCATTGCTCTCAGCGTAGCGAAGAAAGTGATTCAGAACAGGACGCAGATTTTGATGAAGAGAACGCTCACGGTAACATTCAGCAACCGATAGATAATGAAGAGGATACCATTGAGGTACGTGGACCCTGTTATACTGCCAAAGATGGAACTAAATGGCAAAAAGCCTGTCTTCGGTCAAATACCCGCACAAGATCGGAAAATATTGTCACTGGTCAACCAGGAGTAACAGGTGAAGCTAAAACAGCTCAGACAGAATATGGATGTTGGAACCTTTTTATTACAGACCCTATGCTGAATAATATACTCACCTATACCAATAAAGTTATAGCAAATAGGAGAATTTTGAGCCGCGCTGACAAAGAACAATATCACTTGAAAGATGTTACATTGGAAGAGTTGAAGTCGTTTCTGGGGCTTCTTTATTTAGCAGGTTTGAATCGGTCCAACAGACAAAATCTCAACGATTTGTGGCGTACAGATGGCACTGGCGTAGACATATTTAGATCTACAATGTCTCTCCAGCGGTTTTATTTTCTGCAAAATTGTCTTCGATTCGACGATAAAGATACAAGAGAAGAGAGGAAAAAAATGGATAACTTAGCTCCAATACGCGAAATTTTTGATAGTTTTGTAGATAATTGCCCAAAACACTATGTACCTTCTGAATGTTTGACGATCGATGAAATGCTTCTATCGTTTCGAGGCCGATGCGCCTTTCGAGTTTACATTCCAAATAAGCCAGCAAAATATGGAATAAAAATATTTGCTATTGTTGATGCAAAAACATTCTACATTCTGAAATTGGAAGTGTATGCTGGAAAACAACCAACTGGGCCATTTCTATTCAGTAACAAGGCTTTTGACGTTGTCGACCGTTTAGTGAAACCTATATCAAAGACGGGTCGAAACGTAACATTTGATAACTGGTTTACTGGCTATCCACTTATGACGCATTTACTCAGAGAACACAAATTGACTTCTGTGGGTACAGTTAGAAAAAACAAAACACAAGTACCCGAAGTATTCAAAAAAGGCAGAGAAGTTAGCAGTTCACAATTTGGTTTCCAAAAGGATGTCACACTGGTGTCATATGTGCCAAAAAAAAATAAAGTGGTACTGCTCATGTCTACAATGCATCATGATAATACAATCGATAACAGTACTGGCGAAAAACAAAAACCCGAAATCGTCACCTTTTACAACAAAACCAAAGCTGGTGTGGATGTAGCTGATGAGTTAAGTGCAACATATAACGTTTCACGGAACAGTAAACGTTGGCCTATGACCATCTTCTATGGCTTACTCAATATGGCAGCGATAAACGCAGTAGTAATCTATCGTGAAAATCACAAAGCTAACACAAAACGACGTGATTTCATTCGTCAATTAGGCTTGTCTTTGATAGCAGACAGTCTCCGCCAAAGACAGAGCAATAATCGCCTTCCTAGAGAAACACGAAAGAGAATAGCTCTGCATTTGGGAGAACCGTCATCAATGGGCCCTTCCAATAAAGTCGGAAAGTATGTCAGATGTAGGGACTGCCCTACTGCCAAAGATAGAAAGACAAAGAATTCTTGCATCACATGCGAAAAGCCAATTTGTATGGAGCATACTTGTTTTGTTTGCAAAAACTGCTTCGAAAAGAGTAGTTTTAGACAATAAGTTAAGATGATGCATTCTAATGTTAGAAGTTGATTTTATGTTATTTCGAAGCTGAATTATATAAGGCAGGAGTATGCTACAATTTTAGTTCACAATTGGTCTCAATTTACCAAAGTTTTTAAATATTAAGAGATAGTATCTAGATACTGTTGATTTGTGCGTAAAAAAAAGTCTGTTTTGTTTTTATAGAAATATAAATACTTTTATAACTATAACTGGGTTATTTTACTATATTACCTACTTTCAATTAGTATACTTTACATAATACAGTACCTAATTCGTTTTTTAAGTCATTTTCGTCATAAGAATCATCAATTGTATATTAGGGTATGTCATACCCACCTCACAGTTAGTGTAATATTTTTTCACCTCATTCACGCCGGGTTAATAAGATTGACTAACTCTGACCCGATTGAGATGCATAATATTGTAACTAAATTCATAGTTGAGCATAAGGAAACAGCTTCAACCTCAAAACATCATTTGCTGGCTTTAATGCATACAAAATGGTGCTTAACAACTCTTGCTATTATAAGTCTAGTTAGAGAAAATAATGTAGAAAGGATTCTCCAAACAATGAAAGCCAGGCAGTTGAAGGAGACATTCTTCACTGCAAAAAAGTCTTTCAAAATCAAAAAGTCTGTGGCAGAAGATTATTAAGCTGTCATATTATCAAGAATATTTACTGATACTGTTCTTATTTATTTTCATTACAATGATTGAAGTACCAGTAGCAATGGATGAACTTTAGTTGGTTCATCGTAAGTTCTCGAGAGTAGCTAGGCATCAGATTTTTGCATAATTCCTTTGAGTTCAGCGTCTGAGACTGTTTCTAGAATCTTCAATGTGATCATGGTCCTATACATGAAAGTCTCAGAAATGTTAAATGTAAATAACAGAGATAAGACCAACAAATCAAGGTCTGCGAGAGCCAAGGATTCTAAAAAAAATAATGAAATCACTCCACTCAGTTTGGCTCCACATATTCAACGGTCCAGATGGGGGAGCATGGGTCTTCGAAGTAGAGAGTAGTTAAGGGCTACTTGCTTGTGTCTAGGAGGCCGTTGCGCAAGATAGTGATCAACTAGTGACTAGTGACTTTTGGAGCAGGGCACTCAAGACCAAGGCGCACCGGCACTGTCGCCTCCATAGGTTGGTACTCTGCACTCGGGCGTGCCGTGTTGGCGACAGACCTATTTATACATGTTTTTGCAGATTTTGTATTTTATTTTAAATTAAGAAGAATAATTTGTTGATAAGAGAAAGTGGTGTTAAGAATTATGGTTAAAATATATGTTTTTGAAGGTAAGTTGCCTCTTTGTTTGCCGACCACTGCCTTGCTCTGTCCCTGCCCTTATGAAAATAAGTTGACAGTTGGTATGGATGGTCTTATGTGGGTTCATTTTTATATACGAGTATTTGTGAGTGTAAACTGAAAGTTGGCACTCGCTACTACGGAACCCTACAATGCGCGTGGCCCGACACGCACTGGACCAGTTTTTATTTTTATAAATTTGCTCTGTGGTTTTATACAGGGTGCCCGTGTTGGCGTTCATAGCTAAACTGTAGGTGCCTTATTTTAAGGTGTATCCAAATAAAATAACATATTCGACGATTTTGATTCGTTAAGGAGATAACCTTAAGAGATCCAGAAAACTTACCCCAGTTAAGCAGCATAAGGCAGCTTCATTTGACCTCAATTTCATGTTTTATGTTTGAGACAGATTTTACAAAAATTACTTACTTACAATACAAAGGTTTCCTTAAACATTTTTTTGATACATAAAACATACACATGTTTTAGATTACAAAAATGGAGTAGGTACCTAGTAATGTCATGACAGATTCTTAATACTTTCAAAATATAGGTACTACCTTTTACTTGACTGCCAAAAGATTTATTTTTATTTTGCTAAAAATATTAATGTTAATTTACCTTCTCAAACTTTACCACCGAAAGAGTTAGGTACTCCAGAATAGGTTAAACTAAATTCCCAACCATTATTATAAAGGCTAGCTCACTAATTATGTATTCTTTTACACTAATTGCGTAATAAAAGGACAAGAATAGATTTATCGCTGGAACGATTGGATTGAAGTGTTAGGAGTTGAGATTTCCAACCTTGTTTCTCATCGGCTTCCACCCAAAGTAGCGATCAAAATCAAACTTGCTCAAATTTGCAATGGAAATGTCTTTTTATTTTCCCTTTGAGCTTTCAATGTTTGAAGGACCTCGGGCCGCCAACTGCCTAAGGATATTAAACTTCGTAGCCAGTTGCCCTTAAAGTTATCTTAAGGACATTTTTCCTTGCAAATAACTTTGGGATAGAGATTTAAATAATTAATGAATTGCACCCAGAACGCTTTTTAGTAGGATTATGTTTTTAATGGTATCTACGTATGTGTTAGATATAAAAAAGAAACGTAACGGAGCGTAACGATAAGTGAGCGATAGCAGAGAGGAACGATTTTAATTTGAATGACGAATGACGACGTCTCTTAACATTTTTTTTTTTTTTTTTTTTATTTATTAACACAAAACAGTTTACAGTTGTGGAGTTGTGAAATTTCTTAAAAATTAAAATTAAGTACTAAACTGAAAACCAAAACATGTGTTACATGAGTACAATATCTTAAGTTAAGTTACAAATTATTCTAAATCACAAATATTCGAGCTAACTGGCGTGGTGAAAAGCGTATTACAAATTTTGCACCTTAAACAAGTACCTTAAGCAAGTAGGGACTTCTAAAATAATTGGTCTCCTACGTACAACGCATAAAACCAATCACTTCAGAATCCCACGAATAAATTTGTAGAAGTCATTTGGATCAGAACCCAGAATATCACCATCTGGATATTCCTGGGATATATCATTGTAGAAGATATATCATTTGGGACAATGTGTGAGTTATGAAAGCCGTGCGCAAAATATTTATGAATAGAGACAATTAATAGTAAGCTGATGTAACTTGATGTTCTTGGTTATCATTGTCAGCAATGTTGCATAAAAGTAAGTATTTTTTTTTCACAAAATCTTTCAAATCATGCTATAATTCAAGAAATGACTACATATACAGGGTGTATTCCTTAAGTTTGTACAGCCTTCTATTTCGAAAGTATAAAAGATATTTAAAAAAAACTATATCAGTTTTTTAACCATGACTTAGTAGTTAAATGGTACATCTTTTTTGAAAATTAAAAAAAAACTACTAACATCTAAAATTTTACCATGAAACTTTCTTATCTTATCATAAGACTTTGGTATAAAGGCGATAATTCCGTAACAATAAAAGATATCAAAAAAATTTAAACTAATGACTTTAATGATGCCAATTTTTTTCAAAATAAAACTATAGATATCCAAAATTTTTACATTAAAACGTCTTTATGCTCGCCATATAACAAGTGTGGCTTGAGTAGAAAGGTTTATTTACCTTTCATAGGGTTATTTTATGAAGCTTACTAGTAATTTACGAACCATTATCAACCTAGGAGAGTTAAAGTTTAAGTTTAAAAAGTTTGGGTACAATAAAACCCATTTATTTAAAAAGTAATTACAGATTGTTACTAAAATTATACTTAATGTATGGGGACGTTTTATGTCTATTTCGTTTTGTTTAAAAAGAATATGAATGCCATTTTATACATGAGGTTATGTATTTTCGATATCAGCATAAACATTTAAGATACTTCTTATAGTTTCGGAATAATCGCATGTGTAAACTAAACGAATACACCCAGTAAACAGGGTGAAAAGCCATTATCTGGAGAGAAAACAAATCAGTCTAGAATAAGCAGAAAGTACCAAGATATATCGAGCCAACTATCTTATACAATTGAACTGAAGTTAGCAAGTTTCTGATCAATCTTAAGTAACGATCCGACGGAGAATCGAAGTTATTGACAAAGCCCAAATGACAAGCAAGTTGAATTAGTTGGTCACATTTACCAAAAGAGTTATTAATCAATATCGTCACAGTATAAATAAACGCAGTACGGGGCAACGAACAAATGACACTCTCTCGCTCACAGACGCATGTTTCAAAGGTCTTATTGGTATTATAGGTACCCAATCGAGACCCATTTTGAGCCTGTCAAGAAACATGTCTGTGTTCGTGTGTATCATTTTGAGCATTTATTATTTTCTTCCGTACTGGTTCAGTTCAATCTATTCGTGTACAATATTGTGGTCGCCGATAATTGCTATTGCTTTGTGTTTGACGTGTTGTAAGCGAAGTACGTATTTTATAAGGAAGATGCTGGACATACCAAACATGCAAATACTTATCAGCATTGTACGAGCAAATTAATTAAGTCGCTTATTTAATTTACCTACTTGTAAGTAAATAAAGTAAGTCATCTAGAACTTACCTAATTGAAACACAATTTAAGCTTGTTTACACGATCTTCTCAGAGGAACAATACGATCTTTATTATAATTATCAAGATTTTTTTTATTATTACGCCATTTTTTTTCTTGAGATATTATTCGAATTCCGTTACTTGTTTGAATATTCGATTTCCAGTTTAATAGAGTATATTTTTTTAATTGTAGTTATCAAGAAATTTATGTAAGTCTTCTGACTGTAGGTATCCTGTAAATATACTCGTATATGAAGAAGTATACTTTTAGAGCTTAAAAATGACTGAATAGTGTTTAAAACGTAGTCACCAGTGTACTTGAGGTTTATTTAAAGACAATTGTAAAGTGAAATCTTGGAATTGATCTGAATAATAATTTGTCAAAGTCAAGACACAAAAATACTAGCGCACAAATGTTCTGTTTTTTATACCTCTATATTATTATATGTCCACGCTCTTATTAGTATAGTACACGCTACAAAATGTTTTTTCACGGATATATAGTTCATTAAATTCTGTAATAGGTACCTGTGTCATAACATGTTTTTTTTTCAACAACACAATGAAAAAGTTAGACTTTTGTTAAAGTGCTTGTTTGAGTAGATTGATTTGTGACATAGGTTTAAATTCTTTCTCGTACTTTGAAGATTGATCAGTAATAACTACTGACTTCGCTTAGAGTATATACTTGTAATTAAAAAAAAACCGGAGCTTACACTGAGGTTTTGCTTACAAATGTGGCTAAAAGAAAAGGGGGGTCCGGAGGGGACGGGTGGACGGGGTCCCGACCTTTTCCCACAGAAGAGCGACGCGCGCAATATTCAACACTAATCTATATTGTTTTTTGAACGTTTCACTGAAATCTTCTTATGCACACTGGCCATGTATCTATTGGAAAACTAGAATCCTAAACATCAATAGAAAAGGGTGATTAAGAGTAAATTGATTTCATGAAATGTTACTTAAAGTTGAATTTCAACATAAAAATACATTAGGAATATGAGTCCACCAAATATGTTTTTGCCACTTTTGACATTTAAAAATATGTGTTTAATTCACCGCAAAGCTAAAAGCGAGTGAATAAGGTGCGGGGAGGCGGGGGTGCCATCCCCCGCGCCCATGCCACGTCTGAGCACCATCAGTCGCCCCTACGTCTCAGGTCGCACACAGCATCTCTACTCTTTATCGAGATTTTCACATACTAAAACCCTCATTTAATAACTGATCAAACCTCCCTTTTAGCATGTAAAACCCGTGTGCACAACTTCTTTGACAGTATAGGTACGAAAAGTTAATAAAAATGCCACAGAAACATTCGATTGCGGTCTTTGTGAATTTGTTATTGTTTTACGCAAGTGAAGTGGTAGCGCAGCCTCTGCCCATTGAAAAAATTGCTGTTGGTA